>CM069861.1:100733363-103133363 GCA_036172795.1 Pelodytes ibericus | reverse complement strand
TTTTCGTGTAGCCTGCATCCAAAGATACATGTTAAGAAATTGCAATTTTTTTTTGCTTCACCAAAGAGCCCATTTTCCGTAAAAAGTGATTTTTTTCAAAAAAAGTAAATGACCCCTCTAATTAATCGACTAGATCACCAGAACCTTTCCCTGCTGTCAGAAACATGATAGGTTCCTTAGGTTTCAAGTAGCATGCCTCCAAAGATACATGTTTAGAAATTGCAATTTTTTTTTGCTTCACCAAAAAGCCCATTTTCCGTCAAAAGTGATTTTTTTCAAAAAAAGTAAATGACCCCTCTAATTAATCGACTAGATCACCAGAAATTTCCCCAGTTGTCAGAAACATGATAGGTTACTTAGTTTTTGCGTAGCATGCCTCCAAAGATACATGTTTAGGAACTGCAAAACATTTTTGCTTCACCAAAGAGCCCATTTTCCGTAAAAAGTGATTTTTTTCCAAAAAATTAAATGACCCCTCTAATTAATCGACTAGATCACCAGAACCTTCCCCAGTTGTCAGAAACATGATAGTTTCCTTAGGTTTCAAGTAGCATGCCTCCAAAGATACATGTTTAGAAATTGCAATTTTTTTTTGCTTCACCAAAAAGCCCATTTTCCGTAAAAAGTGATTTATTTCAAAAAAAGTAAATGAGCCCTCTAATTAATCGACTAGATCACCATAAATTTCCCCAGTTGTCAGAAACATGATAGGTTACTTAGTTTTTGCATAGCATGCCTCCAAAGATACATGTTTAGAAACTGCAAAACATTTTTGCTTCACCAAAGAGCCCATTTTCCGTAAAAAGTGATTTTTTTCAAAAAAAGTAAATGACCCCTCTAATTAATCGACTAGATCACCAGAACCTTTCCCTGTTGTCAGAAACATGATAGGTTCCTTAGTTTTTGCGTAGCATGCCTCCAAAGATACATGTTTAGAAACTGCAAAACATTTTTGCTTCACCAAAGAGCCCATTTTCCGTAAAAAGTGATTTTTTTCCAAAAAATTAAATGACCCCTCTAATTAATCGACTAGATCACCAGAACCTTCCCCAGTTGTCAGAAACATGATAGTTTCCTTAGTTTTTGCGTAGCCTGCCTCCAAAGATACATGTTAAGAAATTGCAATTTTTTTTTGATTCACCAAAAAGCCCATTTTCCGTAAAAAGTGATTTTTTTCAAAAAAAGTAAATGACCCCTCTAATTAATCGACTAGATCACCAGAACCTTCCCCAGTTCTCAGAAACATGATAGGTTCCTTCGTTTTCGCGTAGCATGCCTCCAAAGATACATGTTAAGAAATTGCAATTTTTTTTTGCTTCACCAAAAAGCCCATTTTCCGTAAAAAGTGATTTTTTTCAAAAAAAGTAAATGAGCCCTCTAATTAATCGACTAGATCACCAGAAATTTCCCCAGTTGTCAGAAACATGATAGGTTACTTAGTTTTTGCGTAGCGCGCCTCCAAAGATACATGTTTAGAAACTGCAAAACATTTTTGCTTCACCAAAGAGCCCATTTTCCGTAAAAAGTGATTTTTTTCCAAAAAATTAAATGACCCCTCTAATTAATCGACTAGATCACCAGAACCTTCCCCAGTTGTCAGAAACATGATAGTTTCCTTAGTTTTCGTGTAGCCTGCCTCCAAAGATACATGTTAAGAAATTGCAATTTTTTTTTTGATTCACCAAAAAGCCCATTTTCCGTAAAAAGTGATTTTTTTCAAAAAAAGTAAATGACCCCTCTAATTAATCGACTAGATCACCAGAACCTTCCCCAGTTCTCAGAAACATGATAGGTTCCTTCGTTTTCGCGTAGCATGCCTCCAAAGATACATGTTAAGAAATTGCAATTTTTTTTTGCTTCACCAAAAAGCACATTTTCCGTAAAAAGTGATTTTTTTCAAAAAAAGTAAATGAGCCCTCTAATTAATCGACTAGATCACCATAAATTTCCCCAGTTGTCAGAAACATGATAGGTTACTTAGTTTTTGCGTAGCATGCCTCCAAAGATACATGTTTAGAAACTGCAAAACATTTTTGCTTCACCAAAGAGCCCATTTTCCGTAAAAAGTGATTTTTTTCAAAAAAAGTAAATGACCCCTCTAATTAATCGACTAGATCACCAGAACCTTTCCCTGTTGTCAGAAACATGATAGGTTCCTTAGTTTTTGCGTAGCATGCCTCCAAAGATACATGTTTAGAAACTGCAAAACATTTTTGCTTCACCAAAGAGCCCATTTTCCGTAAAAAGTGATTTTTTTCCAAAAAATTAAATGACCCCTCTAATTAATCGACTAGATCACCAGAACCTTCCCCAGTTGTCAGAAACATGATAGTTTCCTTAGTTTTTGCGTAGCCTGCCTCCAAAGATACATGTTAAGAAATTGCAATTTTTTTTTGATTCACCAAAAAGCCCATTTTCCGTAAAAAGTGATTTTTTTCAAAAAAAGTAAATGACCCCTCTAATTAATCGACTAGATCACCAGAACCTTCCCCAGTTCTCAGAAACATGATAGGTTCCTTCATTTTCGCGTAGCATGCCTCCAAAGATACATGTTAAGAAATTGCAATTTTTTTTTGCTTCACCAAAAAGCACATTTTCCGTAAAAAGTGATTTTTTTCAAAAAAAGTAAATGAGCCCTCTAATTAATCGACTAGATCACCATAAATTTCCCCAGTTGTCAGAAACATGATAGGTTACTTAGTTTTTGCGTAGCATGCCTCCAAAGATACATGTTTAGAAACTGCAAAACATTTTTGCTTCACCAAAGAGCCCATTTTCCGTAAAAAGTGATTTTTTTCAAAAAAAGTAAATGACCCCTCTAATTAATCGACTAGATCACCAGAACCTTTCCCTGTTGTCAGAAACATGATAGGTTCCTTAGTTTTTGCGTAGCATGCCTCCAAAGATACATGTTTAGAAACTGCAAAACATTTTTGCTTCACCAAAGAGCCCATTTTCCGTAAAAAGTGATTTTTTTCCAAAAAATTAAATGACCCCTCTAATTAATCGACTAGATCACCAGAACCTTCCCCAGTTGTCAGAAACATGATAGTTTCCTTAGTTTTTGCGTAGCCTGCCTCCAAAGATACATGTTAAGAAATTGCAATTTTTTTTTTATTCACCAAAAAGCCCATTTCCCGTAAAAAGTGATTTTTTTCAAAAAAAGTAAATGACCCCTCTAATTAATCGACTAGATCACCAGAACCTTCCCCAGTTATCAGAAACATGATAGTTTCCTTAGTTTTCGTGTAGCCTGCCTCCAAAGATACATGTTAAGAAATTGCAATTTTTTTTGCTTCACCAAAAAGCCAATTTTCCGTAAAAAGTGATTTTTTTCAAAAAAAGTAAATGACCCCTCTAATTAATCGACTAGATCACCAGAACCTTTCCCTGTTGTCAGAAATATGATAGGTTCCTTAGTTTTCGAGTAGCATGCCTCCAAAGATACATGTTTAGAAATTGCAATTTGTTTTTGCTTCACCAAAAAGCCCATTTTCCGTAAAAAGTGATTTTTTTCAAAAAAAGTAAATGACCCCTCTAATTAATCAGCTAGATCACCAGAACCTTCCATAGTTGTCAGAAACATGATAGGTTCCTTAATTTTCGTGTAGCCTGCATCCAAAGATACATGTTAAGAAATTGCAATTTTTTTTTGCTTCACCAAAGAGCCCATTTTCCGTAAAAAGTGATTTTTTTCAAAAAAAGTAAATGACCCCTCTAATTAATCGACTAGATCACCAGAACCTTCCCCTGTTGTCAGAAACATGATAGGTTCCTTAGTTTTCGAGTAGCATGCCTCCAAAGATACATGTTTAGAAATTGCAATTTTTTTTGCTTCACCAAAAAGCCCATTTTCCGTAAAAATTTATTTTTTTCAAAAAAAGTAAATGACCCCTCTAATTAATCGACTAGATCACCAGAACCTTCCCCAGTTGTCAAAAACATGATAGGTTCCTTAGTTTTCGAGTAGCATGCCTCCAAAGATACATGTTTAGAAATTGCAATTTTTTTTTCCTTCACCAAAGACGACATTTTCAGTAAAAAGTGATTTTTTTCAAAAAAAGTAAATAACCCCTCCAATTAATCGACTAGATCACCAGAACCTTCCCCAGTTGTCAGAAACATGATAGTTTCCTTAGTTTTCGTGTAGCCTACCTCCAAAGATACATGTTAAGAAATTGCAATTTTTTTTTGATTCACCAAAAAGCCCATTTTCCGTAAAAAGTGATTTTTTTTCAAAAAAAAGTAAATGACCCCTCTAATTAATCGACTAGATCACCAGAACCTTCCCCAGTTCTCAGAAACATGATAGGTTCCTTCGTTTTCGCGTAGCATGCCTCCAAAGATACATGTTAAGAAATTGCAATTTTTTTTTTGCTTCACCAAAAAGCATATTTTCCGTAAAAAGTGATTTTTTTCAAAAAAAGTAAATGAGCCCTCTAATTAATCGACTAGATCACCAGAAATGTCCCCAGTTGTCAGAAACATGATAGGTTACTTAGTTTTTGCGTAGCATGCCTCCAAAGATACATGTTTAGAAACTGCAAAACATTTTTGCTTCACCAAAGAGCCCATTTTCCGTCAAAAGTGATTTTTTTCAAAAAAAGTAAATGACCCCTCTAATTAATCGACTAGATCACCAGAACCTTCCCCAGTTGTCAGAAACATGATAGTTTCCTTAGTTTTTGCGTAGCCTGCCTCCAAAGATACATGTTAAGAAATTGCAATTTTTTTTTGATTCACCAAAAAGCCCATTTTCCGTAAAAAGTGATTTTTTTCAAAAAAAGTAAATGACCCCTCTAATTAATCGACTAGATCACCAGAACCTTCCCCAGTTCTCAGAAACATGATAGGTTCCTTCGTTTTCGCGTAGCATGCCTCCAAAGATACATGTTAAGAAATTGCAATTTTTTTTTGCTTCACCAAAAAGCCCATTTTCCGTAAAAAGTGATTTTTTTCAAAAAAAGTAAATGAGCCTTCTAATTAATCGACTAGATCACCAGAAATTTCCCCAGTTGTCAGAAACATGATAGGTTACTTAGTTTTTGCGTAGCATGCCTCCAAAGATACATGTTTAGAAATTGCAATTTTTTTTTGCTTCACCAAAAAGCCCATTTTCCGTCAAAAGTGATTTTTTTCAAAAAAAGTAAATGACCCCTCTAATTAATCGACTAGATCACCAGAAATTTCCCCAGTTGTCAGAAACATGATAGGTTACTTAGTTATTGCGTAGCATGCCTCCAAAGATACATGTTTAGAAACTGCAAAACATTTTTGCTTCACCAAAGAGCCCATTTTCCGTAAAAAGTGATTTTTTTCCAAAAAATTAAATGACCACTCTAATTAATCGACTAGATCACCAGAACCTTCCCCAGTTGTCAGAAACATGATAGTTTCCTTAGTTTTCGTGTAGCCTGCCTCCAAAGATACATGTTAAGAAATTGCAATTTTTTTTTGATTCACCAAAAAGCCCATTTTCCGTAAAAAGTGATTTTTTTCAAAAAAAGTAAATGACCCCTCTAATTAATCGACTAGATCACCAGAACCTTCCCCAGTTCTCAGAAACATGATAGGTTCCTTCGTTTTCGCGTAGCATGCCTCCAAAGATACATGTTAAGAAATTGCAATTTTTTTTTGCTTCACCAAAAAGCACATTTTCCGTAAAAAGTGATTTTTTTCAAAAAAAGTAAATGAGCCCTCTAATTAATCGACTAGATCACCATAAATTTCCCCAGTTGTCAGAAACATGATAGGTTACTTAGTTTTTGCGTAGCATGCCTCCAAAGATACATGTTTAGAAACTGCAAAACATTTTTGCTTCACCAAAGAGCCCATTTTCCGTAAAAAGTGATTTTTTTCAAAAAAAGTAAATGACCCCTCTAATTAATCGACTAGATCACCAGAACCTTTCCCTGTTGTCAGAAACATGATAGGTTCCTTAGTTTTTGCGTAGCATGCCTCCAAAGATACATGTTTAGAAACTGCAAAACATTTTTGCTTCACCAAAGAGCCCATTTTCCATAAAAAGTGATTTTTTTCCAAAAAATTAAATGACCCCTCTAATTAATCGACTAGATCACCAGAACCTTCCCCAGTTGTCAGAAACATGATAGTTTCCTTAGTTTTTGCGTAGCCTGCCTCCAAAGATACATGTTAAGAAATTGCAATTTTTTTTTTATTCACCAAAAAGCCCATTTCCCGTAAAAAGTAATTTTTTTCAAAAAAAGTAAATGACCCCTCTAATTAATCGACTAGATCACCAGAACCTTCCCCAGTTCTCAGAAACATGATAGGTTCCTTCGTTTTCGCGTAGCATGCCTCCAAAGATACATGTTAAGAAATTGCAATTTTTTTTTGCTTCACCAAAAAGCCCATTTTCCGTAAAAAGAGATTTTTTTCAAAAAAAGTAAATGAGCCCTCTAATTAATCGACTAGATCACCAGAAATTTCCCCAGTTGTCAGAAACATGATAGGTTACTTAGTTTTTGAGTAGCATGCCTCCAAAGATACATGTATAGAAACTGCAAAACATTTTTGCTTCACCAAAGAGCCCATTTTCCGTAAAAAGTGATTTTTTTCAAAAAATCACATGACCCCTCTAATTAATCGACTAGATCACCAGAACCTTCCCCAGTTATCAGAAACATGATAGTTTCCTTAGTTTTCGTGTAGCCTGCCTCCAAAGATACATGTTAAGAAATTGCAATTTTTTTTTTGATTCACCAAAAAGCCCATTTTCCGTAAAAAGTGATTTTTTTCAAAAAAAGTAAATGACCCCTCTAATTAATCGACTAGATCACCAGAACCTTCCCCAGTTCTCAGAAACATGATAGGTTCCTTCGTTTTCGCGTAGCATGCCTCCAAAGATACATGTTAAGAAATTGCAATTTTTTTTTGCTTCACCAAAAAGCCCATTTTCCGTAAAAAGTGATTTTTTTCAAAAAAAGTAAATGACCCCTCTAATTAATCGACTAGATCACCAGAACCTTCCCCAGTTGTCAAAAACATGATAGGTTCCTTAGTTTTCGAGTAGCATGCCTCCAAAGATACATGTTTAGAAATTGCAATTTTTTTTTGCTTCACCAAAGAGCCCATTTTCCGTAAAAAGTGATTTTTTTCAAAAAAAGTAAATGACCCCTCTAATTAATCGACTAGATCACCAGAACCTTCCCCAGTTCTCAGAAACATGATAGGTTCCTTCGTTTTCGCGTAGCATGCCTCCAAAGATACATGTTAAGAAATTGCAATTTTTTTTTGCTTCACCAAAAAGCCCATTTTCCGTAAAAAGAGATTTTTTTCAAAAAAAGTAAATGAGCCCTCTAATTAATCGACTAGATCACCAGAAATTTCCCCAGTTGTCAGAAACATGATAGGTTACTTAGTTTTTGAGTAGCATGCCTCCAAAGATACATGTATAGAAACTGCAAAACATTTTTGCTTCACCAAAGAGCCCATTTTCCGTAAAAAGTGATTTTTTTCAAAAAATCACATGACCCCTCTAATTAATCGACTAGATCACCAGAACCTTCCCCAGTTATCAGAAACATGATAGTTTCCTTAGTTTTCGTGTAGCCTGCCTCCAAAGATACATGTTAAGAAATTGCAATTTTTTTTTTGATTCACCAAAAAGCCCATTTTCCGTAAAAAGTGATTTTTTTCAAAAAAAGTAAATGACCCCTCTAATTAATCGACTAGATCACCAGAACCTTCCCCAGTTCTCAGAAACATGATAGGTTCCTTCGTTTTCGCGTAGCATGCCTCCAAAGATACATGTTAAGAAATTGCAATTTTTTTTTGCTTCACCAAAAAGCCCATTTTCCGTAAAAAGTGATTTTTTTCAAAAAAAGTAAATGACCCCTCTAATTAATCGACTAGATCACCAGAACCTTCCCCAGTTGTCAAAAACATGATAGGTTCCTTAGTTTTCGAGTAGCATGCCTCCAAAGATACATGTTTAGAAATTGCAATTTTTTTTTGCTTCACCAAAGAGCCCATTTTCCGTAAAAAGTGATTTTTTTCAAAAAAAGTAAATGAGCCCTCTAATTAATCGACTAGATCACCATAAATTTCCCCAGTTGTCAGAAACATGATAGGTTACTTAGTTTTTGCGTAGCATGCCTCCAAAGATACATGTTTAGAAACTGCAAAACATTTTTGCTTCACCAAAGAGCCCATTTTCCGTAAAAAGTGATTTTTTTCAAAAAAAGTAAATGACCCCTCTAATTAATCGACTAGATCACCAGAACCTTCCCCTGTTGTCAGAAACATGATAGGTTCCTTAGTTTTCGAGTAGCATGCCTCCAAAGATACATGTTTAGAAATTGCAATTTTTTTTGCTTCACCAAAAAGCCCATTTTCCGTAAAAATTTATTTTTTTCAAAAAAAGTAAATGACCCCTCTAATTAATCGACTAGATCACCAGAACCTTCCCCAGTTGTCAAAAACATGATAGGTTCCTTAGTTTTCGAGTAGCATGCCTCCAAAGATACATGTTTAGAAATTGCAATTTTTTTTTGCTTCACCAAAGAGCCCATTTTCCGTAAAAAGTGATTTTTTTCAAAAAAAGTAAATGACCCCTCTAATTAATCGACTAGATCACCAGAACCTTCCCCTGTTGTCAGAAACATGATAGGTTCCTTCGTTTTCGAGAAGCATGCCTCCAAAGATACATGTTTAGAAATTGCAATTTTTTTTTCCTTCACCAAAGACGACATTTTCAGTAAAAAGTGATTTTTTTCAAAAAAAGTAAATAACCCCTCCAATTAATCGACTAGATCACCAGAACCTTCCCCAGTTGTCAGAAACATGATAGTTTCCTTAGTTTTCGTGTAGCCTACCTCCAAAGATACATGTTAAGAAATTGCAATTTTTTTTTGATTCACCAAAAAGCCCATTTTCCGTAAAAAGTGATTTTTTTCAAAAAAAAGTAAATGACCCCTCTAATTAATCGACTAGATCACCAGAACCTTCCCCAGTTCTCAGAAACATGATAGGTTCCTTCGTTTTCGCGTAGCATGCCTCCAAAGATACATGTTAAGAAATTGCAATTTTTTTTTTGCTTCACCAAAAAGCATATTTTCCGTAAAAAGTGATTTTTTTCAAAAAAAGTAAATGAGCCCTCTAATTAATCGACTAGATCACCAGAAATGTCCCCAGTTGTCAGAAACATGATAGGTTACTTAGTTTTTGCGTAGCATGCCTCCAAAGATACATGTTTAGAAACTGCAAAACATTTTTGCTTCACCAAAGAGCCCATTTTCCGTAAAAAGTGATTTTTTTCAAAAAAAGTAAATGACCCCTCTAATTAATCGACTAGATCACCAGAACCTTCCCCAGTTGTCAAAAACATGATAGGTTCCTTAGTTTTCGAGTAGCATGCCTCCAAAGATACATGTTTAGAAATTGCAATTTTTTTTGCTTCACCAAAGAGCCCATTTTCCGTAAAAAGTGATTTTTTTCAAAAAAAGTAAATGACCCCTCTAATTAATCGACTAGATCACCAGAACCTTCCCCAGTTGTCAGAAACATGATAGGTTCCTTCGTTTTCGCGTAGCATGCCTCCAAAGATACATGTTAAGAAATTGCAATTTTTTTTTGCTTCACCAAAAAGCCCATTTTCCGTAAAAAGTGATTTTTTTCAAAAAAAAGTAAATGAGCCCTCTAATTAATCGACTAGATCACCAGAAATGTTCCCAGTTGTCAGAAACATGATAGGTTACTTAGTTTTTGCGTAGCATGCCTCCAAAGATACATGTTAAGAAATTGCAATTTTTTTTTGCTTCACCAAAAAGCCCATTTTCCGTAAAAAGTGATTTTTTTCAAAAAAAGTAAATGAGCCCTCTAATTAATCGACTAGATCACCATAAATTTCCCCAGTTGTCAGAAACATGATAGGTTACTTAGTTTTTGCGTAGCATGCCTCCAAAGATACATGTTTAGAAACTGCAAAACATTTTTGCTTCACCGAAGAGCCCATTTTCCGTAAAAAGTGATTTTTTTCAAAAAAAGTAAATGACCCCTCTAATTAATCGACTAGATCACCAGAACCTTCCCCAGTTGTCAGAAACATGATAGTTTCCTGAGTTTTCGTGTAGCCTGCCTCTAAAGATACATGTTAAGAAATTGCAATTTTTTTTGCTTCACCAAAAAGCCAATTTTTCGTAAAAAGTGATTTGTTTCAAAAAAAGTAAATGACCCCTCTAATTAATCGACTAGATCACCAGAACCTTCCCCAGTTGTCAAAAACATGATAGGTTCCTTAGTTTTCGAGTAGCATGCCTCCAAAGATACATGTTTAGAAATTGCAATTTTTTTTGCTTCACCAAAGAGCCCATTTTCCGTAAAAAGTGATTTTTTTCAAAAAAAGTAAATGACCCCTCTAATTAATCGACTAGATCACCAGAACCTTCCCCAGTTGTCAGAAACATGATAGGTTCCTTCGTTTTCGCGTAGCATGCCTCCAAAGATACATGTTAAGAAATTGCAATTTTTTTTTGCTTCACCAAAAAGCCCATTTTCCGTAAAAAGTGATTTTTTTCAAAAACAGTAAATGAGCCCTCTAATTAATCGACTAGATCACCAGAAATGTTCCCAGTTGTCAGAAACATGATAGGTTACTTAGTTTTTGCGTAGCATGCCTCCAAAGATACATGTTAAGAAATTGCAATTTTTTTTTGCTTCACCAAAAAGCCCGTTTTCCGTAAAAAGTGATTTTTTTCAAAAAAAGTAAATGACCCCTCTAATTAATCGACTAGATCACCAGAACCTTCCCCTGCTGTCAGAAACATGATAGGTTCCTTAGTTTTCGAGTAGCATGCCTCCAAAGATACATGTTTATAAATTGCAATTTTTTTTTGCTTCACCAAAGAGCCCATTTTCAGTAAACAGTGATTTTTTTCAAAAAAAGTAAATGACCCCTCTAATTAATCGACTAGATCACCAGAACCTTTCCCTGTTGTCAGAAACATGATAGGTTCCTTAGTTTTCGAGTAGCATGCCTCCAAAGATACATGTTTAGAAATTGCAATTTTTTTTTGCTTCACCAAAAAGCCCATTTTCCGTAAAAAGTGATTTTTTTCAAAAAAAGTAAATGACCCCTCTAATTAATCGACTCGATCACCAGAACATTATCCTGTTGTCAGAAACATGATAGGTTCCTTAGTTTTCGAGTAGCATGCCTCCAAAGATACATGTTAAGAAATTGCAATTTTTTTTTGCTTCACCAAAAAGCACATTTTCCGTAAAAAGTGATTTTTTTCAAAAAAAGTAAATGAGCCCTCTAATTAATCGACTAGATCACCAGAAATGTTCCCAGTTGTCAGAAACATGATAGGTTACTTAGTTTTTGCGTAGCATGCCTCCAAAGATACATGTTAAGAAATTGCAATTTTTTTTTGCTTCACCAAAAAGACCATTTTCCGTAAAAAGTGATTTTTTTCAAAAAAAGTAAATGAGCCCTCTAATTAATCGACTAGATCACCAGAAATTTCCCCAGTTGTCAGAAACATGATAGGTTACTTAGTTTTTGCGTAGCATGACTCCAAAGATACATGTTTAGAAACTGCAAAACATTTTTGCTTCACCAAAGAGCCCATTTTCCGTAAAAAGCGATTTTTTTCAAAAAAAGTAAATGACCCCTCTAATTAATCGACTAGATCACCAGAACCTTCCCCAGTTGTCAGAAACATGATAGTATCCTTAGTTTTCGTGTAGCCTGCCTCCAAAGATACATGTTAAGAAATTGCAATTTTTTTTGCTTCACCAAAAAGCCAATTTTTCGTAAAAAGTGATTTTTTTCAAAAAAAGGAAATGACCCCTCTAATTAATCGACTAGATCACCAGAACCTTCACCAGTTCTCAGAAACATGATAGGTTCCTTCGTTTTCGCGTAGCATGCCTCCAAAGATACATGTTAAGAAATTGCAATTTTTTTTGCTTCACCAAAAAGCCCATTTTTCGTAAAAAGTGATTTTTTTCAAAAAAAGTAAGTGACCCCTCTAATTAATCGACTAGATCACCAGAAATTTCCCCAGTTGTCAGAAACATGATAGGTTACTTAGTTTTTGCGTAGCATGCCTCCAAAGATACATGTTTAGAAACTGCAAAACATTTTTGCTTCACCAAAGAGCCCATTTTCCGTAAAAAGTGATTTTGTCAAAAAAAGTAAATGACCCCTCTAATTAATCGACTAGATCACCAGAACCTTTCCCTGTTGTCAGAAACATGATAGGTTCCTTAGTTTTCGAGTAGCATGCCTCCAAAGATACATGTTTAGAAATTGCAATTTTTTTTTGCTTCACCAAAAAGCCCATTTTCCGTAAAAAGTGATTTTTTTCAAAAAAAGTAAATGACCCCTCTAATTAATCGACTCGATCACCAGAACCTTATCCTGTTGTCAGAAACATGATAGGTTCCTTAGTTTTCGAGTAGCATGCCTCCAAAGATACATGTTTAGAAATTGCAATTTTTTTTTGCTTCACCAAAAAGCCCATTTTCCGTAAAAAGTGATTTTTTTCAAAAAAAGTAAATGACCCCTCTAATTAATCGACTAGATCACCAGAACCTTCCCCAGTTGTCAAAAACATGATAGGTTCCTTAGTTTTCGAGTAGCATGCCTCCAAAGATACATGTTTAGAAATTTCAATTTTTTTTTGCTTCACCAAAAAGCCCATTTTCCGTAAAAAGTGATTTTTTTCAAAAAAAGTAAATGAGCCCTCTAATTAATCGACTAGATCACCAGAAATTTCCCCAGTTGTCAGAAACATGATAGGTTACTTAGTTTTTGCGTAGCATGCCTCCAAAGATGCATGTTTAGAAAATGCAAAACATTTTTGCTTCACCAAAGAGCCCATTTTCCGTAAAAAAGTGATTTTTTTCAAAAAAAGTAAGTGACCCCTCTAATTAATCGACTAGATCACCAGAAATTTCCCCAGTTGTCAGAAACATGATAGGTTACTTAGTTTTTGCGCAGCATGCCTCCAAAGATACATGTTTAGAAACTGCAAAACATTTTTGCTTCACCAAAGAGCCCATTTTCCGTAAAAAGTGATTTTTTTCAAAAAAAGTAAATGACCCCTCTAATTAATCGACTAGATCACCAGAACCTTTCCCTGTTGTCAGAAATATGATAGGTTCCTTAGTTTTCGAGTAGCATGCCTCCAAAGATACATGTTTAGAAATTGCAATTTATTTTTGCTTCACCAAAAAGCCCATTTTCCGTAAAAAGTGATTTTTTTCAAAAACAGTAAATGACCCCTCTAATTAATCGACTAGATCACCAGAACCTTTCCCTGTTGTCAGAAACATGATAGGTTCCTTAGTTTTCACATAGCATGCCTTCAAAGATACATGTTTAGAAACTGCAAAACATTTTTGATTCACCAAAGAGCCCATTTTCCGTAAAAAGTGATTTTTTTTCTAAAAAAGTAAATGAGCCCTCTAATTAATCGACTAGATCACCAGAAATTTCCCCAGT
Source organism: Pelodytes ibericus (assembly GCA_036172795.1). Lineage (NCBI taxonomy): Eukaryota > Metazoa > Chordata > Amphibia > Anura > Pelodytidae > Pelodytes > Pelodytes ibericus. The sequence continues at coordinate 103,119,889 of CM069861.1, read as the reverse complement.
TGTCAGAAACATGATAGGTTACTTAGTTTTTGCGTAGCATGCCTCCAAAGATACATGTTTAGAAACAGCAAAACATTTTTGCTTCACCAAAGAGCCCATTTTCCGTAAAAAGTGATTTTTTTCAAAAAAAGTAAATGACCCCTCTAATTAATCGACTAGATCACCAGAACCTTCCCCAGTTGTCAGAAACATGAACGTTTCCTTAGTTTTCGTGTAGCCTGGATCCAAAGATACATGTTATGAAATTGCAATTTTTTTTTTGCTTCACCAAAAAGCCCATTTTCCGTAAAAAGTGTTTTTTTTCAAAAAAAGTAAATGACCCTTCTAATTAATCGACTCGATCACCAGAAACTTCCTCAGTTGTCAGAAACATGATAGGTTCCTTCGTTTTCGCGTAGCCTGCCTCCAAAGATACATGTTTAGAAAATGCAATTTTTTTTTGCTTCACCAAAAAGCCCATTTTCCGTAAAAAGTGATTTTTTTCAAAAAAGTAAATGACCCCTCTAATTAATCGACTCGATCACCAGAACCTTCCTCAGTTGTCAGAAACATGATAGGTTCCTTAGTTTTCACGTAGCATGCCTCCAAAGATACATGTTTAGAAATTGCAATTTTTTTTTGCTTCACCAAAAAGCCCATTTTTCGTAAAAAGTGATTTTTTTCAAAAAAAGTAAGTGACACCTCTAATTAATCGACTAGATCACCAGAAATTTCCCCAGTTGTCAGAAACATGATAGGTTACTTAGTTTTTGCGTAGCATGCCTCCAAAGATACATGTTTAGAAACTGCAAAACATTTTTGCTTCACCAAAGAGCCCATTTTCCGTAAAAAGTGATTTTTTTCAAAAAAAGTAAATGAGCTCTCTAATTAATCGACTAGATCACCAGAAATTTCCCCAGTTGTCAGAAACATGATAGGTTACTTAGTTTTTGCGTAGCATGCCTCCAAAGATACATGTTAAGAAATTGCAATTTTTTTTTGCTTCACCAAAGAGCCCATTTTCCGTAAAAAGTGATTTTTTTCAAAAAAAGTAAATGACCCCTCATATTAATCGACTAGATCACCAGAACCTTTCCCTGTTGTCAGAAACATGATAGGTTCCTTAGTTTTCGAGTAGCATGCCTCCAAAGATACATGTTTAGAAATTGCAATTTTTTTTTGCTTCACCAAAAAGCCCATTTTCCGTAAAAAGTGATTTTTTTCAAAAAAAGTAAATGACCCCTCTAATTAATCGACTCGATCACCAGAACCTTATCCTGTTGTCAGAAACATGATAGGTTCCTTAGTTTTCGAGTAGCATGCCTCCAAAGATACATGTTTAGAAATTGCAATTTTTTTTTGCTTCACCAAAAAGCCCATTTTCCGTAAAAAGTGATTTTTTTCAAAAAAAGTAAATGACCCCTCTAATTAATCGACTAGATCACCAGAACCTTCACCAGTTCTCAGAAACATGATAGGTTCCTTCGTTTTCGCGTAGCATGCCTCCAAAGATACATGTTAAGAAATTGCAATTTTTTTTGCTTCACCAAAAAGCCCATTTTTCGTAAAAAGTGATTTTTTTCAAAAAAAGTAAGTGACCCCTCTAATTAATCGACTAGATCACCAGAAATTTCCCCAGTTGTCAGAAACATGATAGGTTACTTAGTTTTTGCGTAGCATGCCTCCAAAGATACATGTTTAGAAACTGCAAAACATTTTTGCTTCACCAAAGAGCCCATTTTCCGTAAAAAGTGATTTTTTCAAAAAAAGTAAATGACCCCTCTAATTAATCGACTAGATCACCAGAACCTTTCCCTGTTGTCAGAAACATGATAGGTTCCTTAGTTTTCGAGTAGCATGCCTCCAAAGATACATGTTTAGAAATTGCAATTTTTTTTTGCTTCACCAAAAAGCCCATTTTCCGTAAAAAGTGATTTTTTTCAAAAAAAGTAAATGACCCCTCTAATTAATCGACTCGATCACCAGAACCTTATCCTGTTGTCAGAAACATGATAGGTTCCTTAGTTTTCGAGTAGCATGCCTCCAAAGATACATGTTTAGAAATTGCAATTTTTTTTTGCTTCACCAAAAAGCCCATTTTCCGTAAAAAGTGATTTTTTTCAAAAAAAGTAAATGACCCCTCTAATTAATCGACTAGATCACCAGAACCTTCCCCAGTTGTCAAAAACATGATAGGTTCCTTAGTTTTCGAGTAGCATGCCTCCAAAGATACATGTTTAGAAATTTCAATTTTTTTTTGCTTCACCAAAAAGCCCATTTTCCGTAAAAAGTGATTTTTTTCAAAAAAAGTAAATGAGCCCTCTAATTAATCGACTAGATCACCAGAAATTTCCCCAGTTGTCAGAAACATGATAGGTTACTTAGTTTTTGCGTAGCATGCCTCCAAAGATGCATGTTTAGAAAATGCAAAACATTTTTGCTTCACCAAAGAGCCCATTTTCCGTAAAAAAGTGATTTTTTTCAAAAAAAGTAAGTGACCCCTCTAATTAATCGACTAGATCACCAGAAATTTCCCCAGTTGTCAGAAACATGATAGGTTACTTAGTTTTTGCGCAGCATGCCTCCAAAGATACATGTTTAGAAACTGCAAAACATTTTTGCTTCACCAAAGAGCCCATTTTCCGTAAAAAGTGATTTTTTTCAAAAAAAGTAAATGACCCCTCTAATTAATCGACTAGATCACCAGAACCTTTCCCTGTTGTCAGAAATATGATAGGTTCCTTAGTTTTCGAGTAGCATGCCTCCAAAGATACATGTTTAGAAATTGCAATTTATTTTTGCTTCACCAAAAAGCCCATTTTCCGTAAAAAGTGATTTTTTTCAAAAACAGTAAATGACCCCTCTAATTAATCGACTAGATCACCAGAACCTTTCCCTGTTGTCAGAAACATGATAGGTTCCTTAGTTTTCACATAGCATGCCTTCAAAGATACATGTTTAGAAACTGCAAAACATTTTTGATTCACCAAAGAGCCCATTTTCCGTAAAAAGTGATTTTTTTTCTAAAAAAGTAAATGAGCCCTCTAATTAATCGACTAGATCACCAGAAATTTCCCCAGTTGTCAGAAACATGATAGGTTACTTAGTTTTTGCGTAGCATGCCTCCAAAGATACATGTTTAGAAACAGCAAAACATTTTTGCTTCACCAAAGAGCCCATTTTCCGTAAAAAGTGATTTTTTTCAAAAAAAGTAAATGACCCCTCTAATTAATCGACTAGATCACCAGAACCTTCCCCAGTTGTCAGAAACATGAACGTTTCCTTAGTTTTCGTGTAGCCTGGATCCAAAGATACATGTTATGAAATTGCAATTTTTTTTTGCTTCACCAAAAAGCCCATTTTCCGTAAAAAGTGTTTTTTTTCAAAAAAAGTAAATGACCCTTCTAATTAATCGACTCGATCACCAGAAACTTCCTCAGTTGTCAGAAACATGATAGGTTCCTTCGTTTTCGCGTAGCCTGCCTCCAAAGATACATGTTTAGAAAATGCAATTTTTTTTTGCTTCACCAAAAAGCCCATTTTCCGTAAAAAGTGATTTTTTTCAAAAAAGTAAATGACCCCTCTAATTAATCGACTCGATCACCAGAACCTTCCTCAGTTGTCAGAAACATGATAGGTTCCTTAGTTTTCACGTAGCATGCCTCCAAAGATACATGTTTAGAAATTGCAATTTTTTTTTGCTTCACCAAAAAGCCCATTTTTCGTAAAAAGTGATTTTTTTCAAAAAAAGTAAGTGACACCTCTAATTAATCGACTAGATCACCAGAAATTTCCCCAGTTGTCAGAAACATGATAGGTTACTTAGTTTTTGCGTAGCATGCCTCCAAAGATACATGTTTAGAAACTGCAAAACATTTTTGCTTCACCAAAGAGCCCATTTTCCGTAAAAAGTGATTTTTTTCAAAAAAAGTAAATGAGCTCTCTAATTAATCGACTAGATCACCAGAAATTTCCCCAGTTGTCAGAAACATGATAGGTTACTTAGTTTTTGCGTAGCATGCCTCCAAAGATACATGTTAAGAAATTGCAATTTTTTTTTGCTTCACCAAAGAGCCCATTTTCCGTAAAAAGTGATTTTTTTCAAAAAAAGTAAATGACCCCTCAAATTAATCGACTAGATCACCAGAACCTTTCCCTGTTGTCAGAAACATGATAGGTTCCTTAGTTTTCGAGTAGCATGCCTCCAAAGATACATGTTTAGAAATTGCAATTTTTTTTTGCTTCACCAAAAAGCCCATTTTCCGTAAAAAGTGATTTTTTTCAAAAAAAGTAAATGACCCCTCTAATTAATCGACTCGATCACCAGAACCTTATCCTGTTGTCAGAAACATGATAGGTTCCTTAGTTTTCGAGTAGCATGCCTCCAAAGATACATGTTTAGAAATTGCAATTTTTTTTTGCTTCACCAAAAAGCCCATTTTCCGTAAAAAGTGATTTTTTTCAAAAAAAGTAAATGACCCCTCTAATTAATCGACTAGATCACCAGAACCTTCCCCAGTTGTCAAAAACATGATAGGTTCCTTAGTTTTCGAGTAGCATGCCTCCAAAGATACATGTTTAGAAATAGCAATTTTTTTTTGCTTCACCAAAAAGCCCATTTTCCGTAAAAAGTGATTTTTTTCAAAAAAAGTAAATGAGCCCTCTAATTAATCGACTAGATAACCAGAAATTTCCCCAGTTGTCAGAAACATGATAGGTTACTTAGTTTTTGCGTAGCATGCCTCCAAAGATGCATGTTTAGAAAATGCAAAACATTTTTGCTTCACCAAAGAGCCCATTTTCCGTAAAAAACTGATTTTTTTCAAAAAAAGTAAGTGACCCCTCTAATTAATCGACTAGATCACCAGAAATTTCCCCAGTTGTCAGAAACATGATAGGTTACTTAGTTTTTGCGCAGCATGCCTCCAAAGATACATGTTTAGAAACTGCAAAACATTTTTGCTTCTCCAAAGAGCCCATTTTCCGTAAAAAGTGATTTTCTCAAAAAAAGTAAATGACCCCTCTAATTAATCGACTAGATCACCAGAACCTTTCCCTGTTGTCAGAAATATGATAGGTTCCTTAGTTTTCGAGTAGCATGCCTCCAAAGATACATGTTTAGAAATTGCAATTTATTTTTGCTTCACCAAAAAGCCCATTTTCCGTAAAAAGTGATTTTTTTCAAAAACAGTAAATGACCCCTCTAATTAATCGACTAGATCACCAGAACCTTTCCCTGTTGTCAGAAACATGATAGGTTCCTTAGTTTTCACATAGCATGCCTTCAAAGATACATGTTTAGAAACTGCAAAACATTTTTGATTCACCAAAGAGCCCATTTTCCGTAAAAAGTGATTTTTTTTCAAAAAAGTAAATGAGCCCTCTAATTAATCGACTAGATAACCAGAAATTTCCCCAGTTGTCAGAAACATGATAGGTTACTTAGTTTTTGCGTAGCATGCCTCCAAAGATACATGTTTAGAAACAGCAAAACATTTTTGCTTCACCAAAGAGCCCATTTTCCGTAAAAAGTGATTTTTTTCAAAAAAAGTAAATGACCCCTCTAATTAATCGACTAGATCACCAGAACCTTCCCCAGTTGTCAGAAACATGAAAGTTTCCTTAGTTTTCGTGTAGCCTGGATCCAAAGATACATGTTAAGAAATTGCAATTTTTTTTTTGCTTCACCAAAAAGCCCATTTTCCGTAAAAAGTGGTTTTTTTCAAAAAAAGTAAATGACCCTTCTCATAAACCGGCTAGATCACCAGAACCTTCCCCAGTTGTCAGAAACATGAAAGGTTCCTTCGTTTTCGCATAGCATACCTCCAAAGATACATGTTTAGAAATTGCAGGGGTTTTTTGCTTCACAAAAAAGCCCATTTTCCGTAAAAAGTGATTTTTTTTCAAAAAAGTAAATGACCCCTCTAATTAATCGACTAGATCACCAGAACCTTCCCCAGTTCTCAGAAACATGATAGGTTCCTTCGTTTTCGCGTAGCCTGCCTCCAAAGATACATGTTTAGAAAATGCTATTTTTTTTTGCTTCACCAAAAAGCCCATTTTCCGTAAAAAGTGATTTTTTTCAAAAAAGTAAATGACCCCTCTAATTAATCGACTCGATCACCAGAACCTTCCTCAGTTGTCAGAAACATGATAGGTTCCTTAGTTTTCACGTAGCATGCCTCCAAAGATACATGTTTAGAAATTGCTATTTTTTTTTGCTTCACCAAAAAGCCCATTTTCCGTAAAAAGTGATTTTTTTCAAAAACAGTAAATGACCCCTCTAATTAATCGACTAGATCACCAGAACCTTCCCCAGTTGTCAGAAACATGATAGGTTCCTTCGTTTTCGCGTAGCATGCCTCCAAAGATAAATGTTAAGAAATTGCAATTTTTTTTTGCTTCACCAAAAAGCACATTTTCCGTAAAAAGTGATTTTTTTCAAAAAAGTAAATGACCCCTCTAATTAATCGACTCGATCACCAGAACCTTCCCCAGTTGTCAGAAACATGATAGTTTCCTTAGTTTTCGTGTAGCCTGCCTCCAAAGATACATGGTAAGAAATTGCAATTTTTTTTTGCTTCACCAAAAAGCCCATTTTCCGTAAAAAGTTATTTTTTTCTAAAAAAGTAAATGACCCCTCTAATTAATCGACTCGATCACCAGAACCTTATCCTGTTGTCAGAAACATGATAGGTTCCTTAGTTTTCACATAGCATGCCTCCAAAGATACATGTTTAGAAACTGCAAAACATTTTTGCTTCACCAAAGAGCCCATTTTCCGTAAAAAGTGATTTTTTTCAAAAAAAGTAAATGACCCCTCTAATTAATCGACTAGATCACCAGAACCTTCCCCAGTTCTCAGAAACATGATAGGTTCCTTCGTTTTCGCGTAGCATGCCTCCAAAGATACATGTTAAGAAATTGCAATTTTTTTTGCTTCACCAAAAAGCCCATTTTCCGTAAAAAGTGATTTTTTTCAAAAAAAGAAAATGACCCCTCTAATTAATCGGCTAGATCACCAGAACCTTCCCCAGTTGTCAGAAACATGATAGGTTCCTTCGTTTTCGCATAGCATACCTCCAAAGATACATGTTTAGAAAATGCAATTTTTTTTTGCTTCACCAAAAAGCCCATTTTCCGTAAAAAGTGATTTTTTTCAAAAAAAGTAAATGACCCCTCTAATTAATCGACTAGATCACCAGAACCTTTCCCTGTTGTCAGAAATATGATAGGTTCCTTAGTTTTCGAGTAGCATGCCTCCAAAGATACATGTTTAGAAATTGCAATTTATTTTTGCTTCACCAAAAAGCCCATTTTCCGTAAAAAGTGATTTTTTTCAAAAACAGTAAATGACCAGTCTAATTAATCGACTAGATCACCAGAACCTTTCCCTGTTGTCAGAAACATGATAGGTTACTTAGTTTTTGCGTAGCATGCCTCCAAAGATACATGTTTAGAAACAGCAAAACATTTTTGCTTCACCAAAGAGCCCATTTTCCGTAAAAAGTGATTTTTTTCAAAAAAAGTAAATGACCCCTCTAATTAATCGACTAGATCACCAGAACCTTTCCCTGTTGTCAGAAATATGATAGGTTCCTTAGTTTTCGAGTAGCATGCCTCCAAAGATACATGTTTAGAAATTGCAATTTATTTTTGCTTCACCAAAAAGCCCATTTTCCGTAAAAAGTGATTTTTTTCAAAAACAGTAAATGACCCCTCTAATTAATCGACTAGATCACCAGAACGTTTCCCTGTTGTCAGAAACATGATAGGTTACTTAGTTTTTGCGTAGCATGCCTCCAAAGATACATGTTTAGAAACAGCAAAACATTTTTGCTTCACCAAAGAGCCCATTTTCCGTAAAAAGTGATTTTTTTCAAAAAAAGTAAATGACCCCTCTAATTAATCGACTAGATCACCAGAACCTTCCCCAGTTGTCAGAAACATGAAAGTTTCCTTAGTTTTCGTGTAGCCTGGATCCAAAGATACATGTTAAGAAATTGCAATTTTTTTTTGCTTCACCAAAAAGCCCATTTTCCGTAAAAAGTGATTTTTTTCAAAAAAAGTAAATGACCCCTCTCATAAATCGGCTAGATCACCAGAACCTTCCCCAGTTGTCAGAAACATGATAGGTTCCGTCGTTTTCGCATAGCATACCTCCAAAGATACATGTTTAGAAATTGCAGGGTTTTTTTTCTTCACAAAAAAGCCCATTTTCCGTAAAAAGTGATTTTTTTTCAAAAAAGTAAATGACCCCTCTAATTAATCGACTAGATCACCAGAACCTTCCCCAGTTCTCAGAAACATGATAGGTTCCTTCGTTTTCGCGTAGCCTGCATCCAAAGATACATGTTTAGAAAATGCAATTTTTTTTTGCTTCACCAAAAAGCCCATTTTCCGTAAAAAGTGATTTTTTTCAAAAAAGTAAATGACCCCTCTAATTAATCGACTCGATCACAAGAACCTTACTCAGTTGTCAGAAACATGATAGGTTCCTTAGTTTTCACGTAGCATGCCTCCAAAGATACATGTTTAGAAATTGCAATTTTTTTTGCTTCACCAAAAAGTCCATTTTCCGTAAAAAGTGATTTTTTTCAAAAAAAGTAAATGACCCCTCTAATTAATCGACTAGATCACCAGAACCTTTCCCTGTTGTCAAAAATATGATAGGTTCCTTAGTTTTCGAGTAGCATGCCTCCAAAGATACATGTTTAGAAATAGCAATTTTATTTTTGCTTCACCAAAAAGCCCATTTTCCGTAAAAAGTGATTTTTTTCAAAAACAGTAAATGACCCCTCTAATTAATCGACTCGATCACCAGAACCTTCCTCAGTTGTCAGAAACATGATAGGTTCCTTAGTTTTCACGTAGCATGCCTCCAAAGATACATGTTTAGAAATTGCTATTTTTTTTTGCTTCACCAAAAAGCCCATTTTCCGTAAAAAGTGATTTTTTTCAAAAACAGTAAATGACCCCTCTAATTAATCGACTAGATCACCAGAACCTTTCCCTGTTGTCAGAAACATGATAGGTTACTTAGTTTTTGCGTAGCATGCCTCCAAAGATACATGTTTAGAAACAGCAAAACATTTTTGCTTCACCAAAGAGCCCATTTTCCGTAAAAAGTGATTTTTTTCAAAAAAAGTAAATGACCCCTCTAATTAATCGACTCGATCACCAGAACCTTCCCCAGTTGTCAGAAACATGATAGGTTCCGTCGTTTTCGCATAGCATACCTCCAAAGATACATGTTTAGAAATTGAAGGTTTTTTTTCTTCACAAAAAAGCCCATTTTCCGTAAAAATGATTTTTTTTCAAAAAAGTAAATGACCCCTCTAATTAATCGACTAGATCACCAGAACCTTCCCCAGTTCTCAGAAACATGATAGGTTCCTTCGTTTTCGCGTAGCCTGCCTCCAAAGATACATGTTTAGAAAATGCAATTTTTTTTTGCTTCACCAAAAAGCCCATTTTCCGTAAAAAGTGATTTTTTTCAAAAAAGTAAATGACCCCTCTAATTAATCGACTCGATCACCAGAACCTTCCTCAGTTGTCAGAAACATGATAGGTTCCTTAGTTTTCACGTAGCATGCCTCCAAAGATTCATGTTTAGAAATTGCTATTTTTTTTTGCTTCACCAAAAAGCCCATTTTCCGTAAAAAGTGATTTTTTTCAAAAAAAGTAAATGACCCCTCTAATTAATCGACTAGATCACCAGAACCTTTCCCTGTTGTCAGAAATATGATAGGTTCCTTAGTTTTCGAGTAGCATGCCTCCAAAGATACATGTTTAGAAATTGCAATTTATTTTTGCTTCACCAAAAAGCCCATTTTCCGTAAAAAGTGATTTTTTTCAAAAACAGTAAATGACCCCTCTAATTAATCGACTAGATCACCAGAACCTTTCCCTGTTGTCAGAAACATGATAGGTTACTTAGTTTTTGCGTAGCATGCCTCCAAAGATACATGTTTAGAAACAGCAAAACATTTTTGCTTCACCAAAGAGCCCATTTTCCGTAAAAAGTGATTTTTTTCAAAAAAAGTAAATGACCCCTCTAATTAATCGACTAGATCACCAGAACCTTTCCCTGTTGTCAGAAATATGATAGGTTCCTTAGTTTTCGAGTAGCATGCCTCCAAAGATACATGTTTAGAAATAGCAATTTTTTTTTGCTTCACCAAAAAGCCCATTTTCCGTAAAAAGTGATTTTTTTCAAAAACAGTAAATGACCCCTCTAATTAATCGACTCGATCACCAGAACCTTCCTCAGTTGTCAGAAACATGATAGGTTCCTTAGTTTTCACGTAGCATGCCTCCAAAGATACATGTTTAGAAATTGCTATTTTTTTTTGCTTCACCAAAAAGCCCATTTTCCGTAAAAAGTGATTTTTTTCAAAAACAGTAAATGACCCCTCTAATTAATCGACTAGATCACCAGAACCTTTCCCTGTTGTCAGAAACATGATAGGTTACTTAGTTTTTGCGTAGCATGCCTCCAAAGATACATGTTTAGAAACAGCAAAACATTTTTGCTTCACCAAAGAGCCCATTTTCCGTAAAAAGTGATTTTTTTCAAAAAAAGTAAATGACCCCTCTAATTAATCGACTCGATCACCAGAACCTTCCCCAGTTGTCAGAAACATGATAGGTTCCGTCGTTTTCGCATAGCATACCTCCAAAGATACATGTTTAGAAATTGAAGGTTTTTTTTCTTCACAAAAAAGCCCATTTTCCGTAAAAAGTGATTTTTTTTCAAAAAAGTAAATGACCCCTCTAATTAATCGACTAGATCACCAGAACCTTCCCCAGTTCTCAGAAACATGATAGGTTCCTTCGTTTTCGCGTAGCCTGCCTCCAAAGATACATGTTTAGAAAATGCAATTTTTTTTTTGCTTCACCAAAAAGCCCATTTTCCGTAAAAAGTGATTTTTTTCAAAAAAGTAAATGACCCCTCTAATTAATCGACTCGATCACCAGAACCTTCCTCAGTTGTCAGAAACATGATAGGTTCCTTAGTTTTCACGTAGCATGCCTCCAAAGATTCATGTTTAGAAATTGCTATTTTTTTTTGCTTCACCAAAAAGCCCATTTTCCATAAAAAGTGATTTTTTTCAAAAAAAGTAAATGACCCCTCTAATTAATCGACTAGATCACCAGAACCTTTCCCTGTTGTCAGAAATATGATAGGTTCCTTAGTTTTCGAGTAGCATGCCTCCAAAGATACATGTTTAGAAATTGCAATTTATTTTTGCTTCACCAAAAAGCCCATTTTCCGTAAAAAGTGATTTTTTTCAAAAACAGTAAATGACCCCTCTAATTAATCGACTAGATCACCAGAACCTTTCCCTGTTGTCAGAAACATGATAGGTTACTTAGTTTTTGCGTAGCATGCCTCCAAAGATACATGTTTAGAAACAGCAAAACATTTTTGCTTCACCAAAGAGCCCATTTTCCGTAAAAAGTGATTTTTTTCAAAAAAAGTAAATGACCCCTCTAATTAATCGACTAGATCACCAGAACCTTTCCCTGTTGTCAGAAATATGATAGGTTCCTTAGTTTTCGAGTAGCATGCCTCCAAAGATACATGTTTAGAAATTGCAATTTATTTTTGCTTCACCAAAAAGCCCATTTTCCGTAAAAAGTGATTTTTTTCAAAAACAGTAAATGACCCCTCTAATTAATCGACTAGATCACCAGAACGTTTCCCTGTTGTCAGAAACATGATAGGTTACTTAGTTTTTGCGTAGCATGCCTCCAAAGATACATGTTTAGAAACAGCAAAACATTTTTGCTTCACCAAAGAGCCCATTTTCCGTAAAAAGTGATTTTTTTCAAAAAAAGTAAATGACCCCTCTAATTAATCGACTAGATCACCAGAACCTTCCCCAGTTGTCAGAAACATGAAAGTTTCCTTAGTTTTCGTGTAGCCTGGATCCAAAGATACATGTTAAGAAATTGCAATTTTTTTTTGCTTCACCAAAAAGCCCATTTTCCGTAAAAAGTGATTTTTTTCAAAAAAAGTAAATGACCCCTCTCATAAATCGGCTAGATCACCAGAACCTTCCCCAGTTGTCAGAAACATGATAGGTTCCGTCGTTTTCGCATAGCATACCTCCAAAGATACATGTTTAGAAATTGCAGGGTTTTTTTTCTTCACAAAAAAGCCCATTTTCCGTAAAAAGTGATTTTTTTTCAAAAAAGTAAATGACCCCTCTAATTAATCGACTAGATCACCAGAACCTTCCCCAGTTCTCAGAAACATGATAGGTTCCTTCGTTTTCGCGTAGCCTGCCTCCAAAGATACATGTTTAGAAAATGCAATTTTTTTTTGCTTCACCAAAAAGCCCATTTTCCGTAAAAAGTGATTTTTTTCAAAAAAGTAAATGACCCCTCTAATTAATCGACTCGATCACAAGAACCTTCCTCAGTTGTCAGAAACATGATAGGTTCCTTAGTTTTCACGTAGCATGCCTCCAAAGATACATGTTTAGAAATTGCAATTTTTTTTGCTTCACCAAAAAGCCCATTTTCCGTAAAAAGTGATTTTTTTCAAAAAAAGTAAATGACCCCTCTAATTAATCGACTAGATCACCAGAACCTTTCCCTGTTGTCAAAAATATGATAGGTTCCTTAGTTTTCGAGTAGCATGCCTCCAAAGATACATGTTTAGAAATAGCAATTTTTTTTTGCTTCACCAAAAAGCCCATTTTCAGTAAAAAGTGATTTTTTTCAAAAACAGTAAATGACCCCTCTAATTAATCGACTCGATCACCAGAACCTTCCTCAGTTGTCAGAAACATGATAGGTTCCTTAGTTTTCACGTAGCATGCCTCCAAAGATACATGTTTAGAAATTGCTATTTTTTTTTGCTTCACCAAAAAGCCCATTTTCCGTAAAAAGTGATTTTTTTCAAAAACAGTAAATGACCCCTCTAATTAATCGACTAGATCACCAGAACCTTTCCCTGTTGTCAGAAACATGATAGGTTACTTAGTTTTTGCGTAGCATGCCTCCAAAGATACATGTTTAGAAACAGCAAAACATTTTTGCTTCACCAAAGAGCCCATTTTCCGTAAAAAGTGATTTTTTTCAAAAAAAGTAAATGACCCCTCTAATTAATCGACTAGATCACCAGAACCTTCCCCAGTTGTCAGAAACATGAAAGTTTCCTTAGTTTTCGTGTAGCCTGGATCCAAAGATACATGTTAAGAAATTGCAATTTTTTTTTGCTTCACCAAAAAGCACATTTTCCGTAAAAAGTGATTTTTTTCAAAAAAAGTAAATGACCCCTCTCATAAATCGGATAGATCACCAGAACCTTCCCCAGTTGTCAGAAACATGATAGGTTCCGTCGTTTTCGCATAGCATACCTCCAAAGATACATGTTTAGAAATTGCAGGGTTTTTTTTCTTCACAAAAAAGCCCATTTTCCGTAAAAAGTGATTTTTTTTCAAAAAAGTAAATGACCCCTCTAATTAATCGACTAGATCACCAGAACCTTCCCCAGTTCTCAGAAACATGATAGGTTCCTTCGTTTTCGCGTAGCCTGCCTCCAAAGATACATGTTTAGAAAATGCAATTTTTTTTTGCTTCACCAAAAAGCCCATTTTCCGTAAAAAGTGATTTTTTTCAAAAAAGTAAATGACCCCTCTAATTAATCGACTCGATCACCAGAACCTTCCTCAGTTGTCAGAAACATGATAGGTTCCTTAGTTTTCACGTAGCATGCCTCCAAAGATTCATGTTTAGAAATTGCTATTTTTTTTTGCTTCACCAAAAAGCCCATTTTCCGTAAAAAGTGATTTTTTTCAAAAAAAGTAAATGACCCCTCTAATTAATCGACTAGATCACCAGAACCTTTCCCTGTTGTCAGAAATATGATAGGTTCCTTAGTTTTCGAGTAGCATGCCTCCAAAGATACATGTTTAGAAATTGCAATTTATTTTTGCTTCACCAAAAAGCCCATTTTCCGTAAAAAGTGATTTTTTTCAAAAACAGTAAATGACCCCTCTAATTAATCGACTAGATCACCAGAACCTTTCCCTGTTGTCAGAAATATGATAGGTTCCTTAGTTTTCGAGTAGCATGCCTCCAAAGATACATGTTTAGAAATTGCAATTTATTTTTGCTTCACCAAAAAGCCCATTTTCCGTAAAAAGTGATTTTTTTCAAAAACAGTAAATGACCCCTCTAATTAATCGACTAGATCACCAGAACCTTTCCCTGTTGTCAGAAACATGATAGGTTACTTAGTTTTTGCGTAGCATGCCTCCAAAGATACATGTTTAGAAACAGCAAAACATTTTTGCTTCACCAAAGAGCCCATTTTCCGTAAAAAGTGATTTTTTTCAAAAAAAGTAAATGACCCCTCTAATTAATCAACTAGATCACCAGAACCTTCCCCAGTTGTCAGAAACATGAAAGTTTCCTTAGTTTTCGTGTAGCCTGGATCCAAAGATACATGTTAAGAAATTGCAATTTTTTTTTGCTTCACCAAAAAGCCCATTTTCCGTAAAAAGTGATTTTTTTCAAAAAAAGTAAATGACCCCTCTCATAAATCGGCTAGATCACCAGAACCTTCCCCAGTTGTCAGAAACATGATAGGTTCCGTCGTTTTCGCATAGCATACCTCCAAAGATACATGTTTAGAAATTGCAGGGTTTTTTTTTCTTCACAAAAAAGCCCATTTTCCGTAAAAAGTGATTTTTTTTCAAAAAAGTAAATGACCCCTCTAATTAATCGACTAGATCACCAGAACCTTCCCCAGTTCTCAGAAACATGATAGGTTCCTTCGTTTTCGCGTAGCCTGCCTCCAAAGATACATGTTTAGAAAATGCAATTTTTTTTTGCTTCACCAAAAAGCCCATTTTCCGTAAAAAGTGATTTTTTTCAAAAAAAAGTAAATGACCCCTCTAATTAATCGACTAGATCACCAGAACCTTTCCCTGTTGTCAGAAACATGATAGGTTCCTTAGTTTTCACATAGCATGCCTCCAAAGATACATGTTTAGAAACTGCAAAACATTTTTGATTCACCAAAGAGCCCATTTTCCGTAAAAAGTGATTTTTTTCAAAAAAAGTAAATGACCCCTCTAATTAATCAACTAGATCACCAGAACCTTGACAAGTTGTCAGAAACATGATAGGTTCCTTAGTTTTTGCGTAGCATGCCTCCAAAGATACATGTTTAGAAACTGCAAAACATTTTTGCTTCACCAAAGAGCCCATTTTCCGTAAAAAGTGATTTTTTTCAAAAAAAATAAATGACCCCTCTAATTAATCGACTAGATCACCATAACCTTCCCCAGTTGTCAGAAACATGATAGTTTCCTTAGTTTTCGAGTAGCATGCCTCCAAAGATACATGTTTAGAAATTGCAATTTTTTTTTGCTTCACCAAAGAGCCCATTTTCCGTAAAAAGTGATTTTTTTCAAAAAAATTAAATGACCCCTCTAATTAATCGACTAGATCACCAGAACCTTCCCCAGTTGTCAAAAACATGATAGGTTCCTTAGTTTTCAAGTAGCATGCCTCCAAAGATACATGTTTAGAAATTGCAATTTTTTTTTGCTTCACCAAAGAGCCCATTTTCCGTAAAAAGTGATTTTTTTCAAAAAAAGTAAATGACCCCTCTAATTAATCGACTAGATCACCAGAACCTTCCCCAGTTGTCAGAAACATGATAGTTTCCTGAGTTTTCGTGTAGCCTGCCTCCAAAGATACATGTTAAGAAATTGCAATTTCTTTTTGCTTCACCAAAAAGCCCATTTTCCGTAAAAAGTGATTTTTTTCAAAAAAAGTAAATGACCCCTCTAATTAATCGACTAGATCACCAGAACCTTCCCCAGTTGTCAGAAACATGATAGGTTCCGTCGTTTTCGCATAGCATACCTCCAAAGATACATGTTTAGAAATTGCAGGGTTTTTTTTTCTTCACAAAAAAGCCCATTTTCCGTAAAAAGTGATTTTTTTTCAAAAAAGTAAATGACCCCTCTAATTAATCGACTAGATCACCAGAACCTTCCCCAGTTCTCAGAAACATGATAGGTTCCTTCGTTTTCGCGTAGCCTGCCTCCAAAGATACATGTTTAGAAAATGCAATTTTTTTTTGCTTCACCAAAAAGCCCATTTTCCGTAAAAAGTGATTTTTTTCAAAAAAGTAAATGACCCCTCTAATTAATCGAATCGATCACCAGAACCTTCCTCAGTTGTCAGAAACATGATAGGTTCCTTAGTTTTCACGTAGCATGCCTCCAAAGATACATGTTTAGAAATTGAAATTTTTTTTGCTTCACCAAAAAGCCCATTTTCCGTAAAAAGTGATTTTTTTCAAAAAAAGTAAATGACCCCTCTAATTAATCGACTAGATCACCAGAACCTTTCCCTGTTGTCAAAAATATGATAGGTTCCTTAGTTTTCGAGTAGCATGCCTCCAAAGATACATGTTTAGAAATAGCAATTTTTTTTTGCTTCACCAAAAAGCCCATTTTCCGTAAAAAGTGATTTTTTTCAAAAACAGTAAATGACCCCTCTAATTAATCGACTCGATCACCAGAACCTTCCTCAGTTGTCAGAAACATGATAGGTTCCTTAGTTTTCACGTAGCATGCCTCCAAAGATACATGTTTAGAAATTGCTATTTTTTTTTGCTTCACCAAAAAGCCCATTTTCCGTAAAAAGTGATTTTTTTCAAAAACAGTAAATGACGCCTCTAATTAATCGACTAGATCACCAGAACCTTTCCCTGTTGTCAGAAACATGATAGGTTCCTTAGTTTTCACATAGCATGCCTCCAAAGATACATGTTTAGAAACTGCAAAACATTTTTGATTCACCAAAGAGCCCATTTTCCGTAAAAAGTGATTTTTTTCAAAAAAAGTAAATGACCCCTCTAATTAATCAACTAGATCACCAGAACCTTGACAAGTTGTCAGAAACATGATAGGTTCCTTAGTTTTTGCGTAGCATGCCTCCAAAGATACATGTTTAGAAACTGCAAAACATTTTTGCTTCACCAAAGAGCCCATTTTCCGTAAAAAGTGATTTTTTTCAAAAAAAGTAAATGACCCCTCTAATTAATCGACTAGATCACCATAACCTTCCCCAGTTGTCAGAAACATGATAGGTTACTTAGTTTTTGCGTAGCATGCCTCCAAAGATGCATGTTTAGAAATTGCAATTTTTTTTTGCTTCACCAAAAAGCCCATTTCCCGTAAAAAGTAATTTTTTTCAAAAAAAGTAAATGACCCCTCTAATTAATCGACTAGATCACCAGAACCTTCCCCAGTTCTCAGAAACATGATAGGTTCCTTCGTTTTCGCGTAGCATGCCTCCAAAGATACATGTTAAGAAATTGCAATTTTTTTTTGCTTCACCAAAAAGCCCATTTTCCGTAAAAAGAGATTTTTTTCAAAAAAAGTAAATGAGCCCTCTAATTAATCGACTAGATCACCAGAAATTTCCCCAGTTGTCAGAAACATGATAGGTTACTTAGTTTTTGAGTAGCATGCCTCCAAAGATACATGTATAGAAACTGCAAAACATTTTTGCTTCACCAAAGAGCCCATTTTCCGTAAAAAGTGATTTTTTTCAAAAAATCACATGACCCCTCTAATTAATCGACTAGATCACCAGAACCTTCCCCAGTTATCAGAAACATGATAGTTTCCTTAGTTTTCGTGTAGCCTGCCTCCAAAGATACATGTTAAGAAATTGCAATTTTTTTTTTGATTCACCAAAAAGCCCATTTTCCGTAAAAAGTGATTTTTTTCAAAAAAAGTAAATGACCCCTCTAATTAATCGACTAGATCACCAGAACCTTCCCCAGTTCTCAGAAACATGATAGGTTCCTTCGTTTTCGCGTAGCATGCCTCCAAAGATACATGTTAAGAAATTGCAATTTTTTTTTGCTTCACCAAAAAGCCCATTTTCCGTAAAAAGTGATTTTTTTCAAAAAAAGTAAATGACCCCTCTAATTAATCGACTAGATCACCAGAACCTTCCCCAGTTGTCAAAAACATGATAGGTTCCTTAGTTTTCGAGTAGCATGCCTCCAAAGATACATGTTTAGAAATTGCAATTTTTTTTTGCTTCACCAAAGAGCCCATTTTCCGTAAAAAGTGATTTTTTTCAAAAAAAGTAAATGACCCCTCTAATTAATCGACTAGATCACCAGAACCTTCCCCAGTTCTCAGAAACATGATAGGTTCCTTCGTTTTCGCGTAGCATGCCTCCAAAGATACATGTTAAGAAATTGCAATTTTTTTTTGCTTCACCAAAAAGCCCATTTTCCGTAAAAAGAGATTTTTTTCAAAAAAAGTAAATGAGCCCTCTAATTAATCGACTAGATCACCAGAAATTTCCCCAGTTGTCAGAAACATGATAGGTTACTTAGTTTTTGAGTAGCATGCCTCCAAAGATACATGTATAGAAACTGCAAAACATTTTTGCTTCACCAAAGAGCCCATTTTCCGTAAAAAGTGATTTTTTTCAAAAAATCACATGACCCCTCTAATTAATCGACTAGATCACCAGAACCTTCCCCAGTTATCAGAAACATGATAGTTTCCTTAGTTTTCGTGTAGCCTGCCTCCAAAGATACATGTTAAGAAATTGCAATTTTTTTTTTGATTCACCAAAAAGCCCATTTTCCGTAAAAAGTGATTTTTTTCAAAAAAAGTAAATGACCCCTCTAATTAATCGACTAGATCACCAGAACCTTCCCCAGTTCTCAGAAACATGATAGGTTCCTTCGTTTTCGCGTAGCATGCCTCCAAAGATACATGTTAAGAAATTGCAATTTTTTTTTGCTTCACCAAAAAGCCCATTTTCCGTAAAAAGTGATTTTTTTCAAAAAAAGTAAATGAGCCCTCTAATTAATCGACTAGATCACCATAAATTTCCCCAGTTGTCAGAAACATGATAGGTTACTTAGTTTTTGCGTAGCATGCCTCCAAAGATACATGTTTAGAAACTGCAAAACATTTTTGCTTCACCAAAGAGCCCATTTTCCGTAAAAAGTGATTTTTTTCAAAAAAAGTAAATGACCCCTCTAATTAATCGACTAGATCACCAGAACCTTCCCCTGTTGTCAGAAACATGATAGGTTCCTTAGTTTTCGAGTAGCATGCCTCCAAAGATACATGTTTAGAAATTGCAATTTTTTTTGCTTCACCAAAAAGCCCATTTTCCGTAAAAATTTATTTTTTTCAAAAAAAGTAAATGACCCCTCTAATTAATCGACTAGATCACCAGAACCTTCCCCAGTTGTCAAAAACATGATAGGTTCCTTAGTTTTCGAGTAGCATGCCTCCAAAGATACATGTTTAGAAATTGCAATTTTTTTTTGCTTCACCAAAGAGCCCATTTTCCGTAAAAAGTGATTTTTTTCAAAAAAAGTAAATGACCCCTCTAATTAATCGACTAGATCACCAGAACCTTCCCCTGTTGTCAGAAACATGATAGGTTCCTTCGTTTTCGAGAAGCATGCCTCCAAAGATACATGTTTAGAAATTGCAATTTTTTTTTCCTTCACCAAAGACGACATTTTCAGTAAAAAGTGATTTTTTTCAAAAAAAGTAAATAACCCCTCCAATTAATCGACTAGATCACCAGAACCTTCCCCAGTTGTCAGAAACATGATAGTTTCCTTAGTTTTCGTGTAGCCTACCTCCAAAGATACATGTTAAGAAATTGCAATTTTTTTTTGATTCACCAAAAAGCCCATTTTCCGTAAAAAGTGATTTTTTTCAAAAAAAAGTAAATGACCCCTCTAATTAATCGACTAGATCACCAGAACCTTCCCCAGTTCTCAGAAACATGATAGGTTCCTTCGTTTTCGCGTAGCATGCCTCCAAAGATACATGTTAAGAAATTGCAATTTTTTTTTTGCTTCACCAAAAAGCATATTTTCCGTAAAAAGTGATTTTTTTCAAAAAAAGTAAATGAGCCCTCTAATTAATCGACTAGATCACCAGAAATGTCCCCAGTTGTCAGAAACATGATAGGTTACTTAGTTTTTGCGTAGCATGCCTCCAAAGATACATGTTTAGAAACTGCAAAACATTTTTGCTTCACCAAAGAGCCCATTTTCCGTAAAAAGTGATTTTTTTCAAAAAAAGTAAATGACCCCTCTAATTAATCGACTAGATCACCAGAACCTTCCCCAGTTGTCAAAAACATGATAGGTTCCTTAGTTTTCGAGTAGCATGCCTCCAAAGATACATGTTTAGAAATTGCAATTTTTTTTGCTTCACCAAAGAGCCCATTTTCCGTAAAAAGTGATTTTTTTCAAAAAAAGTAAATGACCCCTCTAATTAATCGACTAGATCACCAGAACCTTCCCCAGTTGTCAGAAACATGATAGGTTCCTTCGTTTTCGCGTAGCATGCCTCCAAAGATACATGTTAAGAAATTGCAATTTTTTTTTGCTTCACCAAAAAGCCCATTTTCCGTAAAAAGTGATTTTTTTCAAAAAAAAGTAAATGAGCCCTCTAATTAATCGACTAGATCACCAGAAATGTTCCCAGTTGTCAGAAACATGATAGGTTACTTAGTTTTTGCGTAGCATGCCTCCAAAGATACATGTTAAGAAATTGCAATTTTTTTTTGCTTCACCAAAAAGCCCATTTTCCGTAAAAAGTGATTTTTTTCAAAAAAAGTAAATGAGCCCTCTAATTAATCGACTAGATCACCATAAATTTCCCCAGTTGTCAGAAACATGATAGGTTACTTAGTTTTTGCGTAGCATGCCTCCAAAGATACATGTTTAGAAACTGCAAAACATTTTTGCTTCACCGAAGAGCCCATTTTCCGTAAAAAGTGATTTTTTTCAAAAAAAGTAAATGACCCCTCTAATTAATCGACTAGATCACCAGAACCTTCCCCAGTTGTCAGAAACATGATAGTTTCCTGAGTTTTCGTGTAGCCTGCCTCTAAAGATACATGTTAAGAAATTGCAATTTTTTTTGCTTCACCAAAAAGCCAATTTTTCGTAAAAAGTGATTTGTTTCAAAAAAAGTAAATGACCCCTCTAATTAATCGACTAGATCACCAGAACCTTCCCCAGTTGTCAAAAACATGATAGGTTCCTTAGTTTTCGAGTAGCATGCCTCCAAAGATACATGTTTAGAAATTGCAATTTTTTTTGCTTCACCAAAGAGCCCATTTTCCGTAAAAAGTGATTTTTTTCAAAAAAAGTAAATGACCCCTCTAATTAATCGACTAGATCACCAGAACCTTCCCCAGTTGTCAGAAACATGATAGGTTCCTTCGTTTTCGCGTAGCATGCCTCCAAAGATACATGTTAAGAAATTGCAATTTTTTTTTGCTTCACCAAAAAGCCCATTTTCCGTAAAAAGTGATTTTTTTCAAAAACAGTAAATGAGCCCTCTAATTAATCGACTAGATCACCAGAAATGTTCCCAGTTGTCAGAAACATGATAGGTTACTTAGTTTTTGCGTAGCATGCCTCCAAAGATACATGTTAAGAAATTGCAATTTTTTTTTGCTTCACCAAAAAGCCCGTTTTCCGTAAAAAGTGATTTTTTTCAAAAAAAGTAAATGACCCCTCTAATTAATCGACTAGATCACCAGAACCTTCCCCTGCTGTCAGAAACATGATAGGTTCCTTAGTTTTCGAGTAGCATGCCTCCAAAGATACATGTTTATAAATTGCAATTTTTTTTTGCTTCACCAAAGAGCCCATTTTCAGTAAACAGTGATTTTTTTCAAAAAAAGTAAATGACCCCTCTAATTAATCGACTAGATCACCAGAACCTTTCCCTGTTGTCAGAAACATGATAGGTTCCTTAGTTTTCGAGTAGCATGCCTCCAAAGATACATGTTTAGAAATTGCAATTTTTTTTTGCTTCACCAAAAAGCCCATTTTCCGTAAAAAGTGATTTTTTTCAAAAAAAGTAAATGACCCCTCTAATTAATCGACTCGATCACCAGAACATTATCCTGTTGTCAGAAACATGATAGGTTCCTTAGTTTTCGAGTAGCATGCCTCCAAAGATACATGTTAAGAAATTGCAATTTTTTTTTGCTTCACCAAAAAGCACATTTTCCGTAAAAAGTGATTTTTTTCAAAAAAAGTAAATGAGCCCTCTAATTAATCGACTAGATCACCAGAAATGTTCCCAGTTGTCAGAAACATGATAGGTTACTTAGTTTTTGCGTAGCATGCCTCCAAAGATACATGTTAAGAAATTGCAATTTTTTTTTGCTTCACCAAAAAGCCCATTTTCCGTAAAAAGTGATTTTTTTCAAAAAAAGTAAATGAGCCCTCTAATTAATCGACTAGATCACCAGAAATTTCCCCAGTTGTCAGAAACATGATAGGTTACTTAGTTTTTGCGTAGCATGACTCCAAAGATACATGTTTAGAAACTGCAAAACATTTTTGCTTCACCAAAGAGCCCATTTTCCGTAAAAAGCGATTTTTTTCAAAAAAAGTAAATGACCCCTCTAATTAATCGACTAGATCACCAGAACCTTCCCCAGTTGTCAGAAACATGATAGTATCCTTAGTTTTCGTGTAGCCTGCCTCCAAAGATACATGTTAAGAAATTGCAATTTTTTTTGCTTCACCAAAAAGCCAATTTTTCGTAAAAAGTGATTTTTTTCAAAAAAAGGAAATGACCCCTCTAATTAATCGACTAGATCACCAGAACCTTCACCAGTTCTCAGAAACATGATAGGTTCCTTCGTTTTCGCGTAGCATGCCTCCAAAGATACATGTTAAGAAATTGCAATTTTTTTTGCTTCACCAAAAAGCCCATTTTTCGTAAAAAGTGATTTTTTTCAAAAAAAGTAAGTGACCCCTCTAATTAATCGACTAGATCACCAGAAATTTCCCCAGTTGTCAGAAACATGATAGGTTACTTAGTTTTTGCGTAGCATGCCTCCAAAGATACATGTTTAGAAACTGCAAAACATTTTTGCTTCACCAAAGAGCCCATTTTCCGTAAAAAGTGATTTTTTCAAAAAAAGTAAATGACCCCTCTAATTAATCGACTAGATCACCAGAACCTTTCCCTGTTGTCAGAAACATGATAGGTTCCTTAGTTTTCGAGTAGCATGCCTCCAAAGATACATGTTTAGAAATTGCAATTTTTTTTTGCTTCACCAAAAAGCCCATTTTCCGTAAAAAGTGATTTTTTTCAAAAAAAGTAAATGACCCCTCTAATTAATCGACTCGATCACCAGAACCTTATCCTGTTGTCAGAAACATGATAGGTTCCTTAGTTTTCGAGTAGCATGCCTCCAAAGATACATGTTTAGAAATTGCAATTTTTTTTTGCTTCACCAAAAAGCCCATTTTCCGTAAAAAGTGATTTTTTTCAAAAAAAGTAAATGACCCCTCTAATTAATCGACTAGATCACCAGAACCTTCCCCAGTTGTCAAAAACATGATAGGTTCCTTAGTTTTCGAGTAGCATGCCTCCAAAGATACATGTTTAGAAATTTCAATTTTTTTTTGCTTCACCAAAAAGCCCATTTTCCGTAAAAAGTGATTTTTTTCAAAAAAAGTAAATGAGCCCTCTAATTAATCGACTAGATCACCAGAAATTTCCCCAGTTGTCAGAAACATGATAGGTTACTTAGTTTTTGCGTAGCATGCCTCCAAAGATGCATGTTTAGAAAATGCAAAACATTTTTGCTTCACCAAAGAGCCCATTTTCCGTAAAAAAGTGATTTTTTTCAAAAAAAGTAAGTGACCCCTCTAATTAATCGACTAGATCACCAGAAATTTCCCCAGTTGTCAGAAACATGATAGGTTACTTAGTTTTTGCGCAGCATGCCTCCAAAGATACATGTTTAGAAACTGCAAAACATTTTTGCTTCACCAAAGAGCCCATTTTCCGTAAAAAGTGATTTTTTTCAAAAAAAGTAAATGACCCCTCTAATTAATCGACTAGATCACCAGAACCTTTCCCTGTTGTCAGAAATATGATAGGTTCCTTAGTTTTCGAGTAGCATGCCTCCAAAGATACATGTTTAGAAATTGCAATTTATTTTTGCTTCACCAAAAAGCCCATTTTCCGTAAAAAGTGATTTTTTTCAAAAACAGTAAATGACCCCTCTAATTAATCGACTAGATCACCAGAACCTTTCCCTGTTGTCAGAAACATGATAGGTTCCTTAGTTTTCACATAGCATGCCTTCAAAGATACATGTTTAGAAACTGCAAAACATTTTTGATTCACCAAAGAGCCCATTTTCCGTAAAAAGTGATTTTTTTTCTAAAAAAGTAAATGAGCCCTCTAATTAATCGACTAGATCACCAGAAATTTCCCCAGTTGTCAGAAACATGATAGGTTACTTAGTTTTTGCGTAGCATGCCTCCAAAGATACATGTTTAGAAACAGCAAAACATTTTTGCTTCACCAAAGAGCCCATTTTCCGTAAAAAGTGATTTTTTTCAAAAAAAGTAAATGACCCCTCTAATTAATCGACTAGATCACCAGAACCTTCCCCAGTTGTCAGAAACATGAACGTTTCCTTAGTTTTCGTGTAGCCTGGATCCAAAGATACATGTTATGAAATTGCAATTTTTTTTTTGCTTCACCAAAAAGCCCATTTTCCGTAAAAAGTGTTTTTTTTCAAAAAAAGTAAATGACCCTTCTAATTAATCGACTCGATCACCAGAAACTTCCTCAGTTGTCAGAAACATGATAGGTTCCTTCGTTTTCGCGTAGCCTGCCTCCAAAGATACATGTTTAGAAAATGCAATTTTTTTTTGCTTCACCAAAAAGCCCATTTTCCGTAAAAAGTGATTTTTTTCAAAAAAGTAAATGACCCCTCTAATTAATCGACTCGATCACCAGAACCTTCCTCAGTTGTCAGAAACATGATAGGTTCCTTAGTTTTCACGTAGCATGCCTCCAAAGATACATGTTTAGAAATTGCAATTTTTTTTTGCTTCACCAAAAAGCCCATTTTTCGTAAAAAGTGATTTTTTTCAAAAAAAGTAAGTGACACCTCTAATTAATCGACTAGATCACCAGAAATTTCCCCAGTTGTCAGAAACATGATAGGTTACTTAGTTTTTGCGTAGCATGCCTCCAAAGATACATGTTTAGAAACTGCAAAACATTTTTGCTTCACCAAAGAGCCCATTTTCCGTAAAAAGTGATTTTTTTCAAAAAAAGTAAATGAGCTCTCTAATTAATCGACTAGATCACCAGAAATTTCCCCAGTTGTCAGAAACATGATAGGTTACTTAGTTTTTGCGTAGCATGCCTCCAAAGATACATGTTAAGAAATTGCAATTTTTTTTTGCTTCACCAAAGAGCCCATTTTCCGTAAAAAGTGATTTTTTTCAAAAAAAGTAAATGACCCCTCATATTAATCGACTAGATCACCAGAACCTTTCCCTGTTGTCAGAAACATGATAGGTTCCTTAGTTTTCGAGTAGCATGCCTCCAAAGATACATGTTTAGAAATTGCAATTTTTTTTTGCTTCACCAAAAAGCCCATTTTCCGTAAAAAGTGATTTTTTTCAAAAAAAGTAAATGACCCCTCTAATTAATCGACTCGATCACCAGAACCTTATCCTGTTGTCAGAAACATGATAGGTTCCTTAGTTTTCGAGTAGCATGCCTCCAAAGATACATGTTTAGAAATTGCAATTTTTTTTTGCTTCACCAAAAAGCCCATTTTCCGTAAAAAGTGATTTTTTTCAAAAAAAGTAAATGACCCCTCTAATTAATCGACTAGATCACCAGAACCTTCACCAGTTCTCAGAAACATGATAGGTTCCTTCGTTTTCGCGTAGCATGCCTCCAAAGATACATGTTAAGAAATTGCAATTTTTTTTGCTTCACCAAAAAGCCCATTTTTCGTAAAAAGTGATTTTTTTCAAAAAAAGTAAGTGACCCCTCTAATTAATCGACTAGATCACCAGAAATTTCCCCAGTTGTCAGAAACATGATAGGTTACTTAGTTTTTGCGTAGCATGCCTCCAAAGATACATGTTTAGAAACTGCAAAACATTTTTGCTTCACCAAAGAGCCCATTTTCCGTAAAAAGTGATTTTTTCAAAAAAAGTAAATGACCCCTCTAATTAATCGACTAGATCACCAGAACCTTTCCCTGTTGTCAGAAACATGATAGGTTCCTTAGTTTTCGAGTAGCATGCCTCCAAAGATACATGTTTAGAAATTGCAATTTTTTTTTGCTTCACCAAAAAGCCCATTTTCCGTAAAAAGTGATTTTTTTCAAAAAAAGTAAATGACCCCTCTAATTAATCGACTCGATCACCAGAACCTTATCCTGTTGTCAGAAACATGATAGGTTCCTTAGTTTTCGAGTAGCATGCCTCCAAAGATACATGTTTAGAAATTGCAATTTTTTTTTGCTTCACCAAAAAGCCCATTTTCCGTAAAAAGTGATTTTTTTCAAAAAAAGTAAAGGACCCCTCTAATTAATCGACTAGATCACCAGAACCTTCCCCAGTTGTCAAAAACATGATAGGTTCCTTAGTTTTCGAGTAGCATGCCTCCAAAGATACATGTTTAGAAATTTCAATTTTTTTTTGCTTCACCAAAAAGCCCATTTTCCGTAAAAAGTGATTTTTTTCAAAAAAAGTAAATGAGCCCTCTAATTAATCGACTAGATCACCAGAAATTTCCCCAGTTGTCAGAAACATGATAGGTTACTTAGTTTTTGCGTAGCATGCCTCCAAAGATGCATGTTTAGAAAATGCAAAACATTTTTGCTTCACCAAAGAGCCCATTTTCCGTAAAAAAGTGATTTTTTTCAAAAAAAGTAAGTGACCCCTCTAATTAATCGACTAGATCACCAGAAATTTCCCCAGTTGTCAGAAACATGATAGGTTACTTAGTTTTTGCGCAGCATGCCTCCAAAGATACATGTTTAGAAACTGCAAAACATTTTTGCTTCACCAAAGAGCCCATTTTCCGTAAAAAGTGATTTTTTTCAAAAAAAGTAAATGACCCCTCTAATTAATCGACTAGATCACCAGAACCTTTCCCTGTTGTCAGAAATATGATAGGTTCCTTAGTTTTCGAGTAGCATGCCTCCAAAGATACATGTTTAGAAATTGCAATTTATTTTTGCTTCACCAAAAAGCCCATTTTCCGTAAAAAGTGATTTTTTTCAAAAACAGTAAATGACCCCTCTAATTAATCGACTAGATCACCAGAACCTTTCCCTGTTGTCAGAAACATGATAGGTTCCTTAGTTTTCACATAGCATGCCTTCAAAGATACATGTTTAGAAACTGCAAAACATTTTTGATTCACCAAAGAGCCCATTTTCCGTAAAAAGTGATTTTTTTTCTAAAAAAGTAAATGAGCCCTCTAATTAATCGACTAGATCACCAGAAATTTCCCCAGTTGTCAGAAACATGATAGGTTACTTAGTTTTTGCGTAGCATGCCTCCAAAGATACATGTTTAGAAACAGCAAAACATTTTTGCTTCACCAAAGAGCCCATTTTCCGTAAAAAGTGATTTTTTTCAAAAAAAGTAAATGACCCCTCTAATTAATCGACTAGATCACCAGAACCTTCCCCAGTTGTCAGAAACATGAACGTTTCCTTAGTTTTCGTGTAGCCTGGATCCAAAGATACATGTTATGAAATTGCAATTTTTTTTTTGCTTCACCAAAAAGCCCATTTTCCGTAAAAAGTGTTTTTTTTCAAAAAAAGTAAATGACCCTTCTAATTAATCGACTCGATCACCAGAAACTTCCTCAGTTGTCAGAAACATGATAGGTTCCTTCGTTTTCGCGTAGCCTGCCTCCAAAGATACATGTTTAGAAAATGCAATTTTTTTTTGCTTCACCAAAAAGCCCATTTTCCGTAAAAAGTGATTTTTTTCAAAAAAGTAAATGACCCCTCTAATTAATCGACTCGATCACCAGAACCTTCCTCAGTTGTCAGAAACATGATAGGTTCCTTAGTTTTCACGTAGCATGCCTCCAAAGATACATGTTTAGAAATTGCAATTTTTTTTTGCTTCACCAAAAAGCCCATTTTTCGTAAAAAGTGATTTTTTGTCAAAAAAAGTAAGTGACACCTCTAATTAATCGACTAGATCACCAGAAATTTCCCCAGTTGTCAGAAACATGATAGGTTACTTAGTTTTTGCGTAGCATGCCTCCAAAGATACATGTTTAGAAACTGCAAAACATTTTTGCTTCACCAAAGAGCCCATTTTCCGTAAAAAGTGATTTTTTTCAAAAAAAGTAAATGAGCTCTCTAATTAATCGACTAGATCACCAGAAATTTCCCCAGTTGTCAGAAACATGATAGGTTACTTAGTTTTTGCGTAGCATGCCTCCAAAGATACATGTTAAGAAATTGCAATTTTTTTTTGCTTCACCAAAGAGCCCATTTTCCGTAAAAAGTGATTTTTTTCAAAAAAAGTAAATGACCCCTCAAATTAATCGACTAGATCACCAGAACCTTTCCCTGTTGTCAGAAACATGATAGGTTCCTTAGTTTTCGAGTAGCATGCCTCCAAAGATACATGTTTAGAAATTGCAATTTTTTTTTGCTTCACCAAAAAGCCCATTTTCCGTAAAAAGTGATTTTTTTCAAAAAAAGTAAATGACCCCTCTAATTAATCGACTCGATCACCAGAACCTTATCCTGTTGTCAGAAACATGATAGGTTCCTTAGTTTTCGAGTAGCATGCCTCCAAAGATACATGTTTAGAAATTGCAATTTTTTTTTGCTTCACCAAAAAGCCCATTTTCCGTAAAAAGTGATTTTTTTCAAAAAAAGTAAATGACCCCTCTAATTAATCGACTAGATCACCAGAACCTTCCCCAGTTGTCAAAAACATGATAGGTTCCTTAGTTTTCGAGTAGCATGCCTCCAAAGATACATGTTTAGAAATAGCAATTTTTTTTTGCTTCACCAAAAAGCCCATTTTCCGTAAAAAGTGATTTTTTTCAAAAAAAGTAAATGAGCCCTCTAATTAATCGACTAGATAACCAGAAATTTCCCCAGTTGTCAGAAACATGATAGGTTACTTAGTTTTTGCGTAGCATGCCTCCAAAGATGCATGTTTAGAAAATGCAAAACATTTTTGCTTCACCAAAGAGCCCATTTTCCGTAAAAAACTGATTTTTTTCAAAAAAAGTAAGTGACCCCTCTAATTAATCGACTAGATCACCAGAAATTTCCCCAGTTGTCAGAAACATGATAGGTTACTTAGTTTTTGCGCAGCATGCCTCCAAAGATACATGTTTAGAAACAGCAAAACATTTTTGCTTCTCCAAAGAGCCCATTTTCCGTAAAAAGTGATTTTCTCAAAAAAAGTAAATGACCCCTCTAATTAATCGACTAGATCACCAGAACCTTTCCCTGTTGTCAGAAATATGATAGGTTCCTTAGTTTTCGAGTAGCATGCCTCCAAAGATACATGTTTAGAAATTGCAATTTATTTTTGCTTCACCAAAAAGCCCATTTTCCGTAAAAAGTGATTTTTTTCAAAAACAGTAAATGACCCCTCTAATTAATCGACTAGATCACCAGAACCTTTCCCTGTTGTCAGAAACATGATAGGTTCCTTAGTTTTCACATAGCATGCCTTCAAAGATACATGTTTAGAAACTGCAAAACATTTTTGATTCACCAAAGAGCCCATTTTCCGTAAAAAGTGATTTTTTTTCAAAAAAAGTAAATGAGCCCTCTAATTAATCGACTAGATAACCAGAAATTTCCCCAGTTGTCAGAAACATGATAGGTTACTTAGTTTTTGCGTAGCATGCCTCCAAAGATACATGTTTAGAAACAGCAAAACATTTTTGCTTCACCAAAGAGCCCATTTTCCGTAAAAAGTGATTTTTTTCAAAAAAAGTAAATGACCCCTCTAATTAATCGACTAGATCACCAGAACCTTCCCCAGTTGTCAGAAACATGAAAGTTTCCTTAGTTTTCGTGTAGCCTGGATCCAAAGATACATGTTAAGAAATTGCAATTTTTTTTTTGCTTCACCAAAAAGCCCATTTTCCGTAAAAAGTGGTTTTTTTCAAAAAAAGTAAATGACCCTTCTCATAAACCGGCTAGATCACCAGAACCTTCCCCAGTTGTCAGAAACATGAAAGGTTCCTTCGTTTTCGCATAGCATACCTCCAAAGATACATGTTTAGAAATTGCAGGGGTTTTTTGCTTCACAAAAAAGCCCATTTTCCGTAAAAAGTGATTTTTTTTCAAAAAAGTAAATGACCCCTCTAATTAATCGACTAGATCACCAGAACCTTCCCCAGTTCTCAGAAACATGATAGGTTCCTTCGTTTTCGCGTAGCCTGCCTCCAAAGATACATGTTTAGAAAATGCTATTTTTTTTTGCTTCACCAAAAAGCCCATTTTCCGTAAAAAGTGATTTTTTTCAAAAAAGTAAATGACCCCTCTAATTAATCGACTCGATCACCAGAACCTTCCTCAGTTGTCAGAAACATGATAGGTTCCTTAGTTTTCACGTAGCATGCCTCCAAAGATACATGTTTAGAAATTGCTATTTTTTTTTGCTTCACCAAAAAGCCCATTTTCCGTAAAAAGTGATTTTTTTCAAAAACAGTAAATGACCCCTCTAATTAATCGACTAGATCACCAGAACCTTCCCCAGTTGTCAGAAACATGATAGGTTCCTTCGTTTTCGCGTAGCATGCCTCCAAAGATAAATGTTAAGAAATTGCAATTTTTTTTTGCTTCACCAAAAAGCACATTTTCCGTAAAAAGTGATTTTTTTCAAAAAAGTAAATGACCCCTCTAATTAATCGACTCGATCACCAGAACCTTCCCCAGTTGTCAGAAACATGATAGTTTCCTTAGTTTTCGTGTAGCCTGCCTCCAAAGATACATGGTAAGAAATTGCAATTTTTTTTTGCTTCACCAAAAAGCCCATTTTCCGTAAAAAGTTATTTTTTTCTAAAAAAGTAAATGACCCCTCTAATTAATCGACTCGATCACCAGAACCTTATCCTGTTGTCAGAAACATGATAGGTTCCTTAGTTTTCACATAGCATGCCTCCAAAGATACATGTTTAGAAACTGCAAAACATTTTTGCTTCACCAAAGAGCCCATTTTCCGTAAAAAGTGATTTTTTTCAAAAAAAGTAAATGACCCCTCTAATTAATCGACTAGATCACCAGAACCTTCCCCAGTTCTCAGAAACATGATAGGTTCCTTCGTTTTCGCGTAGCATGCCTCCAAAGATACATGTTAAGAAATTGCAATTTTTTTTGCTTCACCAAAAAGCCCATTTTCCGTAAAAAGTGATTTTTTTCAAAAAAAGAAAATGACCCCTCTAATTAATCGGCTAGATCACCAGAACCTTCCCCAGTTGTCAGAAACATGATAGGTTCCTTCGTTTTCGCATAGCATACCTCCAAAGATACATGTTTAGAAAATGCAATTTTTTTTTGCTTCACCAAAAAGCCCATTTTCCGTAAAAAGTGATTTTTTTCAAAAAAAGTAAATGACCCCTCTAATTAATCGACTAGATCACCAGAACCTTTCCCTGTTGTCAGAAATATGATAGGTTCCTTAGTTTTCGAGTAGCATGCCTCCAAAGATACATGTTTAGAAATTGCAATTTATTTTTGCTTCACCAAAAAGCCCATTTTCCGTAAAAAGTGATTTTTTTCAAAAACAGTAAATGACCAGTCTAATTAATCGACTAGATCACCAGAACCTTTCCCTGTTGTCAGAAACATGATAGGTTACTTAGTTTTTGCGTAGCATGCCTCCAAAGATACATGTTTAGAAACAGCAAAACATTTTTGCTTCACCAAAGAGCCCATTTTCCGTAAAAAGTGATTTTTTTCAAAAAAAGTAAATGACCCCTCTAATTAATCGACTAGATCACCAGAACCTTTCCCTGTTGTCAGAAATATGATAGGTTCCTTAGTTTTCGAGTAGCATGCCTCCAAAGATACATGTTTAGAAATTGCAATTTATTTTTGCTTCACCAAAAAGCCCATTTTCCGTAAAAAGTGATTTTTTTCAAAAACAGTAAATGACCCCTCTAATTAATCGACTAGATCACCAGAACGTTTCCCTGTTGTCAGAAACATGATAGGTTACTTAGTTTTTGCGTAGCATGCCTCCAAAGATACATGTTTAGAAACAGCAAAACATTTTTGCTTCACCAAAGAGCCCATTTTCCGTAAAAAGTGATTTTTTTCAAAAAAAGTAAATGACCCCTCTAATTAATCGACTAGATCACCAGAACCTTCCCCAGTTGTCAGAAACATGAAAGTTTCCTTAGTTTTCGTGTAGCCTGGATCCAAAGATACATGTTAAGAAATTGCAATTTTTTTTTGCTTCACCAAAAAGCCCATTTTCCGTAAAAAGTGATTTTTTTCAAAAAAAGTAAATGACCCCTCTCATAAATCGGCTAGATCACCAGAACCTTCCCCAGTTGTCAGAAACA
Source organism: Pelodytes ibericus (assembly GCA_036172795.1). NCBI lineage: Eukaryota > Metazoa > Chordata > Amphibia > Anura > Pelodytidae > Pelodytes > Pelodytes ibericus. The sequence continues at coordinate 103,087,490 of CM069861.1, read as the reverse complement.
TGATAGGTTCCGTCGTTTTCGCATAGCATACCTCCAAAGATACATGTTTAGAAATTGCAGGGTTTTTTTTCTTCACAAAAAAGCCCATTTTCCGTAAAAAGTGATTTTTTTTCAAAAAAGTAAATGACCCCTCTAATTAATCGACTAGATCACCAGAACCTTCCCCAGTTCTCAGAAACATGATAGGTTCCTTCGTTTTCGCGTAGCCTGCATCCAAAGATACATGTTTAGAAAATGCAATTTTTTTTTGCTTCACCAAAAAGCCCATTTTCCGTAAAAAGTGATTTTTTTCAAAAAAGTAAATGACCCCTCTAATTAATCGACTCGATCACAAGAACCTTACTCAGTTGTCAGAAACATGATAGGTTCCTTAGTTTTCACGTAGCATGCCTCCAAAGATACATGTTTAGAAATTGCAATTTTTTTTGCTTCACCAAAAAGCCCATTTTCCGTAAAAAGTGATTTTTTTCAAAAAAAGTAAATGACCCCTCTAATTAATCGACTAGATCACCAGAACCTTTCCCTGTTGTCAAAAATATGATAGGTTCCTTAGTTTTCGAGTAGCATGCCTCCAAAGATACATGTTTAGAAATAGCAATTTTATTTTTGCTTCACCAAAAAGCCCATTTTCCGTAAAAAGTGATTTTTTTCAAAAACAGTAAATGACCCCTCTAATTAATCGACTCGATCACCAGAACCTTCCTCAGTTGTCAGAAACATGATAGGTTCCTTAGTTTTCACGTAGCATGCCTCCAAAGATACATGTTTAGAAATTGCTATTTTTTTTTGCTTCACCAAAAAGCCCATTTTCCGTAAAAAGTGATTTTTTTCAAAAACAGTAAATGACCCCTCTAATTAATCGACTAGATCACCAGAACCTTTCCCTGTTGTCAGAAACATGATAGGTTACTTAGTTTTTGCGTAGCATGCCTCCAAAGATACATGTTTAGAAACAGCAAAACATTTTTGCTTCACCAAAGAGCCCATTTTCCGTAAAAAGTGATTTTTTTCAAAAAAAGTAAATGACCCCTCTAATTAATCGACTCGATCACCAGAACCTTCCCCAGTTGTCAGAAACATGATAGGTTCCGTCGTTTTCGCATAGCATACCTCCAAAGATACATGTTTAGAAATTGAAGGTTTTTTTTCTTCACAAAAAAGCCCATTTTCCGTAAAAATGATTTTTTTTCAAAAAAGTAAATGACCCCTCTAATTAATCGACTAGATCACCAGAACCTTCCCCAGTTCTCAGAAACATGATAGGTTCCTTCGTTTTCGCGTAGCCTGCCTCCAAAGATACATGTTTAGAAAATGCAATTTTTTTTTGCTTCACCAAAAAGCCCATTTTCCGTAAAAAGTGATTTTTTTCAAAAAAGTAAATGACCCCTCTAATTAATCGACTCGATCACCAGAACCTTCCTCAGTTGTCAGAAACATGATAGGTTCCTTAGTTTTCACGTAGCATGCCTCCAAAGATTCATGTTTAGAAATTGCTATTTTTTTTTGCTTCACCAAAAAGCCCATTTTCCGTAAAAAGTGATTTTTTTCAAAAAAAGTAAATGACCCCTCTAATTAATCGACTAGATCACCAGAACCTTTCCCTGTTGTCAGAAATATGATAGGTTCCTTAGTTTTCGAGTAGCATGCCTCCAAAGATACATGTTTAGAAATTGCAATTTATTTTTGCTTCACCAAAAAGCCCATTTTCCGTAAAAAGTGATTTTTTTCAAAAACAGTAAATGACCCCTCTAATTAATCGACTAGATCACCAGAACCTTTCCCTGTTGTCAGAAACATGATAGGTTACTTAGTTTTTGCGTAGCATGCCTCCAAAGATACATGTTTAGAAACAGCAAAACATTTTTGCTTCACCAAAGAGCCCATTTTCCGTAAAAAGTGATTTTTTTCAAAAAAAGTAAATGACCCCTCTAATTAATCGACTAGATCACCAGAACCTTTCCCTGTTGTCAGAAATATGATAGGTTCCTTAGTTTTCGAGTAGCATGCCTCCAAAGATACATGTTTAGAAATAGCAATTTTTTTTTGCTTCACCAAAAAGCCCATTTTCCGTAAAAAGTGATTTTTTTCAAAAACAGTAAATGACCCCTCTAATTAATCGACTCGATCACCAGAACCTTCCTCAGTTGTCAGAAACATGATAGGTTCCTTAGTTTTCACGTAGCATGCCTCCAAAGATACATGTTTAGAAATTGCTATTTTTTTTTGCTTCACCAAAAAGCCCATTTTCCGTAAAAAGTGATTTTTTTCAAAAACAGTAAATGACCCCTCTAATTAATCGACTAGATCACCAGAACCTTTCCCTGTTGTCAGAAACATGATAGGTTACTTAGTTTTTGCGTAGCATGCCTCCAAAGATACATGTTTAGAAACAGCAAAACATTTTTGCTTCACCAAAGAGCCCATTTTCCGTAAAAAGTGATTTTTTTCAAAAAAAGTAAATGACCCCTCTAATTAATCGACTCGATCACCAGAACCTTCCCCAGTTGTCAGAAACATGATAGGTTCCGTCGTTTTCGCATAGCATACCTCCAAAGATACATGTTTAGAAATTGAAGGTTTTTTTTCTTCACAAAAAAGCCCATTTTCCGTAAAAAGTGATTTTTTTTCAAAAAAGTAAATGACCCCTCTAATTAATCGACTAGATCACCAGAACCTTCCCCAGTTCTCAGAAACATGATAGGTTCCTTCGTTTTCGCGTAGCCTGCCTCCAAAGATACATGTTTAGAAAATGCAATTTTTTTTTGCTTCACCAAAAAGCCCATTTTCCGTAAAAAGTGATTTTTTTCAAAAAAGTAAATGACCCCTCTAATTAATCGACTCGATCACCAGAACCTTCCTCAGTTGTCAGAAACATGATAGGTTCCTTAGTTTTCACGTAGCATGCCTCCAAAGATTCATGTTTAGAAATTGCTATTTTTTTTTGCTTCACCAAAAAGCCCATTTTCCGTAAAAAGTGATTTTTTTCAAAAAAAGTAAATGACCCCTCTAATTAATCGACTAGATCACCAGAACCTTTCCCTGTTGTCAGAAATATGATAGGTTCCTTAGTTTTCGAGTAGCATGCCTCCAAAGATACATGTTTAGAAATTGCAATTTATTTTTGCTTCACCAAAAAGCCCATTTTCCGTAAAAAGTGATTTTTTTCAAAAACAGTAAATGACCCCTCTAATTAATCGACTAGATCACCAGAACCTTTCCCTGTTGTCAGAAACATGATAGGTTACTTAGTTTTTGCGTAGCATGCCTCCAAAGATACATGTTTAGAAACAGCAAAACATTTTTGCTTCACCAAAGAGCCCATTTTCCGTAAAAAGTGATTTTTTTCAAAAAAAGTAAATGACCCCTCTAATTAATCGACTAGATCACCAGAACCTTTCCCTGTTGTCAGAAATATGATAGGTTCCTTAGTTTTCGAGTAGCATGCCTCCAAAGATACATGTTTAGAAATTGCAATTTATTTTTGCTTCACCAAAAAGCCCATTTTCCGTAAAAAGTGATTTTTTTCAAAAACAGTAAATGACCCCTCTAATTAATCGACTAGATCACCAGAACGTTTCCCTGTTGTCAGAAACATGATAGGTTACTTAGTTTTTGCGTAGCATGCCTCCAAAGATACATGTTTAGAAACAGCAAAACATTTTTGCTTCACCAAAGAGCCCATTTTCCGTAAAAAGTGATTTTTTTCAAAAAAAGTAAATGACCCCTCTAATTAATCGACTAGATCACCAGAACCTTCCCCAGTTGTCAGAAACATGAAAGTTTCCTTAGTTTTCGTGTAGCCTGGATCCAAAGATACATGTTAAGAAATTGCAATTTTTTTTTGCTTCACCAAAAAGCCCATTTTCCGTAAAAAGTGATTTTTTTCAAAAAAAGTAAATGACCCCTCTCATAAATCGGCTAGATCACCAGAACCTTCCCCAGTTGTCAGAAACATGATAGGTTCCGTCGTTTTCGCATAGCATACCTCCAAAGATACATGTTTAGAAATTGCAGGGTTTTTTTTCTTCACAAAAAAGCCCATTTTCCGTAAAAAGTGATTTTTTTTCAAAAAAGTAAATGACCCCTCTAATTAATCGACTAGATCACCAGAACCTTCCCCAGTTCTCAGAAACATGATAGGTTCCTTCGTTTTCGCGTAGCCTGCCTCCAAAGATACATGTTTAGAAAATGCAATTTTTTTTTGCTTCACCAAAAAGCCCATTTTCCGTAAAAAGTGATTTTTTTCAAAAAAGTAAATGACCCCTCTAATTAATCGACTCGATCACAAGAACCTTCCTCAGTTGTCAGAAACATGATAGGTTCCTTAGTTTTCACGTAGCATGCCTCCAAAGATACATGTTTAGAAATTGCAATTTTTTTTGCTTCACCAAAAAGCCCATTTTCCGTAAAAAGTGATTTTTTTCAAAAAAAGTAAATGACCCCTCTAATTAATCGACTAGATCACCAGAACCTTTCCCTGTTGTCAAAAATATGATAGGTTCCTTAGTTTTCGAGTAGCATGCCTCCAAAGATACATGTTTAGAAATAGCAATTTTTTTTTGCTTCACCAAAAAGCCCATTTTCAGTAAAAAGTGATTTTTTTCAAAAACAGTAAATGACCCCTCTAATTAATCGACTCGATCACCAGAACCTTCCTCAGTTGTCAGAAACATGATAGGTTCCTTAGTTTTCACGTAGCATGCCTCCAAAGATACATGTTTAGAAATTGCTATTTTTTTTTGCTTCACCAAAAAGCCCATTTTCCGTAAAAAGTGATTTTTTTCAAAAACAGTAAATGACCCCTCTAATTAATCGACTAGATCACCAGAACCTTTCCCTGTTGTCAGAAACATGATAGGTTACTTAGTTTTTGCGTAGCATGCCTCCAAAGATACATGTTTAGAAACAGCAAAACATTTTTGCTTCACCAAAGAGCCCATTTTCCGTAAAAAGTGATTTTTTTCAAAAAAAGTAAATGACCCCTCTAATTAATCGACTAGATCACCAGAACCTTCCCCAGTTGTCAGAAACATGAAAGTTTCCTTAGTTTTCGTGTAGCCTGGATCCAAAGATACATGTTAAGAAATTGCAATTTTTTTTTGCTTCACCAAAAAGCACATTTTCCGTAAAAAGTGATTTTTTTCAAAAAAAGTAAATGACCCCTCTCATAAATCGGATAGATCACCAGAACCTTCCCCAGTTGTCAGAAACATGATAGGTTCCGTCGTTTTCGCATAGCATACCTCCAAAGATACATGTTTAGAAATTGCAGGGTTTTTTTTCTTCACAAAAAAGCCCATTTTCCGTAAAAAGTGATTTTTTTTCAAAAAAGTAAATGACCCCTCTAATTAATCGACTAGATCACCAGAACCTTCCCCAGTTCTCAGAAACATGATAGGTTCCTTCGTTTTCGCGTAGCCTGCCTCCAAAGATACATGTTTAGAAAATGCAATTTTTTTTTGCTTCACCAAAAAGCCCATTTTCCGTAAAAAGTGATTTTTTTCAAAAAAGTAAATGACCCCTCTAATTAATCGACTCGATCACCAGAACCTTCCTCAGTTGTCAGAAACATGATAGGTTCCTTAGTTTTCACGTAGCATGCCTCCAAAGATTCATGTTTAGAAATTGCTATTTTTTTTTGCTTCACCAAAAAGCCCATTTTCCGTAAAAAGTGATTTTTTTCAAAAAAAGTAAATGACCCCTCTAATTAATCGACTAGATCACCAGAACCTTTCCCTGTTGTCAGAAATATGATAGGTTCCTTAGTTTTCGAGTAGCATGCCTCCAAAGATACATGTTTAGAAATTGCAATTTATTTTTGCTTCACCAAAAAGCCCATTTTCCGTAAAAAGTGATTTTTTTCAAAAACAGTAAATGACCCCTCTAATTAATCGACTAGATCACCAGAACCTTTCCCTGTTGTCAGAAATATGATAGGTTCCTTAGTTTTCGAGTAGCATGCCTCCAAAGATACATGTTTAGAAATTGCAATTTATTTTTGCTTCACCAAAAAGCCCATTTTCCGTAAAAAGTGATTTTTTTCAAAAACAGTAAATGACCCCTCTAATTAATCGACTAGATCACCAGAACCTTTCCCTGTTGTCAGAAACATGATAGGTTACTTAGTTTTTGCGTAGCATGCCTCCAAAGATACATGTTTAGAAACAGCAAAACATTTTTGCTTCACCAAAGAGCCCATTTTCCGTAAAAAGTGATTTTTTTCAAAAAAAGTAAATGACCCCTCTAATTAATCAACTAGATCACCAGAACCTTCCCCAGTTGTCAGAAACATGAAAGTTTCCTTAGTTTTCGTGTAGCCTGGATCCAAAGATACATGTTAAGAAATTGCAATTTTTTTTTGCTTCACCAAAAAGCCCATTTTCCGTAAAAAGTGATTTTTTTCAAAAAAAGTAAATGACCCCTCTCATAAATCGGCTAGATCACCAGAACCTTCCCCAGTTGTCAGAAACATGATAGGTTCCGTCGTTTTCGCATAGCATACCTCCAAAGATACATGTTTAGAAATTGCAGGGTTTTTTTTTCTTCACAAAAAAGCCCATTTTCCGTAAAAAGTGATTTTTTTTCAAAAAAGTAAATGACCCCTCTAATTAATCGACTAGATCACCAGAACCTTCCCCAGTTCTCAGAAACATGATAGGTTCCTTCGTTTTCGCGTAGCCTGCCTCCAAAGATACATGTTTAGAAAATGCAATTTTTTTTTGCTTCACCAAAAAGCCCATTTTCCGTAAAAAGTGATTTTTTTCAAAAAAAAGTAAATGACCCCTCTAATTAATCGACTAGATCACCAGAACCTTTCCCTGTTGTCAGAAACATGATAGGTTCCTTAGTTTTCACATAGCATGCCTCCAAAGATACATGTTTAGAAACTGCAAAACATTTTTGATTCACCAAAGAGCCCATTTTCCGTAAAAAGTGATTTTTTTCAAAAAAAGTAAATGACCCCTCTAATTAATCAACTAGATCACCAGAACCTTGACAAGTTGTCAGAAACATGATAGGTTCCTTAGTTTTTGCGTAGCATGCCTCCAAAGATACATGTTTAGAAACTGCAAAACATTTTTGCTTCACCAAAGAGCCCATTTTCCGTAAAAAGTGATTTTTTTCAAAAAAAGTAAATGACCCCTCTAATTAATCGACTAGATCACCATAACCTTCCCCAGTTGTCAGAAACATGATAGTTTCCTTAGTTTTCGAGTAGCATGCCTCCAAAGATACATGTTTAGAAATTGCAATTTTTTTTTGCTTCACCAAAGAGCCCATTTTCCGTAAAAAGTGATTTTTTTCAAAAAAATTAAATGACCCCTCTAATTAATCGACTAGATCACCAGAACCTTCCCCAGTTGTCAAAAACATGATAGGTTCCTTAGTTTTCAAGTAGCATGCCTCCAAAGATACATGTTTAGAAATTGCAATTTTTTTTTGCTTCACCAAAGAGCCCATTTTCCGTAAAAAGTGATTTTTTTCAAAAAAAGTAAATGACCCCTCTAATTAATCGACTAGATCACCAGAACCTTCCCCAGTTGTCAGAAACATGATAGTTTCCTGAGTTTTCGTGTAGCCTGCCTCCAAAGATACATGTTAAGAAATTGCAATTTCTTTTTGCTTCACCAAAAAGCCCATTTTCCGTAAAAAGTGATTTTTTTCAAAAAAAGTAAATGACCCCTCTAATTAATCGACTAGATCACCAGAACCTTCCCCAGTTGTCAGAAACATGATAGGTTCCGTCGTTTTCGCATAGCATACCTCCAAAGATACATGTTTAGAAATTGCAGGGTTTTTTTTTCTTCACAAAAAAGCCCATTTTCCGTAAAAAGTGATTTTTTTTCAAAAAAGTAAATGACCCCTCTAATTAATCGACTAGATCACCAGAACCTTCCCCAGTTCTCAGAAACATGATAGGTTCCTTCGTTTTCGCGTAGCCTGCCTCCAAAGATACATGTTTAGAAAATGCAATTTTTTTTTGCTTCACCAAAAAGCCCATTTTCCGTAAAAAGTGATTTTTTTCAAAAAAGTAAATGACCCCTCTAATTAATCGAATCGATCACCAGAACCTTCCTCAGTTGTCAGAAACATGATAGGTTCCTTAGTTTTCACGTAGCATGCCTCCAAAGATACATGTTTAGAAATTGAAATTTTTTTTGCTTCACCAAAAAGCCCATTTTCCGTAAAAAGTGATTTTTTTCAAAAAAAGTAAATGACCCCTCTAATTAATCGACTAGATCACCAGAACCTTTCCCTGTTGTCAAAAATATGATAGGTTCCTTAGTTTTCGAGTAGCATGCCTCCAAAGATACATGTTTAGAAATAGCAATTTTTTTTTGCTTCACCAAAAAGCCCATTTTCCGTAAAAAGTGATTTTTTTCAAAAACAGTAAATGACCCCTCTAATTAATCGACTCGATCACCAGAACCTTCCTCAGTTGTCAGAAACATGATAGGTTCCTTAGTTTTCACGTAGCATGCCTCCAAAGATACATGTTTAGAAATTGCTATTTTTTTTTGCTTCACCAAAAAGCCCATTTTCCGTAAAAAGTGATTTTTTTCAAAAACAGTAAATGACGCCTCTAATTAATCGACTAGATCACCAGAACCTTTCCCTGTTGTCAGAAACATGATAGGTTCCTTAGTTTTCACATAGCATGCCTCCAAAGATACATGTTTAGAAACTGCAAAACATTTTTGATTCACCAAAGAGCCCATTTTCCGTAAAAAGTGATTTTTTTCAAAAAAAGTAAATGACCCCTCTAATTAATCAACTAGATCACCAGAACCTTGACAAGTTGTCAGAAACATGATAGGTTCCTTAGTTTTTGCGTAGCATGCCTCCAAAGATACATGTTTAGAAACTGCAAAACATTTTTGCTTCACCAAAGAGCCCATTTTCCGTAAAAAGTGATTTTTTTCAAAAAAAGTAAATGACCCCTCTAATTAATCGACTAGATCACCATAACCTTCCCCAGTTGTCAGAAACATGATAGGTTACTTAGTTTTTGCGTAGCATGCCTCCAAAGATGCATGTTTAGAAATTGCAATTTTTTTTTGCTTCACCAAAAAGCCCATTTTCCGTAAAAAGTTATTTTTTTCTAAAAAAGTAAATGACCCCTCTAATTAATTGACTAGATCACCAGAACCTTCCCCAGTTGTCAAAAACATGATAGGTTCCTTATTTTTCGAGTAGCATGCCTCCAAAGATACATGTTTAGAAATTGCAATTTTTTTTTTGCTTCACCAAAATGCCCATTTTCCGTAAAAAGTGATTTTTTTCAAAAAAAGTAAATGACCCCTCTAATTAATCGACTCGATCACCAGAACCTTATCCTGTTGTCAGAAACATGATAGGTTCCTTAGTTTTCGAGTAGCATGCCTCCAAAGATACATGTTTAGAAATTGCAATTTTTTTTTTGCTTCACCAAAAAGCCCATTTTCCGTAAAAAGTGATTTTTTTCAAAAAAAGTAAATGACCCCTCTAATTAATCGACTAGATCACCAGAACCTTCCCCAGTTCTCAGAAACATGATAGGTTCCTTCGTTTTCGCGTAGCATGCCTCCAAAGATACATGTTAAGAAATTGCAATTTTTTTTGCTTCACCAAAAAGCCCATTTTTCGTAAAAAGTGATTTTTTTCAAAAAAAGTAAATGACCCCTCTAATTAATCGACTAGATCACCAGAACCTTCCCCAGTTGTCAAAAACATGATAGGTTCCTTAGTTTTCGAGTAGCATGCCTCCAAAGATACATGTTTAGAAATTGCAATTTTTTTTTGCTTCACCAAAAAGCCCATTTTCCGTAAAAAGTGATTTTTTTCAAAAAAAGTAAATGAGCCCTCTAATTAATCGACTAGATCACCAGAAATTTCCCCAGTTGTCAGAAACATGATAGGTTACTTAGTTTTTGCGTAGCATGCCTCCAAAGATGCATGTTTAGAAAATGCAAAACATTTTTGCTTCACCAAAGAGCCCATTTTCCGTAAAAAGTGATTTTTTTCAAAAAAAGTAAATGACCCCTCTAATTAATCGACTCTATCACCAGAACCTTATCCTGTTGTCAGAAACATGATAGGTTCCTTAGTTTTCACATAGCATGCCTCCAAAGATACATGTTTAGAAACTGCAAAACATGTTTGCTTCACCAAAGAGCCCATTTTCCGTAAAAAGTGATTTTTTTCAAAAAAAGTAAATGACCCCTCTAATTAATCGACTAGATCACCAGAACCTTCCCCAGTTCTCAGAAACATGATAGGTTCCTTCGTTTTCGCGTAGCATGCCTCCAAAGATACATGTTAAGAAATTGCAATTTTTTTTGCTTCACCAAAAAGCCCATTTTCCTTAAAAAGTGATTTTTTTCAAAAAAAGTAAATGACCCCTCTAATTAATCGACTAGATCACCAGAACCTTCCCCAGTTGTCAAAAACATGATAGGTTCCTTAGTTTTCGAGTAGCATGCCTCCAAAGATACATGTTTAGAAATTGCAATTTTTTTTTGCTTCACCAAAGAGCGCATTTTCCGTAAAAAGTGATTTTTTTCAAAAAAAGTAAATGACCCCTCTAATTAATCGACTAGATCACCAGAACCTTTCCCTGTTGTCAGAAACATGATAGGTTCCTTAGTTTTCGAGTAGCATGCCTCCAAAGATACATGTTTAGAAATTGCAATTTTTTTTTGCTTCACCAAAAAGCCCATTTTCCGTAAAAAGTGATTTTTTTCAAAAAAAGTAAATGACCCCTCTAATTAATCGACTCGATCACCAGAACCTTATCCTGTTGTCAGAAACATGATAGGTTCCTTAGTTTTCGAGTAGCATGCCTCCAAAGATACATGTTTAGAAATTGCAATTTTTTTTTGCTTCACCAAAAAGCCCATTTTCCGTAAAAAGTGATTTTTTTCAAAAAAAGTAAATGACCCCTCTAATTAATCGACTAGATCACCAGAAATTTCCCCAGTTGTCAGAAACATGATAGGTTACTTAGTTTTTGCGTAGCATGCCTCCAAAGATACATGTTTAGAAACTGCAAAACATTTTTGCTTCACCAAAGAGCCCATTTTCCGTAAAAAGTGATTTTTTTCCAAAAAATTAAATGACCCCTCTAATTAATCGACTCGATCACCAGAACCTTCCTCAGTGTTCAGAAACATGATAGGTTCCTTAGTTTTCACGTAGCATGCCTCCAAAGATACATGTTTAGAAATTGCAATTTTTTTTGCTTCACCAAAAAGCCCATTTTCCGTAAAAAGTGATTTTTTTCAAAAAAAGTAAATGAGCCCTCTAATTAATCGACTAGATCACCAGAAATTTCCCCAGTTGTCAGAAACATGATAGTTTACTTAGTTTTTGCGTAGCATGCCTCCAAAGATGCATGTTTAGAAACTGCAAAACATTTTTGCTTCACCAAAGAGCCCATTTTCCGTAAAAAGTGATTTTTTTCAAAAAAAGTAAATGACCCCTCTAATTAATCGACTAGATCACCAGAAATTTCCCCAGTTGTCAGAAACATGATAGGTTACTTAGTTTTTGCGTAGCATGCCTCCAAAGATGCATGTTTAGAAACTGCAAAACATTTTTGCTTCACCAAAGAGCCCATTTTCCGTAAAAAGTGATTTTTTTCAAAAAAAGTAAATGACCCCTCTAATTAATCGACTAGATCACCAGAAATTTCCCCAGTTGTCAGAAACATGATAGGTTACTTAGTTTTCACATAGCATGCCTCCAAAGATACATGTTTAGAAACTGCAAAACATTTTTGCTTCACCAAAGAGCCCATTTTCCGTAAAAAGTGATTTTTTTCAAAAAAAGTAAATGACCCCTCTAATTAATCGACTAGATCACCAGAACCTTTCCCTGTTGTCAGAAATATGATAGGTTCCTTAGTTTTCGAGTAGCATGCCTCCAAAGATACATGTTTAGAAATTGCAATTTATTTTTGCTTCACCAAAAAGCCCATTTTCCGTAAAAAGTGATTTTTTTCAAAAACAGTAAATGACCCCTCTAATTAATCGACTAGATCACCAGAACCTTTCCCTGTTGTCAGAAACATGATAGGTTACTTAGTTTTTGCGTAGCATGCCTCCAAAGATACATGTTTAGAAACAGCAAAACATTTTTGCTTCACCAAAGAGCCCATTTTCCGTAAAAAGTGATTTTTTTCAAAAAAAGTAAATGACCCCTCTCATAAATCGGCTAGATCACCAGAACCTTCCCCAGTTGTCAGAAACATGATAGGTTCCGTCGTTTTCGCATAGCATACCTTCAAAGATACATGTTTAGAAATTGCAGGGTTTTTTTTCTTCACAAAAAAGCCCATTTTCCGTAAAAAGTGATTTTTTTTCAAAAAAGTAAATGACCCCTCTAATTAATCGACTAGATCACCAGAACCTTCCCCAGTTCTCAGAAACATGATAGGTTCCTTCGTTTTCGCGTAGCCTGCCTCCAAAGATACATGTTTAGAAAATGCAATTTTTTTTTGCTTCACCAAAAAGCCCATTTTCCGTAAAAAGTGATTTTTTTCAAAAAAGTAAATGACCCCTCTAATTAATCGACTCGATCGCCAGAACCTTCCTCAGTTGTCAGAAACATGATAGGTTCCTTAGTTTTCACGTAGCATGCCTCCAAAGATACATGTTTAGAAATTGCAATTTTTTTTTGCTTCACCAAAAAGCCCATTTTCCGTAAAAAGTGATTTTTTTCAAAAAAAGTAAATGACCCCTCTAATTAATCGACTAGATCACCAGAACCTTTCCCTGTTGTCAAAAATATGATAGGTTCCTTAGTTTTCGAGTAGCATGCCTCCAAAGATACATGTTTAGAAATAGCAATTTTTTTTTGCTTCACCAAAAAGCCCATTTTCCGTAAAAAGTGATTTTTTTCAAAAACAGTAAATGACCCCTCTAATTAATCGACTCGATCACCAGAACCTTCCTCAGTTGTCAGAAACATGATAGGTTCCTTAGTTTTCACGTAGCATGCCTCCAAAGATACATGTTTAGAAATTGCTATTTTTTTTTGCTTCACCAAAAAGCCCATTTTCCGTAAAAAGTGATTTTTTTCAAAAAAAGTAAATGACCCCTCTAATTAATCGACTAGATCACCAGAACCTTTCCCTGTTGTCAGAAATATGATAGGTTCCTTAGTTTTCGAGTAGCATGCCTCCAAAGATACATGTTTAGAAATTGCAATTTATTTTTGCTTCACCAAAAAGCCCATTTTCCGTAAAAAGTGATTTTTTTCAAAAACAGTAAATGACCCCTCTAATTAATCGACTAGATCACCAGAACCTTTCCCTGTTGTCAGAAACATGATAGGTTACTTAGTTTTTGCGTAGCATGCCTCCAAAGATACATGTTTAGAAATTGCAATTTATTTTTGCTTCACCAAAGAGCCCATTTTCCGTAAAAAGTGATTTTTTTCAAAAAAAGTAAATGACCCCTCTAATTAATCGACTAGATCACCAGAACCTTCCCCAGTTGTCAGAAACATGAAAGTTTCCTTAGTTTTCGTGTAGCCTGGATCCAAAGATACATGTTAAGAAATTGCAATTTTTTTTTGCTTCACCAAAGAGCCCATTTTCCGTAAAAAGTGATTTTTTTCAAAAAAATTAAATGACCCCTCTAATTAATCGACTAGATCACCATAACCTTCCCCAGTTGTCAGAAACATGATAGTTTCCTTAGTTTTCGAGTAGCATGCCTCCAAAGATACATGTTTAGAAATTGCAATTTTTTTTTGCTTCACCAAAGAGCCCATTTTCCGTAAAAAGTGATTTTTTTCAAAAAAATTAAATGACCCCTCTAATTAATCGACTAGATCACCAGAACCTTCCCCAGTTGTCAAAAACATGATAGGTTCCTTAGTTTTCAAGTAGAATGCCTCCAAAGATACATGTTTAGAAATTGCAATTTTTTTTTGCTTCACCAAAGAGCCCATTTTCCGTAAAAAGTGATTTTTTTCAAAAAAAGTAAATGACCCCTCTAATTAATCGACTAGATCACCAGAACCTTCCCCAGTTGTCAGAAACATGATAGTTTCCTGAGTTTTCGTGTAGCCTGCCTCCAAAGATACATGTTAAGAAATTGCAATTTCTTTTTGCTTCACCAAAAAGCCCATTTTCCGTAAAAAGTGATTTTTTTCAAAAAAAGTAAATGACCCCTCTAATTAATCGACTAGATCACCAGAACCTTCCCCAGTTCTCAGAAACATGATAGGTTCCTTCGTTTTCGCGTAGCATGCCTCCAAAGATACATGTTAAGAAATTGCAATTTTTTTTTGCTTCACCAAAAAGCCCATTTTCCGTAAAAAGTTATTTTTTTCTAAAAAAGTAAATGACCCCTCTAATTAATTGACTAGATCACCAGAACCTTCCCCAGTTGTCAAAAACATGATAGGTTCCTTATTTTTCGAGTAGCATGCCTCCAAAGATACATGTTTAGAAATTGCAATTTTTTTTTTGCTTCACCAAAATGCCCATTTTCCGTAAAAAGTGATTTTTTTCAAAAAAAGTAAATGACCCCTCTAATTAATCGACTCGATCACCAGAACCTTATCCTGTTGTCAGAAACATGATAGGTTCCTTAGTTTTCGAGTAGCATGCCTCCAAAGATACATGTTTAGAAATTGCAATTTTTTTTTGCTTCACCAAAAAGCCCATTTTCCGTAAAAAGTGATTTTTTTCAAAAAAAGTAAATGACCCCTCTAATTAATCGACTAGATCACCAGAACCTTCCCCAGTTCTCAGAAACATGATAGGTTCCTTCGTTTTCGCGTAGCATGCCTCCAAAGATACATGTTAAGAAATTGCAATTTTTTTTGCTTCACCAAAAAGCCCATTTTTCGTAAAAAGTGATTTTTTTCAAAAAAAGTAAATGACCCCTCTAATTAATCGACTAGATCACCAGAACCTTCCCCAGTTGTCAAAAACATGATAGGTTCCTTAGTTTTCGAGTAGCATGCCTCCAAAGATACATGTTTAGAAATTGCAATTTTTTTTTGCTTCACCAAAAAGCCCATTTTCCGTAAAAAGTGATTTTTTTCAAAAAAAGTAAATGAGCCCTCTAATTAATCGACTAGATCACCAGAAATTTCCCCAGTTGTCAGAAACATGATAGGTTACTTAGTTTTTGCGTAGCATGCCTCCAAAGATGCATGTTTAGAAAATGCAAAACATTTTTGCTTCACCAAAGAGCCCATTTTCCGTAAAAAGTGATTTTTTTCAAAAAAAGTAAATGACCCCTCTAATTAATCGACTCTATCACCAGAACCTTATCCTGTTGTCAGAAACATGATAGGTTCCTTAGTTTTCACATAGCATGCCTCCAAAGATACATGTTTAGAAACTGCAAAACATGTTTGCTTCACCAAAGAGCCCATTTTCCGTAAAAAGTGATTTTTTTCAAAAAAAGTAAATGACCCCTCTAATTAATCGACTAGATCACCAGAACCTTCCCCAGTTCTCAGAAACATGATAGGTTCCTTCGTTTTCGCGTAGCATGCCTCCAAAGATACATGTTAAGAAATTGCAATTTTTTTTGCTTCACCAAAAAGCCCATTTTCCTTAAAAAGTGATTTTTTTCAAAAAAAGTAAATGACCCCTCTAATTAATCGACTAGATCACCAGAACCTTCCCCAGTTGTCAAAAACATGATAGGTTCCTTAGTTTTCGAGTAGCATGCCTCCAAAGATACATGTTTAGAAATTGCAATTTTTTTTTGCTTCACCAAAGAGCGCATTTTCCGTAAAAAGTGATTTTTTTCAAAAAAAGTAAATGACCCCTCTAATTAATCGACTAGATCACCAGAACCTTTCCCTGTTGTCAGAAACATGATAGGTTCCTTAGTTTTCGAGTAGCATGCCTCCAAAGATACATGTTTAGAAATTGCAATTTTTTTTTGCTTCACCAAAAAGCCCATTTTCCGTAAAAAGTGATTTTTTTCAAAAAAAGTAAATGACCCCTCTAATTAATCGACTCGATCACCAGAACCTTATCCTGTTGTCAGAAACATGATAGGTTCCTTAGTTTTCGAGTAGCATGCCTCCAAAGATACATGTTTAGAAATTGCAATTTTTTTTTGCTTCACCAAAAAGCCCATTTTCCGTAAAAAGTGATTTTTTTCAAAAAAAGTAAATGACCCCTCTAATTAATCGACTAGATCACCAGAAATTTCCCCAGTTGTCAGAAACATGATAGGTTACTTAGTTTTTGCGTAGCATGCCTCCAAAGATACATGTTTAGAAACTGCAAAACATTTTTGCTTCACCAAAGAGCCCATTTTCCGTAAAAAGTGATTTTTTTCCAAAAAATTAAATGACCCCTCTAATTAATCGACTCGATCACCAGAACCTTCCTCAGTGTTCAGAAACATGATAGGTTCCTTAGTTTTCACGTAGCATGCCTCCAAAGATACATGTTTAGAAATTGCAATTTTTTTTGCTTCACCAAAAAGCCCATTTTCCGTAAAAAGTGATTTTTTTCAAAAAAAGTAAATGAGCCCTCTAATTAATCGACTAGATCACCAGAAATTTCCCCAGTTGTCAGAAACATGATAGTTTACTTAGTTTTTGCGTAGCATGCCTCCAAAGATGCATGTTTAGAAACTGCAAAACATTTTTGCTTCACCAAAGAGCCCATTTTCCGTAAAAAGTGATTTTTTTCAAAAAAAGTAAATGACCCCTCTAATTAATCGACTAGATCACCAGAAATTTCCCCAGTTGTCAGAAACATGATAGGTTACTTAGTTTTTGCGTAGCATGCCTCCAAAGATGCATGTTTAGAAACTGCAAAACATTTTTGCTTCACCAAAGAGCCCATTTTCCGTAAAAAGTGATTTTTTTCAAAAAAAGTAAATGACCCCTCTAATTAATCGACTAGATCACCAGAACCTTTCCCTGTTGTCAGAAACATGATAGGTTCCTTAGTTTTCACATAGCATGCCTCCAAAGATACATGTTTAGAAACTGCAAAACATTTTTGATTCACCAAAGAGCCCATTTTCCGTAAAAAGTGATTTTTTTCAAAAAAAGTAAATGACCCCTCTAATTAATCAACTAGATCACCAGAACCTTGACAAGTTGTCAGAAACATGATAGGTTCCTTAGTTTTTGCGTAGCATGCCTCCAAAGATACATGTTTAGAAACTGCAAAACATTTTTGCTTCACCAAAGAGCCCATTTTCCGTAAAAAGTGATTTTTTTCAAAAAAAGTAAATGACCCCTCTAATTAATCGACTAGATCACCATAACCTTCCCCAGTTGTCAGAAACATGATAGTTTCCTTAGTTTTCGAGTAGCATGCCTCCAAAGATACATGTTTAGAAATTGCAATTTTTTTTTGCTTCACCAAAGAGCCCATTTTCCGTAAAAAGTGATTTTTTTCAAAAAAATTAAATGACCCCTCTAATTAATCGACTAGATCACCAGAACCTTCCCCAGTTGTCAAAAACATGATAGGTTCCTTAGTTTTCAAGTAGCATGCCTCCAAAGATACATGTTTAGAAATTGCAATTTTTTTTTGCTTCACCAAAGAGCCCATTTTCCGTAAAAAGTGATTTTTTTCAAAAAAATTAAATGACCCCTCTAATTAATCGACTAGATCACCAGAACCTTCCCCAGTTGTCAAAAACATGATAGGTTCCTTATTTTTCGAGTAGCATGCCTCCAAAGATACATGTTTAGAAATTGCAATTTTTTTTTTGCTTCACCAAAATGCCCATTTTCCGTAAAAAGTGATTTTTTTCAAAAAAAGTAAATGACCCCTCTAATTAATCGACTCGATCACCAGAACCTTATCCTGTTGTCAGAAACATGATAGGTTCCTTAGTTTTCGAGTAGCATGCCTCCAAAGATACATGTTTAGAAATTGCAATTTTTTTTTTGCTTCACCAAAAAGCCCATTTTCCGTAAAAAGTGATTTTTTTCAAAAAAAGTAAATGACCCCTCTAATTAATCGACTAGATCACCAGAACCTTCCCCAGTTCTCAGAAACATGATAGGTTCCTTCGTTTTCGCGTAGCATGCCTCCAAAGATACATGTTAAGAAATTGCAATTTTTTTTGCTTCACCAAAAAGCCCATTTTCCGTAAAAAGTGATTTTTTTCAAAAAAAGTAAATGAGCCCTCTAATTAATCGACTAGATCACCAGAAATTTCCCCAGTTGTCAGAAACATGATAGGTTACTTAGTTTTTGCGTAGCATGCCTCCAAAGATGCATGTTTAGAAAATGCAAAACATTTTTGCTTCACCAAAGAGCCCATTTTCCGTAAAAAGTGATTTTTTTCAAAAAAAGTAAATGACCCCTCTAATTAATCGACTCTATCACCAGAACCTTATCCTGTTGTCAGAAACATGATAGGTTCCTTAGTTTTCACATAGCATGCCTCCAAAGATACATGTTTAGAAACTGCAAAACATGTTTGCTTCACCAAAGAGCCCATTTTCCGTAAAAAGTGATTTTTTTCAAAAAAATTAAATGACCCCTCTAATTAATCGACTAGATCACCAGAACCTTCCCCAGTTGTCAAAAACATGATAGGTTCCTTAGTTTTCAAGTAGCATGCCTCCAAAGATACATGTTTAGAAATTGCAATTTTTTTTTGCTTCACCAAAGAGCCCATTTTCCGTAAAAAGTGATTTTTTTCAAAAAAAGTAAATGACCCCTCTAATTAATCGACTAGATCACCAGAACCTTCCCCAGTTGTCAGAAACATGATAGTTTCCTGAGTTTTCGTGTAGCCTGCCTCCAAAGATACATGTTAAGAAATTGCAATTTCTTTTTGCTTCACCAAAAAGCCCATTTTCCGTAAAAAGTGATTTTTTTCAAAAAAAGTAAATGACCCCTCTAATTAATCGACTAGATCACCAGAACCTTCCCCAGTTCTCAGAAACATGATAGGTTCCTTCGTTTTCGCGTAGCATGCCTCCAAAGATACATGTTAAGAAATTGCAATTTTTTTTTGCTTCACCAAAAAGCCCATTTTCCGTAAAAAGTTATTTTTTTCTAAAAAAGTAAATGACCCCTCTAATTAATTGACTAGATCACCAGAACCTTCCCCAGTTGTCAAAAACATGATAGGTTCCTTATTTTTCGAGTAGCATGCCTCCAAAGATACATGTTTAGAAATTGCAATTTTTTTTTTGCTTCACCAAAATGCCCATTTTCCGTAAAAAGTGATTTTTTTCAAAAAAAGTAAATGACCCCTCTAATTAATCGACTCGATCACCAGAACCTTATCCTGTTGTCAGAAACATGATAGGTTCCTTAGTTTTCGAGTAGCATGCCTCCAAAGATACATGTTTAGAAATTGCAATTTTTTTTTGCTTCACCAAAAAGCCCATTTTCCGTAAAAAGTGATTTTTTTCAAAAAAAGTAAATGACCCCTCTAATTAATCGACTAGATCACCAGAACCTTCCCCAGTTCTCAGAAACATGATAGGTTCCTTCGTTTTCGCGTAGCATGCCTCCAAAGATACATGTTAAGAAATTGCAATTTTTTTTGCTTCACCAAAAAGCCCATTTTTCGTAAAAAGTGATTTTTTTCAAAAAAAGTAAATGACCCCTCTAATTAATCGACTAGATCACCAGAACCTTCCCCAGTTGTCAAAAACATGATAGGTTCCTTAGTTTTCGAGTAGCATGCCTCCAAAGATACATGTTTAGAAATTGCAATTTTTTTTTGCTTCACCAAAAAGCCCATTTTCCGTAAAAAGTGATTTTTTTTCAAAAAAAGTAAATGAGCCCTCTAATTAATCGACTAGATCACCAGAAATTTCCCCAGTTGTCAGAAACATGATAGGTTACTTAGTTTTTGCGTAGCATGCCTCCAAAGATGCATGTTTAGAAAATGCAAAACATTTTTGCTTCACCAAAGAGCCCATTTTCCGTAAAAAGTGATTTTTTTCAAAAAAAGTAAATGACCCCTCTAATTAATCGACTCTATCACCAGAACCTTATCCTGTTGTCAGAAACATGATAGGTTCCTTAGTTTTCACATAGCATGCCTCCAAAGATACATGTTTAGAAACTGCAAAACATGTTTGCTTCACCAAAGAGCCCATTTTCCGTAAAAAGTGATTTTTTTCAAAAAAAGTAAATGACCCCTCTAATTAATCGACTAGATCACCAGAACCTTCCCCAGTTCTCAGAAACATGATAGGTTCCTTCGTTTTCGCGTAGCATGCCTCCAAAGATACATGTTAAGAAATTGCAATTTTTTTTGCTTCACCAAAAAGCCCATTTTCCTTAAAAAGTGATTTTTTTCAAAAAAAGTAAATGACCCCTCTAATTAATCGACTAGATCACCAGAACCTTCCCCAGTTGTCAAAAACATGATAGGTTCCTTAGTTTTCGAGTAGCATGCCTCCAAAGATACATGTTTAGAAATTGCAATTTTTTTTTGCTTCACCAAAGAGCGCATTTTCCGTAAAAAGTGATTTTTTTCAAAAAAAGTAAATGACCCCTCTAATTAATCGACTAGATCACCAGAACCTTTCCCTGTTGTCAGAAACATGATAGGTTCCTTAGTTTTCGAGTAGCATGCCTCCAAAGATACATGTTTAGAAATTGCAATTTTTTTTTGCTTCACCAAAAAGCCCATTTTCCGTAAAAAGTGATTTTTTTCAAAAAAAGTAAATGACCCCTCTAATTAATCTACTCGATCACCAGAACCTTATCCTGTTGTCAGAAACATGATAGGTTCCTTAGTTTTCGAGTAGCATGCCTCCAAAGATACATGTTTAGAAATTGCAATTTTTTTTTGCTTCACCAAAAAGCCCATTTTCCGTAAAAAGTGATTTTTTTCAAAAAAAGTAAATGACCCCTCTAATTAATCGACTAGATCACCAGAAATTTCCCCAGTTGTCAGAAACATGATAGGTTACTTAGTTTTTGCGTAGCATGCCTCCAAAGATACATGTTTAGAAACTGCAAAACATTTTTGCTTCACCAAAGAGCCCATTTTCCGTAAAAAGTGATTTTTTTCCAAAAAATTAAATGACCCCTCTAATTAATCGACTCGATCACCAGAACCTTCCTCAGTGTTCAGAAACATGATAGGTTCCTTAGTTTTCACGTAGCATGCCTCCAAAGATACATGTTTAGAAATTGCAATTTTTTTTGCTTCACCAAAAAGCCCATTTTCCGTAAAAAGTGATTTTTTTCAAAAAAAGTAAATGAGCCCTCTAATTAATCGACTAGATCACCAGAAATTTCCCCAGTTGTCAGAAACATGATAGTTTACTTAGTTTTTGCGTAGCATGCCTCCAAAGATGCATGTTTAGAAACTGCAAAACATTTTTGCTTCACCAAAGAGCCCATTTTCCGTAAAAAGTGATTTTTTTCAAAAAAAGTAAATGACCCCTCTAATTAATCGACTAGATCACCAGAAATTTCCCCAGTTGTCAGAAACATGATAGGTTACTTAGTTTTTGCGTAGCATGCCTCCAAAGATGCATGTTTAGAAACTGCAAAACATTTTTGCTTCACCAAAGAGCCCATTTTCCGTAAAAAGTGATTTTTTTCAAAAAAAGTAAATGACCCCTTTAATTAATCGACTAGATCACCAGAAATTTCCCCAGTTGTCAGAAACATGATAGGTTACTTAGTTTTCACATAGCATGCCTCCAAAGATACATGTTTAGAAACTGCAAAACATTTTTGCTTCACCAAAGAGCCCATTTTCCGTAAAAAGTGATTTTTTTCAAAAAAAGTAAATGACCCCTCTAATTAATCGACTAGATCACCAGAACCTTTCCCTGTTGTCAGAAATATGATAGGTTCCTTAGTTTTCGAGTAGCATGCCTCCAAAGATACATGTTTAGAAATTGCAATTTATTTTTGCTTCACCAAAAAGCCCATTTTCCGTAAAAAGTGATTTTTTTAAAAAACAGTAAATGACCCCTCTAATTAATCGACTAGATCACCAGAACCTTTCCCTGTTGTCAGAAACATGATAGGTTACTTAGTTTTTGCGTAGCATGCCTCCAAAGATACATGTTTAGAAACAGCAAAACATTTTTGCTTCACCAAAGAGCCCATTTTCCGTAAAAAGTGATTTTTTTCAAAAAAAGTAAATGACCCCTCTAATTAATCGACTAGATCACCAGAACCTTCCCCAGTTGTCAGAAACATGAAAGTTTCCTTAGTTTTCGTGTAGCCTGGATCCAAAGATACATGTTAAGAAATTGCAATTTTTTTTTGCTTCACCAAAAAGCCCATTTTCCGTAAAAAGTGATTTTTTTCAAAAAAAGTAAATGACCCCTCTCATAAATCGGCTAGATCACCAGAACCTTATCCTGTTGTCAGAAACATGATAGGTTCCTTAGTTTTCACATAGCATGCCTCCAAAGATACATGTTTAGAAACTGCAAAACATGTTTGCTTCACCAAAGAGCCCATTTTCCGTAAAAAGTGATTTTTTTCAAAAAAAGTAAATGACCCCTCTAATTAATCGACTAGATCACCAGAACCTTCCCCAGTTCTCAGAAACATGATAGGTTCCTTCGTTTTCGCGTAGCATGCCTCCAAAGATACATGTTAAGAAATTGCAATTTTTTTTGCTTCACCAAAAAGCCCATTTTCCTTAAAAAGTGATTTTTTTCAAAAAAAGTAAATGACCCCTCTAATTAATCGACTAGATCACCAGAACCTTCCCCAGTTGTCAAAAACATGATAGGTTCCTTAGTTTTCGAGTAGCATGCCTCCAAAGATACATGTTTAGAAATTGCAATTTTTTTTTGCTTCACCAAAGAGCGCATTTTCCGTAAAAAGTGATTTTTTTCAAAAAAAGTAAATGACCCCTCTAATTAATCGACTAGATCACCAGAACCTTTCCCTGTTGTCAGAAACATGATAGGTTCCTTAGTTTTCGAGTAGCATGCCTCCAAAGATACATGTTTAGAAATTGCAATTTTTTTTTGCTTCACCAAAAAGCCCATTTTCCGTAAAAAGTGATTTTTTTCAAAAAAAGTAAATGACCCCTCTAATTAATCTACTCGATCACCAGAACCTTATCCTGTTGTCAGAAACATGATAGGTTCCTTAGTTTTCGAGTAGCATGCCTCCAAAGATACATGTTTAGAAATTGCAATTTTTTTTTGCTTCACCAAAAAGCCCATTTTCCGTAAAAAGTGATTTTTTTCAAAAAAAGTAAATGACCCCTCTAATTAATCGACTAGATCACCAGAAATTTCCCCAGTTGTCAGAAACATGATAGGTTACTTAGTTTTTGCGTAGCATGCCTCCAAAGATACATGTTTAGAAACTGCAAAACATTTTTGCTTCACCAAAGAGCCCATTTTCCGTAAAAAGTGATTTTTTTCCAAAAAATTAAATGACCCCTCTAATTAATCGACTCGATCACCAGAACCTTCCTCAGTGTTCAGAAACATGATAGGTTCCTTAGTTTTCACGTAGCATGCCTCCAAAGATACATGTTTAGAAATTGCAATTTTTTTTGCTTCACCAAAAAGCCCATTTTCCGTAAAAAGTGATTTTTTTCAAAAAAAGTAAATGAGCCCTCTAATTAATCGACTAGATCACCAGAAATTTCCCCAGTTGTCAGAAACATGATAGTTTACTTAGTTTTTGCGTAGCATGCCTCCAAAGATGCATGTTTAGAAACTGCAAAACATTTTTGCTTCACCAAAGAGCCCATTTTCCGTAAAAAGTGATTTTTTTCAAAAAAAGTAAATGACCCCTCTAATTAATCGACTAGATCACCAGAAATTTCCCCAGTTGTCAGAAACATGATAGGTTACTTAGTTTTTGCGTAGCATGCCTCCAAAGATGCATGTTTAGAAACTGCAAAACATTTTTGCTTCACCAAAGAGCCCATTTTCCGTAAAAAGTGATTTTTTTCAAAAAAAGTAAATGACCCCTTTAATTAATCGACTAGATCACCAGAAATTTCCCCAGTTGTCAGAAACATGATAGGTTACTTAGTTTTCACATAGCATGCCTCCAAAGATACATGTTTAGAAACTGCAAAACATTTTTGCTTCACCAAAGAGCCCATTTTCCGTAAAAAGTGATTTTTTTCAAAAAAAGTAAATGACCCCTCTAATTAATCGACTAGATCACCAGAACCTTTCCCTGTTGTCAGAAATATGATAGGTTCCTTAGTTTTCGAGTAGCATGACTCCAAAGATACATGTTTAGAAATTGCAATTTATTTTTGCTTCACCAAAAAGCCCATTTTCCGTAAAAAGTGATTTTTTTAAAAAACAGTAAATGACCCCTCTAATTAATCGACTAGATCACCAGAACCTTTCCCTGTTGTCAGAAACATGATAGGTTACTTAGTTTTTGCGTAGCATGCCTCCAAAGATACATGTTTAGAAACAGCAAAACATTTTTGCTTCACCAAAGAGCCCATTTTCCGTAAAAAGTGATTTTTTTCAAAAAAAGTAAATGACCCCTCTAATTAATCGACTAGATCACCAGAACCTTCCCCAGTTGTCAGAAACATGAAAGTTTCCTTAGTTTTCGTGTAGCCTGGATCCAAAGATACATGTTAAGAAATTGCAATTTTTTTTTGCTTCACCAAAAAGCCCATTTTCCGTAAAAAGTGATTTTTTTCAAAAAAAGTAAATGACCCCTCTCATAAATCGGCTAGATCACCAGAACCTTCCCCAGTTGTCAGAAACATGATAGGTTCCGTCGTTTTCGCATAGCATACCTTCAAAGATACATGTTTAGAAATTGCAGGGTTTTTTTTCTTCACAAAAAAGCCCATTTTCCGTAAAAAGTGATTTTTTTTCAAAAAAGTAAATGACCCCTCTAATTAATCGACTAGATCACCAGAACCTTCCCCAGTTCTCAGAAACATGATAGGTTCCTTCGTTTTCGCGTAGCCTGCCTCCAAAGATACATGTTTAGAAAATGCAATTTTTTTTTGCTTCACCAAAAAGCCCATTTTCCGTAAAAAGTGATTTTTTTCAAAAAAGTAAATGACCCCTCTAATTAATCGACTCGATCGCCAGAACCTTCCTCAGTTGTCAGAAACATGATAGGTTCCTTAGTTTTCACGTAGCATGCCTCCAAAGATACATGTTTAGAAATTGCAATTTTTTTTTGCTTCACCAAAAAGCCCATTTTCTGTAAAAAGTGATTTTTTTCAAAAAAAGTAAATGACCCCTCTAATTAATCGACTAGATCACCAGAACCTTTCCCTGTTGTCAAAAATATGATAGGTTCCTTAGTTTTCGAGTAGCATGCCTCCAAAGATACATGTTTAGAAATAGCAATTTTTTTTTGCTTCACCAAAAAGCCCATTTTCCGTAAAAAGTGATTTTTTTCAAAAACAGTAAATGACCCCTCTAATTAATCGACTCGATCACCAGAACCTTCCTCAGTTGTCAGAAACATGATAGGTTCCTTAGTTTTCACGTAGCATGCCTCCAAAGATACATGTTTAGAAATTGCTATTTTTTTTTGCTTCACCAAAAAGCCCATTTTCCGTAAAAAGTGATTTTTTTCAAAAAAAGTAAATGACCCCTCTAATTAATCGACTAGATCACCAGAACCTTTCCCTGTTGTCAGAAATATGATAGGTTCCTTAGTTTTCGAGTAGCATGCCTCCAAAGATACATGTTTAGAAATTGCAATTTATTTTTGCTTCACCAAAAAGCCCATTTTCCGTAAAAAGTGATTTTTTTCAAAAACAGTAAATGACCCCTCTAATTAATCGACTAGATCACCAGAACCTTTCCCTGTTGTCAGAAACATGATAGGTTACTTAGTTTTTGCGTAGCATGCCTCCAAAGATACATGTTTAGAAATTGCAATTTATTTTTGCTTCACCAAAGAGCCCATTTTCCGTAAAAAGTGATTTTTTTCAAAAAACGTAAATGACCCCTCTAATTAATCGACTAGATCACCAGAACCTTCCCCAGTTGTCAGAAACATGAAAGTTTCCTTAGTTTTCGTGTAGCCTGGATCCAAAGATACATGTTAAGAAATTGCAATTTTTTTTTGCTTCACCAAAAAGCCCATTTTCCGTAAAAAGTTATTTTTTTCAAAAAAAGTAAATGACCCCTCTCATAAATCGGCTAGATCACCAGAACCTTCCCCAGTTGTCAGAAACATGATAGGTTCCGTCGTTTTCGCATAGCATACCTCCAAAGATACATGTTTAGAAATTGCAGGGTTTTTTTTCTTCACAAAAAAGCCCATTTTCCGTAAAAAGTGATTTTTTTTCAAAAAAGTAAATGACCCCTCTAATTAATCGACTAGATCACCAGAACCTTCCCCAGTTCTCAGAAACATGATAGGTTCCTTCGTTTTCGCGTAGCCTGCCTCCAAAGATACATGTTTAGAAAATGCAATTTTTTTTTGCTTCACCAAAAAGCCCATTTTCCGTAAAAAGTGATTTTTTTCAAAAAAGTA
This sequence comes from Pelodytes ibericus, assembly GCA_036172795.1. NCBI lineage: Eukaryota > Metazoa > Chordata > Amphibia > Anura > Pelodytidae > Pelodytes > Pelodytes ibericus. The sequence continues at coordinate 103,061,104 of CM069861.1, read as the reverse complement.
AATGACCCCTCTAATTAATTGACTCGATCACCAGAACCTTCCTCAGTTGTCAGAAACATGATAGGTTCCTTAGTTTTCACGTAGCATGCCTCCAAAGATACATGTTTAGAAATTGCAATTTTTTTTGCTTCACCAAAAAGCCCATTTTCCGTAAAAAGTGATTTTTTTCAAAAAAAGTAAATGACCCCTCTAATTAATCGACTAGATCACCAGAACCTTTCCCTGTTGTCAAAAATATGATAGGTTCCTTAGTTTTCGAGTAGCATGCCTCCAAAGATACATGTTTAGAAATAGCAATTTTTTTTTGCTTCACCAAAAAGCCCATTTTCCGTAAAAAGTGATTTTTTTCAAAAACAGTAAATGACCCCTCTAATTAATCGACTCGATCACCAGAACCTTCCTCAGTTGTCAGAAACATGATAGGTTCCTTAGTTTTCACGTAGCATGCCTCCAAAGATACATGTTTAGAAATTGCTATTTTTTTTTGCTTCACCAAAAAGCCCATTTTCCGTAAAAAGTGATTTTTTTCAAAAACAGTAAATGACGCCTCTAATTAATCGACTAGATCACCAGAACCTTCCCCAGTTGTCAGAAACATGATAGGTTCCTTTGTTTTCGCGTAGCATGCCTCCAAAGATAAATGTTAAGAAATTGCAATTTTTTTTTGCTTCACCAAAAAGCACATTTTCCGTAAAAAGTGATTTTTTTCAAAAAAGTAAATGACCCCTCTAATTAATCGACTCGATCACCAGAACCTTCCTCAGTTGTCAGAAACATGATAGGTTCCTTAGTTTTCACGTAGTATGCCTCCAAAGATACATGTTTAGAAATTGCAATTTTTTTTGCTTCACCAAAAAGCCCATTTTCCATAAAAAGTGATTTTTTTCAAAAAAAAGTAAATGACCCCTCTAATTAATCGACTAGATCACCAGAACCTTTCCCTGTTGTCAGAAACATGATAGGTTCCTTAGTTTTCACATAGCATGCCTCCAAAGATACATGTTTAGAAACTGCAAAACATTTTTGATTCACCAAAGAGCCCATTTTCCGTAAAAAGTGATTTTTTTCAAAAAAAGTAAATGACCCCTCTAATTAATCAACTAGATCACCAGAACCTTGACAAGTTGTCAGAAACATGATAGGTTCCTTAGTTTTTGCGTAGCATGCCTCCAAAGATACATGTTTAGAAACTGCAAAACATTTTTGCTTCACCAAAGAGCCCATTTTCCGTAAAAAGTGATTTTTTTCAAAAAAAGTAAATGACCCCTCTAATTAATCGACTAGATCACCATAACCTTCCCCAGTTGTCAGAAACATGATAGTTTCCTTAGTTTTCGAGTAGCATGCCTCCAAAGATACATGTTTAGAAATTGCAATTTTTTTTTGCTTCACCAAAGAGCCCATTTTCCGTAAAAAGTGATTTTTTTCAAAAAAATTAAATGACCCCTCTAATTAATCGACTAGATCACCAGAACCTTCCCCAGTTGTCAAAAACATGATAGGTTCCTTAGTTTTCAAGTAGCATGCCTCCAAAGATACATGTTTAGAAATTGCAATTTTTTTTTGCTTCACCAAAGAGCCCATTTTCCGTAAAAAGTGATTTTTTTCAAAAAAAGTAAATGACCCCTCTAATTAATCGACTAGATCACCAGAACCTTCCCCAGTTGTCAGAAACATGATAGTTTCCTGAGTTTTCGTGTAGCCTGCCTCCAAAGATACATGTTAAGAAATTGCAATTTCTTTTTGCTTCACCAAAAAGCCCATTTTCCGTAAAAAGTGATTTTTTTCAAAAAAAGTAAATGACCCCTCTAATTAATCGACTAGATCACCAGAACCTTCCCCAGTTCTCAGAAACATGATAGGTTCCTTCGTTTTCGCGTAGCATGCCTCCAAAGATACATGTTAAGAAATTGCAATTTTTTTTTGCTTCACCAAAAAGCCCATTTTCCGTAAAAAGTTATTTTTTTCTAAAAAAGTAAATGACCCCTCTAATTAATTGACTAGATCACCAGAACCTTCCCCAGTTGTCAAAAACATGATAGGTTCCTTATTTTTCGAGTAGCATGCCTCCAAAGATACATGTTTAGAAATTGCAATTTTTTTTTTGCTTCACCAAAATGCCCATTTTCCGTAAAAAGTGATTTTTTTCAAAAAAAGTAAATGACCCCTCTAATTAATCGACTCGATCACCAGAACCTTATCCTGTTGTCAGAAACATGATAGGTTCCTTAGTTTTCGAGTAGCATGCCTCCAAAGATACATGTTTAGAAATTGCAATTTTTTTTTGCTTCACCAAAAAGCCCATTTTCCGTAAAAAGTGATTTTTTTCAAAAAAAGTAAATGACCCCTCTAATTAATCGACTAGATCACCAGAACCTTCCCCAGTTCTCAGAAACATGATAGGTTCCTTCGTTTTCGCGTAGCATGCCTCCAAAGATACATGTTAAGAAATTGCAATTTTTTTTGCTTCACCAAAAAGCCCATTTTTCGTAAAAAGTGATTTTTTTCAAAAAAAGTAAATGACCCCTCTAATTAATCGACTAGATCACCAGAACCTTCCCCAGTTGTCAAAAACATGATAGGTTCCTTCGTTTTCGCGTAGCATGCCTCCAAAGATACATGTTAAGAAATTGCAATTTTTTTTGCTTCACCAAAAAGCCCATTTTCCGTAAAAAGTGATTTTTTTCAAAAAAAGTAAATGACCCCTCTAATTAATCGACTAGATCACCAGAACCTTCCCCTGTTGTCAGAAACATGATAGGTTCCTTCGTTTTCGAGTAGCATGCCTCCAAAGATACATGTTTAGAAATTGCAATTTTTTTTTCCTTCACCAAAGACCCCATTTTCAGTAAAAAGTGATTTTTTTCAAAAAAAGTAAATGACCCCTCCAATTAATCGACTAGATCACCAGAACCTTCCCCAGTTGTCAGAAACATGATAGTTTCCTTAGTTTTCGTGTAGCCTACCTCCAAAGATACATGTTAAGAAATTGCAATTTTTTTTTGATTCACCAAAAAGCCCATTTTCCGTAAAAAGTGATTTTTTTCAAAAAAAGTAAATGACCCCTCTAATTAATCGACTAGATCACCAGAACCTTCCCCAGTTCTCAGAAACATGATAGGTTCCTTCGTTTTCGCGTAGCATGCCTCCAAAGATACATGTTAAGAAATTGCAATTTTTTTTTTGCTTCACCAAAAAGCATATTTTCCGTAAAAAGTGATTTTTTTCAAAAAAAGTAAATGAGCCCTCTAATTAATCGACTAGATCACCAGAAATGTCCCCAGTTGTCAGAAACATGATAGGTTACTTAGTTTTTGCGTAGCATGCCTCCAAAGATACATGTTTAGAAACTGCAAAACATTTTTGCTTCACCAAAGAGCCCATTTTCCGTAAAAAGTGATTTTTTTTCAAAAAAAGTAAATGACCCCTCTAATTAATTGACTAGATCACCAGAACCTTTCCCAGTTGTCAAAAACATGATAGGTTCCTTATTTTTCGAGTAGCATGCCTCCAAAGATACATGTTTAGAAATTGCAATTTTTTTTTTGCTTCACCAAAATGCCCATTTTCCGTAAAAAGTGATTTTTTTCAAAAAAAGTAAATGACCCCTCTAATTAATCGACTCGATCACCAGAACCTTATCCTGTTGTCAGAAACATGATAGGTTCCTTAGTTTTCGAGTAGCATGCCTCCAAAGATACATGTTTAGAAATTGCAATTTTTTTTTTGCTTCACCAAAAAGCCCATTTTCCGTAAAAAGTGATTTTTTTCAAAAAAAGTAAATGACCCCTCTAATTAATCGACTAGATCACCAGAACCTTCCCCAGTTCTCAGAAACATGATAGGTTCCTTCGTTTTCGCGTAGCATGCCTCCAAAGATACATGTTAAGAAATTGCAATTTTTTTTGCTTCACCAAAAAGCCCATTTTTCGTAAAAAGTGATTTTTTTCAAAAAAAGTAAATGACCCCTCTAATTAATCGACTAGATCACCAGAACCTTCCCCAGTTGTCAAAAACATGATAGGTTCCTTCGTTTTCGCGTAGCATGCCTCCAAAGATACATGTTAAGAAATTGCAATTTTTTTTGCTTCACCAAAAAGCCCATTTTCCGTAAAAAGTGATTTTTTTCAAAAAAAGTAAATGACCCCTCTAATTAATCGACTAGATCACCAGAACCTTCCCCTGTTGTCAGAAACATGATAGGTTCCTTCGTTTTCGAGTAGCATGCCTCCAAAGATACATGTTTAGAAATTGCAATTTTTTTTTCCTTCACCAAAGACCCCATTTTCAGTAAAAAGTGATTTTTTTCAAAAAAAGTAAATGACCCCTCCAATTAATCGACTAGATCACCAGAACCTTCCCCAGTTGTCAGAAACATGATAGTTTCCTTAGTTTTCGTGTAGCCTACCTCCAAAGATACATGTTAAGAAATTGCAATTTTTTTTTGATTCACCAAAAAGCCCATTTTCCGTAAAAAGTGATTTTTTTCAAAAAAAGTAAATGACCCCTCTAATTAATCGACTAGATCACCAGAACCTTCCCCAGTTGTCAGAAACATGATAGGTTCCTTTGTTTTCGCGTAGCATGCCTCCAAAGATAAATGTTAAGAAATTGCAATTTTTTTTTGCTTCACCAAAAAGCACATTTTCCGTAAAAAGTGATTTTTTTCAAAAAAGTAAATGACCCCTCTAATTAATCGACTCGATCACCAGAACCTTCCTCAGTTGTCAGAAACATGATAGGTTCCTTAGTTTTCACGTAGTATGCCTCCAAAGATACATGTTTAGAAATTGCAATTTTTTTTGCTTCACCAAAAAGCCCATTTTCCATAAAAAGTGATTTTTTTCAAAAAAAAGTAAATGACCCCTCTAATTAATCGACTAGATCACCAGAACCTTTCCCTGTTGTCAGAAACATGATAGGTTCCTTAGTTTTCACATAGCATGCCTCCAAAGATACATGTTTAGAAACTGCAAAACATTTTTGATTCACCAAAGAGCCCATTTTCCGTAAAAAGTGATTTTTTTCAAAAAAAGTAAATGACCCCTCTAATTAATCAACTAGATCACCAGAACCTTGACAAGTTGTCAGAAACATGATAGGTTCCTTAGTTTTTGCGTAGCATGCCTCCAAAGATACATGTTTAGAAACTGCAAAACATTTTTGCTTCACCAAAGAGCCCATTTTCCGTAAAAAGTGATTTTTTTCAAAAAAAGTAAATGACCCCTCTAATTAATCGACTAGATCACCATAACCTTCCCCAGTTGTCAGAAACATGATAGTTTCCTTAGTTTTCGAGTAGCATGCCTCCAAAGATACATGTTTAGAAATTGCAATTTTTTTTTGCTTCACCAAAGAGCCCATTTTCCGTAAAAAGTGATTTTTTTCAAAAAAATTAAATGACCCCTCTAATTAATCGACTAGATCACCAGAACCTTCCCCAGTTGTCAAAAACATGATAGGTTCCTTAGTTTTCAAGTAGCATGCCTCCAAAGATACATGTTTAGAAATTGCAATTTTTTTTTGCTTCACCAAAGAGCCCATTTTCCGTAAAAAGTGATTTTTTTCAAAAAAAGTAAATGACCCCTCTAATTAATCGACTAGATCACCAGAACCTTCCCCAGTTGTCAGAAACATGATAGTTTCCTGAGTTTTCGTGTAGCCTGCCTCCAAAGATACATGTTAAGAAATTGCAATTTCTTTTTGCTTCACCAAAAAGCCCATTTTCCGTAAAAAGTGATTTTTTTCAAAAAAAGTAAATGACCCCTCTAATTAATCGACTAGATCACCAGAACCTTCCCCAGTTCTCAGAAACATGATAGGTTCCTTCGTTTTCGCGTAGCATGCCTCCAAAGATACATGTTAAGAAATTGCAATTTTTTTTTGCTTCACCAAAAAGCCCATTTTCCGTAAAAAGTTATTTTTTTCTAAAAAAGTAAATGACCCCTCTAATTAATTGACTAGATCACCAGAACCTTCCCCAGTTGTCAAAAACATGATAGGTTCCTTATTTTTCGAGTAGCATGCCTCCAAAGATACATGTTTAGAAATTGCAATTTTTTTTTTGCTTCACCAAAATGCCCATTTTCCGTAAAAAGTGATTTTTTTCAAAAAAAGTAAATGACCCCTCTAATTAATCGACTCGATCACCAGAACCTTATCCTGTTGTCAGAAACATGATAGGTTCCTTAGTTTTCGAGTAGCATGCCTCCAAAGATAAATGTTAAGAAATTGCAATTTTTTTTTGCTTCACCAAAAAGCACATTTTCCGTAAAAAGTGATTTTTTTCAAAAAAGTAAATGACCCCTCTAATTAATCGACTCGATCACCAGAACCTTCCTCAGTTGTCAGAAACATGATAGGTTCCTTAGTTTTCACGTAGTATGCCTCCAAAGAAACATGTTTAGAAATTGCAATTTTTTTTGCTTCACCAAAAAGCCCATTTTCCATAAAAAGTGATTTTTTTCAAAAAAAAGTAAATGACCCCTCTAATTAATCGACTAGATCACCAGAACCTTTCCCTGTTGTCAGAAACATGATAGGTTCCTTAGTTTTCACATAGCATGCCTCCAAAGATACATGTTTAGAAACTGCAAAACATTTTTGATTCACCAAAGAGCCCATTTTCCGTAAAAAGTGATTTTTTTCAAAAAAAGTAAATGACCCCTCTAATTAATCAACTAGATCACCAGAACCTTGACAAGTTGTCAGAAACATGATAGGTTCCTTAGTTTTTGCGTAGCATGCCTCCAAAGATACATGTTTAGAAACTGCAAAACATTTTTGCTTCACCAAAGAGCCCATTTTCCGTAAAAAGTGATTTTTTTCAAAAAAAGTAAATGACCCCTCTAATTAATCGACTAGATCACCATAACCTTCCCCAGTTGTCAGAAACATGATAGTTTCCTTAGTTTTCGAGTAGCATGCCTCCAAAGATACATGTTTAGAAATTGCAATTTTTTTTTGCTTCACCAAAGAGCCCATTTTCCGTAAAAAGTGATTTTTTTCAAAAAAATTAAATGACCCCTCTAATTAATCGACTAGATCACCAGAACCTTCCCCAGTTGTCAAAAACATGATAGGTTCCTTAGTTTTCAAGTAGCATGCCTCCAAAGATACATGTTTAGAAATTGCAATTTTTTTTTGCTTCACCAAAGAGCCCATTTTCCGTAAAAAGTGATTTTTTTCAAAAAAAGTAAATGACCCCTCTAATTAATCGACTAGATCACCAGAACCTTCCCCAGTTGTCAGAAACATGATAGTTTCCTGAGTTTTCGTGTAGCCTGCCTCCAAAGATACATGTTAAGAAATTGCAATTTCTTTTTGCTTCACCAAAAAGCCCATTTTCCGTAAAAAGTGATTTTTTTCAAAAAAAGTAAATGACCCCTCTAATTAATCGACTAGATCACCAGAACCTTCCCCAGTTCTCAGAAACATGATAGGTTCCTTCGTTTTCGCGTAGCATGCCTCCAAAGATACATGTTAAGAAATTGCAATTTTTTTTTGCTTCACCAAAAAGCCCATTTTCCGTAAAAAGTTATTTTTTTCTAAAAAAGTAAATGACCCCTCTAATTAATTGACTAGATCACCAGAACCTTCCCCAGTTGTCAAAAACATGATAGGTTCCTTATTTTTCGAGTAGCATGCCTCCAAAGATACATGTTTAGAAATTGCAATTTTTTTTTTGCTTCACCAAAATGCCCATTTTCCGTAAAAAGTGATTTTTTTCAAAAAAAGTAAATGACCCCTCTAATTAATCGACTCGATCACCAGAACCTTATCCTGTTGTCAGAAACATGATAGGTTCCTTAGTTTTCGAGTAGCATGCCTCCAAAGATACATGTTTAGAAATTGCAATTTTTTTTTGCTTCACCAAAAAGCCCATTTTCCGTAAAAAGTGATTTTTTTCAAAAAAAGTAAATGACCCCTCTAATTAATCGACTAGATCACCAGAACCTTCCCCAGTTCTCAGAAACATGATAGGTTCCTTCGTTTTCGCGTAGCATGCCTCCAAAGATACATGTTAAGAAATTGCAATTTTTTTTGCTTCACCAAAAAGCCCATTTTTCGTAAAAAGTGATTTTTTTCAAAAAAAGTAAATGACCCCTCTAATTAATCGACTAGATCACCAGAACCTTCCCCAGTTGTCAAAAACATGATAGGTTCCTTCGTTTTCGCGTAGCATGCCTCCAAAGATACATGTTAAGAAATTGCAATTTTTTTTTTGCTTCACCAAAAAGCATATTTTCCGTAAAAAGTGATTTTTTTCAAAAAAAGTAAATGAGCCCTCTAATTAATCGACTAGATCACCAGAAATGTCCCCAGTTGTCAGAAACATGATAGGTTACTTAGTTTTTGCGTAGCATGCCTCCAAAGATACATGTTTAGAAACTGCAAAACATTTTTGCTTCACCAAAGAGCCCATTTTCCGTAAAAAGTGATTTTTTTCAAAAAAAGTAAATGACCTCTCTAATTAATCGACTAGATCACCAGAACCTTCCCCAGTTGTCAGAAACATGATAGTTTCCTTAGTTTTCGTGTAGCCTGCCTCTAAAGATACATGTTAAGAAATTGCAATTTTTTTTGCTTCACCAAAAAGCCAATTTTTCGTAAAAAGTGATTTGTTTCAAAAAAAGTAAATGACCCCTCTAATTAATCGACTAGATCACCAGAACCTTTCCCTGTTGTCAGAAATATGATAGGTTCCTTAGTTTTCGAGTAGCATGCCTCCAAAGATACATGTTTAGAAATTGCAATTTGTTTTTGCTTCACCAAAAAGCCCATTTTCCGTAAAAAGTGATTTTTTTCAAAAAAAGTAAATGACCCCTCTAATTAATCGACTAGATCACCAGAACCTTCCCCTGTTGTCAGAAACATGATAGGTTCCTTAGTTTTCGAGTAGCATGCCTCCAAAGATACATGTTTAGAAATTGCAATTTTTTTTTGCTTCACCAAAGAGCCCATTTTCCGTAAAAAGTGATTTTTTCAAAAAAAGTAAATGACCCCTCTAATTAATCGACTAGATCACCAGAACCTTCCCCTGCTGTCAGAAACATGATAGGTTCCTTAGTTTTCGAGTAGCATGCCTCCAAAGATACATGTTTAGAAATTGCAATTTTTTTTGCTTCACCAAAGACCCCATTTTCAGTAAAAAGTGATTTTTTTCAAAAAAAGTAAATGACCCCTCCAATTAATCGACTAGATCACCAGAACCTTCCCCAGTTGTCAGAAACATGATAGTTTCCTTAGTTTTCGTGTAGCCTGCCTCCAAAGATACATGTTAAGAAATTGCAATTTTTTTTTGCTTCACCAAAAAGCCCATTTTCCGTAAAAAGTGATTTTTTTCAAAAAAAGTAAATGACCCCTCTAATTAATCGACTAGATCACCAGAACCTTCCCCAGTTGTCAGAAACATGATAGGTTCCTTCGTTTTCGCGTAGCATGCCTCCAAAGATACATGTTAAGAAATTGCAATTTTTTTTGCTTCACCAAAAAGCCCATTTTTCGTAAAAAGTGATTTTTTTCAAAAAAAGTAAGTGACCCCTCTAATTAATCGACTAGATCACCAGAAATTTCCCCAGTTGTCAGAAACATGATAGGTTACTTAGTTTTTGCGTAGCATGGCTCCAAAGATACATGTTTAGAAACTGCAAAACATTTTTGCTTCACCAAAGAGCCCATTTTCCGTAAAAAGTGATTTTTTTCAAAAAAAGTAAATGAGCCCTCTAATTCATCGACTAGATCACCAGAAATTTCCCCAGTTGTCAGAAACATGATAGGTTACTTAGTTTTTGCGTAGCATGCCTCCAAAGATACATGTTAAGAAATTGCAATTTTTTTTTGCTTCACCAAAGAGCCCATTTTCCGTAAAAAGTGATTTTTTTCAAAAAAAGTAAATGACCCCTCTAATTAATCGACTAGATCACCAGAACCTTTCCCTGTTGTCAGAAACATGATAGGTTCCTTAGTTTTCGAGTAGCATGCCTCCAAAGATACATGTTTAGAAATTGCAATTTTTTTTTGCTTCACCAAAAAGCCCATTTTCCGTAAAAAGTGATTTTTTTCAAAAAAAGTAAATGACCCCTCTAATTAATCGACTCGATCACCAGAACCTTATCCTGTTGTCAGAAACATGATAGGTTCCTTAGTTTTCGAGTAGCATGCCTCCAAAGATACATGTTTAGAAATTGCAATTTTTTTTTGCTTCACCAAAAAGCCCATTTTCCGTAAAAAGTGATTTTTTTCAAAAAAAGTAAATGACCCCTCTAATTAATCGACTAGATCACCAGAACCTTCCCCAGTTGTCAAAAACATGATAGGTTCCTTAGTTTTCGAGTAGCATGCCTCCAAAGATACATGTTTAGAAATTGCAATTTTTTTTTGCTTCACCAAAAAGCCCATTTTCCGTAAAAAGTGATTTTTTTCAAAAAAAGTAAATGAGCCCTCTAATTAATCGACTAGATCACCAGAAATTTCCCCAGTTGTCAGAAACATGATAGGTTACTTAGTTTTTGCGTAGCATGCCTCCAAAGATGCATGTTTAGAAAATGCAAAACATTTTTGCTTCACCAAAGAGCCCATTTTCCGTAAAAAAGTGATTTTTTTCAAAAAAAGTAAGTGACCCCTCTAATTAATCGACTAGATCACCAGAAATTTCCCCAGTTGTCAGAAACATGATAGGTTACTTAGTTTTTGCGTAGCATGCCTCCAAAGATACATGTTTAGAAACTGCAAAACATTTTTGCTTCACCAAAGAGCCCATTTTCCGTAAAAAGTGATTTTTTTCAAAAAAAGTAAATGAGCCCTCTAATTAATCGACTAGATCACCAGAAATTTCCCCAGTTGTCAGAAACATGATAGGTTACTTAGTTTTTGCGCAGCATGCCTCCAAAGATACATGTTTAGAAACTGCAAAATATTTTTGCTTCACCAAAGAGCCCATTTTCCGTAAAAAGTGATTTTTTTCAAAAAAAGTAAATGACCCCTCTAATTAATCGACTAGATCACCAGAACCTTTCCCTGTTGTCAGAAATATGATAGGTTCCTTAGTTTTCGAGTAGCATGCCTCCAAAGATACATGTTTAGAAATTGCAATTTATTTTTGCTTCACCAAAAAGCCCATTTTCCGTAAAAAGTGATTTTTTTCAAAAACAGTAAATGACCCCTCTAATTAATCGACTAGATCACCAGAACCTTTCCCTGTTGTCAGAAACATGATAGGTTCCTTAGTTTTCACATAGCATGCCTTCAAAGATACATGTTTAGAAACTGCAAAACATTTTTGATTCACCAAAGAGCCCATTTTCCGTAAAAAGTGATTTTTTTTCTAAAAAAGTAAATGAGCCCTCTAATTAATCGACTAGATCACCAGAAATTTCCCCAGTTGTCAGAAACATGATAGGTTACTTAGTTTTTGCGTAGCATGCCTCCAAAGATACATGTTTAGAAACAGCAAAACATTTTTGCTTCACCAAAGAGCCCATTTTCCGTAAAAAGTGATTTTTTTCAAAAAAAGTAAATGACCCCTCTAATTAATCGACTAGATCACCAGAACCTTCCCCAGTTGTCATAAACATGAACGTTTCCTTAGTTTTCACGTAGCATGCATCCAAAGATACATATTTAGAAATTGCAATTTTTTTTTGCTTCACCAAAAAGCCCATTTTTCGTAAAAAGTGATTTTTTTCAAAAAAAGTAAATGACCCCTCTAATTAATCGACTAGATCACCAGAACCTTTCCCTGTTGTCAGAAACATGATAGGTTCCTTAGTTTTCGAGTAGCATGCCTCCAAAGATACATGTTTAGAAATTGCAATTTTTTTTTGCTTCACCAAAAAGCCCATTTTCCGTAAAAAGTGATTTTTTTCAAAAAAAGTAAATGACCCCTCTAATTAATCGACTCGATCACCAGAACCTTATCCTGTTGTCAGAAACATGATAGGTTCATTAGTTTTCGAGTAGCATGCCTCCAAAGATACATGTTTAGAAATTGCAATATTTTTTTGGTTCACCAAAAAGCCCATTTTCCGTAAAAAGTGATTTTTTTCAAAAAAAGTAAATGACCCCTCTAATCAATCGACTAGATCACCAGAACCTTCCCCAGTTGTCAAAAACATGATAGGTTCCTTAGTTTTCGAGTAGCATGCCTCCAAAGATACATGTTTAGAAATTGCAATTTTTTTTTGCTTCACCAAAAAGCCCATTTTCCGTAAAAAGTGATTTTTTTCAAAAAAAGTAAATGAGCCCTCTAATTAATCGACTAGATCACCAGAAATTTCCCCAGTTGTCAGAAACATGATAGGTTACTTAGTTTTTGCGTAGCATGCCTCCAAAGATGCATGTTTAGAAAATGCAAAACATTTTTGCTTCACCAAAGAGCCCATTTTCCGTAAAAAAGTGATTTTTTTCAAAAAAAGTAAGTGACCCCTCTAATTAATCGACTAGATCACCAGAAATTTCCCCAGTTGTCAGAAACATGATAGGTTACTTAGTTTTTGCGTAGCATGCCTCCAAAGATACATGTTTAGAAACTGCAAAACATTTTTGCTTCACCAAAGAGCCCATTTTCCGTAAAAAGTGATTTTTTTCAAAAAAAGTAAATGAGCCCTCTAATTAATCGACTAGATCACCAGAAATTTCCCCAGTTGTCAGAAACATGATAGGTTACTTAGTTTTTGCGCAGCATGCCTCCAAAGATACATGTTTAGAAACTGCAAAATATTTTTGCTTCACCAAAGAGCCCATTTTCCGTAAAAAGTGATTTTTTTCAAAAAAAGTAAATGACCCCTCTAATTAATCGACTAGATCACCAGAACCTTTCCCTGTTGTCAGAAATATGATAGGTTCCTTAGTTTTCGAGTAGCATGCCTCCAAAGATACATGTTTAGAAATTGCAATTTATTTTTGCTTCACCAAAAAGCCCATTTTCCGTAAAAAGTGATTTTTTTCAAAAAAGTAAATGACCCCTCTAATTAATCGACTCGATCACCAGAACCTTCCTCAGTTGTCAGAAACATGATAGGTTCCTTAGTTTTCACGTAGCATGCCTCCAAAGATACATGTTTAGAAATTGCAATTTTTTTTTGCTTCACCAAAAAGCCCATTTTTCGTAAAAAGTGATTTTTTTCAAAAAAAGTAAGTGACCCCTCTAATTAATCGACTAGATCACCAGAAATTTCCCCAGTTGTCAGAAACATGATAGGTTACTTAGTTTTTGCGTAGCATGCCTCCAAAGATACATGTTTAGAAACTGCAAAACATTTTTGCTTCACCAAAGAGCCCATTTTCCGTAAAAAGTGATTTTTTTCAAAAAAAGTAAATGAGCTCTCTAATTAATCGACTAGATCACCAGAAATTTCCCCAGTTGTCAGAAACATGATAGGTTACTTAGTTTTTGCGTAGCATGCCTCCAAAGATACATGTTAAGAAATTGCAATTTTTTTTTGCTTCACCAAAGAGCCCATTTTCCGTAAAAAGTGATTTTTTTCAAAAAAAGTAAATGACCCCTCAAATTAATCGACTAGATCACCAGAACCTTTCCCTGTTGTCAGAAACATGATAGGTTCCTTAGTTTTCGAGTAGCATGCCTCCAAAGATACATGTTTAGAAATTGCAATTTTTTTTTGCTTCACCAAAAAGCCCATTTTCCGTAAAAAGTGATTTTTTTCAAAAAAAGTAAATGACCCCTCTAATTAATCGACTCGATCACCAGAACCTTATCCTGTTGTCAGAAACATGATAGGTTCCTTAGTTTTCGAGTAGCATGCCTCCAAAGATACATGTTTAGAAATTGCAATTTTTTTTTGCTTCACCAAAAAGCCCATTTTCCGTAAAAAGTGATTTTTTTCAAAAAAAGTAAATGACCCCTCTAATTAATCGACTAGATCACAAGAACCTTCCCCAGTTGTCAAAAACATGATAGGTTCCTTAGTTTTCGAGTAGCATGCCTCCAAAGATACATGTTTAGAAATAGCAATTTTTTTTTGCTTCACCAAAAAGCCCATTTTCCGTAAAAAGTGATTTTTTTCAAAAAAAGTAAATGAGCCCTCTAATTAATCGACTAGATAACCAGAAATTTCCCCAGTTGTCAGAAACATGATAGGTTACTTAGTTTTTGCGTAGCATGCCTCCAAAGATGCATGTTTAGAAAATGCAAAACATTTTTGCTTCACCAAAGAGCCCATTTTCCGTAAAAAAGTGATTTTTTTCAAAAAAAGTAAGTGACCCCTCTAATTAATCGACTAGATCACCAGAAATTTCCCCAGTTGTCAGAAACATGATAGGTTACTTAGTTTTTGCGCAGCATGCCTCCAAAGATACATGTTTAGAAACTGCAAAACATTTTTGCTTCTCCAAAGAGCCCATTTTCCGTAAAAAGTGATTTTCTCAAAAAAAGTAAATGACCCCTCTAATTAATCGACTAGATCACCAGAACCTTTCCCTGTTGTCAGAAATATGATAGGTTCCTTAGTTTTCGAGTAGCATGCCTCCAAAGATACATGTTTAGAAATTGCAATTTATTTTTGCTTCACCAAAAAGCCCATTTTCCGTAAAAAGTGATTTTTTTCAAAAACAGTAAATGACCCCTCTAATTAATCGACTAGATCACCAGAACCTTTCCCTGTTGTCAGAAACATGATAGGTTCCTTAGTTTTCACATAGCATGCCTTCAAAGATACATGTTTAGAAACTGCAAAACATTTTTGATTCACCAAAGAGCCCATTTTCCGTAAAAAGTGATTTTTTTTCAAAAAAAGTAAATGAGCCCTCTAATTAATCGACTAGATAACCAGAAATTTCCCCAGTTGTCAGAAACATGATAGGTTACTTAGTTTTTGCGTAGCATGCCTCCAAAGATACATGTTTAGAAACAGCAAAACATTTTTGCTTCACCAAAGAGCCCATTTTCCGTAAAAAGTGATTTTTTTCAAAAAAAGTAAATGACCCCTCTAATTAATCGACTAGATCACCAGAACCTTCCCCAGTTGTCAGAAACATGAAAGTTTCCTTAGTTTTCGTGTAGCCTGGATCCAAAGATACATGTTATGAAATTGCAATTTTTTTTTTGCTTCACCAAAAAGCCCATTTTCCGTAAAAAGTGTTTTTTTTCAAAAAAAGTAAATGACCCTTCTCATAAACCGGCTAGATCACCAGAACCTTCCCCAGTTGTCAGAAACATGAAAGGTTCCTTCGTTTTCGCATAGCATACCTCCAAAGATACATGTTTAGAAATTGCAGGGTTTTTTTGCTTCACAAAAAAGCCCATTTTCCGTAAAAAGTGATTTTTTTTCAAAAAAGTAAATGACCCCTCTAATTAATCGACTAGATCACCAGAACCTTCCCCAGTTCTCAGAAACATGATAGGTTCCTTCGTTTTCGCGTAGCCTGCCTCCAAAGATACATGTTTAGAAAATGCTATTTTTTTTTGCTTCACCAAAAAGCCCATTTTCCGTAAAAAGTGATTTTTTTCAAAAAAGTAAATGACCCCTCTAATTAATCGACTCGATCACCAGAACCTTCCTCAGTTGTCAGAAACATGATAGGTTCCTTAGTTTTCACGTAGCATGCATCCAAAGATACATGTTTAGAAATTGCTATTTTTTTTTGCTTCACCAAAAAGCCCATTTTCCGTAAAAAGTGATTTTTTTCAAAAACAGTAAATGACCCCTCTAATTAATCGACTAGATCACCAGAACCTTCCCCAGTTGTCAGAAACATGATAGGTTCCTTCGTTTTCGCGTAGCATGCCTCCAAAGATAAATGTTAAGAAATTGCAATTTTTTTTTGCTTCACCAAAAAGCACATTTTCCGTAAAAAGTGATTTTTTTCAAAAAAGTAAATGACCCCTCTAATTAATCGACTCGATCACCAGAACCTTCCCCAGTTGTCAGAAACATGATAGTTTCCTTAGTTTTCGTGTAGCCTGCCTCCAAAGATACATGTTAAGAAATTGCAATTTTTTTTTGCTTCACCAAAAAGCCCATTTTCCGTAAAAAGTTATTTTTTTCTAAAAAAGTAAATGACCCCTCTAATTAATCGACTCGATCACCAGAACCTTATCCTGTTGTCAGAAACATGATAGGTTCCTTAGTTTTCACATAGCATGCCTCCAAAGATACATGTTTAGAAACTGCAAAACATTTTTGCTTCACCAAAGAGCCCATTTTCCGTAAAAAGTGATTTTTTTCAAAAAAAGTAAATGACCCCTCTAATTAATCGACTAGATCACCAGAACCTTCCCCAGTTCTCAGAAACATGATAGGTTCCTTCGTTTTCGCGTAGCATGCCTCCAAAGATACATGTTAAGAAATTGCAATTTTTTTTGCTTCACCAAAAAGCCCATTTTCCGTAAAAAGTGTTTTTTTTCAAAAAAAGTAAATGACCCTTCTCATAAACCGGCTAGATCACCAGAACCTTCCCCAGTTGTCAGAAACATGATAGGTTCCTTAGTTTTCGAGTAGCATGCCTCCAAAGATACATGTTTAGAAATTGCAATTTTTTTTTGCTTCACCAAAAAGCCCATTTTCCGTAAAAAGTGATATTTTTCAGAAAAAGTAAAATGAGCCCTCTAATTAATCGACTAGGTCACCAGAACCTTCCCCAGTCGTCAGAAACATGATAGGTTCCTTAGTTTTCGAGTAGCCTGCCTCCAAAGATACATGTTAAGAAATTGCAATTTTTTTTGCTTCACCAAAAAGCCCATTTTCCGTAAAAAGTGATTTTTTTCAAAAAAAGAAAATGACCCCTCTAATTAATCGGCTAGATCACCAGAACCTTCCCCAGTTGTCAGAAACATGATAGGTTCCTTCGTTTTCGCATAGCATACCTCCAAAGATACATGTTTAGAAAATGCAATTTTTTTTTGCTTCACCAAAAAGCCCATTTTCCGTAAAAAGTGATTTTTTTCAAAAAAAGTAAATGACCCCTCTAATTAATCGACTAGATCACCAGAACCTTTCCCTGTTGTCAGAAATATGATAGGTTCCTTAGTTTTCGAGTAGCATGCCTCCAAAGATACATGTTTAGAAATTGCAATTTATTTTTGCTTCACCAAAAAGCCCATTTTCCGTAAAAAGTGATTTTTTTCAAAAACAGTAAATGACCCCTCTAATTAATCGACTAGATCACCAGAACCTTTCCCTGTTGTCAGAAACATGATAGGTTACTTAGTTTTTGCGTAGCATGCCTCCAAAGATACATGTTTAGAAACAGCAAAACATTTTTGCTTCACCAAAGAGCCCATTTTCCGTAAAAAGTGATTTTTTTCAAAAAAAGTAAATGACCCCTCTAATTAATCGACTAGATCACCAGAACCTTTCCCTGTTGTCAGAAATATGATAGGTTCCTTAGTTTTCGAGTAGCATGCCTCCAAAGATACATGTTTAGAAATTGCAATTTATTTTTGCTTCACCAAAAAGCCCATTTTCCGTAAAAAGTGATTTTTTTCAAAAACAGTAAATGACCCCTCTAATTAATCGACTAGATCACCAGAACGTTTCCCTGTTGTCAGAAACATGATAGGTTACTTAGTTTTTGCGTAGCATGCCTCCAAAGATACATGTTTAGAAACAGCAAAACATTTTTGCTTCACCAAAGAGCCCATTTTCCGTAAAAAGTGATTTTTTTCAAAAAAAGTAAATAACCCCTCTAATTAATCGACTAGATCACCAGAACCTTCCCCAGTTGTCAGAAACATGAAAGTTTCCTTAGTTTTCGTGTAGCCTGGATCCAAAGATACATGTTAAGAAATTGCAATTTTTTTTTGCTTCACCAAAAAGCCCATTTTCCGTAAAAAGTGATTTTTTTCAAAAAAAGTAAATGACCCCTCTCATAAATCGGCTAGATCACCAGAACCTTCCCCAGTTGTCAGAAACATGATAGGTTCCGTCGTTTTCGCATAGCATACCTCCAAAGATACATGTTTAGAAATTGCAGGGTTTTTTTTCTTCACAAAAAAGCCCATTTTCCGTAAAAAGTGATTTTTTTTCAAAAAAGTAAATGACCCCTCTAATTAATCGACTAGATCACCAGAACCTTCCCCAGTTCTCAGAAACATGATAGGTTCCTTCGTTTTCGCGTAGCCTGCCTCCAAAGATACATGTTTAGAAAATGCAAATTTTTTTTGCTTCACCAAAAAGCCAATTTTCCGTAAAAAGTGATTTTTTTCAAAAAAGTAAATGACCCCTCTAATTAATCGACTCGATCACAAGAACCTTCCTCAGTTGTCAGAAACATGATAGGTTCCTTAGTTTTCACGTAGCATGCCTCCAAAGATACATGTTTAGAAATTGCAATTTTTTTTGCTTCACCAAAAAGCCCATTTTCCGTAAAAAGTGATTTTTTTCAAAAAAAGTAAATGACCCCTCTAATTAATCGACTAGATCACCAGAACCTTTCCCTGTTGTCAAAAATATGATAGGTTCCTTAGTTTTCGAGTAGCATGCCTCCAAAGATACATGTTTAGAAATAGCAATTTTTTTTTGCTTCACCAAAAAGCCCATTTTCCGTAAAAAGTGATTTTTTTCAAAAACAGTAAATGACCCCTCTAATTAATCGACTCGATCACCAGAACCTTCCTCAGTTGTCAGAAACATGATAGGTTCCTTAGTTTTCACGTAGCATGCCTCCAAAGATACATGTTTAGAAATTGCTATTTTTTTTTGCTTCACCAAAAAGCCCATTTTCCGTAAAAAGTGATTTTTTTCAAAAACAGTAAATGACCCCTCTAATTAATCGACTAGATCACCAGAACCTTTCCCTGTTGTCAGAAACATGATAGGTTACTTAGTTTTTGCGTAGCATGCCTCCAAAGATACATGTTTAGAAACAGCAAAACATTTTTGCTTCACCAAAGAGCCCATTTTCCGTAAAAAGTGATTTTTTTCAAAAAAAGTAAATGACCCCTCTAATTAATCGACTAGATCACCAGAACCTTCCCCAGTTGTCAGAAACATGAAAGTTTCCTTAGTTTTCGTGTAGCCTGGATCCAAAGATACATGTTAAGAAATTGCAATTTTTTTTTGCTTCACCAAAAAGCCCATTTTCCGTAAAAAGTGATTTTTTTCAAAAAAAGTAAATGACCCCTCTCATAAATCGGATAGATCACCAGAACCTTCCCCAGTTGTCAGAAACATGATAGGTTCCGTCGTTTTCGCATAGCATACCTCCAAAGATACATGTTTAGAAATTGCAGGGTTTTTTTTCTTCACAAAAAAGCCCATTTTCCGTAAAAAGTGATTTTTTTTCAAAAAAGTAAATGACCCCTCTAATTAATCGACTAGATCACCAGAACCTTCCCCAGTTCTCAGAAACATGATAGGTTCCTTCGTTTTCGCGTAGCCTGCCTCCAAAGATACATGTTTAGAAAATGCAATTTTTTTTTGCTTCACCAAAAAGCACATTTTCCGTAAAAAGTGATTTTTTTCAAAAAAGTAAATGACCCCTCTAATTAATCGACTCGATCACCAGAACCTTCCTCAGTTGTCAGAAACATGATAGGTTCCTTAGTTTTCACGTAGCATGCCTCCAAAGATTCATGTTTAGAAATTGCTATTTTTTTTTGCTTCACCAAAAAGCCCATTTTCCGTAAAAAGTGATTTTTTTCAAAAAAAGTAAAT
Source organism: Pelodytes ibericus (assembly GCA_036172795.1). Classification (NCBI taxonomy): domain Eukaryota; kingdom Metazoa; phylum Chordata; class Amphibia; order Anura; family Pelodytidae; genus Pelodytes; species Pelodytes ibericus. Next base: position 103,041,488 of record CM069861.1, on the reverse strand, counting down.
GACCCCTCTAATTAATCGACTAGATCACCAGAACCTTTCCCTGTTGTCAGAAATATGATAGGTTCCTTAGTTTTTGAGTAGCATGCCTCCAAAGATACATGTTTAGAAATTGCAATTTATTTTTGCTTCACCAAAAAGCCCATTTTCCGTAAAAAGTGATTTTTTTCAAAAACAGTAAATGACCCCTCTAATTAATCGACTAGATCACCAGAACCTTTCCCTGTTGTCAGAAACATGATAGGTTACTTAGTTTTTGCGTAGCATGCCTCCAAAGATACATGTTTAGAAACAGCAAAACATTTTTGCTTCACCAAAGAGCCCATTTTCCGTAAAAAGTGATTTTTTTCAAAAAAAGTAAATGACCCCTCTAATTAATCGACTAGATCACCAGAACCTTCCCCAGTTGTCAGAAACATGAAAGTTTCCTTAGTTTTCGTGTAGCCTGGATCCAAAGATACATGTTAAGAAATTGCAATTTTTTTTTGCTTCACCAAAAAGCCCATTTTCCGTAAAAAGTGATTTTTTTCAAAAAAAGTAAATGACCCCTCTCATAAATCGGCTAGATCACCAGAACCTTCCCCAGTTGTCAGAAACATGATAGGTTCCGTCGTTTTCGCATAGCATACCTCCAAAGATACATGTTTAGAAATTGCAGGGTTTTTTTTTCTTCACAAAAAAGCCCATTTTCCGTAAAAAGTGATTTTTTTTCAAAAAAGTAAATGACCCCTCTAATTAATCGACTAGATCACCAGAACCTTCCCCAGTTCTCAGAAACATGATAGGTTCCTTCGTTTTCGCGTAGCCTGCCTCCAAAGATACATGTTTAGAAAATGCAATTTTTTTTTGCTTCACCAAAAAGCCCATTTTCCGTAAAAAGTGATTTTTTTCAAAAAAAAGTAAATGACCCCTCTAATTAATCGACTAGATCACCAGAACCTTTCCCTGTTGTCAGAAACATGATAGGTTCCTTAGTTTTCACATAGCATGCCTCCAAAGATACATGTTTAGAAACTGCAAAACATTTTTGATTCACCAAAGAGCCCATTTTCCGTAAAAAGTGATTTTTTTCAAAAAAAGTAAATGACCCCTCTAATTAATCAACTAGATCACCAGAACCTTGACAAGTTGTCAGAAACATGATAGGTTCCTTAGTTTTTGCGTAGCATGCCTCCAAAGATACATGTTTAGAAACTGCAAAACATTTTTGCTTCACCAAAGAGCCCATTTTCCGTAAAAAGTGATTTTTTTCAAAAAAAGTAAATGACCCCTCTAATTAATCGACTAGATCACCATAACCTTCCCCAGTTGTCAGAAACATGATAGGTTACTTAGTTTTTGCGTAGCATGCCTCCAAAGATGCATGTTTAGAAACTGCAAAACATTTTTGCTTCACCAAAGAGCCCATTTTCCGTAAAAAGTGATTTTTTTCAAAAAAAGTAAATGACCCCTCTAATTAATCGACTAGATCACCAGAAATTTCCCCAGTTGTCAGAAACATGATAGGTTACTTAGTTTTCACATAGCATGCCTCCAAAGATACATGTTTAGAAACTGCAAAACATTTTTGCTTCACCAAAGAGCCCATTTTCCGTAAAAAGTGATTTTTTTCAAAAAAAGTAAATGACCCCTCTAATTAATCGACTAGATCACCAGAACCTTTCCCTGTTGTCAGAAATATGATAGGTTCCTTAGTTTTCGAGTAGCATGCCTCCAAAGATACATGTTTAGAAATTGCAATTTATTTTTGCTTCACCAAAAAGCCCATTTTCCGTAAAAAGTGATTTTTTTCAAAAACAGTAAATGACCCCTCTAATTAATCGACTAGATCACCAGAACCTTTCCCTGTTGTCAGAAACATGATAGGTTACTTAGTTTTTGCGTAGCATGCCTCCAAAGATACATGTTTAGAAACAGCAAAACATTTTTGCTTCACCAAAGAGCCCATTTTCCGTAAAAAGTGATTTTTTTTCAAAAAAAGTAAATGACCCCTCTAATTAATCGACTAGATCACCAGAACCTTCCCCAGTTGTCAGAAACATGAAAGTTTCCTTAGTTTTCGTGTAGCCTGGATCCAAAGATACATGTTAAGAAATTGCAATTTTTTTTTGCTTCACCAAAAAGCCCATTTTCCGTAAAAAGTGATTTTTTTCAAAAAAAGTAAATGACCCCTCTCATAAATCGGCTAGATCACCAGAACCTTCCCCAGTTGTCAGAAACATGATAGGTTCCGTCGTTTTCGCATAGCATACCTCCAAAGATACATGTTTAGAAATTGCAGGGTTTTTTTTCTTCACAAAAAAGCCCATTTTCCGTAAAAAGTGATTTTTTTTCAAAAAAGTAAATGACCACTCTAATTAATCGACTAGATCACCAGAACCTTCCCCAGTTCTCAGAAACATGATAGGTTCCTTCGTTTTCGCGTAGCCTGCCTCCAAAGAAACATGTTTAGAAAATGCTATTTTTTTTTGCTTCACCAAAAAGCCCATTTTCCGTAAAAAGTGATTTTTTTCAAAAAAGTAAATGACCCCTCTAATTAATCGACTCGATCACCAGAACCTTCCTCAGTTGTCAGAAACATGATAGGTTCCTTAGTTTTCACGTAGCATGCCTCCAAAGATACTTGTTTAGAAATTGCAATTTTTTTTGCTTCACCAAAAAGCCCATTTTCCGTAAAAAGTGATTTTTTTCAAAAAAAGTAAATGACCCCTCTAATTAATCGACTAGATCACCAGAACCTTTCCCTGTTGTCAAAAATATGATAGGTTCCTTAGTTTTCGAGTAGCATGCCTCCAAAGATACATGTTTAGAAATAGCAAATTTTTTTTGCTTCACCAAAAAGCCCATTTTCCGTAAAAAGTGATTTTTTTCAAAAACAGTAAATGACCCCTCTAATTAATCGACTCGATCACCAGAACCTTCCTCAGTTGTCAGAAACATGATAGGTTCCTTAGTTTTCACGTAGCATGCCTCCAAAGATACATGTTTAGAAATTGCTATTTTTTTTTGCTTCACCAAAAAGCCCATTTTCCGTAAAAAGTGATTTTTTTCAAAAACAGTAAATGACCCCTCTAATTAATCGACTAGATCACCAGAACCTTCCCCAGTTGTCAGAAACATGATAGGTTCCTTTGTTTTCGCGTAGCATGCCTCCAAAGATAAATGTTAAGAAATTGCAATTTTTTTTTGCTTCACCAAAAAGCACATTTTCCGTAAAAAGTGATTTTTTTCAAAAAAGTAAATGACCCCTCTAATTAATCGACTCGATCACCAGAACCTTCCTCAGTTGTCAGAAACATGATAGGTTCCTTAGTTTTCACGTAGTATGCCTCCAAAGATACATGTTTAGAAATTGCAATTTTTTTTGCTTCACCAAAAAGCCCATTTTCCGTAAAAAGTGATTTTTTTCAAAAAAAAGTAAATGACCCCTCTAATTAATCGACTAGATCACCAGAACCTTTCCCTGTTGTCAGAAACATGATAGGTTCCTTAGTTTTCACATAGCATGCCTCCAAAGATACATGTTTAGAAACTGCAAAACATTTTTGATTCACCAAAGAGCCCATTTTCCGTAAAAAGTGATTTTTTTCAAAAAAAGTAAATGACCCCTCTAATTAATCAACTAGATCACCAGAACCTTGACAAGTTGTCAGAAACATGATAGGTTCCTTAGTTTTTGCGTAGCATGCCTCCAAAGATACATGTTTAGAAACTGCAAAACATTTTTGCTTCACCAAAGAGCCCATTTTCCGTAAAAAGTGATTTTTTTCAAAAAAAGTAAATGACCCCTCTAATTAATCGACTAGATCACCAGAACCTTTCCCTGTTGTCAGAAACATGATAGGTTCCTTAGTTTTCGAGTAGCATGCCTCCAAAGATACATGTTTAGAAATTGCAATTTTTTTTTGCTTCACCAAAAAGCCCATTTTCCGTAAAAAGTGATTTTTTTCAAAAAAAGTAAATGACCCCTCTAATTAATCGACTCGATCACCAGAACCTTATCCTGTTGTCAGAAACATGATAGGTTCCTTAGTTTTCGAGTAGCATGCCTCCAAAGATACATGTTTAGAAATTGCAATTTTTTTTTGCTTCACCAAAAAGCCCATTTTCCGTAAAAAGTGATTTTTTTCAAAAAAAGTAAATGACCCCTCTAATTAATCGACTAGATCACCAGAACCTTCCCCAGTTGTCAAAAACATGATAGGTTCCTTAGTTTTCGAGTAGCATGCCTCCAAAGATACATGTTTAGAAATTGCAATTTTTTTTTGCTTCACCAAAAAGCCCATTTTCCGTAAAAAGTGATTTTTTTCAAAAAAAGTAAATGAGCCCTCTAATTAATCGACTAGATCACCAGAAATTTCCCCAGTTGTCAGAAACATGATAGGTTACTTAGTTTTTGCGTAGCATGCCTCCAAAGATGCATGTTTAGAAAATGCAAAACATTTTTGCTTCACCAAAGAGCCCATTTTCCGTAAAAAAGTGATTTTTTTCAAAAAAAGTAAGTGACCCCTCTAATTAATCGACTAGATCACCAGAAATTTCCCCAGTTGTCAGAAACATGATAGGTTACTTAGTTTTTGCGTAGCATGCCTCCAAAGATACATGTTTAGAAACTGCAAAACATTTTTGCTTCACCAAAGAGCCCATTTTCCGTAAAAAGTGATTTTTTTCAAAAAAAGTAAATGAGCCCTCTAATTAATCGACTAGATCACCAGAAATTTCCCCAGTTGTCAGAAACATGATAGGTTACTTAGTTTTTGCGCAGCATGCCTCCAAAGATACATGTTTAGAAACTGCAAAATATTTTTGCTTCACCAAAGAGCCCATTTTCCGTAAAAAGTGATTTTTTTCAAAAAAAGTAAATGACCCCTCTAATTAATCGACTAGATCACCAGAACCTTTCCCTGTTGTCAGAAATATGATAGGTTCCTTAGTTTTCGAGTAGCATGCCTCCAAAGATACATGTTTAGAAATTGCAATTTATTTTTGCTTCACCAAAAAGCCCATTTTCCGTAAAAAGTGATTTTTTTCAAAAACAGTAAATGACCCCTCTAATTAATCGACTAGATCACCAGAACCTTTCCCTGTTGTCAGAAACATGATAGGTTCCTTAGTTTTCACATAGCATGCCTTCAAAGATACATGTTTAGAAACTGCAAAACATTTTTGATTCACCAAAGAGCCCATTTTCCGTAAAAAGTGATTTTTTTTCTAAAAAAGTAAATGAGCCCTCTAATTAATCGACTAGATCACCAGAAATTTCCCCACTTGTCAGAAACATGATAGGTTACTTAGTTTTTGCGTAGCATGCCTCCAAAGATACATGTTTAGAAACAGCAAAACATTTTTGCTTCACCAAAGAGCCCATTTTCCGTAAAAAGTGATTTTTTTCAAAAAAAGTAAATGACCCCTCTAATTAATCGACTAGATCACCAGAACCTTCCCCAGTTGTCATAAACATGAACGTTTCCTTAGTTTTCACGTAGCATGCATCCAAAGATACATGTTTAGAAATTGCAATTTTTTTTTGCTTCACCAAAAAGCCCATTTTTCGTAAAAAGTGATTTTTTTCAAAAAAAGTAAGTGACCCCTCTAATTAATCGACTAGATCACCAGAAATTTCCCCAGTTGTCAGAAACATGATAGGTTACTTAGTTTTTGCGTAGCATGCCTCCAAAGATACATGTTAAGAAATTGCAATTTTTTTTGCTTCACCAAAGAGCCCATTTTCCGTAAAAAGTGATTTTTTTCAAAAAAAGTAAATGACCCCTCTAATTAATCGACTAGATCACCAGAACCTTTCCCTGTTGTCAGAAACATGATAGGTTCCTTAGTTTTCGAGTAGCATGCCTCCAAAGATACATGTTTAGAAATTGCAATTTTTTTTTGCTTCACCAAAAAGCCCATTTTCCGTAAAAAGTGATTTTTTTCAAAAAAAGTAAATGACCCCTCTAATTAATCGACTCGATCACCAGAACCTTATCCTGTTGTCAGAAACATGATAGGTTCATTAGTTTTCGAGTAGCATGCCTCCAAAGATACATGTTTAGAAATTGCAATATTTTTTTGGTTCACCAAAAAGCCCATTTTCCGTAAAAAGTGATTTTTTTCAAAAAAAGTAAATGACCCCTCTAATTAATCGACTAGATCACCAGAACCTTCCCCAGTTGTCAAAAACATGATAGGTTCCTTAGTTTTCGAGTAGCATGCCTCCAAAGATACATGTTTAGAAATTGCAATTTTTTTTTGCTTCACCAAAAAGCCCATTTTCCGTAAAAAGTGATTTTTTTCAAAAAAAGTAAATGAGCCCTCTAATTAATCGACTAGATCACCAGAAATTTCCCCAGTTGTCAGAAACATGATAGGTTACTTAGTTTTTGCGTAGCATGCCTCCAAAGATGCATGTTTAGAAAATGCAAAACATTTTTGCTTCACCAAAGAGCCCATTTTCCGTAAAAAAGTGATTTTTTTCAAAAAAAGTAAGTGACCCCTCTAATTAATCGACTAGATCACCAGAAATTTCCCCAGTTGTCAGAAACATGATAGGTTACTTAGTTTTTGCGTAGCATGCCTCCAAAGATACATGTTTAGAAACTGCAAAACATTTTTGCTTCACCAAAGAGCCCATTTTCCGTAAAAAGTGATTTTTTTCAAAAAAAGTAAATGAGCCCTCTAATTAATCGACTAGATCACCAGAAATTTCCCCAGTTGTCAGAAACATGATAGGTTACTTAGTTTTTGCGCAGCATGCCTCCAAAGATACATGTTTAGAAACTGCAAAATATTTTTGCTTCACCAAAGAGCCCATTTTCCGTAAAAAGTGATTTTTTTCAAAAAAAGTAAATGACCCCTCTAATTAATCGACTAGATCACCAGAACCTTTCCCTGTTGTCAGAAATATGATAGGTTCCTTAGTTTTCGAGTAGCATGCCTCCAAAGATACATGTTTAGAAATTGCAATTTATTTTTGCTTCACCAAAAAGCCCATTTTCCGTAAAAAGTGATTTTTTTCAAAAACAGTAAATGACCCCTCTAATTAATCGACTAGATCACCAGAACCTTTCCCTGTTGTCAGAAACATGATAGGTTCCTTAGTTTTCACATAGCATGCCTTCAAAGATACATGTTTAGAAACTGCAAAACATTTTTGATTCACCAAAGAGCCCATTTTCCGTAAAAAGTGATTTTTTTTCTAAAAAAGTAAATGAGCCCTCTAATTAATCGACTTGATCACCAGAAATTTCCCCAGTTGTCAGAAACATGATAGGTTACTTAGTTTTTGCGTAGCATGCCTCCAAAGATACATGTTTAGAAACAGCAAAACATTTTTGCTTCACCAAAGAGCCCATTTTCCGTAAAAAGTGATTTTTTTCAAAAAAAGTAAATGACCCCTCTAATTAATCGACTAGATCACCAGAACCTTCCCCAGTTGTCAGAAACATGAACGTTTCCTTAGTTTTCGTGTAGCCTGGATCCAAAGATACATGTTATGAAATTGCAATTTTTTTTTTGCTTCACCAAAAAGCCCATTTTCCGTAAAAAGTGTTTTTTTTCAAAAAAAGTAAATGACCCTTCTAATTAATCGACTCGATCACCAGAACCTTCCTCAGTTGTCAGAAACATGATAGGTTCCTTAGTTTTCACGTAGCATGCCTCCAAAGATACATGTTTAGAAATTGCAATTTTTTTTTTGCTTCACCAAAAAGCCCATTTTTCGTAAAAAAAGTGATTTTTTTCAAAAAAAGTAAGTGACCCCTCTAATTAATCGACTAGATCACCAGAAATTTCCCCAGTTGTCAGAAACATGATAGGTTCCTTCGTTTTCGCATAGCATACCTCCAAAGATACATGTTTAGAAATTGCAGGGTTTTTTTGCTTCACAAAAAAGCCCATTTTCCGTAAAAAGTGATTTTTTTTCAAAAAAGTAAATGACCCCTCTAATTAATCGACTAGATCACCAGAACTTTCCCCAGTTCTCAGAAACATGATAGGTTCCTTCGTTTTCGCGTAGCCTGCCTCCAAAGATACATGTTTAGAAAATGCAATTTTTTTTTGCTTCACCAAAAAGCCCATTTTCCGTAAAAAGTGATTTTTTTCAAAAAAGTAAATGACCCCTCTAATTAATCGACTCGATCACCAGAACCTTCCTCAGTTGTCAGAAACATGATAGGTTCCTTAGTTTTCACGTAGCATGCCTCCAAAGATACATGTTTAGAAATTGCAATTTTTTTTTGCTTCACCAAAAAGCCCATTTTTCGTAAAAAGTGATTTTTTTCAAAAAAAGTAAGTGACCCCTCTAATTAATCGACTAGATCACCAGAAATTTCCCCAGTTGTCAGAAACATGATAGGTTACTTAGTTTTTGCGTAGCATGCCTCCAAAGATACATGTTTAGAAACTGCAAAACATTTGTGCTTCACCAAAGAGCCCATTTTCCGTAAAAAGTGATTTTTTTCAAAAAAAGTAAATGAGCTCTCTAATTAATCGACTAGATCACCAGAAATTTCCCCAGTTGTCAGAAACATGATAGGTTACTTAGTTTTTGCGTAGCATGCCTCCAAAGATACATGTTAAGAAATTGCAATTTTTTTTTGCTTCACCAAAGAGCCCATTTTCCGTAAAAAGTGATTTTTTTCAAAAAAAGTAAATGACCCCTCAAATTAATCGACTAGATCACCAGAAACTTTCCCTGTTGTCAGAAACATGATAGGTTCCTTAGTTTTCGAGTAGCATGCCTCCAAAGATACATGTTTAGAAATTGCAATTTTTTTTTGCTTCACCAAAAAGCCCATTTTCCGTAAAAAGTGATTTTTTTCAAAAAAAGTAAATGACCCCTCTAATTAATCGACTCGATCACCAGAACCTTATCCTGTTGTCAGAAACATGATAGGTTCCTTAGTTTTCGAGTAGCATGCCTCCAAAGATACATGTTTAGAAATTGCAATTTTTTTTTGCTTCACCAAAAAGCCCATTTTCCGTAAAAAGTGATTTTTTTCAAAAAAAGTAAATGACCCCTCTAATTAATCGACTAGATCACAAGAACCTTCCCCAGTTGTCAAAAACATGATAGGTTCCTTAGTTTTCGAGTAGCATGCCTCCAAAGATACATGTTTAGAAATAGCAATTTTTTTTTGCTTCACCAAAAAGCCCATTTTCCGTAAAAAGTGATTTTTTTCAAAAAAAGTAAATGAGCCCTCTAATTAATCGACTAGATAACCAGAAATTTCCCCAGTTGTCAGAAACATGATAGGTTACTTAGTTTTTGCGTAGCATGCCTCCAAAGATGCATGTTTAGAAAATGCAAAACATTTTTGCTTCACCAAAGAGCCCATTTTCCGTAAAAAAGTGATTTTTTTCAAAAAAAGTAAGTGACCCCTCTAATTAATCGACTAGATCACCAGAAATTTCCCCAGTTGTCAGAAACATGATAGGTTACTTAGTTTTTGCGCAGCATGCCTCCAAAGATACATGTTTAGAAACTGCAAAACATTTTTGCTTCTCCAAAGAGCCCATTTTCCGTAAAAAGTGATTTTCTCAAAAAAAGTAAATGACCCCTCTAATTAATCGACTAGATCACCAGAACCTTTCCCTGTTGTCAGAAATATGATAGGTTCCTTAGTTTTCGAGTAGCATGCCTCCAAAGATACATGTTTAGAAATTGCAATTTATTTTTGCTTCACCAAAAAGCCCATTTTCCGTAAAAAGTGATTTTTTTCAAAAACAGTAAATGACCCCTCTAATTAATCGACTAGATCACCAGAACCTTTCCCTGTTGTCAGAAACATGATAGGTTCCTTAGTTTTCACATAGCATGCCTTCAAAGATACATGTTTAGAAACTGCAAAACATTTTTGATTCACCAAAGAGCCCATTTTCCGTAAAAAGTGATTTTTTTTCAAAAAAAGTAAATGAGCCCTCTAATTAATCGACTAGATAACCAGAAATTTCCCCAGTTGTCAGAAACATGATAGGTTACTTAGTTTTTGCGTAGCATGCCTCCAAAGATACATGTTTAGAAACAGCAAAACATTTTTGCTTCACCAAAGAGCCCATTTTCCGTAAAAAGTGATTTTTTTCAAAAAAAGTAAATGACCCCTCTAATTAATCGACTAGATCACCAGAACCTTCCCCAGTTGTCAGAAACATGAAAGTTTCCTTAGTTTTCGTGTAGCCTGGATCCAAAGATACATGTTATGAAATTGCAATTTTTTTTTTGCTTCACCAAAAAGCCCATTTTCCGTAAAAAGTGTTTTTTTTCAAAAAAAGTAAATGACCCTTCTCATAAACCGGCTAGATCACCAGAACCTTCCCCAGTTGTCAGAAACATGAAAGGTTCCTTCGTTTTCGCATAGCATACCTCCAAAGATACATGTTTAGAAATTGCAGGGTTTTTTTGCTTCACAAAAAAGCCCATTTTCCGTAAAAAGTGATTTTTTTTCAAAAAAGTAAATGACCCCTCTAATTAATCGACTAGATCACCAGAACGTTCCCCAGTTCTCAGAAACATGATAGGTTCCTTCGTTTTCGCGTAGCCTGCCTCCAAAGATACATGTTTAGAAAATGCTATTTTTTTTTGCTTCACCAAAAAGCCCATTTTCCGTAAAAAGTGATTTTTTTCAAAAAAGTAAATGACCCCTCTAATTAATCGACTCGATCACCAGAACCTTCCTCAGTTGTCAGAAACATGATAGGTTCCTTAGTTTTCACGTAGCATGCCTCCAAAGATACATGTTTAGAAATTGCTATTTTTTTTTGCTTCACCAAAAAGCCCATTTTCCGTAAAAAGTGATTTTTTTCAAAAACAGTAAATGACCCCTCTAATTAATCGACTAGATCACCAGAACCTTCCCCAGTTGTCAGAAACATGATAGGTTCCTTCGTTTTCGCGTAGCATGCCTCCAAAGATAAATGTTAAGAAATTGCAATTTTTTTTTGCTTCACCAAAAAGCACATTTTCCGTAAAAAGTGATTTTTTTCAAAAAAGTAAATGACCCCTCTAATTAATCGACTCGATCACCAGAACCTTCCCCAGTTGTCAGAAACATGATAGTTTCCTTAGTTTTCGTGTAGCCTGCCTCCAAAGATACATGTTAAGAAATTGCAATTTTTTTTTGCTTCACCAAAAAGCCCATTTTCCGTAAAAAGTTATTTTTTTCTAAAAAAGTAAATGACCCCTCTAATTAATCGACTCGATCACCAGAACCTTATCCTGTTGTCAGAAACATGATAGGTTCCTTAGTTTTCACATAGCATGCCTCCAAAGATACATGTTTAGAAACTGCAAAACATTTTTGCTTCACCAAAGAGCCCATTTTCCGTAAAAAGTGATTTTTTTCAAAAAAAGTAAATGACCCCTCTAATTAATCGACTAGATCACCAGAACCTTCCCCAGTTCTCAGAAACATGATAGGTTCCTTCGTTTTCGCGTAGCATGCCTCCAAAGATACATGTTAAGAAATTGCAATTTTTTTTGCTTCACCAAAAAGCCCATTTTCCGTAAAAAGTGTTTTTTTTCAAAAAAAGTAAATGACCCTTCTCATAAACCGGCTAGATCACCAGAACCTTCCCCAGTTGTCAGAAACATGATAGGTTCCTTAGTTTTCGAGTAGCATGCCTCCAAAGATACATGTTTAGAAATTGCAATTTTTTTTTGCTTCACCAAAAAGCCCATTTTCCGTAAAAAGTGATATTTTTCAGAAAAAGTAAAATGAGCCCTCTAATTAATCGACTAGGTCACCAGAACCTTCCCCAGTCGTCAGAAACATGATAGGTTCCTTAGTTTTCGAGTAGCCTGCCTCCAAAGATACATGTTAAGAAATTGCAATTTTTTTTGCTTCACCAAAAAGCCCATTTTCCGTAAAAAGTGATTTTTTTCAAAAAAAGAAAATGACCCCTCTAATTAATCGGCTAGATCACCAGAACCTTCCCCAGTTGTCAGAAACATGATAGGTTCCTTCGTTTTCGCATAGCATACCTCCAAAGATACATGTTTAGAAAATGCAATTTTTTTTTGCTTCACCAAAAAGCCCATTTTCCGTAAAAAGTGATTTTTTTCAAAAAAAGTAAATGACCCCTCTAATTAATCGACTAGATCACCAGAACCTTTCCCTGTTGTCAGAAATATGATAGGTTCCTTAGTTTTCGAGTAGCATGCCTCCAAAGATACATGTTTAGAAATTGCAATTTTTTTTGCTTCACCAAAAAGCCCATTTTCCGTAAAAAGTGATTTTTTTCAAAAACAGTAAATGACCCCTCTAATTAATCGACTCGATCACCAGAACCTTCCTCAGTTGTCAGAAACATGATAGGTTCCTTAGTTTTCACGTAGCATGCCTCCAAAGATACATGTTTAGAAATTGCTATTTTTTTTTGCTTCACCAAAAAGCCCATTTTCCGTAAAAAGTGATTTTTTTCAAAAACAGTAAATGACCCCTCTAATTAATCGACTAGATCACCAGAACCTTTCCCTGTTGTCAGAAACATGATAGGTTACTTAGTTTTTGCGTAGCATGCCTCCAAAGATACATGTTTAGAAACAGCAAAACATTTTTGCTTCACCAAAGAGCCCATTTTCCGTAAAAAGTGATTTTTTTCAAAAAAAGTAAATGACCCCTCTAATTAATCGACTAGATCACCAGAACCTTCCCCAGTTGTCAGAAACATGAAAGTTTCCTTAGTTTTCGTGTAGCCTGGATCCAAAGATACATGTTAAGAAATTGCAATTTTTTTTTGCTTCACCAAAAAGCCCATTTTCCGTAAAAAGTGATTTTTTTCAAAAAAAGTAAATGACCCCTCTCATAAATCGGATAGATCACCAGAACCTTCCCCAGTTGTCAGAAACATGATAGGTTCCGTCGTTTTCGCATAGCATACCTCCAAAGATACATGTTTAGAAATTGCAGGGTTTTTTTTCTTCACAAAAAAGCCCATTTTCCGTAAAAAGTGATTTTTTTTCAAAAAAGTAAATGACCCCTCTAATTAATCGACTAGATCACCAGAACCTTCCCCAGTTCTCAGAAACATGATAGGTTCCTTCGTTTTCGCGTAGCCTGCCTCCAAAGATACATGTTTAGAAAATGCAATTTTTTTTTGCTTCACCAAAAAGCCCATTTTCCGTAAAAAGTGATTTTTTTCAAAAAAGTAAATGACCCCTCTAATTAATCGACTCGATCACCAGAACCTTCCTCAGTTGTCAGAAACATGATAGGTTCCTTAGTTTTCACGTAGCATGCCTCCAAAGATTCATGTTTAGAAATTGCTATTTTTTTTTGCTTCACCAAAAAGCCCATTTTCCGTAAAAAGTGATTTTTTTCAAAAAAAGTAAATGACCCCTCTAATTAATCGACTAGATCACCAGAACCTTTCCCTGTTGTCAGAAATATGATAGGTTCCTTAGTTTTCGAGTAGCATGCCTCCAAAGATACATGTTTAGAAATTGCAATTTATTTTTGCTTCACCAAAAAGCCCATTTTCCGTAAAAAGTGATTTTTTTCAAAAACAGTAAATGACCCCTCTAATTAATCGACTAGATCACCAGAACCTTTCCCTGTTGTCAGAAACATGATAGGTTACTTAGTTTTTGCGTAGCATGCCTCCAAAGATACATGTTTAGAAACAGCAAAACATTTTTGCTTCACCAAAGAGCCCATTTTCCGTAAAAAGTGATTTTTTTCAAAAAAAGTAAATGACCCCTCTAATTAATCGACTAGATCACCAGAACCTTCCCCAGTTGTCAGAAACATGAAAGTTTCCTTAGTTTTCGTGTAGCCTGGATCCAAAGATACATGTTAAGAAATTGCAATTTTTTTTTGCTTCACCAAAAAGCCCATTTTCCGTAAAAAGTGATTTTTTTTCAAAAAAAGTAAATGACCCCTCTCATAAATCGGCTAGATCACCAGAACCTTCCCCAGTTGTCAGAAACATGATAGGTTCCGTCGTTTTCGCATAGCATACCTCCAAAGATACATGTTTAGAAATTGCAGGGTTTTTTTTTCTTCACAAAAAAGCCCATTTTCCGTAAAAAGTGATTTTTTTTTCAAAAAAGTAAATGACCCCTCTAATTAATCGACTAGATCACCAGAACCTTCCCCAGTTCTCAGAAACATGATAGGTTCCTTCGTTTTCGCGTAGCCTGCCTCCAAAGATACATGTTTAGAAAATGCAATTTTTTTTTGCTTCACCAAAAAGCCCATTTTCCGTAAAAAGTGATTTTTTTCAAAAAAAAGTAAATGACCCCTCTAATTAATCGACTAGATCACCAGAACCTTTCCCTGTTGTCAGAAACATGATAGGTTCCTTAGTTTTCACATAGCATGCCTCCAAAGATACATGTTTAGAAACTGCAAAACATTTTTGATTCACCAAAGAGCCCATTTTCCGTAAAAAGTGATTTTTTTCAAAAAAAGTAAATGACCCCTCTAATTAATCAACTAGATCACCAGAACCTTGACAAGTTGTCAGAAACATGATAGGTTCCTTAGTTTTTGCGTAGCATGCCTCCAAAGATACATGTTTAGAAACTGCAAAACATTTTTGCTTCACCAAAGAGCCCATTTTCCGTAAAAAGTGATTTTTTTCAAAAAAAGTAAATGACCCCTCTAATTAATCGACTAGATCACCATAACCTTCCCCAGTTGTCAGAAACATGATAGGTTACTTAGTTTTTGCGTAGCATGCCTCCAAAGATGCATGTTTAGAAACTGCAAAACATTTTTGCTTCACCAAAGAGCCCATTTTCCGTAAAAAGTGATTTTTTTCAAAAAAAGTAAATGACCCCTCTAATTAATCGACTAGATCACCAGAAATTTCCCCAGTTGTCAGAAACATGATAGGTTACTTAGTTTTCACATAGCATGCCTCCAAAGATACATGTTTAGAAACTGCAAAACATTTTTGCTTCACCAAAGAGCCCATTTTCCGTAAAAAGTGATTTTTTTCAAAAAAAGTAAATGACCCCTCTAATTAATCGACTAGATCACCAGAACCTTTCCCTGTTGTCAGAAATATGATAGGTTCCTTAGTTTTCGAGTAGCATGCCTCCAAAGATACATGTTTAGAAATTGCAATTTATTTTTGCTTCACCAAAAAGCCCATTTTCCGTAAAAAGTGATTTTTTTCAAAAACAGTAAATGACCCCTCTAATTAATCGACTAGATCACCAGAACCTTTCCCTGTTGTCAGAAACATGATAGGTTACTTAGTTTTTGCGTAGCATGCCTCCAAAGATACATGTTTAGAAACAGCAAAACATTTTTGCTTCACCAAAGAGCCCATTTTCCGTAAAAAGTGATTTTTTTTCAAAAAAAGTAAATGACCCCTCTAATTAATCGACTAGATCACCAGAACCTTCCCCAGTTGTCAGAAACATGAAAGTTTCCTTAGTTTTCGTGTAGCCTGGATCCAAAGATACATGTTAAGAAATTGCAATTTTTTTTTGCTTCACCAAAAAGCCCATTTTCCGTAAAAAGTGATTTTTTTCAAAAAAAGTAAATGACCCCTCTCATAAATCGGCTAGATCACCAGAACCTTCCCCAGTTGTCAGAAACATGATAGGTTCCGTCGTTTTCGCATAGCATACCTCCAAAGATACATGTTTAGAAATTGCAGGGTTTTTTTTCTTCACAAAAAAGCCCATTTTCCGTAAAAAGTGATTTTTTTTCAAAAAAGTAAATGACCCCTCTAATTAATCGACTCGATCACCAGAACCTTCCTCAGTTGTCAGAAACATGATAGGTTCCTTAGTTTTCACGTAGCATGCCTCCAAAGATACATGTTTAGAAATTGCAATTTTTTTTGCTTCACCAAAAAGCCCATTTTCCGTAAAAAGTGATTTTTTTCAAAAAAAGTAAATGACCCCTCTAATTAATCGACTAGATCACCAGAACCTTTCCCTGTTGTCAAAAATATGATAGGTTCCTTAGTTTTCGAGTAGCATGCCTCCAAAGATACATGTTTAGAAATAGCAAATTTTTTTTGCTTCACCAAAAAGCCCATTTTCCGTAAAAAGTGATTTTTTTCAAAAACAGTAAATGACCCCTCTAATTAATCGACTCGATCACCAGAACCTTCCTCAGTTGTCAGAAACATGATAGGTTCCTTAGTTTTCACGTAGCATGCCTCCAAAGATACATGTTTAGAAATTGCAATTTTTTTTTGCTTCACCAAAAAGCACATTTTCCGTAAAAAGTGATTTTTTTCAAAAAAGTAAATGACCCCTCTAATTAATCGACTCGATCACCAGAACCTTCCTCAGTTGTCAGAAACATGATAGGTTCCTTAGTTTTCACGTAGTATGCCTCCAAAGATACATGTTTAGAAATTGCAATTTTTTTTGCTTCACCAAAAAGCCCATTTTCCGTAAAAAGTGATTTTTTTCAAAAAAAAGTAAATGACCCCTCTAATTAATCGACTAGATCACCAGAACCTTTCCCTGTTGTCAGAAACATGATAGGTTCCTTAGTTTTCACATAGCATGCCTCCAAAGATACATGTTTAGAAACTGCAAAACATTTTTGATTCACCAAAGAGCCCATTTTCCGTAAAAAGTGATTTTTTTCAAAAAAAGTAAATGACCCCTCTAATTAATCAACTAGATCACCAGAACCTTGACAAGTTGTCAGAAACATGATAGGTTCCTTAGTTTTTGCGTAGCATGCCTCCAAAGATACATGTTTAGAAACTGCAAAACATTTTTGCTTCACCAAAGAGCCCATTTTCCGTAAAAAGTGATTTTTTTCAAAAAAAGTAAATGACCCCTCTAATTAATCGACTAGATCACAATAACCTTCCCCAGTTGTCAGAAACATGATAGTTTCCTTAGTTTTCGAGTAGCATGCCTCCAAAGATACATGTTTAGAAATTGCAATTTTTTTTTGCTTCACCAAAGAGCCCATTTTCCGTAAAAAGTGATTTTTTTCAAAAAAATTAAATGACCCCTCTAATTAATCGACTAGTTCACCAGAACCTTCCCCAGTTGTCAAAAACATGATAGGTTCCTTAGTTTTCAAGTAGCATGCCTCCAAAGATACATGTTTAGAAATTGCAATTTTTTTTTGCTTCACCAAAGAGCCCATTTTCCGTAAAAAGTGATTTTTTTCAAAAAAAAGTAAATGACCCCTCTAATTAATCGACTAGATCACCAGAACCTTCCCCAGTTGTCAGAAACATGATAGTTTCCTGAGTTTTCGTGTAGCCTGCCTCAAAAGATACATGTTAAGAAATTGCAATTTCTTTTTGCTTCACCAAAAAGCCCATTTTCCGTAAAAAGTGATTTTTTTCAAAAAAAGTAAATGACCCCTCTAATTAATCGACTAGATCACCAGAACCTTCCCCAGTTCTCAGAAACATGATAGGTTCCTTCGTTTTCGCGTAGCATGCCTCCAAAGATACATGTTAAGAAATTGCAATTTTTTTTTGCTTCACCAAAAAGCCCATTTTCCGTAAAAAGTTATTTTTTTCTAAAAAAGTAAATGACCCCTCTAATTAATTGACTAGATCACCAGAACCTTCCCCAGTTGTCAAAAACATGATAGGTTCCTTATTTTTCGAGTAGCATGCCTCCAAAGATACATGTTTAGAAATTGCAATTTTTTTTTTGCTTCACCAAAATGCCCATTTTCCGTAAAAAGTGATTTTTTTCAAAAAAAGTAAATGACCCCTCTAATTAATCGACTCGATCACCAGAACCTTATCCTGTTGTCAGAAACATGATAGGTTCCTTAGTTTTCGAGTAGCATGCCTCCAAAGATACATGTTTAGAAATTGCAATTTTTTTTTGCTTCACCAAAAAGCCCATTTTCCGTAAAAAGTGATTTTTTTCAAAAAAAGTAAATGACCCCTCTAATTAATCGACTAGATCACCAGAACCTTCCCCAGTTCTCAGAAACATGATAGGTTCCTTCGTTTTCGCGTAGCATGCCTCCAAAGATACATGTTAAGAAATTGCAATTTTTTTTGCTTCACCAAAAAGCCCATTTTTCGTAAAAAGTGATTTTTTTCAAAAAAAGTAAATGACCCCTCTAATTAATCGACTAGATCACCAGAACCTTCCCCAGTTGTCAAAAACATGATAGGTTCCTTAGTTTTCGAGTAGCATGCCTCCAAAGATACATGTTAAGAAATTGCAATTTTTTTTTGCTTCACCAAAAAGCCCATTTTCCGTAAAAAGTGATTTTTTTCAAAAAAAGTAAATGACCCCTCTCATAAATCGGCTAGATCACCAGAACCTTCCCCAGTTGTCAGAAACATGATAGGTTCCGTCGTTTTCGCATAGCATACCTCCAAAGATACATGTTTAGAAATTGCAGGGTTTTTTTTCTTCACAAAAAAGCCCATTTTCCGTAAAAAGTGATTTTTTTTCAAAAAAGTAAATGACCCCTCTAATTAATCGACTCGATCACCAGAACCTTCCTCAGTTGTCAGAAACATGATAGGTTCCTTAGTTTTCACGTAGCATGCCTCCAAAGATACATGTTTAGAAATTGCAATTTTTTTTGCTTCACCAAAAAGCCCATTTTCCGTAAAAAGTGATTTTTTTCAAAAAAAGTAAATGACCCCTCTAATTAATCGACTAGATCACCAGAACCTTTCCCTGTTGTCAAAAATATGATAGGTTCCTTAGTTTTCGAGTAGCATGCCTCCAAAGATACATGTTTAGAAATAGCAAATTTTTTTTGCTTCACCAAAAAGCCCATTTTCCGTAAAAAGTGATTTTTTTCAAAAACAGTAAATGACCCCTCTAATTAATCGACTCGATCACCAGAACCTTCCTCAGTTGTCAGAAACATGATAGGTTCCTTAGTTTTCACGTAGCATGCCTCCAAAGATACATGTTTAGAAATTGCAATTTTTTTTTGCTTCACCAAAAAGCACATTTTCCGTAAAAAGTGATTTTTTTCAAAAAAGTAAATGACCCCTCTAATTAATCGACTCGATCACCAGAACCTTCCTCAGTTGTCAGAAACATGATAGGTTCCTTAGTTTTCACGTAGTATGCCTCCAAAGATACATGTTTAGAAATTGCAATTTTTTTTGCTTCACCAAAAAGCCCATTTTCCGTAAAAAGTGATTTTTTTCAAAAAAAAGTAAATGACCCCTCTAATTAATCGACTAGATCACCAGAACCTTTCCCTGTTGTCAGAAACATGATAGGTTCCTTAGTTTTCACATAGCATGCCTCCAAAGATACATGTTTAGAAACTGCAAAACATTTTTGATTCACCAAAGAGCCCATTTTCCGTAAAAAGTGATTTTTTTCAAAAAAAGTAAATGACCCCTCTAATTAATCAACTAGATCACCAGAACCTTGACAAGTTGTCAGAAACATGATAGGTTCCTTAGTTTTTGCGTAGCATGCCTCCAAAGATACATGTTTAGAAACTGCAAAACATTTTTGCTTCACCAAAGAGCCCATTTTCCGTAAAAAGTGATTTTTTTCAAAAAAAGTAAATGACCCCTCTAATTAATCGACTAGATCACAATAACCTTCCCCAGTTGTCAGAAACATGATAGTTTCCTTAGTTTTCGAGTAGCATGCCTCCAAAGATACATGTTTAGAAATTGCAATTTTTTTTTGCTTCACCAAAGAGCCCATTTTCCGTAAAAAGTGATTTTTTTCAAAAAAATTAAATGACCCCTCTAATTAATCGACTAGTTCACCAGAACCTTCCCCAGTTGTCAAAAACATGATAGGTTCCTTAGTTTTCAAGTAGCATGCCTCCAAAGATACATGTTTAGAAATTGCAATTTTTTTTTGCTTCACCAAAGAGCCCATTTTCCGTAAAAAGTGATTTTTTTCAAAAAAAAGTAAATGACCCCTCTAATTAATCGACTAGATCACCAGAACCTTCCCCAGTTGTCAGAAACATGATAGTTTCCTGAGTTTTCGTGTAGCCTGCCTCAAAAGATACATGTTAAGAAATTGCAATTTCTTTTTGCTTCACCAAAAAGCCCATTTTCCGTAAAAAGTGATTTTTTTCAAAAAAAGTAAATGACCCCTCTAATTAATCGACTAGATCACCAGAACCTTCCCCAGTTCTCAGAAACATGATAGGTTCCTTCGTTTTCGCGTAGCATGCCTCCAAAGATACATGTTAAGAAATTGCAATTTTTTTTTGCTTCACCAAAAAGCCCATTTTCCGTAAAAAGTTATTTTTTTCTAAAAAAGTAAATGACCCCTCTAATTAATTGACTAGATCACCAGAACCTTCCCCAGTTGTCAAAAACATGATAGGTTCCTTATTTTTCGAGTAGCATGCCTCCAAAGATACATGTTTAGAAATTGCAATTTTTTTTTTGCTTCACCAAAATGCCCATTTTCCGTAAAAAGTGATTTTTTTCAAAAAAAGTAAATGACCCCTCTAATTAATCGACTCGATCACCAGAACCTTATCCTGTTGTCAGAAACATGATAGGTTCCTTAGTTTTCGAGTAGCATGCCTCCAAAGATACATGTTTAGAAATTGCAATTTTTTTTTGCTTCACCAAAAAGCCCATTTTCCGTAAAAAGTGATTTTTTTCAAAAAAAGTAAATGACCCCTCTAATTAATCGACTAGATCACCAGAACCTTCCCCAGTTCTCAGAAACATGATAGGTTCCTTCGTTTTCGCGTAGCATGCCTCCAAAGATACATGTTAAGAAATTGCAATTTTTTTTGCTTCACCAAAAAGCCCATTTTTCGTAAAAAGTGATTTTTTTCAAAAAAAGTAAATGACCCCTCTAATTAATCGACTAGATCACCAGAACCTTCCCCAGTTGTCAAAAACATGATAGGTTCCTTAGTTTTCGAGTAGCATGCCTCCAAAGATACATGTTTAGAAATTGCAATTTATTTTTGCTTCACCAAAAAGCCCATTTTCCGTAAAAAGTGATTTTTTTCAAAAACAGTAAATGACCCCTCTAATTAATCGACTAGATCAACAGAAATTTCCCCAGTTGTCAGAAACATGATAGGTTACTTAGTTTTTGCGTAGCATGCCTCCAAAGATGCATGTTTAGAAAATGCAAAACATTTTTGCTTCACCAAAGAGCCCATTTTCCGTAAAAAGTGATTTTTTTCAAAAAAAGTAAATGACCCCTCTAATTAATCGACTAGATCACCAGAACCTTTCCCTGTTGTCAAAAATATGATAGGTTCCTTAGTTTTCGAGTAGCATGCCTCCAAAGATACATGTTTAGAAATAGCAAATTTTTTTTGCTTCACCAAAAAGCCCATTTTCCGTAAAAAGTGATTTTTTTCAAAAACAGTAAATGACCCCTCTAATTAATCGACTCGATCACCAGAACCTTCCTCAGTTGTCAGAAACATGATAGGTTCCTTAGTTTTCACGTAGCATGCCTCCAAAGATACATGTTTAGAAATTGCAATTTTTTTTTGCTTCACCAAAAAGCACATTTTCCGTAAAAAGTGATTTTTTTCAAAAAAGTAAATGACCCCTCTAATTAATCGACTCGATCACCAGAACCTTCCTCAGTTGTCAGAAACATGATAGGTTCCTTAGTTTTCACGTAGTATGCCTCCAAAGATACATGTTTAGAAATTGCAATTTTTTTTGCTTCACCAAAAAGCCCATTTTCCGTAAAAAGTGATTTTTTTCAAAAAAAAGTAAATGACCCCTCTAATTAATCGACTAGATCACCAGAACCTTTCCCTGTTGTCAGAAACATGATAGGTTCCTTAGTTTTCACATAGCATGCCTCCAAAGATACATGTTTAGAAACTGCAAAACATTTTTGATTCACCAAAGAGCCCATTTTCCGTAAAAAGTGATTTTTTTCAAAAAAAGTAAATGACCCCTCTAATTAATCAACTAGATCACCAGAACCTTGACAAGTTGTCAGAAACATGATAGGTTCCTTAGTTTTTGCGTAGCATGCCTCCAAAGATACATGTTTAGAAACTGCAAAACATTTTTGCTTCACCAAAGAGCCCATTTTCCGTAAAAAGTGATTTTTTTCAAAAAAAGTAAATGACCCCTCTAATTAATCGACTAGATCACAATAACCTTCCCCAGTTGTCAGAAACATGATAGTTTCCTTAGTTTTCGAGTAGCATGCCTCCAAAGATACATGTTTAGAAATTGCAATTTTTTTTTGCTTCACCAAAGAGCCCATTTTCCGTAAAAAGTGATTTTTTTCAAAAAAATTAAATGACCCCTCTAATTAATCGACTAGTTCACCAGAACCTTCCCCAGTTGTCAAAAACATGATAGGTTCCTTAGTTTTCAAGTAGCATGCCTCCAAAGATACATGTTTAGAAATTGCAATTTTTTTTTGCTTCACCAAAGAGCCCATTTTCCGTAAAAAGTGATTTTTTTCAAAAAAAAGTAAATGACCCCTCTAATTAATCGACTAGATCACCAGAACCTTCCCCAGTTGTCAGAAACATGATAGTTTCCTGAGTTTTCGTGTAGCCTGCCTCAAAAGATACATGTTAAGAAATTGCAATTTCTTTTTGCTTCACCAAAAAGCCCATTTTCCGTAAAAAGTGATTTTTTTCAAAAAAAGTAAATGACCCCTCTAATTAATCGACTAGATCACCAGAACCTTCCCCAGTTCTCAGAAACATGATAGGTTCCTTCGTTTTCGCGTAGCATGCCTCCAAAGATACATGTTAAGAAATTGCAATTTTTTTTTGCTTCACCAAAAAGCCCATTTTCCGTAAAAAGTTATTTTTTTCTAAAAAAGTAAATGACCCCTCTAATTAATTGACTAGATCACCAGAACCTTCCCCAGTTGTCAAAAACATGATAGGTTCCTTATTTTTCGAGTAGCATGCCTCCAAAGATACATGTTTAGAAATTGCAATTTTTTTTTTGCTTCACCAAAATGCCCATTTTCCGTAAAAAGTGATTTTTTTCAAAAAAAGTAAATGACCCCTCTAATTAATCGACTCGATCACCAGAACCTTATCCTGTTGTCAGAAACATGATAGGTTCCTTAGTTTTCGAGTAGCATGCCTCCAAAGATACATGTTTAGAAATTGCAATTTTTTTTTGCTTCACCAAAAAGCCCATTTTCCGTAAAAAGTGATTTTTTTCAAAAAAAGTAAATGACCCCTCTAATTAATCGACTAGATCACCAGAACCTTCCCCAGTTCTCAGAAACATGATAGGTTCCTTCGTTTTCGCGTAGCATGCCTCCAAAGATACATGTTAAGAAATTGCAATTTTTTTTGCTTCACCAAAAAGCCCATTTTTCGTAAAAAGTGATTTTTTTCAAAAAAAGTAAATGACCCCTCTAATTAATCGACTAGATCACCAGAACCTTCCCCAGTTGTCAAAAACATGATAGGTTCCTTAGTTTTCGAGTAGCATGCCTCCAAAGATACATGTTTAGAAATTGCAATTTATTTTTGCTTCACCAAAAAGCCCATTTTCCGTAAAAAGTGATTTTTTTCAAAAACAGTAAATGACCCCTCTAATTAATCGACTAGATCAACAGAAATTTCCCCAGTTGTCAGAAACATGATAGGTTACTTAGTTTTTGCGTAGCATGCCTCCAAAGATGCATGTTTAGAAAATGCAAAACATTTTTGCTTCACCAAAGAGCCCATTTTCCGTAAAAAGTGATTTTTTTCAAAAAAAGTAAATGACCCCTCTAATTAATCGACTCTATCACCAGAACCTTATCCTGTTGTCAGAAACATGATAGGTTCCTTAGTTTTCACATAGCATGCCTCCAAAGATACATGTTTAGAAACTGCAAAACATTTTTGCTTCACCAAAGAGCCCATTTTCCGTAAAAAGTGATTTTTTTCAAAAAAAGTAAATGACCCCTCTAATTAATCGACTAGATCACCAGAACCTTCCCCAGTTCTCAGAAACATGATAGGTTCCTTTGTTTTCGCGTAGCATGCCTCCAAAGATACATGTTAAGAAATTGCAATTTTTTTTGCTTCACCAAAAAGCCCATTTTCCTTAAAAAGTGATTTTTTTCAGAAAAAGAAAATGACCACTCTAATTAATCGACTAGATAACCAGAACCTTCCCCTGTTGTCAGAAACATGATAGGTTCCTTAGTTTTCGTGTAGCATGCCTCCAAAAGATCCATGTTTAGAAACTGTAATTTTTTTGGCTTCACCAAAAAGCCCATTTACCGTAAAAAGTGATTTTTTCAAAAAAAGTAAATGACCCCTCTAATTAATCGACTAGATCACCAGAACCTTTCCCTGTTGTCAGAAATATGATAGGTTCCTTAGTTTTCGAGTAGCATGCCTCCAAAGATACATGTTTAGAAACTGCGAAAAATTTTTGCTTTACCAAAAAGCCCATTTACCGTAAAAAGTGATTTTTTTCAAAAATAGTAAATGACCCGTCAAATTAATCGACTAGATCACCAGAACCTTCCCCAGTTGTCAGAAACATGATAGGTTCCTTAGTTTTCGTGTAGACTGCCTCCAAAGATACATGTTTAGAAATTGCAATTTTTTTTTCCTTCACCAAAAAGCCCATTTTCCGTAAACAGAGATTTTTTACAAATGAATTAAATGACCCCTCTAATTAATCGGCTAGATCACCAGAACCTTCCCCAGTTGTCAGAAATATGATAGGTTCCTTAGTTTTCGCGTAGCATGCCTCCAAAAGATCCATGTTTACAAACTGTAATTTTTTTGGGCTTCACCAAAAAGCCAATTTTCCGTAAAAAGTGATTTTTTTTCAAAAAAAGTAAATGACCCCTCTAATTAATCGACTAGATCACCAGAACCTTCCCCAGTTGTCAGAAACATGATAGGTTCCTTAGTTTCCGTGAAGACTGCCTCAAAAGATACATGTTTAGAAATTGCAATTTTTTTTGCTTCACCAGAAAGCCCATTTTTCGTAAAAAGTGATTTTTTTCAAAAATAGTGAATGACCCCTCTAATTAATCGACTTGATCACCAGAACCTTCCCCAGTTGTCAGAAACATGATAGGTTCCTTAGTTTTCGCGTAGCATGCCTCCAAAGATACATGTTTAGAAATTGCAATTTTTTTTTGCTTCACCAAAAAGCCCATTTTCCGTAAAAAAGTGATTTTTTTCAAAAACAGTAAATGACCCCTCTAATTAATCCACTCGATCTCCAGAACCTTCCCCAGTTGTCAGAAACATGATAGGATCCTTAATTTTCGAGTAGCATGCCTCCAAAAACACATTTTTAGAAAATGCTATTTTTTTTGTTTCACCAAAAAGCCCATTTTCCATAAATAGTGATTTTTTTCAAAAAAATTAAATGAACCCTCAAATTAATCGACTAGATCACCAGAACCTTCCCCTGTTGTCAGAAACATGATAGGCTCCTTCGTTTTCGAGTAGCATGCCTCTAAACATACATGTTTAGAAACTGCTATTTTTTTTTTGCTTCACCAAAAAGCCCATTTTCCGTAAACAGTGATTTTTTACAAATGAATTAAATGACCCCTCTAATTAATCGGCTAGATAACCAGAACCTTCCCCAGTTGTCAGAAAATGATAGGTTCCTTAGTTTTCGCGTAGCATGCCTCCAAAGATACATATTTAGAAATTGCAATTTTTTTGGGCTTCACCAAAAAGCCAATTTTCCGTAAAAAGTGATTTTTTTTCAAAAAAAGTAAATGACCTCTCTAATTAATCGACTAGATCACCAGAACCTTCCCCAGTTGTCAGAAACATGATAGGTTCCTTAGTTTTCGTGTAGACTGCCTCCAAAGATACATGTTTAGAAATTGCAATTTTTTTCAAAAAAAGTAAATGACCCCTCTAATTAATCGACTAGATCACCAGATCCTTCCCCAGTTGTCAGAAACATGATAGGTTCCTTAGTTTTCGTGTAGCATGCCTCCAAAGATACATGTTTAGAAACTGCGAAAAAATTTTGCTTTACCAAAAAGCCCATTTACCGTAAAAAGTGATTTTTTTCAAAAAATAGTGAATGACCCCTCTAATTAATCGACTTGATCACCAGAACCTTCCCCAGTTGTCAGAAACATGATAGGTTCCTTAGTTTTCGCGTAGCATGCCTCCAAAGATACATGTTTAGAAATTGCAATTTTTTTTTGCTTCACCAAAAAGCCCATTTTCCGTAAAAAAGTGATTTTTTTTCAAAAACAGTAAATGACCCCTCTAATTAATCCACTCGATCTCCAGAACCTTCCCCAGTTGTCAGAAACATGATAGGATCCTTAATTTTCGAGTAGCATGCCTCCAAAAACACATTTTTAGAAAATGCTATTTTTTTTGTTTCACCAAAAAGCCCATTTTCCATAAATAGTGATTTTTTTCAAAAAAATTAAATGAACCCTCAAATTAATCGTCTAGATCACCAGAACCTTCCCCAGTTGTCAGAAACATGATAGGTTCCTTAGTTTTCGAGTAGCATGCCTCCAAAGATACATGTTTAGAAATTGCAATTTTTTTTTGCTTCACCAAAAAGCCCATTTTCCGTAAAAAGTGATATTTTTCAGAAAAAGTAAAATGAGCCCTCTAATTAATCGACTAGGTCACCAGAACCTTCCCCAGTCGTCAGAAACATGATAGGTTCCTTAGTTTTCGAGTAGCCTGCCTCCAAAGATACATGTTAAGAAATTGCAATTTTTTTTGCTTCACCAAAAAGCCCATTTTCCGTAAAAAGTGATTTTTTTCAAAAAAAGAAAATGACCCCTCTAATTAATCGGCTAGATCACCAGAACCTTCCCCAGTTGTCAGAAACATGATAGGTTCCTTCGTTTTCGCATAGCATACCTCCAAAGATACATGTTTAGAAAATGCAATTTTTTTTTGCTTCACCAAAAAGCCCATTTTCCGTAAAAAGTGATTTTTTTCAAAATAAGTAAATGACCCCTCTAATTAATCGACTAGATCACCAGAACCTTTCCCTGTTGTCAGAAATATGATAGGTTCCTTAGTTTTCGAGTAGCATGCCTCCAAAGATACATGTTTAGAAATTGCAATTTTTTTTGCTTCACCAAAAAGCCCATTTTCCGTAAAAAGTGATTTTTTTCAAAAACAGTAAATGACCCCTCTAATTAATCGACTCGATCACCAGAACCTTCCTCAGTTGTCAGAAACATGATAGGTTCCTTAGTTTTCACGTAGCATGCCTCCAAAGATACATGTTTAGAAATTGCTATTTTTTTTTGCTTCACCAAAAAGCCCATTTTCCGTAAAAAGTGATTTTTTTCAAAAACAGTAAATGACCCCTCTAATTAATCGACTAGATCACCAGAACCTTTCCCTGTTGTCAGAAACATGATAGGTTACTTAGTTTTTGCGTAGCATGCCTCCAAAGATACATGTTTAGAAACAGCAAAACATTTTTGCTTCACCAAAGAGCCCATTTTCCGTAAAAAGTGATTTTTTTCAAAAAAAGTAAATGACCCCTCTAATTAATCGACTAGATCACCAGAACCTTCCCCAGTTGTCAGAAACATGAAAGTTTCCTTAGTTTTCGTGTAGCCTGGATCCAAAGATACATGTTAAGAAATTGCAATTTTTTTTTGCTTCACCAAAAAGCCCATTTTCCGTAAAAAGTGATTTTTTTCAAAAAAAGTAAATGACCCCTCTCATAAATCGGCTAGATCACCAGAACCTTCCCCAGTTGTCAGAAACATGATAGGTTCCGTCGTTTTCGCATAGCATACCTCCAAAGATACATGTTTAGAAATTGCAGGGTTTTTTTTCTTCACAAAAAAGCCCATTTTCCGTAAAAAGTGATTTTTTTTCAAAAAAGTAAATGACCCCTCTAATTAATCGACTAGATCACCAGAACCTTCCCCAGTTCTCAGAAACATGATAGGTTCCTTCGTTTTCGCGTAGCCTGCCTCCAAAGATACATGTTTAGAAAATGCAATTTTTTTTTGCTTCACCAAAAAGCCCATTTTCCGTAAAAAGTGATTTTTTTCAAAAAAAAGTAAATGACCCCTCTAATTAATCGACTAGATCACCAGAACCTTTCCCTGTTGTCAGAAACATGATAGGTTCCTTAGTTTTCACATAGCATGCCTCCAAAGATACATGTTTAGAAACTGCAAAACATTTTTGATTCACCAAAGAGCCCATTTTCCGTAAAAAGTGATTTTTTTCAAAAAAAGTAAATGACCCCTCTAATTAATCAACTAGATCACCAGAACCTTGACAAGTTGTCAGAAACATGATAGGTTCCTTAGTTTTTGCGTAGCATGCCTCCAAAGATACATGTTTAGAAACTGCAAAACATTTTTGCTTCACCAAAGAGCCCATTTTCCGTAAAAAGTGATTTTTTTCAAAAAAAGTAAATGACCCCTCTAATTAATCGACTAGATCACCATAACCTTCCCCAGTTGTCAGAAACATGATAGGTTACTTAGTTTTTGCGTAGCATGCCTCCAAAGATGCATGTTTAGAAACTGCAAAACATTTTTGCTTCACCAAAGAGCCCATTTTCCGTAAAAAGTGATTTTTTTCAAAAAAAGTAAATGACCCCTCTAATTAATCGACTAGATCACCAGAAATTTCCCCAGTTGTCAGAAACATGATAGGTTACTTAGTTTTCACATAGCATGCCTCCAAAGATACATGTTTAGAAACTGCAAAACATTTTTGCTTCACCAAAGAGCCCATTTTCCGTAAAAAGTGATTTTTTTCAAAAAAAGTAAATGACCCCTCTAATTAATCGACTAGATCACCAGAACCTTTCCCTGTTGTCAGAAATATGATAGGTTCCTTAGTTTTCGAGTAGCATGCCTCCAAAGATACATGTTTAGAAATTGCAATTTATTTTTGCTTCACCAAAAAGCCCATTTTCCGTAAAAAGTGATTTTTTTCAAAAACAGTAAATGACCCCTCTAATTAATCGACTAGATCACCAGAACCTTTCCCTGTTGTCAGAAACATGATAGGTTACTTAGTTTTTGCGTAGCATGCCTCCAAAGATACATGTTTAGAAACAGCAAAACATTTTTGCTTCACCAAAGAGCCCATTTTCCGTAAAAAGTGATTTTTTTTCAAAAAAAGTAAATGACCCCTCTAATTAATCGACTAGATCACCAGAACCTTCCCCAGTTGTCAGAAACATGAAAGTTTCCTTAGTTTTCGTGTAGCCTGGATCCAAAGATACATGTTAAGAAATTGCAATTTTTTTTGCTTCACCAAAAAGCCCATTTTCCGTAAAAAGTGATTTTTTTCAAAAAAAGTAAATGACCCCTCTCATAAATCGGCTAGATCACCAGAACCTTCCCCAGTTGTCAGAAACATGATAGGTTCCGTCGTTTTCGCATAGCATACCTCCAAAGATACATGTTTAGAAATTGCAGGGTTTTTTTTCTTCACAAAAAAGCCCATTTTCCGTAAAAAGTGATTTTTTTTCAAAAAAGTAAATGACCCCTCTAATTAATCGACTCGATCACCAGAACCTTCCTCAGTTGTCAGAAACATGATAGGTTCCTTAGTTTTCACGTAGCATGCCTCCAAAGATACATGTTTAGAAATAGCAAATTTTTTTTGCTTCACCAAAAAGCCCATTTTCCGTAAAAAGTGATTTTTTTCAAAAACAGTAAATGACCCCTCTAATTAATCGACTCGATCACCAGAACCTTCCTCAGTTGTCAGAAACATGATAGGTTCCTTAGTTTTCACGTAGCATGCCTCCAAAGATACATGTTTAGAAATTGCAATTTTTTTTTGCTTCACCAAAAAGCACATTTTCCGTAAAAAGTGATTTTTTTCAAAAAAGTAAATGACCCCTCTAATTAATCGACTCGATCACCAGAACCTTCCTCAGTTGTCAGAAACATGATAGGTTCCTTAGTTTTCACGTAGTATGCCTCCAAAGATACATGTTTAGAAATTGCAATTTTTTTTGCTTCACCAAAAAGCCCATTTTCCGTAAAAAGTGATTTTTTTCAAAAAAAAGTAAATGACCCCTCTAATTAATCGACTAGATCACCAGAACCTTTCCCTGTTGTCAGAAACATGATAGGTTCCTTAGTTTTCACATAGCATGCCTCCAAAGATACATGTTTAGAAACTGCAAAACATTTTTGATTCACCAAAGAGCCCATTTTCCGTAAAAAGTGATTTTTTTCAAAAAAAGTAAATGACCCCTCTAATTAATCAACTAGATCACCAGAACCTTGACAAGTTGTCAGAAACATGATAGGTTCCTTAGTTTTTGCGTAGCATGCCTCCAAAGATACATGTTTAGAAACTGCAAAACATTTTTGCTTCACCAAAGAGCCCATTTTCCGTAAAAAGTGATTTTTTTCAAAAAAAGTAAATGACCCCTCTAATTAATCGACTAGATCACAATAACCTTCCCCAGTTGTCAGAAACATGATAGTTTCCTTAGTTTTCGAGTAGCATGCCTCCAAAGATACATGTTTAGAAATTGCAATTTTTTTTTGCTTCACCAAAGAGCCCATTTTCCGTAAAAAGTGATTTTTTTCAAAAAAATTAAATGACCCCTCTAATTAATCGACTAGTTCACCAGAACCTTCCCCAGTTGTCAAAAACATGATAGGTTCCTTAGTTTTCAAGTAGCATGCCTCCAAAGATACATGTTTAGAAATTGCAATTTTTTTTTGCTTCACCAAAGAGCCCATTTTCCGTAAAAAGTGATTTTTTTCAAAAAAAAGTAAATGACCCCTCTAATTAATCGACTAGATCACCAGAACCTTCCCCAGTTGTCAGAAACATGATAGTTTCCTGAGTTTTCGTGTAGCCTGCCTCAAAAGATACATGTTAAGAAATTGCAATTTCTTTTTGCTTCACCAAAAAGCCCATTTTCCGTAAAAAGTGATTTTTTTCAAAAAAAGTAAATGACCCCTCTAATTAATCGACTAGATCACCAGAACCTTCCCCAGTTCTCAGAAACATGATAGGTTCCTTCGTTTTCGCGTAGCATGCCTCCAAAGATACATGTTAAGAAATTGCAATTTTTTTTTGCTTCACCAAAAAGCCCATTTTCCGTAAAAAGTTATTTTTTTCTAAAAAAGTAAATGACCCCTCTAATTAATTGACTAGATCACCAGAACCTTCCCCAGTTGTCAAAAACATGATAGGTTCCTTATTTTTCGAGTAGCATGCCTCCAAAGATACATGTTTAGAAATTGCAATTTTTTTTTTGCTTCACCAAAATGCCCATTTTCCGTAAAAAGTGATTTTTTTCAAAAAAAGTAAATGACCCCTCTAATTAATCGACTCGATCACCAGAACCTTATCCTGTTGTCAGAAACATGATAGGTTCCTTAGTTTTCGAGTAGCATGCCTCCAAAGATACATGTTTAGAAATTGCAATTTTTTTTTGCTTCACCAAAAAGCCCATTTTCCGTAAAAAGTGATTTTTTTCAAAAAAAGTAAATGACCCCTCTAATTAATCGACTAGATCACCAGAACCTTCCCCAGTTCTCAGAAACATGATAGGTTCCTTCGTTTTCGCGTAGCATGCCTCCAAAGATACATGTTAAGAAATTGCAATTTTTTTTGCTTCACCAAAAAGCCCATTTTTCGTAAAAAGTGATTTTTTTCAAAAAAAGTAAATGACCCCTCTAATTAATCGACTAGATCACCAGAACCTTCCCCAGTTGTCAAAAACATGATAGGTTCCTTAGTTTTCGAGTAGCATGCCTCCAAAGATACATGTTTAGAAATTGCAATTTATTTTTGCTTCACCAAAAAGCCCATTTTCCGTAAAAAGTGATTTTTTTCAAAAACAGTAAATGACCCCTCTAATTAATCGACTAGATCAACAGAAATTTCCCCAGTTGTCAGAAACATGATAGGTTACTTAGTTTTTGCGTAGCATGCCTCCAAAGATGCATGTTTAGAAAATGCAAAACATTTTTGCTTCACCAAAGAGCCCATTTTCCGTAAAAAGTGATTTTTTTCAAAAAAAGTAAATGACCCCTCTAATTAATCGACTCTATCACCAGAACCTTATCCTGTTGTCAGAAACATGATAGGTTCCTTAGTTTTCACATAGCATGCCTCCAAAGATACATGTTTAGAAACTGCAAAACATTTTTGCTTCACCAAAGAGCCCATTTTCCGTAAAAAGTGATTTTTTTCAAAAAAAGTAAATGACCCCTCTAATTAATCGACTAGATCACCAGAACCTTCCCCAGTTCTCAGAAACATGATAGGTTCCTTTGTTTTCGCGTAGCATGCCTCCAAAGATACATGTTAAGAAATTGCAATTTTTTTTGCTTCACCAAAAAGCCCATTTTCCTTAAAAAGTGATTTTTTTCAGAAAAAGAAAATGACCACTCTAATTAATCGACTAGATAACCAGAACCTTCCCCTGTTGTCAGAAACATGATAGGTTCCTTAGTTTTCGTGTAGCATGCCTCCAAAAGATCCATGTTTAGAAACTGTAATTTTTTTGGCTTCACCAAAAAGCCCATTTACCGTAAAAAGTGATTTTTTCAAAAAAAGTAAATGACCCCTCTAATTAATCGACTAGATCACCAGAACCTTTCCCTGTTGTCAGAAATATGATAGGTTCCTTAGTTTTCGAGTAGCATGCCTCCAAAGATACATGTTTAGAAACTGCGAAAAATTTTTGCTTTACCAAAAAGCCCATTTACCGTAAAAAGTGATTTTTTTCAAAAATAGTAAATGACCCGTCAAATTAATCGACTAGATCACCAGAACCTTCCCCAGTTGTCAGAAACATGATAGGTTCCTTAGTTTTCGTGTAGACTGCCTCCAAAGATACATGTTTAGAAATTGCAATTTTTTTTTCCTTCACCAAAAAGCCCATTTTCCGTAAACAGAGATTTTTTACAAATGAATTAAATGACCCCTCTAATTAATCGGCTAGATCACCAGAACCTTCCCCAGTTGTCAGAAATATGATAGGTTCCTTAGTTTTCGCGTAGCATGCCTCCAAAAGATCCATGTTTACAAACTGTAATTTTTTTGGGCTTCACCAAAAAGCCAATTTTCCGTAAAAAGTGATTTTTTTTCAAAAAAAGTAAATGACCCCTCTAATTAATCAACTAGATCACCAGAACCTTCCCCAGTTGTCAGAAACATGATAGGTTCCTTAGTTTCCGTGAAGACTGCCTCAAAAGATACATGTTTAGAAATTGCAATTTTTTTTGCTTCACCAGAAAGCCCATTTTTCGTAAAAAGTGATTTTTTTCAAAAATAGTGAATGACCCCTCTAATTAATCGACTTGATCACCAGAACCTTCCCCAGTTGTCAGAAACATGATAGGTTCCTTAGTTTTCGCGTAGCATGCCTCCAAAGATACATGTTTAGAAATTGCAATTTTTTTTTGCTTCACCAAAAAGCCCATTTTCCGTAAAAAAGTGATTTTTTTCAAAAACAGTAAATGACCCCTCTAATTAATCCACTCGATCTCCAGAACCTTCCCCAGTTGTCAGAAACATGATAGGATCCTTAATTTTCGAGTAGCATGCCTCCAAAAACACATTTTTAGAAAATGCTATTTTTTTTGTTTCACCAAAAAGCCCATTTTCCATAAATAGTGATTTTTTTCAAAAAAATTAAATGAACCCTCAAATTAATCGACTAGATCACCAGAACCTTCCCCTGTTGTCAGAAACATGATAGGCTCCTTCGTTTTCGAGTAGCATGCCTCTAAACATACATGTTTAGAAACTGCTATTTTTTTTTTGCTTCACCAAAAAGCCCATTTTCCGTAAACAGTGATTTTTTACAAATGAATTAAATGACCCCTCTAATTAATCGGCTAGATAACCAGAACCTTCCCCAGTTGTCAGAAAATGATAGGTTCCTTAGTTTTCGCGTAGCATGCCTCCAAAGATACATATTTAGAAATTGCAATTTTTTTGGGCTTCACCAAAAAGCCAATTTTCCGTAAAAAGTGATTTTTTTTCAAAAAAAGTAAATGACCTCTCTAATTAATCGACTAGATCACCAGAACCTTCCCCAGTTGTCAGAAACATGATAGGTTCCTTAGTTTTCGTGTAGACTGCCTCCAAAGATACATGTTTAGAAATTGCAATTTTTTTCAAAAAAAGTAAATGACCCCTCTAATTAATCGACTAGATCACCAGATCCTTCCCCAGTTGTCAGAAACATGATAGGTTCCTTAGTTTTCGTGTAGCATGCCTCCAAAGATACATGTTTAGAAACTGCGAAAAAATTTTGCTTTACCAAAAAGCCCATTTACCGTAAAAAGTGATTTTTTTCAAAAAATAGTGAATGACCCCTCTAATTAATCGACTTGATCACCAGAACCTTCCCCAGTTGTCAGAAACATGATAGGTTCCTTAGTTTTCGCGTAGCATGCCTCCAAAGATACATGTTTAGAAATTGCAATTTTTTTTTGCTTCACCAAAAAGCCCATTTTCCGTAAAAAAGTGATTTTTTTTCAAAAACAGTAAATGACCCCTCTAATTAATCCACTCGATCTCCAGAACCTTCCCCAGTTGTCAGAAACATGATAGGATCCTTAATTTTCGAGTAGCATGCCTCCAAAAACACATTTTTAGAAAATGCTATTTTTTTTGTTTCACCAAAAAGCCCATTTTCCATAAATAGTGATTTTTTTCAAAAAAATTAAATGAACCCTCAAATTAATCGTCTAGATCATCAGAACCTTCCCCTGTTGTCAGAAACATGATAGGTTCCTTAGTTTCTACGTAGCATGCCTCCAAAGATACATCTTTAGAAACTGCTATTTTTTTTTTGCTTCACCCAAAAACTTTTTTTTTCCGTAAAAAGTGATTTTTTTCAAAAATAGTGAATGACCCCTCTAATTAATCGACTAGATCAGTGTTTTTCAACCACTGTAGTGTGCCGCGAGATGTTGCCTGGTGTGCCGTGGGAAAAATATATAAAAAAAAAAAAATCCCCCGGTGAGCTTTCCTCCGTCTGGGGCATAGTCCCAGAATCGGAGGATTAACCTCACGCGGGGTTGAGGGCCGATCGGGAGGAGAGGCTGCTATAGGGAGCTCGCTCCCTAGCCTCTCCTCCTGGCCATAGAGATCACAGCGCGATGGGTGCAAGCAGGGCCGGCCTTAGGGGTGTGCGACCTGTGCGAGCGCACAGGGCGCAACACCCCAGGGGGCGCCCGCCCGGTAAAAAAGAAAAAAAAAGCCGGTAGAGGCACTGGCTGGGGGAGATCAAAAGATCCCCCCTCACCAGCCCTCTGCTCGGCAGGCTCGGCTTGGTCCAGGGAGGGGGCGGAGCTAACCGGCACAGCGGTGTAGCTCCGCCCCCACCCCGGGAAGCAGAGCAGCGTCTGCTTCACGGGGAGCCCCGGGCAGCATGAGATAGTGCTGCTCGGCTCCCCATGCTTGCATTAAGCATGGGGAGCCGAGCAGCACTTTGTCTTGCTGCCCATGGCTCCCCGTAATGCAGACTCTGCGCTGCTTCCCGGGGTGGGGGCGGAGCTACACCGCTGAGCCGGTTAGCTCCGCCCCCTCCCTGGATCCACCTTTTCAGGCAAAGGTAAGGGAGGGGGGGGAGAGAGACAGAACAGGGGTTAGGGGGGGGAGAGAGACAGAACAGGGGTTAGGGGGGGGAGAGAGACAGAACAGGGGTTAGGGGGGGGAGAGACAGAACAGGGGTTGGGGGGGAGAGAGACAGAACAGGGGTTAGGGGGGGGAGAGAGACAGAACAGGGGTTAGGGGGGGGGGAGAGACAGAACAGGGGTTGGGGGGGGAGAGAGACAGAACAGGGGTTAGGGGGGAGAGACAGAACAGAAGGAGGGGAGAGACAGACAGACAGAACAGGGGGAGGGGAGAGACAGACAGAACAGGGGTTAGGGGGGATAGAGACAGACAGAACAGGGGGAGGGGAGAGAGAGACAGACATAACAGGGGTTAGGGGGGAGAGAGACAGACAGAACAGGGGTTAGGGGGGAGAGAGACAGACAGAACAGGGGGAGGGGAGAGAGAGACAGACAGAACAGGGGTTAGGGGGGAGAGACAGACAGAACAGGGGGAGGGGAGAGAGAGACAGACAGAACAGGGGCAGGGGGGAGAGACAGAACAGGGGGAGGGTGAGAGAGAGAACAGGGGGAGGGGGAGAGAGAACAGGGGGAGGGGGGAGAGAGAGAGAACAGGGGGAGGGGGGAGAGACAGAACAGGGGAGGGGTGGGAGAGAGACAGACAAAAAAGGGGCAGGGGGTAGAGACAGAACTGGGGGAGAGAGAGAGACAGAACAGGGGACGGGGGGGGAGAGAGACAGAACAGGGGACGGGGGGGGAGAGAGACAGAACAGGGGACGGGGGGGGAGAGAGACAGAACAGGGGACGGGGGGAGAGAGACAGAACAGGGGACGGGGGGAGAGAGACAGAACAGGGGACGGGGGGAGAGAGACAGAACAGGGGACGGGGGGGAGAGAGACAGAACAGGATACGGGGGAAAGAGACAGAACAGAGGGAGAGAGAGAGAGACAGACATGGCAAGGAAGAGGAAAGGGACAAACATGGGAAGGGAGAGAGACACAAACATAGGGGGGTGAAAGAGACGGGGGGGCGCCACGTGGGAAGCCCGCACAGGGCGCCAGAACACTTAAGGCCGGCCCTGGGTGCAAGCTCCGCCCCCGTCGCGCTGTGTCAGCTGCTTGCCGGATGTCAGGTGGACGGACATGCGGCAGAAGGTCCTGGATGACGTATAAGGTAAGTAAGTATAAGGAAGTATAAGGTAAGTAAAAAACAAAAAAGTGTGACTGTGTATGGGTGTCTAGGTGTGTGTGTCAGGGTGTCTAGGTGTATGTGGGTATTACTGGGTTCTGAGTGGCACAATATTCTTGGGCTATGATTGGCACAATATTACTGGGTTCTGAGTGGCACAATATTCTTGGGCTATGATTGGCACAATATTACTGGGTTCTGAGTGGCACAATATTCTTGGGCTATGATTGGCACAATATTACTGGGTTCTGAGTGGCACAATATTCTTGGGCTATGATTGGCACAATATTACTGGGTTCTGAGTGGCACAATATTCTTGGGCTATGATTGGCACAATATTACTGGACTATGATTGGCACAATATTACTGGGTTCTGAATGGCACAATATTACTGGGCTCTGAATGGTACAATATTCCTGGGCTCTGAATGGCACAATATTACTGGGTTCTGAGTGGCACAATATTTCTGGGTTCTGACTGGCACACTATTACTGGGCTCTGACTGGCTATGGGCTATGATTGGCACAATATTATTGGGTTCTGAGTGGCACAATATTCTTGGGCTATGATTGGCACAATATTACTGGGTTCTGACTGGCACAATATTACTGGGTTCTGAGTGGCACAATATTACTGGGCTCTGACTGGCACAATATTACTGGGTTCTGACTGGCACAATATTACTGGGTTCTGAGTGGCACAATATTACTGGGTTCTGAGTGGCGCAATATTACTGGGTTCTGAGTGGCACAATATTACTGGGTTCTGAGTGGCACAATATTCTTGGGCTATGATTGGCACAATATTACTGGGCTCTGAGTGGCACAATATTCTTGGGCTATGATTGGCACAATATTACTGGGCTATGATTGGCACAATATTCCTTGGCTCTGAGTGGCACAATATTACTGGGTTCTGAGTGGCACAATATTACTGGGTTCTGACTGGCACACTATTACTGGAGAATATTCATATTCAAGACAATTACTTTATATATAGTCAATATAGGCACAGAGTTCCATTTTTTTAACATTTTCTAATGGTGGTGTGCCTCGTGATTTTTTTCATGAAACAAGTGTGCCTTTGCCCAAAAAAGGTTGAAAAACACTGGACTAGATCACCAGAACCTTCCACTCTTGTCAGAAACATGATAGGTTTCCTTAGTTTATGACTAGCATGCCTCCAAAGATACATGTTTAGAAACTGCAATTCTTTTTTTGCTTCACCCAAAAGCCCATTTTCCGTAAAAAGTGATTTTTTTCAAAAAAAGTAAATGACCCCTCTAATTAATCGACTAGATCACCAGAACCTTACCCTGTTATCAGAAACATGATAGGTTCCTAAGTTTTCGCGTAGCATGCCTCCAAAGATACATGTTTAGAAACTGCACATTTTTTTTTCTTCACCAAAATGCCCATTTTCTGTAAAAAGTGATTTTTTTTTCAAAAAAATTAAATGACCCCTTTAATTAATCGTCTAGATCACCAGAACCTTCCCCTGTTGTCAGAAACATGATAGAAACCGCAATTTTTTTTTCTTCACCAAAAAGCCCATTTTCTGTAAAAAGTGATTTTTTTTTCCAAAAAATTAAATGACCCCTGTAATTAATTGTCAGTATATATATACACATATATAAAACTATATCCTTAAATGAATTATCAGATACTATGGCTTTAAGATATTCTTACATACATGCAGAGGCGGCTCTCTAATTAGGCGAGTTAGGCAGCCGCCTAAGGCCTCGCACTCACGGGGGCCTCGCGGCTGCCTAACTTACCTTATTACCTTTGATGTAACAGGGAGCTTAACGCTGCCGTTAAGCTCCCTGTTACACTAACCTGGGACGTTTCCTCCGTGCATCTTCTCTCCTGCACGGAGGAAGGAAGCTCCGAACGCGTTTTTTTTTAAACTTTATTGAACCCGCGCAGCTTCAATAAAGTTTAAAAAAAAAAAAAAACGCGACCGGAACTTCCTTCCTCCGTGCAGGAGAGAAGATGCACGGAGGAAACAACGGAGAGCAGCATGGAGGCAAGTACTAGGGAAGGGGGAGGAGGGTGGCACAAACGAGCAAAGCCTGGCATAATGAGGTGAGGGGCAAAATACTGGCATAGTGAGAGGCTAAATCCTGGCATTGTGAGGGGCAATATCCTGGCATACAGTGGCAAAATCCTGGCATATTGAGAGGCAAAATCCTGGCATATTGAGAGGCAAAATTCTGGCATTGTGAGGGGCAAAATCCTGGCACAGAGTGGCAAAATCCTGGCATAGCGAGAGGCTAAATCCTGGCATTGTGAGGGGAAAAATAGTGGCATTATGAGGGGCAATATCCTGGCATACAGTGGCAAAATCCTGCCATATTGAGAGGCAAAATTCTAGGATTTGTGAGGGGCAAAATTCTAGGATTTGTGAGGGGCAAAATCCTGTCACAGAGTGGCAAAATCCTGGCATAGAGTGGCAAAATTCTGGCATATTGAGGGGCAAAATTCTGGCATATTGAGGGGCAAAATCCTGGCATATTGAGGGGCAAAATCCTGGCATATTAAGGGGCACAATCCTGGCATATTAGGGGGCAAAATCCTGGCATATTGAATGGCTAAATCACAGTGCATCCGGTGCTGTGAGGAAGAACAAAGTGCCAATCTTCAAGCACAACGTGGTCTGTGAGACCACTTTCAACATTGAGCACCTTTCCTTCTGGCTGAGTGTTTCTGTTAGTGTGTGATTGTGTGCTTTCTGAGTGTGTCTGTGAGTCAGTGTGTGCTGACTGAGTGTGTCTGTGAGTCAGTGTGCTCACTTAGTGTGTCTATGAATGACTGTGTGATATGTGTTAGTGTTCACATTTAGGACACAGCAATAACAATGTGAGTTAGTGGGCCGCACACAATGTTATCTATACCAAATGTTTATAGATGTTTGTAGAATAATTATGAGACAAATACAATTCTAGGCGCTGTTCATTTCTAGAAGCTGGGATTTGAGTCTGATCTTGAAATATGCTATTTCTACAGTTCATTTTTATTATCACTTGCATATATTTTATTTAATAATGTGTGTCCGTGAGGGCCTCATGTTCGACTTTCGCCTAAGGCCTCACAAAGTCTAGAGCCACCTCTGCATACATGTCATTGATTGTAATATGCATCTTGGATGCATATTTTTCTTCCAAACTATACTAACCAGTGATGTTCCTGAAATTATTAAAGGTCCTGAAATATGAACCAGCTTTTTGTATCACTGAAAAGAGCGAGTCCACTACAGAGGATGCATCTCCTTTACATCGGTTGTCTGAAATGCAGATCAGTTTTTCCCAATTAAGTATCCTAGTAATGACGGCAGTTCATGTCAAGGGTGAAAATACAGCTTTCAGCAGTTTTCAGAAAGTCTGCCCCTAAGACTGGATAACCATACCTTTGCACATGCGCGGTTTAGTTTCCCAAAGCTGATGCATACAGACGTATAACAGAAGTGCATGGATGGCTAAAGTGTGGATCTTTTTGAACCACATTTCCCATCATGCAAAGCTACTCAAATCTGCTGAAGCGCTTCTATGTTAGGCACCTGAAGAGTTCAAAATGACGTGTTCCGTTTTGCATATTGTGATCTGTTTGATCAAGGAAGGAGAAAGCTGGCATTCCAAGACTCGACATGGCCGCGGTTTGTTGGCATCATGTGATGGACGCGATGTTGTGGTTGGTGAGAGACGGAGGCGGGATTGAGAGCGGTAGATTCAAAGATCTGATGACAATTACTGGCGACTGGATTCTGTGTAACCTCCGTCGTTCAGCAATAGAAACATAGCAAGAGATCCTTAACAGGTAATGTTTGACGGCAATGGGAAAGTCTCTTGAATATAGGTTATGGTATCCATCTTTTGCCTTTTTTTCTTTATAATTAACAATGATCATATAGGAAAACCACATTTTACTCTCTGGATGATTATAGATTAGAGTGGTGGTTAGTTATAGCTCCCTGCAACAGCTTGGTATGGACTGGAGATGGCTTGACTGCCGTGAGTATGGTGCCATAGTAACATGTTTATTTATGACGCAATAGTGTACTATTCTCAACTGCATTACAGTGAATGGGGGCTATTCACTAATGGTGAACTGCAAAAATCAGACTGTAAAACCTACACATTATTTTACTGTGAATATACAGAATAAAAAATTATTGAAAATGATCTATATACATTGTGTAAACTAAATTGCAAACAAATGTGAAAATTAGGCGTGAATTGTGTTTTACATGCTTCTGTGGAGTCTCCAGTATATCACATCATCTGTGGTTTGAAATGCAAATTTCCCATTGCAAAGCAGTTCATTTTCATATTAAGCACTTATGTAATAACTGAAAAACAAAACGGGGCCAGTAGCACTGACTAAATGAAACAAAACTATCAGTGCTGTTGCACCTGCAGTAAATATGTACAGTAATCACTGGGTGAGGGCTTCTGTAAAATATAAAACGTGATTTATGCAGGATGCCTGCATCAAATCACACTGGAACAAAGCTTGTGCACTATACAAACAGAAGTCTTTAACGTGTGCCAAAGTAATTTTTGGGCCTAGACTGTCCTTATAAGGCAAAAGGTAGCAGTGTTGGACAAATGGTTCCATTAATGCACATTAACATACTTAAAATGCATAATTTAAATTTTTGCATTTTTTAAATCAATGTAATTAATATACATTCACATTTGGAGGTGGTATTTTGGACACCAGACAGTCCCTTTAAGCAGGGCCGATCCTGGGCGGGTGCACGGGGTGCACCGCACACGGGAGGAGAGGCGCTGCAATCACAGAGCGCGACAGGAGTGGAGCCTGCCCCCGTCACGCTGTACTTGGTGTGACAAGGAGGTGCGAGCCGCACTTGAGCACCTGCGGTTACCGCACCTCCCTATCACACCAAGCACAGTGCGATGGGTGTAAGCTCCGCCCCTTCACGGTCTGATTGGCTGCAGGAAGGAGGATGGTGTCTGCAGAGGCAGACACCGGCATCTAGTTTCTTCTGCTGGCTGTCAGCTGACATCCGACAGAAGAAACTAGATGCCGGTGTCAGCCTCTGCAGACACCATCGAGAACGTCCTCCTCCCTGCACATAAAGGTAATTAAGCAGGGAAGGGGACAGCATAAGTTGTGGGGGGGTTTTTGGGTGGGGGGGTAAAAAAAAATGTGTATGTGTTACTGTCTGTGCAAGTGTGTGTACATGAGTGTCTGTGTAAAGGTGGCTGTGTGTGTATTTATGTGAGTGTGACTGTGTAAGGGTGGCTGTCTGACAGTGTGTGTGTAAAGGTGTGTGACTGTATATAAGGGTGTCTATAAATGTATGTGTGTATTTATGTGTGACTGTCTGTAAGTGTGCTCTTTCCAGGGGCGGACTGACCATTCTAAAAAAAACGAAGCGCTGTTGCGCAGATAAGCTTAAAAAAAAAAACGTTGAGGGGGGAGGGGGTGTTCTCCCTCCAGTGCCGGCACTACTCAATAGATTTCCTGGGGCCCTGTCAGCACTGTTGCGCTTTAAGAGCGCGACCGGGCCCCAGTGATGATATAAGAGCTGGGAGGAAGCCATCACTTCCTCCTAGCTAACAGAGCGCCGTGCGGGAGGAGACCGCCGGGGAGGCAACCACTAGACCCCAAGGAAGTCACCCTCCTGCACCTAATAGGTAGGAGGGGGACAAGTGTTTGAATGTTTGTCATTAACATGTGTATCTCTTGGTCTGCATGGGTATTTGTTTGTATGTGTATCTGAATGTTTGTCCTGTGTATCTTAATGATAAACATTCAGATACACATACAGATACCCATGCAGACCAAGAGATACACATGTTAATGACAAACATTCAGATACATACAAACAGATACCCATGTACCTGCATGCGTGTCTGTATGTGTATGTTTTTCTGCATGTGTCAGTGTGTGCCCCTATGTACCTGTATGTGTGTCACTGTTTATATCTGTATGAGTGTCATTCTGTGTATGTCATCCACAGTAGGAACTGAAGAAAACGACACCCCCCCCCCCCCCCCTTAAATATAATAACATTTTAATAAAAAGACTGCTGGTGTGTTTGTATATGTATGTGACTAACTGCATGTGTGACTGTATATGTGTGTTTCTGTGTGTATGTATGTGACTAACTGCATATGTGACTGTATATTTGTGTGTTTCTGTGTGTATGTGAATGCATGTGTGACTGTGTGTGTGACTGTATATATGTGTCTATGTAACTGTGCATACTTGTATATTACTGTGTGATTATGTGACTGTGTATTTAATTATGTATGTGCATGCAATCACATATACACATTGGGGGGCATGAATAAACACGGCGCACGCTGGTGCAATCAGCTTGTGCGCCAATGTATAAAACACGCATGGGAATGCTGAATGCGTCAATTTAAGTTAGTTTGCGCTTGTTGTGCCGGCACAGCCTATGTTTAAAAAATAAAGCACTTAAAAGTGCCTGCTATGGGGCAGGAGTGGAGACAGAAAGAGAGATAGACATGGGGCAGGAGTAGAGACAGAGA
The DNA here is from genome assembly GCA_036172795.1 of Pelodytes ibericus. Taxonomy (NCBI): domain Eukaryota; kingdom Metazoa; phylum Chordata; class Amphibia; order Anura; family Pelodytidae; genus Pelodytes; species Pelodytes ibericus. Next base: position 102,998,403 of record CM069861.1, on the reverse strand, counting down.
GAGAAATAGACATGGGGCAGGAGTAGAGACAGAGAGAGAAATAGACATGGGGCAGGAGTAGAGACAGAGAGAGAAATGGACATGGGGCAGGAGTTGAGACAGAGAGAGAAACGGACATGGGGCAGGAGTAGAGACAGAGAGAGAAACGGACATGGGGCAGGAGTAGAGACAGAGAGAGAAACGGACATGGGGCAGGAGTAGAGACAGAGAGAGAAACGGACATGGGGCAGGAGTAGAGACAGAGAGAGAAACGGACATGGGGCAGGAGTAGAGACAGAGAGAGAAACGGACATGGGGCAGGAGTAGAGACAGAGAGAGAAACGGACATGGGGCAGGAGTAGAGACAGAGAGAGAAACGGACATGGGGCAGGAGTAGAGACAGAGAGAGAAACGGACATGGGGCAGGAGTAGAGACAGAGAGAGAAACGGACATGGGGCAGGAGTAGAGACAGAGAGAGAAACGGACATGGGGCAGGAGTAGAGACAGAGAGAGAAACGGACATGGGGCAGGAGTAGAGACAGAGAGAGAAACGGACATGGGGCAGGAGTAGAGACAGAGAGAGAAACGGACATGGGGCAGGAGTAGAGACAGAGAGAGAAACGGACATGGGGCAGGAGTAGAGACAGAGAGCGAAACGGACATGGGGCAGGAGTAGAGACAGAGAGCGAAACGGACATGGGGCAGGAGTAGAGACAGAGAGCGAAACGGACATGGGGCAGGAGTAGAGACAGAGAGCGAAACGGACATGGGGCAGGAGTAGAGACAGAGAGCGAAACGGACATGGGGCAGGAGTAGAGACAGAGAGCGAAACGGACATGGGGCAGGAGTAGAGACAGAGAGCGAAACGGACATGGGGCAGGAGTAGAGACAGAGAGCGAAACGGACATGGGGCAGGAGTAGAGACAGAGAGCGAAACGGACATGGGGCAGGAGTAGAGACAGAGAGCGAAACGGACATGGGGCAGGAGTAGAGACAGAGAGCGAAACGGACATGGGGCAGGAGTAGAGACAGAGAGCGAAACGGACATGGGGCAGGAGTAGAGACAGAGAGCGAAACGGACATGGGGCAGGAGTAGAGACAGAGAGCGAAACGGACATGGGGCAGGAGTAGAGACAGAGAGCGAAACGGACATGGGGCAGGAGTAGAGACAGAGAGCGAAACGGACATGGGGCAGGAGTAGAGACAGAGAGCGAAACGGACATGGGGCAGGAGTAGAGACAGAGAGCGAAACGGACATGGGGCAGGAGTAGAGACAGAGAGCGAAACGGACATGGGGCAGGAGTAGAGACAGAGAGCGAAACGGACATGGGGCAGGAGTAGAGACAGAGAGCGAAACGGACATGGGGCAGGAGTAGAGACAGAGAGCGAAACGGACATGGGGCAGGAGTAGAGACAGAGAGCGAAACGGACATGGGGCAGGAGTAGAGACAGAGAGCGAAACGGACATGGGGCAGGAGTAGAGACAGAGAGCGAAACGGACATGGGGCAGGAGTAGAGACAGAGAGCGAAACGGACATGGGGCAGGAGTAGAGACAGAGAGCGAAACGGACATGGGGCAGGAGTAGAGACAGAGAGCGAAACGGACATGGGGCAGGAGTAGAGACAGAGAGCGAAACGGACATGGGGCAGGAGTAGAGACAGAGAGCGAAACGGACATGGGGCAGGAGTAGAGACAGAGAGCGAAACGGACATGGGGCAGGAGTAGAGACAGAGAGCGAAACGGACATGGGGCAGGAGTAGAGACAGAGAGCGAAACGGACATGGGGCAGGAGTAGAGACAGAGAGCGAAACGGACATGGGGCAGGAGTAGAGACAGAGAGCGAAACGGACATGGGGCAGGAGTAGAGACAGAGAGCGAAACGGACATGGGGCAGGAGTAGAGACAGAGAGCGAAACGGACATGGGGCAGGAGTAGAGACAGAGAGCGAAACGGACATGGGGCAGGAGTAGAGACAGAGAGCGAAACGGACATGGGGCAGGAGTAGAGACAGAGAGCGAAACGGACATGGGGCAGGAGTAGAGACAGAGAGCGAAACGGACATGGGGCAGGAGTAGAGACAGAGAGCGAAACGGACATGGGGCAGGAGTAGAGACAGAGAGCGAAACGGACATGGGGCAGGAGTAGAGACAGAGAGCGAAACGGACATGGGGCAGGAGTAGAGACAGAGAGCGAAACGGACATGGGGCAGGAGTAGAGACAGAGAGCGAAACGGACATGGGGCAGGAGTAGAGACAGAGAGCGAAACGGACATGGGGCAGGAGTAGAGACAGAGAGCGAAACGGACATGGGGCAGGAGTAGAGACAGAGAGCGAAACGGACATGGGGCAGGAGTAGAGACAGAGAGCGAAACGGACATGGGGCAGGAGTAGAGACAGAGAGCGAAACGGACATGGGGCAGGAGTAGAGACAGAGAGCGAAACGGACATGGGGCAGGAGTAGAGACAGAGAGCGAAACGGACATGGGGCAGGAGTAGAGACAGAGAGCGAAACGGACATGGGGCAGGAGTAGAGACAGAGAGCGAAACGGACATGGGGCAGGAGTAGAGACAGAGAGCGAGACAGACGGACATGGGGCAGGAGTAGAGACAGAGAGCGAGACAGACGGACATGGGGCAGGAGTAGAGACAGAGAGCGAGACAGACGGACATGGGGCAGGAGTAGAGACAGAGAGCGAGACAGACGGACATGGGGCAGGAGTAGAGACAGAGAGCGAGACAGACGGACATGGGGCAGGAGTAGAGACAGAGAGCGAGACAGACGGACATGGGGCAGGAGTAGAGACAGAGAGCGAGACAGACGGACATGGGGCAGGAGTAGAGACAGAGAGCGAGACAGACGGACATGGGGCAGGAGTAGAGACAGAGAGCGAGACAGACGGACATGGGGCAGGAGTAGAGACAGAGAGCGAGACAGACGGACATTAGGTATGAGTGGAGACAGTGGAGCATCATAGAAATAAATAAAACCACTTCACAGTATTATGGCAAAATATATATCTTTTTATTTAAAATAAAAGTTTGTGTTGGTCCTTTACATCAAAATAAAGTTTGTGCTCTCCTCCCCTCTCCCCAATAATGAAATGGGCGTGTCTGGAACACATGTCTAAAGGGGAGGAGTTCATAATATAACCATTCCCACCTTTGGGTGCAAACGAAAACCTGCACCCAGGCGCCCGTGACCCTAGGATCGGCCCTGCCTTTAAGTTTGAATTCACCTTCTCAGTTCCTGCTATTTCTCTTTCATAAATAAAGTCCTTTTTAATCAAGCAGGCACTGTCATTGGCATATGCTGAGGATGGCCAATACAAGACTGCAAGAGAATGAAAAGGGGCAAATGAAAAACAAAAAGAAAATGCATATTGCTTCAACTAATATTTTTTTCTTCTCTTTTGTGTAACTGAATGCAATTTTTTTATTTTTCAGCATCAAGATGGACTTTTCCAAAGACAGCATCCTTGGAAGCTTTTGTCAGCCTGCTAATATTGTTCCCATAACCGGACTTCTTGAGCATTCTGCTTCCCAAAAAATGCATTCATATGATATACTTCAGGCACCCAACAGCAAAGGTATGCATGATCAGTCACTGCAACTAGATATCTGCATGCAGATGGTGAGTGATGTAAATGCAAGAAGTTCACACGGATGCATGTTACTTTAAAGTAATGTGTGCATTGTATTTACCTGCATTTGATTCAATGTGCAGCACACCTCTAACTGCACATTGTTGTTCCTGAATAGATTTTCAGCAAACAAAAAAATCTTTCTGTATATTTTCAGCTAGAAAGATTCTTTCTGATTGTCATGAGCACAGATATTGTATGTCAGAGAAGAAATAATAAAGTTAGACAAGTGTTTTGTTTTGTTTTTGCTTTTAAGTCTTTTATGTTCATTGTTAAGACACTAAATAAAAAAGCAGAGCATATAGATCTCATGCTGTTCGTTGTAAATCGGCTATTATCAGTAGTCATTTTATTTGTCTTCCAATCAGCTCTTATTACAGCACTTAAGACTCTTCAGGAGAAGATTTGCCGCCTTGAGCTGGAGAAATCTCAGGCTCGTGATCACCTCAGCATTTTGTCTAGAGAGGCGGCTGAGTATAAGAGGACCTTGGATGCTCCTGGGGAAAGGCAAAAACCACCTCAGAGTGAATCCATACCTTTGACAAATGGTAACTGGTAATTTATGCTGAGATTTATTATTATTAATTTTTATTATTATTACTGTTTTTATTTTAACTCTATTTCTGGATCAGTATGCAAAATATTGTTACAGAATATTTGGGTGCTTTATGAGGAATAATTTCAAAGTAGCAATAAGCTACAGTAAAACCTCTATTTTTTTTGTTGTAAAGAATTGAAATATATTTTAACAGCTGGGGAAAGCTAGGATATATTAGGCATTTAGCTCTAACCAATTTTTTTTTATGTGTGTGTGTGTGTGTGTGTGTGTGTGTGTGTGTATATATATATATATATATATATATATATATATATATATATATATATATATATATATATATATATATATATATATTTATTTTTTTTTTTTTATTTATTTATTTTCTCACAATGGAAGTAAATCAAGCAAGAACATCATTTTAGCCTACTAAATCACCAGAACAATCTTGATTTCTAATCATCTTTCTTTGATTACATACTGTAATGCTTTCTTTGTTATTTGTATCCACAAAGTAATATAGATCCCTAAAAGATAATTGTAAGTGTTTGTTTTTCTTATTATACACTAAACATACCTTTTTCCTGATTTGATTATCGTTGTCTCACTGAGCGTAGATGTAGTGACCCAGCTAAATGCTGCCCAGCAGCGTTGTGCTCTCCTAGACAAGCAGCAGGACTACATGAGGAAAATGGTTCAAAATGTTGAAATGGAAAGGAACAGAGAGACCGAGCAGGTACTTGTTTTTATTGGGAAAAATCTAGTGTTATCGGGAATTTAGGAGAGAATGGGCCTCTTGATACCCTCCAGCTTAACTCATTTTAGTTGCTTTTACTGCAGAGAGACTGTTTAGACAAAAAACAAAGGTGTGAGATCCCTCTCAGCAGGAACGGGCAAAAGCTGAAATAGCCGGCCCTATAGGATGTAACATACTCGGGAGAGGAATCACAGTTTTTTGCTCGCTTGCACCATTAGAGAGGAAACCCCCCCATTAGCATATCAGACTGGTCCCACCCATAAGGGCAGTCCAGATCCAAATAGCCTGGCAGGCCTCCTCTGCACGAGGAACACGGCAAACACAGACGTACGTTTCGGCCTTCATTGGCCTCATCAGAGAGACTGTTTACTCTCAACTGATTGGCTGAGAGGCAGAGCTGTTTATAAACCTGCTTCTATCTGTAGAAAGAGGTGCATGTTTACACCAGAGAAAGGCAGTTAAACAACAACAAGAACAAATCTTAGCGCTTTAAAGGTTGGGAAAGCTACACCACTATCAAAATCCTAGCACTACTAACTGTTAACATCGATTAATGCCGAGCAGTGTTTCTCTTTGTTACTCAATGACTTGATAGAAAAGCAGATCCATTTCATCCAACTCTTTCTAGCTCACCCGTTGAGCGGAATCAACATTCATCTGGACAAAGTGTTAATAACGTCCTACTTTCTCCAAGTTATTGTTTAACAAAATGGGTGAAAATGGGGTATAGAGTGCTTACAGTTACCTCTGCTTATGTGGCAGGTAATTATGTAAGTTGCGCCTGTTTTTTATATATATGTTTAAATAAATTCAAGCAGAGTTATGTCTCTGGATTGTTACCAACTTTTATAAGTTATCATAAACACAGCATTTAAATATTTAAAGGCTACAGAGTACATTGAATAGTAGAGTGAAATGTACTGGTATGTGAAAGAAGTATCCTCGCTTTGGAGCACCTTCGGTGTAATGAATAGAAATGGGGCTTCATGGACCACAGGAGGGAGAAAGACTGCACCATATAATTCACAGTCTACCATGTAACTCAATCAGTTGAAAAGTAAGGGTTCTGTTGTCAGTTGACCTTGATGTAAGCAGAGGATGTCTGTGGTTCTGTTTTTGCTAGTTGGGATTAAAGTCTACAGTGTTTTGAAATAAGGGATCTTTTGCTACTTTCACCATGCAGATTTTGCTTCTGCAAAAGAAAACGCAGGATAAGAAGGCAGTACATTTTCAGTTGGAAAAAGTTGATCTTTTGCAGAAGGAATGCCTCAGGCTTGCAAGTACTCATTCGAGTGCAGAGGTGAGATACCCACGTGTCCTATTTATTATCATTGTGATTCTTGCATTCAAGGAAAAGTGAACTAAGTGCTCCAATATTTGAATTATAATTTGCAGCCTCAAACACCACCCACGCAAGTGTATTCAGCAACAAAAATGAAAATCCTGTAGATCACAATAGCGCTGCGCAAGTGTATCTCACCAAATATAATCCAAAAATATACTTGTGTTTACTGATGTGTCTGATATTCGAAGGTCCAATATATATAGCCCCTCCGTTTCTCAGTTGGTGACTACTGTGAGAGGTCATTGAAGAAATGCAGATACACTATAATTAAACGTCTGTAAAATCATTGGTACCTCATAGGTCTCCTTGGGCTATCTTTGGTGAGCAGCAACTCTACTCGCACATATGTGAGTGTTAATCTTGGTTGAGTATTATAACTGCTTACAATACTTGACTATTCGTGTACTTTTTTTGTCTGCTTATTTTTCATATTTACTATACATTGAATAAGAGGATACCAACTGCATCAGTAAATAGAAGTATATATTTTTTTATTATTTGGTGAGAGAAACTTTCCTCCACATTTACTATGGTACTGAGGATTGAATCTTAATAAATAAAAATTGTAGGGGAAATACTCCACTAAGTTATATAGTGTGTCAGAACTTGTTGACAACTTTATTAGAAGAAACATTTTTTTTTATTTCCCAGACCATATTATCATGGCGTTCTTATTTTTATAATGTTATGCTTTAATTCCAGAACTTCTGGAATTGCAAGCTAATGACATTTTATCAATCTACAGCAGCAGTATTATTCTGTCTGTGGAGGGAAAGTACTTGGGACTTCCATTGCTTCACCTGTTCCCAGTTAGCAGGTTCAACGACCTCTGGATCTCAGGCAGCAGACGTTGTAGGCCAGAATGGAGCAGGACTGAGCACTGCAGTACAACTGAGCAGTCAAAACTGTACTATTGTTGTTCATGGCTTTATTCTTGAAAAGAGGGAATTGACAAGGGAATTGCAAACTTAAAGACAAAGTAGTAGCGATGGAAACATTCTCCAATTCAGCTGAAGTGCAATTAATAATTAATTTTGAAAACCCCTTGTCTATTATCTCGTGGATGAATAAAGCCCTTTTTATTCATATTACTTTGGAGTAGATCAGAAATATTATTTATGTGAAGCCAGATCATATTTTTTTTTGTCATTTGAATTTTTCTTTTCTTGCTTTGTAAAAAAAAAACAAACTGCATGCGATTTCCAAATTAATTTTATATTTTGTTTTGTCTTATTATTTCTTATTGCTTACATTAATGATTATGAGATGTGGTATTCTAAAACAAAAATAAAAAATGTTTCACTACAAAGACATGAGCACGTGGTAAACAAAATACTTCTCCCCTTTTCAAACTTTGAAATTCTTCAGCGTTTGAGAAATGCTAAGATTATCGATCGGTTGTTATAACGTTTTTGTTTTACATATTTAGAGCAAAATTCAGCAGCTGGAGGAAAAGTTGTGTGCAGAGGAACATCAGCGGAAATTACTGCAAGATAAAGCTGCACAAGTAAGACGGCTGGAGGGTTTTCGTGACTTTATAAACAAAAGCACATAATGGAGAAATCATCCTTAACCCCTTGACGACAAAGGATGTGCCAGGCACGTCCTGGGAGAAACTCCCTTAACGACAAAGGACGTGCCTGGCACGTCCTGCATTGAATGAAGCGGTTTTTGCGATCAACGATCGCGAAAACCGCTTTAACAGTGCTGGTCTATTGCCTCGACATCGAGGCAATAGCCAGCACCGAAACTTCTATTTCGGGACCCCCACGATCGCCCCACGGAGCGATCGTGGGGAGCCATATTGACGGAGCATGCTGCTCCGTCAATATGGCTAAGTCCTCTGCCGGTCTGAGCTTCGGGAGTGAAAGTAACTTCACTTCCTGTTGCTCTGAATATGCTACTTGACTACCCCTAGTGGTAGTTTAGTAGCATTGCAATGGGAAATATTTAAAATAAATATTTAATTAATTAAAACCAGGTTATTTAGCTATATTAGCCTATAGGGTTAAAATTAAATATTTTTTAGCATAAGGGATAGGGTTAAAATTAAAGAAAAGTTAAAAAATATTAAGGGATATAATAAGGATTAGAGTTGGGGTTAAATTTAGTGTTAGGGTTACATTTTGGGTTCGGGTTGGGGTCAAAAGATCAATATAGGAAAAAAACAAAAACGCTATTTTTGGTTTTTGCCCCATAACTCGCAAAAAATACCGAAAAATATGGAAACATGCATATTTTTGAACTCGGGAGAACATTTAGAAACTATTTAGACGGGGTCTTTTTTAATGATTTTTATTTGTGTAAATTATATTTTAGGTCAAAGTTAGAAAAAGTGTGTTTTTTAAATTTTTCATCATATTTTATGATTTTTTTTGTAGTAAATTATAAGATATGATGAACATAATGGTATCTAATGAAAGCCCTTCTTATGACGATAAAAACAACATATAATTTGTGTGGGTACTGTATGTGAGAGAAAAAAATTACAGCTAAACACAAACACCCTAGAGATGTCAAAACAGCCATTGTCACCAAGGGAAAGTCAATATGAAAATGTCTTGTCACTAAGGGGTTAAATGAAAATGAATATTACTGAGGTGCCCAACTATTCATTTCTAACTGATCAAGCAGGAACCTACTTAAAATATGATCTAAGTAAAAAGACAACTAATTTTTTTACCCTTGCTTCGTTGGTGGAAGCAAGGGATAAAAGTGTCCCCCCTTCATGAAGTAAAAACCCAATGTATCTCTTTGCAGATATATGTGGGTTTACTCTGAACTCTGCCTCTCAAAAGAGGCAGAGCTCAGCTGAATGCTGGTGCACGCAGACATTGTATGGGTGCTCTCCGCCAATCAGCAAGGTGGTGGTCTTCTTTCTGCTTAAAAGATTATCAGGAGGGATTCGGCCCTTTATAAACGTAAGCAAAAAAATGAGATTGTGTGCAGGACTTGGACAGAAAGAGGGTGTGGAATTCTAATATCGGACTGGGTGTAAGCAAAAATTGTTGATAAATGAATTATTATTTTGTTAATATAGCTTGAAACGGGACTTGAAGTGAACAGGATTTTACTTTCTTCTGCATCTGCTCAAAAAGTCCCTTCCAGGAAAATTAAGAAAAAAAAGCCAATTAAGGTAATTATGGTTTAAAGATCTACCGCCCATATTGCCCTTTTTTTTATTTTTAAAGACTTTTTAACGTCTGCTTCGCGTCAAAAGATTGTATGTGTCTGCAGTAAATGCAGGAACCCCAGTTATTTTATAGTCCTATTTATAGTGGGGATATTCACTAAAGCTCCACTGACAAACAAACTGCAAAAATCAGGCATTGACAGTCTAACAGAAAAAAAGTCAAGTTGGAGAATTTGTTTTCTCAGCCATTAAGGCTTGGCTTTTGCAGTTCAGTTTTAGAAAATGGCCCCCAATATGTTCAGTTCAAGTTACCAATAACTATAACATTGGCATGAAATACTGGTGAACGGCACAAATTGTGTATTTTTTTTTTCTTTTATAAAAGTACAAAATTACAGACATACAAACAATTGTGCTCAGAAAATCGGATAAACACGCTACATTATAAATAATTCTCAATTTCTTCATTGCGAGAACTATCTGCCCGCACATATATGCCGCGCGTGTTTCGCCCGACACCTATCGCAGACAGAACAATATACAAAACAAACACATTTGTGGACTCCGTGGCCTGACAGTTTTCTACGCGTTCGGCATTGGGCTATTCCCCGATCCATATAGCTCTATGTCCTCTTATCCATTGGGGCTATTTTAACCCAATAGTCCGGTCGCCTCTTTTATTTCATCAGTGAGTTAATCCAACTCTTTACTTTGAAGGGTTTGGTACCATTTATTCCAAAAATCTACTACTTTCTAATTATATTTATCTTGTGCACCAATTCCTCTCTCCATGGCACATTGGTGGGACAATTGGGCTTTAATCGTAGGCCAAGGGATACTCTCCGATGACTTCCATCTTCTTGCAATGAGCATTTTTACCGTCATCAGCAAGTGGATCAAAAAAGGTATATCCTGTTTGCTCGACTTTGGCAAGTTAAGATGTAGCCTTTCAGGTGTCAGTATCCAGTCCGGGCCATATCTCCTCTCCAATTTAAGGGATACCATTGTCCAGACTCTAGTTATCTGTGGACATCCCCACCAGATATGTAGCATATCCCCCTTCCCTTGTCCGCACCTCCAGCACGCCAGGGAGACTGAGGGGTAGATTTTGGCCAGGGTGGAGGGGACCAGATACCACCGGTTAGCTACCTTATATTGGACCTCATTGAGGTTTAGACAGTGTACCTGTTCATAGGTCACTTTCAGGGCATGATTCCATTCCTCTCTTGTGATAGTAATAGTCAGATCCTTCTCCCATTTTGCGATTGCCGGGGGTATAATTTTTTTGGGCCGTTGTCCTAATTATATCAAGGAGTTTGAACAGCAACTGTTAATTACCTTGCCTTTCCAGTATATCCGTTAAAATTCCCAAGCAGGGCCCCGACTTATCACTTATGAGATATCTCCCCATGACACTTTTAACTCTGAGATAGCTAAAGCATTCCCGTATCGGGAGGTCAAATTCTTCCTGAAGTTTACAGAATGAATTGATATTCTGTCCTTCTAAAATGTCTTTGAGGCAACTTATGCCCCTTTGTTTCCAATTTTCCAAATTCAGGTCCTCCACTTCTGCCTCTAAAACTTAGATTGGGAGGCAAGGGAGCAGTTTATTACTAATACCTAGATCCTTTTTAAATTTAATCCAACCTTTAAGGATTTGCTCTAGGGTTGTGTTCCAATTAGATTTGATTAATCTCGCCAACCTACCTTCAGAGAGCCATGGGGTAGATCTCAGTTCCATCTTGTTCCCTATACTATTTTGTTCTGCTGCATACCATGCCTCTTCTCTTGATCTATCAAAATGCATGTTGATAACATGTGTCAACAACGCTGCCTGGACATAGTCCTCAATATTAGGTATAGCTAGACCCCCCTCTTTTTTTCTTTCTCATCAACAGCTGAGCTTTGAGTCTCGGTCTCTTGGACCCCCATATAAACTTGTTAAAAGCTGCTTGAATCATGGCCACCCAACTAGCCGGCACCTTGAAGGGAATCAGTCTTAGTAAGTATATAAGTTTCGGTAGGACATAGGCCTTGGCCGCCAAAATTCTTCCCCACCAGGATATATATAACCCCCTCCATTTCTTGAAGGTGAGATTCATCTCCTTCATAAAAGACAAAATATTAGTCTCCATCCAGAGGTTTGGGTCAGCAACAATTTGGATGCCTAGATAAGTAAGTGGGTCTGTTGCCCATCTGAAGCCGTATTTCCCTATCTCCTGTTTTTCGGCCTGGGATATATTAATCGGGAGAGCGATAGATTTCGTGTTATTCAGCTTATAGTTTGATAATGAGCCATAATGATCTATTATTCTCATTACTTCCTTCAAAGATCTTATCGGATCTTCCAGTGTAAGTAAAACATCATCTGCGTATAGTTTAATCAGGTGTGCCCCCTCTCCACTACACCCGGACCGGATTTGTGAGGTCCTCAGCTCCCCCGCCAGAGGTTCCAGTGTTAAGACGTAGAGTAGAGGGGAAAGGGGGCAGCCCTGTCTGGTCCCATTCGCCAGTGGGAACCACAGTGACCTCACTCCTGATCCCGCCACTCTACCAGTGGGGGTGGAGTATAAGGCCATCACCGCTCGTCCGATGTTTCCCAGCAGGCCGACCTTTCCAGGGTCTCCCTCATGTATCCCCAGCTGACCCTGTCAAAAGCCTTCTCGGCATCTAATGACAGGGTCCGCTGGGGGATCCCTCGGTGGATAGCATCTCTAAAAAGGGATGCCAGGCCCCTCATGTGGCTCGATGCCACTCTTCCCGGGATAAATCCCGCTTGATTGGGGTGTATTAAGTCTCCTATGATTTTTTTTTCAGCCTCTCAGCAAGTAACGCTGAATAGATTTTGGCATCAGCATTTAATAGGGAGATGGGCCTATAGCTAGTTAGTTCTTCCGGGTTTTTGTCCTGTTTTAGAATCGGTACTATATTCCCCCTTAATATTTCCTCTGGCATTACTCCAGATATCATAAAGCTATTAAAAAGTCTTACTAACACTGGGGCCACCTCCTTACTAAGGATTTTATAGAACACGGCTTCAAAACCATCTGGCCCAGGGGCCTTGCCTGTTTTTTGGGCCTTAATTCAATCTATTACTTCCGCATATGTAATTGGCTCGTTTAATATCGATATAGCTTCCGGCGAAAGTTTTGGTAGGTCCAGACACTTAAGGTGTTCTCTTATCTCGGTAGTATTATTCTTACTTGGTAAATTTTAGAGAGACTGGTAGTAGGAGTTGAACGCTTGCCCAATCTCCTCTGGGGCGAGAAGTGTTTTGCCCTTTACTACCATTCTCCTAATAAGTCTGTCCATCCTTTTTGCCTCAGGCAAATTTGACATGGCCTTATCTGCTCGATTTCCCTTAGAATACCAGCTTATTTTTAATACTGTCAAGTTCTTATTGACCCTGGCCATCAGGTTTTCGTTGATATTAGTCTCAATTTGTCGAATCTTTTCTGTCGCCAGCATTGTAGGTTGCTGTTTGTTGATTTCTTCCCAGTGGAAGAGCTCGATATATTGGTCAGTCAAGGTTCCGCCCGCTAACTTTTTTGCCCTAGACCCCATCTCTATCAGGTGTCCTCGTATGACCGATTTATATGCACACCACAGAGTGGGGACTGCCATGTCCTGTATGTCATTTTCCACAAAATACTCTGGATTTTAATTTTTTATATGTGATGTCTTTTTCATTCTTTAGGAGATTGGGGTTTATTCTCCATTCTGGGCTGATTCTTTGGAAATTATCTTTAATTTCCATTACGACCATATCGTGGTCAGACCATGTAATTGGGTATATATTGACTTTGTTAACCTGGCGGGTCACTGCAATATCTCCCAGGAATAAGTCTATCCTGGAGTATGCATAATGAGTTTTTGAAAAACATGTATAGTCCCTCTCCGTGGTGTGCATAATCCTCCAGACATCGTAAAGGGCATTCCTTTCAAGCAATGTCTTAAATTTTTTTGCGTTCCTAAATACTTGACTGTCCCTGATGTTGCCCGACAATGTCTTCTTGTCTAGCTGCGGGTCTAGGACACAGTTATAGTCTCCGGCCCAAATCAGCGACCCTTGTAGTACTTTCTGGATCTTGTTGTATAGCCCTGTAATGTATCTGACTGGTGAAGTATTTGGAACATATACATTTACAAGGGTTAACGGTCTACCATTGAAGACCCCTACTAGGATTAAATATCTTCCCTCTGGATCTCTCTCAGTATGTTTAAGATTTACCTCTTTTTTTTTTTTTTGGGGGGGGGGGGGGGGGGTAATGAAGCTGCCACAGAGAGAGGAAATTTACGGATCTCAATTTTTATATTGTCACTAGTCCTCCAGTGTGTTTCTTGTAAATAACAGATATCGATTTTGTCTTTATACTTTCTCTGGTACAGCAAGGATCTTTTTTGCGGAGAATTTAGCCCCTGGACATTTAAGGTACATATCCTAAGCATCTATTATCCTGTTTGGATCTGGGAAAGCACTACTCGCGTCCCACGACCAGGCCACAGAGTGCACACATAAAACCATAGCAACACACACGCATATAACATCAGAACAACACAAAAAACAATGATGCACTCTCCAACCCCAGTTGGAGTTCACTTTTCTACAAGGGTATCCCTGCCCTCTGCAGAATTGTTTTGCCATTCATTGAGTAATGGCATTCTGGGTCCGGAAGTTGGAAACCCCGTTTGATCACTAGCCCGGGGAAGAAAAAGGGTGAGAAAAAAAAAAACTTCCATATAGCTAAGTGTTGAATTGGGTGTATTTAGTCTTGGTTATAAATCTATAGTCCTCCTTACTCCAACCAATTCCTCTGGTTTCAATGTAATATAATCAATGACGGCGCCAATTTCTATTTTTATCTTCCAGTTTACCCACTGGGATAATTAATGCTTTTTACTTATAAATCCATAATATTACCTAATCCTAAACTGAAATTGCGCATCCATACTTAATATTGTGCGCTAAAACCCAATAAAGGTTGGAGGGGAAAGGAAAGAAGAAAAAAAAAAAACCTCAAGCAAATAGACAGGTAAATAAATTAGATAAATAAAATAAAGTAGGTAACATAGGTGTATAAAACATCAAGATATAACGCCTTAATTCCGTGACTCAAAATTGGTTATTTCGTCTAGCAGTTTAAGTACCACTCTCCCTCTGTGACAACCAGAAGTGTTTTAATACAAAAGAACAATATCTATCAAAATTGAGTGTTTATCTATACAGTGTAAAACCCCAAATCTCCCTTAATGTGTCCTATTTCTTCAAATTCAAAAAAAATTGAATTAATATATATAATTTACCCTTATCCCTCTGTGAGCACTCGTTGATTGGATCTCATTTACGTGTATATTCCTAAAGTAACAGTGCTACATATCCAATTATAACCCATATAACGATACCGTGAACAAATATTTGACTTGGTATTCTGTGTGATATGTATAATTACTCCCTCTTACCCACGCACTTCGTGTAAAACCTATCAATTAGGCATTATACCCTACAGTCTCCCTTTAAGTGAATCAGATTGACATTCATAATCCTAGAGGGTCAATAGTAAATATTCAAATGTAGCCCAAAAGGGGCGTATTGGTCCCCTCCAAAAATAAAAAAAAATAAAAAAACATATCCATTACCTACTCTATTAAACTGTACTCCCTCTATTAATTATGTATCGCCTCAACACATTTCTCCCTACCCTTCTTCCTCTAGATTCTCAAAGCACAACATTCAAGAATGAGATTGGTCTATAATCTCTCCTTCGACTTGGCCATTTTTGTGTACTGGTATCCATATTTAAATATTATGTTAAACCATTCTTATCCAAACGGAGATTGCAGGTCCGCAGCACAAGGGATGAAAGAAACAATCACCCTCTATAAGTATTTTAACTCCACAACCGCAGGAAAATACTGATAGACTTAGCTTTCGCTACACTGCCAGGCCGCAATCCCAGTTTAGATTTAACATCCAACACTTCTGTAAAATTTCCCATCCCCGCTCCCTTCCCCTGTTACAATTCAGAGCGCAGATACCCTTATTGAGCCACACACTCTCCCCTGCATTATACCAACATTACACGTGGGTGTCACAATCAAACATTGAGTAGGGCCTTTAGGCTCTGAATTAGTGTTGTAAATCCAAGTCATGCAAATAAGGGAAAAATGAGGGGATCCCATCAGGCAAGAGGGAGGAAAAAGAGAAGAAAAAAAAATGTTTCTTCCCCTTTCCCTCTTTTCCCTTGCAGTTAATTAGCATAAATATTCCAAAAAGTTAAAGTTACCGGTATTCCATGTCTTACTGTATCCCGGGAAGGGAATATAAAAAAAAAAGGGATTCTGTCCTTCGTCTTCCAGAGTACAAAAAAATAGGAAAGGAAGAAAAGTAAGCCGGGTCTTAGTTGATGTCTCTAGCCTTTATCCATTCTTCCAGCTTTCCTGGGTCCTCAAACATCCAAGATCTTTCATCGAACGTGATAAACAGCTTTGCCGGGATAGCCCATTTGTATGTAAGATTATTTTTCCTTAGTATAGCAGTTGAGACTGAAAAAAGGCGTCTTTTGGCCCTTGTATGGTATGATAGGTCTGAAAAGATATTCATTTTGTCATATGGTTCTGATAGTATGACCTCCTGCTTGGCTCTTATAATCTGTTGTTTTATTCTGAACGATGAGCAACATATGAGAATGTGTCTGGGGGTAATCCTCCCGCTTTGGAGGTCCTGTGACATCGTTCCCAAAGGGTCTGTTGTTTTTCTTTTGCCACTCCTAATTTGAGGAAGTATTCCCAAAGGTAATCTTCTATATTTGCATTAGTTATTGCTTCTGGGACCCCTCTGATCCTTAAATTATTTCTTCTGGATCGGTCCTCCAGGTCAGCCAATTTTTGCTCCAGGGAGTCTATTTTTAGGAAGGCTTTCTGTATATCTTCCATCTGGGTTTTGGACTGCGACTCTATGTTCTCAAGTTTTTCCTTGTTCAGCTTAACCCTACTGGAAATGGCCAACAGCTCTACTCTTAACTCCTGTGAGTTTGTGTGTATCTCCTTCTTTATCCGCTCGAATTGAATATTCAATGCTGTATCGAAATAGTCCTGTTGAGCCTTATTATATTCTATGCTGGGGGGCTCTTTGATAGGTGTGGGCTGTTCCAAGAGCAACAAGGATTCCTCCTGTGAATCTGGATCCACTCTTTCCGACCCTGGTTTCTGGCCATGGGGGGAAAAGAAGGAAAATCGTTTTTCTGTCATCTATTTTTGTTTCCTTTTTATCCCTTTTTGGGAGATGTTTATTTTCATTTGTCCTTTTCCCGGGCCATTTCTCGGCTAATTAGCTTATAGCTTGCAACTCGGATTTATTTTAGCTTTAAATCAAGATTTGATCTATATAATTTTTTTCCCTTATTCCTTTCTTTTTCTCCCTTTTTGGGAGGATTATTCCATATGTCGTCTCTATAGTCCTCCGCTGTCCTGCCGTAGAATCACGCTAGGGCCCTTTTTTATCTGTTTAGCCTTAGCCCAGTTTTGAAGAGAACCCCTTCCTTCCTATGTAATAGAAAAATGCTTTATTCTTTATGGGTCCCACCAAAGATTATATATTAGTCTTCTCCTCCTTTATATTGCTTGGGCACTGGGTGTTGCGATTTTTCTCGTGCTTGGAACCACACTGGATTATATTGTTTTTTTTTTTTTAACAGGGATAATCTGTTGATAGACTTCAGGGTACGTCTCTCTGGTTATTTTAGTACCTATGCACCCTCAATAGGCAAAGTACTTTCTTTTTCTCTGTTTACCCACTTGCACTACCCCACCCTAATTAGGGATTTACACAGGGTTTTTTCCTTGCCCCTTCATTCCTCAATGGATATAATCAAAGGAGGGAAATTTTTTTATTTTGGAACCCTCGAGCCTGGCCCCATAACTGCTTATATTTACAGTGATATGGTTTTATAAGGTATTGTTAGTCCTCAGGTCCTCTTGTTTTCCAAAACAGCAATGGAGATCTTATGTGAGAGATATCTTTAAATACTCAGATCTCCGTTTCAGCCCTTTACTATATAGGATTTAGAAGAGGGCAGGTATGCACCCCATGTATTCCTTTCTTACACAGCAATACGGCACCCTGTGCCACAGTATTTCCCAGTCAATATCGGGTAGAGAGAAAATAAAACAAGGTACTCATCCAGTTAGTTTTTCCTGTTGACCGTCTCACACCCCGCAGTTTCTCTGCCAGTTATCTGCGGGGCAAATCGGGCCCGCCTGATTCCATAGGGCAAAAAAGAAGACCAGGGCTCAGCTATTTGACCACCTCCTCGCATACACGCAATGCTTCGATGGCGTCCTCAAACCCGGCGCGTGATGTAGATCTTCCTCATTGCTCACGAGTGTCCCTTCCTTCCTGATCCAGCATTCCACGAGCGTAGTGCGTGCCTACGCCATCGCTCCGCCCCGGTACCGAACAATGGCACAAATTGTGTTTTACATTTGGAATTGCATCACTTGTATCTAATGGATTTTGTTGGTTAAAGTTCATTATTTTGTTCTCTTCTGTAAAAAGCAAACCACTGTAAGTAAGGATCCTGTTCGGCGAGATTACCCAAGGGCTAGAGAGCTCCCATTCGTAGCTGGGAAGGTCAGTATAAAACACGACTTAATCATTTATTTATTTACGTTTGCTTTTTTCCTATATGATATGTATATGTGTGTTTACGTTACTGTTTGTTCCCATTCTCTCTCACTTAAAGTCTACAAGTTCCAGTCATTCTCTAAGTGCTAATGTGCAAACAGTCCTACACATGATGAAGCATCACAGCCCAGGAGTCAGCCAGCAGCACAAATGTACCAAACCTAAGCCTCTCCGGCATGTACCTGCTGGCTGGACGATGCCTAGTTCTTCTGTGTCCTCCACCGGTGACGGTTTAACTGACATTCTGCTGGCTTTGCAAGATGAACTGGGACAAATGAGCTTGTGAGTATAAGTATGAAGTGTAATCTGTTCCTAATGACCATATCTGTGTATAATATGCAGTATGTATTTAGTATTCATTATAACCCCCTCCTCCCTGCATCTATGCTGCTTTCCCATTCCTTCCTGCCTGAGTGGTAAAGAGCAGTGGTTCTTAACCCGTCTAACCTCAGGACCCACTTTTGTCCTTGGTCATTAAGTTACGACCTGCAAACAAACAAAAAACAGGGCTTATTTGCCAAATGAATAGTGCAACAGTGCAAGTGAAAATTTAAAGTACTTTTGAGCTTAAAAAGACAGATTAATTGGATTGAATGGAAAAGCTGAGGATGCTTTTAAGTCCTGATAAGTGTTTCTAATTCTGGGGTCATGGTAGAAAAAATAACTCCGAGGTTGTTTTCAGTATCCATTCTGTTCCTATATTTTGTCTTCAGCTGGACCAGAGCCACTTCTACCGAAATTAGTAAATTTAAACACTTGCTGCCATATATCTGTCACATCACGGCCAAACTTCACTTGACCCATCTCAGGCGTATTTTTAAATTGTATCCCAAAAGTAAACCTTTAAGCCTCAGCTGTTTCCTAAACCTAGAGGGGTTACTGGAAGCGATATTGGCGGCATTAGTGAAACAAACGCCATCCATCCGTTGGTGGGCTTCTCAGTTTCAGATGGTGATTGCAGCATTCATTACTACGTCATCGTTCCTCCCCCCTATCAAAAGTTAGACTTTTTAATAAAGCCAAAGCACATGTCAGTGACCCACTCCACACCAACTTTTGACCCAGTTGAGAATTCCTAGTATAGAGGATCCAAGGTGTTGCATTCCTATCTGGAAGACTCCCAAATTCACTTTTACCTGAGCCGTGTTTGGTATCCTAACAACCTCTGAAAATTTTACAAATGTTAAAGAAATTTAAAAGTGGAGCCTGTGTATGCTCATTCCAGGATTTTCACATATATTCTACTTTTACATGTTACAGTGTATAGCACACATGTATGAGGAGATACTTCAAAAGACTAAATTATTTCTGGCTAAATACTTTATTAATACATTAAGAAAAGATCCACCATGAAAAATCATTAGAAAGTTTGAGATAATAATTCTCATTTTGTTGATATATTTTGTAGACCAACATATAAAAAACGACAAACAAAAACCCAAATAAAACTTAGTATAAAATGTATAGGCAATTCTACTGTGTGGTTTAATACTCGTCTATTGGGTTGAACTATACTAGTAAATTAATTTACCAGTATTTTTATTTTCTTAGTGAACATCAAGAGCTTTTAAAACTGATAAATGAAACAGAAAACGATGACGTACGAGAAGATTTAGAGCGTGAGATGGATCATCTTGTGAAGCAAATGGAAAATAAAAGTGACCAAATTCTCAAATTAAAGCGGCATCAAGAGAATGTGAGTAATACATCAATAAAGATGTAAAATTACATTGTATAAAAACTAACATTGTGTGAGATGTATAGCAATAGAAACAGATGTAAATTCTGTAAGTATGAGATTTTACGACAAATTCTTGGATACCTTCCATTTCCATAGATATTTAGATGGCTCATTGCTCTCTGGAATCTAATAATTTACTTAGTTACCCAGGTTCCACCCTCCAGTATCCTGAGCAACAAACTGTGTATTGTCATATTCCTAAAATATCGTACACCGTAAATTAACAGGCACATGAAATACTATGTTACTCTTTTGTTGTAAAAAGGGCAAAAAGCTTAACTATCTGAAGGAAGGTCATAAGAGACACAGGAGAAAAAAAATTGTGGAGGAAAATGGCTCCCCATCTGGCCTCTGAAGAGGTGACCCCCCCCAGGGACGACACCTTTGGGAAGGTTACTTACTGGGGCTTCCATGGGAGAGAGGCCGAACTTTTCAAGATGGGTTAAATGAGAACCAAGTAGGCCACAGACAGATGTGGGGTGATACACTGTCCATACAGTAGGACATAGAAACGAAGGGTATCGATTAAAGGGGGTTGTATTTTTCTTTCAGCTGTAAAGGGAGGAGTAAACCCATTTGTAATCCTTCCATGAGTAGCCAGGATATAAAGATAATAGAAACTATGGAATGCAGGTACAAGGAAAGCACGTCAATGTGGGAGACCTATTTGGTTTTGGAAGTAAACCCACAAATGTATTTGTTTTATTTAAAGGTGTCTACAGAGCATGCCCTGTTGCTCTGCTACTCCAAGTCATGATATTGTTAACAATACACTACAGTGCATACTGATGTCAAGGATTGATAATTATATTACACTATTTATTTTATTTGAGGTTAAAATGAAGAAATCCATCCGTCCAGTGAAAAAACAGGCAAGTGCCAAGCCTGTCGCTGCTGAGAGTAACAATAGAGCGTTGCAGGCCACACCAGGAGCTAAGAAAGGAAGTTTGACCAGGAACACCCCAACTCCCAAAAGCAAGCCCTCCCTCCAACTATTGAAAAATGTGCAGAAGATTCAGATGACTCTAAAGAAAGATGATATAATGTGGGAGAAATAGTACTTGTAATTTTGTTTTTGTTTTATGTATATTTGTGTGATACTTTTTAAGACTTATATTTTGGGTGATTTTAAATATAAACTTTAAAAAAAATAATTTTAAATAAAGTATTTAATATTCATATGTTAGGTTTTTATTATGAATAATGCTGTTTGATAGAATATGAATTTTTACTTTTGAGAGTCAACAACTGGTAATAACCCCTTGTGGACCAACAGTATAGGCACTAGCCTTTAAGTGAATTAAGCCGCTGTTACTGGTCTCCACTTCTATTCACACACTGCCACCTGCTTGCCCTTCCCAGGAAGGAATGTCACACAGCTCTCCTCGGAAAACCAACCTTATGGAAATGACATAATGGTCATAGTAATGCAGATTTCACACCAAAAAGCAAGTGTCTCATAAGCACACCTATTTTTAAGGAAGGTGGCAAGAATCTTTTTCTCTAAACAAACTTGTATTACGATAACTCATGTATAAAACTACTTTGATGTAAAAATGAAGACCTCAGCCGAGCATTAATACCATTCAAATTAAGGATAACCGAGGTACTCATTAATTAAAACAGCGACCTCTTGTGCACAGAGTTAAAAAAACATCTAATCGTATGCCTTAAATAATGAGAGAAAAATAATGAAAGGAGTTAAGGAGAAGTGAAGGTGAAAAGAAAAGGCAAGAAACAAAATTTGCAGCAGCTGTAGATGTTGTGTGCGGGATCTATGTCCCCGCATAATGTCTGGTCAGGGGGCTAGTTTTGTACTCAAACAGCAGCCAAAAATAAGGGTATAGGCCCATTTGATATGTGCATTCCGGATTGTCTCACATTTCAGCAAACTTATCGATGTCCATATAGCAGTTCAGTCTGTTATTGAGTGAGGTCAACAGTTTCACTAGTAGTCGAGGTAGGCGGCTGTTCTTCATCCAATGGGCAAATAGTCTCTGAATCACTTGGCAGCCGGCATTTGCAAGAAGGTTGGGATGTCGTCCGCATTTTCAGTCTGCTGATTGTCTCTAACCACCCTGAGTTATTGGGGCATACACCATAGGAATCTGATTTCAGGGTGGTTTGACCGTGTGGACAAATATTTTCTCCATGTGAGCACTGCTTGAGGGAAGTCTTTGACTATCTGGAGTGAGATGTGAGTTTTTCTCATCAATAAAGCCAAATTTGACAATTGTGAGTTCAGTGGGCCCGTATTCAAATATGACTGATCATTTGTTATTATTGCTTTAGGGAAGCCCCCAGATATTAAGACTTACTAACAGGCCAGACTTGGTAGGCTCCCAGCCCTGTTAATGCTAGGGGGGCACTTGCTTTGGCCCTTCCATATGTTATTAGTACTGGGAGCATCGGCATCCCAGCACACTTTTAATTATAGGAGATGTGGGACCAGGGCTACTTGCTATGCATTAGAGGCGCCAGGGGCCATTTGGGAAGCCTGCAGAACACTGTTTAGGCAGGGGGGTTTCGCATTCTGTCTCAGATGTCCTGGCAGAAGTGACAGGCAGCATCAGAGGGTGTATGCGTGACGCTGGATCTCTGTGGGTGACCTATATCTTTATCTTATCGGACCTCTATTTGAGGTTGAATTATAATCCGACTTTGAATATATATGACCTGCTTATAAGACAACCTTAAACATTTGTCTTATATAGGAGAAAATACAGTATAGCTATATAGTTAGCCAAACAATCATGGTGATTCCATTCAGGTGCAATCAGAATACAGTTAGACATAAGGATTTGTAGATCATATGATTATATAGTAAGTTAAATGTACATGCTGATACAGCATAGCTCCCATCAATATGTGGTTAGACAGGCATTTCCAGTGGTACAGAATAGTTTCCACAAGTATATATGTAGCTAGCTAGTCAATCACAATAATTAAATATTATTGGAAAGTGAATGTTTGCAAATGTGTTCAGACACAAGATCGCTCCTATAAATATCAAAAGTATAAATTTGGCACTGAAACAAACATAAATGCCTTTGCCCATAGCACTCCAACCAAGACAGGTCACCGTTGCACTAGTTATATTATGTATTATAAGTCCCCATGTGTTTTATAGCCATATGCACTATTCGGGTTCCTACCGGACATTACGGTGTCCGTGGCACAAACCCGAACCTCGGACATTTCACTGTATGTCCGTGTTGGAGTTCGAGGTTCGACGATTTAATGGCGCATGTTGAAAGGCTGCAGGGCAGCCAATCAACAAGCGTTTGACTTGTTTCCCTTAAGAAGCCATCACAGCCATGCCTACTAATGACATGGCTGTGATTGGCCAGTGCAGCATGTGACCCAGCCTCTAAATATAAGCTGGAGTCACGTACACACACATCACATGAGCTCTTATTAGTGTAGGGAGAGGATGCTGCAGCTGTGAGGGACAGATTAAAAAAACTTCTGTTGTGGAATCTGCAAACTACAGCAATTATTCAAACTACAGCGATTTATTCAAATTACAGTGATTATTTAAATTACAGTGATTTATTTTAGTGGGTGCTATACTACATATTTGTACCCTGCCCTGAGCCCAGTACCACAGAGAGTGCAGTGCACTTGCAACTGCATGTGTGCCAGGCACATTACTTTAATCCTGTTCTGTTAGCTCAGTGGGCAACATCTAGGCATTTTGAAAAATTCTAATTGTTTTGGGTGCTAAATAGTACATTTGCGTCTTGCGGTGTACTCCGTATCTGAGAGTCAAAAAAGAACAGTCCAATACTGTGCTAACGGCGCACTTTGAAAAATTCTAATTGTTTTGGGTGCTAAATAGTACATTTGTGTCTTGCGGTGTACTCCGTATCTGAGAGTCAAATAGAACAGTCCAATACTGTGCTTACCGCGCACTTTGAAAAATTCTTATTGTTTTCGGTGCTAAAAAGTACATTTGCGTCCTGCGGTGTACTCCATATCTGAGAGTCAAATAGAACCGTCCAATACTGTGCTTACAGCGCACTTTGAAAAATTATAATTGTTTTGGGTGCTAAATAGTACATTTGCATCCTGCACTTCATATCTGAGAGTCAAATAGAACAGTCCAATACTGTGCTTACAGCGCACTTTGAAAAATTCTAATTGTTTTGGGTGCTAAATAGTACATTTTGTTTCCTGCACTTCATATCTGAGAGTCAAATAGAACAGTCCAATACTGTGCTTACAGCGCACTTTGAAAAATTCTAATTGTTTTGGGTGCTAAATAGTACATTTGCGTCTTGCGGTGCATTTCTTGCAGTCCAATAAACAAAAAAAATACAAAGAATCTGTTACTTTGGTGGGTGAACGCAAAGAATGACGAGAGCGTCAAATAAGGGACGTGGCCCTGGTCGTGGTGCAGCTGGTGTTGGTGGAGCTCCTGTTGCAAGTAGGGGATGTGGTCGATCTGTGCCAGCTACACGCACAAGTGAAACACCTTCCTCAGGTGCTAGTACGCAACAGAACCGTCAGCGTTATTTGGTAGGCCCGAATGCCACTCTTAGAAGGGTGAGGCCAGAACAAGTACAGGCTATAGTAGATTGGGTGGCTGACAGTGCCTCCAGTTCCTACACATTGTCTCCCGACCGGTCCCCTGCTGAAAGCTCAGAGTTGACACCTGCAGCCCATTGCCATCTGTCTTTCACCTCACCCCCTTGCAAATCAGCCAAGCAGTCTGAGCCACAAGTCATGCAGCAGTCTCTTTTGCTTTTTGATGACTCTGCTGGCAGGGTCATCAAACCTAGCCTTGCCCCAGAAGTGGAAGAGATTGAGTGCACTGATGCACAAACACTTATGTGTCAGGATGTGGACATGCGAGGACCACCGCAGCACGTCTCTGATGATGACGAAACACAGGTGCCAACTGCTGTGGCTTTTCGGCAGTGTGCAGACCGACAAGGAGGGCAGGGTTGAGGAGTGGGTGGAAGATGATGTGGAGGATGATAAGGTCCTAGACCCCACATGGAATCAAGGTCATGCGAGTGACGTGTCCAGTTTGGAGGAAGAGGCTCTGGTCGCAAAGAGGCACCAGCGCAGCATAAGAGGGAGCAGGGTGCAAAACCGTAGCAGCCGTCCCCTAGACAGTATGCCTGCTACTGCCCACCGCACCCAGGGGTCGAGCACACCAAAGCCAGCTACGAGGAGTTCCCTTGCGTGGCAGTTCTTTAGGCAATGTGCTGACAACAAGACACGAGTGGTTTGCAAGCTGTGCAATCAGAAACTGAAGCGAGGCATAAATGTGCTGAACCTGAGCACAACCTGCATGACCAGGCATCTACATGCAAAGCACGAGCTGCAGTGTAGTAAGCATCTCAAAACCCAAGAAAGGTCTCAGGCTCCTCCTGCTTCCTCTTCTGCTGCTGTCTTGGCCTCTTCCTCCAGCTCTGGAGTCACAGTGGCATCTGCCACCGAGCAAATAGAGGAAGTGACAGCAACGCCACAACGTCCGCCACTGTCCCCAAGCATCTCCACACTGTCCCATGGAAGCGTTTAGCTGTCCATCTCCCAAACACTGGAGAGAAAGAGGAAGTATGGCCCTACCCACCCGCGAACACTGGCCCTGAATGTCAGCATTTCCAAATTCCTGGCCTTCGAAATGCTGCCATTCCGTCTGCTGGAGACGGACAGTTTTAAAAACCTGATGGTGGTGGCTGTCCCACAGTACGTGGTTCCCAGCTGCCACTACTTTTCCCGGCGAGCCATCCCTTCCCTGCACAAGCAATTGGAGGACAAAATCAGGTGTGCACTGGGCCATCTGTGGCAAGGTCCACATAACCACAGATACGTGGACCAGTGAGCACGGGCAGGGACGCTATATCTCCCTAACTGCACACTGGGCAAATGTAGTGTCGGCTGGGCCTGAGGCAGATAGCAGTTTCGCGCATGTCCTTCCGCCACAGAGGATTGGAGGGCATTTCTCTTTGCCTCCTGTTGCCTCCTCCTCCTACTCAGCTTCTTCCTTATCCTCTACCACTTCCTCTACCACCTCCTCATCTGGTCAGCATAACACCTTCACCACCAACTTCAGCACAGCCAGGGGGATACGACAGCAGGCTCTTTTAAAACTCATATGTTTGGGGGGGAAACCCCACAGCGCGCAGGAGCTGTGGACAGGCATAGAACAACAGATCAATGAGTGGTTGTTGCCACTGAGCCTCAAGCCCGGCCTGGTGGTGTGCGATAATGGGCGAAATCTCGTAGCAGCTCTGGGCCTAGCCGGTTTGACGCACGTCCCTTGCCTGGCGCATGTGCTGAATTTGGTGGTGCAGAAATTCCTGAAAAACTACCCAGATATATCAGAGCTGTTACAGAAAGTGCGGGCCGTCTGTGCGTATGTTAGGCGTTCTCACCCTGTTGCTGCTCGCCTGTTTGCGCTGCAGTGTAACATGCCTTCCCGCTCACCGCCTCATATACGACGTGCCCACAAGGTGGAACTCCACCTTGCACATGCTGGAGAGATTGTGCGAGCAGCAGCAGGTGATAGTGGAGTATCAGCTGCAGCACGTACGGGTCAGTCGCTCTGCGGAACAGCACCACTTCACCACCAATGAGTGGGCCTCCATGAGAGACCTGTGTGCCATTTTGCACTGTTTAGAGTACTCCACCAACATGGCCAGTGCCAATGACGCCCTTCTCAGCCTTACTATCCCTCTTGTATGTCTCCTTGAAAAAACGCTTAGGGCGATGATGGAAGAGGATGTGGCACAGGAGGAAGAGGAGGAGGAAGAAGAGGGGTCATTTCCACGGTTATCAGGCCAGTCATTCACAAGTGGCTTGGAGGGTGGTTTCCTGCACCAGCATAGGCCAGGTACACAACTGTCAAGCCAGGGCACAGTTTTGGAGGAGGAGGAACCGTGTTCACAGCAGGGTGGCACCCAACGCAGCTCGTGGGCATCACTGGAGCGTGGCTGGGGTGATACGGAGGACACAGATGATACACCTCCCACAGAGAACAGCTTGTCCTTGCCTCTGGGCAGCTTGGCACACATGAGCGACTACATGCTGCAGTGCCTGCGCAACGACTGCCGAGTTGCCCACATTCTAACTTGTGCTTATTTCTGGGTGGCCACCCTGCTGGATCCCCGTTACAAGGACAACGTGCCGTCCTTAATTCCATCACTGGAGCGTGATCGTAAGATGCGCGACTACAAGCGCACGCTGGTAGACGCGCTGCTGAGGGCATTCAAAAATGACACCGGGGGCTCAATGAAAGCACAAGGCGAAAGCAGAGGAAGAGGTCGCCAACGCAGCTGGGGCACCGCCAGCACCTCAGAAGGCAGGGTTAGCATGGCCGAAATGTGGAAAAGCTTTGTCAGCACGCCACAACAAGCAGCAACACCATCTGATATGCAACATCTTAGCAGGAGGCAGCATTTCAGCAACATTGTGGAACAGTACGTATGCACAGGCAAAACACGTATTGACTGATGGATCTGCCCCATTCAACTTCTGGGTCTCCAAATTGGGCACATGGCCTGAGCTTGCCCTTTATGCCTTGGAGGTGCTGGCCTGTCCTGCAGCCAGTGTATTGTCTGAACTTGTGTTTAGCACGGCAGGGGGCGTTATCACAGGCAAGCGCAGCCGCCTGTCCACAGCCAATGTGGACAAGCTCACGTTTATTAAGATGAACCAAGCATGGATCTCACCAGACTTGTCTGTCTGTACCTTGTGCAGAATAGACATTTATACCGGCCTCACCCAGTCATTGTTATACTCAAGTGCACTTATTCTTTGTTTTCTGTTGTTATATGTCCCAATATTTTTGGGGGCTACCCCAATTTAAAAAAAAAAAACAGTGTTGGCTACCTCCTCCTCCTCCTCCAGTGTAGTTCCACCTACACTGCCACGGTCACCGCCTCCTCAACCTATGGGTCACTTAGTATAAACTAAAAGAGAATACCCTGCACTCCAACCCTCTCTCAAATGGATAATTCTGTTGATCCTCCTGGCAGCCATGCTTTAGATTTAGATTTATGTTCTTCCAAAGCTAAAATCAAAGATTGCATCTAGTGCTATTTTATGGCTCAGCTGTATTTTTAATTTGTATGTATTTTATGTTATTTTAAGTTATTTCCCTATCCACATTTGCTTGCAGGGCACTTGTCCTACTCTTACCCACATTTTAATTCCTTTTGCAGCCCTCTAGCCCTTTCCATTACTTTTTTAGAGGGATTTTAGTGGCCAAAAGTCTGTGTCCCCATTGACTTCAATAGGGTCCGTGTTCAGAGTCAAGTTCGAGCACGGACCCGGACTTTTTCCGAAGTTCGGTCGAACTTCTTGAACTCGAACATCCAGGTGTCCGCTCAACTCTACTTGTCACCACACTCTGCAGACGGCTCTGATAGATTCATAGATGCTCTACTAAGCTGCATAGTTAGGTGGTTGCTCTGCCAATGAAGCTGCATTGTGGTACCGGTTACTACAAACAAGTCTGTTGTTACCATTTGTTTTAGTTCTAAATGAAAACGATGCAGCAGAGCAGATCCCTTTCTATAATGGCACAGTAACTGGCCTCTGGCAATGAGCAAAGAAGTTATATATAAGCTTAGTCAGTCATTGCCAACTGCTACAGAACATTCTTATGTTACCCAGGCTTTTACTTATGTTTAAATACAAAATAAATATCCCACAATGGTCCTCATAGGTCCTGATGGCGTCTACAATTGATAACATTTTTTTTACATCAGTGTGCAGTGCACGTGTAACAGAGTTGGCAACAATAATAATCTGAGGCGGACATGCGCCCTCTGCTGGCCTTCACCAGGTATTGTAGCCGGTGTAACCAGGATACGGGGAAGGGCTGTGAAAGGCTGTGTGTGTATCCAGGCTGCTATGGAGACGTGTAAGCGCTTCCTAGCCTAGGTACATTGTTACTGAGGAGATAACAGCAAATGGGCAACTTGTAATCATGGACAAAAATATGGACTAACCAAGTAACCATGTACATTGACACGAGCAGCTATAGTCTGTACTTTATGTGACCGAAGAGCATTGCCCTGACTTGATCAAGGTAAAGTGTATTAATATGTGGTTGTGCTTGTTTTAAAGACATTAAAAAAAAAATAATTATTAGTTGTCAATTCTATAACCATGGGTGCAGCAATCTCCAATGTGATGCTCATGCTATTCACTAAACTATCGAAACCATCAGCAATATGTACCTGTGTGCTTGCAACCTATATATATATATATATATTATCGTTGATTATTCCCTTTTTCAAATCTTTCTCTTTAAGTATATGTAGTTTTTTTTATATTTAAACAGAAGGTGATTTTTTTTTAAATGCTATCTGTAAAAATACTCCGTGCTAATACAATAACAGTTGGTTCCTAAGATGTTAATTTGTATATTTCTATGTTCTATATAGTTCTATAATTTTTTTTTCTACTTTTTTTTTAATAGTAAATGGTTTATGTACACTTATGCAATAACTTTCAGTTAATTAATTAATTACTAACACATGAGTCTGACTTAAAATACACAATAGGGTCTACTCAATAAAATGTGAATTGCGGTGGATTAAGATGGGAATTTCCAACTTAAGGCCAAAGTAACAGAGAAAAATTCTCCAATGCAGCTGAATTCAGCTACTTTGGCCTAAGGTTTGACATTCCCATCTCAGTCCTGTTCAATTCTCTACTTATTGAGTAAACCCACATATCATTAAACAGTATTAATGTGCAACATAGTAGGAGACCATTATTTCTAAAAAATTGCTAGCTATGTTGATGAGTGTGATATGCATTGTCCATCAGTGCAATGCAACCAACTGTGACCACTGCAGTGTGGGTGCTTACCCTACTCAAATTCCTATCAGAGACTATATCTGGGAGACAGAATTGACATTCATTATTACTTTAATCCTCTGCAAGTATTTAATGTTATGCATGTTTATTTTAGCTAGAACTGTCTCCTTAAGTGCTGTGCAAGCAATATGATGTATTACGGTAATACATTGCAGTGTCTATCCAATTCAGTAATTGTATTCTACATGCCTTGTTTAATCTCTAAGCAATTGTTAACCCCTTAGTGATATCACTTTTTGACCGTGTCTTTACCTTGGTGACACGGGCTGTTTTAACATTTCTGTGGTGTTTGTGTTTAGCTGTAATTTTCTTCTTTATCATTTATTGTACCCACCAAATAATATATTGTTTGAATCGACATAAGAAGGGATTTCTTTAGATAGCTCATGATTATTTTCATCATATCATATGATTTGCTAGAAACAAAAATCATGTTGTCATTTGCTAATGAAAGAAATTATGACATCAGCTACAGTTCTCTACACACACCCTTGCATCCACAATCTGCTGCCAGCGTTAATTTCCCGTCCTCTGGCTTGTCCTCTTTGCTGCTGCTGCTCACACAGTTGTAATGCTGGCACAGCTTATGTACTAATACTGTGTTCTCTTCCACTGAGAAAATCTGCTGGTACCATGCTCGTTCGTCTCTTCTGCAGTATCGTTGCTCTGTCTTGTAACAGTTCGCAATCATTGCTAAGCAAGTCGCACCTCTGTTTCCCCAGCAGTTTTGTTGCTCCATATTGTAGAAGTTTGCAATCATTGTTTTGCAAGTCGCGTTCTTACACAAAACTTAATTAACTCATAACATAACAGACAATGTAAAGAGCTAAAAATAGTTCTGATGACCTACAAATGCCAGCCCTTGAGCCTCTGAAACCTATAAAATAAGGTCTTCAGGATATAAACCTAATTTGCTGTCATTGTCCTCAGTGGCGTCACGAGTGGGGGCGGGGGGGGCGGACCGCACCGGGTGACACCTTCAGCGGGGGTGACACCCGTGCTGCCTGCACCCCCCGCATCGCGCTGCTTAACTTTTTTTTTTTCCTGGCAGCCGCGTCTGCTAGATGCGGCCGCCAGCAAAAAAAAAAAAAAATCACAGCAACCGGATGTGACGGTACGGAGGAGGCGTCCATCCGGGGACACTGAGCAGCAGCTACTCGGTAAGTAATGGGGAAGGGGGGGAGGAGGGTGGTTTAAAACGAGCACTTTATTACTGGGCTCTGACTGGCACTATATTACTGGGCTCTGACTGGCATAATATTACTGGGCTCTGACTGGCATAATATTACTGGGCTCTGACTGGCACAATATTACTGGGCTCTGACTGGCATAATATTACTGGGCTCTGACTGGCACTATATTACTGGGCTCTGAGTGACACTATATTACTGGGCTCTGAGTGGCATAATATTACTGGGCTCTGAGTGGCATAATATTACTGGGCTCTGACTGGCACAATATTACTGGGCTCTGACTGGCACTATATTACTGGGCTCTGACTGGCACTATATTACTGGTATCTGACTGGCACTATATTACTGGGCTCTGACTGGCACAATATTCCTGGGCTCTGACTGGCACAATATTCCTGGGCTCTGACTCGCACAATATTCCTGGTATCTGACTGGCACAATATTACTGGTATCTGACTGGCACAATATTACTGGGTTCTGACTGGCACAATATTACTGGGGTCTGTCTTGCTCACTATTATTGGGTTCTGACTGGCACAATATTACTGGGCTCTGACTGGCACAATATTACTGATCTCTGACTGGCACTATATTACTGGGCTCTGAGTGGCACTATATTACTGGGCTCTGAGTGGCATAATATTACTGGGCTCTGAGTGGCATAATATTACTGGGCTCTGACTGGCACAATATTACTGGGCTCTGACTGGCACTATATTACTGGGCTCTGACTGGCACTATATTACTGGTATCTGACTGGCACTATATTACTGGGCTCTTACTGGCACAATATTCCTGGGCTCTGACTGGCACAATATTCCTGGGCTCTGACTCGCACAATATTCCTGGTATCTGACTGGCACAATATTACTGGTATCTGACTGGCACAATATTACTGGGTTCTGACTGGCACAATATTACTGGGCTCTGTCTTGCTCACTATTATTGGGTTCTGACTGGCACAATATTACTGGGCTCTGACTGGCACAATATTACTGGGCTCTGACTGGCACAATATATCTGGGCTCTGACTTGCACAATATTCCTGGTATCTGACAGGCACAATATTACTGGGCTCTGACTGGCACTATATTACTGGGCTCTGACTGGCACAATATTACTGGGCTCTGAAAGGGACAATATTCCTGGTATCTGAAAGGGACAATATTACTTGGCTCTGACTGGCACTATATTACTGGGCTCTGACTGGCACTATATTACTGGGCTCTGACTGGCACAATATTCCTGGGCTCTGACTGGCACAATATTCCTGGGCTCCGACTGGCACAATATTCCTGGGCTCTGACTGGCACTATATTACTGGTCTCTGACTGGCACAATATTACTGGGCTCTGACTGGCACAATATTACTGGGTTCTGACTGGCACAATATTACTGGGCTCTGACTGGCACAATATTACAGGCATCTGACTGGCACACTATTACTGGGCTCTGACTGGCACAATATTCCTGGTATCTGAATGGCACACTATAACTGGGCTCTGACTGGCACACTATTACTGGGCTCTGAATGGCACAATATTACTGGGCTCTGAATGGCATAATATTACTGGGCTCTGACTGGCAAAATATTACTGGGCTCTGACTGGCACAATATTACTGGTATCTGACTTGCACAATATTCCTGGTATCTGACAGGTAAGTAATGGGGAAGGGGGGAGGAGGGTGGTTTAAAACTAGCACTTTATTACTGGGCTCTGACTGGCACTATATTACTGGGCTCTGACTGGCATAATATTACTGGGCTCTGACTGGCATAATATTACTGGGCTCTGACTGGCACTATATTACTGGGCTCTGAGTGGCATAATATTACTGGGCTCTGAGTGGCATAATATTACTGGGCTCTGACTGGCACAATATTACTGGGCTCTGACTGGCACTATATTACTGGTATCTGACTGGCACAATATTCCTGGGCTCTGACTGGCACAATATTCCTGGGCTCTGACTCGCACAATATTCCTGGTATCTGACTGGCACAATATTACTGGGCTCTGTCTTGCTCACTATTATTGGGTTCTGACTGGCACAATATTACTGGGCTCTGACTGGCACAATATTTCTGGGCTCTGACTGGCACTATATTGCTGGGCTCTGAGTGGCACTATATTACTGGGCTCTGAGTGGCATAATATTACTGGGCTCTGAGTGGCATAATATTACTGGGCTGACTGGCACAATATTACTGGGCTCTGACTGGCACTATATTACTGGGCTCTGACTGGCACTATATTACTGGTATCTGACTGGCACTATATTACTGGGCTCTGACTGGCACAATATTCCTGGGCTCTGACTGGCACAATATTCCTGGGCTCTGACTCGCACAATATTCCTGGTATCTGACTGGCACAATATTACTGGTATCTGACTGGTACAATATTACTGGGTTCTGACTGGCACAATATTACTGGGCTCTGTCTTGCTCACTATTATTGGGTTCTGACTGGCACAATATTACTGGGCTCTGACTGGCACAATATTACTGGGCTCTGACTGGCACAATATATCTGGGCTCTGACTTGCACAATATTCCTGGTATCTGACAGGCACAATATTACTTGTATCTGACTGGCACTATATTACTGGGCTCTGACTGGCACAATATTCCTGGGCTCTGACTGGCACAATATTCCTGGGCTCTGACTCGCACAATATTCCTGGTATCTGACTGGCACAATATTACTGGGCTCTGTCTTGCTCACTATTATTGGGTTCTGACTGGCACAATATTACTGGGCTCTGACTGGCACAATATTACTGGGCTCTGACTGGCACTATATTGCTGGGCTCTGAGTGGCACTATATTACTGGGCTCTGAGTGGCATAATATTACTGGGCTCTGAGTGGCATAATATTACTGGGCTGACTGGCACAATATTACTGGGCTCTGACTGGCACTATATTACTGGGCTCTGACTGGCACTATATTACTGGTATCTGACTGGCACTATATTACTGGGCTCTGACTGGCACAATATTCCTGGGCTCTGACTGGCACAATATTCCTGGGCTCTGACTCGCACAATATTCCTGGTATCTGACTGGCACAATATTACTGGTATCTGACTGGCACAATATTACTGGGTTCTGACTGGCACAATATTACTGGGCTCTGTCTTGCTCACTATTATTGGGTTCTGACTGGCACAATATTACTGGGCTCTGACTGGCACAATATTACTGGGCTCTGACTGGCACAATATATCTGGGCTCTGACTTGCACAATATTCCTGGTATCTGACAGGCAAAATATTACTGGGCTCTGACTGGCACTATATTACTGGGCTCTGACTGGCACAATATTACTGGGCTCTGACTGGCACTATATTACTGGTATCTGACTGGCACTATATTACTGGGCTCTGACTGGCACAATATTCCTGGGCTCTGACTGGCACAATATTCCTGGGCTCTGACTCGCACAATATTCCTGGTATCTGACTGGCACAATATTACTGGGCTCTGTCTTGCTCACTATTATTGGGTTCTGACTGGCACAATATTACTGGGCTCTGACTGGCACAATATTACTGGGCTCTGACTGGCACTATATTACTGGGCTCTGAGTGGCACTATATTACTGGGCTCTGAGTGGCATAATATTACTGGGCTCTGAGTGGCATAATATTACTGGGCTGACTGGCACAATATTACTGGGCTCTGACTGGCACTATATTACTGGGCTCTGACTGGCACTATATTACTGGTATCTGACTGGCACTATATTACTGGGCTCTGACTGGCACAATATTCCTGGGCTCTGACTGGCACAATATTCCTGGGCTCTGACTCGCACAATATTCCTGGTATCTGACTGGCACAATATTACTGGTATCTGACTGGCACTATATTACTGGGTTCTGACTGGCACAATATTACTGGGCTCTGTCTTGCTCACTATTATTGGGTTCTGACTGGCACAATATTACTGGGCTCTGACTGGCGCAATATTACTGGGCTCTGACTGGCACAATATATCTGGGCTCTGACTTGCACAATATTCCTGGTATCTGACAGGCACAATATTACTGGGCTCTGACTGGCACTATATTACTGGGCTCTGACTGGCACAATATTACTGGGCTCTGAAAGGGACAATATTCCTGGTATCTGAAAGGGACAATATTACTTGGCTCTGACTGGCACTATATTACTGGGCTCTGACTGGCACTATATTACTGGGCTCTGACTGGCACAATATTCCTGGGCTCTGACTGGCACAATATTCCTGGGCTCCGACTGGCACAATATTCCTGGGCTCTGACAGGCACTATATTACTGGTCTCTGACTGGCACAATATTACTGGGCTCTGACTGGCACAATATTACTGGGTTCTGACTGGCACAATATTACTGTGCTCTGACTGGCACAATATTACAGGCATCTGACTGGCACACTATTACTGGGCTCTGACTGGCACAATATTCCTCGTATCTGAATGGCACACTATAACTGGGCTCTGACTGGCACACTATTACTGGGCTCTGACTGGCACAATATTACTGGGCTCTGAATGGCATAATATTACTGGGCTCTGACTGGCAAAATGTTACTGGGCTCTGACTGGCACAATATTACTGGTATCTGACTGGCACAATATTACTGGTATCTGACTTGCACAATATTCCTGGTATCTGACTTGCACAATATTCCTGGTATCTGACAGGCACAATATTACTGGGCTCTGACTGGCACTATATTACTGGGCTCTGACTGGCACAATATTACTGGGCTCTGAAAGGGACAATATTCCTGGTATCTGAAAGGGACAATATTACTGGGCTCTGACTGGCACTATATTACTGGGCTCTGACTGGCACTATATTACTGGGCTCTGAGTGGCACAATATTACTGGGCTCTGAATGACACAATATTCCTGGTATCTGACTGGCACAATATTACTGGGCTCTGAGTGGCACAATATTACTGGTATCTGAATGACACAATATTCCTGGTATCTGAGTGGCACAATATTACTGGCATCTGACTGGCACATTATTACTGGGCTCTGAATGGCACAATATTCCTGGTATCTGACTGGCACAATATTACTGGGCTCTGAGTGGGACAATACTACTGGGCTCTGACTGGCACAATATTCCTGGTATCTGACTGGCACAATATTACTGGGCTCTAAATGACACAATATTCCTGGTATCTGACTGGCACAATATTACTGGGCTCTGAGTGGCACAATATTCCTGGTATCTGACTGGCACAAAATTACTGGGCTCTGAGTGGCACAATATTACTGGGCTCTGAGTGGCATAATATTACTGGCATCTGACTGGCACAATATTACTGGGCTCTGAATGGCACAATATTCCTGGTATCTGACTGGCACAATATTACTGGGTTTTGAGTGGGACAATACTACTGGGCTCTGAATGGCACAATATTCCTGGTATCTGACTGGCACACTATTACTCGGCTCTGAGTGGCACAATATTACTGGGCTCTGAGTGGGACAATACTACTGGTATCTGAATGGCACAATATTACTGGTATCTGACTGGCACAATATTACTGGTATCTATAATTGTACAATTGTCACCTCGTGGGGCTCCTGTGTGTTGCATAATTAATGGCGGTCCCATGTGACATAATTATGTGACATAATTATTGGGCCTTGTGTGTGGCATATTTATTGGGCCCCATGTGTGGCATAATTAAGGGACTCTTTTGTGTGGCGTAATTAAGGGACTTTTTTGTGTGGCATAATTATGGGGCACCTGTGTGTGTGTGGCATAATTATGGGGCACCTGTGTGTGTGGCATAATTAATTGGGCTGAGGTGAGGCATAAATAGTGGGGCTCTGGTGTGGCATAATTTATGGGGCTCTGGTGTTGATAAGTTATGGGGCTCCTGTGTGTGGCATAGTTATGGGGCTCCTGTGTGTGGCATAGTTAATAGGCATCTAACTGGCATTACTAAGGAATCTGTTTGTCATTGTTTGGAGGAAATACAGGGGGGTGACACCATGAGTTTCCGCACCGGGTGACACCAACCCTAGTGACGCCACTGATTGTCCTACATCACCAGTGATGTCATAATTACCTGTTGCTCATCCCCAATGTCCATACTGTTCACCTCAAAACTGAATTTACTCATAACTCAGGAAAGGAACAACATAGAGAGCGGAAAAATAGTTGCAGCAAAGAGATAAATTGGTGTTGTGCTCTTGCATGATATGCAGGGTTTGTGCAAGTGCATACCAGCAGCTGTGCAGCAGCTATCCTTCTTCCATATGTTTATACATTGTATCGCTATATTTTTAATATCCGTACTGAGCATGGATCTGAAGCATGTCATCCTTAACAAGAATAAGACAAAAACTAAGATACTTGGCTAAATTCTCTATGAGGTTGGAGAGAGACTCAGCAGTACAATGCATCAATTGGTAAATTCCCAGTATCCTCTCTCATCAAGACACACATTCCCTGGGGTATACAGAGATGGCTAGTGCAGCCCTATTCTTATTGCGCTGTCTTATAAACAACATGCATTCTCAACTGTCAGCTTGGAAAAAAATGTTATGTTTAGCCTATTCTTCGTCATTTCCTAGTGAAAGGAGACATCAGCTACAGTTCGCTACACACACCATTGCAGTTTCTCCATGTGGGGCAGCCATTATGACAAGTGCAACATTCCGTATGAGTTTAGATACCTAGCGATCCTTGACACATAGTACATGTGCTACATAAACTACAGGTGTGAGTTCAGTGTGATATAACATGCTGACTATGGTGCATAAGTACTTTAAATTTACTTATCTTTTCTTCACCTCGTCTTCGGACCTTCTATTCCCAACTCCGTTTAGAGCATCCTCAATCTGCCGCCTTTTTTTCTAGTTAATATTTCCTCCTCTGACTTTGTTCTCTTTGCTGCTTCCCCTATCACACAGTTGTAATGCTGGCACAGCTTATGTACTAATACTGTGTTCTCTTCCGCTGAGAAACTCTGCTGGTACCATGCTCGTTCGTCTCTTCTGCAGTCTCGTTGCTCTGTCTTGTAACGGTTCGCAATCATTGTTAAACAAGTTGCACCTCTGTTTCCCCAGAAGTTTTGTTGTTCCATATTGTAGCAGTTTGCAATCGTTGTTCTGCAAGTCGCGTTCCTACACAAAACTTAATTAACAAATAACTCTGGAACGGACAATGTGAAGAGATGAAAATAGTTATGTTGACCTACAAATGCCAGCCTGTGAGCCTCTGAAACCTATAAAATAAGGTCTTCAGGATAGAAATCTCATTTACTATCATTGTCCTACATCACCAGTGATGTCATAATCACCTGTTGCTCATCCACAATGTTCATACTGTTCACCTCAAAACTGAATTTACTCATATCTCAGGAAAGGAACAACATAGAGAGCTGAAAATAGTTGCAGCAAAGAGATAACTTGGTGTTGTGCTCTTGCATGATATGCAGTAGACATGTGCAAAACTAAAATTCTCGTTTTGTTTTCGTCCATTCGGACGAAAATGTTATTTATTTAGTCTAAAACGAATTTATTTCATTACTGCATTCGTTTCAGGCGAAATTCGTTCATTATTTTCGTTTCGTTTTGATCGTTTGTACGAATCAATTGACCTACACATTCCATAAACCGAAAGTCTATAAACCAAACTTCATTCAGTTTATAGACTTTTGGCTTATGGAATACATGTAATGCTATTGGCTTTCTATAAATCGAACTAGAGTCCCCATTCATAAGAATTGCTTATGAATGGGGACTCTAGTTCGGTTTATAGAAAGCCAATAGTATTACATGTATTCTATAAGCCGAAAGTCTATAAACCGAAGGTCGTTCGGTTTATAGAATAGCATAGAATTACATGTATTCTATAAACCGAAAGTCTATAAACCGAACAACCTTCGGTTTATAGACTTTCGGCTTATAGAATACATGTAATACTATTGGCTTTCTATAAACTGAACAAGAGCCTCATTCATAAGAAATTCTTATGAATGGGGACACCATTCATAAGAATTTCTTATGAATGGGGCTCTCGTTCGGTTTACAGAAAGGCAATAGTATTACACGTATTCTATGAGCCGAAAGTCTATAAACCGAAGGTCGTTCGGTTTATAGAGTTTCGGTTTATAGAATACATGTAATTCTATGTATTCTATAAACCGAAAGTCTATAAACCGAACGACCTTCGGTTTATAGACTTTCGGCTTATAGAATACGTGTAATACTATTGCCTTTCTATAAACCGAACGAGAGCCCCATGCATAAGAAATTCTTATGAATGGGGTACATAGAATTACATGTGTTCTATAAACCGAAAGTCTATAAACCGAACGACCTTCGATTTATAGACTTTTGGCTTATAGAATACGTGTAATACTATTGCCTTTCTATAAACCAAACGAGAGCCCCAGTCATAAGAAATTCTTATGAATGGGGCTCTCGTTCAGTTTATAGAAAGCCAATGTAATTCTATGTATTCTATAAACCGAAAGTCTATAAACCGAACGACCTTCGGTTTATAGACTTTCGGCTTTTAGAATACATGTAATACTATTGGCTTTCTATAAACCGAACTAGAGTCCCCATTCATACGAATAGGTCAATTGACCTATTCGTATGAATGGGGACTCTATTTCGGTTTATAGAATGCCAATATGGACGAATGATTTTCGTTTATTAACCATTCGTTCATTCGTCTTTCGTTGTCTAATATGCAGGGTTTGTGCAAGTACATACCAGCAGCTGCGCAGCAGCTATCCTGCTGCCATATGTTGATACATTGTATCGCTATATTTATAATATCCGTACTGAGCATCTGAAGCATGTCATCCTTAAAAAGAATAAGACAAACACTAAGGATAAAATCTCTGTGAGGTTGGAGAGGGACACTCAGCATTATAACACATCAATTGGTAAATACCCAATGCTCTATACAGGGATGGCTAGTGGAGCTCTATTCTCATTGCGCTGTCTTGTAAACAACATGCATTCTGCACTGTCAGCCTGGAAAAAAAAACGTGATGTTTAGCCTATGCTTCATCCTTTCCTAGTGAAAGGAGATTATGACATCAGCTACAGTTCTCTACACACACCATTGCAGCTTCTCCATGTGTGGCAGCCATTATGACATGTGCAACATTTCGTATGAGTTTAGATACCTAGCTATCCTTGTCACAGCGAGTACATGTGCTACATAAACTACAGGTGTGAGTTCAGTGTGATATAACATGCTGACTATGGTGTATACGTACTTTAAATTTACTTATCTTTTCTTCACCTCGTCCTCGGACCTGCTATTCCCAACAACTGCGTTTAGATCATCCACAATCTTCCGCCTTTTTTTCTAGTAAATGTTTTCCTCCTCTGACTTTGTTCTCTTTTCTGCTTCCCCTATCACACCGTTGTAATTCTGGCACAGCTTATGTACCAATACTGTGTTCTCTTCCACTGTGAAACTCTGCTGGTACCATGCTCGTTCGTCTCTTCTGCAGTCTCGTTGCTCTGTCTTGTAACAGTTCGCAATCATTGTTAATCAAGTCGCACCCCTGTTTCCCCAGCAGTTTTGTTGTTCCATATTGAAGCAGTTTGCAATCGTTGTTCTGCAAGTCGCATTCCTATACAAAACTTAATTAACTCATAACTCTGGAACAGACAATGTGAAGAACTGAAATAGTTCTGTTGACCTACAAATGCCAGCCTATGAGCCCTTGAAACCTGTAAAATAAGGTCTTCAGGAAATCTCATTTGCTGTCATTGTTCTACATCGCCAGTGATGTCATAATGTCCTGTTGCTCTTCCCCAATGTCCATATGGTTCACCTCAGTACTTAATTTACTCATAACTCAGAAAAGGAACAACATAGAGAGCTGAAAAGAGTTGCAGCGTAGAGATAACTTGGTGTTGTGCTCTTGCATGATATGCAGGGTTTGTGCAAATGTATACCAGCAGCTGTGCAGCAGCTATCCTGCTGCCATGATACATTGTATCGCTATATTTATATTATCCATACTGAGCATGGATCTGAAGCATGTCATCCTTAACAAGAAGAAGACAAACACTAAGATATTTGGCTAACATCTTCATGAGGTTGGAGAGGGACACTCAGCAGTATAACGCATCAGTTGGTAAATTCCCAATGTCCTCTCTCATCAGGACAGAACACTTGCTGTCACTTGGGTATACAGGGATGGCTATAAAGCCTTATTCTTGTTGATCTGGTTTGTAAACAACATGCATTCTGCACTGTCAACCAGGAAAAAATGTTTAGCCTATGCTTCATCATTTGGCATCATCATATAAAACATATGGCATTATCATATAAAACATATACATATAAAAAAATATGTATTTATTACTTATTGCCCATTGCCATCATCCTTTATATGTATTTATTAAAGGGCTCGACAAATCCCGGGCGCCCAGGACCAAAAAATTAGACCTGGCGCACATGTATTTTTATCCCCTCATGACACACCTCACTATTGGGATCATTTTTTTTTCCGTCAAGCGTGAGGGAGCAGTGTGTGTGCAGGCTGCACAATCTTCCTGCTCCACCCCCTCATGACTAACTGTGCGTGTGCAGTTGTCAGTCTGTTATTGTATTATTGTATGTGATTGTCTACGTGAATACTATTGCTCTGTGAGTGTATGTTTGCGTTATTTTGTGTATGTGCCATTGTCTTGTTCCTATTGATCAGTGTCATTATGTAAATACTTTAAATGTTCACCCAAGCGTGTGAGCTTTTTTACTTTTTGCTACAATATCACCGATGTACACTCTTTGGAATTACCTGCATAGTTGGTCATAAAGTGTGATTTGATCTATATCTAAGTCACAAGTACAGTCAAACACAATGTGCTTAAGATACTAACACAAATACTGATAAACTTTAGTGTATTTTATTGAACACACCCATTAGACTTTCACAATGCATGATTGAAAAAGTTTTCTTGAATACTGAAAGAAAGCAAAAGAAAAAGTACGTTTTTAGTATAAAAACTGGTCGGATCAGCTTTGTCAATAATAACCTAAGCTGTGGATCAGACATATTTAACATTCAGGAGGAATTTTGAACCATTCGTTCATACAGAACTGCTTAAGCTCAGCCATATTCTTAGGATGTCTGTATGAACGGCTCTCTGGAGGTCATTCTATAGCAACTCAATTGGTTACAGTGTGGCTCTGACTGGGCCATGCAAAACGGTGGATTTTTTTTTTTTAAGCCATTGTAGAAGATTTCCTTCATTGTTTAGAATCATTGTCCTGCTGCATCATCCAACTTCTACTGAGGTTCTGCTGGCAGACAACCACCCTTGTACAGGGAGTGCAGAATTATTAGGCAAATTAATATTTTGACCACATCATCCTCTTTTTGCATGTTGTCTTACTCCAAGCTGTATAGGCTCGAAAGCCTACTACCAATTAAGCATATTAGGTGATGTGCATCTCTGTAATGAGAAGGGGTGTGGTCTAATGACATCAACACCCTATTTCAGGTGTGCATAATTATTAGGCAACTTCCTTTCCTTTGGCAAAATGGGTCAAAAGAAGGACTTGACAGGCTCAGAAAAGTCAAAAATAGTGAGATATCTTGCAGAGGGATGCAGCACTCTTAAAATTGCAAAGCTTCTGAAGCGTGATCATCGAACAATCAAGCGTTTCATTCAAAATAGTCAACAGGGTCGCAAGAAGCTTGTGGAAAAACCAAGGCGCAAAATAACTGCCCATGAACTGAGAAAAGTCAAGCGTGCAGCTGCCACGATGCCACTTGCCACCAGTTTGGCCATATTTCAGAGCTGCAACATCACTGGAGTGCCCAGAAGCACAAGGTGTGCAATACTCAGAGACATGGCCAAGGTAAGAAAGGCTGAAAGACGACCACCACTGAACAAGACACACAAGCTGAAACGTCAAGACTGGGCCAAGAAATATCTCAAGACTGATTTTTCTAAGGTTTTATGGACTGATGAAATGAGAGTGAGTCTTGATGGGCCAGATGGATGGGCCCGTGGCTGGATTGGTAAAGGGCAGAGAGCTCCAGTCCGACTCAGACGCCAGCAAGGTGGAGGTGGAGTACTGGTTTGGGCTGGTATCATCAAAGATGAGCTTGTGGGGCCTTTTCGGGTTGAAGATGGAGTCAAGCTCAACTCCCAGTCCTACTGCAAGTTCCTGGATGACACCTTCTTCAAGCAGTGGTACAGGAAGAAGTCTGCATCCTTCAAGAAAAACATGATTTTCATGCAGGACAATGCTCCATCACACGCGTCCAAGTACTCCACAGCGTGGCTGGCAAGAAAGGGTATAAAAGAAGAAAATCTAATGACATGGCCTCTGAACAGTGTCTGGGAGGCTGTGGTTGCTGCTGCACGCAATGTTGATGGTGAACAGATCAAAACACTGACAGAATCCATGGATGGCAGGCTTTTGAGTGTCCTTGCAAAGAAAGGTGGCTATATTGGTCACTGATTTGTTTTTGTTTTGTTTTTGAATGTCAGAAATGTATATTTGTGAATGTTGAGATGTTATATTGGTTTCACTGGTAAAAATAAATAATTGAAATGGGTATATATTTGTTTTTTGTTAAGTTGCCTAATAATTATGCACAGTAATAGTCACCTGCATACACAGATATCCCCCTAAAATAGCTAAAACTAAAAACAAACTAAAAACTACTTCCAAAAATATTCAGCTTTGATATTAATGAGTTTTTTGGGTTCATTGAGAACATGGTTGTTGTTCAATAATAAAATTAATCCTCAAAAATACAACTTGCCTAATAATTCTGCACTCCCTGTATTTTCCTATTTGATACCATAATAAACCTTGGAAAGTGGTTGTCCCATCGCTGATGGCAAGCTGCCCAGGCCCAAAGAGTCCTGCACTGTGGTGTCCTGCCATGGATTCCATGCCTGTTCAATGTTTTATGTATGGTAGACTTGCTTTGCGTATGGTAGATTTGTGGAGTGTCAAGGTGCTCTTTGCTCTTCTTGTGCGTAGCACTGTTGTTGTTTTTTGGAGAGCAGTGGCTACCACTGTTATTTGCTGCCATGGACTCCTTGCTTGTTTTGCATATGGTAGACTCATGAACAGAGATCTGAACCAGTTCCATAGATTTGTTCAAGTGTTTCGCTGTTACTCTAGGATTCTGTGTTACCTCGCTGAACATTCTATGTTTTGCTCTTGCAGTCACCTTGGCTGGGTGCCCATATCTAGGGATGAGTAGCCACAGTGCTAAATTGTCTCCATTTATAAATAGTTGTGGA
Source organism: Pelodytes ibericus (assembly GCA_036172795.1). Classification (NCBI taxonomy): domain Eukaryota; kingdom Metazoa; phylum Chordata; class Amphibia; order Anura; family Pelodytidae; genus Pelodytes; species Pelodytes ibericus. The sequence continues at coordinate 102,954,256 of CM069861.1, read as the reverse complement.
CTGATGAATATGTAAAGTGTTTGATTACTTCATACCTCTTTACAGCGTTATGCAAATCAACAATTTTTGCAAAGTAGGTGCTGGAGCAAGCTCTGTGAGTGCAAAGTGGGTGCTCTGGTATTGCCTTTGAGTTCAAAACGGGTGCTGGGGTAAGACCTGTAAGTGCAAATCTGGGTGCTGGGGCAAGTAATAAGTGCAAATCTTCTTTATCTATGTAGTATAAATAGCGTGGCTTACAGGGGATAACAATTTTGTATTAAAGAAGTGACACTTTATGGCAACTTGATTGTGTGCAGAAAATTGGGTACTCGGGCCCAAAAACTTTTACCATCACTTGCCTAGAGGTTAATATACTTTTTACAATCCACAGTGCGAATGTTTGAATGTTCTATTCAGTATGGATAAGAATTATACAACCATTTGTGTGTTATTAGTTTAAATAGATTGTGTTATTTCATTATTGTAACCTAAGACCAGAAAATTATTTAAGACACATCGATAATTAACCCCTTAGTGACAGATGACGTGCCTGCCACGTCATGTACTAAATATAGTAAAGAAAGCGACCAACGATGCCTCTACATATAATTTGTGTGGGTACAGCAAATGACAGAAGAAAATTACAGCTAAACACAAACAGCACAGAAATGTTAAAATAGCCATTGTCCAGAATGGACAAAAATGTTTCAAAGGCTCTGTCCTTAAGGGGTTAAATGCTGGTAATTCCAAAGGGTTAATTTACTTGTTCTTGCCACTGCACATCCAAATGTTTGTGAATAGCTCCCATTGTTTCAATATTGACAAATGAAAACCATTCTTTTAACTATAAAACAATATAAATTCAGATTTTTTGAAATCATTAGGAAACTTATATATACCAACTATGTATATTAATGATTACATGTTAAACTGAATGTGGTATTCTCATGGAAATTAAATTGCAGGAACTTTAAAAATACTAATTCATTAGTGGTCCCTACAGTTGTTTATATTTCAGTATTTGGATAGTTAAAAGTACAAGTTTTGCTCACGATTCGTCTATGCAAAACACAGAAGAAAAATGAGTGAGGTTTACAGGGTTTCATCCAGTGAGAAGATCCAGTTCTTGGAGAGGGAATTGGCTTCCCAACTTGCTGAATTAAAGACAGAAATCGAGGAGAATGGAGTGCTGCATGGCACACCAAGCCGAGCTTACAGGTAAGGATTCTGTTTGGTTTTCAGGTCTGTCTAATTCTCAGTCTACCACAGAGCATTGAGTAGCACTGCTTTTTGCTGATCTAGCAATAACTTGACATTGGTTTAATATTATTAGTTTTTAGGAAAAAATCCTATTTTTATTCGTCCTTTTAATTACTGGCAGTGGGTTTTTGTTATATTTATTCTCCACGGCACTTTTTGTGGTCCAATAATAGCCTCTTCCCAGTTGTTTTCATTCATTAGGACTTGAGCATAACCACATCTTTTCCTATAAAAAAGTGAAACCTACAGTTTAATATTTGTTTTGTTTCTTTTCTTTACTTTCTTTATATACCAATTTGGACTACTACAACCATATTTTCTAATGCCCAGCATTATTATTATTTATAAAGCATGTTATAGTTAAGGACATCATTCTACACATGTTTTACCCCAAATTACTATTTATTCTAGGTTTATCATAAGTGTGTTGGCCCTTCTCTCTTGCAGTTGGCGTCTCATTGGACCCTTGTGATTACAGCCAGCAGTTTTTGTACTGATTAAAAAATGTGTACTGTAATGTGTGCTGCTTGCAAACAACATGCAGTTCAGTTATACCATATACATGCAAGAATGTTTTTTATGATTTTATTTCTATAGAGAGAAACCAAAGTATTTAGTAGTAAATCTACCATTTATTGAATGGGTCAGACGTATACCTGTTTAAATTTGTCTTTTTTATGCAACCATAAAACTGAATTATATTTAGTGTGTTTTTTATATATATTTATTTTAGCTCTGTTCCTGTACCAAAGGACATTCTGTTTTTCAGAAGAGAGAGAGAAATGGTTTTGAAAAGGGGATTACAGGTAAAAATCTATACACAAGTATGAAAAATTAGCATGACAGTATATGGTAAAATGCCTGTTTTTTTTTGACATATGTTATACAGTGTCAGTACACTGTTTAGTGAATCGACTTCAGATACTTACAAATTGGCAAAACTGCAGATATGTCTGTCTCATATTAATACAAATCTGCTTTATAGGCCTTCCGTCTTAATGGCATATGAAGGCCTAAGAACTACAATGCATAACATTGACTTTTATTAATAAAAGCTGATCCCAATATCTGTCACTTGTACTTGGTATTTTAAAAGACAACTGTCAGTAAAAAATAAGTTATGTTTAATTGAAAGATTGTATCAAGTGTAGGCATTTTTAAAAGAAATGCTTTAATGAAAGAATACAAATAACATACTTAATTGAGCATCCTTTGCTCCATATAGCTCTGTCAGGGGCTGACATGTTGTTTAGAATCTTTGGTCAAGTCTTCATTCATCTGACCAAAGATTTTAAACAACATGTCAGCCTCTGACAAAGCTATGCAAACAGATAGGACTCAAAAAGGTACTTCATTTATATTCTTTCATTAAAGCATTTTGATTTAAAATGCCTATTCTTAATGCATTCTTTCCATTAAGAAAGGGAAATACAAATTATTTTGCTGCCAATTGCCCTTTAAATCTGTCCGCTTCACTTGTAGTCTTTTCGGTGCTAAACAAGTAATGCTTTGGTGCATAAACTGTATTCTTCTAGTTCCTTGACTCCTTGTTTTAATTATCCTTTCGGGTTAGAGATTATTATTAACATATCATCAGCATACCCTGTCACTTCATGATGTAAGGATCTTGTCTCAATTTCCTGCATTTTATAATTGGCTCCTATGGCATTGAATAATGGTTCAAGATTAGTGTTGAGCGAACCCGAACCGCACTGTTCGAGTTCGTACCGAACATTACGGTTTTTGGACCCCGGACCCAAACACGGACATTTCACTGTATGTTCGGGTTGGAGTTCGGCGATTTAATGACGCATTTTGAAAGGCTGCAGGGCAGCCAATCAGAAAGCCCATAGCATTACATCGATATACATTGTATGGAATGCTATTGGCTTTCTATAAACCGAAATAGAGTCCCCATTCATACAAATAGGTCAATTGACCTATTCGTATGAATGGGGACTCTATTTTGGTTTCTAGAATAGCAATAGCATTACATGTATTACATAAACCGAAAGTCTATAAACCGAAAGAGATTCGGTTTATAGAAAGCCAATAGAATTACATGTATTCCATAAACCGAAAGTCTATAAACCGAATGTCTTTCATTTTATAGACTTTCAGTTTATAGAATACATGTAATGCTATTGGCTTTCTATAAACCGAAATAGAGTCCCCATTCATACGAATAGGTCAATTGACCTATTCGTATGAATGGGGACTCTATTTCGGTTTATAGAATAGCAATAGCATTACATGTATTACATCTGAGAGTCAAATAGAACCGTCAAATACTGTGCTTACAGCGCACTTTGAAAAATTCTAATAGTTTTGGGTGGTAAATAGTACATTTGCGTCTTGCGGTGCACTTCATATCTGAAAGTCAAATAGAACCGTCAAATACTGTGCTTACAGCGCACTTTGAAAAATTCGAATAGTTTTGGGTGGTAAATAGTACATTTGCGTCTTGCGGTGCACTTCATATCTGAGAGTCAAATAGAACAGTCCAATACTGTGCTTACTGCGCACTTTGAAAAATTCTGGCTCCCTCCTCCTCCTCCTCCAGCGCCGCTTCCACCTACACCGCCATGGTCACCGCCTCCTCAACCTATGGGTCACTTAGTATAAACTGAAAGAGAATACCCTGCACTCCAACCCTCTCTCAAATGGATAATTCTGTTGATCCTCCTGGCAGCCATGCTTTAGATTTAGATTTATGTTCTTCCAAAACTAAAATCAAAGATTCCATCTAGTGCTATTTTATGGCTCAGCTGTTTTTTTAATTTGTATGTATTTTATGTTATTTGAAGTTATTTCCCTATCCATATTTGTTTGCAGGGCAATTGTCCTACTCTTACCCCCAGTTTACTTCCTTTTGCAACCCTCTAGCCCTTTCCAGGACTTTTTTAGAGGCATTTTAGTGGCCAAAAGTTCGGGTTCGGGGGCAAGTTCGGGGTCAAGTTCGAGCCCGAACCCAGACTATTTTCCGAAGTTCGGCCGAACCCGCCGAACCCGAACATCCTGGTGTCCGCTCAACTCTATTCAAGACAAACTGTAATGGTGAGAGGGGACAGCCCTGCCTGGTTCCATTTGACATGTTAAATGAGTTTTATAGTAAGCCATTTACCTTGACTCCTGTCATAGGCCCTGTATAGATTGCCCTTACTCAACTTAAGAAATTTTATCCCAAGTCCAAATCTCCAGTATTTCAAGCATAAAAGACCAGTTAACCCTATCAAAGGCCTTTTCTGCATCAATTGATAGATTTTTTGATGTATAAGTGATCAACTTCAGGACTGTATCAATGTTATCATGGGCTTCTAAGGGCTAAAATTCGACTGATCAAGATTTATACTCTGGGAGAATGCCCGTTAGTCTTTTAGCTAAGATGTACATAAAGGTTTTCAAATCAACTTACTTACTGCATAAGTCATTATCTTTACCTTCCTTAAGTATTACACACTTTTGTCTTTTCACACTGAGTAGTTAAATTGTGCGCAGACAAGCTATGCATATTTTATGTGTTTTCTTAGGAAGCGACAGTCATGTGTGATTTGCAGCATGTGAGTGTTACTGATCTCTGCCATTTTTCTTATTTTCATTTGCTGATCTTGTTAAAGGTGGCAGGAGCAAAACCAGTTGTTATTCAGGCTGACATCATGCAGAAAGAGCTTGAGAGCTGTTTAAAGAGAGAGTACACTGTGGATAATCTGCCTCTTTTACTGCACCAGGTAAAAACGTGATCAAGGAAAGTAAAAACAACCAGATTTTACCATTGAAATCTGTTTTGACAAAGACTCTATTGGGAAATTCAGAAATCATCTTTTTTTTTTCAACAAAATTTGATAGTTTATATTTAAAATGTACTGCAATGGGATTTACCGTATTTCCTTGAGTCTAAGATGTCATCAATTCTAATATGTACCCCTTTTACGGGGGTGCATCTTAGAAAAAAACTGCCAAATTTAGCCAAATGTAAGATGCCATCAATTCTATGATGCACCCATATCCCAGAGCTGTTAAAATTGGAAGAAAAAGTGCATCTTAGAATCAAGTTAATACAGTATTCACTAGACAGTTTTTGCATACAGCCAAGCCGAAAAGAAAGCCAATGCTCCACAATTCACTGTTTACTAACTAGATCACAATGCGATATTTTGATATTTGGTAGGCAATATTTGAAATTTTTTGTAACTAATTTTAATTTCATTATTACCGTATTTGCTCGAATATAAGACGACCCTGATTATAAGACGACCCACCAAACTTTGGATATTCCTTTAGGAAAAAAACTAAAAGCCTGAATATAAGACTACCCTATAGTAAAAAAGTTTAACTTGTATATATTCATATGTAAATAGATTTTTAATATTTAATAAAAAATATGATATTAAACAAATGCATGTCTTATTTTTTATTTATTTTCTCTCTCTCTAGCCCACTGTTATCTCTCTCCCCCTCCCACGTTGTCTCTCCCTCCCCTCAAACTTTTCTCTCTCTCCCCCCTTCCTCCCCTTGTCTTTCTCTCCCCATGTTTCTCTCCCCCCACCCTCCCCTTGTCTTTCTCTCCCCCCACCCTCCCCTTGTCTTTCTCTCCCCTCCTCCCCTTGTCTTTCTCTTCCACCTGCCTACCTCCCCTTGTCTTTCTCCCCCTCTTGTCTTTCTCTTCCCCTCTCTTCCCCCCTTGTCTTTCTCTCCCATCTCCCTCCCCATGTTTCTCTCCCCCTCCATACCCTTGTCTTTCTCTCCCCCACCTCCCTCCCCTTGTCTTTCTCTTCCCCCTCCCTCCCCATGTCTCTCTACCCCCCCCTGCCTCCCCTTGCCTCTCTTTGCCCCCCCCCCCACCTTGTTTCTCTTATCCAGGACTGCCGGTCCGTCATAATAGACGGAAGTGTCGGGCAGCATGGAGGATATCTGCACTATCTGTGCAGTCATCCCCCAGCTGGCTAATTCTCCCTGGTGCCTACTGGAGGCAGCCGGAGGATGTCTGCACGATACGCGCAGACATCCTCCGCTGCTGCCCAGCACTTTTATGATGAACCGAAGGACCCGGCTTCATCATAGAAGTCCTGACGGTCGTGCCGGGCGGCAATGTGTGCTGGGCGCATTGCACAGACATCCCCCGGCTGCTTGAGAGGTGGATCCAGGCCCCCTGCAGCTCGATTTGAGGTCAGATTATAAGACGACCTCGAAATATAAGACGAGGGGTCTTTTTCAAAGCATTTGCTCTGAAAAAAAACCTTGTCTTATATACGAGCAAATACGGTATTTCAAACATTTTATTAATTTTTTTCAGTTCAAATATACAAAAATGTGTATATATTTAGATTACTTTACAATACCACAGAATTCTTGGCCTAAATACATTTGATAGGATTTAAAATACAATTATATAAATAGAAAACTTAAGTGCCATATCTAAAGTGCAATTCAGTTAGGCTGTGAAAAAAATAAGAATTTCATTTAATTAGACACCGTTACCTCTCACTGTAGCCAAATTAATTTCAAACCATTAACATTTCTGTATTAATATTCCAGTTCTATACAGACAGAATTCACTATTTGATTCAAAGTAAATACTTGCATATGCTGAGATGGAAGAGATTTTGTCAGCATACCAGTGTCATGGAGCATTGTTACCCTCATTACAAGGTAAGTAGCACATACACGTAACAATGTGTTACAAATCACCCCGTGTGCAGGCTCATCCAGGCTCTATCCAATTTTTCCTGGTTCCTTTATTGCTTTGGTTTTTTGCTTATGATTTATACCTGTTCTTGCTCCTTCCTCATATCCCTGCCATTTCAGAGGGCTATCATGTCCTGTGCCCTATCAGAAGGCTGTCCTGCCTTCCTTGTCCCGTGCCCTGCCAGAGAGCATTCCTATCCTGTGCTGCATTTTATTTTGTTGTGATCCATCCCTCATTTTCCTTGCTGCCTTTACTCATTTTCCTTGCTGCCTTTACCTATAAATGTGCTTTACCCATTTGTTCTGTTAGTTTCATTCTCCAGTCTGTTCTGCTACAAGTATTTTGTTGTCTGTGGTTTTGTATGTTTCTTTTAGTTCTGTTTCATGCCTTAGTCCTGTCCCTGTTGTGTCCTTTAACCCTTTACTCTGTATCCTGTCTGCATTCTGTCTTTTTATTTTGCTCTGCTTGACCTGGCCTGCAACATCCTGGTTATACTGTCAGCAGTGTTATGTTCTAGGGTATCTTGCTCTAGGGCATGGGTCGTCAACCTGGTCCCTACCGCCCACTAGTGGGCGTTTTGGGATTCCAGGTGGGCGGTAGGGACTTTGGAGGTTAAAACCTCCTTTTGAGCAAGCGGGTGAGTGGGCGCGCGCACACGCGAGCGCACACATCAGGAAACCTACGTGCGCGAGAATGCGTGCGGTAGGATTTTCGGAAGCACACATCAATCAACCTCCAGGGACGGGCGGGAGCGAGTGCACGCAAACAAGTGGGAAGAGGAAGGGGAGGAGTGGAAACTGATAGCAGGGACAGGCAGAAGCAGGCAGAAACGGAGCAGAGCAGTTGCAAAAGAAAAGTTATAGGCAGGAGAAAGAGAATTGTTGGCTAGTAATAATAAGTGGGCTAACTAGCTCAGCCTTACTTTTGTAGCTCAGGAAGGTAAAAGAAAGGAGATAAAAAGGAAAAGATAAAAAAAAAATAACAAAAAAAGGAAGAAAAATAGAGAAAAGGGGATAAAAAAAGGAGGAGAGTAAGCAGTGTTTAGTCTGGCTCATAAATTAAGTTTTGTTTTCTTATAAAATAAAAGAAAAAAATAAGTAAGGGAAGGAGAAAATAAAAAAAAAGGAAAAAGAGATCCTTAATATAATGATATACTATAAGGAAAGTAAAGAAGCAGGCAGGAAAAGGAATTTCTTTTGATGGTGACGTTAATAAAAATTGGCACCTAATACAACATTGTTTTTGGTGTTAGTAATAAAAGGGAAAAGAGGAGGGAAAAAAGCACTGTGCGGAGTGCAGATCAAAACGTAAAAAAAAAATAAAGAAATAAATAAAAAGATAAATGTACGTACATTTATTTTTTTTAAAACACCCTCCTTTCTAAAAAATATTCCGCGCTTGCGCGAAAACTGTTGGGCGGTAAGGAAATTTTTCCATCAAGAAAGATGCATTAGTGGGCGGTAGCTAGAAAAAGGTTGACTACCACTGCTCTAGGGTATCTCCACTATATGTCCTGTTGTATACTGGTTACAAAAGCTGCTGTGATTATTTTGAGGGATGCCCTGCTGGCACCATATATTAAAAAAAAATGGATCCCAGGGGCCAGCGTAATGCCCCTGACCCCTAATGAAATATAAGAAAATTACCAAGGGCCTGTGGTCCCCTAACTAAATGAAATACAATTAATTTTATACCCCACCTAGCCCCAACCTCTATCTTGCCAAAGAGGGGGGGGGGGGGGTTGCTGATTCTTTTTAATATCACTGTTTCTTGTTGAAATCAAAAAACACCTTTCAGAGTTCGGATCACCAAAATCACCAAAATAGTAGCCTCTGTCCTCCCCACAGTCTTCTATGGGGATGATAGAGACTTATGTCCAGAAGACTTTGGCTTTCCTGAAATAAAATAATTTAATATGAATAATTAACTAAAATGGGCTCCATGAGGCCAGCGAACTTCCTGATTGTAACGCATGGGGTCCTAGATAGGTAATAGACCCTGAGTGCCCGAGATCAGGAGCCACTTTGCAGGGGTGGAGAAACAAGCCCCGGTGCTGGATAACTACATTTATCTGGTAGCTTGAGACTCCAGATTTATGCAGCCACGTACCGGGGCCCTGAGTAAGCAGCAGCTGTATCCAGATTATATAGCTAGGACAGAATGAACTAAAATACAGGCAAGCAGAACGAAAGGAGAAAAGTAACTGAGGGAGAACAGAACTGAAATACAGAATGCAGAGCTACAGGACAGAGGGAAAACATAAGCAAGATAAAGCAAAAACCAAACTAAGGATAAACAATACAAGGCACAAGGTTGCAGATAAAAACATAGGAATAATGCAGAGCACAGACAGAGGATACAAATAGAACTTAAAGTGTCAGTCACAGATATAACTAAGACTACATACAGGGGACAGGACTAAGGAACACAAGAGAAACATACAAAGGAACAAACATAAATACAGGAACTAGCCTAATAATAATGATGATAAAAAGGTGGGGGTTTGGTTTACCTATTGGCAGTGGTGTATCTTGGTTTTGTGCTGCCCTAGGCAGACAAAATTTGGGCACCCCCCCTACCCACGATGCATACCCATGACATGACTCATAACCCCATTTACATGCCCCTGTCACCCCATTACATACACATTGCCAGTATTATTTGCCATTAATATTCCCCAGCCAATTTGCCCAATAATATGCCAGTATTATTTGCCATTAATAAGCCACAGCCAATTTGCCCAATAATATGCCAGTACTTGCCATTTAATATGCCCCTGCCAATTTGCCCAATATTATGCCAGTATTATTTTCCATTTAATATGCCCCTGCCAATTTGCTCAATAATATGCCAGTATTATTTGCCATTTAATATGTCCCAGCCAATTTGCCCAATAATATGCCAGTATTATATGCCAGTTTTATATTCCATTAATATGCCCGTGTTTGCCATTAATATTCCCCAGCCAATTTGCCCAATAATATGCCAGTATTATTTGCCATTAGTAATCCCCTGCCAATTTGCCCATTAATATGCCCCCAGAACTTACTTTTTGTCCCTGGTGGCTAGTGGCAGGCAGCATGGTGTCCTCCATGCTGCCTGTTCGGCTCCCCGGCGGTTGTGCCGACAGGTCACGTCACCCGGCGCGTGTCTGACGTTAGAGCGCCGGTCACTGTTGGCACTTCCCTGTCACACTGCACTAGGAGCCGAACAGGCAGCATGGAGGTTTCTCTGTGCTGTTGTTTGGCTCCCCGTGCAGCCTGCTGGCAGGCAGAAGGAAGGTGAGGGGGATCTTACCATCTCCTCTCACCTCTGTCTCTGCGGCAAGCGTGTTTTTTTTTTTTTTTTAAAGGGGCAGCTTTTTTTTGTCATTTTTTGGGGGGTTTGTGCCGCCCCTAATGGCAAACAATGCAAGTGCCGTCCTAGACACTGGCCTTGTTTGCCTCGCGGTAAATACAGCGCTGCCTATTGGCCAATTAGATGTTAGCTTGCCAACCACGTCAAGGTATCCCACATTAGGCAAGTCCCTAACTAAGACAGAATATTAACAAAATAATAAATAATAGAATCATACATTGAATTGAAATTTAAACACAGAGAATACCTGTAGACTGCACTACTAAGGACTGAACAGAACCGGGTATGGTTTATATACAAAAAAACTAACAAGGTAGAGGGGAGCAGAGAAAGCCTGTATTGAAACAATAACAGGCAGAAAGGAAAACATAACAGGAATACAAGACAGGGCAGGTATAAGCATAAATAATAAACAAGAAAGCAAAGCAAACAGGATACAGAAATGCCTGGATACAGCCTGGATGAGCCTGCATAAGGGTGCATGGTTACACTGATGGCCCCACATAATACATTATGACCGTCCAAAAATAAAAATGAATCCACCTATAACTCAAAAAAAATAATCACGCCAGCAAGAATGAAAGAAAAGAACGCACACCCCTATCCTAAGCATCTGTCCTCACCGGAGGTCGAACGCAGAATGTAATCCCTGCCTGGTACAGTGGTACAGGATTTCATTTTGAATGAAGAAGGCACCCAATTGGCTGACTCCAGGCCCGGACTGGCCATCGGGCACACCGGGCAAAAGCCCAGTGGGCCGCGGTGGCCACGGGCCGAGGCCGGCAGGGGAGGTCCCAGCAGTGGCGTCCCTTGCATTAAAAAAAAAAAAAAATCAACATCTTACCTCGTTCCTGCTCTGTCCCCCGGTGCAGGTCCGTGGCTGTGAGGGAAGCGTTGTGCGCTCCCCTCCAGCCGCGCGGTCAATAACGTTTCTTGGAACTTTTTTTTTTAAACAAACTTTATTGTTCCGCGCGGCTGGAGCGGAGCTTACAACGCTTCCCTCACAGCCACGGACCTTCAGAGCACCGGGAGACGGAGCAGCAAAGAGGTAAGTACTGGGGTCTAGGGAAGGGGGGAGGAGGGTGGCATAACGAGCATACTAAGGGGCAATATTACATGGCATGTTGGGGGAAATATCCTGGCATAATACATGGCATATTTGGGGCAATATCCTGGCATATTACATGGCATATTGGGGGCAATATCCTGGCATATTACATGGCATATTGGGGGCAATATCCTGGCATATTACATGGCATATTGGGGGCAATATCCTGGCATATTACATGGCATATTGGGGGAAATATCCTGGCATATTACATGGCATATTGGGGGCAATATCCTGGCATATTACATGGCATATTGGGGGCAATATCCTGGCATATTACATGGCATATTGGGGTCAATATCCTGGCCTATTACATGGTATATTGGGGGCAATATCCTGGCATATTACATGGCATATTGGGGGCAAAATCCTGGCATACTGAGAGCAAAATCTTGGAATATTAAATGACATATTGGGGGCAATATCCTGGAATATTAAATGGCATATTGGAGGCAAAATCCTGGCATATTGAGAGCAAAATCCTGGAATATTAAATGACATATTGGGGGCAATATCCTGACATATTAAATGGCATATTGGGGGCAAAATCCTGGCATATTGAGAGCAAAATACTGGCATATTAAATGGCATATTGGGGTGCAAAATCCTGGCATATTGAATGGCTAAATCATGGCATATCGAGGGGTTAAATACTGGCATATTTTAATTGGCAAAGTGATGCTGTGGCATGGTCTGTGGGGCAAAATAACATGTACTATGTGGAAAGTGACACTGGCTAGTTCTGTGGGGCAAAGTGACACTGTGGCATGCCAAATCGTGTAGGTGCAATATGAGTGCAAGCCAAGTGCTGTGGGTGCAATATAGGTGGATGGCAAGTTCTGTGGGTACTGTATGGTGCTGTGTTAAGTCCTGTAGGTGCAATGTGGGTGCAGAGGAAGGGAAAAAAATATAGTAATGCAATTTTTCAATAACATTTTTATTAAATACAATATTAAATAATTCAAATAAGTATAAATGCAACTAGTTATAGAGAGATGTCTGTGTTTATAGATATGTATTGTTTTCGAATTGTACAATTGTCATCTTGTGGGGCTCCTGTGTGTTGCATAATTAATGGCTGTCCCATGTGTGGCATAATTAAGGGGCTCTTTTGTGTGGCATAATTATGGGGCGCTTGTGTGTGTGGCATAATTAAGGGGCGCTTGTGTGTGTGGCATAATTAAGGGGCGCCTGTGTGTGTGGCATAATTAATTGGGCTCCAAGTTGAGGCATAAATAATGGGGCTCTGATGTGGCATAATTTATGGGGCTCCTGTATGTGGCATAGTTATGGGCTCCTGTATGTGGCATAGTTATGGGGCTCCTGCGTGTGACATAATTTGTGGGGCTCCTGTATGTGGCATATTTAATGGCCATCTGACTGGTATTACTAAGGAATACCCCTCACACACACATACTGCACCCCTCACATACACACAGAACCCCCCAACACTTCACAACAGACATACACAATACACAATACTTCCATATATATACATTCCAGACACACACTAGATCCCTTACCCAACTCTGGATCATCTACACACATACACACACTAGATCCCTATATACACTCTGAAACCATTATAAACACACACTCACTAGATATCCTATACACATTCTGGGTCCTTCAAACACACACTAGACTCATATATATATGTATATATACACACACTAGATTCCTTGTAAGCAAACACATACTACACCCCTAAACACACACTAAATATATATATACACTCACAAACACACTATAGCCTGTATGCACACACTTGCTATATCCCCTATACACACATTCTCTACAGCCCCTAGCCACATATGTCACATTACACCACAAACACAACACAACTAAAACCGACCTTATTATAACACACCACAATAAGCTCACTCTACACACAGGCAATCCCACAAGCAGGCTCCAAACACATGCTCAATACTCTTTCCTGGCATTTTTGTCTCCTGGCATCCATTTATAGAGACACCAGAGACAAGTTGCAAGGAAACACAGTGCAAGCATGTTATTAAATTTGCTTGCACTGTGCAGAACAAATACAGGGCTTTTTTCTCATGTTAGAGCTCTTCAGCAGAGCTCTGCGCATGGTCTGCCCTGGAAGAGCGTTGAATCAACATGCTCACTTTGAGAGGGAGCGTGTTTGTCATTGGTGATGACAAAACACACCTCCTCTGCCCCGCCCCCTTCCTAGTGGGCCGCTGTGATAAAAAAATGCCCGGGCCAAATTTTTCTCCCAGTCCGGCCCTGGCTGACTCTGTTAATTATTAGCCTCCCTAACACAATCAAACAATTTATGTGTCTACATATCAGTCTTTCTCTGTTTGTCTAACTTTGTCTGTAACCCTCCTTTATGCTCTTTAACAAGGAATGCATACTTTGTTGGTGCTATGTAGAAAACAGTATAGTGAATTTCAACCACTCAGGTATATATACCTTCCCAATACACCAAAAAGAAGTAAAAAAACACAGTAGTGTGATATGCAAAATGCATAGCATACTTATCTTTCTGTCTCTTATTTGTGGTAATCTCCTTACATCAAAATGTAGGAAATGGAACTGCTCTTCAAAAAGATGGACAAAGAGCACATAGTGTAGATTGTACAGCATATAGAAGTGACACAAAATATGTTGTTATATCCCCCTTAAGAGAAACACTCACATTAATTTGAGCCTCAAGGATATTGCATGTAGGGAATCAAAGCTCAGAGATATTGCATGTAGTGTCAGAAACTTTTGAATGTTTCTGATGGGCCAAAAAGATGAAGTACATTAAGACTTAGACAGAACAAGCAGCTGCACAAAAGGAAAGGAACCAAGTTATGGAAAAAGTCTTAGTCAGTTCATGTATAGCCTCCATTGTCCTCTACCAAAGCTTTCTCAATGGACATACCTATACAGTATGTTGGTTCTATATAGAGAAATGCCAGCTAAGACCTCTAAGCTACAATGTCATTGAACTGCAATGAGTTATATGTAAAAGTACCTTCTTGTTACCGGTTATATGATTAACCTGCTTATTAAAAGGAATAGCTGTGGAATAGCTATGTTTTTAGTTTGTTTATAAGCTCAACTCATAGCATTATTTAGTAACAGATATAAAAATAATAGTGATGAAAAAAGACAGGTTCCTTTTGTTGACATACAAAAAATAGTAGCTCAGATCCGCACCAAAGTAATGTAGTCGGTGCCGAGGCAAACACGCCACCCAAGACTTCCACAGTAAATAAGAAATGCACAAAGCCCAGCACTCGAGTGAAAAGTAGGAAATTTTATTCAGAACACAGGTGATGTTTCAAACCTAACGGGGTTTTTTTCAAGCCTTTTGTTGTTGATGTACATCTAGTCAAATAGAAATATTATTTTAATTATCAATTCTTTGTCAAAGTAGTTGGATGATTTAGAACCACTAAAAGGTAGACAGATAGCGACTAAACTGGACAAATGTTTCAGCTAGAAGCCCCTATCCCTTCCTTCACTATTTCCTCAATATATATAAGTCTGTCTGATCAGTTATCGATAAACAATCCAACTATAGCAGGTGTTATTGAGTCATCTTTAGCTTTAGCACATTGGTGGGATGTACACAGGTATTCAGAGAAAACTGCTGGGACGCTTATAAAAGGGAACAATCACCTTTACATATAAGATATTGATGGTTTCCGCTTTTTCCTGCAATTTTTATTTGCAGTTTCGTGTCCCACTGTAATGTGCATTTAAGGTGTCAGAAAAACTTCAACATACAGAATACAGGGGTCCAGAGTACCTCACCAAGACACATGATGCTAACTCTCAACTTTAGTCATGAGTTAGCTCTATACATACACACACCTGTGCTCCATCTTTATACATAGCAACTACTGCTGTGATATAAAACTGATCTGCAGAAAATAATACGATATATTCCTCTAGAAAGACTAAAACCTACTCTGGATTTATAAAGAAAAAAAAAAGAATCAGGTGATCTTAAAACTCACTGTAATTGGGTTTTATAACTAAGTGACTGGATTCCCAACTGGTCAACATGTAAAATTTTAAAGAAACATGTGATTTATACCATTATTGTTGATAATAAATAATAATTCTGATCATGTTTTTATTTACTCTCACAGAAACAAGTTGGTTTTATTATGCGTGAATACAATGATTCAGTGCAAAGAGCTCAAAGACTGTCGTCTGCAAGAGAACATATAATGACAGGACAAAAGAATTCTATTAATTTAGTAACTCTTGAGGACCTTGTTATTTACTTGCAGTGGCTAATATGCCACCTCCACTCAGTAAAGCATATACACAGGTACATCCAGGTATGTATTGTGTTGTACTTGTGTTTCTAGGTAACACCACAGAATGGTTTGTTTTGTGATGTAATAGGTGTCTCTGTAGAATCGTACATGTTATGCTGAATCTTAGCCCTTTTCTATTTAAACCATAAACTAGCATGAACTGTTTGCAGGCAGAGGGCAGTAAGAGTGAGAAGAGGGCCAGGTTGTAACAAAATGGAAGTGGCTGTCTGCAACTGGGTTTTCCCAGTTCTATTGGCCTACTCAAAGGAGGTTAACTACCTCATTGCATTCTTTCTTTTTGTAAGCTGTCTGTAAATCAGTGACACTGAAGCCAGTGTTTATGCCACATTTCGGACAGTCACCGTCTGGGACCGCTGTCCCACGTTTTTGTTCTTGTTGGGAGGTATGAGCTTCCCCTAATAACACAGTGATGTGATCACCTTTTTAAGCATGGTAATCAACTTGGGCTAGCTTTAAATGCGTATAACAATGTGAAACTGTCCGTGCTCACTGCACTCGGCTTTTGTTAATAAGCCGCCTGTTAATAGACGATCAGCTATTTTTTTTAGGAATCCAGCTGATATAAAAAGTATTATTAAGTAAAAAGAGAATTGTAGGGAATTGAGATGGGAATTTCAAATTTTATTCCAATTCTCCAATGCCGAATGGGAGAACTTTTCCAACTTTGGCCTTAAGTTTGAAATGCCCATCTCAATTCCCTGCAATTCTCTCTATTGAGTAAACCTTCTAAAGTTATGTCACCAGCCCATCAATGAGGAAATAATGTTCTGTGTGTTTTATCCTAAATGCCAAATTAAATATATTTTATTATTGTGCTATTCAAACATTTTTACACTGCTTCCTGCTTGTGTCTATGTTTTAGATACTTGAATATGTACCAATCTCTGACTGTGTTGAGACTGTGATTGAGGCACACAGGAAAGATCTTGAAAGTAAAAAGCAATGTATCAACAGATTTGGATCTGTGCTCCCCAATCCTCATAGCAACACTGAACAAAATGGTGAGAAACGAGCATCCAACATGTGCTTGCCCAATCACTGTCTGCATGGTTTCCGAACCATCATTTTTGGATGTGGTTTTATGTTATAAGCTTGATAGATTTATTAGTAGGTGGTCTCTTCATTTACCCTGCCTCATCATACATATTTTATATATATATATATATATATATATATATTGAATAGTTTCATCTTCTCCTTACATCACTTGTGATTGGTAGGAATTTGTCATTCAATTTTTTTCTAAATAAATAGCTAAAAGGGAGAGGCTTATATTTATTTCTCTGACAAGCCTAGGCAGAGAGACAATTGAATAATATTTTTACAAAATGTAGTAAAAGGTTTTGCGAGTATAGGTGTGCAGAATGAGGGGAATTTGACACTTTTTTCACAGATTTTCTAAAAAAAATGTCTATATACCTAATAGGAAATTCATCACAGAATACCAGTAATTGTCATGTGAAACTGATGCATTACAAAACACTGACCCAACAATACCAGCAGCTTTACAACTAAGCTTTAATCCCATTCACCCTGAATTCTCCCCTACCACCATCCTCCAACAGAATTTCCTACAATTAGTTCAGTTTCCTTCTATTAAGCATGGTGGAACTGCTAAGTCTACGTAGCCACTTGTTTATGTAAACACATTGCAATATGTACATATTCTTTTTATTCCCAAATAACACACCTCTGCTATCCAACTTGTTTTTTATATATATTTTGAAGGACAAGGCTTGTGTGAAGATGATATGTCACTTCCAAGACATCAAACAGAAACAGACCTGTTAAAGCCACTACTTTCTCAGTTGCTCTCTTCTTTCAAAATCAAATATGACACAGAGAACCTGAAGAATACAGCTAGCGAGATGGAGCTCCTCTCTTTGGTAGGTGTGGGACCATAAGTCATCCTTTGTCTAGAGAAGGTTGGGTACTGGTATTGTTTAAAGAGGGAGTAATGCCAACATTTAAAAACTATTAATACATTGGCCCTGTTTTGGAGACTTGCTCAGCTTTTAAAATTTGTTTTTATCATATTTTGGTTAGAAGATTTTCTTATATTATTGAAGATTATATAAGTTAGAAATCAGTTTGATAGATCATTAATGGGACATGTGAGTCGGTCACAGACCACACCTCTTTTGAAGTGTACAGGAAGCAAATCTCTTACTCCTGGGTTTTCATCATACATAACCAGTGATATCTTCTAAACTAAAGAAGATAGAAAAACACACTGACAAATGACTAGATCAGCAGAGCATGGCCAAAGAGAAGTTGGATATTCAGTGCTTGTCTTGGATTGATTTGTATGTGATTGCGCAGACATCCACTGGCTGTTAGCGATGGGGGATCCAGGTCCCCCGCAAAGCTACAGTCTTATATTCTGACCTCGATTTGAGATGAGGCGTTTTTTTTCTGAAAAAAACCTTGTCTTATATTCAAGCAAATATGGTAAATACTAAGCATTTTAGTTTGTTACCCCATATCTCCTGTTGTGGCTAACTGCGTGTGTCCAGATCACTTTATATGACCTTGATATTATATTCTGTTCCACAGTTTGGCACTTTTGTCTCTTTTGTTTTCCCATTCCCCTGTTCTACTTTTTAAAATAAATGTTACATGGTTTCAGGTGGTCTCTAAATTCAAAGAGATATTTAGCACACAGCAGACCATGAGATCCTTTCATGTATATGATTCTGGATTGGAACCAATTGAACGTTGGGGATTCAAAGGACCAAGAATGGCACTGAAGAAGAACGCAAACTGGCTTCCATTCATAAAGGTATATCTTACTTTATTGTAACTATGAACATTACAATGCATTATTGTTATTAATTATCTTTATCAGACCAATGGTCTGGACATAAAGGTTTAAATATCCCTCCCAGCCTGGGAACTTCCCCATAAAGTTGGGAGAAAAACTATAAAACAGCCATTTTATTGTATACTTAATAATGTAAATTTGATGAACATTATGATGTAGCACCATTCCCACACTGGCAGTGCTGGGAATGCATGCCTATGAATGGGGGAACTTAAGAGGACTGCTGTGGTCTGCTGGGGTGAGGGCCGATCGGAAGGAGAGCCACTGCTATAGGGAGCTCTCTCCCTAGCACCTCCTCCTCGAGGCGCAGCCCACAGGCAAGTGGCTGTGGTGACCGCACCTCCTGACCATGCAATCTCCGCCCCATCACGTTCTAAGATTTGCTGCGTGCCGGATGTCAGGTGACATCTGGCAGAAGATACTGGATGGCGGTGTTCTGCAGCTGCAGACCCCATTGGAAACATTCTCTTCACAATAAAGGTAACTTAGAAGGTAGGGGGACCAACAGTATAAGTAGAAGAAATGTGTGTAATTGTCTGCGTGTAAGTGTGACTGTGTGTGGGTGTCTCAATGTGTGTAAGTGTGTGTGTGTCAGGGTGTCCGCGTAAGTATATATGTGTTTAGGTGTGTGTGTGTCAGAGTGTGTAGGTGTGTGTAAGGGTGTTTGCGTAAGTGTATGTGTGTGAGTGTGTGTGTCAATGTATCTAGGTGTGTGTGTCAGGGTGTCCTTGTGTGTGTGAGAAAAAGAGAGAGAGATAGTGTGTCTGAGTAAGAGAGAGAGATGATGTGTGTGAGAGAGAGACGGTGTGTGTGAGAGACAGAGAGACGGTGTGTGTGTGAGAGAGAGACAGAGACAGTGTGTGTGAGGAAGAGAGAGAGACATAGTGTGTGAGAGAGAGAGACAATGTGTGTGTGTGTGTGAGAGAGAGAGAGTGAGAGAGATGGTGAGAGAGAGAGAGAGAGAGAGAGACAGGTTGTGTGAGAGAGAGATGGAATGTGTGTGAGAGAGAGAGAGAGAGAGACGGAGTGTGTGAGAGAGACAGAGTGTGTGTGAGAGAGAGAGACAGAGTGTGTGTGAGAGGGATGGAGTGTGTGAGAGAGACAGAGTGTGTGAGAGAGAGACAGAGTGTGTGAGAAAGAGACGGAGTGTGGGAGAGAAAGAGAGACGGAGTGTGTGTGAGTGAAAGAGACGGAGTGTGTGTGAGAGATGGAGTGTATGAGAGTGAGAGAGGGTGTGTATGTGTGTGAGAGAGACTGTGTGTGAGAGAGAGATGGAGAGTGTGTGTATGTGTGACAGAGCTCATCTGGGCTCTAGCCCCAGATCATTTGGAGACCTAGCAATGATCACCTGAACCTGATCACTATTATAATTAATGTCTATACTTGTGATGAAGATCAGATCACATTTTATGACCAGTTAATACAGGAAACCAGGTAATTCCACAGGGTTCACTTAATTTTTCTTGCCACTGAATATCAGAAGAGTAGATGTAAATTTTGGAATCATCTGCATTTTTTTTTTACTCAGAAGGTGGTGAATTAAATCCCTGTTGGCTGAAAATAGAAAATCAGCTTTCGCACAACTTGCATGCACATTGAAACAAGTTTGGCTTTATATTCTACAATACAACTGTGCTAACAGTAAATAAACTGATAGCCAATAAATAGACTTTATAATAATAGTCAGATTCCACACTTGAAATAGATAGGTGTCGAGGCAAGACGCCGCCCGTCTCTAGGCTCTTATTGGAGGGGGCATTGGAGTCCCTGGAAACGTTACTGCGGGAGCTAGATGCTCCCAATGCCTGCGTCTTAAATAAAAGTTTAACCATACACCCGAGTGCCGGGCATCTGTGTTTTACCTCCTAATAAATTGGCATGGGCATAGTTAATGACATCAAAAACATGACTACAAAGAAAAATAATAAATACATTTGCATTTTACTTTTTTATGATTTTTTTCCCCAATCAAAATCCCTTTTACACAAAGTTTATTGATATACTGTAATTATGGTGTATTGTTTTCATTTGTCTTTAAGATTACACCCAAGCGAGATCCATGGCAACAGAAATATATCACAAAATTAAAACAGCACAAAAAAGTGGATGAATTGTTACGCCTCCAGTCACAGTTTGTAGAAGTAAGTCAGTTGTTCAGTTCTGCCAAATGTGTGGTGTCATGCATTATGAAAATTGCTTTTATGAACAAGGTATTCTCTGGAGCCTAAGAAATTACGAATACATATGATAAAGGGAATGAGACAAAATATCCACAGTTTGGTATTAGGTGAGCCCGAGTCTAAAGGGTTTCTGTTTGTTAATGATTTTATATAATGGTGTTATATTGGTAACATAGATTAAAGTATGACTGGCTTGGAAAATGTTGTATACGTATGTGTGGAATACAGCAGTAATGTGTGGATTCTATATCTGTTTGCCTCATTATCACACAAATTGTGCCTTAACAATGGTGCATTAACCTGTAGACAGTTGCTTAATCAAGCATTTTAGCAACTTAAGGGGAAATATCAAATATCTCTGAGATAATAGTAGAATAAATAGGATCATCATTTCCACATACAGGCTCCAAATCTACCTAAAAACACTATACCTTTACTAGCATTGCATACAGTTCAATATAATTTGTCCAAACCTGCAATATGATGTTATTAACACATCTGACCACCACTAGTTTTTGTATCTGTACATTGGCAGCATCTTAATATCATATGCTGCAACTACAGACTTCTTAGGACTGTGAATTCTGATCTGAAACGATAAGCGCTGTTTATACGTCAATGGGCATAACATTCTATACTTTTATTTTTGTAATTGTCACTGTATTCTATTTTGATGTTTATTTGTTATTTTTTTGAAAAAAACATTTTTTTTTTATCTATGACGTTACAAACTACATTATCACAGAATATAACCTTTTACATACAGACATTATAGTTATGGACTACACACAGTCATGTTTCAATGTACTCGGTTTCCCAATTGTTGTTTATTTTAATTATTATAAACATTCTCAAGGTTTCAAGTGCAGAGAAAGTAATGGAGAAACTACAAGAGCATGCAGGACAGGTCTTGGAGCCTTCATTCGTGCATAGTGTATCACTGAAAAGTAGCTATGAAGTCTGGGTAAAGATCTACAGCCCAATAGACCTTCTACAGGTAAAGGACAATGTAAACAATTAAAGACAGTGTTACTATGGTCCAATGAGAATATCATTGTTTGATCCATAAACCAAATGTGGGGATCTTGTTCTCAGGATCCAAAGCCTAGTGATGGAATATCACCAGAACAGACTGTGGGGAAATTTTCAGTGGCTGCAAATTTGAACAAACGCCCCATATCTTCTAGACCAAAGAAAGAAACAGGGTAAGTCTTTTTTGAATATCATGACATTGGCTACTCAAACGAGGAGATCCTTTAAGCCTACATTTATGGGCCTGGACCGATTAAACCTAATAAATCTCTCCCAAAAGATTAAACTGGCATGTACCTAGTAGTTAGTACTTATCAGCTTCCATACTGTAAGTAATATTGTAACTAGATTCTTGATGTATTGTTTTAACTGCTAACAAAAGTATTAACATGAGTAAAAATTCTATTTGCAAAATCTGCAGCCTAATATAACCAGAACTGGCATTATTTTGTGATGTTACATTAAATTCACGACAGACTGGTACCAAACAATCTATTTTAGGGAAAGCTTGATCCACTGTATGACTGTTGATAGTTGTACCTGAGACTATTTGCAAATCTATGGTTCAGTGCCCTTTCTGCTACCTGATTCAGTGACAAAAAGGGCCATTACAAAATTGATTTAGAACATTATCATACAATTCACTGGATTATTCCCAATGAATTTTGTGTTTAACAGACCACTTGTTGTTCGGTTGAAAATGTTGGTACATGCCCTTGGGTCTAAACAATATCGATTTTTGTTTTGAAGATCTTTTTTTAAATCATCCAGCCACACAGTATGGTGTAAATGTTTACCTTTCATATGCTGGTACTTTATAGTCCATAGATCCAGTATTTAGAAAATACATCTGGCACAAAACATGTACAGTTGAGTCAAATGGCCTCCACGTATGAAGAGTTTGTACATCACCAAATTTAAGTGTTAAAGTTCACTTTCTTGGGAACAGTTACAACTTCCAAAGTGCCCTGCAGCTACTGGGATTAGAGGAAGCAGAAGATAATAACAGTAATGATCCAGTAATGATGAAAGGAGCCTACTTATCTCATCTCTACTTGCGTCATCTAAAAATCCGAGAACTCCAGGTACAGGATCTTCCAATAAACCTTTCTCATGTGTGAAATGTATTTAAATAACAGAGATAAAAAAATACATATTTTAATGATTATATTATGCTAACAGAATTATTATATTTGGAAAAAAAAGTCTGCTTATGTCTTAACTGGCCTATGTAAAACATATACTCAGCGACCTATTAATTAGGTACATCTAAGGTTCCACTGATGTCCTCTTAGAACGAACAGTAAGATGAGGCTGCCGTAGAAACATGATCATCAATACAAGATGACTGGAAATGGAAAGATGTTTCTGGGTCTGACAAATTATGGCCAGGTTTTGGAATAAATTGAATTAATGTGCTGCTGGCAGTGATGTATTGATTTGGGGAATCTTTCTGGCACATTTTATACACTTTAACATGTGTAACCCTTTACGGTCAGAGGCTAATCATTATGAAATGGTTAGTTCCAGCAGGGTATTGTGCCATGTGGCAAAGCATGGACCCTCTCACTCACGCTAATTCCATGAACATGACAGTGACTTCAGCTTACTCAATTTAATAGCACATCTTTGTAACAAGGTAGAATGGCTTGTTAACAGCATGAATGGTGTGCTGGTATCAAGATAGCATGGATAAAAATCCAAAAGGGTTGTTTCCATCATTTATTTAAATAGATGTCACAATGACCCCTATAGGGATAATCCATTCGTTGTTGTTATTGTAGGATTGTATATAGTATTGTAAATAAAAGGGGTGAGACTTAAACCTTTATACAGCTTGTTCTCTGTAAAAGGCAAAATCTTGATGGCACAGTAATTTCTTTCCATGCTCCTTTGTCAGCCTGTGTCACTAGCCACTAAAGATATTTCTCTGCTCCTTATTATATTGACACTAGTGATTGCCCCATACAGCCTCCATCCCAGCACAGGAAGATATTATAATATTGAGATGAAGGATTTCAAAAGGCAACCCATAAATGTTTCAGCTTGATGCTCTATGCTGCTTTGTCCCAATTTGAAACATGCAGAGCCTTGTTTCCTATTAACTATGCTAGACGTATACATAGAATGCCTTTTATAAAGAAGGACTTTTTATATATTAAAGGCCATTTCTGCCTGTTTTATTTCATTTTTCTATATTTATTTGGAAAACATGGAAATTGCCAACTTATGGATTTATTTTTTTACTTACATTTTTATTAGGTTTTTCTTTTTCATGACATATATAACATCATAAGATGAAACTGTGTTGTAAAACATAAAATTGAAATGTTCTCAACAAAGAAAATCATATTAATTGTATACAGTTCTGCTGTAAAATGCCAGACATTAATCTAAGGGGCCACAGGTGGGTTGCATGTGCAAATTATTGACTCGTGTCAGATTAGTGTGGGTCTGGTAAAAAATTAAACTGGCAAATATACAGACATATCATCAACCCTAAATTAGTATTTAACTTTTTTGCAGATAGAATCACTCCAAACTAATTAAAAGCACACTATGGACCGATGCCTCCCTGTAGCTGGTGTATCAAATTATATAACTAGGAGAATAAATAACAAAATATGGCATTATTCGAATGGCATATTGTCAAGGTCTAGAGTGAAAAATGAATCGAAAGGTTAGGTATACCAGCAGACGTCAGGGGGTACCACATAAAAGAGAAGGGGGCCATGTACAACAAAAGTGGGCAGAAACCTCCTGCTCTGATAACACAGCAAACGTAGGTAATCCCTTGGGGTGGAGCATTCT
Source organism: Pelodytes ibericus (assembly GCA_036172795.1). NCBI lineage: Eukaryota > Metazoa > Chordata > Amphibia > Anura > Pelodytidae > Pelodytes > Pelodytes ibericus. The sequence goes on along the minus strand of CM069861.1, from coordinate 102,929,706 downwards.
GTATTGCTGTTTCATCGGGGAGCAGTGCTCAAATTGTTCAAAAATCAGAAACCAATTAACATCTCAGTCCTTAAGTTCAGGGTCCACCTGCCTCTGTTTAATAGTTCTATAAAAAAAATAGTGTGAGTTGTCTTTTCAGCTGGAGTAAAAGATAAGGTCCGGGAACTGAAAGTCCGTTATCCACGGATTCCATATATTGTTAGCGCTGTGTAGTTGTGTCCTCTGGACGATGAATATCAGACTCTGGTAGCACTGGCTCTATGTTAGGCAGTTGAGGAAGAATCAACTATATCCTGTTTGACTGCTGCAGTATCTACCTTTAGCAAGGCCTGGATATCTCTGTATTAGTTGCGTAAATTGTCCTTTGACACTGAAGCGTCTCCATATTTAGTTTTTACCATTGCGCTATTTGTTTGTTTCCCATGGGGGCATCAGATTATTCCGTGGACTCGTCAGAGCTGCTTTGGGCTTGTGTAAACGCCGCTTGGGTTTCAACAGCAGAGACCCGATGTCTAAGCAATTCAACTACTGTTTTTTAGATTTCGTCTTTTCCGTTTTTTTGCCCCATTGCTGTATCTGATATTCGGTTTCAAGTGTTTACCAGTTTGGTTGATGAAATTTGGCCATGAAATTTAATGGTGTTTACCACGAAAATGGGGGAGATTAGCTGACATGCTACTGATTTCTTTGACTGTTGGCTCAGCCCCTCCCTGTTTTATATATTTTTTGAATGGTACCTCTAAAAAGTACCATTCAAAAGATATTGCACAATCAAAAAAACAAGCTGCTGTTTCACTGAGGCTGACCAGTCACTCCTAGCGGTGTATCTGTGTGTCAGTCATGTAAGATGAGAAAGTATTTGTAAATGGGAATGCTAATGCAGTTGGGAAGGATGGCAGTGGAGCAGGAGTGAATGCAAATTAGGAAGTATGACACTGTAGCAGAAGAGAGCCGGCAGACAGTAAAACAGACAAAAGATGTAGGCACTATAGTATAAAAAGGAGTACAGAACATGCTGAATATTTATAAGTAAGTTGTTTGTTCCAGCACATTAGACCAGGATGAAAAGTATTAGTGGATGTCTTTTATATGGCAAATGTAATTATTTAGGTTTTAATTCCTCTCTAAATGGCATTGTGGAATTGGCTTAATTTTAGTTCAGTGTACTATGGTTTATTCAGCCTATTTCTCCTATTTTAAATGTATTTTGTCTATACTCACATTTCTTAAATAGTTTTTTGGTGTGTAGAAGTTTCTATAGTCTTTGCCAAGGAGCATCAGCTAACACTAGAAATCCACATTCAGGCCTGGTGCAACCTATAGGCAAGGTAGGTGCCGGCCTAGGGTGTAGATACACAGGGGGCACTCTTACAGAACACCCCCGCAGTCTGCATTAGGGAGGAAGGAGGGATTCTCTCCCTGCCATCTGGACACAGAGGGTATGCCGGGGCAAGTCCTCCAGCTCCTCCATACAATAACAGAGGAGATCTGGAGGACTTCTGATCTTCGGCGCCGTCATGCTAGCATCATCAGAGGGGGGGCAGGGTCATGTGTAGGATGGAATCACATGACTCCACCCCTCAAGTTTTCATTTGGAGTGCGCAATTGGCATAGAGGGGGTGAGTACTGTTGGTTAAGTCTGGGGCGGCGGTTAGAGTGGCATGTATTGGCACAAGTTGGCATGTCTGGGGCAGATTGAGTGTCTGGGGGGTAGGCTGGCATGATTGGCGTCAGATTGGTATGTCTTGTGGCAGTTTGGCAAGTCTGGTGGGTAGAGTAGCATGTCTGGGCACAAGTTGGCATGTCTGGGGGTAGATTGGGTGTCTGGGGCAGTTTGTCAAGTATGGCGGGAGAGTGGCATGTTTGGGGGAAGTCTGATATATATGGTGGCAGAGGGCAAGTCTGGGGGGATAGAGTGGCATGTCTGGGCACATGTTGGCATTTCTAGGGCAGTTTGTCAAGTATGGGGGAGAGTGGCATGTTTGGGAGTAGAGTGGCACGTCTGGGGGCAGATTGGCACATCTGGGGGTAGGGTGGTATGTCAGGTGGCAGTTTGGCAAGTCTGAGGGGCAGAGGGCAAGTCTGGTGGTAGAGTGGCATGTCTGGGCAGATATTGGCAAGTCTGGGGTTGCAGAGTGGTATGTCTGGGGTTGCAGAGTGGCATGTCTGGGGGGCAGAGTTCCAAGCCAGGAGCAGATTGGAAAATCTGGAGGGCAAATTGGTTTTAACGAGCTCCTGTATGTGGCGTATCTAATGGGCTCCTGTGTGTGGCATGATTAATGGGCTCCTGTATGTGGCATGTTTAATGGGCTCCTGTATGTGGTATGATTACTGGGCTCTGGCATGTGGCATATTGTATGGGCTCCTGTATGTGACATGTTTAATTGGCTCCTATATGTGGTATAATTAATGGGCTCTGGCATGTGGCATATTGTATGGGCTCATACATGTGTCATATTTAATTACATTTTTTACATCTAAATAATTTCTATTTAAGCTCACTACTAGTGTTGAGCGAACCCGAACTGCACTGTTTGGGTTCGTACCGAACATTACGGTTTTTGGACCCCGGACCCGAACACGGTCATTCCACTGTATGTTCGTGTTGGAGTTCGGGGTTCGGCAATTTAATGGCGCATTTTGAAAGGCTGCAGGGCAGCCAATCAACAAGCGTTTGACTCGTTTGCCCTTAGAAGCCATCACAGCCATGCCTACTAATGGCATGGCTGTGATTGGCCAGTGCAGCATGTGACCCAGCCTCTATATAAAAACTGGAGTCACGTACACGCACATCACATGAGCTCTTATTAGTGTAGGGAGAGGATGCTGCAGCTGTGAGGGACAGATTAAAAAAACTTCTGCTGTTGATTCTGCAAACTACAGCGATTATTCAAACTACAGCGATTATTCAAATTACAGTGATTATTTTAGTGGGTGCTATACTACATATATGTACCCTGCCCTGAGCCCAGTGCCACAGAGAGTGCAGTGCATTTGAAACTGCATGTGTGCCAGGCACATGACTTTAATCCTGTTCTGTTAGCTCAGTGGGCAACATCTAGGCATTTTTAAATACTGCAATTTGTTGGTGTTAAATATTACATTTGCGTCCTGCACTTCATATCTGAGAGTCAAATAGAACCGTCAAATACTGTGCTTACAGCGCACTTTGAAAAATTCTAATAGTTTTGGGTGGTAAATAGTACATTTGCGTCTTGCGGTGCACTTCATATCTGATAGTCAAATAGAACAGTCCAATACTGTGCTTACAGCGCACTTTGAAAAATTCTAATTGTTTTGGGTGCTAATTAGTACATTTGCGTCTTGCGGTGCACTTCATATCTGAGAGTCAAATAGAACAGTCCAATACTATGCTTACAGCGCACTTTGAAAAATTCTAATTGTTTTGGGTGCAAAATAGTACATTTGCGTCTTGCGGTGCACTTCATATCTGAGAGTTAAATAGAACAGTGAAATACTGTGGTTACAGCGCACTTTGAAAAATTCTAATTGTTTTGGGTGCTAAATAGTACATTTGCGTCTTGCGGTGCACTTCATAAATGAGAGTCAAATAGAACAGTGAAATACTGTGGTTACAGTGAACTTTGAAAAATTCTAATTGTTTTGGGTGCTAAATAGTACATTTGCGTCTTGCGGTGCACTTCATATCTGAGAGTCAAATAGAACAGTGAAATACTGTGGTTACAGTGCACTTTGAAAAATTCTAATTGTTTTGGGTGCTAAATAGTACATTTGCATCTTGCGGTGCACTTCATATCTGAGAGTTAAATAGAACAGTGAAATACTGTGGTTACAGCGCACTTTGAAAAATTCTAATTGTTTTGGGTGCTAAATAGTACATTTGCGTCTTGCGGTGCACTTCATAAATGAGAGTCAAATAGAACAGTGAAATACTGTGGTTACAGTGCACTTTGAAAAATTCTAATTGTTTTGGGTGCTAAATAGTACATTTGCGTCTTGCAGTGCACTTCAAATCTGAGAGTCAAATAGAACAGTGAAATACTGTGGTTACAGTGCACTTTGAAAAATTCTAATTGTTTTGGGTGCTAAATAGTACATTTGCATCTTGCGGTGCACTTCATATCTGAGAGTCAAATAGAACAGTGAAATACTGGGCAGGGGGGAGTGTCATGACGTAACGACGTCACGACGTTCGGAAGGAGGAGCAACGTAGCCTGAATGCAGAGCAACCGAAGCGGTTAGAGCCTCTTGGGATCAAGAGTCCGACTTCAGCCGAGCAGCGGTGCGACAAACGAGAGTCATCGAGCGGACTCACGGAGGTATGAAGTGAGAGGGTGTCCCTAAATCTGCAAACCCACCATAAGAATCAGGACTACCGGACGGAGCAACGATCCTGCGGTGGCTCGATCGGAGCGGCGTCGACGGTGAAGGTCCATGCTAAACACGTGGGGATCAGCTGACAGCAAGTAAGCCAGAGGAACGGCAAAGCAGAATCACAGTCGGATTGAAATTAAAGGAAAAACACAAGCTCTACCAGAACCGTGAGTCACAACCTGAAAACCACACAGTGGTAACTGGCACTGCTGATTTGTCAAGCTACATTTCCCGCTTGGGGGTCTTTTCTCACTATTAGTTATCTAAGTGTATGACAAGCATATATAAAACGCAGTTTTGCCGTGAGAAGCCCCTGCTACCAGGCTGAATAAAACCTATATGCTTAAGTGACTTTCTGACAAAAGCACATGCAGAGAATCTACTACATACTACTTACTTCTAAAAACTAAAACCACACAGTGGTAATTTGGACTGTTGAACTATCAAAGCTACATTTTCTATTTCTTTTTTCCTGCCTTTATTAGCTACCTGAGTGTATGTTAAATACACAAAAAACAACAAGACTGCTGTGGGAAGTCCCTGTTACCAGGCTGAATAAATATGTATTATAGGAATGTTTAAGTGACTTTCTGATAAATCTATACACAGACAAATTACTACTAATTGAGGATTGAATATTGGATCATATAAACTCCCTAAAAGTCTGGGTCTCCGTAAAAGTTACAGAAGGAGGAGAACACATAAAACACAATACTTTCAGAAAGTTATTAATAATAGCGACTAATACCGATAAATAAAATGTCCCAAAGAAAGGGAGCCGACACTAAAATGGATTAAAAAAAAGACAAAAAAACAGATGCAGATACAAAAAAGGAAAAAAAGATGGCCTCATTATTCTCACCCCAAATACCAAAAAAATTGATAAAACATTAGAAAACTCCACCCTGGACTCCACAAATTCATTGGAGGAAGAGAGCGAAGACCCAAAGGTAATAGCTGAAAAAATTAAGAAACAGGATCAAATACCATCATATGAAAAAATGCAATAGTGCATCAAAGAATCAGCAGAAGATCAATTAAAACAGATTAAGCAAGAAATAAATAACTACTTTATGGACATTAAAGGAGATATAGCCAAAGTGGTAAACCGGTTAACTACCATAGAACAAAAAATTGAGGGAATGGAGTTAGAACATCAGAACACCAAATTATCCATAAAAAATCTGGAAGAGAAAGTAGAGAAGCTTGAAGAAAAAGTGGCAGATGCTGAGGACCGTACTAGAAGGAAAAATCTGCGCATCAGGGGAATTATAGAATCTAATGAAAAAACATCATTAATCCCAATATTGCTGAAAATATTTCAGGATATGGGTATTGAAGAGGCAATAAATGAAAACATAATTGAGAGAGCCCACAGACTATCAATGGAAATATCGATCATAAAGCACTTTTGGAAAATCACATTGTTAACTAAGTTTTGTGAGAAAGAAAATTCTATTTAAGGAAATTTACTATAGTATATAAATCACTAAGGGTAATAGTAATATAAATAATATAATTACACTGATCAGCACGAACGGAGATAGAGGAAAATTTGTTTAAGGAAATTTATTATACAGCATAGAATTCACCAAGGATAAGAGAAAACATATATAATATAAAGGGGAATAATTGATTAAGGATGAAGGCTCTTTTTTTTTTTTTTTCTTCCCGACGTTTGCTGATGTCTACAATATCTGTACTAGGAAGTTGAAGTATAAAATATATGGTTTAGAGGCCTATGATACGTAATGGCTACGGCAGGACTCCTCCTTTGTGGGGGGGAATACCACACTCATTATATTATAGTGTGTGGTCACATTTAAAGGCATGCTCAGGATTTGGGGAGGAGCATGGGAGAGGGATGAAGGGTATGGGATATCCCCTCCAACACAAAGGAAGACAGGTCCATGGGTTCACCATAGGACCCGTCTCATTTCTATGTTAATGTTTTATGTGTTTATGTTTTGGGTACAGTGTGTAAAAGTCGGTTGACGGGCGGGTGCAATTTACTACCATAAAAAAATTAAATTCAGATGATAAAATTCCTCTCATTAAATACCCAAGGCCTGAATAGCCCACAAAAAAGATCCGCCCTATATAAACTACTACAAAAGGAAAAAATAGATATATGTTTCATACAAGAATCACACTGGCTGAAAGGAAATCAAAACCCTATAAGAGGGAAGTATATAGCAAATATTACAGCAGCATCATTAGAAACAAGTTGCAATTGTGTTCTCCTCAAGGATAGATGTAGACATCATCTTTCAGGAGCAAGATCAAGAAGCAAGATATCAAATAGTAATATGTAAAATTAAAGGAGCAATTTACACACTAATTAATATATATGCTCCAAATAATAAGCCATTAAGATTCATTGAAAATATTATCAACAAATATAAAAAAAATATTTAAAGGATCACTTATAATAGCAGGAGATTTTAACATGGTTCCAGACACAGCAATGGATAAAATGCTAAGTCGGGGAAAACAGATAGACAAAAATATAATTAATAGAGCAAAACAATTCACAAACGTTCTGAAAAAACAACAATTATATGACGTATGGAGAACCTTTAACCCAACTGAGAAAGATTTTTCCCATTTCTCGCCCCTCCACTGCTCCTACTCACGCATAGATTTGATCCTTGGCAACATTGCGCTAGTACAGAAAATTAAGAAATCGATAATTAAGGAAATAATTTGGACTGACCACAATTCCAATATTTGGCAAATAGAAGATAAAGAGGATAAAAAAAAATAATGAACAGAGAATGGAGAATAAATAGCCAATTAATTAATAAAAAAGAGAATCAAAAATATTTACAAAAGAGCAGGCTCTTTTAAAACTCATATGTTTGGGGGGAAAACCCCACAGCGCGCAGGAGCTGTGGACGGGCATGGAACAACAGATCAAAGAGTGGTTGTTGCCACTGAGCCTCAAGCCCGGCCTGGTGGTGTGCGATAATGGGCGAAATCTCGTAGCAGCTCTGGGCCTAGCCGGTTTGACGCACATCCCTTGCCTGGCGCATGTGCTGAATTTGTTGGTGCAGAAATTCCTGAAAAACTACCCAGATATATCAGAGCTGCTGCAAGTGCGGGCCGTCTGTGCGCACGTTAGGCGTTCTCACCCTGCTGCTGCTCGCCTGTCTGCGCTGCAGCGTAATCTAGGCCTTCCCACTCACCGCCTCATATGCGACGTGCCCACAGGAGGGTGGGTTCCTGCACCAGCATAGGCCAGGTACACAACTGTCAAGCCAGTGCACAGTTTTGGAGGAGGATGAGGATGATGAGGAGGAGGAGGAACTGTGTTCACAGCAGGGTGGCACCCAACGCAGCTCGTGGGCATACGGAGGACACAGATGATACACCTCCCACAGAGAATAGCTTGTCCTTGCCTCTGGGCAGCTTGGCACACATGAGCGACTACATGCTGCAGTGCCTGCGCAACGACTGCCGAGTTGCCCACATTCTAACTTGTGCTGATTTCTGGGTGGCCACCCTGCTGGATCCCTGTTACAAAGACAATGTGCCGTCTTTAATTCCATCACTGGAGCGTGATCGTAAGATGCGCCTCTACAAGCGCACGCTGGTAGACGCGCTGCTGAGAGCATTCCAAAATAACACCGGGGGCTTAATGGAAGCACAAGGCAAAGGCAGAGGAAGAGGTCGCCAACGCAGCTGGGGCACCACCATCACCTCAGAAGGCAGGGTTAGCATGGCTGAAATGTGGAAAAGCTTTGTCAGCACGCCACAACAAGCAGCACCATCATCTGATATGCAACATCTTCGCAGGAGGCAGCATTTCAGCAACATGGTGGAACAGTACGTGTGCACAGGTCTACACGTACTGACTGTTGGGTCTGCCCCATTCAACTTCTTGGTCTCCAAGTTGGGCACATGGCCTGAGCTTGCCCTTTATGCCTTGGAGGTGCTGGCCTGCCCTGCAGCCAGTGTATTGTCTGAACGTGTGTTTAGCACGGCAGGGGGTGTTATCACAGACAAGCGCAGCCGCCAGTCCACAGCCAACGTGGACAAGCTCACGTTTATTAAGATGAATCAGGCATGGATCCCACCAGACTTCTCTGTACCTTGTGAAGAATAGACATTTATACCGGCCTCACCCAGTCATTGTTATACTCAAGTGCACTTATTATTTGTTTACTGTTGTTATATGTGCCAATATTTTGGGGGCTACCCCAATTTAAAAAAAACTAAAACAAATAAAAAACAGTGTTGGCTACCTCCTCCTCCTCCTCCAGCACCGCTGTGGTTGGAAAATGTGACAGTGTGTGAAGTGATGTAGGGGCAATATGACACTGTGGGACAATGTGACACAGCGGGATAATGTGACAGTGTGGCAATTACTGTGGGGTATTATGACACTGTTTATTAATTTATAAAGAATAACATTATCTTTAAAATAGCACTAGAGGTGTCACCAATAATTTGGGCAATACAGTTTATTCAGACAGGACCTGCCTAACTATATTATGATGGGAGCAATGCTGTACCTTTCCGATGTCTGCCTAGCTATAAACTAATGGGTCTGGCTAACTATACATTGATTAAAGCTGTTCTGTATAACCGACTGTGATTTAACTGCATACTAATGGAAGTTATTTTGTATTACATCTGTGACTTGCTAACTAAGACTGAACTAGACTATACCACCCCTGACAAATGCTACATAGTAGGATCAAGAACATATCTCTGGAGAAACCTACTTCATATTGTTAAATCTACAGAATTTGAGAATGTCAGTCTTCTCCGGGCCTTTACCAGAAGTTTCAGTGCAGGGATAGAGGAGGTATCTGGTTGAATGTTGTTATTCATTGTGCAGGGTGAGAACACTTATAGAAACAAAGAAATATGGATTGGAATAAGGACTGAAGCAGAGACAAAAGTGGACTTTAGCAAGGAACAGCAATATTAACCAAGAGCAGTAGCAGGGACTGTAGACAAAGCAATGGTAGGGGTAGAGAGAGAGTTAAACAAGGGGTGAGGCCTTAGGTAAGGGTGAGGCCTGAGAAAGGTAACTAAGTAGGAACACCCTAGATAGGGTGACTGAAGCAGGAACACCCTAGAGAGGGTGACTGAAGCAGGAACATACTAGAGAGGGTGACTGAAGCAGGAACACCCTAGAGAGGGTGACTAAAGCAGGAACATACTAGATAGGGTGACTGAAGCAGGAACATCCTAGATAGGGTGACTGAAGCAGGAACATCATAGAGAAGGTGACTGAAGTAGGAACATACTAGAGAGGGTGACTAAAGCAGGAACACACTAGAAAAGGTGACTAAAGGGTAGTGGGCCCTTAAAGGGAGCAACTTAGCTGAAGTAATAATGCAGTAGCCAAAGGATCTCAGGAGATGCTGAAAACCATCCCTTTGCTGGTTGAGCCTTCCAGGTTCAGTCTCCCAGTTCCTGGAAAGGGTAAAAATCCAAAATGAGCTCTAACAGAGGATCAGGAACAGAAGAAGCAGCTATCAAAAGTCAGGTATCCAACTTCAATGCAAAAGCACTGTTTGCAATAAACTGCAGGTATTTAAGAGGGGTGTGTTGCACTAGTTAACAAGTCTACCTGACACAGAGCAGAAGAAATGAAAGCAAACAAAAGTAGAGTGGCTTCTAGACGAGGCAGGAGGTATATAAGCACAAAAATTAGGACTTTTAAATCCATGTGTCAGGAGGTCAGTGTAGAACCCTGATAGTCATCTGCAATGAAATAACTTTGCTTGTGTGTTTTATTTTAGCGTACCTGTCTTGGGTTCCTGAACTATTTTCGATCTATTCAGCGGACTTTAACGATTGACACTTGCAGCCTCATGGGTAGCTCCCAAAACCTGATACCCAATGCAGGAGAGGAGTCTTGCTCTGTAAATGCTGCTACTGGAGGATCTGGCATATCAGGAGGCTTTGGATCCCATCATTACATTCATCATACCCCAGCCGATTTCAAGGTAGTCCTCAGTCAACATTCACTGTGTTGTCGTGTTTTTGATTGAACATCCTTTATTATGATATCTACATCTGTCGATCTGTTGCTGTGTAACCCCAGATACAGAGTTCTCAATTCATGGAGTTTTCAGAGATGGAGAATCACAATGACTTTTATTCAGTGGAAGATGGAATCATTCACACTCAAGACCAGAGAGGGGCATTTATCATGTATGATATTGCTTTGCAAGATTTGCAGGAGATACAAGAACAGTTGCTGCTGGTGACTACCAACTTTATTGAGATAGACAAAAGTAAGTCATCTGAACTCAGCAGTGTAATCATTCCACTCTGTCTATACACTAAAAATGTCAGTGATTATCAGCTCGGTATTTCTTTTTATTAAACTTGTACACATGGCAAATTGTTTAATCATAAGGATCAGTACCGTAACAGTGTCTATAAAACTAAGTGGATGTAGAGCTCCCATCTTTATGTTATTGTAGGTTTCAAGTTACATAAAAAGGATTTGACTACCATGGACTTATCAGACTGGGCCCATGTCAGCGTTGACCGTTCTGCAATGCTACTGGATCTGTGGACCTGGGAATCTGCTTTGCTAAAAAACAAACAACAGGTTTGGACTGGGTGATTTATTTCTTTAGGTTTGTTATTCCTTTGTACAGACTTACACAAAAGTAGTTAGCCCTAATATCATTTGGCAAAAATAACAAATTGCTCAGCACTCCATTGAAATTAAAGACCATGGTGCATTTATGCCAAACTATTCAAACATGCAGCAGAAAACACTTAACACGTTTCGCATTAATGATGATGATTAAGTGTTTTGTTTTTTTATGGAAAATACGTTGTTTTCTGTTGCCACTTATGATTACAGCGTTTCTTTTCTGCTGCCCACTCACTCTGCTGCATGGTTCAATATTTTGGAGTATACTTTTGTTTTTCATTTCAATAGTGTGCGGAGCAATTTGTTATTTTCGCTAAATGGTCTGATTTTCCTCACGATCGAGAGGACCTCGTGAGCACCCGCTTATTCCCACACTTAAAAGTGGAGCCTGACTTCTACGTGCATTCTTTATGACTAACCATAATGTCCCCTTAACCGTAATGTCCTCTTTGACCTAACCCTAACGTTAAAATATTAATGTATGCCTTTCAGGCAAAGGTCATTATGCCGATGCACTCTAATGTCTACACAACCATGACCAATCATACTTTCAGTAGCATACTAATTCATTAAACTACCTTTGTTGCTATTGTTTGGTTTGATTACCCTTAAATGTTAATCTAGTAAATTAAGAGCCAGAGATGTAAAGTGACATAGGATCCTTCTAGTGTTGCCACCCAGACAGTAAAAAAAATGGCTTAAGGCCAATATTAGGCCTATGGAGGCAATAACAAGGCCGGTATTTTTTTTTTAAAGAAAAGGTGGCAACCCTAGATCCTTCTTAAGGTTTAGAATCTGATATTAGCTGCAGAAAAGTTAATCTAGTAGATATATAAATAACATGAGTATCTATAGATAGTAATTAGGAATAAATCACCAGTGATGAAATAGTACCTCAGGTTTATCAGGAAGGAGTAGGTTATATGAGATAAGTAGTTATTAATCTGATGTCACAATATATATCGCTGCCATCAATTCCTCCCTGCAGCAGAGGCGGTGGTGCTGATGCTGCAGATATAATTAATTTTTTTGCATTTTTTTCATTCAGCTTCTAGATGGTTACTATGAAGCTTACCAGCATGCCCTTGACCCAGGGGAAAGATTTTCTTTGGCACAGGTTATCACTGACATCATGTTCAGACGCCCACAGTTTGACATTGGCTCCAATTACTTTTTGATGGCTTACAGAGATGAGTGCCAGTGTCTAAAGCTTCATCTGCAGCTTGTGAGGAATGTGCTGAATAACCAGGTACAGAAATAGCACGTTTACTGCTGCACTCAACAGTGATGCTGCTTTTTATTTGAGTAACATATTTTCAAGAGTAACGCTATCTTTATATATACTCATAAATCATTGATATATTCCTAAGATAAAGGATGATCTATGACAAAAACACCTTTGTAATTTAGCAGCTCACAAGAAAAATTAGAAACGGAAAACAGAAAAATAAACAATAATATGCCGGTGGGTTACAATGAATACAATTCTGCATCTTTCTATGGAGCTGATTCACCCACTTGAAAATAAGGCTCCATATCATCATTTCAATATACAACATTTTAGGAGGGAAGATAACTTGAATTTTTTATAAATGAAAGGCCATTTATTCCGTAATCAGTACCATTTACAAGATTAATGCCATAGTCTTTACTAATGTGAACATTTATAAAGAATGACAGAGAAGTAGATGCTGAATTATCTTAGGTAAATTGATTGTTCTTGGACCAGGACAAAAGGTGAACCATTTAAGTGTGCAAAATTATATTTATAAGGTTTAATCCTAACTTCTTTGTAAATTCCTTCTTCTCAAAAAAAAGATGACATAAGAAAAATTCCAATTTATGCCAGCATTCTAATTCAAAATTGCTATGCATCTGGAATGCAGTTTTAGTGTCCTAACAGACTAAGAATCAAATTTGATATAGACAATGGAGATAGAGTGGGAAGTCAAAATGACAACTCTTGAGGAATGTATTGGTCCTTTGCATGGTTACCTGCACTTTTACAGAGAAGCAGCTGCTGATTATAAAATTGAAAGATGCAATATTCCCATTTCCTGACCAGTTTGTACATACAATGCACTTTCACTCTTGTGCCGCTTCCAGTAATGTTTTTGTTTCTTTACTCTGAATTACTAGGAAAATATTGAATTTAACTCTGAATTGTTGATTCACACAGATAGAAAGTCAGAGGGAGTTTGTCCAGACGATATGGCGAGATGGGCAAAAGGGTGGTGTCTATGAGTTTGGACGTCCTGCTAATATAATTCCTGAACCACTTGTATCACTGAACACTAGCTGGTAAGCGATTTCTTGTACAATTTTGGGTTCATGTTTTCTTAGGTGAGCCAAGTTAACATTTGCTTTCTGTAGTCTAGCACAATGTTTACCCCAATTTATGTTTTAAGGAGGCAAATTGGCCACTTTCTTGCAACCTGTAGATTCCTGTAACACCTTTTCAGCAAAGAGGTTGGTAGCGGAGTATGAGAAATGTAGGCCTCCAATAGCTGGAAGGACAGTTTGACTATCCTGCCACATGCCACGAGAATGAGTGCCACAAGTCATGTTCTGCTAATACCCTTCATGTAATATTCACAGCGTGTCAAATCATTTATAAAAATTGATAATAGAAATAATTGATTTGTATCTTTCCTCCTTAAAGCCCTGATTTGAAGAATGTCTATCTCTTGGAATTCCATCCTTCCTTTGGATTAGTCTACCTGATCCCCAAAGCATTGGATCACATTTTTCAGGAATTCCAGCAAATCTCCCAAGCAAAAACAGCAAGCCATTCTTCCAGTCTGGAAAAGCACGTCCTGCAGTTAGCACTGGATACATGGCTATCCACAAGAGATCACAAGTCATCCTTCAGTGCAGGCACTCGAAAAGATGTACGTATCCCTCTGTGTGTATTATGGTGAGATGTTGGGATCTGCTCTGTCAGTATTGTTACATTTTATTGCACAGGCTCACTGTAAGCAATAAGATTTAATTTGGAATTGAGACATAAATGTCATGGATTGTCTCCCTTTCTTGCTCACGGTCTACTATTTTGTCTGCAGTTGTCAAAAATAAGTTAATGTGCTAGAGGATATTTTTATAAACAGAACCCACCTAGCTCCAACCATCCCAAATACTGTCACTACCACCACCTTCCCTTCGACCTCTTCACTGACTTATGTGTCTCATGTCCCCCACTCCTTCTAGATTGCAAATTTGCGAGCAGAACTCTCTGCTTCATGCATCAGTCTGTCCGTGTTCGACAAACTTAGTATGTAGTCCCTTTCTATGCTCTATACCTAGCGTGATATAAATTGTTGGCGTCATACAAATAAATGTCAATGTAATGTAATTTTATTTTGTAGTGAAACAACTTTAAATGAAAAGAAAAAAAAATCAAACCATGTGATAAACACAAGACTTAAAGAGGAACTAAACAATCCAGATAACATTGTTATCAGACAGACAGATACTTGTGGCCTGAAATGCAAATTAACTATGCAAACTACAAAATAATCATAGGCAGGAGACACCAAAGACACTATGGACTCTTTTCAACGACCTGACTTAATTTATCTCTGATCATTGATTACCATAGACTACAATATAAAAGTTTTAGTTAAAAACCACTGATAAGTGATAACTTAGGTCTTTGAAAAGAGAACGTTTTCTTAGTTCATGCATTTGCTTGCAATTCTGTTAACACAATGTATAGATCATTTTTCATAATTTGTATGCAATGTTTTGGATTCCCTTGAAATACGCACAATCAGTGCATTTAATTACCACACTGCTTGTAAGTAAAAGGCAATACATAAAAATGTGAAACATTCTCTTTTCTTTTCTTATATAGTTTAATAAATGATAGATCTTGTGGTACAATAAGGTAGTTCTTTTTTTAATATGTTAGAGTGCGCCATATAATAGAGAAGCTCATTGTAGCATTCAAAATGCACAAACTGTTTAGTTTACCTGTAGCAACATGCTCTAGCCTGCTTAGAGTTCAATGTGTTCTGCAACTTAATTATTTTATAATGTTGGGTGGGTTGCTGCTTTAAATACAACCTTTGTCTACTGTAATCAACTACATTCAATCCAGAAATTTTACAGTAAGTATGTTTTCTTCTACAGACTCCCTTTTCACTTGAGAGTGTTTAATTGCTGCACTGGTAGTACTCCAAGCTCTGTGTTTTGTTAAAATCACCTCACAATTTAATATTAGAGGAGCCAACCTGCCAACGTTGTTTGTGTCTAAAATGGTAATTTTTGTAGTCCTTAACCATTAATTGCCATTCCTTAACCGTATATAACCATCTGTACTGGTTATGGGAATTACTGAAGTCGGTAATTTTACAATTGCCTTGATTTGCACAAAATAGTCGAATGAAAATAAAGTCCCACTTAGCTGTTCATTAAAGCCAGTTCATGTGAGATTCAGCTATCTTAGCCCAATCTTAGCTCCGCCTTTGTTAGCATGTGGGTCTGCAAACACATAAGTAACCCAAATACAATGAAAAGTATAGCAACCGAGCTACCTATGAACAAAAACAGCTAAACTTTCCAAATCAAAAAAATAAATTAATGAAAAAAGTTGTTCCCTTATTTTACGCCCACACAAAGGAGGTAGTGATGTAAGTTGAAGCTCTGAGAAGGTGTCCCTGGCACCTGATAACCACATCCTTCATTATGTCCTACTCTTGCCTCACTATGTTCACAGAGATTGTGGAGTAAATGTGTTGCAATGGTCTACCTCCACTCCTCTTTCCCTGAGCTTTGAGAAGAGTAGAGTTAATATCATGAGCAGGCGGTGGGGCCGTGATGTTCTGATTACAGTACATTTGGACACTTCAGCTGGATGGTGTTTTACATCATGAAAAAGATAAACAGGTAGTCTACCAGCACGGGAAAGCCAAGAGGCAACCAACCATGCTTCAAATTACTGTTATGATCATGGAATATCTCTCCTAATCTTCTCGTTAGGAAGATTATCAGGGAGTCGTAGAGGAGCATTGGTTGGAAAAAGATGGTTGAACATATCTCAGGTCCCCTTTCTAGAAATAGGGATGCACTTGGGTCCTTAACTCTCATCAAGTTCTAGTGTTTATAGTAACATAATAATTTATGTTGAACAAAAAAAAAACACTTTTTTTAAAAAAAAGGCAGGAGAGAGTTGGATTTGCTGTGTAAATGAATTCTCCAGAGGAGGACACTGAAGGATGAGACATTATCAGCTATATTTGAGAGATGTTGCGTTTTAGGTAGCAGTAGGACTTCCCAGAAGAGATGGCCAACAGGTAGTCTTATGTGAGGTATATAGCTCAAGGAAGGAGATATAGATTTTGGTGTCATCTGCACTTAGGTGATACAGGCAACCAAATTAGTTGATTCTATTTCAAAGAGACGATGTCACAGGAAGAAGGGCAGATGGTCAAGTACTGGCCCTTATGGGACAGAGAGTGGTGAATGTGAAGACATTATGTTGGAAAAGTAGATGAAACCAGGAGATGATGCAAGCCAGGAAAGATCCACTTGCTTACTGCTTACACCTATTGAGGATAGCGTTCATATTAAGTACCACTGTCAGACATAGAAGACCCTAGTGCTTTCTAATGCTATTTATGATGTCTGTGATTTAGTTGTTTGAAGAAGTGTTTGTGGAAGACCCTGTGCTGGTTACAGAGCTCTGCTTGTCCATCCTTGAAACGGCGGAGGAAGAAAAGAAGCATGGCCGAGCTAAGCAACTCTTCCTTCTGGACACGTTTTGCAAAATGTTGGAGCTTATCACTGTTCGCCATCGATTAATTGAAGCTTCATCTGAAACAACAGTGCTTTCTAGGTTAGAAATTACTTTCAACACTAATAAGAAAAGAAAAAAATATGAGAATTGGGATCATGATCTTCTTTGTTTTCTAGATATATGTACACCCTCTGTGCCTCCATGTTTATATGACATGTTCTTCTGTATAGCACAAATAGGCATATAAGTACTCAAATGTTTTCATATAATTGGATCATAGATGTTTTAGACTCACATATTGGTGGGCTGGGTCATGCTAACATATTTAGTGCTATAAATTTCTATGCCCCTTGTTATGTTGTGGCAAATTGGATGCATGTTTTTTGTGTATATTTTATACAAATATGTAGTGACCTGTGTACTTTTTATATCACTTCATAGGATCTATAAGAGCTTTGCTGAAGAAATGGGTTTTAATGAGTTCCACCTGTACATGAGGCCTGTACACTTTGAATTTGCCTCCCACAAAAGGCAGGTGGACCAGCTCCCTCCTATGTTCATCACTTCTCTTTTAGAGGACGATAGTGCTGTGGACCGGTGAGTGCCAGTAATGACAAATGCCAGTGTGTTTAAAACATGAAGGTCTGATTTAGCATAGTACAAAAACACTGGACAGCTCAAACAAAACTCAGAACATGGCACACACAAATCAATTCCTATCCAAGCTTTATTGACTTCAGTTGGCACTTAGTATGGGTCGCTTAAGGATTTCCAGCATAGCTTGGCATTAAGTAATTTTATTGAATTTGCACATTTGTGGTCTTTGAACTAAAAGGTCATGACAATGTCACTTTTAACAGAGGATACCAGGAATTACATATTTTGATATTATGATTTTAAGGTAACTGCTTTATATTCCTTACCAAAGACATTCTTCTTTATCAAAGTGGTCTTGATCATATTCTGTATATTCTTGTATTTATGCCTTCATTTGTTTTCCTGTAGGTATACACCATCAACCCAGCTTCTTGCCATTCATGAAATTGATGAGAATCAGATTGGCAAATTCAGCTTCTGGACAAGGGATGGAATATTACAGGTGAAAATACCAACTCCAGATTATTATTCTGTCCTTTATATTGGAATCTTACTTGGGAACATATCCGAAGTCTCCCACCTTCCTGTAATTCTGAGTGTGCATTGGATTTGTGAGGATAGAAAATTTATGGAAGTTCCCCTCCGACTTATTCTTCCTATCGAGCTGAACAATGGGGAAGAGAGCCTATCAAGGTTATGTGAGAGACTAAAGATGTGGGAGAGAGTAGGAATGGCTAATGTATGAGATCAGATCTGTGTAAGACAGTCTGGCTGGACAGAGTGCCATCAGGCTGTGTAAGAGAGCAGGGCTGACTGGTAATGGCTTGATGTGTAAGAGAGCTATAGGGAGAAAGCTGTGGGAGCTATCTGGGGTGATTGGGCCAGGGCCGTCATCCAAAATTTCAGGGCCACAACAGATAATTTGCTCATTAATAGCCACTGATAATTTGCTCATTAATATGCCACTGATCATTTTTCCATTAATTTGCCACTGATAATTTGACCATTAATATGCCACTGATAATTTGCTCATTAATATGCCACTGATAATTTGTCCATTAATATGCCACCGATAATTTGCTCATTAATAGCTACTGATAATTTGCTCATGAATAGCCCCCCTACTCCGCCTTCCCCGCCTTCCCCAGTACTAACCTGGATGATGCTCGTCCCCTGCAGTCTCCCCCGCTGCTGCTCAACCATGACTGTCTCCGTGTGAGGCAGTGGGGGTTGTAGCATTTTGTATGTGTTGTGTTTGAAACAAAAACTTCATAAAACTTCTAACTTTGCATTGTATAAGCGTCAAAGTGTATAACTTTCTTTAAATCTGCAGCTCCTGAATAAATCTGGTGTAGAAAACATGCAAGTTGCCCTCGCCTGTCAAGTCAGCCAGAAACATGCTCTCATAGCAGCTGTCCAACTGGCTTCTTTTTGTCACATGACATGCTGCTCATTACACAATGATGATATGAAGGTCAGTCAGGAAAACCGTGCGGTCATCATTTATATCTGAAACTCATAAGATGTTTCTTAACAGTGTCATATTCAGTGAAATACATAGATTATCCCAATACAGTGGGGAGGAGGAGATTGGAAATACCATAACAACTGAATAGATATAACATATATACATCAGAAACATTGAACATTTTATATTGGGGTCTACTCTATAAAGAGATAATTGGAGGGAATTGAGTTGGGAATTTCAAACTTAAGACCGACTGCATTAGAGAATTTTACCAACTTGTCTACATCGGACCTACAGTTTGAAATTCCCACTTTCTTTTTATTGAGTAGACTGTATAGTGTCCATGTTGCTTTCTTTTTGTTGATACCTATAACATCCAGGATGATAAATCATAAAATATTTAACAAAAAATGGTTTCAGAGTTAAAATAGGTTGTTCACACAGACATAGCTTTCTCACATATTCACTGATTTAGATTTAATTAAAATAAGTGCCACTAGTGTTGGAGATCTTCTAAATAACAAAGCATCATAACACTTAGGATATGGCAATTTATTAATTATTACTAATACTAAATGAAGTATTTCAGCGTGAAATCATTTTAAAGTGATATGAATCATACTTCTACTGAAGCCTAGAGTCATTTTAATATTTTTCTGACTTGTTTTCTTATGATAACAGGTTGCTTTCACGAGAAAATAAGTTATCTCGAGAAAACAAGTCAGAGAAATATTAAAATTAGATGGCCTCTCTGGATTTCCTTATATTTCTGGGGCTATGTATAATAAGAATATTAATGCATTATGTCAGGAAATGTAGTGATAGTTGTATTTATATTTTATTTATGCAAGTGGGTCAAAGGCTTGTGAAATGTGTCAGTTTGTATAATTACATTAATAACTGTATGGGTGTTGAATTTGTAATATTTTAATAGAACAAGGTTATCTAGTTTTACCAGTGGAATGAAAATGCCTGCATTAAATGACTATAATACAACAAAGAGAATATCCATTAATAGAGTTGTTTGTGCATGTATTTACCTTTAAACACTTGATAATGTTTTAGGATGGGAATTCAGAGTTACAAAGGCAGAACAGTTCTGTAAGTGAGAGAAATTCTACTTCTTGGTCATTAGTTGAAAGTCAGATGTCATTAGCACCTATGCCCCATGCCAATGGGAATGCATCACAAGGACACTGGAACAAGAAAAGGTAAAATATTAAACTTTGTTAAAATATCCTTGTTTCTCACGAATGCGTCAAGTTGGTGTAGGCATTAGAATGCATAGGCATAATAACGTGCATCCTAAGGGTTAGCGTTGGGCGTGGATTAGGAATAGGAATATGTTTAACATAGAGGTTGAGCACTACATCTAGTAGAACACACTATGACACCTAGAAACTCATTGACTTCAAGGGTTTTCCATTCTATTCTAGACTCCCAGAAGCTTTTGTGTCAATTCAACTGGAAAAAGTGGGTCCACGTGATACAATGCTGAATACATTTCTCCACAAGAAAGAAGTGATGGGTACTGTGCTCAGAAACCCTGTAAGAATCAAATGTGACCTCATTATTTTAGTACTCTTATGAATATGTACCATTCCCAAACTACAGATTGTGCCGTAATGAATGTTATGAGAAAATGTACCAATTCTCAGGCAATATGGACATATAGGAAAAAAAAAACACAAACCTAGTGTACCATCTTCTGTAGATGAACATATTAAGATGGATTTTACAAATATTCACAAAAGGTTCGGCATTAAGGATAAAGCTGAATGCTAAAAGCACACATAATTTAATTCTGCCTCACCCTACACCTAAAAATCCAATGTCAAGTTCTATGGAATAAAGATGATGACGATTTGCTGCCTTAGATGCCTACCAACATCTTCCTATAAATCCCTTGCATATCTCCAGTCTGGTATTGTACACAACACAAGGGGCAGATTAAGAAGAATAACTTGGTAGTAGCATCATAGCCTACATTAAAGACAGTATACATAAAAGGCTTTGAATTTCCCAGGACCTCCAGATGCCTGCTTTAAGTTTCTTTCCACTGTTCCAGCAATTTACACCTACCCTGGTAGAATTAGACAATCGGTGACATTTAAGTTGCCCTGGCCCATGGCTACCAAAAAGTATCTATTCTTCAAAAAAAATACCACCCATGCTATGGACTCCACAAACTTGCTATTGGTCTCAGCCAATTGTTTTACCTGCCTTTCAGCATAATACAGGCTGGGTGGTAATTCTACCCATGCCATCTAACTATGCTACTATAGTCTTTTTTAAAGTATCCTCACTGCAGTTTTCCTTTGTGTCTGAAATTGTGAAGTATGGTAGCAGACATTTGAGAGGCAGCATAGCTTAATGGAGTGTATTTATTATGTTTCTATATTACAGGATGAAATGGAAAAACTCAAACGAGAGCTTGTAACGGAGTACTGTCAAAAGTGAGTTGGTTCACCTTTTTGATCTGTTGATTTATGACACTAAATAAAGTGTCAGCCAAGCGTTCATTTAATTTACATTTATATATGTATAAATGCATCAATGAAACAAAATAGTTGATGTAATTATTCCTTACCCAACCGTAAAAAAAAGGCACATACCCTGAATAAACTTTCAAATAAATCTGGTAAAAAAGGAGATTAATATTATTAAATATAATATTATTATAGATAGATTTATTGCTGTATATGAAGTAACAATACTACCTATCCAAGCCCCGTACCTATCCAAGCATATAGGAAATAGGCTAGGATGGGCTGCACCTTTAGTAAGTCTGGAAGGGGGTCAGGAGAAGAGAAGCCTGAGGAGGGATTACTGCAGTGAGAACTGTAGTGTACATCCATGTGGTTTCCATGATCTTATTTCTACCTAAGCTAAGTATGCGGCACGTAGTGCATTCTGTCTAGGGTTGCCACCTTTTCCAAACAAAATACTGGCCAGATGTGTGGCCGGAGCTACAAGAGGGAGTCGTCATGGGGGTGGAGCCACAAAGGGGGCGGATTATCACTGAAATGATATATATTATTTGTATATCATGCCAGTGAGAAGTGTGTGTGTATATATATATTTGTATATCATATACACACACAAGCCATCTCTCACACTCCCAAACAAGCTTTCTAGCACACACTGTCTCACACACACATGCAGTTTCTCACACACAGACTTTTACTATGTCTCTCTCACTCACTGTCTTTCTCACTCTCTTACAGACTCTCTCTCACTCACTGTCTCTCTCACTCTCTTACAGACTGCCTCTCTCACTCTCTTATAGACTCTCTCTCACTCACTGTCTCTCTCACTCTCTTATAGACTGTCTCTCTCACTCACTGTCTCTCTCACTCTCTTACAGACTGTCTCTCTCACTCTCTTACAGACTGTCTCTCTCACAGACTGTCTCTCTCACTCTCTTACAGACTGTCTCTATCACTCTCTTACAGACTGTTCTCTCACAGACTGTCTCTCTTACTCTCTTACAGACTGTCTCTCTCACTCTCTTACAGACTGTCTCTCTTACAGACTGTCTCTCTCACAGACTGTCTCTCTCACTCTCTTACAGACTGTGTCTCTCACTCACTGTCTCTCTCACTCTCTTACAGACTGTCTCTCTCACTCACTGTCACTCTCTCACAGACTGTCTCACTCACTCTCTCTCTCACACAGACTGTCACTCTCACTCTCTCACAGACTGTCAGTACTCTCACACACTGTCACTCTCACTCTCTCTCACAGACTGTCACTCTCACTCTCTCTCTCTCACAGTCTCTCTCAGACAGTCTCTCTCACTCTCTCTCTCTGTCTCTGTACCTTTCATGGAGGGGTCTCTGGACATGTTGAGCTGTTCCTGTGTGATCTGGGTGTTGGTCCTCTTCAGTGCAGCTTGCAGGGGGAGGAGCTCCAAGCAGGTCAGGGGAGCAGGTCACGGCAGTGAGACCTGCTGATTATTCTCTCTCCCCGCACGAGCCGAATCCTCTGATTCCAGGACAGTGTCCTCGAAAAAGGAAGGCTCTGCAGTGGAGGAGATACAGCAGCAGCATAAAGCAGCTACACCAATGAAAATACCCGGCTTTGCATTGCCGGTATATTAGATATACCGCCCCTAAGACCCCAAAAACCGGCTGTGCCGGTAAATTACCGGCCAGGTGGCAACCCTAATTTTGTCCATTATTTGAATGTTTTTAAAATGGTCATTTGGAGCTGAAATGTAAATCTGGCACATGTTTTGAGCTCTGAACAGTAAAGTTTTGATTATTTGTGTTGTCATAGTTATGTATGGTCTACTTATATGGAACTCTCATTTAGGTTACAGGGATGCATATCCAGCTATTCCCTTCGAGGACAGATCATTGCATATTGTAACAGTATGAAACATCTACTAGAGGAATTTCCCAGCATTAGGAAAACACATTTTGTCATCGGACAATCTCAAACAACAAAGTCTGGCCAAAAAGAGGTCCTTCAGCCAGATCCCAGGTTTGTCACAAGCGCAAGCTAACTATATCAGTCTGGTGTAGCAGATTGGTGTGCAAATAACATCATGGGTGTTATGTCACTCTCCCAGGTTCACTTCAGATATAGAAGTTTTTATTTTTCTGGCAGATCTCTTCAATATTCTTCCCAACAAGCACATAACCAAATCATTTTATGTATATTTGATCTCCTCCTCAACTTTTGTGTTTTTTGAGGGATTGTATAGACAAGACTCTTTGTGGCATTACTTTGTGGACATTAGGAATCTACAATCCACCAAATACTGTGACACATCATTTTTGTAAATTCAGGATTGATTAAGCAATTTTTTATAATGCAAAATGTGTTGTCTTATTGCTTTTTCAATTGAAATTATCTGTTGGATTCACATGGTTTTTGCACATTAACTTTTTCCAATGCTGGATTTACAAAAACCATGTGCCCCAATATTTTGGGGATTGCTTATACTGAAGAGCAGATCGCTTAGATTACCATTTAAACTGCTTGAAGAGAGCCCATGTATGTAAGATGTGCCCTGAATATTAACTTAAACTAAGAAGATTTCTACATATTAATTAAGAATCATCCGGAGAATCATAGCACCCACACAAACTACAAAACCATCACTTAGCAAGCATAATTTAAGGGGAGAAATGGTATACAATTTTATAAACAATGTTCACATATTGTTAGCATCCCAAGCAGAGACTGATCTCATATGACATTATGCTTCAGTTAAAAGATCTGCATACATAAGTGTGTGTGTATATATGCGTGTGGGTAATGCTGGCAATAATCAAGAATGTTTTGCACGAACAATGTTTCAGTCCCTTTTTGGAGACTTTAATCAAGATAAATTAGAGACTTTTATCTCAATAAAATTATCTCCTATGAGTTGATCCATTTATCACTTTGGTGTCAGGTCTTGAGTGCAGCAGGTCTACTACCTATCTATATTTATCTATCGATCAATAGATAGATAGATAGATAGATAGATAGATAGATAGATAGATAGATAGATAGATAGAGATATATCTTATATTTAAAACAGAAAATCCTTGTGTTCTTTTTTGAAGCAGGAAAAACTCTTTAATGCAGAACTGAAATACGCTGGAATTTCTAGGTCAACGCAACTATTCTTAACGCTCTACATTCTTCCTTTTCCAAGTTATGAGTTAATTAAGTTTTGAGGTGATTAGCCACCACATAAACGGCAACATTTATGGGTCATTGTTCTACATCACCAGTGATGTCATAATCTCCCCTTGTCCATGCCACCGTTAGAACCTTTGAAACCTATAACATAAGGTCTCATTTGCTGTTGTGCTACAGCATGTTAAGAAATATGGAGGAACCTATGCAAATTTCACTGGATGCTGTCAGTATGGGCATTGGGGATGGACAAAAGGAGATTATGACTGGTGATGTAGAACAGTGACCCTTCAACTTCACAGCACTTGCAAGCATTCTAAGCTAATTGACCCAAAGTTTGGAAAGATTTGGGATACATCAGGGTCATATTGGAAGCTGAATTTTGAGCTACCCAATATGCCCCAATGTGACCCTAAATAACCTTGCAATTTGGCCACCATGGGCAAAAACATTCTGAATGCTCTCGAAACTGAAAGCACACCAAAATACACAGAACCGAGTAGAAGGTACAGGAATCTAAATCTGGGGCGAAGCCATATAGTAAAACTAGTAGATATATATTGGTTTTATTCCTATACTAATATAACCCACAACATTGGTCAGGTTATATAATAACTTTAGCAACATAAAAGTCTCTGGGACTCCTAAACTACTCACCAGACTGCTATGTAAATCCCTCCGGAGGAAAGTCTGATAAGTGCTGACACCTGGTAAATCATCTCAACGCCGGGCACACCAGCCCTCATACATACAAAGAAACAATGCAGGCAAAGAGGAATATGTAGTAGCAATACATGTAGGAGACAGGCATGAACAAAATGCACCCGCCAGCCAATTGTATGCCTTATGCATTTCGTTCCTATGATTAAGTGCCAATCAGCATGTACTACAGAGGGCGTACATTTTGGATTATTCCCCTTTGCCTGGATTCCTTCTCCGCATCAGATTAAATCAGTGTATAATATTAACCTGCTGATGCAAGTGCTTATTCAAATTAAAAAACTTTTTTCAGCCAATTAAAAATATATATTTTCTTTAATTGCAGAGAATTTCAAGAGCGTCCACATAGATTATTGACAGAGAATGGACGGCTATTTCTCAATTTGTGGTATATTCCACACCCAGCTGAAGTGCTCGTTATGTTTAAAATGCTGCCAGAGAAGGTGATGCTGTAATATGTTCTTTTTAGTAGTTTGTGTGTTTTTGATGACTGCCTGGATTTTAACAATGTAAAAGGCCTCAGGTGTTAATCATGTTTTAACTCATATGTAAGTGGCTAGGTAATCAGTCACAATGATTTTGTTTTTCAGGGTTTCCTAAAAAGCTACTTTCAGGGTACTTGTGATCGTGCTTAGAGATTTATTCTCCTGTGGCATGTTGTACTTTTCCTACACTTTAGAAAAAATGGGTCAACAGGCATGCCAGCCAAAACTCTGCTGACAAAAGTCTGCAGTACAAAACTTCCTCACTAGCAAGCATGTCCACACCCAAAAAGCAAAGGCTATTATAATATACTAATATGCCAAACAAAGTAAAGCATCAAGTGAAATAATAACCCAAGTAGAAATCAGATAGGGATACAGGAATGCAGTCTCAGTGGAGAATAGGAAAATGGGGAAATACAAGTATAAATATAACCAATAGGTTAAATATAACCTAATACACAGGCATTTCTATACAAAGAAGTTGTACTATAGATAATATAAGTATAAAGATGAAGTTGGAGTGAGCAATACAAGAAAAGCAGTAATTCATGGAAATAAATAGTCAGCAAAAAGATTTGATAAATCACATTTTTTTTATATTTTACTCAAGCACTCCCCAGTGATTACTCTGCATGTTTACTGCAAGTGCAGCAGCACTGTTAAATAGACACTGAGGATATGAAGTTTTGTTTCATTAAGTCACTTCATGTGCTCTTACATTTGAATACATTATGTGGACTCTGAGTGACCTTGCTCTTGTACACAGTAGTATACTGTATATATATATATATATTTTTATTTTTTTTAAAAAGGTTTTATTGAATCACCACAGGATATTACAAATAGAAAATACATTGTCATAATAACCATAAATATCCTTGGTTACATAGAATTTATACAACAAAAATACAATGCAGATAACTAATATTGAAATAAAAAAGAGAGAGATATATAGAGGTCAGTGGAGAAAAAAGGAAAGGAAAAGAAGCAGAGGAAGAGAAAGAAAGTTGGGTATGGTCAGGAACCAGTATCTGTTACATATCTTTGTTTGGGGTTAACACATACCCTGATGTCACTTTTAAATAAGCTAGTTGAATCATATAGGAATTCTGGGTCTCATTATAGTTTTGCCAAACATTCCTCCCAAGTCTTTATGATCTCGGAGTATTGTACCAAACGGTTATTTAGGACATAGTGTAATTTTTCCATTTGCAAATTGTATGTTATTAGGTGACGTAGCTCATCATTATTCGGAGCTAATGGGTCTTTCCATCGTCTGCTAAGTAGTGTTTTACCAGCCAATAGTATCTGACCCAAGATTACTTTCTGTGGCCATTTTAATAGAGGGGGGAAAACATGTAAAATAGCTAATTCTTGGGACTGTGCTAGGGGCTTCTGCAGTAGCGTAGTGATAATCGAGTAGATATAAGACCAATATTTGGAGAGCACTGGGCACTCCCACCAAATATGTTTCATTGACCCAGGTAGGTTACAGCCCCTCCAGCACATATTCGTGGTAGAGGGGTGTTACGGTTACTCCCAGGCTAGCTGGAAGCTGGACCGCTAGAAAGTCTGGATCCCAGTTTAGAGAGAGAGAGAAGAGAGAAGCCACTTTGTCTCGATATCCAGACGGATCTTGTAAGTGTAGATCAATCCCACTAGCTATTTTACAGCTAGGATACTCTTTCCCCACAAAACGAGTCAAGGCTGCGATTGGAAAGTCAGACAAGAACTGACCAGAACTGTTTATTGATGTAGAAACACAGAATATATACAGTTGAACATCTTGACAAACCAAATTGGACAAAGGAACTATAACAGGATTAAAGTTTAACCTAAGGACATACAAAGGGAAATCCTGCATCACACCTTTCAGGATACAAAGGTGCCCAGTTCAGATACACACAGGAAACTAAATGACTTACATAAGACAATGGGAAAGGTGACAATAATTACAGGGATTAAAGGATAGGATCCAATCTTAACTTGGGGAAAGCACAGTGAATAGGACAAAGACTTGGATCCTAGTAATTACAGTACATTCCTCTGCTTGGGAGATAATTGAGTTAACCTTTGTATCAGCTCAATTATCTCCAAGCTAAAATATACAGGTTTTACATAATATTAATAACTTTCAAAATATGCATCACATTCACATAAAACATACATTTTCAGAATCAGCATACTTTAAATATGAACATAACACATATGTCCATAGACCCCAGGGCCATAGTCACAGGGGAGGAGGCTGGCAAACAGGCCTCTCCAGGACCAAATGGCGAAGGGCACTTCGTCACAGTAATCCTTTCGGGAAAAAGATGCAATATTCCCGTATCGAAGCCAGAGTATCATAACATAGTCAACAGAATCCAGGGTAATTAACAGTTTTGTAACAAGGGGTATATTTTTGCTAACCTAGTGGGAACATAATACCATCTAAATAGTAATTTTTTTGTGACTTCCATATGATTGGCATTATGAGAAATCTTCCGTGGGAAAGTAATCGCTTGTTTCCAATCTAGAGGCACAGTATTATATCTTAACAGTGCAACACATTGTCTGATGACATCACTAGAGAGACAGGAAATTCCATTCATTTGAAATTATTCTCATTGGTTACTGCAGCAAAAAAAAATGGAAATTACTTTTACTCAGCTAGTGTGGATTCTTACAAACTTCTGTAATTTCACAATTTCATCTAGCTGTAAGTATTTTATATTTTAAGCAATGCAAAATGTTAAACATGCATTTAAAGTACTTTGAAAGCACATTCAAATGCACTAGACAGTCCCTACAACAGTTGCGAGAAATGTGCAACTTCTGCTCAAAAATTCCATAAGGTTACATAATTTTTTAAGGTCATGTACCCCCCACAAATTCATGTATACAATAAATGTATCAATATAAAATGTATGGTACAAGTATAGAAAAATATTTTGATATTACATGCTAGTGCTTCTGTAGACTTAACATTGCCTTCAAGACACTTTTTCCCCCCAGTCTGCTCGTTAAATAAAAACTGGGAAACTAGCCTACTCTCAACATACTCTAGCAGCAATGGTGGGCCCCAGGGTGGATTTTGAGAGGGGATTTTACAGTAGCAATACATGTGTGTATTTGTCTACAGGCTGGTAAATAATTATCTTGAGCCCAGTGTTAAGTCTTTGAAGGCATTATCATGGCCGGTATTTTTTTTTGAAGAAAAGATAGCAAACTTATACATCAACTCCATTATGTTTGTGTTTGAATTATGTTCAAGTTCTATATATTGCAGCAGTGTCTCTCTGATTGACTGTTACACCTGCATTTGTCACAATGATGCTTTGTAGGTTGAATAAATATGACTAACTCACTTTGTTTTGTTTGCAGGAAGCCTATCGTGCACTCTACCAAACTCTGCAGATCGTAGCGGCCATGCATGACATTGTATCTTATATATTTAGCTTTGCTCAGCTTGGAAATTCATGTAGTGGTCACTGTGATTTAAATTATAAGATACTGACAGCAGACTGGGGTGGGACAGAAGGCATAGGTAATAATTACTGCATATATGGTAACTTTGACACCACATGATGACATGAAACATTTAAAGTCCACATAAGTGATCGTCTACGAACATAGTTAATCCATTTTAAATTTCACATGACAGCTTTCTCTGTAAACACAAATATAACATGCCTGATAAGTGTAATACTACATTTCATCAGTATTTGTATCTACATTTTACAAATGCCAGGCAATGCAAAGTAATTTTATTGCTAAGAATGTTTTCTGTCCTTTTTAAAGCATACCCAACATTGCAAAGAGGAAGATTACATTTTGTACCCTTGTTGTCATATTCAGTTATTTTATAAACCTATGCTCTGCAAAGAAGTAGTAATACAGTACAAAGTGCAGTCAAATATTTGTGGAAATGATTTCCTGATATACATATATTAGTGGAATAAAGTAGTTTGGTTTCTATTGCTTTTTACAGGTGTTCAGAATAAAACCAAAATGTACTTTTTCAGATAAGGAACAAATAATTCTAAATGGTTCACTCATAGAAGCATAGAAACATAGAATGTGTCGGCAGATAAGAACCATACGGTCCATCTAGTCTGCCCAATTTTTTTTTTTGAGTACTTTTATTAGTCCCCCGTTCCCGGTCTTATAGCTAGGATAGCCTTGTGTCTATCCCACGCATGCTTAAAATCCTTGACTGTGTTTACCTCTACCACTTCTGCTGGCAAGCTATTCCATACATCCACTAACCTCTCAGTAAAGTAATACTTCCTGATATTACTTTTAAATCGTTGCCCCTCTAATTTAAGACTATGTCCTCTAGTTGTGGTAGTTTTTCTTCTTTTAAATATACTCTCTTCCTTTACTGTGTTGATTCCCTTTATGTATTTAAATGTTTCTATTATATCCCCCCTGTTACGTCTTTCCTCCAAGCTATACATGTTAAGATGCTTTAACCTTTCCTGGTAAGTTTTATCCTTCAACCCATGAACCAGTTTAGTAGCCCTTCTCTGAACTCTCTCCAAAGTATCAATATCCTTCTGGAGATACGGTCTCCAGTACTGCGTACAATACTCCAAGTGAGGTCTCACCAGTGCTCTGTACAATGGCATGAGCACTTCCCTCTTCCTACTGCTAATACCTCTCCCTATGCAACCAAGCATTCTGCTAGCATTTCCTGCTGCTCTATTGCATTGCCTACCTACCTTCAAGTCCTCTGAAATTATTACTAATAAATCCCTTTCCTCAGATGTTAAGGTTAGGACTGTATCAAATAGTCTATATTCTGCTTTTGGGTTTTTACGCCCAAGGTGCATAATCTTGCACTTGTCCACATTAAATGTCAGTTGCCACTGCTCTGACCATTTTTCTAGTTTAGCTAAATCATTTGCCATTTGGCTTATCCCTCCATGAATATCAACCCTGCTGCAAATCTTTGTATCATCAGCAAAAAGACATACTTTGCCAACAAGACCTTCTGCAATATCGCTAATAAAAATATTAAAGAGAATGGGTCCAAGAACAGATCCCTGAGGTACCCCACTAGTAACAAGACCTTGAATTGAATATACCCCATTGACTACAACCCTCTGTTGCCTGTCACTCATCCATTGTCTAATCCATTCAACAATATTGAAATCCAAACTCAAAGATTTCAGTTTATTGATAAGCCTTCTCTGTGCGACAGTGTCAAAAGCCTTACTGAAATCTAGGTAAGCAATGTCTACTGCACCACCCTGATCTATTATTTTAGTTACCCAATCAAAAAAATCAATAAGATTAGTTTGGCATGATCTCCCTGAAGTAAACCCATGCTGTCTCTGATCTTGAAATCCAAGCGACTTTAGATGTTCAACAATCCTATTCTTTAACAAGGTTTCCATTATTTTCCCCACTGCTGAAGTAAGACTTACTGGTCTATAGTTGCCCGCCTCCTCCCTACAGGGCCGGCGCTACCGTAAGGCAGCACAGGCGGCTGCCTTAGGGCGCACCAATGGGGGGGCGGGAAAATCGCCCGCTCCCCCAGACCCCAGTACTTACCTCCAGGGCTCGAGTCCTGCAGGAACGCGTGGGAACGGCGTTCCTGCACTTTTTTCATGGCAGGAACGCCGTTCCCTTTGCTCCTGCAGTGGCTGATCTGGATTTGAGCCGCCGTGATAAATTTTTTTTTTTTTTTTTTCTAAGTCCAATTCTCGCGAGACGCGAGATTTCGGCCGTTTCGCGGGCTTTTCTCGGCAGGGAGGAGGTGTCCGTCCAGGGACACGGAGCAGCAGCTACCAGGTAAGTGATGGGGAGGAGGGTGGTTCCTGGGCATCTGAGAGACATAATATTACTGGGCATCTGAGAGGCATAATATTACTGGGCATCTGAGAGACATAATATTACTGGGCATCTGAGAGGCATAATATTACTGGGCATCTGAGAGACATAATATTACTGGGCATCTGACTGGCATAATATTACTGGGCATCTGAGAGACATAATATTACTGGGCATCTGAGAGACATAATATTACTGGGCATCTGAGAGGCATAATATTACTGGGCATCTGAGAGACATAATATTACTGGGCATCTGACTGGCATAATATTACTGGGCATCTGACTGGCATAATATTACTGGGCATCTGAGAGGCATAATATTACTGGGCATCTGAGAGGCATAATATTACTGGGCATCTGAATGGCATAATATTCCTGGGCTCTGACTGGCATAATATTACTGGGCTCTGACTGGCATAATGTTCCTGGGCATCTGACTGGCATAATATTACTGGGCTCTGACTGGCATAATATTCCCATTGAAATACTGGTAAGTTTGTTGATTTAACTTTACTTCATTTTAAATATTGTATTTGTTCCCATTTTGTTTCTTCACTTCAAAATAAGATATATTCAGTGTGCATAGGAATTTGTTCATAGTTTTTGTTTTTACTATAGTCCGGCCCTCCAACGGTCTGAGGGACAGTGAACTGGCCCACTGTTTAAAAAGTTTAAGGACCCCTGGGCTAAATACTGGCATATTGAGTGGCAAAATAGTGTATCTCAGGTTATGTGTGAATTG
This sequence comes from Pelodytes ibericus, assembly GCA_036172795.1. Classification (NCBI taxonomy): domain Eukaryota; kingdom Metazoa; phylum Chordata; class Amphibia; order Anura; family Pelodytidae; genus Pelodytes; species Pelodytes ibericus. Next base: position 102,897,508 of record CM069861.1, on the reverse strand, counting down.
GTGTAACTGTGTGTGTGTAAGTGGTAAGGGTGTCTGTGTGTGTGACTGCAAGGGTGTCTTTGTGTTTAAGGGTTTCAATGTGTGACACATTTAGAGCATGCGAGTTGAATATTTAGATGTATTTATTTTCTACACTATACATTATTCACACACATATATATATATATATATATATATATATATATATATATATATAATGTAAGGAGGCTTAATGGTGTGGGAGGCGTGGCGGATCAGAGCAGGGGGGCACCAAAATGCACCTTCGCCTGTGTAGACGAAAATTCTTGCACCGGCCCTGCCTCCCTACTACCTTTCTTGTGAATGGGCACAACATTAGCTAATTTCCAATCTTCTGGAACTACTCCCGTTAACAATGATTGGTTAAATAAATCTGTTAACGGTTTTGCTAGTACACCACTAAGTTCTTTTAATAACTTTGGATGTATCCCATCAGGTCCCATCGACTTATTTGTCTTTACTTTAGACAGCTGAAGTAAAACCTCTTCCTCTGTAAACTTACATGCATCAAAAGACTCATTAGTCTTTTTCCCTAAATGAGGTCCCTTACCCTCATTTTCATTTGTAAAAACTGAACAAAAATATTCATTAAGGCAGTCTGCTAAGCCTTTATCCTCTTCTACATAGCATCCTTCTTTTGTTTTTAATCTAACTAATCCTTGTTTTACTTTCTTTTTCTCATTTATGTATCTAAAAAATGTTTTATCCCCCTTTTTCACTGACTGGGCTATAGTCTCTTCTGTGTGTGCTTTGGAAGCTCTTATAGCTTGCTTTGCCTCTTTCTGCCTACTCTTATAGATCTTTCTATCTTCCTCACTCTGAGTATTTTTATAATTACTAAATGATAGCTTTTTATTTTTTACTATTTTAGCCACCTCTGCAGAGTACCACAGTGGTTTCTTCAATTTTTTGCTCTTACTGACAAGCCTTATGCAATTTTCTGTTGCCTTCAGTAGTGCAACTTTTAGATAATCCCATTTCTCCTGGACTCCATTTAAATTGCTCCAGTCTGATAATGACTCCTTTACACCTAATCTAATTTTAGAAAAGTCTGTTTTTCTAAAATCTAAAACTTTTGTTTTTGTGTGGTGTGACTGCGTCACTGTTCTTATATTAAACCACACTGTCTGGTGATCACTAGATCCTAAACTTTCACCTACAGTAATATCTGATAACAACTCTTACATGCTCTGTGTTAATCCTGATTAAATTGACACATGTGCCATGTTTTTACAGACAACATATTTATTTTTAAATTGGCTAAAATAAATACTTTACCTGTTTTTAAAGAGGGATTAAATATTTAAAGTTTTTAGTCCCTCTTTAATTGTCAATCACAGTCCCCATGCTAAATTTGATAGGATCATTTCTTACAAATTTTCTTCACGACTATGAAAAGCAGTCAACTGTTACATATTGTACTCCAAATATGTATTGGTAGATTTTATGAATGTATTGTTTATTTTCGTACCTTTTTATTACCTTTTATTACCTTTTAAAAGTGGTGTTTTTAAACTGAAAAATTTTTTTTTGCATATTTTAATCCCATGTTTTACTATTTAATTTGTGATAATAATTGATTAAACTAAGTATTATATCTAAAAATAAATAAGAAATTATATAATTCTAGGTATTTCGTTACCCTTGTTTTCCATTACCTCAGTGCATCTAACTATTTTTTAAGAGGGCTTTAGAAAATGTAGACAAGCTAAACACTGTATTATCTTGTCTTCTTTTTACTATTGGTAAAATATACAGTACATTAGTACTTGTGTCAAAGGACACCTGCACTGTAAATCAGTTCTACCTGTGTTAGTTAAATTTTCAGTAGTGTATGTGGTGTACTTACTAAAACATGGTTTCTGTTGTTTGCATGCCAGGTGCAGAGCTGCGGGAAATTCAAAAATTAATTGATGGCCTGCAAAACCCTCAAGATCCCAAACAAGTTTCCTCATTGCTCCTCTTGAGACGAGAAGTCATATTTATACAGTTTGATGTAGCCGTTCGCCATTTGATTCGGTATGCAATTTGTTTTTGTGGTAGTGGTAAATCTGCAGTATTAACTGTAACGAGAAGGCTAGGCAGCCTGATGTTAATTCTCGTTTTGTAAGGGGTTCGATATCCTTAGATATTCCAAGTCCTTAGGAATAGAGTATCAGCTTCCACGCCAACCAAAATGTAGCGATCCCCAGAAGTAGACACAGCTACCAAGGTTTGTCACAAGCAAGAAGAACAGTTTATTGTAGATAGGACAGCACATTTATACAGTAACATCTTGATAACAGGGGAGACTGAACAATACACTTAAAGGGATTAACTTCCACACAATGGGTAACACAATTAAACCTGGCACCAGTCTGGGAGGTGGACCAATGAGGATACACAGGCATACAATCACAGTTTAACACACCTTTTCCAGCTGGCTTCCAGAATCACAGTATTTTGTGACATTAACGTACAAAAAATACCAGTTTGTCTTGATGAAGGCTGTAGACTGCACAAGCAAAGAGACTATTCCTGTGTTTCGGAATAAATTTACTTTTAATAAGCACTATCGAGTAAAAAAAAAGTAAACTATTTTAAACTATCAGTCCAGTGATATTGAAATCTGTTGGAACAATCAATAAGATATAAATGACAACAGTTGCAGCATATAAATGTGCTGAGTGAAGTGATAGAGCACACTGTAAAACACTGGACTGTGTTAAAAAAGACAAAATATGCTAAATAAGGACAATTAATGTCATATAGTCATACTAGAATAATAAGGAAAGCCAACTGCCATAAGTTCGACCTGAAAGGCTATATAAGGTTATACTAAGATATAACAGCATTAAGTGTTAGGCAACAACACTTACTCAAATGTCTGTAGACTGGGAAGAGAGCCAAAAGGGCCAGGGTTAAAACTCAACATTAGATTTGCAATAAGTTAAGTTAAGGATACTTTTGCTTTCTTATGCTAAAATAAAACAACATGTTTACTATTTGATATAAACAAAGAACGCAGAAATAAAATATATTGTGTAACCACACAATTATAATCGGGTTTTCTGTTTTTGGTTTACTCATAATGGTTTTTAGAAAATGTCACTGGGTATATGCTTCTAGTGGGCCTCAATTTCAGGCGGCAATGAAAATGTTCCAGTAAGGTCTACTGAAGGTCAGAACCAAATTAGGTGGCACTCCCTACGTAGCTGCAGTTAGAAATACATGGAACAAAATAGGTGGAGATTTCTGGATAGGCTGCAAGTGTTTAGCCTGTGATTGCCCAAAGATTAGTAATGGAATATACCATCAGCCAAGGGGTAGGAAGACTTCAAAACATTTTACAGCAGGATCTGACTGTGGTTTTTCGGAGCAAGGACACTGTGTACTGAAAATGATTAGCATAGAGGGAGTAGCTGGTTATACCGGTAGCATAGTTTATGGTTAGAACACCTAATATCTAGCTTACTCAAGGCCCACAGTTGTTATCAACTGTTCCTGCACAGATTATCACACACCTAAGAAAGAAAACCATGTACAAACCCCAGTGAACATCTGTCTTTGGGCAGGATAGGGCAGAAAGAGGTTACAGCTCTAAATGTAATTATAATATAATTTGGTGCACCCTTGCTTCTGAGAATGGCTGCCATAGTGTGCTTATGTTGCAATATACTTCATATCACTTTATTTTTCTCTTCTTTAGTGATGCATTCTTATCCTCAGGAAATGTGTCTGCCTTCAGAACAACAACAGATAACATGTCCCACGGGCTCCAAGCTCTGAGTAACTCCATGGCTAGGAGTGCGTTCTCTTCACAGCTTCCTGTGCCACAACCTCTCAATCCACGTAGCCACAGAGTATGTAATCTAACAAGTATTGCTTTCCCACTGCACAGTAAACCACACATCAGGCTGTTATCAAAGATTTAGCATTTATCTGGTTTGTGGTAGTCCGTTTAATCGTTAGAAATTAAAATGAATTAATTTTTCTAGACATCTATGCTTTATCCCTGGAGGACCTTTCTAGCCGATGGAGGACTATTCCCATTAACAATAAATAAGTTACATACTATTGGATACCACATGCAGGTAATTATCACATTGTTTGTTACACTTTCAATTCATATTTTGTAATTAATTGACAAATGGTCAGTAGATGGTTTTGTGTTTCTGTAAGGTAGATAAAGGGTGAATGGAAACACTGCATACTGACAGAGACGATAGTTAGGAAGAGGGCTAATATTTGTGGCATGTTATCAAAGTGTTTTCAGTTGTGACAAATAGATAGACTAGGATCAACTTTGATCCATCCAGAACAGGTTCCCAGATCTCTTTCTTGCTTCTCAGCATAGCCCTCTCTTCCCTTTATCACAGACCCTCCAGCATAAACTGTCATGCCCTATACCATATAGCCTATTTAGACCACTGTTACTCTTTAAAGTAGATGCACCTCTAGTCTCCCATGCACAGTCCACTTTTCCTGCAGCACAAACAATTGCACAACACACATTTCTATAGGGGGGGGGGGCATGCTTAGACCTATGGAGTATTGTGTCAGTTTGGGGACAACTGCAGCATGGGCATCCGCAGAAAGTTTTTCGGGGGGGTCATTATATGCCAGGATTTAGCCATTCAATATGCCAGGATTTAACCCCTCAATATGCCAGGATTTAGCCATTCAATATACCAGGATTTAACCCCTCAATATGCCAGGATTTAGCCATTCAATATGCCAGGATTTAGCCCCCCAATATGCCAGGATTTAGCCATTTAATATGCCAGTATCTAGCCATTTAATATGCCAGGATTTAACCCCTCAATATGCTAGGATTTAGCCATTTAATATGCCAGGATTTAACCCCTCAATATGCCAGGATTTAGCCACCCAATATGCCAGGATTTTGCCATTTAATATGCCAGGATTTAACCCCTCAATATGCCCGGATTTTGCCCCTCAATATGTCAGGATTTAGCCCCTCAACATTCCAGGATTTAGATATTTAATATGCCAGGATTTAGCCATTTAATATGCCAGGATTTAACCCCTCAATATGCCAGGATTTTGCCCCCCTATGCCTGGTTTTTCTACTCTATACCAGGATTTTGCCCCTCAATATGCCAGGATATTGCCACTCTATGTCAAGATTTTGCCCCTCAATATGCCAGTATTTTGACCCTCAATATGGCAGTATTTTGCCTCTTAATATGCCAGGATTTTGCCTCTCAATATGCCAGGTTTTGCCTCTCAATATGCCAGGATTTTGCCCCTCAATATGCCAGGTTTTGTCACTCAGTATGCCAGGTTTTGCCTCTCAATATGCCAGGTTTTGCCTCTCAATATGCCAGTATTTAGCTATTTAGAAAAAAATTCTGAAAAATACCCCTCGTCTTATAATCTGACCTCAAATTGAGGTCATACTATAAGACTGGGATCCAGGTCCCCCGCAGAGCTGCAGGGGACCTGGATCCCCCTCTCTAACAGCCGGGGGATGTCTGCGCGATGAGCGCAGACTCCCCCTGCTGCCGCCCGGCACCACCGCCGGGACTTCTATGATGAAGCCGGGTCCTTCCGGCTTCATCATAAAAGTCCCGGGGGTCGTGCCGGGCGGCAGCAGGGGAGGTCTGCGCTCATCGCGCAGACATCCTCCGCTGCCCCGCTAGCCACCAGGAGAATCGGGCAGCTGGGGGATGTCTGCACGTTACGTGAAGACATCCTCCATGCTGCCCGACACTTCCGTCTATTATGACAGAGCAGCCTACACTTAGGTACAAACCTAAGTGCAACAAAGCCGTTTCTGGTTGTATTATGACTTCCCGGTTTTCCACATCTCCAACAGATATCAGGTTGAGGTGTCGAGAACTTTGCTATATCGCTAGGCACCTGTTACTGATTTTGTACTATCGCTCTCAGATTTAAGCTGTGTACACATTTATATGTATAAGATAGGGTATCAGTCCAGTCTTTTTTACTGATAGAGATTAGCAGATCTTTTTCCCATTTTTATAAAGCTTTGATCCCCAGATTATAGTTCTCAGCAGTGATCAGTTTTAGGCATTTAGATGCAAGGCGTTTTATAGTAAGTTCTTCTAAGAGCTCTAACTGTTTTATATCACCCTTTTTTGTATTAGTCCTGGGGTTTGTAAGTAATGTTTCACTCTCAGAAAGTTACATACTTGATTACCCTCCAACCCATATTCTTCTATCAATCTAGAGAAGGTTTTAACATTTTCTCCTTCCCATAGATCTTTTATATATTTTATTCCTTTATTTATTTATTTATTTATTTATTTATTTATAAAGTGTTTTACCAGGAAGAATACATTGAGATTTCTCTCGTTTTCAAGTATGTCCTGGGATTATTTTTCCTCCCAGTAGTCGATACTCAAATCCTGTATATTGCCCACTATAGCTTGTATCGGGGTGTATTTCAGAAGTTTTTGTTGTGTTTTTAATTTTCTCTTAGTTTTAGCCCAAGCCAGCAATATATTGTTTAGGACTAGGGATAGGAGACCTTTATTAAATTATTTCTGTCCTACCTTTCCAGTAGCCCAGAACATACCTTCTATTAAGGCATTGTCTGTTATATCTCTTTCAATCTTAAACCATCTTTCTAGTTTGGCACTTTTTTTTTTTGCTTAATTATTGCGTGGGAGAGCATGTTAGCTTCATATTCTTCAACAATATTAGGCATCCCCAAGCCTCCTGAGTCAAGTTTAAGGGATGCTACTCTCTGATTGATCCGGGGTTTCTTACCTGACCAAATAAATCTGCTGAATAAGTTTTGAGCCATTTTCAACCATGGTGTAGGGATCTTCAACGGTAACATTCTAAATAAATAAGTCCATTTTGAGACTACGTATGATTTGATTACGTTGATTTTTCCCCACTAAGAGATTTCCCTATTCTTCCATTCTTGGAGATCTTTGTTTGTCTTTTTTAAAAGTGGTAGCAGATTCTTCTCAGCTATCCTAACTGGGTCTTTGCATATTATGATACCCAAGTATGAAAATTCTTTCACCCATTTAAAAGGAAACTCATTTTCCATCTCCTTTTTTTCACTTAGTGTCATATTAAGTGCCATACTCATAGTCTTCTCCATGTTAAGTTTGTAATTAGACACCTTACTTTATTGGTCTATTTCTTTCATTATTTCCCCCAGGGATATTTTCGGGTCCTCTGCTGTTATTAAAACATCATCCGCATATAAGTTAATTGCTATTATTAAGTGGTGAGAATGTTGCCAATCGAACTAGGGCAAGATACCAGAAGTTAGTAAGTAAGTAATATACTACGATATTAATACAATGAATAGTCCCAATATATCTCCTGACTGCCATCCTCCATTTGTCAAACGTTATCTCCAAATTCAGGAGTTCGGCCATCTACTATATTCTTGAATACGGTTACTATCCTGGATGATAAATAGGGAGTGCACTTTAGCCATTACTTGTGGGTCTATTTGACCTTTAAATATAACTTTAAATGTGGATAAGATCTTCTCATTCCCCTTACTTAAGGTTTTCTCTGATAATTGGTTAACTCAAAGGTAAGAGAAAATTTCCACTTTTGGTAAACCAAATTCTTAAGTCAAGTTGGCAAATGAAGTAATAGATTTTTTGCACTAAATGTCTTATTAATCGTATTAATGCCAACTTCCTTCCATTTCTTCAGACTTACATTGTGGACATTATATTCTACTAAGTCTATATCTAAAGCAGGGGTGGGGAACCTCCAGCCCTCCAGCTGCTGATGGACTACATCTCCCATACTGCTTTTTTAGCTAAGAGGCTGGCAAGGGAGAAGGGGAAATGTAGTCGTGCAACATCTGGAGGGCCGCATGTTCCCCACCACTGATCTAAAGTATCAATAATATTATTATAAGCCCATAACTTTTTTTGATCTTTGTCCATTATTGAATCAAGTGATTTGCAACAAAACTGTTCTCTGTAATTAAACTATTGTCTTACTAGAACAGGCTCATTTTGCAGAAACCAAATCACTTTCCATGGTTTGTTGTTCCTCTATTTTGTACGGCCAGTCTAATTTAGAAACAGGTACTTGCATCATATAAATGTGAGCCCCTTTATTTGCTAAATGGTAATCCTTAATTACTGGCATACTTAAATCATCTTGTGTAACTTTCTGCGACTGCTTTCTTAAACCAAATCCAGGCTTTTTTCCAAGCCATACATATTGAGAAAAACTAGATTGAATCAAATCAAGACAATTATGTGGCATCTTTTGGAAGATGCAGGAAAATATAAACCCAGTTAGGCAGAATGCAAGATTTCAAGGTGTTTATCCTATCCATCCAAGATATCAGTATACTTTTCCCGTTCTTAATAGAATAATTAGTCTTTTTCAATATTGATAGAAAGTTAATACCCATAATTTACTCTACATTAGGTATAATCTTTATTCCTTTAAACCTCTCTTCATCAATATATTTTTAATTCCTGCATCAATGTTGCTAGGCATAATTATCGATTTTTTTTCCATATTAAATTTGTAATTCGATATTTTTTAATATTCCTGAAAAAGGGACCATCAAGGCAGGCAGCGACTAGGGGATCTGTCCCTGAATAAGCAGGATATAATTTGCATATATGCTGATTTTGAGTTCCTTATTAGCTCGTATCTTAATTGCCAAGATTGCTATGGTCAATATGTATAATAATGGAGATAATGGACAACTTGTCTAGTCCCATTGTCCATTTGGAACCAATCAGCATGTATGTTTTGGCCAATAGTCCTAGCAGTAGGTCTACTACATAATGATTTTATATCATCCACAAAGAAGCCTTTGAACCTGAAAGCTTTCAATGTTCTCATCATAAAAACCAAGTTGACCTGACCAACTGACTTTTCAGCATCAACCATCAATGTTTTTATATATCTCTGCCTTCCTTCTCAGGCAGAACAAGAGTATTAATAATACTACTTCTCAGGACAAACTCAATCTGATCCATTGATATAATGAGAGATATCACTTGCCTTAACCTGCCCACCAGGATGGATGCAAATATATTTCCATTTGTGTCAATCATGACCTAGGTCTTTAATTAATAACCCTTGATGGGTCTTTATTCTGTTTGGGTATGGGGAGAATATTCACCCTTAAAAACTCTACATTTACCAAGTCTGCTCATTTCATTAAAGGTATCTGCTAAATAAGACACAATGTTTTCCTTCAAAATTTTATAGAAGTATCCCCAAAACCATCTGGTCCAGGAGCTTTTTTTTTTTTTTTTAAACCTTCTACTGCTATCTGAACTTCATCTTCATGAACAGTCCTATTCAACTATTCTCTCTGGGCTATTGTTATTTGAGGTATAGCCTAAATGTATTCATTACTGCCAGATCAACTGCATTAGAAATATTATATGTGGAGCTTTAATAGCAATTAACGATCTTACCTATTTCTTTGGGCTCTATACATGTTCTTATTATCAACGATTTTATTGATCCTTTTTTTTCCTGTTGATTTTTAATTTTGTTAGAAAGCATTTTCTCAGCTTAATTACTTTTAAAATACCATGTTTAACACACTAATTTGGTTTCATACCTTTAATTTTCATGGCTATGAATCTAGATGGGGAGTCCTGAGCTTTTCCAGGTAATACAATTTCATGTGCAAGCTAGCCAGATCTCTAACTCTCCTTTTTGTCTCCATAATTCCTAATGTAATCAGATGCCTCCACACTACGGCTTTATATGTACACCATCTTATAGATGCCGTGCATTCTCGATTTTCAGCAAAACAGTGATCAATCACTAGCTTTATATATTCTCTATTCTCATTCTCTTGAATTTGTTGACCTGCAATCCTTTAATTCTCACACTACTGCATTGTGATCAGATCAGCGAACACTTTTTACATAAACCTTATTTTCTAGCATGTCATGTTTTTTATATAATTGGGTATATTGATCTTTTTATTCACCTTGCTGGATGTCTAACCCAACATTTTCTCCAGGAGCTGTTGCAACCTTCTTCTGTCCCAATATTTTGGCGTGATTCTAGAGGCTTCTTTACCTATGCCACTACCTTCCTCTTTGTCATCAACCTAATATAATGAATTCCCTTCATTATCTTCCACATTTATGGAAGACTATGGGGAAAATAAATTAGATTTGTCCCCAGAGTGAGCAAGACTAGACAAGGGAGAATACTACTTGAGGTTCACGTTGGCATCAATCGGCAAACTCATATTATATAAAACCATTCCAGTCATAATCATCTGGATGCCTGCTACCACCGCTGTATCAGCCTGCACACCTCCAGCTATTGAGTACGTCCAGCCTCTTTGCGTCCCTTCAATTGCCCTCTGCCTATTCCGCCTCTTCTAGTTGCTTCCGTAATTGCGCTTTTACAGTTACAGCCTCTGCTGGTGACCAGGCACTATTATCCATTTCAGGAACTCTGAAATAAAGCTCTTCCAATACTGAAATGAAGTATTGTTGATACAGGCTCGGCGGTAGCTGTCTTTGTCTGTTGCTCTCTCGTCATCACTGGATTCTCTACTGTCGGACCTTGCAAGTTTGCGCCACAGGAGCATGCGTCCTACATCACTGCTCAGTATTCATTTGAAAGTGTCTGAGCCTTGAGTTGGTACTATTTTACCAGTTGCAATTGTCTTATTTGGCATATTACAATGTACAAAACAAATCTAACTTGGTGACTGCATTATCAATATATTTAAATACCAATAGGTCGTGGTTTCTATGACAGAGCATTAGATCTGCTTGGTTAATGTAATTTGTCTCAAAGAAAGAATCATCACAGTTTAATTAATTGCCTTCCCATCTATTACTACAGGAATATAATATTTTGTGCAAGTGCTGAAAAGATGTCAGTTATTTTTAAAATACTTTATTCAAGTCAGTACTGAGTCCTAATCTGAGTGCTGTTCCAGTACAGACACATACATAGAAACATCTAGGATGATCCAAGTAGTTGGTCATAACAATGGACATCATGTCAAGTAGCCACACGTGTACAGCAATGCCAGTAAGGGATTCTGTGCAGTCCAAGGCTTTGGTTTTCTCCCAAGACCAAGAAAAGCAGAAAACAGGAGGAAGAAACTGGGCTTAAAGGTACAGGTCAGAATTCTAGCCACCTGTTCTCTATTTATTGAAGGCTAACAAATATTCCTTGTATAAACATTACAACTAATGCCTCTTACATATTTACACAAATCACCTTCAATCTGTCCTCCCTTTCACGGCAGGTTGCTAGCTGGCAATGTATTTATATACAAAGGTGTGAGCAGAGTCAACATGTTCACAATATCTGTTGTGGTCATGCATACAAGTTGACATTTTTGCATAGTTTCCTTCACACAATGATTGATTTATTACATATTTACTAAAATTAAATGGTGCAAACTGTACAAGTGAAGTGAAAAATGTTTTTTTCTTGCTTTAAAAACAACACTGAGGGGAGGGAATATGGTTGCAATCTTTTCTTTAAAAAAATTCTGACTGATATAAAAAATTATATATAAATACATTTATTGGCATTGTAAAGATGTTTATCAACATATGCAATGTTGAAACAAACAGACAATCTCATCTTCAATAGTGGGTTATAACTTGATAGTGTAAGGAAGAAAAAGATAAACTGTACATAACCTCATTCATAAGTAGAATACATGGACTGTATAAAACGTATGCCAGGGCAGGGATATTGTGCATTAAACAAGATTCCAAAAGGGCTCCATACATAGTGAGACAAAACCGTCTATGGGTTTTAACCTTTTTCAACTTGTTAGAAGATTTTTTTTTAAAAACATAGTAGGTAAGAAAACCAATATAAGACCAGCAGCCATCAACTCTTTTGTATATATATTATAAAGATATAGGTTTTCATGTGGTTAAATTATATTGTACAGCACTATTGGAAGCAGACATAAACAGGTGATATACCTGTGAAGTTCTACTGGGCTTAGAGTATGATGCACTTGAGAGGCTTATGTCAGATCATATAAACTTAGCACAAATTAGGTAAGAAACACAGTAGCACACTTTTTAGAATTTCGAAAAAGTGATAAGACAATGTCTTTTTGCACCCATGTGCAAAATTTCACATAAGTCCATTCAGGAATCCTAATAAGTAAAAAAGAAACGTAAGAGGGAAAGAATACAGCTGGAATAGAATTAGAGTTGTGGAAAGAAGATAGATAAAACAGTAGAGGGAGGAATTGGGAATAGCATGCCTCATGGGAGAGAGCATCTGCAGCATCAAGAGGGAGCTGCAAAAGGGGCACATTCATTGAAGAATGGTGGAGGTGTCAGGGGGGCAGTCTAGTAATCAGAGTTTGGCCAGACCTGGGTTGCCTGGGTCTTCTTATGCAGTTGCCATAGGGGGGATGTCCAAGTCCATCAGGAAGGAAGCAATATCGTCCAGGTCTTCAATAGACAATTGTTTATTTCTTCAAGTGACTATTAATGACATTGGCCCGAGCAGTATTTCACACCTTGCTTGCCTAAGTATGGTGGTAAAGCCCAAAAATATTTTCGACACATAATATGTCCAGCGGCAAGGCCTACATTTGAAATGTGTCTTTACTGTAGAATACTTGCTGTAAGTTTTGGTTAGCCTTAAGAATGGTTATTTTATCAGCAACGGTGGGGTGTCTGACTACTATATCCCGAGGTGCTTCCTGCGGAGCCTTCCCGGCTTTCCGGACTCTAAAGCAATAAATGATGATCTGGTCCTTGTTTTTTTGGTCGGGTCTTAGTTGTTGTAAAAGGCCTTGTGGTTAAGAGCGGAGTGCGATGGGCCATCCGGCACTCCCCGCACTCTAATATTTGTCTGTCTTACTTTGATGTCGAGAATTAGGGTGTGATGCGGCGTCAGGATACCAGCCTCCCTCACCCTTCCTCCGGGGGACACTCACCTTCCACAGGGGCCCCCGTTACCATCGCATCCCACCCCGCCAGAGCTCCATCACATAGTAGGCCGCATCCCTGGCCTCAAGAAACGCGGGTGCTGCGTCCAGCAGTCACTTCCGTGTAACACATGGCGGGGGTGTGTCTTGATGGCTGATGCTGTTCCCATATCGGAGGATGCGAGGGAGGTGGGGACAGAGATAGAAATCTCTCTACAAGGTCCCATAGAATCCTGTGAAGGTGGGTGTAAACCCTTGAAGCTGAGGGCAGGAGCTGGTAATGGCAAACCATATAAAAACCCCTCACACTGTTCAATCCTTGCTTGATTATTGAGCTGCTAAGCCTGGTGCTCCCTGCTAGTTCCCTAAATCCTGTGTTGCTGTGTATCCTGAAATTGACTCCCTGATATTGACCCTCGGCTAATTGTTGGACTTTCCTTATCTCTCAAGCCCTGACCCAGCTTGCCTGGCCATTCTTACCCTGGATTTTCTCACGGGACACTTTATTTGTCCATTGGACTTTCCTTACTCCCCTGGTCCTCAGGGGCCCTGGCACTCACCCAGCTCTATGCTCCCCAGTCCCGCAGACCCGATATGTGGAAGCCGCTGTTTCTGTTGAGTCAGTAAACTGATCTGCTGATCTGACTTTAATCAAGCTTTTTTTATGCTCTCTATATCTGTCTCCAGCGTATTAACTTTCCGTAGCAATGCAGTGACTTCTGTACGGATTCACAGTTCTTCTCCCACCATTTTATGAAGATCTTGAAAAAGTCTCTCCAGGTCCCCTTTTGTCGTCTGGGTTTTGTCAGAGTAGTGATCTGATGCATCCTTTGAGTCTATTGCACCCCGAGTGGAAGAAAAATAATCTGAGGACTTCTCAGAGTATGTCAGGTCCTGTTTTTGTGCAGCTCTCACCGCGTTCGTCATAGGCTTAACAAGTAAGGCATCAATGTCGTGACTAGTAGAGTTGTGAACCGGGTATTTTTTTATTTTTCGACACCCCATGTCAGAAAGTGGCTGTATATATATATGTATATATACTGTTTGGCTGGTGTGGCCATCAGTTATTGCATGCTATTTGCTGATTATGCAGGGAGCTCAATGAACCCAATGCAATAGAGCAGCAGGAAATACTAGCAGAATGCTTGGTTGCGTAGGGAGAGGTATTAGCAGTAGAAAGAGGGAAGTGCTCATGCCATTGTACAGAGCACTGGTGAGACCTCACTTGGAGTATTGTACGCAGTACTGGAGACCATATCTCCAGAAGGATATTGATACTTTGGAGAGAGTTCAGAGAAGGGCTACTATACTGGTTCATGAGTTGAAGGATAAAACTTACCAGGAAAGGTTAAAGCATCTTAACATGTATAGCTTGGAGGAAAGACGTAACAGGGGGGATTTGATAGAAACATTTTTATACATAAAGAGAGTCAGCACAGCAAAGGAAAAGAGTATATGTAAACGAAAAAAAAACTACCACAACTAGAGGACATAGTCTAAAATTAGAGGGGCAACGATTTAAAAGTAATATTAGGAAGTATTACTTTACTGAGAGGGTAGTGGATGTATGGAATAGCCTTTCAGCAGAAGTGGTAGAGGTAAACACAGTCAAGCATAGACACAAGGCTATCCTAGCTATAATACCGGGAACTGGGGACTAATAAAAGTATTTAGAAAAATTGGGCAGACTAGATGGACCGAACGGTTCTTATCTGCCAACACATTCTATGTTTCTAACCCACATCCGTCTATGTCAGATGTAAGCTCCACCCCCAAGACAATTTTTGACTGACCTGCAGGTAAAATACTGGATGGGTGGCAAGATATACATCACAAGTATTCTTATCACAAACATAAGTTCCCAAAATGTTCCCTTAAATTACAGAGAACATAAACACTATCTCTTATATATTTACAAATATTTCAACGTTTTCATAAGTGATACATTTTAGACATACTGAAATAAAGGACCCTGCTAAAATCAACTTATAGTAAAAGAAATTATATTTGAACAACACCTAAAGCCAATTTACTGAGTGAGGAGTCCAATCTATACTTAAAGGGACACTCCCACCAAAAAATCTGAATTCTGATCATAGACATGCATTGAATGGGAGGGTAATGTAACTATTACATCACAAGGGGTAGAGTTATGATCCTGTTTGATCAGGTCAATATCCTCTCTTTGTTGGAAGGCAGGTAAAAAAGGTTGGTAATCTAGTTATATCTTATGTAAGTGGTCCCTCTAAAGGACAACTTTAGGCATAACATTAACTTCTGTTGGATTGAAAGACTGGATCAAAGGACGATGTTTGAAATTAAAATGCATGATTAATTAATACAAATAAAGTATCTTACTGAGCCTTTTTGATCTGTATAGTTCTATCAGGGAGTTGACATCTTGTTCACAATCTTGGCTCAGATCTTACCTGACCTAAGATGAAGGAGATCTGAAAGATCTCACCCAAGATTCCTAATTCATCAAGTTATACCCACTTTCCTCACACATTTAAATATTAAGAAAACCTTTGCTTCCCACTTTAATTCAAAAAGCTCAAATTAAGTATTATATATTTATTGTAACCGGACGAAACACAGTTCTGGGAGTCAACTGAGAAGTTTATTCACAGCTCCAGCATTTATGCAATTCCCCATGCAAGGGGTTTCCTTAATCCCCTTACAGGGCTATACAGTAGTGGACTACATGGGAAACTGAAAATACAGGACATTTCTCCCACCATGCACTGCTGTACGGGAGGGGCACTCCCACTAGATAATCCTGTTAAGTGGATTATCCCTCCGTACAGCAGACCGGGTTTTAACATAAGAATATATAACTTTGACATTAACACGAATACATTTTTACACCAGGTTAACACAGCAATTTCAGACAACCTTTAAATGTTCTGCAATATGACCTAAAGTGGCTAGGTTAAGTATTATATATTTATTTTATTTGATGTTATCTTAATCCTTTCTTATACCATCCATGCCAAATTTTCTTATTTCCTAAGTCCCTATAACTTATCAATTAAACCTTGCTTTCCTGTCAATTGAATGGACACTACACTACATCCCTTTGTTCCCTTCTAGCAACCCAGTTGTCCATGTTTTCCACCTCTTCAATTATTTTCCATTAGCCTCTCTGTTGGCAGATTTGCAATAGACTATATTCTTGTTCCACTTTTTTGTCATTATAATTACAAGCAAATTAAATAGATATTGTTATTATTAACACGCTGGATGTTGTCTGTTAATAAGTACATTACTATTATGCAATGTTATGTCTTCTCAGCTATGCCTGTGTGATATGACTGACCAGGAGCGCAGTGTAGCCCATGGCGAACTGGTTAGTGTCCAACTTATAATTGAAGATATCCTTCAGGACAACCATCCATTTATTTCATTTACAATTGAGGGAGATACGGATGCCAAACAGGTATGTTGAGATTCAAACTATAAAATATGTATGTTATTGAATACAGTGCTTCAAGTAAAAGCAGAGACCCAGGTTATGTGCATCATGGGACCTGCAAAGAACAGGAAATTATAGCAAAAAAAAGCAAACACCCGCTCTGCTATCCAGCTTTTAGAATGTGATACAGATGGTGCGTGTTGTAATTATAAAGAGAAACAGGCTATACTTTCTACTACTGCTCCTAAGATTACTGGTCAGTCATGTCATACTTTCATTATGGTTTTAAATTTAAACAAAAACATATGTGGGGTTTATTCACGATGCAACACTAAGCAATTTGGTTACAAAGCTCCATCCAAAATAGCTGTGGGAGGAAATTTTACAGCTCGATTATTTACCCAGTTCATTTCTTGTGGCCTTCCTTTTATAACTCTGTCAGTATGCCACAGTTCATTGGTTAGTAAGCAGACCTCAAATATCACCAACCTCACCCATCTGGACAGTAAGTCAGGAGTAGGTTAGTGTCTTTCCTACGTATACCAAGCATTTGTTTGTGCCAGTCATTCAACAATACTCCATTATAGCAATAAATCTACCTATAAACATCCATGATGGTGGAATTCACATATAATGCACCAAACAGAACTGCTGCTCAATTGGTTACCAAGGAAATTTAAAGGTTAAATAAATATTAAGGAAACAGAATATCTGTTCTGGGCTTACTACTTACACACTGCCTTCTGACACAACCTGTCACTAGTGTGGCTTGTAACAAAGATACAGGATGAGCCAACAGCTGCAGAGTTTCAAACAGGCTGTTGCTATGGTGACCAGAATGTTTATGACGCTCCCTCAAGGCACCCGATACTTGTAAGTGTGCAGACCCATTCATACTTTTCACTATTTGTTTTAGGGACATAACATATTTATAGTATATAGTATGCTTTTTTTTTACATATTAAAAATGTTCATCCAAATATTACAAACTGAATTTACTTCACAATTATAATTTTTTCTTTGTGTCCTCCTGATTTATAAGGAACCTATTTGATTTTGCCAATTTGTGAGGAGCAGACAATAAAAACAGAAAAATCAATTTAACCCCTTGGTGACACTAGTCCGTCCTGTGTCTAAAGGAATGATAAATAGTCCCAGATCCGCAACAACAATGAACCTGGTGCAAGTAGTCCAAGACGCCTCCCAGGTCTCTATGCGTGAAAGTAATAAATACAGACTCCAGCACTCAGTGTGAAGTGGAAAACTTTATTCACACACATAAATATATGTTAATGTGCAAAATACATAATATCAAAAAATTACAAATGGAACATTCGGGATAATCAGGACTAGTGAAGCAAGATCAGACTCCAACCACCGGGTGCATTAACACACCTACAGTGCTGTTAGTCTGATCTGGCCACCGGTCCCATTACATTTTCCTTAGAATCATCAAAAATATAGTGATACAGTGTATCTAATCATAACTTATGTAAATTTAAATTTAAAAACACCACTAATGCATATACACAGGTCAAGAGGCCAAATATTCAGAGTCCAAATAATTTTATTATACTCTAATTATGCCAAATTTGGTCCAGGGGATCGGTTCCAATCAGTATCTATAAGAACGGGAAGAGAAATGACAAATATTTAATAATCCCATATAATTCTATTCCAATATAATTCAATAATTTCATAGCTTTGGCCAATATAGTTCCAGTCCAAAGCGCATTAGTCATAAAGCTGAATCAGATCAAATTAAATTAAATTAGTTTAAATTAGATTAAATCAAACCAAATTAAAATTAAATTATTAAATTATTATATTAAATTAAATTATATTATACCCAAGGGTCAATGGAATATACAGGAGATAAGATCATTCTTATTTTTACTTTTATTCATTTATTTTATTCTATTTAATTCTAAGGCCTATTATTACAGAAATGGGGTTAGATTCCATTCTCTGTTTAAACCATTCAGATGGAGGGTATTTAGTTCATCTATCCACCATGTCTCTCGTTATTTCAACCTCCTTTCTCAGTCCCCTCCCCTTGTAGCTTTGGGGATCCATTCAATCATCTGAAATCTCAAATCTGATAATTTATGATTACGGTCTGAAAAAGTTATGATTAGATACACTGTATTACTATATTTTTTATGATTCTAAGGAAATTGTAACGGGACCGGTGGCCAGATCAGACTAACACCACTGTAGGTGTGTTAATGCACCCGGTGGTTGGAGTCTGATCTTGCTTCACTAGTCCTGATTATCACGAATGTTCCATTTGTAATTTTTTGATATTATGTATTTTGCACATTAACATATATTTATTTTGATTTATACAATATCACTTTTTTGCAAGTAGTGACTACAAGTATTATTGTTCAAATTGCACTAAATCACTGTGAATATGTTGTATATTGAACCAGGTGTTCCCTCTTTGATTGATTCACTTGTTAAGCATTGCACTATATAAAGCTTTTGTATACCACTTCACGCTAGGCTTGAAGAAAATCCGTCACAGGATTGAAACATCGCCAAGTGTGTAAATAAAGTTTTCCACTTCACACTGAGTGCTGGAGTCAGTATTTATTACTTTCTGTGTCTAAAGGAGCACTGAAAGCGGAGTTTTTCCACTTTCAGTGCTCAAGCGGTATTGAAACGATGCTTCCATACGGAAGCATCGTTCAATACTGAAAAAAATGCCCGTCGGCATTTCGATCGCTCCGGAGAGCGATTGAAATGCCGGTTTTAAAGGCACAGTGCCTTTATAGGTTCTTCTAAGAGCTATTAACCCCATCTTTGCTCGAGATCACTGCTTACGCACTGAAGCTGAGGCCGCGGACTCAGGGTTCAATTTTGACCCTGGTCAGCTTTCTGATACATCATCTAGTGATGTATCGGTGGCTGCTGAGCCCTTGCCACAAGGAGTGATGGGTGTCTACCTTTAAAAAATATATGGTTTGGTGGGGGTAAATTACATTGGCTGCCTTCAAAGATATATCCCATATAGGACACGGACGCAGGTTGACTACATGTCAAAATTCCAAGTTGGAATTTTGAGATGCGCATCTCACAAATGTTGCCTTCTAGCCTAAAAAAACAACAACAAACCTATGCATGGGTGGTATCCCTGTACTCGGGAGATGTTGCTGAACACATATTGGGTTGTTGTTTGGCAGTGACATATACCAGAATCTGTGAATTCATGCCTGAAGTACAATTAAGTACAAAAAAGTACTACCGAAAACTTTTCCAAAGGCTGGTGGTAGAATTAGTACATATACAGTATTAAAATACCACCATTTGAAATACCTTAGGATGTCTATTTTCCAAAAATATATGGTTTGATAGGGTAAAATACATTGGACGGCTTCAAAAATGTTCCAAATGGAACATGGGAGCAGGCTGACTACATGTCAAAATTCCAGGTTGGAAATGCGCACCCCCGAAATGTGGCCTTTTAGCCCCAAAACAAACCAACAAACCTATGCATGGGCGGTATCCCTGTACTCAGGAGATGTTGCTGAACACATATTGAGGTGTTGGTTGGCAGTGGCAAATACCAGAATCTAAAAATTCCTGCCTTAACTACAATGTGTGTGGGGGGAAAAATGACATCCCAACCCTTTGACATAGGTTGGTGGTAGAATTAGCACTTGGAAAGTGTTAAAATACCACAATTTTAAATACCCTAGGACAGGGCTCGACAAATCGCGGGCGCCAGGTCGCCATGGCGACCAGGAAATTAGACCTGGCGCCCGGGTATCGTGAGCCCCGCGTGGTGCCCTCGGCAATGTGATCCGTTTTTTTCCCTTTTCTTTATTTCAGCAGCGGTGCGCGAGGGAGCAGAGTGAGTGCACCAGCTGCACAGACTTCCTGCTCCGCCCCCTCGCGCACCGCGTTCTAGCGCTGATCACCAGGGAGCATAGCAGGGAAGCTGCTCTGTGCCACCAGGCTGCAACGGAAACCCTCCCCCCTCTCTGCATTGAGGTGTAATCGCAGGGAGGGGGGACATTGATAGGTGAACTTTTTTTTTTCTTTTAAAAAACACGACAAAAAAAAAATCTGCTGTCTTGTCTATGTCTGCCTGGATGTGTTTGTGTGTGTATATGTGTGTGCCTGGATGTGTTTGTGTGTGTATATGTGTGTGTGCCTGGATGTGTTTGTGTGTGTATATGTGTGTGCCTGGATGTGTTTGTGTGTGTATATGTGTGTGCCTGGATGTGTTTGTGTGTATATATGTGTGTGCCTGGATGTGTTTGTGTGTGTGTATATATATGTGTGCCTGGAAGTGTTTGTGTGTATATATGTGTGTGCCTGTGTGTGT
This sequence comes from Pelodytes ibericus, assembly GCA_036172795.1. Lineage (NCBI taxonomy): Eukaryota > Metazoa > Chordata > Amphibia > Anura > Pelodytidae > Pelodytes > Pelodytes ibericus. The sequence continues at coordinate 102,876,862 of CM069861.1, read as the reverse complement.
GTGTATATATGTGTGTGCCTGGATGTGTTTGTGTGTCTGGATGTGTTTGTGTGTGCCTGGATGTGTTTGTGTGTGTGTATGTGTGTGCCTGGATGTGTTTGTGTGTATATATGTGTGTGGCTGGATGTGTTTGTGTGTATGTATATATGTGTGCCTGGATGTGTTTGTGTGTGTATATGTGAGTGCCTGGATGTGTTTGTGTGTATATATGTGTGTGCCTGGATATGCTTGTGTGTGTATATATGTGTCTGACTGGATGTGTTTTGTGTGTATATATGTGTCTGACTGGATGTGTTTTGTGTGTATATATGTGTCTGACTGGATGTGTTTTGTGTGTATGTATGTGTCTGACTGGATGTGTTTCTGTGTATATATGTGTCTGACTGGATGTGTTTGTGTGTATGTATGTGACTGACTGGATGTGACTGACTGGAGATGTGTGTGTGTGTGTGTGTGTGTGTGTATATATATGTGACTGACTGGATGTTTATGTGCCGTTGTTTGGCTCCTAGATTTTTTAGCTGGCTCCTAAAACTCAGATAAATTTGTCAAGCCCTGCCCTAGGATGTCTAGTTTTCCAAAATATATGGTTTGATGGGGTAAAATACTTTGACAGGCTTCAAAAGTGTCCCAAATGGAACATGGGAGCAGGCTGACTACATGTCAAAATTCCAGGTTGGAAATGCGCACCCCCTAAATGTGGCCTTTTAGCCCCAAAACAAACCAACAAACCTATGCATGGGGGGTATCCCTGTACTCAGGAGATGTTGCTGAACACATATTGAGGTGTTGGTTGACAGTGGCAAGTACCAGAATCTGAAAATTCCTGCCTGAACTACAAGGTGTGTGGGAATAAAATTACATCCCAACCCTTTGACATAGGTTGGTGGTAGAATTAGCACTTGGAAAGTGTTAAAATACTACCATTTGAAATACCCTAGGGTGTCTACTTTTCAAAAATATATGGCTTTGTGTGGTAGAATACACTTTTTGGCTTCAAAAATGTCCCAAATAGGACATGGGCGCAGGTTTTCTGCATGTCAGAATTCCAAGTTGGAAAACCAAAAAGCGCACCCCTCAAATGTTGTCTTTTAACCCCCAAATAACCTAACCAACCTATACATGGGTGGTATCCCTGTACTCAGTAGCTGTTGCTGAACACATATTGAGGTGTTATTTGGAAATACCCCTTCACATTTTAAGGTAATGTTTACCTAAATTGCAATCTAAGTGAAAAAATTAAAAAAATAATTTTTTGCTGCAAACTTTGGCAAAGATTGGTGGTAAAATGGCTACATGAAATGTGTCAAAATACTCCAAGTTAAATGTCCTGAGTGGTCTAGTTTACAAAAATATGTACATGTTGGGGGTCATTCATGGATTTAGTACAGATATCAGTGTTACAATGTCACTATCGCTAATTTTGAAAAAAAAAAGGATTTTAAAATAGCTTTGCACTACTTATAGTTCTGGCCCTGTAACATGAATAAAAAAACACAAAAACATAAAACATGGGTTATTTCTGAATTCAGGACATATATTAGAAACTATTTAGCAGTGTTTTTTTGTTGTCTCTTGTACATGAGTATACGATTTTTCAAATAAAAGTCATAAAAACATTTTTTTGCCATATTTTATTATTTTTTTTACATCAAATTATATGCTATTATCAAAATAATGGTATCAAAAGAAAGCCCTTCTTATGACGATAAAACGATATATAGTTTGTGTGGGTACACTAAATGAGACAGAAATAAATACAGCAAAACACAAACACCTCAGAAATGTTAAAACAGCCCATGTCACCAAGCGTCAGACAAGCCAAAAAAGTCATGTCACTAAGGGGTTAAGTAAAACAGACAATTTATATGTGTCCTCTGGTCCTCCGCTTGCTCCATTCAGTTGTAATCTGACACTGCACATTGTATTGTATTAACATCCTGTAACATTTTTTTTTTTTTATTATTTTCGTGGTGAAATTATACGAACACATTAGGGGCTATTCACTAAAAGGTGAGTTGAACATTTCCTCACACCAATTTAGCCAAATAGGGCTGTCCCCTCTCAATGGTCTTGTAATCAGCGTTGTGCTATAACACCCATGCTTCATAGTATGTTACTCATTGAATTTTCTCTTGCTTTTACTTCGCAGATGCCTTGTGAGACATTAATTACAGGGGATAAGCAGCAGGAATCAGCCAGGATATCATCCAAACAACCTCTGTTTGTACCCCATGAACCTATTTCAGTGTATAAGATGCTCAGATCTTTTCTAATGCTGTGGAAACAGCTGGAATTCTGTAAATACAGATGGGGAAGGATGATGCTGCGGGTGGAAGAGGTCGATACTCTCCCTCTCTATAAACAGTTTTGTGAACTGTACCGGTAAATTAAGCGCCTCATTGTTTTATATGTTGCTTTTTACATATGCAATAGAGGGGTACAGAAACGTCATTCCAGGAAAACAATACAAACTTAGACAAAATTCTATTGATTGTTCTCCTTTTAACTATTTATAAAATAGAATCTTTTATATTATAACGGTCGGAGACATGAGCTTGAATTTTTAAGAATGATATATTATTGTGGGATCTTTTGTGGATCTATACGTTTGAAACTTCTTACAGGACTCATTAGCATAGCTCTTGGGGGTTGAGTGCTGTCTTTTTTTTAATTAGTTCTGTGTAATTAATGCATTTCTTTTTTCACTTCACATAAATAGAATATTCACCGCAGTATATGAGAAAAGGAAAAATTAGGGTAGTTGAGTCTTTAGTCCCCAATGATCCAGGGACACAGTCCCCAATGGTCCAGGTACAGTAGTGTTAACCTGGGGAGTGTCCCCTGAAACTGTAAAAGATTGTAAAGATTAAAATATTGACTATATAATGACATTTTAATGATCAGTAACATGTAAAAGCACTGAGTAGAACAGAGATAATTCAAATATGTATAGGACTTGTCTGTTCTTTGTTTTAAAAGCAATTTCAGAAAGTGGAAAAATAATAAAAAATACAAATTTTACAAAGTATGCTAGTTTGCTCATTACCCTTTTCACGTTTTGTTACAGTACTGTCCAACTTGTTTTGTTTCCAGTATATGTATGATAAATTTACCCCACACAGAGGAATATAACAATGCTTTGCAAATATAAATAGCAGATTGACCTAGTAAATGAAGCGGACCCTATACTGAATGCAAAATCTGAACACTCCAGAAGACTAAGTAATAAGACAAAATAAAAAAACATGTTTGTTGAGAAAGGGAATATTTTAACTAAAATTTATAGTTCAATAACATTATATTTATTCTTCTGGATTTTATTTTGATCCATTGTTGGTTTAAAAATAAGTTAAGAATAATCTGAACTTGAAATCAAAGCTGTGGTGTAATTGGCTGCTTTGTGTCCTAAGACAATCATAATGAATAATTAAAATCATAGCTAGTGAAAACTAATGGCAACCTGTATCTGCTGTAAAATACACTTTTTGTGGTCCATTTGTAGGCAGTTGGCAAGTATGTTGTGACCGTTTTGGTTTCAGTTATTATTAAGACTGATGTGAATACATGATATATTTATCCTGCTTTAAATAAATAATTAATGTAGCCTGGATTTCCGCCCTGTGTTAGAGACTACAGGCCAATGAATGTCCAAGGTCCACAGTCAACATAAATGGTTACACTTTCATTGATACATGTATTCTGTATCTTTATCTTAATTTCTACATTTTTGTCAATGCACTGTAGAGATGAAATATTTTACCCAACCATGAAAGCCATTGCAAGACATATGGGCAAAGAGAAGGAATATGAAGGGCTTACTCTAAGGTCTCAGATTGTACTTCCTCCTCAAGGAGCTACTGAGGTTGAAATTCGGATTCGACAGGTGAAGTGTTTACATTTGGCTATAGGTCATGTCATATCATATGGATAAAGAGTTAATGAAACTCTACTTGTTTGCTCTTAATAATGGTATTAGACGTTTTGGATCATGGAAGACAGGTTGATGTGGTAACTCTTATTAATAAATCCCAAGATGCCACCCTGTATGAAGTGTGTTAATGATTCCTGGATGGCTAGTGGATCATTAGCAAATCATTCTGTTGAAAGACCTCGGTCAACATCAACATTGCTCACACTGTAAATGTAGAGAATAAAAAATTATAGAGAATGGCCTATACATTGTTTTGGAAAAATTGTAGGCAAATGCATAAATTAAGTCTGTGGTGTCTTCTGCTTATGACATCATCTTGTGGCTTCATATGCAAATTACACATTTCCCACTGGGGTTTCATAGAGACTCAGCTTGAGAATGGTGCTTTACAGAGGCGTAACTAGAAACCACAGGGCCCTGGTGTGAAAAGTACTGGGGCCCACCCATGCATCTTCCCCCGCCTCTCCATTTCTATAACACATAATACACGGACACACAGAATGACACACATTCAGATACACAGAATTACATTTTTCAGATTTACAATTTTGCCAGTATAATTTTTGCCATTAATATGCCAGTGCTAGTTTGCCATTAATAAGCCACCGCCAATTTGCACAATAAAATTCCAGGATTACGTTGCCATTAATAAACCACAGCCAATTTGCCCAATAATATGCCAGTATTATGTTCCCATTAATATACTACAGCCAATTTGCCCAATAAAATGCCAGTACTATGTTGACATTAATGTGCCACAGCCAATTTTCCCAATAAAATGCCAGTATTATTTTGATATTAGTATGCCACAGCCAGTTTGTCCAATAATATGCATGGAGGAGGGAAATACAGTCACCAGATATGACGTGATGTCCTATCTGGTGGCAAGATTTTTATTTCATTTGTCACCCAGCTGGGGAGGTCACACGCTGCGTTCCGCACCCCACTTGTGAAGCCACTGCATGAGACACCACAGTATATATAACTTTTCATCATTGTTTATTCTCTACATTCACAGTAGAAGCAAAGTTGAGGTTGACAGAGTCCTTTTACAATTTACCCCACTGATGGGAGCTTCATGTCTGGTTTCTCTAGCTGATGAAGAAGGATATCTGTGGTTTCAATACAGACTCCTCTCACACTGTAGAGGACATCCTGTACAAGTCTCTTCAATAGCCATTGTGCAGTTTTGATAAGTAATTACCTGTCTAAACCAGAGCATTTGTTTTGATCATGCCCTTACCAAAATTCCTTTGGTTCATTATGCTTAAGGGAGGAACAGTTCATGAGTGTTCTGTGGAAATTATTCCAACATCAGAATTTCAGTGCAATGAACAAAGGGACAGATATTTCATTACATCTATTTGAGGTCGCTTTTCCCAACAGTAGAGAAATTTTGTCCAGTGAAGAATGAAATGTGTTGTCATTATAGCTCCAGAAAATCTTGGAAAGCTTTGAAAGTCATATGATCCATGAAGTACAAAAGAAGATTGGCAAAGAGATGACAATGGTTATATCAGAAAGAGCAAGAGAAGAAAGAGGACTCCCTACAGGTGATAATTGTATTCTATCAAGGAATTCATTTATATTTACATATACAGAGGCAAGAAAAGTATGTGAAACCTTTGGAATTACCTTGTTTTTCTGCATTAATGGGTCATATAAGTATCAAGTGTAGACAAATGCAATGTGATTAAGCTAATAACACACAAATAGTGATCGTGTAGAATGGTAAATCCATAACTGCTGGCGTAAAATGGCTAACTGTGGCTGCGATACTGGACAGAGTATTTCACCTGCTGTGCCCCCATTGTTAAGCCCCGGATGTGGTTATTACTAAAGGCTTACTTTACTATAGCTGTGTCATACTGTTATGCTGATACATTTGTTTGTGCTATTCAGAGCTTTGGAAGCAAAACGTTATGAAAGAAAGCTTTTCACCAGTGAGACCTCAGATTGTTGAACAATTTGTCCAGAGGCTTATGAGTGAACAAAAAGACAGTATTTCAGAGGTAAATTGGAATCTACAGTAATCACCCGATCCTAGGATCCATATAAAGCAAAATATCATTTCAGTTTAGCTTCATAATCTGCTAACACTGCAGTAATATTATATATGTAATAGGTGACCTTCAGAAAAGACCATTTAGAAGCTTGTCTGACATCACTGGCGTGCGACATAATGGCCAGAGAGCAGAGTAATTTTGAAACATACTCCATGTTTTATGAAAATCTTCTCCAACAAGAGCATCAGCTGCTGTATAAGAAAGAACAGGTAAGTTATTTATAAAGTAGGTAATGGCAATAATTCCCAGTCCTTCTGATGGTTGAGGTTGGACGCTTTTTCTATAGGTGTTATTGATATGGCCTAACTTATGGCATATGTCATTACCTAGAATTTTTAGGTTGCTTCATAACCTATTTATAGCTAATTCTGTTATCCCAAAAAACATTTTTAGATGACCTGAACTGGTTTTTCAATAACAAATAAAAAAGATTATTAAATAAACTCCATATGCTATGTAACTGTAATAAATCATTTAAGTTAATGTTTTGTTTTGTTTTTTTAATTAAGAAAGCAAATGTATTCACACATTTACTACTGCTTTCGCACAAACTACTGACCTTCTTCTAAGCGATACCTGAGATAAATGCCCAATTCATAAATTATGTATTATCATGTATGAATTAATCCAGTAATTTTGCTTCTATGATTAAAAATGGTCATTACCAAAACAAAATTCTATAAATTAGGGTTGAATAACCACAAAATATCTCCATTATGGTATTTTGACAGTATAATCAATAGCGTTAGGTTAGAGCAGACTGGATAAGCTGTACACTAATATTTCCAATTTTCTGGTATGATGCAGGAGGTGCTTGAGATTCAAGGAGATCAAACGCAATTAGATGCAAACTATAGCAAGGTATGTATAATAGTTCTGGATTACTAAATCCCAGATTGTCCACATTTTGCATGTTAATACATTTTGGCATGTCCTAAACATTGATAATTTGATGTGGAGTCACGTACTTCGAATGCATGATAAATGAACTGATATTAGTCCTATCAAGTAAAATCAGCAGTATTTATTTTATGGGTAAACCAGGGGTCATGTGCTCTTGATTGCAGAATTCTTGGGTGATCCTGAAGCCCTTCCCCATCACTCGATCACAATATACACACAAAAGCGATCAAGTCTATTGTTTAATGAGTATAATGGTGAGAGTGTTCCTCCACAACTCATTGTCTCACACACACACTCTAGACACAAAACACCCTTTCTGACTTCATAAACACATGGACACAGACATTCTGCTTGTGATCCTGCACGCCTGTTTGAGTCTGAGCACCAGGATGTTACTCCAATAGGCATAGGGGGAACTGAGGCACCTGGGCGTGCGATATTCTTAGCACCCACCAGCCCATCCTTGATGATGACTATTATTTGGAGGGAGATTTGGCAAATATTTCCGGTTTGGCTACTTTGGCCTTAAGTTTAAAATTCACTCTTTCATGAATAAAGCCGATATAGTAGTCTATAACTATTAATGGGTCACTTTGGGACTTAATGGGAATTGACCTAAGTAGCAGCTAATTTATATATTTAATTGCAATCTGAGCCTGACCAACTAATACCCAGCATAGCAGGAAATACCAATCCCATGAATTATAGAATTAATGACTTTCTTATAAAAGCATGAAAAATAGTTTTTTTATGGATTTGTACAAATCTAACTATGATGTAAACGCAGTATAAAAAATACAAGAATATTTCTAAAGATAATATGTGCCCAATGACTATAGGGACAATTCCATCGCTATTCTATTTTAGGCCTAAAATTCTTACTTTAGCTTAGCATCTATTGAAATAATGCTACACTTGCTTGTAACAAGGTGAACCTGCTATAGCTGTTTCTCTAGATCCCCAAAGACATTTGATACAGTGGATCAAGATACATAAACTCAAAATCTCTGAAGTACAGCTTCTGGATTTGTTCATAGTTAAATGATAAAACTCAGTGAGAACTATAGACTAAAAGTGAGGTGCAGTTGAATTGAAGTCAGCTCACTGATGGACCTATACATTGTGCAGGAACATACCAAGAGAGTTTCACCTGTTAAAAAAGAGCTCAGTTAGTTATCCGTAATGCATAGTTAAATCTTTAAATATTGAAACAATGATCCTCTTAACTCACCTATGCCTCATATTTTGTGAATAGCTTCCAATATGAGACCATAGAAAACAGTGTATCATTATTGACAAGTAGCATTCAAATTATAGAGTTGACTCAATATTGACTGATTTGGCACAAAATGGATTTGGATCGGGTAAGTTAGCTGAATTTCAGAAACTGAAGAATTCCAGCTACTCAGTATCACTGAATTCATGTCTGAATTGGCTGTTCAGGCAGTTTGGAAACTGAAGCATCTGAAGCATTTGGATCAGGACAATTTTCCTATAAAAAACATTTATTTTCATCGACCAAGTAAGCTCCAATCATCACCGAACACACTTCAAGTTTTGGAAACACACATGAAATTTACACCTATAAATTCTACAGTTTTTAGTAATTTTATTAGAAAAGTGTAGAAGTATTAAACATATTTTAAACACAAAAATATTGATATAAGATATTATATAAAATAATGGTGGGAGCGCTAAAGAAAACAGGATATTGGCAGGAACTCCAAAAATATAATTCATAAAAACAATATTTTAATAAAGATACTGATACATTTAAAACTCCATATCACAGGATACAAAATTAGGAAGCAAATTTGTGATCCATCTCATATAAAACCTCTTTACACACAAGAATTCATAATGATCCTATTGATATATTTTTTATCTATATTCGGAACTGCGTCTGCATCAAAGATATAGTACAGGAGACCTGACGTGTTTCGCTGCTTACACTAAGGCTTCTTCAGAGGTGTAAAAAGAGAAAAGTCTTGGGGATGCCTTTCCATGTAATCAGATTTTGTGTACCAATGGTGTGCTTCTTTGTAATTGGGATTTTTGGGGGTTTTATTCAAAATTGGTACAAAATACAATAATGTGATACCTGGTATTTAATAATGGTGCAGTGATTAAAAAAAGGGGGGTCCCTATCCCAAGGTTGCGATTCCTTGTTTAAGGTTTTCAATAATACAGCAGTCTGACCAGCTTCATCAGTGGGTCAGTGTATTCTAAAATTTTCTTTTTTTTTTTTTGCTTTTTCATTTTGTATCCTGTGATATGGACTTTTAAATATATCAGCATCTTTATTAAAACATTGTTTTTATAAATTATATTTTTAGAGTACCTGCCAATATCGTGCTTTCTTTATCGCTGACACCATTATTTTGTATTCGGTTTTTGCACATGTTGAGGAACCACGTGCTGGTGTTCTTTTGGTAGCCGCTCCTCTTAGCCCTGGTGTGAGCCATTTGCATATTTTGCTCCTGTTTGTTTAAGAATATACTATGACGGTGTATTTACATTAATATGAGCATTTTTTAATTTTAATAAAAAACAGTTTTAGATTTTGTATGTTCATTGACTTTATTTTTAAGTATTTAATTAATGTATCATGTTTTTTTAATGACTTTTATTTTGTTACACTTCGAGCTATTTTCGACTATAGCCAAAGTACTCCCATTGACTATGGTAGGATATATTCGGCCACCAGAAATGGCCACAAAATAAGACAAAGTGTTCCCTTTAAAAGTCTATGGGGAAGACCAAGGCTACTACTTTGTTTCGGTGCATTTTGGATGATTTTGTTGCCGGGAGATATTGGTGTGGTATTGGCTGTGATGTCTGAATTACACAATTCCGAGGCTCCATTTCGCTGCTGAAAATCGGAGCTACCTGTGTCAACCCTTATATCCCTAAATTACTGCTTTAAATGAATAGAAATCCTGGGTAAACAATTGCTCATGCTGCTTACTGACTTTGAGGATATAGTATATGCATCTGTGTTTCAAATCCCTCTCAGTAAACACAACATTGTATAATACGCTGCCTTGTTCTCCAGTGTAATTACACTGCACATCACCATGAAATGTTAAAAGCACAAAAAAACTAGCTAAGTTAACTAGTGAGTCACTCCAAACGCACACTTTCCTTTTCTTTGCTTGCTTCTAGTTCATAATCGCTTCTCTGGATTTCTTCTGCCCAATATATAGTTGCCAACAATCTTGGATCTGACGGGACAGTCCTATTTTTTGGGGTCTGGTTTGTTAGGTATGACTCAACACTGCTAAAGCTTGTGCACGGTATGTGCCAGTATGCCCACTTTCCTTCTAGACACCGCCTATAATCCACATTATAATTACCCCAAATCGGTTAAACTGCCTTCTGTTACAGAAGTTAATAAATGTATTAAAACGTGCATGAAAGTAACGGCATCATGTATGAATATACAGTACTGTGAAAAAATATTTGCCCCTTCCTTATTTTGTCTATTTTTGCTTTTTTGTTACATTTAAGTTCTTAGCTTTAAAACAGAAAATCCTTGTTTGTCTGAAGCAGGAAAAACTTGTGTGCGCTGATCTTTGGAATCATGACTAGTGTTGAGCGAACCCGAACTGCACTGTTCGGGTTCGTACAGAACATTACGGTTTTTGGACCCCGGACCCGAACACGGACATTCCACTGTATGTTCGTGTTGGAGTTCGGGGTTCGGCGATTACATTGTATGTAATGCTATTGGCTTTCTATAAACCGAAATAGAGTCCCCATTCATAAGAATTTCTTATGAATGGGGACTCTATTTCGATTTATAGAAAGCCAATAGCATTACATGTATTCCATAAACCGAAAGTCTATAAACCGAAAGACATTCGGTTTATAGACTTTCGGTTTATGGAATGCATGTAATGCTATTGCTATTCTATAAACCGAAAGTCTATAAACCGAATGTCTTTCGGTTTATAGACTTTCGGTTTATGGAATACATGTAATGCTTTCTATAAACCGAAATAGAGTCCCCATTCATAAGAATTTCAATTGACCTATTCGTATGAATGGGGACTCTATATCGGTTTATAGAATAGCGATAGCATTACATGTATTACATCTGAGAGTCAAATAGAACCGTCAAATACTGTGCTTACAGCGCACTTTGAAAATTTCTAATAGTTTTGGGTAATAGTACATTTGCGTCTTGCGGTGCACTTCATATCTGAGAGTCAAATAGAACAGTCCAATACTGTGCTTACAGCGCACTTTGAAAAATTCTAATTGTTTTGGGTGCTAAATAGTACATTTGCGTCTTGCGGTGCACTTCATATCTGAGAGTCAAATAGAACAGTCCAATACTTTGCTTACAGCGCACTTTGAAAAATTCTGGCTACCTCCTCCTGCAGCGCCACTTCCACCTACACCGCCACGGTCACCGCCTCCTCAACCTATGGGTCACTTAGTATAAACTGAAAGAGAATACCCTGCACGCCAACCCTCTCTCAAATGGATAATTCTGTTGATCCTCCTGGCAGCCATGCTTTAGATTTAGATTCCTTTCCCGTTATGAGTTAATTAAGTTTTGAAGGGATTAGACACCACATAAACTGCAAGATTCATGGATCATTGTTCTACATCACCAGGGATGTCATAATCTCCTCTTGTTCATGCCAGCCTTAGAATCTTTGAAACCTATAACCTAAGGTCTTCAGGATAGAAATCTCATGTCCTTTCTGTAACATGACTTATCAGTGAATGATCAGTAAACGGAGTTAGTGAACATCGGAGCAAATCTTCTCAATGTCATTACGACCCATATCAGTTTTTCTGTGAAATATAAAGGAATATGAAATTTATATACGCAAATCTAAATCCCTGGGCGAAGCTGGGTAGTAAAGCTGGTTTTAACATAAAACAAAGGCAACATAAGTAAACACAAAATGTAGCTTTTAAATGATCATTACCTTTATTGAAGGTAAAGCGTTATTCAAATTCCAATGTAAAAAAAGAATTGACCTCTTAAACCTAATAACTGGTTGTGCCATCCTTGGCGGCAACAACTGCAATGAAACGTTTGCAATATCTTACATTGTTGTATCGGGAATTTACGCACACTCTTCTAGTTCTAGTTCTTATTCTTTGTGACGTCACGATGCCGGAGATGTAGCGAACGCTCTGTATCCCCAGTGGGCGGTTACCTGCAGGACGGTCTATGCCGTTGTGCAGGTTTTACTGTAAAATGTAGCCGACGCTGACTTTGAGCGTCAGCTACATTTTCTGTGTCAGAGTAAGGCCACTCAAAGTGTCCTCCCTCCAGCCTAACACCCTCTCACCCTCTCCCTCCATCTTATCACCACTGACAGCCTCTCTCTCTATGTTATCACCCCTCTCACCCTCCATCTTATTACCCCTCTCAACCTCTCTCTCCATCTTATCACCTCTCTCACCCTCTCTCTCAATCTTATCACCCTCCACCCCACCCACCCTCTTTCACCCCTCTCTCCAGAATATCACCCCTCTCACCCTCCATCATTATCATATCACACATCAGAATACCACCCATTTCACCCTCCATCCTTATCATATCACACATCTCACCCATCTCACCCTCTGTATCACCCTCTCCCTCAATCTTACCCCCTCCGTCCAGCTTATCATCACTCTCTATTTCACCCCCTCTCTCCAGAATATCACTCCTCTCACCCTCCATCTCACCCCCACCGTTATAAAATCACACATCTCACCCTCCATCTCATCCTCTACCTCCGTTTTACCCCCTCCATCCAGCTTAGCACCCCACTCACCCTCCATCTCACCCATTGGCATCATCATATAAATCCATTTATATTTATTTATTGCTTATAATATAAATATATATATCCCTATTTCTCATTGGCATCATATATATACTTTTTATAACCAGACCCAAACACGTGAGCTTCTTTACTTGATCAAATCTGTCATGGGCTCTGGCCCCAGATCTGTTGGCGACCTAGCAACGCCCCTGCCCTTACATTTTAGTATTGGTAATTTTGTGACCTTCTGGAGTTGTTGATGAGCTCTTGGAAGAAGTTTGGATGAGGGTGTTTAGAAACCATTGAAAGATGCGGAATAAGTGTGCTGACTGAGCAAAATAACAAAGACTATGCCTGCAAACTGACTATGCAAAGTGATTAAGTATATACAGTGGTGGATTTTTATTTAATTTCACTTTTATATCATTTATCAGGCCGCTGACATGAGCCATGATCTGATTATTGAAATAACAGCTCTCAGGGCTAAGCTTATAGATCTGGAAGAACAAACTCTTACAGTTAAAGAGGCCATCAGGACAGAGGTTCAGAGCGAATATGAAGCTCTTGTAAGGACGCTGTTTGCTGAGTGTGTAAATCTAAAGGTGAGCAATCATCTCTGTGCCTGTTATAGTAACGTATATATTTCAGTTATACGAAAAAGATAAGGTAGCAGCTGTTTGGAATATAAATAAAGGAGATTGGGAAATGACACAGAGCATTACAAATAGCAGACTAAATTACCAAAATGGTATCAAATCATACTGCATACATAGTTCTTCATTAGCTGCATTCGCAATTCCTATCTCCCAACTGGTTATCACTGTAATTGGCTAATAGTACTGCCAATGACTAGGTTGCTGAGCTCCATAAGTCTGCTGCCTGGTGATATCTTTAGAATAAAGTGTTTTAAGCAGAGAAGGTTGTATTTACCTATAAACAGAGAGATTCTAAATGTCCGGTGGCAAGGTACATAGCAATACTGGAAAACATGGATAAAGTCATCTATTTCCTCTTCCCTTGGGGGACAGGTAGGGGAGGGCTGGCAATTTTTGGTCCAGAGGGTAAAACAACTTAAAGGCCCATGCTGCAAGTTCACCATCCCCCAGTTTTCATCATAGATAGACAAGCAAGACAGATAGCAGACAGAGATTGATAGACAGAAAAGATCAATGGAAAAGGCTATATACTAAGGCATTTAGAAGCAAAAAGTGCAGCCCCAGCATTAATAAGATGAACCAGCAATAAGATGCCATACACAAAAACCTGGAGGTAAGTCCAGAGATTTCCCTTTAGGAGAGACAAAGAATTCAAACACTACCTACACATTAAACCTTGAACGCTAACCTGTTTGTTGCTATTGCAGTGTAAACTGGATGAATATCATAATAACATGAACCAACAAGTGAAAGAACTCATCAGTGAAGTCAGAAAGGAAGGCATAAATGACATGATACTTCTGAAGAAAAAGTATGGTTCAAAAAAACATGACCATGACCTGAGAAACACCTTGGCTTTGGTAAGTCATGTAATATTGTATAGTATTGGAGGAACTAGTTAGGAGCAATAGCTTATGCTGCAGCATAAACTGGTGGGTCTTGTGGTGGATTACTTTACAAGAATGGTATGTCAACTCTCTTATTGTCTTCTCATTTGTGTGCTTTTAGGTCACAGAAGTTTGCCCTTACTCTAAATCTTTTTTTTAATCTCTTTTTTTTTAAGCAAGACAAACTGCAGGATCTCAGGGATGAAAACAGTGGATTACAATCACTTGTTTGCAAACTAAAAGCTTTAAACCACTGGAAAATAACAGCCAAGGAAGGACAACTGCGTGAGAAGATCCGAAAATCTGAAAAGGTGACACTAAACAACCCTTTCCACAATGTTTCTCTTCAAACTTGAAAATTACTTATTTTTGCTGAGTGGTTTAATTAAATTGCAAAAATGTATTTTTTCACACTTGACCATCTAAATGTTTGGTTCACTGAAAGTATCTTTGTCCAGTGTGGTGTTAATTTCGCCAACTAAACATTTTCATCATATTTTTAGTCAACTGCATGTTTTCAGTTACTAAAACTAAACAATAAGGGGAGAGGGAGCATTGGGCATGTATGAGGACGGATAGGCAGCATTGGGCAAGGCTGGGGGAGGGAGGGTGGAGAGGGAGCATTGGGCAAGTCTGAGGGGTATGGGCAGCATTGGTTAAGTCTGATGGGTAAATGGCTGTGGGGGGGGGCAGATGGGCAAATAAGAGGAAATAAAAACAAGAAATGCATTTTTTCTTATTAAATAAAAATGAAAAAGCAATTTACATGTGAATATATACAAGTTAAACTTTTTACCTATAGGGTAGTCTTATACTCAGACTTTTAGGTTTTTTTTCTAAAGGAATATCCAAAGTTTGGGGGGTCGTCTTATAATCAGGGTTGTCTTATTTTCGAGCAAATATGGTAAACACTAATAAATCTTATACATTGCGTTCATAATTAGCAAATGTTTATCCAAAATATGAAGCTAACGATGATATAACTGATTCAGCAATTTGAAAGAAATGAACAAACAGAAAAAAAGATTCTCATTAAAAAATGTACAAAAACATGACATAATGTAACAGATTTAAATTGTCAATGTAGCTTCTTCCACAGTTAAGTGGGACTTGCTTACAGAAAATATATGTACACAGCATTACCCAAAGCTTTCCTTAAATGATAAAAATACATATGTGGGTTACACCTCTGCACGAGTGATTTCATTATACTTAAATGTCAAGTTCCTTGTATCCATCTTTATGTATATATATTCAGTTAAATATGTGGAAAGTTTGGCTCACGAGCTAGCTGATAAATTTACAAAAAACTCTAAACTGGTATGAAATGAAATGTAGATATTGTAGAATCCAAGGTCATGATGTCATGTTTATCCTTCTCAGGAAGCCATTCACAATAAAAAGGAAGGACTAATATTAAAGATGATTGTGGAGCAAGAGGTGAGCTTGCTACGTCAAGAGCTGATGGTTGCAAGGACTGCTCTAACAAGGACCCAGGCTGAGAACAGTAGAGTTAGACAACAGCTGGACAAACAGGTACACAAACATTTGCTTCCCCCACTTTTATTTATTTAACAGGTGTAAATAGGGGAAATCGTAATTCTCTACACATCATGGTGAATGCAAGACATTTGTCTGGATCAAAGATTACCCTTCAGCTGTTTCTAAAGGACATTTGCCCCTCAAGTAGCACAGACTGACCACACACAGGTGGACAATCATTTTATAGTTCTAAAAACATCTGGGAAGTTACCTGTTGGCTATACCTGTTCTCCATAAATGTGGTACCGTTTGGTTGCTAATGGTAATCAATGAACATGATTGGTACAAAAATAATTCATAAATTGTCAATGCACTATGCTTGTTCATGAAACAACACTCTATTACAGTAAGCTATATCTGAGTGAATGCGATCATTCTGTTCATAAAATGTCCCCGAGTTGTTTGCTATGTATGAGTAACGCAAGATATGACATCATATCTCAGTATCTTGTTCCTTACTCTGTAAACAACATCATATGACAAGGAAGCATAAGCGTGCACTGATCCCAGCTGTCTTACTCCCACACCTGTAGCACAGATCAGATCACACTCGCTAGTATTGGAATACTTTGATGTAGTGGTGGGCTGAGCGAGGTATGGACAAATACTATCATTTAGTTGTTTTAATGCAGCCTGGGGGAAATGGTAATCTCATTTCAGCAGCACCCTCTATTATCTACTGTTTATTTGTTTTAGTGAGTGTGTCCTCCTCTATAGTTTTAACACAGTGTATACCTCCATCATCTACAAATGTCACAATGCAGGATCAAGTAACACTTGATTGAAACAAGCACAGCTTGATAATAACATTCTTATTCCTTATTCTAGAAACAGTTCCAAAATGAATCAGAACACAGACACTCGCAAGAGACAAGAAGCAGACAACAGCTCGAAAGCATCAAGTCTGCCAGCATTGATAAACTACTGGAAGACATTGAACAAAAGGAGTACCGGCTGAGATCAATGGCAGAGGAAGCTGAGAGATCATCCAGAATGAGCCAGCTGCAGCAAAATAAAGTAAAAAAAGAAGTAAAGCAGGTAATGTCCAAATGTAAAAGATAGGTGTTTATAAATGTTAATGCCCTGATCAAATAACTACTTTATTGGTCTGCAAACCCTAAACATGACACATGTGAAAGGCCTAGCTGTAGGTTGCATTGTAAAAACTGTAAAATATAGTATAAATAATGTACCCAACTGCCTAAAGATGTACATTACTGTTATTACTGCCATTGTGGGTCTGATTGTGTGTATGGTGCTTTGCTTTGCTTCTCTGACTGCTAAACTAAGCATGTGACAGCAGTAGGTCCAGGGCTGAACTTTTAATAATAGGCCCCATCTCACCCACCTCAGGGTTGCCACCCAGCCGGTATTTTAAAATTGGCTTGATGCCAATGTTAAGTCTTTTCCAATGTTAAGTCTTTGTAAAAAGGTGGCAACCATACACCCACCCATATTTGAAAAAAATATCAAAACATCATAAAAATGTAAATGCTAGAAGAACTGGCCAGTGGTGGAAACAGCAGACCCACAATTAAGAAGTATTTGTGAAGCTTTTTCCCCTCAACAATCTTACTTTCAGCCACTGGTGAATGTTCATATTTCCATTCTCTTACCACAGAAATATTCTTTTTGTTACATTTCCATCCAATTTTCTGTTTAAAAAAAAATGGATTCCCTTAATGATCCAGTTGTATTCATATCTCTATCCTGACATATCTTTCATTAACCAAAGTAAAGGAAAAACAAAAAAAATGATTTTACATTACATTTAAAATATAATATAAGTTATAGGGTTAATGCTATGTGTTTTCACTCAGTTTTCCAAGAAGCGACATTGTCACACGCTTGGCCTTTCACTTTAAAGCAGACGTTAGCGGTGATTCAAGAGATCTTGTCAATCTGATCACAATTCTGAGCAGCGCACTCTAGTGGTGCTTAGGTGTATTTAAAAAAAAATATTTTAGACTTGTGCAGTTTCCAGTTCCTTTGAAACTTCTTGTCCTTACCAGCCACCTGCTGTGTTTCCTACAGAGATAAATTAGGATCTCCAACCTAGATGTGTGTGATGTCATAGTCATTGCATATGTGTATTTTATATTCTAGATCTTTATATAGTTGCTTAATAATACTTGTACAGCACAGATATGATTGTGTGCTGAATGTGGAGAAAAACCCCTTAACTACTAATTACATTTTGCATGCTGGTTCAGGCTGGATTGTCCCTTTAACCCCTTCATAACTGGACTGTTTTGGAAATGTTGTACCCTTCGTGATAATGGCTGTTTTTACACCTCTGCTGTGTTTGTATTTAGCTGTCATTTTTCTCTTTCTCACTTACAGTACCCACACAAATTATGTATTTTTTTTTTTTTTGGGGGGGGGTTTACTTTAGATACCATTATATTGATATAATTAATTTACTATTAAAAAATAATAAAATTATGAAAAGTTGAAAACCCCCACTTTTTCTAACTTTTACTTAGCTTTTACATTAGCCTTAAATAAGTCCCTAGTGGGTAGATCCCTATGCCTTTTCTTTCCCAAATATAATTTACTTGCCAATTCTTTGATCCACTGTTTGCTTAATAAAAGTCCAAACATTCTAATACTGGTAAACTATATCTGTTATGCAGTTTAATGAAAACATGGTTGATAACCTCTTGAGTATTTTTTGTGTTACTCAAAATGAGTCATAGCTTTTAAACAAATCCCCAAATTTCAGGGAAGCTGCACTAATAAGGGTTGTCTACTCCTTGCAATGTAATGTTGGAACAAACATAGGGGTTTTGGGGAATTACTTACTCCCAAGGTATACTATTACTGGCTTTAATTGCAGTGAGGGAATTACATGCTGGAGGAAGCCACTCCTCTACAGTCAATATCATAACAAATCTAATGTATAGGTCAGTGACTTTGATATAAGCGCATAAACCAAAGAATGATAGTCAACATGTAGAAGTTGGAAGAGCATATCCTATTAAGATAATATGAGCATCACACCAAATACCAGGCACAAATAATAGGCCTTTTTAAGAATAGGTTGTAAACCAAACATTTATTTAGTAAATTTGTTCTCACTGTAATTTCGATCATCCCTCTAAAGCTATTGAATTAAAACATTTGATCAGAAAATTCTCATAATAAATGTCATCTAGTAAGGCTAAATCTCAGGGCAGTCAGTTTAGTAAATAGACCACATATGTAATTTAGCTATTCAATATGGATGTTTTTAGTATTGGGGTATTTAATATGGATGTTTTGAGTATTGGGTATTCAATATGGATGTTTTTAGTATTGGGGCATTCAATATGGATGTTTTGAGTATTGGGGTATTCAATATGGTTGTTTTTAGTATTGGGGCATTCAATATGGTTGTTTTTAGTATTGGGGCATTCAATATGGATGTTTTTAGTATGGGGTATTCTATATTGGGGTATTCAGTATGGATGTTGTTAGTATTGGGGTATTCAGTATGGATGTTGTTAGTATGGAGTATTCTATACTGGGATATTCAATATTGATGTTTTTAGTATGGGGTATTCATTATGCATGTTTTTATTATGGGGTATTCAATATAAAAGTTTTTAGTAATGGGATATTCAATATGGCTGTTTTTAGTATGGGATGTTCTATATGGGGGTATTCAATATGGATGTTTTTAGTATGGGGTATTCAATATGGATGTTTTTAGTATGGGGTATTCAATATGGATTTTCTTAGTACGGGGTATTCAATATGGATGTTTTTAGTATGAGTTATTCAATATGGATGTTATTAGTATGGGGTATTCAATATTGGGTATTCAATATGGATGTTTTTAGTATGGGGTATTCAATATGGATGTTTTTAGTATGGGGTATTCAATATGGATGTTTTTAGTATGGGGTATTCAATATGGATGTTTTTAGTATGGGGTATTCAATATGGATGTTATTAGTAGGGGGGTATTCAGTATGGATGTTTATAGTATTGGGGTATTTAATATGCATTCCAAAAACAGGTAAATAGTTGCACAGCAAATAAAGATGGATGAAAGTGAAAAGCCGCAGTCACTAAGCTTGACGCGTTACACGCATATAGCGCTTACTCATAAACTAATCTGTGTTAGTGAGTGAACTCTTTTAAATATAGTGCCAAAAAGGACATGTGTGCAAGGGCAGCCTATCAAATTATGGTTCCACCCCCCCTTTTTTTCTTTGTGTGTGTGTGGGAGAAACCTCCCATCAGCTGATATTAAATATCTGTTGTTAAGAAGGGGTGGAAAGAGGGAGCTGCTACATATAATTGTGATTTGTAATTAATAAAGTGTGATTGCATGATGCCTCATGGCATTGTAATATGTGATTAATAAAAACAATGTCAATGTTTTTATTGTCATTGTCATTGTTTTTATTAATCACATATTACAATGCCATGAGGCATCATGCAATCACACTTTATTCATTACAAATCACAATTATATGTAGCAGCTCCCTCTTTCCACCCCTTCTTAACAACAGATATTTATATATCAGCTGATGGGAGGTTTCTCCCACACACAAAAAAAAAGGGGGGTGGAACCATAATTTGATAGGCTGCCCTTGCACACATGTCTTTTTTGGCACTATATTTAAAAGAGTTCACTCACTAACACAGATTAGCTTATGAGTAAGCGCTATATGCGCGAAACACGTCAAGCTTAGTGACTGCGGTTTTTCACTTTCATCCATCTTTATTTGCTGTGCAACTGTTTACCTGTTTTTGGATTGAATAAACATCACTTACTTCACCTATACCGACTCCTGGAGTGCCATTGCTCAACTCTTCTTTTTTCCCTGACTTCTGATCGCGAGCCAGGCACCTGTAGAGGCACCGGAGCCGACTAGTGGCATTCATTCTCTATTTACACTCTCCAGCGCTGTGAGACAGACATTTTCTACAATCACCTTATTTAATATGCATGTTTTTAGTATGGGGCATTCAATATGGATGTTTTTAGTATTGGGGTATTCAATATGGACGTTTTTAGTATGGAGTATTCAGTATGGATGTTTTTAGTATGGGGTATTCAATATGGATGTTTTTAGTATAGGGGATTCAGTATGGATATTTTTAGTATAGGGGATTCAGTATGGATGTTTTTAGTATTGGGGTATCTAATATGGATATTTTTAGTATGGGGTATTCTATATGGATGTTTTTAGTATGGGGCTATTCAATATGCGGGTATTCAATATGGATGTTTTTAGTATCGGGGTATCCAATATAGGCAGCCCACTGTGCTGGGCAAATTTGGCCGCTGGACAAAGTCCAGAGGGCAAATCTGGGTGCTGCCTTTTGGGTTAAGTCTTGTGAGTGCAAATCTGGGTGCTGAGGCAAGTTATGTGAGTGCAAATCTGGGTGCTGGGTCAAGTTTTGTGAGTGCAAATATGGGTGCTTTTGAAAATTACTGGTTCTAGGGTTAGTCCTGTGAGTGGCGTCTGGCCTTCTATCTATATATTTTTGTCCAAGTGACTTGGCCAGGTGGACATTGGAATCAGCTAAAGGTGCTTATACTTTATATAGTATTTATGAAAAAGTGCTGTTTACAGGGGAGCCTATAATAATGTTTGTTTTAGTGAAGTGGAGTCTATCTGTATACAACTAATATAGTTGTACGTCTATTAAGTATTTGCTGCAGGTTTTTTTTTATACTGTAATGTTATATGTATTTTTTTTATTTATCGAGAGAATTGAAGCAGGGTAAGGGGCACCGGCCCTGCCAGACTGAATACAGTGCACCTGTCCGCTTATTATACTTTTAAATAAATTGCTGAGCAAGATTGGAAGCTTCCAAAAACTTACTACAGTAACCTAGATATAAAGCATAGAGAATAAACAAATATTAATTGTGTTAATGTTAAGATAACTGCAAAGAAATGATAAAAACAAATATGTGTTATATCTGTTGTTGCAGTGTCCTGTGTGTGACATTCAGTTATATGACATATATATAACTTATATCATATTGATGGCATGCAGACACATCTATTATCATACTAGGAATTTGGCTCCCACAATGTATAGATGCAAAGTTCTTGTCCTCAGAGTGACAATAGTTTGCGATCACAGGTGTGTATTTGAATTCATTTGATAAACACCTCACTTTGTAAAGTGCAGTTTTCACAGTGATGCCCCTGTTGTAAAGGCATGAATATAGATTTTTTTAAAAAGAAAGAAAAAAAAGTATTTGTGCTAGGCTCTCAGAAATCCTAATCGTTTTCTGGTGAACATTATGTGCAGAGTACATGGATAATGCAGTAACAACCTTAATCCACCATTGATTTACTTGGTAATGAGCATTTCAGGGATTTGTCTAATAATGACACTATCATTTTGGGTTTAGGGCACATTTATGAAGATTTAAGCTGCTTTAAATAGGACTCACTCCCTGTCTGTTCACATTGCCTTCTAAATAGGTAAAAATGTCCTATACTATACCTATATACTCAAACTGTATGCTTGTTACTGACTTGTAAATTAAAGATACAGCATTTTAAGTCTGTCAGATCCAAGTAAAGAAAGGAAAACTTAACCGCAATGTTTTCATTACAGGCAGTAATAATCCTGCACATTATGAGGTAATGAAGCTGGCTGCAGTTACTAGCACACGGAATGGGTGGATTTCAGTATATCTGCTTGAAACATTTCCCTGATGTTTGAGATATCTTAGAATCAGGCCTCAAAAAAGAAATCTGATTAGAAGGCTGATCTTTGGTAGTATAGTGGGCGTGAGAGCAGCCAGATGTCTGGGCGCTGCTCCATGCATATAGACATCCTCTGACAATGCCTCACTCAACTTCCGGTACTTTGGCTCATGGGGACGTGTGGGCAGCATGAGGTAACGTCGGAGAATGTGCATATTGAGCAATGCATAGACATACATAGACATTGTGCTGTACCCACTGGGGAGCTGAGGCAAGAACTATGGGGACATCCTGTTCTGTGGGTGAAGTCTGGTGCCATGACAAGTCCTGTGGAGGCAAACTGGTGGTGTGGGTGCAATATGGTGATGTGGCAAGTACTCTGGGGAAATCTGGTGGCAAAACAAAGTACAGTGGAGGTAATTTGGTCCTGCAGCAAGTATTCCTGATGTAATCTGGTAGTGTGTCAAATGTTGTCTTGGCACGAGATAATCTGAAGAAGTAAACTTGTCTTATATTAGACGATTAGATCAGAGAGATGGTGGTGGTAGTATAAAGGGTGCATCCATTTTCTGGATGATTAAAGTTTGGGGAGGGTCACATTATATTCTAGTTCAGTATATGTACTGGGAATGTAAAAGATCCTCTTTAAATGCATGTTTTGTATATGTATGTTGTAATGATATCCTGCTTTACCATTTAGATAAAATCTCAGCTCATGCAGGAGCGCCACATGAAACTAGATGCCTTTCAACGAGTGGATGAATTACAGACTCAGGTCTATGACTTGGAGATATCATCCTCATTACGTAATTCATCTGCAGGTGAGAAATATTGGTAGAGCATGTTACATGGTCAGAACCAATGTCTCCAGCCTTATACATATATTTAATGGATTCCACCCAATAGTGTATCTTTATATAACTATATACAACGCAGACATATTGGAGTATTTTGTAGAATCTCATTGTGTATTTTAGGATTTCTCTGCAGTTTACCAATTGTTAAATACACAGCTCTTGTGTACAGTAAACAAATATTTTATTGTAAGTGTTTGCAACAGCGAGGCAAGTGGAACGAATGTACTATTTAACTCTGTATTTATCTGGAGAACATTTGCACACAATGTAACCTTGGATGAACAGAAGGAGTGGACATGTTTCTATAGACTGAAAGCAAATGCATGAATTAAGAGAATTTTTTTTTTTATATTTGTTTGTGGAGGCCCTTGTTTATGACATCACCTCCTGGCTCCATATGCAAATTTCACATTTCCCATAAGTAACTTATTTGACAGATGTTGTCATTCACACAAAACACTATGGGAACAGTTTAAAAGATTTTTCTCTAAATTTGTGCAATTCAGCTAACACAAACTGTAGAACATTTTTGATTTTTTTTCTCAGCAGTCACAGTATAAACAGTTTTTATAGTGATTTTCAAAAGATTTTAAAGGACAATTAAACTTTTTTTTTAACCTTCGATTTCTTTGCCGTCCTGGCCGTGTTTTCTGCTTCTCAGGTAAGCATGGCATCTATGGGTTAGAGGATAACTTGACATTTACTGTCAAAACATGCCAGTTTATCCTTATACTAAGGCCACTACATGTTTTACTTGTGCTTCTATAGAAGAATCACAAGTAAAAAAAGAAAGTTTGGTTAAGCTTACCATGTTTACCTTACAGCATTACAGTACTTGGATGTGTTTATTTATAATTTAATATCAAAAATCTGAAGTGGCTATAAACCAACATTTGATAAATTGAATCAAAACATTGAAGTGTATACCATGGATACTACAGATGATTATTAAATAAATTAGTGGTTAAGTATGAATATCAGTTCTTGGGACAAAGTGGTGTAAGCACTCCATCCTAAATATTGCATTGAGTTTGATTATCATTACCCTACTCCTTTCTCAGTTTCTGTGGGGGCAATCTGGTGCAGTGGCAAGTACAGTAAGAGGCAATCTGGTGCAGTGGCAAATACAGTAAGGGGCAGCTTGTACAGTTAAACAGGATGGTGAGAGATTTTGCTTTGTTTTATACTATATTGTTTCTCTTTTAGGATTTAGAAAGCCATCGCAGAGCGTGAGAAGTCATTCGGCAGGTACAGAAAATACCCTTTTAACATGTATAAGAATCATGTAAAAATGTTAACTTGCAATGAGTTGCAGATGAATTGGTAATGTCACAAGGGGGAGTTATATAGAAAGGTCCCGTAAATAAGAGTCCCAGTGATTTTTTTTTTAAAAAGGGGGTGGGACATTTACCAGTATCTTATGAAAGTGGGCTACTTGGGCTTTATGTTTGGAATTATTTCTAAATAATATTTTCTTTATATTGTTACGAAATCTGACCTCTCTACTGCAGAAACAACGTTGCTATATTAAAGGGACTGTCCAGTGCCCAAAATGCCTCCTCAACATTTTAATGCATATTTAAAATGCATATTTTATATTTTGCATTACTTAAAAATGAAGATATTACACTTAGATAAAAAATGTATATTTGCAGAGGTTCAGGACAGCCCACACAATGGGCGTCACCCTTAGGCTTCTAAGGGAGTTTATTTTCCCAGCAGCAGCCAATAAGAATGGGAATATGATTTCGTGTTTAGTGATGTAATCAGGCAATGTGTTGCATTAGAGATCCTAGTGTATACAAGACAATTATAAGTTAGTGCCCTGTCACTGTATAATGAATGTCAGTAAAGTCATCAAATGTCAGTCATATCATACAGCACTGCCTATCATGCCAGCTTGGCTGAGCATGATAGGCAGTGCAGCCCCCCCATAAATGCCAGCTTGGCTGTGATAGGCAATGCAGTCCCCCCATAAATGCCAGGTTGGCTGAGCATAATAGGCAGTGTAGTCCCCCCCATAAAATATAGCTTGGCTGAGCATGATAGGCAGTGCAGCCCCCCCTAAATACCAGCTGGCTTAGAATGATAGGTAATGCAGTCACCCATATAAGTACCACACACACTCACTTCACACACTAACATCACTCACTCCACACACTCACTCACATTACATTACACACACAGCAGCACTTTTTTTTTTTTCCTCTTACCCTCTCCGGAGACTTCACCCTCTCCTCGCGTTGTCAAAGCAGTATGTCAAAGCAGGAAAGCACCTGTTACTGGGAGGGGTGCGATCAGCAGGCAGGAAAGCACACTGAGCTGTCTTTTTGACAGCTCAGCGTGCCTGTTACAATGTAGACGCATGTATTTGTGCGTCTCCAACAGAGGCAGGGACAGTTAGTGCAGGGGGTGCAGGGAGATATCAGTAGGTGCGCGCGGGGGTTGGTGGGTAAAATGTGAACTGCGCTTGCGCAAGTCGGTACGTCTGTATGCATGCAGTACCGAGAGCTGCCACCTGTGGAGAACTTCTATAGTTAAGTATTTTTCTCTTTTTTAACAAAAATAAAAATGTAAAATAAAAAACTGAAAGTGACAGTCTAGTTCACTCTTTGGTGCCTACAAGTTGCACCAAAGTCATATAGGTGACTAGACTGTCCCTTTAAGGGTTGCAATAAATCCTCTTTTCCCTGGAAATGTCCTCTCTTTGAGTATCATTAAATCCATCCATGCAGGCTTGTTATATTTTCAATAATGTCCGGGTTTGCGGGTAGCGTTTTCCTTAAAGAATAACATGCAGCATTAATCATTAACATGCTGCATGTTAAACTCTACCAAAAATCATTACCTGCAAACTCAGGGTGCGCCAGAGACGCTAGCTGGGGAAATCAAAAAGAGCTCCCCTCACAATCCCTGTGTAAGGATGGCAGGAATTCGATATTTCCACTTAGACTCCCTCACACACCCCGCCCATCACAGTGTTGTGGGTCATGTGAACACAGACTACTCAGAAGCGCAGACCAAACTCCTTGGAGCATTGTGGGTGCTGGGGGCAGGTCCTTGGTGCAGTGTGGGTGCTGGGGGCAAGTCCTGTCAGTCAAATGGGTGCTGGGGCAAGTCCTATGTTTGCAATCCTGGTGCACTGGCAAGACCAGTGAGTGCTATGTGTGTGCTACAATGCCCTGGGTACAGGGGGCAAGTCCTTTGAGGGGAATGGGTGCTTGGGCATATCATATGGGTGCAATGGCAAGGGACGCAAATGCTTTTCCACTTTTTCTAGTCACCAGGATATGGTAACCTTACTAGTTAATTAGACAATAAAAATATTTGATAATGGGATGAGGACTGATGCCAAAAAGAACCTTATAGCGGTTTGGGTCTCGAGTTCAGTAACGGTCATAGTTGTTACAAGAGTTTGTTTTCCATGTCATAAGCTATTTATTAAGCAGTAAGAAAACATATAATTGTCTTTTTTTTTTTTTTAAAGTTTCCTCTTATACGTCACCACTATCTCTTTATGAGCTGGGGGCTTCTGGGGATTATCTGCAGCAGTTTGTGCCAGGCGATAACAAGCAAGCTAACCAAGCAGAAATGAGGCTACAGAGGCCTAAAACTGTGAGTATCAATGGCTAAATTAATTGAATTAACATAAAGGTATACTGCAGTAGGATCAATAGGATTTAATTAATTATTAAAATTAGGCTCATTTTGGCAAGGGTGATGGTGGCTATAATTTCCCACTAATAAGCAGCACTATTTTATAATTCTTTATTGAATGACAACTTCGGCTTCTGGCAGAATTATTTATTTTACTTTTCTTAATTATTGTGCGTTGTGGCAGAATTATTAACTCATCTGTTTTGCTCTCATTATGCTATAGAAAACTGAAAGGGCACATCAACTTCCGCACGTTTAGGCACCAGCATTGTTAATGGTGGACATTTAATGGACAATTTAATGATATTACTGGCGCCACCTGCGTGTATGCCCATTCTCTTTAATATTTTTAATAGTGATATTGCAGAAGGTCTTGATGTTGAGGTATGTCTTGTTGCTGATGACAACAGGGTTGATGTTCTTGGATGTATAAGCCAAATGCCAAATGATTTAGGTAAACTAAAAAAGTGATCAGAGCTGTGGCAACTGACATTTAACTTGTATAAGTGCAAGATAATGCATCTTGGGCGTAAACCCAAGGCCAGAGATTACATCTGAGGAAAGGCAGGAAATGCTAGCAGAATGCTTGGTTGTATAGGGAGAGGTATTAGCAATGGAAAGAGGGAAGTGCTCGTGCCATTGTACAGAACACTGGTGAGATCTCACTTGGAGTATGGCCGGTAAAAAATTGGCATCAGGCCAACGTTAAGTCTATGAAGACAGTAGCAAGGCTGGTATTTTTCTGAACAAAAGGTGGCAACCCTAACTGGAGACCGTATCTCCAGAAGGATATAGATACTTTGGATAGAGTTCAGAGAAGGGCTACTACACTTGTTAATGGATTATAGGATAAAAAAAATGTTTAAACATGTACTGCTTGGAAGCAGACAAGACAAGGGAATATGATAGAAACATCTAAATACATAGGTGATCAACACAGTAAAGGAGGATAGTATATTTAAAAGAAGAAAAACTACCACAACAAGAGGTCCTAAGGTTTAAAAGTAATATCAGACAGTATTACCTTGCTGAGAGGGTAGTGGATACATGGAATAGCCTTCGAGTAGAAGTGGTAGAGGTCAAATCAGTGAATGAGTTTATACATGCATGGGATAGGCATATGGCTTTCCTAGAGATAAGGCCAGAAAATAATAAAAGTATCTAGAAAAGTGGGCAGACTAGATGGGCCAAATGGTTCTTCTCTGCCGACACATTCTATGTTTCTATATGTATTTTATATATGTGGGGGTATAATATATGATGTCAGGAGTCTGCATTACCTCTGCGACAGAAAAGGTAGTAAGGAATCAGAGAGAAATTGCCATTGAAACAGCAGCTGCAAAGCACCAGTGACTTAAAAGCGGATGTTGGTAAACCCAATAACTTTCATAACTACAGATTAGTTCCCAACCTATGGATACACAGAGCCCACAACGGTGTTGTTCTGCCACTGGGAGCAAATCTCATGAATTGTCTAGTAACCTGTGCATCTGGGAAAGTGATAAGTCTCCTTTAAATAAGTAATCATCATCACATATTACATCTCAACAGCATCAGCTATTCTGAATTGGGGGTTAGGGGAATAGGGAAAGATCAATCAGATCAGAGGCAGCTAATTATTTTATTATAAGCATTAGGCTTACAGTGTGGTGCATTACAGCTGACCTAACCCAGATTTGTCTTTTCAGGTACCAAGCAGATGCAGAAAAAGAGCAGCAGAACCTAATCCCAGCATATCCCAGACTATCGTGACACAGCTTCATGAGCTGCGGCTCAATTCCAAGTGAACAGATCATTGTAGTCTAGCCTGAGTTCAGAACAGATCATATTACAGTTTACCTAGTGGATTTATCACTATGCAGTGCATTGATTCAGAACTCCTGAGTTATGAGTCATACAACCTTTTTTTTGTTTTACTTATGGGATTACAATCTGCACTGTGATATCTATGCATAATACTGGGTTGGACAAAGCCCAGGAGCCTTTGCTCTTCATTTTTTCTTATGGTAGAATTTATTTAAAAGACAACTAAACTTTTGTTTCACTTGGGCTTCTAATACTGTTGTCAATTTATCACTGAAAGTTGGACATGTACTTTTCACAGTACATGCCATGTTATCCCCTGACTGGCAGCTGCCATGCTTTCCATGGGAAGCAGGCAGGCAGGTCAGGTTGGCAGGTTGGCGGCTGTTTCTCTCTGCTAGTGCAGAAAGAGACAGTCGTTATTAGAGAGGATCACCAGAGAAGACCTTAACTAGGTCGCCTCTGCAGTTCCCATGTAAAAACAAGGGTCTTCCTATGTGCTAGCAGAACCCCCCCCTTCAGACTCCAGTCAGTGCAGGCTAGCCTCTTGACTGGCTCTGCCTCAGATGTGAGATAAAGCCAAGAGTAAACCTGCATGTGTATTATAAATCAGAAGACGGAGAAGGGAGGGACGTTTTAAGTTTTGCTTAGATAAGTTTTGGTTAGATAAAGAAAAACTAATTAGTTCTCTTTTAAAACAAATTCCCTAGTTCCTAAAATAACATTACATGGCTTGCTCCTATAGTCTACTCATGTTTGTGTGTTAGGGGTGGGGTGAAATCCCTTTTACAATTTTCAATGCACTATTTATATAGTACACTTAAATACATTGTGTGTAAATTTATATAAAATATATATATATATATATATATATATATATATATATATATATATATATATACACATACCAGTGAAAAATAAAGGTGATTTGTTTAATGTCCCCTACTTAAAGGTCTGTTGCACATAAACAGATGTTATCAACAAAACAGAGGTACTTAAAATAGATTATAAACAGACATGTGTGATGTAATTCAAACCTTTTTTTTATCGTTTTTTTAAATACAATAAAAATATACTATTAAGTCATTAAAAGAATACTTAATGAATGTGTTTTATTAAAAATTAAGAAATGATTTATAATAGTCATACAATGAAAAAGTGAGACGATAAAGAGCAGGGATAGACCCAATATTGTTCATGGTGCCACATTTAATGATGTTCTATTGACTGACATGCCTATCCCAGGTAAAGAGGGATTGATACGTGGAGCCACCCCAAAAAGGATTGATTTAAAATGGGAAAGAGCTGGGTTAGATATTCATAGTTGGCATATTTCATAAAATGTACAGGATTCTTAAGATTGGTGGAATGGTATATAGCATTTATATTGCTCTTCCATATATTTAAATAGTAAGTTTGCATCAAATGGTTCTGTAATACCATAGATTTTTCTTCTTTCAGCATTAGCATGTGTAGCACTGCAATATATTTCCAATTTACCTGCATTTTCTAATTGTAGGTTATCATGTGATATTCAGCTGCTCACAAATCCCTGCTTTAGTGCATGACCTGTTTAGATTTTCACATAGGGCTTAAATTATTCTACTGATCATGTGTCTTCAAGACACACACCATGTATTAAACTTACCACAATGAAAGATTTGTATCTGAAAATAATAACTTCTGAGTATAAATATCAAATCAGTGTTTCAATATCTTAGGGTGAAAAAATGTCCTGCAACAATCATTGACTCACACTAAGGAACGTTCTCTGATTTTCTTGGAGAAGGTATTAAACAAAAAAAAGTTGATAGAGCTCAGTCTAATGAACTAATCCGTTGGTATAAAAAGCCATCATATTGTACCCAGGTCAGAAGTTGGGAAAGAGACCTCCCCTTTTAACACAACCAGGGTTATTCACTGTTTAACGCTAGGAGAAACTCAATTTAAGCTGATCTACAGCTGGCATCTAGTCCCCCTCGAGGCTGGCTGCGATGTACCTTCTGTTACCCAATGTGCTGGCGTTGTGGTATCTGCATGTATGGTGGGGCTGCGAAGAACTTAGTCCTACATGGTCCAGGATGTACAGTTTTGTTGAAGCAGTTATTGGGCATAGTTTAAGCAGATCCCCAGTGGCTGCCCTACTCCATTTGGATTGGCCAAAAATGTCAAGGTCCAAAATTAGGATACCCTGTGTCTTGGGGGAGATGCTGGGTGTTTACGTCTCTCGTACCAGGAAAGATTTTAATCTATTCTAATCTATTTTACTATGCTGTATAAGTACTAAGAGAAATGTGTATAATTGTTTTTCAATAAAATAAAACAAATATTTACTAATAAAATGTATAATAAATATATAATCACACCAGATAATGTAGCAGTATTTACAAAACAGTGTGAAAAAATGTTAGATATTGTTAACTTTTTAGATCACTTCTTTACAATTGTATATGCTATATCCATTTCATTCTTTTGTGGGGTTTTTTTTTTTTTTTTACATTGTACCAACCAAAGATGAAAAGTGATGAAAACTACAAAAAGGTAGCTACTGGAACAGAATTGGTGCCACACTCCAGACCTTTGCAGAATGAGCCAAATAAATAGGTTAAAATAGTAATAGGAGGTGCTGACCTGCATGCTAGCCATGGTGGCATGTCACCGTCATTTGGGGCACATATCCATTCTAGAGGCCACCTTGGTTTATATATTCAAGTAAATATAAATTTTAATCTATGTACCGATCTGCAGGTAAATTTATCATCCACACAATTTCTGCTTGGCTGGTTAATTTAAACCCCAAAAACGTAGTTTGTTGTGTAACATAGTAACATAGTAATTTAGATTGAAAATAGACAAGTCCATCAAGTTCAACCCTTCTACCTATCATTTCAGCGTTTTGATCCAAAAGAAGGCAAAAAAAAAACCCTAATTATGTTGGGGAATATACATAAAAGTTGGATCCTCCGTGTTTAATAATAGGTGAAAATTAGGACAAGCCATATTTGACAGAAGGGTTTTGTAGGAACAGAATGTAATTTAGGGGTAATTATTTCAGAGTAAATAAAAGTAGACCAACAATCTAAGCGGAAATGCTAGCAGAATCCTTGGTTACAGAGGGAGAGGTATTAGCAGTAGAAAGAGGGAAGTGCTCATGCTATTATACAGAGCACTGGTGTGACCTCACTTGGAGTATTGTACGCAGTACTGGAGACTAGAGTTGAGCAGACACCTGGATGTTCAGGTTCGGCCGAACTTCGGACCCGAACTTTTGGCCACTAAAATAGTCCTGGAAAGGGCTAGAGGGCTGCAAAATGAAGTAAAATGTGGGTGAGTGTACCTATTCGTATGGGGACTCTATTTCGGTTTATAGAAAGCCAATAGCCATGTAATGCTATTGGGTTTCTATAAACCGAAATAGAGTCCCCATTCAAGACATTCGGTTTATAGACTTTCGTTTTATAGAATACATGTAATGCTGTTGCTACTCTATAAAAAGAAAGTCTATAAACAGAATGTCCGGTTTCGGGTTCGCTCAACACTACTGGAGACTATATCTCCAGAAGGAGAGTTCAGAGAAGGGCTACTTAACTTGGATTGCAAGATAAAACGTACCTGGAAAGTTAAAAAGATCTTAACATGTATAGCTTGGAACATAAACAAAATGGGGGATAGAATAGAAAACATTTAAATACATAAAGGGAATTTTTTTTTTAAAAACACCACAACAAGAGGGCATAGTCTTAAATTAGAGGAGGAAAGGTTTAAAAGTAACAGGAAGTATTACTTTACTGAGAGTGTAGTGGATGCATGGTATAGCCTTCCAGCAGACATGGTAGATGTTAATATAGTGAAGGTGTTTAAGCATGCATCGGATAGGCATAAGATATCCTAGATATAAGATAAAGCCAGAAAATAATAAAGTAGTCAGATTTTATTACCAATTTTAAATTCAGCCCAATTGGGGAGGCTAAATGGGCCAAATGTTCCTTTCCGACAACATTATGGGAGTTTTGAGATTTAAGTGAAGCTGCCAAATTTGAGGCAGAGTCGGTCAGGAGGATGGAGAACAGTCTTTCATGTATAGAGCTGTTTCGCAGCTGGTGCAGAGTGACATTTTGCACAGGCCTTGTTTTTCATATGGCTGGTTATGAGAGGATAAAGTGGCATGTACCTTATTAGGGCCACTTAATTTTTCTATACTAGAAGCACAAGTGGAGGGGGGGGGGGGGGGGGACAATTTTTAGTGGCACTTAAGGCATGCTTTCTTCCAATATGAAGTTTTTGTGTAAGATGCAAGTAAATGTGCATATGCAGTACCCAACCCCTGCTAGAGTTTGTGCACACGGTTAATATTGAAAACAATGTGTGGTGTGTGTGTGCGTTAATAACAGAAAAATAACAGACCAGACGACAACTGATGCAATCTCGCTATCATCATCACTCTCTTCTCCAGTCTCCACTTCATCTACAAAGAGAGGTGACATTTCTTCTAATAAGAGTGACAAAAAGTAAAAAAACTCACGAGGTTCCACACAGTTAGATCTAGAGGACGAGGAAGACTGGGTAAGAAGAGCAGCAAGAATGAAAACAAGGCGACAGTTCAAAACATGAATAATGTCCTGAACTTAAAATCGACCAGAAGTCTTACCCTGGAAGATCAAACACTGCTCTCTAAGGGACTTTCTTTCTCTCCAACAGACACTTAACCATTTTGAGACTCTTATAGATGTCAACAAATTTTTGAGAGACATAACGGTTAAGACATTTTTCATGACCCTACACCAATATTAACTCGAGATTTAGATCATACAGGAGAGAACTCTCCAGATCAACTTTTGTTTAAAGAGCAATGGGACATACATGACTTGAGAAACTTGAGCAGGGACCACTTATAAAACAAAACACCAGAGTTACTTATACTCAACTCCAGAATCCCTCAAACTTTAACCCCTTAATGATTAGAGGTAAACTAGAAAAAAAAACATTCCAGGACCTGGTGGAGAGGGACCTCAATAATTTAGCAAAAAGCGCCAAATTTATGCGTACAAACAATTTGAGTCCAGGGGAGAGACAAGCTCTTAAAAATCTAGTAGAAGACACCAATATAATCATTCGTTAATCAGACAAAGGAGGCAAGGTGGTAGTAATGGATACTAATTTCTATATCCAGGAAGCCTATAGACAATTGGAAGATCAAGAAACTTATGTTAAACTTTTAGCAAATCCTACTACCATTTTCCAACATACTTTAGGCAAGCTTCTACAATATGGGAACAGCCTAGGAGTTATCAGTACTAAAGAATTTGAATTTCTTAATACTCAACATCCAATTACTGCTACTTTTTACCATGTCCCTAAAATACATACAGTGGATATAAAAAGTATACACACCCCTGTTAAAATGTCAGGTTTCTGTGCTGTAAAAACAGTGACATTACCAAGAACTGGAGCTCCCTCCAAAATTGATGAAAAGACGAGAAGAAAACTGGCCTGGGAGGCTACCAAGAGGCCTACAGCAACATTAAAGGAGCTGCAGGAATATCTGGCAAGTACTGGCTGTGTGGTACATGTGACAACAATCTCCGAAAGAAAAGACGAAAGCCTTTTCTTACGAAGGAAAACATCCAAGCCAGACTAAATTTTGCAAAAACACATCTGAAGTCTCCCAAAAGCATGTGGGAAAAGGTGTTATGTTCTGATGAAACCAAGGTTGAACTGTTTGGCCATAATTCCAAAAGATATGTTTGGCGCAAAAACACTGCACATCATCAAAAGAACACCATACCCACAGTGAAGCATGGTGGTGGCAGCATCATGCTTTGGGGCTGTTTTTCTTCAGCTGGAACTGGGGCCTTAGTTAAGATAGAGGGAATTATGAACAGTTCCAAATACCAGTCAATATTGGCACAAAACCTTCAGGCTTTTGCTAGAAAGCTGAACATGAAGAGAAACTTCATCTTTCAGCATGACAACGACCCAAAGCATACATCCAAATCAACAAAGGAATGGCTTCACCAGAAGAAGATTAAAGTTTTGGAATGGCCCAGCCAGAGCCCAGACCTGAATCTGATTGAAAATCTGTGTGGTGATCTGAAGAGGGCAGTGCACAGGAGATGCCCTCGCAATCTGACAGATTTGGAGTGTTTTTGCAAAGAAGAGTGGCCAAATCTTGCCAAGTCAAAATGTGCCATGCTGATAGACTCATACCCAAAAAGACTGAGTGCTGTAATAAAATCAAAAGGTGCTTCAACAAAGTATTAGTTTAAGGGTGTGCACACTTATGCAACCATATTATTTTGTTTTTATATATTTTTTTTCCCTCTACCTAAAAGATTTCAGTTTGTTTTTCAATTGAGTTGTACAGTTTATAGGTCACATTAAAAGGTGGAAAAAGTTCTGAAATGATTTATCTTTGTCTCATTTTTTTATAGCACAGAAACCTGACATTTTAACAGGGGTGTGTAGACTTTTTATATCCACTGTAAATCCATAAATAATCCCCCTGGTCGCCCTATCATATTGGGCAGACTAGATGGACCGAATGGTTCTTATCTGCCGACACATTCTATGTTTCTATATCAGGTATAGGTTCATTTGGGTGAGGCTTTGTCCCAATGGGTGGACGAACATCTCCAACCCTTAGTGGCCAATCTCAAAGGATACATCAAAGATACCAAACGCCTCCTTTGCCTTATGGACAAAATAACTTGGGAATCGGTTAATTCATGGGCTACTATAGATGTCTCCTCCCTGTACTCAAGTATCCCCCACCAAGCAGGCCTGGAAGCCATACAATTTTTTTCTCCACAATCATTCTATTCTACAGAGCTCAGGTCATTTCTATTGGACTGTATTCAGTTTCTGTTATGTCATAACTATTTCACTTTCGATGGCTCTTTTTATCTCCAAAGACGTGGCACCGCCATGGGCGCGAAGTTTGCGCCGTCATATGCAAATCTGTTCATGGGAAGATGGGAACGGTGCCACGTCTTTGGGAAGGAAAATCCATATAGACAATATATCAAGTGGTATGGCAGATACATAGACGACCTACTCATTATATGGACAGGCACGTCAGAGCAGTTCATACAGTTCAGAGATTTTATTAATGATAACAACCTCAACCTTATTTTTACTACTGATTACCAACCAATGGAGGTGAACTTTCTTGATGTGACTCTTACAGGTGACCTGGAGAATAGAATTATCATTTCCAACTCATATAGGAAACATACAGCTGGCAACACCCTCCTATATGGAGGTAGTTGTCATCCAGATCATACTTTCAATGGCATACCTATAGGGGAATTTATTAGACTTCGTAGAAACTGCTCTACAGATGCACTCTTTGAATCCCAAGCTTTGGAACTCAAAAACAGATTGGAGGAAAGAAACTATCCTACTCATTGTATTAATTAAGGATATCATGTAGCTAAAAACAGAAATCGTAGGGACCTTTTAGTAGACAAACAAACTCAATCTCATACTAAAGGTGAGCGTATCACTCCAACCAAAGGTCCCACGTTCTGTACCAAATATGGCAATTAGTACAGACAAGTAACCAGCATAATCAAAAAAACACCTATCAGTACTTAAATTAGATCCCAATTATAATACCATTCTTAAAGAAGGGATACAATTTTCAGATCGTAAAACTAAAACACTAAGGTCATATCGGTCACCTAGTCATTTTCAAAATAAAACTACTAACAAAACCACCGACAATTGGCTAATGTGTGTAGGCATGTACAAATGTTGGGGCAGATGCATTAGCTGCAAGTATGTTCATCAGTCCAAAAATTACAAATCTACTGTAACGGAGGAGGTCTTCCAGATGAAACAATATATCAACTGCAATACCTCCTTTGTTATTTATTTAGTAACTTGCCTTAAATGCAAACGACAATATGTGGGACGAACAATTAGACCCCTTAAGGAGAGGATACGGGAACACTTGAATCACATTGCAACTAATGATCAAAATTCAACAATAAACATTTTCAACTATGTAGTGGAGGTAACTGAACCCATTTTTCTTTTTTCCAAACGGGAAGGCAACAAACATAACATTCTCAATAAACAAGAAATGTTCTGGATTTTTCGATTGTATATCTTTAGACACTTACAATTCTTATGTAAATTCTCCTTTATTTTCATTTTTGATTCAGGGTTCTCTTGTCCGCTCCTTCTTTGAGGTAACAACATTTTCATATCAGTTTTGATTTATTAATGACTTGTTGCCGACTATGTTGCCATCCAATTAATTATTATGATTTACCAGAGGTAGTTCATTCCTCCCTTTATACATTTTGTAGGAACCCTCTCCAAGTTTAATATAGCTAATATCTGTATCTGGTAGTTTATTCTATTTTTGCTCATAAATAATTAAGGCTCTCATCTGGACAGGTAGTCATTTGCATGGCACCTGTGGATTTTACATATACATTTTTATTTTTTTTCTCTCCCCCCCCCCCCCTCTCCTTTTTTTTTTCCTTTATTTTAACCACGGATGCGACGGTGACTATCTGCCCATATGATTATTGTAAATCTCTGTATTTATCCTCATATTTGCTGTATGTCCTAAAATCTTATCTATTACTGTCAGTCCATTTCTCCATGTATAGATTCATTTGTTTTTAACAGGTCTTTAATGAGATAATTTGTGTATGTTTGTAATTGTCTAATCACTGATTGTTACTTGCACTTTAAAAGGGTAGGCACACCCCTTGAGGTTAAGCCTTGAGAAAGCGCCTCGTTTTGGTGCGAAACGCGTAGGCGTCTGGGAAACACCAGGTAGGAGGACAGTGGCGGTGAGGCTGTTCTATCTAAGAATTAAAGCACCTATTTCAGTTGGAATTTTTGTTGTCTGTGCGATTTACTTCTCTGGA
Organism: Pelodytes ibericus; assembly: GCA_036172795.1. NCBI lineage: Eukaryota > Metazoa > Chordata > Amphibia > Anura > Pelodytidae > Pelodytes > Pelodytes ibericus. The sequence continues at coordinate 102,839,224 of CM069861.1, read as the reverse complement.
TTTTCATCGACCTTTTCTTCATTTCAAATTCGTGTGTGCAAATATGACCTCTCATACATACTTAAGATGCATACCACAACACACAGATGTGCAGTGCATCCCCAAGCTTCTCCATAGGAGATGCTGCCCTTACGCCCTAAGAGGCCATGGTGAGGAGGGAAAAAATAAATAAATAATAAGATATAAATTCCTAGGAGAAACCCTGGCAAGTTTTTTTTTCTAAATTATACTGAATATCACAGTAACCAATATTATTATATTATGTATACAAACCCTAACCATGTAGTAACACTTTAATTTAGGAAAATCATTTTAGCAACATTCATAGACAATATGGTTTTTGAAGACAAACCAAACAAGTATTCTATTTAACAAAATCAACTTTATTTGCAGACTTTCAGTGTAACCAGCTTATGTAATTCTGATGATTGGCTCAAATTACTAAAAAGGTATTTTGATCAGTGAAACAAGCATGGCAGTCTCTCAGAAAGCATACTGAAATGCAGAACTAGGACATATAAAAAGGTGCAGCCCAGTCTCACAAAAAATAGCGTTCTAGCATTTGTAGATTCATGTGGCACATAGTATTTCGCAGTACCCACTGAACTGGAATGGTACCTGGCCACTATGGACAGAAAAGCCTCACTTTCACACGAGAGGCACCATAAAGGAAAAGTGCATGCTTTATCTTGTGAGATCACCAAACTGCTTTAACAATTCAACAGTTTAAATGATGCCTTCTATCCCACCAAAAAACTGTAAGGCCAATGACACTCCCATGCCGTCAACATAATCTGTCCCTTAAAGACTAAAGCATCATATAGAATGTTCTCATGTAATAATAGCAGCTCTGTAGAATATATCCGATTGCTAAATGACAGACATTCCATGCCGCAGTTATATATTAATAGGACTTTATAGACAAACTATGGCTAACCTTGCACTGCAGATGTGCTCAGTGTGTGTAATCTGACATATAGTTTCCAAATCTCTGCTTTGCAAATGTCATTTAGTCATCATTGGCATAGACCAACATTAGGGGTTAACAGAATGCAATATAGGGTGATTTGTTCTATATCAGAGTTGGGAAATGTCTGGCCCTCCATCTATGAGTCTATATGCTGAAGGGGCCAAAATAAGCTTGACATTATGGGAAATGTAGTTAATCAAAAGTTGAAGGGATTCTTGCCCGGTCCTATTTTAAATTCTATGAGGTCACATTAGTCCCATTGTATGAGGTATCCTTGCACTTACGGGTTAGACCATTTTCTTAAAAAACAAGACATGGGAAGGTCAAGCATAGCAGGCTCCAGCACCTCATTCATTTCCCCCAGACACTAATGCATAAACCTAGGTTGCCTTTAATTTGGCAGAAACATGCATGATACTGCCAAGCTGCTGTTATACCACCACATTGGTAATTGAGGAGGAGGTTACATAATCCAAATTACACAACTCCCTTTTTGGTTGTGAAAATCATGTACAACAAATAAAAACTTATGTTAGACATTCCCTTTAATAACTAAATCTAGTGTTTTAAGTGAACCCAACTCTCCAGGGATACAAATAGAAATCATACCCTATCTATACAGAATATGCCATGGTTTTAGATAAACATATGTATATACTATCAGGTGCAAGGGCATATTATATGACAGATCAGCCAAGTACTAAATGAAACGGAGGGGATTGTGTGTGGGTGTATATACACACACACACACACAGTGAGTACTCCGTATAAACAGCAGAGTAAAAGGTTGATTGAATAAGATTCACTGTACAAAATATATTTCTATAAGAAAACAATTATAAATTACACATCTTTACACAATTAAGTACTTCAGATAGTTAAAATCAATACACTTTAAAAGGCAGTGTTTCACAATGTTAAATTCTATCAAGTACCTATAGCCTATATGCTTCTACACTTGTTTCTTCATTTTATTATATAGTGAATTTAGGATTACGTTAAATTCAATGTCCACTTCATTATCCGTGTGGTTGACCATAGGTGGTACTTAAGAAACTGACTTAAGGCACTTTGAGTTTGCATTTACATTACTTCAAAATAAAAATGGCTGGCAAATTCTATTCACTTAAATTTGCCTGGTTAAATGTTGCCCCAATATGGTTTCAAAAACACCCTGATTTCACATAATACACAATCTACTCAACCTGACCAAATGGCAAATAAAACTAGATACTGTTAAGGGCAACTTTTCTATTAATCACTTAGTATGCCCCTTTATTATAAATTATTATACATGTAATCATGCCAACATTTGTAAACTATTGGAAAATGTTCTGTTCTAGCAGTTATGCTGCAAGAATATTCATTCAGTCAGACATAGGAAAGTCCAACAAAAAAATGGAGGCAGGATATGTTTCTATGCATACCTCCACCTCCCTATGCCATGCACACTGCCATGTTGCACATGCTCAGGTATATTACATTGCTGGAGTGTCAGCTAGTCAGTGAGTAGGGCTCAAAAAGTGTAATCGACTTGGGCATGTGGAGTGGTTAAGTACAACGTAAGGTGGGGATAGGTTTAGAAAAGTAGATCCAATCAAAGATTTTTGCAGAATGACTGCTCCTTGGGTAGAGTGAGAGTTTCTCGTTCCGAAATTTGGGCATAAAAATTATACATACAAGTGAAAGAGAGAGATGTGGATTTATAGTTTTAAAAATATATATATTTTAAAAATCACTATAGTTGTCCTTTAAGAGCAGTCACAAAACTCTTCATTGGTATGAAACGCACACTGGCTGTTTATTGCTGTAGTGCCTTCTAACGTAGGATTGTCAAACTGCTGCCCACAATCAGTTGGAGGACTACATTTGCCATACTCTCACCAGCCCCTTAACTGACAGTATTGTGGGAAATGTACGCCATCAGCATATGGAGAGACACAGTTTGACAACCCTGTTCTATCCCAAGGAAATACAATACCTATATTGTCTTCATTTCACCCTTCGGAAGTGTTCTATTAATCAAAACAGAAAAATGTGGCATAAACAGATACAAGGCAAATACAAAGCTCCACTTTCAAACACTTTATCAAAAATTATTTCGTTTACATGTCACTTAAATGTACCCAGTTTCAGAGTTTTTGATATGCAGTTTCCTTGTGTCATACCACTGCATTCCACTTTCTGAAGTGAGCCCAACTAGTTTGTAGCCAACACTACACTTTGGTTTTGTGGGGTTCAAGCTTAGTTGTCCATCTCCCTGGGACCGGCTTTTTATTGGTCTGCCAAACATTTTGAAATAAAATTTGAATTGTTAAATCACAATATAATAAAAATTATGGGTTTTGCCAAGATGCCACGTGTCTAATTTCCAAAAGCCCCTGGGCCAGTGCAGTTTCCAAATTTTCATTGCCAGTATGAAAGATTGCGAAATGCTCTGGCTGCCAGGTTTCCTGTACTGCTTTCTGAAAGAATGCTACAAGGGCAGGCATGGAAGGTTTGGCCTCTTAGCTTCAAGTTATAATTTTGATGCTGGAGCTATTCAGATATGTACCAAAACAGAATAAATTGCTCCACATCTAGAAAACAAAAAAGGTTACATCTGTAAGTCTTCGGTGCAATCATGTGAGCAGATATTTTGGTCAACATAAAACAGTTTTTTTTTGTGTGGAAACCACAGCAATATAAAAAACGTTGAAACGTCAAACTTTCAACAGTTTTTTTTTTTTTAAGGCACAATTCTTCTAACCTCACCTTCTTTAAGTAATAAGGTGCACTTTAAAAAGGACAAGAGCCTATTAGTCATTTTAACTTGAAAAGCAACATCAGATTCCACAGAGGAACCTATTTTACAGGAAGTACAAAATCTGTCAAACATATACATAAAACAAACAAAACAAAAAATATCCTGGCCCTTAATGCTTAGCAATATTCAGACAATATATTGCACCTAACATCACTCAGATAATGCCTAAATTTGTCACAAATTAACTATTTTTAAATAGGGCCACTATCCTTCTTGTAACTGTAATTGTATTTTAACTTATGTAGTCAATCTTTAAGAAACTCATGACAATGATTCTTCTCCATATTACAAATCTTGAATTGTAGCTGTAAGGGGGAAAATTGATGAATTTAATTTTTCAGTTATAATGCATGCAAAAAGGAGGCAAAATATAAACATGCTAGCTTCCCGCAGGAGTAGGATGACACTGTTATATACACCCCCGCTGTGTAAGGGAAGAAAATGCATCTTTTAGGTACATTCCTCCATGAGAAATCTTCTGAGGGAAAAACATTTTGGTTTGAGCAATGCTGACAAGCAGTCAGAGGGACAGGCTTTAAAGAGTGTGATAATTCCTGTCTTTAGCCTTGCAAAACTTGTACAAGAAAAATATGACCGCTTGTACACCAAGCACCAGGACTATTCCTCCAATGAAGCTGGCGGCATCAAAAGTGCCTTTTTTCGAAGGAGTTGTGGGAGACACCGTGGTTAATGGTACTGCAGAGAGAAAGAAGGGAAAAAAATAATTTGTTTACAAAAAGACACTACGAGACAACCTTGCTTTTACTAAATAAAACTTTACCAAGTTGACCAAATACAGTCAATATCTATGAATGTAAAGCGGAGTTTGCAGATGAGATTGGCAAGTCAAAACCACTGCTGTTTTCTATCAAGTTAGTTTCAAATATTTTCATGTACTTCAACTATTAAAATCCAAGCTATGGATCAAATTGGGCTTGGTTTACAGATCAAAAGTTGGCAATTTAGAATAGGATCCCATTGCCAAACCATTTTTTGGAGTAGGTCAGTAGCCATGTTTCCTGCCAAATATCAATCTCCAAACATTAAGAGTACAACTGCCAATATTCTTCCAAAACCACAGCAAGCAACTATTGACATTGCACTACAATAACAGCTGGTAGACTATTGGACTAGATTTGTCATAAACCAATAAAATATTAGATGTGTGTCTTCACCTAGCATGTTTATTATCTGTCCACTACATACTACAAAAAGCCCATTATCTATGCCTGAAATCTTACCGATCACTTCAGCATGACACAGGAAACACTGAATTGATATCACCAAGCTTCATGTATGAACAGAAAAAGATACAAAAAAAAAATCCTGTCCATTCTTTCTGTGGCTTGACAAAAAAGAACTCTAACCAGTACATTGGTTTTACACTAAACAGGCAACAAGAGTAACTTACCGGTAGCATTTGTAGTGGCTGCAGTTACAGGAACAGTTGTGACATTGGCTGTTGTATTAGCTACAAGACCAAAAAAAAAAAATTCAGGAGGTAATACAATAGAACATATAGAAACATAGAATGTGTCAGCAGATAAGAACCATTCGGTCCATCTAGTCTGCCCAATTTTTTTTTTTTTTTTTTTTTTTGAGTACTTTTATTAGTCCCCCGTTCCCGGTCTTATAGCTAGGATAGACTTGTGTCTATCCAACGAATGCTTAAAATCCTTGACTGTGTTTACCTCTACCACTTCTGCTGGAAGGCTATTCCATACATCCACTACCCTCTCAGTAAAGTAATACTTCCTGATATTACTTTTAAATCGTTGCCCCTCTAATTTAAGTCCTCTAGTTGTGGTAGTTTTTCTTCTTTTAAATATACTCTCTTCCTTTACTGTGTTGATTCCCTTTACGTATTTAAATGTTTCTATCATATCCCCCCTGTTACGTCTTTCCTCCAAGCTATACATGTTAAATATATGGTCTATGAATGAGTGCGAAACGCGTTAAGCCTGCTGTGCGCATACCCTGCATCCTTTTAACAGTGTGGACACAAATTTGTATCATTTTTTTGCAAGTACGGAAGTTCAAATTGATTACTTTTTGCTGAACAATACCACATAGAGGGCCACTTCTAGAACAGCTGGATCAATACCATACAAGATTTATAAAGATAATAAATTAAAAATACATCAACCATTAGAGGCCCTTCCTGGGATACAGAATCTTTTCTGAAGAGACAAACAGACTTCACCTTGCATAGGTTTCGCAGCGTTTCATGATTTTAACACGAGGATACACTGCTGCGCTTAAACCTATTTTGCTTACCATCTTTCTTCTTTTCATATAGATCCACAGGAATTTTACCATATACGTTACTTTCATTTCTTAATTTATAGATTTCAGTCTCGCTCTTGCTTAGATTTCATTCACACGCTAATCTTATAATAGAAATAAATACAAAACAGTTTCAATCATATTACTTTACACAATTAAAATGGCTTTTTGATGGCCTGCATCTCCCATGATACTCTGTCAGTTAAGAGGCTGGCATGGGAGTATAGGAGATCTCCCATCTTTTCCCCCCAGCGAATCAGGATTCTGGAGGTGCAGAGCTTGGACAGTTGAGCATCAGTGCAACCACGCATGCGCACAAGCTAACAGTGCTACTGCGTATACGCACAATTATGCATGGTATGCATTCTCTGGTGTGTCAGAGCCCAAAGTATAAGATCGTAATTAGCATTCCCGAATCCTGACAATCTCTACTTTTCCAATATCAGGACTGTCCCGTGTAAAACTGGACAGTTGGGGGGCATAGATATAAAGTTCTGGAGGGCCACATTTTGCCACCTCTAATAGATAGATATGTCAAAGCAATGGTAGGCTCTATACCCAAAACACAGAAAGCATTGCAGATATCTAGCAGCAAATGTATGAAGCAGTAATGGCTTACTCGTCGATGGAGCAACTGTAGTGGAGGTTACGTTTCCTGAAAGAACAAAAACAGTCAGGTTTGAGGAGACTGGAACAAAATACAATGCATGTGAAAAACATTTCAACCCATTGAGCATGTATGCTATGTTTCTGCCCTGTGTACTGCTGCTCTGTTGCTTATTTGACTTTGGCGCAAACATCGCTATTTGTAAACTAAATATCTGAAACACCGCAAACCCATTAAAACAAACTAAACGCATGTAATAGGAGGCAAGACGTTTCCTCATTAGATAAGCTTCATAACACACCTGATCTAGAGAGATTTACATACAATTATGTGTCTGGGTTGTTCTTTGATAAACATATTACCCTGTGATACAGAGATTATGCTTAAAAATAGTGAATAACTAGGATGAACCTGGTATGCACAAAAACACACTCCCAAGCTAACACACAAAAAGAGCAAAGCAATATATAACAGAATGTATAAACAATAATAAACAAAGAATACAGCGCATGCAAAAACAATATTGCAGATTGGGTTAGTTTGGATATCAGATTTGTTGTTAAAAAATAGACTTTAAAACAACAACAAAATAATGCAACTGCATAACAGATTAATTGTAAAGCATAAGGATAAATAAAAGATAAAAGTCGATAAAAAAAAAAATATATAAATATATAAGGAAATAAAAAAAGAAAAATAAAGAATTTAGTATAAAATAAATGATAAAATATATAATATTGGAGATGCAGCCAAAGCAGGGTAATCAAGCCGATGAAGCACACAAATCTTCTTATATAATCTGTAAGAGAAATGCAAAACCAGATAGTGTAGATTGTAACAAAGGTTTAAATTTATTTGCGCTTTAAAACTTACTTACAAGATTAAAAACCGAGCTGGCAAAGATCCTAAGTATCGAATTCTAAAAGAAACTTTCAACACGCGACTTAGTCCTTGATACGGGGAGCTCTATGATTGTTTGGCCGGCAAGATAGTCTCCATATCCGGAAGTAGGTGATAGGTAAGTTGGGAATTGTAGTTTCGTTGTGAATGTAAAGAAAAAACTCTACGCGTTTCGTGACAGACGCCGTCACTTCGTCAGGAGCGATGAGGATGTGGAACGAGCAGCATGTTTAAATAGACCTACATGCAGCTGTCACCAATGATTATTGTAATGGGAAACTCGTTAGGAATTATCTAAAATGTGACTTACATTAACAATATTGTGCTAAAAACATGATTTTTAAATCGTATTACAAATACATGATACAGTACATATTAAACACAATAATAGTAAGTGCACAGTTGCAAATGTAACTGTTTTTGGAATGAATGAATTATAAAGTGGCTTGTGAAAAAGATGTATACGGTGACTTTTAAACAAAAAATGCCATATTTGCTTGGTATATATAATTAAATGACAAGCACAATAGGTAATTCAAGAAAGTGAAATTGATTTTGGTATAAAAATTGCACATAAAGGTGTACAGTTGCAAATGTAACTGTTTATAAAATAAATATATAATAAAGTGACTTATAAAAGTGCATTAAAAATAAACATAAGGTGCCTGTTTGCTTGATATATATTAAATTGCAAGCATAATAGGCAATTCGAAAAAATAAAATTAATTCAGAATTTTAGTATATAGATTGCACATAAATAATAAGATGAAGAATGAATATATATACAATATACATAAACATAAATTGACCAGATAATGCATATATACTTATAAACACATAAATAATACAATTCATATCATTTGAGACAATTCCTAACGGTTTTCCCATTACAATAATCATTGGTGACAGCTGCATGTAGGTCTATTTAAACATGCTGCTCGTTCCACATCCTCATCACTCCTGACGAAGTGACGGCATCTGTCACGAAACGCGTAGTTTTTTCTTTACATTCAAAACGAAACTACAATTCCCAACTTACCTATCACCTACTTCCGGATATGGAGACTATCTTGCTGGCTATACCATCATAGAGCTCCCCGTATCAAGGACTAAGTCGCGTGTTGAAAGTTTCTTTTAGAATTCGATACTTAGGATCTTTGCCAGTTCGGTTTTTAATCTTGTAAGTAAGTTTTAAAGCGCAAATATATGTAAACCTTTGTTACAATCTACACTATCTGGTTTTGCATTTCTCTTACAGATTATATAAGAAGATTTGTGTGCTTCATCGGCTTGATTACCCTGCTTTGGCTGCATCTCCAATATTATATATTTTATAATTTATTTTATACTAAATTCTTTATTTTTCTTTTTTTATTTCCTTATATATTTATATTTATTTTTTTTATCGACTTTTATCTTTTATTTATCCTTATGCTTTACAATGAATCTGTTATGCAGTTGCATTATTTTGTTGTTGTTTTAAAGTCTATTTTTTAACAACAAATCTGATATCCAAACAACCCAATCTGCAATATTGTTTTTGAATTTGCTGTATTCTTTGTTTATACATTCTGTTATATATAAGCTTTGCTCTTTTTGTGTGTTAGGTTGGGAGTGTGTTTTTGTGCATACCGGGTTCATCCTAGTTATTCACAATTTTTTCTCTTAAAAAGGTATTGTGTAGTATATACCTACACACACTCTTGCCCACTTAAGATCTAATTTTCACTCTCAGCTTTAGACTTGCCCTTTTTGGGTGTGGTCTTTCCCTTTTTCACAGAGATTATGCTTACCTGTGGCATTTGCAGTAGTTGAAGTGATTGTAATGGTGGTTAACTCTGAAAATAAAACAAAATGTAAAAAAATCGTTGGTAAAAGTTTTGAATAAAATTTTTTTTATATAATAGTTTTAAAAATTGCAGCATTTAACCCATAAGTGACAGTGTTCTATGCTGCATGTGATGTTATTTTTGTAACATTTTGCTTAACTGTGATTTTCTTTCTTCATGTTCAGTGCACCTACACAAATGATATATCATTTTTTAAAGGACAGATGAGGCTTTCTGTTGATACCATTATTTTCAACATGCGATATAATTTGGAAAAAAAAAACCAAAGAACAAATCATAAAATATTATGGAAAAAAATGCAAAAAAACCCCACCAATTTTTCCAACTTTAACCTTAAAATCTTTTATACAATTACAAAAACGGTATATATTAAAAAAAAAAAAAAAAAAAAGCTTATGTAGTGCCTCTAGGGACAGTCAAGTAACAGTCAGCAACATACCATTGAAAAAAGGGGGAAAAGCTAGCCCTAGATTTCGGGTTACAATTAAACCTATTGATTTTCATTACTTCCGTCTCTCTTACTGGACACAGGGCAGTGCCATTTTGGAGGAGCATGCCCTGAGTGGGCGAATACAGGTGTTGCATGATGCCTCGATTACGAGGCATCATGGCAACACTGTCAAAGCAAGTTTTAACACATACAACCACATTGGTGGGACGAAATTACACTTAGGACTTTATTCCTAAAGTGGTAATGCTTATATAGCAATCCGTGATTAGACTGTACATGGCAACCACAGAATAACTATCTGTGATTGGCATTCCTGTGGAACTTACCTAGAGTAACTATGTAAGTTTCATAGCTGGCGCTTACATCTAACAGAGTCCATTGGATGCTAGCCATTTCTTTTTGCTAGGACTATTTAAAATATGTACAAATGAGGGTCTCCTTCTGCACTAGCAATATGTAACCGTTGATAAATCACCAAAGCTGGCAGTCAATAAAAGTCAATTAATAAAAGGACATGTTTCTAAAAGAAAAAAAAAGTACATGCCATTTTATCACAATACTAGGGCCACTGGACTTTATTCTTGTGCTTCTTTAAGAAAATGTCAAAGGCCCATCTTCCATTGTGATGTCAATGCTGGTGCCTTTATTCAAGTCACCAGAAGAATGAGATGTATGTTCCTCACCACAGAGAGACCAACTTTTATTCCAATTCACCATCTAGTTAAAATTTCAAAGCTTTATTCAAGCAGGTGTAATTAAGTACACAGTATCCACCATTTCCACACAAAGCGGGCAGAACTTAAGTACTAAACGTAAATCTTTTTGGGGCTTAAATAAAGATTTACATGTTTAAAATCACATGAGATGAAAAATATCTTGCCATAGGTATATTTAAGTTTGATGCATTAAGTAATAATAAAAGCAGTGTTAATGTCATAACCTTGTGACAGAACACCCGACTGCAGCACTGTGTCAATTAGTGGACATATCGATAAGAAGATTAGGAGTTCAACTTTTTTCAATTATGCAATAAAGAAAAAAACATTGAAACAAAAGGATAACAAAAGTCAGTACATTTATCCATCTATATAAATCATGTTGTGAAAGTTACTAAAAATATGTAAACAATATAAAACACCTTACCATGACAAACCTCTTTCGTACAGTTTTTGTCCACTAAACTTGTGTTTTTACAGACAGGATCAGACGCTAAGAAGAAAAACAAAACATTTTACATTATATTAATTTAGACAGTTAGACAGATGCAGGTTAGTAGAATAGATACATTTATAGAGGATTATTGGAAGAAGTGATGTTGCATTATTTTAACAGGTGCTGTTGTATGTAAGAAAAACATATGGGTTGGATTGTAGTACTGATAGCATGATATGCAGTGCTGCACAGAGGACTTTTCATAGCACCTACCACTGCACCAGATTGTACCTAGAGGACCTGCCTCAACCCTGATGATCTAGTGGCAACAGCTGGATCCTATAAGGCTGCCTCATACTGGCTGAGCATCTGAGGACTTTAAGAGCTAGTAGGTCGTGTGATCCCCTGCGCTTGGACATACAGGATGAGTGGATGTACAGCTTGAGTGGATGTCTTCGAGCTCAGCATCTCAGCCTTGTAATCTGACCCCTCTGACCCCTAATGTAAGACAAGGTCATTTTTTCCCCCAGAGCTTTTGCTCTCAAAAATAAAAAATACCCCTCACCTTATAATCAAGTTTATATGGTTCAAAGAAAAAAAAATGTATATGGTTAAAAATAACTATAAAATGAACTATTTATGGCATAGATATTAATTCACTATTTCTTCTCTACTAGCCTATGCTTGGGTGACATTATACTTACTATAAGTAATTAAGCTCCAACTCCTCCTTTTGCCAACAATTAGTTTTTTTTTAATGTGTCAAAATCTTTGTTGGATAGGTCTGTTTCACACCTAAAGCAAGTGGTGTTTTTGTTTTTTTAAAACACTGACACAAATACTGTTTTTAAGTTGGAATTATTACAATAACATACAATTTAGCTAAAAGGACAATATACTGCAGCATGCAACGTACTTTAAGCAAGCACCATACAAAACTGTTTTTTTTTTTTGGAACAGTAACATACCATTTGAACACAGTACCCAGGAGCAGTTCAGACCTTCCGTATTGTTTGTACAATCATCACAGGATAAAAAAGCATCACATTCAGCTGAAAAACAAGACAAGAGTCACAAGCCCTGTAACATGTTTAACACCTTGATTTAAAACATAGAATGTGCATTTTAGATAACTATTTTGTTTTAATTTTTCTGGTCTTCCCAGAATACTAACGAAAAATATGTAATTGTCGTTCACTGCAGTTTTTTGTTTTTTTTTACTCTTATCCATTCTATAGACTGATCTCAGAGCATATATTTGCCATTGAAGACAGTCTTTCAAACACAGCCAAATATTGAGGTATAGTTCCAGAAAATCCACTCATGGACAACACGTTTCACTCATAACAGAACTTATAAGCAGGAGGGTGGTTTCTCGTTGGGCTTCAGTATATAAAAACAACACACACACACACAAACACAAACACCATGCTGTGTAATAAGGTAGAATTAGCAGATGAAAACAAATGAGTTTGCCTTATTTCTTTATGACACCACAGTAACAATGACCGCTGGAACTACATTCACATTAGATTTGTGCATTCGTTTTTGGATGAAAATTGGCTCTTTCATCAATTTAATAACACATTCCGATGTAAAACTGAATGAAAGCGCAATGGACAAAAATAATTGGTTTATTCGTCCACTTGGATGAAGGAGGACATGGGAGTGAGCTGATTTTCGTTTTTCTAATTTGGTGGCTTTCACCTTAATAAGCCTTTAAAAATCCAGGGCTGGTAAGTCCTAAAAGCAGATCAGAAGGCTAAACCACAGGCTGCCTCACTACCAAGGATGTCAGCATCTTTATAGAATTTCACATTAAACGCTCTTCCTTCAAAGTGATGTAGAGCAGGATACTGTACATACAACGTTGGGTACATAGACACACTAGGGGTCATGTATTACCATGGTAGAAGCGCAGATAATGCCCAAGAGTGCCTCAACTTGCATGTGCACCTATGAATAAAGCAGACTCCAGACAAAGGTGGAGGGGGTTTTCTCTCTCACTACAAAGTGTCAGGATTTTAAATTTTTTTTTTTTTTTAAAGAAGCGCAAATAGCGGTTATACATAAACAGTGATTGCGCATTTTTATTCTACTCCCGACACTTTGAAGTGTGGGAGTTTTTATACAGACCCCCCCCCCCCCCTTGCATAAGGAGCAAGAGAATGCTCTCTAATCAATTCTCTATGGCAACTGTGAGACCTGTAAATCACAACATTGAGTCAAAAGGCCTGAAACACAACACAAACATGAAACGTGCAATTTATCCCAAACAATGGAAATGAATGAGTCGGTCATGACATATTTTCTCTGCATCATATGGCACTCTAAAAACTTCCTGCAACTTAATGATACATTTTCTCAAGTCTGCTCAGCAGGTTTTACTTGCTTTCTGAATTAAAAAAAAAAAAAAAAAAGGGGACCTCTAACAAACCTTAACATCCATTTATCTTAGATACTATAGTCCAGACGTTTTAACAGACATTCCCTTACTTGCTGGTAACAGTTCTCAACGCAAGAAAGCCATGATTCTTATTGGCAGCTCTTGGCAGCACAGGCTCATCTAGCAAATTTATGTTTTCAAAAATTGCAATGTAATCCCATCGCTATACTGAAATAAATAGCAATATTTTCTGAAGGTAATGGCTTACACAAATAAGGCTTGAAGTTTTCACTAGGTGTATGCTAAGCAAATAGGAATGATGTTACTAAAGATTTCTATTTGTTCGCAGCACTACTTTCCCTCTTTTCTAGTACCGAAGATAAGGAAATGATCATTATCTGTTTAAAGCAAAAAGTTAAATACAAAAATGTATATCTATCCATACACAGCTGACACTTAAAAGAGTCACAACACAGGAAGACATTAAGTTGGTGAAGAAATGCAGTTGCAGTGTTCCTCTTTACCACACAGAGTTATCACTATGAAGACGAAATGATTGCAATGTGGCCTGTCGATCAATCATGATAATCGAATCCTTAAAGAATGGTGCACTAAAAAGGTACCGGTATATGCTATAATGGCTCATATATGATCCTCCGAAAAACACAACTTTATGTACATATGTAATATACAAAACGGTTTGTTACACGATTAAGAGAAACAGTGTGGCGTGACATTCATCCTTCAGCTAATATGGCAACAACAAAAAAACAACAACTTTCATTTCCAGGAGGTGAGTGGAAAAAATATATAAAAAAGTTATACTGTGTAGGCATTGTGGTTATTTTTTTTTTTTAATAACATTCGGTCTATTCATTCCTGACATCTTTGATATTTTGAGACATCTGGGCAGATTGAGTGGCAAAAAAAAAAACAAAAAAAAAAACACATACAAAGTTCACCAGCAATAATAGCCATTTGAACATTTTGTACATACTTCTCCTTTAGCTCATGCTATTCCTGTGTCACATACTGGGAGATAATACTTACGGTTACCACACAACAGCAAAACTGGATACAGCAAGTTTCCTGTGCAGCATGCCCCACCCAACGATTAGGAACCCTTGAGTGCACTGCTTAGTAGTGCTGGACTTTGGAACGTGGTTAATAATACCAACAGAGCGTTGAAAGTGAACCAGTGATCTGGGGGCAAGTAAGCCGAGCAAAATAGAAAGCCACTAACATTTTGTTTCCTTACTTGCGCTTTTATTGAAGAAGCACAAGCGAGGAGTCCAGGGGCCCTATCATAACATGACCTGTAAATTTTAAAGATACATTCCAGTACATCCTCTGACCAGAAGCCTCTGTACTTCACTGTGAAGAATGCCAGCTGATCCAGTTGCCAACTCTCACTGCTAGAGCAATGTATTTGCCAACTGTCTCACTATCTTAACTTTATCCTCCAGTGTTCCGATTATCTAAGACACCAGAGAAGAACAAGTAGTGTGCATGTGCAGAGAACAAGTACTGTGCATGTGCAGAGTTATGTAGTGTTGCATTACCAGGTGTACATACCAACACTGTTCATAGTGGACATGTACTGGGTACCTTCACAGACCTGGTCACAGATACTAGTGTCCTTGTATGGATACTTTGCCTATCCATGTGTGTTACCATGGTGAATTCCAAGCCATGTCCCCAGTGTTCTGCCACCTCATTTCAGTCTTGGGAGGCCCTCTGCTGGAGGGTCTCTCTGAAGAGAAACAGTTGGCAGGTTGCAAATTGACACTATGTTGTGCTTTTAAATCAGTTCATATTATTGGTTTCATTCATTTTAAAACCAACTAAGGACTATTAAGGACCAGAAATACATAAAAGAAGCAGCAAAATGGGAAAAGGTAAGTGTCCTACTTTAAACGTATAGTCTCTGTATGAGAGAAAATATGTAAACAGATATCAAAAACCATCTTAAAAACTGCCCCACCATTAAAAATACTGGTGATTTATTTAATGTGGTGGTGGTGGTTAAGAGAAGATTATTGAACTAAAAAAAAAGTTATATTTTATACAAACACTTGTGTAGGCGGTTTACACTCCTAAACAAAATTGCTTGGAGAAGATGGGAACAATCCTAATCCCAATAATTGCCAATATGTGACTTTGTATATTGATTGCAAACTATGGTCCGCTCATCCAGGAAAAACTGAAGCTAAACATTAAATAAAAACTAATGTAATTCTTTAGGTTCTAGCAATTACATAAAATGTAATCACTATGTCATATCCAGCATTTTGAGAGTTTGTTTTTCCTTTCCTAGTTTGAGTATTCACAGAAAATGCATCTTCATATCAACAATTTAAAGCAATTTCACAAAATAACAGATGTGGGTAAGTGAAAGTAATTCAGGGGCAGATAGTCTGAACTTACTAAGCATTAGAGGCTTTGCTGTTTTAAAGATTACAGGGCCTCCCAGTGTAATTGACGTGTGTGGATGTACAGATGGTTTCAAGGAGTTCTGCTAAACAGGTTTTTGTGATCCTGCCAAAGTGACAAGTTATACACCAACTTTTCATGTCCTGTTCATAGGCTGGTGGCATTAACCTTGCTTTACCATGTCACATGCCCAATCCCTACAACTGAGTGGTGGCAATGGACTAACATTAGAAAGCCTACTGCAAATACTTAAGTGAAATAATGTTTACTTTTAATTAGCATTTCCTTGTAACTTGGATTCTTATTCTCCAAGGCCTCATATGCGTGGATGTGACTCATGTTTGCACTACTTTGCATCTTCAGCTTATGCCTATATAAATCATATATATCATATATCATGCATTACACATGCAATTTAGTTATTCTGCCATTTAGCAGATGGTCTATTGTTAGATGTGCAGTAGGTTCAATGGGATTCAAGTAAATACATTTTTTTTAAAAAGTACATTATAGCTACAAGGAGGCCTATGCAGTTTTGAAGAGAGTCTTCTCATAAATCATTCTAATCCTTGCACGGACAAAAAAAAAATTGGGACCAACGCAAAAATAAAAGTGCACCTACAATGGTGCTGAAAATCACATCTATTGCACTTTTTTCTTTCCCTGAAACATTCATGTGTGCCCGTGTTATAAACACCTTACATAATATTTAATTTGCAACTGTTTGGCCCAATTCATGTGAGCGAAGGTAAGCAACCTAATTTATCAAAACACTTGGATACTCTAGGAGTGAGGAAGTGAGAGATCAAACAGTGTAAACACTTTCAATCCAAAAACACACAACAAATAGAAATGTTTGCTATATGAGTGAGTGCACGTGAAGAATTCAAGCCAGTCCAGTTCTGCATACCATAGTTTATAGTGTGAGGAAAGAGAAATAAGCACCATCTCAGTGTCGAATACTGAAGTGTCATTCTAATTGAAAATGAATTCTACATCAATGTATCACTGTAACACTGAGAGAATAACTAGTTCAGAATTTTTTTTTTTTTTTTTTTATAGTACAGACAGCAAATTTCAAGCTGTTGTGGACTGCAGATTGCAGGACGCTCAGTCAGCAAAGCCGGCCATCATGAGAACGATCATTCACAACAGCATTAGTGTCAACTTGAAACAGCCATCACTTGTTTGTTCTGTGCCCAATAAGACACGTTTAAAACATTAGGTTTTACAGTCTTACAATGCTAATCAACCATGGAATGTCAAATATGCTATCAAACAAGGGTGAATTGCAGATTAACTTCCTTTTACAAAGGTGACATCTAAACTTACAAACAGATTGCTCTGAAAACACTAGTATTACCAGGTTATTACTTTGTTTACAGACTGCCCAGGTATTTCACAATACTATACAAGGCAATGTGTCTTACTGTAGTACAGCATCAGGGAAGTGAGGCACTGGGGTATCTTTCCAGGCTGTTTCTCCTATTAAAGGGGACTCATCCTAAACATTGCATTTATGGTGAATGTACAGAATAAAAAATAATCTATACATTGTGCTAACAAAATTGCAAACACATAAAGAGATAAACATGTTTTAAACAAGTCTGTTTATGACATCACCTGTGCCTTAATAGGAAAATTAACTTGTGTTTCAATAGGAAATGTGTAATTTACATTCAAGCCAAAGATAACATAAGCAAGATATTCCTTAGACATTTGAAAACATATTTTGTCTCTTATTTTAGGCATTGCCTTGCAATATTCCTAACACACTATATACGTTTATATTTCATCATTCTCTGTTTTCACAGATAAGGTAATGTTTAGGTAGACAGAGCCCATCTAATGAAGTAATATTTCCTTACCCAAGTGCACTTGTGACGTATAACGCTGTCTATTAGCAAGTTAATGTGACACAGCCCGGCGCTGCTCATACAATTAGGACTGTCACTTTTGACTTCTTGCTGGAAGCAGCTTAGACTGTTCAAAGTATCATAACCTACACTACCTCCACCCACTGAAACTGCGGCATCAGGCGAGACAGGTAGAGTAAGTGAGGACAACGCCGTGATAAGCTTGTGTACTTACCCGCTGACACGGCAGCAGACATTGCCAATCCGAGAAGTAGTATCCCCGGGAGTAGCAGGTGGAGGCTCCCCCGCATAATGTGGACCTTCATGGCGCGAGTAGTGATGAGTCGTTGAGGTGTTGGTGCGATATGGAGGGCGCACTGTAAGTAAATATCACCTGATCCCCCGGTGCGGTCACTGTCACTCCTCCAGCTGCGAGACCGAGAGTCTCACGTGACAGCAGTTGAGAAAACTGGCAGCCAACTGCTGAGGAATGGGCGTGGTAAGTCAGAGTGTACCATCGGCAAGGGGAGATGGGCGGAGAAAGTGAAAGCGAAGAGTTTTAAGAGTAGGTCAACCCCATGATCACTAAGTATAAAGCCCTAATTTCATTTTCTTGTTATTACGCAAGGTTATAACCGTAAGGTTAAAATTAAACAGAGTAGGAGTGCGATTGATTCAAAATAATGGACTTATCCACCCCTACGCGTTAGTCATCAGTTTCTAGTACGGCTCCCAGTGACGTCACAGTGCACGTGGCATTAGAAGGCGGATAGTTTGCTGCCACATTCTAACTGTCAGCAGTAGCTAGAAGGTTGGGCGGAGCGTGTGAAGTTGTGATGTGGAGTCACGCTCCGAGAAAGGTGGACATAATGTTATCACCGTTTTTAAAGTGTACGTGTCGCATAAATTAGTCTTCTGTGAAATATTCGGTCAGTATTGACCCCTTCATGACCTGACTTTGTGGTTTAGCTGTAATTTTCAGCTTCTTCATCTAATCTACAACACTAGTTAAATATTGTTTATTTTCAGGACAAGAATGTAATACATTTACTATAACATATGATGAAAAATTGGCAAAAATAAAATAAACATCTACAAAAACTAATGAGAAAACCTGCTAAACCGATTCTAATGCTTCAAATGTTAATCAGCAATATGCAGATAAGCTCTGGGAAAGCCTCCTTGAGCCACACTTCCAACCTGTGTGATGTTCCTTCTCTATGGAACCTTGTGTGACCCCCATTGCTATACCCTGTGATTTTTTTGATATGTAAATGTCATATTTGCAATTCTGTCCTGTCCAGTTGTTTTCATAGAGGAGATGAGCATGGCTAGTTTCTGTATGACTTTATTGTTCTTTTTTATATTCCATACTAAATAAAAACGTAATTTGAAAAAAAAATAAATTATGTAGGACTGAATGTCAGTATAAAAAGGCATATTTGATTTAAAGGCAACATAATGGGCATTTTAATTGTATTTATGAAGGAATAAAGATGCCACAATCCACAACTCGGCAATCTTGTGTTGTTCTCTCGTTAAATGTTGGGATGTCTTCCATTTTCTGTAGAACATCACTACCTTCTACCAGTTGCCTAAAATTGTAAAAAAAAAAAAAAAAAACATTACAGTCATACAAACTTTCATCCAATTTATCATTTGAAATATTGAAATGTGCCTGTTATGCATAAATCAAGACGGACAATGAAGAAAACTTCAAGTAAATAGACAACTTAATCCATACATTTACTAGCAACTGCACTTGCGGCATATGTACATTACATTTTCTACCTGTAGCAGACCTCGTCATTCACAGATTAGTGAGTGACAATTCCACTTCAAGACACATCAGGGTTATCTATAAAATCTCTCATGCGCTAATGTGTCAGGAAATTAAAACGGCACAATCGCTGTTTGTTATCGATTGCACTTTTTTAGAGTGCGGGAGAAGAACCTCGACCAAACAGTATTTGGTGTATGTGCCTGTTGCAACTTTGTAAATATATCAAAAAGTTTCAAGTCGACTTCTAAACAAAGCGAATTCAGTATGATGGATTACATTAACTGTAACACCAGTGGGGTTGTGTACCTTATCACATGCACTAAATGTAAAATCCAATATGTTGGTCGCACTAGTAGAAAACTTAGGATTCGCATGAGGGAACATGTTTCTGACATCAGGTGCAATGATAACAGGTCTCCTCTAAATCGACACTTTCAGGCATGTGTGGGAGGAGATGTACAATACTTCTCATGCATGGGTATTGAAAGGTGCAAATTAGGGCCACGAGGTGGGGATATGAAATATTTTTTGGCTAAAAGGGAGGTCTTTGGGATTTTCAAGTTGGGTACTAAGTCTCCTATGGGTATCAATAGAGAATGGGAACTTAATTGCTATTTAGAGTGACTTTGGGACACCAAGTTATCTAAAGTGATTTTGGGATACCTTGTCATATCTATATATACCAGGGCTTGACAAATTAAATTTTGTTTTAGGAGCCAGCAAAAAAATCTAGGATCCAGACAACTGCACATACACACACAACCACGCAAAAATACACACAATCACAGAGTCATGTAAACACATACGCTCCCAGACTGTCATACACACAGTTCCAATTACAAACACTGAAAATCACAGACAGACAGTCACATAGACAGAGACAGTTCCACTTACATACACAGAAAATCAGTCACAGAGACAGTTCCTCTTACATACACAGAAAATCACAAACTGTCAAAGAGACAGTTCCACTTACATACACAGAATATCACAGAGAGTCACAGAGACAGACAGTCAAAAAGACATACATAGCCCGATAGAGACAGACACATTGACATACGGACTGACAAGTCAGCCGTTTTTTTGTGTGTTTTTTTTTAACCCCTTAGTGACATGACTTTTTTGGCTTGTCCGACGCTTGGTGACATGGGCTGTTTTAACATTTCTGAGGTGTTTGTGTTTTGCTGTAATTTATTTCTGTCTCATTTAGTGTACCCACACAAACTATATATCGTTTTTATCGTCATAAGAAAGGCTTTTCTTTTGATACCATTATTTTGATAATAGCATTTTTTTTTATGACTTGTATTTGAATAATCGTATACTCATGTACAAGAGACAACAAAAAACACTGCTAAATAGTTTCTAATATATGTCCTGAGTTCAGAAATAGCCCATGTTTTATGTTTTTGTTCTTTTTTATTCATGTTACAGGGCCAGAACTATAAGTAGTGCAAAGCTATTTTAAAATCCTTTTTTTCAAAATTAGCGATAGTGACATTGTAACACTGATATCTGTACTAAATCCATGAATGACCCCCAACATGTACATATTTTTGAAAACTAGACCACTCAGGGCATTTAACTTGGGGTATTTTGACACATTTTATGTAGCCATTTTACCACCAATCTTTGCCAAATTTTGCAGCAAAATTTTTGTTTTTAACATTTTTCACATAGATTGCAATGTAGGTAAACATTACCTTAAAATGTGAAGGGGTGTTTCCAAATAACACCTCAATATGTGTTCAGCAACATCTCCTGAGTACAGGGATACCACCCATGCATAGGTTTGTTGGTTTGTTTTGGGGCTAAAAGGCCACATTTAGGGGGTGCGCATTTTGGTTTTCCAACTTGGAATTCTGACATGCAGAAAACCATTTGGGACATTTTTGAAGCCAGAAAGTGTATTCTACCCCACAAAGCCATATTTTTTTTTAAACTAGACACCCTAGGGCAGGCCCGGACTGGCCATCGGGCATACCGGGCAAATGCCCCGTGGGCCGCAGTGGCCATGGGCCGAGGCCGGCAGGGGAGGTCCCAGCAGTGCCCTCTGGGTCCCAGGATCTCCCCTGGATCTCCTCCCTGTCTATGCAGGGCCGGCACTATCCGAGCGCCGGCCCCGCTGTTTTCCATGAAGGGCCGGTGAGGACATCAAAGATCTCCCTCACTGGCCCACATGCTGTCGGCGGGGAGAGAGGGAGGGAGACAGCCTGCAGCTCCACCGGATTCCTCTCGCGAGATCCGGAGCATTGCCATGGCAACGACCGGATCTCGCTAGAGTTCACTCACCACTAGGACCACCAGGGAACACCGCCACCCCGCCTCCCAGGTACCAGAGTGCCGGTCCCTCACTCCCAGGCTTAAGGTAAGAAGGGAGTGATGGGTGTGAGAGTGCTGTGTGTGATGGGTGTGAGAGTGCTGTGTGTGAGAGTGCTGGGTGTGAGAGTGCTGTATAAATGTTAGAATGGATTGTGTGTGTGTGGGGGGGGGGGAATAAACAAATAAAATAACAGGCATTATGTCCCCCCCCCCCCCCCCCGCGCTCAGACAGCTTAAAAAAAAAATCTCAAATATTTTTACTTTACACGTAATCCCCTAGCGGGTATGTGTAAAAAAAAAAATGCAGACAGATAAAAATTGCTTTGGCGTCAATATCATTGCGTAAGCAGTGATCGACGGCAAAGAAGGGGTTAATAACTTAATAAATTACAGTACAAAAAAAATTACCCCTAAAAAATGCACAAACAGCAAAAATAAATGCGCTGATGTGCACGATCAGTGCTTACGCAAGATCAGTGGCAGGGAAGGGGTTAAAGGCAGGGAATTGCTTTTATAAAAAATTTTTTATTGTTTTATTATTCGTGTGTTGTGTATTTATTATTTTTTTGTACTTTTACTTACTTTTATAACTTTGATCTGTCTCTCTCCCTCACTAAAAAAAATGTGAGGAGAGGGAGGCAGATCATAACTGGTCAGATCAATATAGGGTTAATATTGATCTGACCAGGCAGTGGGGGTGCACATCAGAGCTTGTCAGTGTGCCTGCAGTCACAGATTGCCTCTGTGAAGAGGCAATCGTGTGACTGCAGGAAGAGCACAGGAAGCAGGTACTTCCTGCCTCCTGTGCTCTTGCCCTTAGAAGGGCAGCGCCATCTTGGTCACACAGTGACCAAGATCGTGCATTTTTTTTTTGTACCTGCTGGATTACAATTGCTGTTTGTACTTGCACGTTAACCATCTACCTGCTGGATTACAGTTTACTTCTCACTGGTATCTGCATGCTTATTATTTCCCATCTGGATTGCAAACTTTTGGTGTATGTTTCTGTATGACATTGGATACTGCTGGAATATCATTGCTATACATACCAGGTTCGTACCTACAGTGTGTTATCCCTTATTATTTGAGTATATTGAGTGTGTCTGCATCTAGGTCTCTATTCTGTTTCCAACACCCATCACATAATCACCAAGCCAACCCATGGAGACCGCGGACCTCACGAATGCTATTACTGCTCTCACGCAACAGTTAACCAACCTTAAATCAATCCGTGCAGGACCTACAGGCAGGCCAAGCACGTATGCAACAGCAGATACAACAACTACAAACCAACCCAGGGAATGTTCCAGACCCTGCCGCTGCAGCTCCTGTTCCTCCTCCAGCACCTATCATAGTAGAGGGAGCTACTGCACTGGAACCACAAGTAGCCTTACCAGAGAAATTCTCCGGTGATAGGAAGAAATACCGTACCTTTATCACCACTTGTCAGATCTTGTTCAATCTACGTCCACGTACATATGCCTCTGATTTTGTCAAGATCCACACGGTCATTTCGCTCCTTACGGAAGAAGAATTATGGGCTCACCACCTTCTACACACCAACAGTCCTTTATTGGAGTCATGGTGTTCATTTCGCCAAGCACTGGATTCTTTATATAAAGATCCATTTAGAACAGCTTCTGCTACCAACACCATTCGTGCCCTAAGACAAGGCCGCAGACCAGTTGAAGAATATATAATTGAATTCAGAAGAGTAGCCCTCGAGACTACTTGGAATGAATCGGCTCTGCTGGATCCATTCCGTCTGGGATTGTCTGACGGATTGAAGGATGAATTGGCACGTGTGGGCATTCTGTCCTCCCTTGACGATCTCTCTCGCCTAGTAACACAGATTGACCGAAGATTGCGGGAGAGAAGAGCTGAACGTACATCCTCAACTAACACTACGGTACCTGCTTTCAATCCCTCTTATTTTGAGCCCAGATCTCCTACCCCCTCACAGATGGAGGAGCCTATGCAGATCGATTTGGTACGAGGTCCTTTGACTCCGGAGGAGAAAGCACGACGTAGGAATCTCAATCTATGCCTGTATTGTGGGAGACCTGGTCATACGTACCGAGACTGCCGGGCTCGGCGACGACTTCCTGACGGTAAGAATGCTTCTTTTTTGGATGGAGGAGACAGTTTTTTACCCTCCTACAAAACACCCCATTTATCTATACCTCTTTCCCTACAGTGGACTGAAGATTCCATATCCATAACGGCTATGATCGACTCGGGAGCCAGCGGTTGTTTCCTAGACATCAATCTAGCTAGAACCATGTCAATCCCCACTCTCAAAAAACCGTCTCCAATACATATTCAGCTGGTGGACGGTAGCCCGCTAAGGACAGGTCCTATCACACACGAGACTGTTCCACTCATTGTAATCATCGGTGAGGGGCACCAAGAGACACTTCAATTCGATATCGTTCCAGCCCCTCTTTTTTTCCGTCATTTTGGGTCTCCCATGGTTACGCAGACATAACACTGTCATAAATTTGGAGACCGGTGTTTTATCCTTCAGTTCCAAACTATGTACTCATCAATGTATTGCTACTCCTACCTGGTGTTCTACATCGAAACAGGATCTACCTAATAACCTACCAGCGGTTTATTCCCAATTTCAAGATGTCTTTGAAAAGCAAAAAGCAGATGTACTTCCCCTGCATAGGGACTATGACTGTCTTATCGACTTACTCCCAGGGGCCTCCATTCCATTTGGAAGAATATACCCTCTTGCTGAACCAGAACTTGCCACTCTCAAAGAATACATAGAAGATAATTTAACCTAAGGATTTATACGACCTTCTGCTTCACCGGCAGGAGCAGGTATTTTCTTCGTAAAGAAAAAAGACATGGGACTACGACCATGTATTGATTACAGAGAGATGAACAATATAACCATCAAGAACCGTTACCCGTTACCCCTCATTCCTGAGCTACTGGATCGTCTACGCACAGCCCAGGTGTTCACAAAGATTGATCTTAGAGGCGCTTAAAATCTGGTCCGAATCAGGAGAGGGGACGAGTGGAAGACGGCATTTAGATCACGTTATGGACACTTCGAATATCTGGTCATGCCTTTCGGCCTATGTAACGCTCTTGCGACTTTCCAACATTTCGTAAATGACATATTCTGTGACATATTGGATCAGTTCGTCATCATTTATCTGGATGACATCCTCATCTATTCACCATCCCTTACGTCCCATAGAGAACACGTATGCAAAGTTCTGACCCGTTTACGACAACATCGATTGTATGCGAAACTGGAGAAATGTGAATTTGAGGCGAAAACAGTCGTTTTTAGGGTTTATCCTTTCACCCAACAAAATACAGATGGATTCCAAGAAGATTGCAGCGTGTCAGGGCCTTTACCAGGTCAGGTAGGAGTTTAAGTGCAGGGACAGTGGAGGTGTCTGGTTGCATGTTAAATATAGTGCAAAGGGAGAACAGATAAAGAAACAGAGCTAGGTATAGGAATACAGACTGAAGGAGAGACAAGAGGGAATTTAGCAAAGAACTGCAGAATAGTAAAAGGGTATGAGTAGGAACTGCAGAAAGAACAAAGCGCTATAGTAGGGACTGTAGACAAAGCAAAGGTAGGGGTGGAGAGAGTTAAACAAGGGAAGAGTCTAGAGCCAAGGGTTAGGGCCAGAGGCAAGGGTGACTAAGCAGGAACACCCTGGAGAGGGTGACTAAGCAGGAACACCCTGGAGAGGGTGAGAAATGAGAAGGGTAGCTTAAAGGGAATAACTTAGCTGAAGAGATCTTGATGTACTCAGAGGGTCTCAGAAGATGCTGAAAATCATATACTGAGATGGTTGAGCCACTCAGGGTCAGATTCCCAGTTCCTGGACAAGGTCACAATACAAATGGGCTTCAAGGAGAGTATCAGGAACAGAAGCAGCAGCTCTCAGAAATCAGGCACCAACTTCAATGCAAAAGCACTGTTTGCCAGAAACTGCAGCTATTTAACCTGGGTGTGAGCAAAAGGTAACGAGCCCACCTGACACCAAACAGAGGGGAAGGAATACAAGCAAAGTAAGGTAGGGAGACCTCTAGAGGAGGCAGGAGGAATATAAGCACATAAATAATGACTTTTAAATGCATGAGACAGAAGGTCAGTGTTGAACCCTGACACAGCGATTCTCCAATGGCCTACCCCCACCAACAGGAAAAGCATACAGCGTTTTGTGGGTTTCGCAAATTTCTACAGGAAGTTCATTAGAAATTTCTCCAAACTTATCCAACCCATCACGCTTTAACGTCCAAGAACAAGATATTCAAATGGACAGATGCGGCCCAAGACGCTTTTGAATCCTTGAAGTTGCGATTCACTACGGCACCTATTTTGATTTTTCCTGATCCTTCAAGACCATACACTCTGGAAGTAGACGCCTCTAATACAGCTGTGGGTGCCGTCTTATCCCAGAGACATCAGGGGGACGAACAATTACATCCAGTGGCCTTCTACTCCAGAACACTAACGTCAGCTGAGAGAAATTATGACGTAGGAGAACGGGAACTTTTGGCTATCAAACTGGCACCTAAACTACGTGGAGAGATTACAAGATTTGTCTCTTCCTGCAACATATGTGTCCGTGCTAAAGAGGGTCATCACAAACCTCCAGGGTTACTTCAACCATTACCCATTCCTACGAGACCATGGGGAGATATTTCTATGGACTTTATTACCGACCTACCATCATCTTGTCAATACACCACATTAATGGTCATAGTGGACTGTCTCACTAAGATGGCACATTTTGTTCCCAGTCCAGGCCTTCCTTCAGCTACTGAAACTGACGATCTTTTTATACGAGAGGTCTTTAAGCTTCACGGTTTACCCGAATACATTGTTTACGATCAAGGCCCCCAGTTTACATCCCACTTCTGGAATGCATTCTGTACAGAACTACATATACAACGCTCCCTCACTACGGTATTTCACCCCCAGAGTAACGGTCAAACCGAATGTACCAATCAAACTTTAGAGCAGTATTTACATTGTTTCACCACCCATCTTCAAAACGACTGGATCAAGTTTTTACCCTTAGCAGAATTCGCCTACAATAATCATATACACAGCTCGACTGGGATGTCTCCATTTTTTTGTCAATTATGGCTTCCACCCATCCATGCTTCCTGGAGCACCTATCTCCAGTAGTGTTCCATCAGCTACTACTCATGTACGCAATCTCACTGACACATATGCTTCGCAGAACCTTGACACAAGCTCAACAACGTTATAAGATGTTCGCCGACCGTCACAGATCCTTGCCTCCAACCTACAAAGCCGGTGATAGGGTTTGGCTCTCTACGAGGCATCTGAAACTTGCATGTCCAACCAAGAAGCTTGGTCCCAAGTTCGTTGGTCATTTTCCCATTGCAGAAGTGATTTCTCCCTTAGTCGTACGACTTCTCCTCCCGTCTTCTATGAGGATCCACCCGGTTTTCCATGTATCTTTGCTTAAACCTTGGGTGGAGAATCCCTTTCCTGGTAGACTCGATCCTCCTCCAGGACCCGTTCTAGTTGATGGGATTGAGGAGTACGAGGTTGAAGAGGTTCTGGACTCCAGATTGCATCGGGGTCAGCTCCAGTATCTCATCCATTGGAGAGGTTATGGTCCGAGTGACAGATCCTGGGAGCCTGCTAAGATGATACATGCAGATGACTTGGTTCGTACCTTTCACGAATTGCACCCTGATCGCCCCGGTCGTTGACGAGCCCGGAGGTCTCGCATTGGGCGGGGGAACTGTCAGTCGTAGCGCGCACACTGCTGCCAAAGAAAACGGAGGCGCGTCCCCGATGACGTCGCGTTCACAGCAAACGCGGGAACATTTAAAAAGGAGAATCACCTTGCACTCCTTGCTTGGTGATTCTCGTGTTCCTTGCCTCGCGTTTATATATCATTGTTTCTCCTTATTTGTTGGACTGACCCTGGACTGTTCCCTGACCATTCTGCCTGCCTGTGCCCTCTGATCCTGGATTCTTACACGTTAACCATCTACCTGCTGGATTACAGTTGCTGTTTGTACTTGCATGTTAACCATCTACCTGCTGGATTACAGTTGCTGTTTGTATATACACGTTAACCATCTCCCTGCTGGATTACAGTTTACTTATCACTGGTATCTGCATGCTTATTATTTCCCATCTGGATTACAAACTTTTGGTGTACGTTTCTGTATGACATTGGATACTGCTGGAATATCATTGCTATACATACCAGGTTCGTACCTACAGTGTGTTATCCCTTATATATTTGAGTATATTGAGTGTGTCTGCATCTAGGTCTCTATTCTGTTTCCAACACCTATCACACATACATACACAATTATGAGCATTTTAATTTACTATAGCTTTAATTTTACCTGCTGTTGTTATACTTATGCGCGTAAACTTTAACATGCACTGTCATTTTGTCATTGTGCACTCTTTTCTATACATATGATTCTATCGTCTTTCACATACCCATTTTGTAAATATACATCTTGTTCTATCCTCATTGCGCATTTATATAAAGTTTAACATCCATTTACTTTACAAATTACATCTTACTATATATTTATTTTCATATATACGTAATTCGACTTATGGAGGTGGATACAGGATATATGGAGGAGGATATATAGAGGCAAAAATATATACATGTATGTGCTAATCAAAAGAATAGACGTCTGACACAATAAACGTGTAATTAACCTGCCATAATGCTTATCTCATACAAATGCACTTTTTTTCTCTCTGTCTTTAAATTAACGATGCAGCAACCATTTGTTTTTAATGTGATTCACTTGTGGATTGTATATCAACCAATAAGAACACTCTAAGGGTGTTCTCAGTAATGTTCTTAAGTTGATCTGTTGTATTATTTGTCAGTCTATGATTAAGCCTCACGGGCGAAACGCATGAGACTGCTCTTGTTTTCTGATTTTTGCCTTTAAACTTTGAAGATTTTACTATCAAGTCTGCCTATTTCATCTACTTTCTCGGCACATGGAGAGGTGCACCGACTGCTCAAATTG
Source organism: Pelodytes ibericus (assembly GCA_036172795.1). Lineage (NCBI taxonomy): Eukaryota > Metazoa > Chordata > Amphibia > Anura > Pelodytidae > Pelodytes > Pelodytes ibericus. The sequence continues at coordinate 102,810,387 of CM069861.1, read as the reverse complement.
ATCTTTCTAGCCATTATTTATGGCTGGGAACGCCGTTATTGAGCTGCACTCACCTGTGCTGTTTCTTGCGGGGCTGATTGCTGTGGATTTGGGGCTGCCGGATCCTGGGACATTGTATTTATTTCTACAACCTTTTTTTTACCTGCCTTCCAACACAAATAGAGGAGACTGACCTGATCAAACAGGATCATAACGACCTCTTGTGATGTAATAGTTACATTACCCTGCCATTCATTGCAAGTCTATGATCAGAATTCTGACTTATAGACTGTATTCTTTGTTCCCAGCCCCAAAGTTAGATACTAGTGCTGTAAAGTCACTGGGGGGTGCCACCCAAAAACACTATATTTTACAAAATGGCAACGCCCAGTAAAATATTTCATAAAATAAACTCACTTAGCAAAAACAAGACATATCTGAAATCAACAATACAAAGTAAAAAAAAAAAAAACTTTTTATTTTTTGGTGGGAGTGTCCCTTTAATGTCTGTTTTCATCACCTTCATGCTCTCATTCGCTAATGATTAATTCTCACCGTCAAACATGCACTTATCATTTTCCATCTTTAGAAAGTGCTAGGGTCCATCCTGCATGCAGAATCATCTTTCATCCAGTTTGTATCCAGCTTCCTTGGTTTTCCTCTCTGTCTTTGCTTTTCTTTTTATCAGTTATCCTTTGTCCTTTTGTGTTCCTCATTTCCCCTTTTGGCTACAGTGTGGCATTTCTTTAGTTCCTGTCCCGAGCGGCAATTACCTAGCCTGGCCACAGAGTGGCATTCCGTAGTTCCAGCCACAGAGTGGCATTCTGTAGTTCCGGCCACATGGTGGCGCCTTTCCTCAGTTCTGGCTCCATGGTGGCACTTCCCTAGCCTATGCCTGCAAGCATTCTGTAACATATGGGAGTCTGTATGTGGATAACTTCTGTGGATATCTTCTTAAAGAAGTTATCCAGCAAAGCACTAGTGCTGATCGCTTCCAGAGGTCACTCATGGAAAACAGGGCTATGCCCTGGTCATGCCCTACCAGAGGGCTGTCCCCTGGCCGTGCTCTACCAGAGGGCTGTCCCCTGGCCGTGCCCTACCAGAGGGCTGTTCCCTGGCCGTGCCCTACCAGAGGGCTGTCCCCTGGCTATGCCCTACCAGAGAGCTATCTCCTCGCAATACCCTACCAGAGGGCTATCCCCTTCTCTGAACTCTGTTAAAGGATCCCCCTCTCTGAACCCTCTTATAGTTCTGAATCCATTTATGGTTTTCCATTCTGCCTGTCATTATGCTTCATTCTGGGTTTTCTTTATTTTTTTTTCTTTATTTCCCTCTGTCTTGTTAGTTTGCACTATATAAAGTGCTCCACCCATTTCCTCTGTTTGCTTTCTCCATTTTCCAGCCGGTCCTGCTGCAGCTATGTTTCTTTGTGTTTGAGTCACAGTTCAATGTAAGTCTTTTAGATTTTGTTATTTATTAATTTGTTAATTAATTTAATATTAGTTTGCTACTATCTCTGCATAAACTGGATACAACAGCTGCTCTTACAGGGTCTTGGAATGTGGCTGCAGAAACCTGGGGTCTCAAACCACCAGAGAATGTGGTTACCCAGCATCAAGCCCTGTATCTCCGCTCCTGCCATTGGGCTCCTGATCTTGGGCGTCCAAGGTCTAATGCCATTCAGGACCCTGTGCGTGATATAAAGAATCTTTCTCTTGATCAAAACCCTCTATAAAAACTACTCTTTACATTTCTAAACTCTCTATTCTACGTATGTGTCTACACCAAATCAACTTACTTTTACCGTTTAATACAACTTTTGCTCAACGCCGTATTTATAATATTTGGATGTGTTGGGCACTGTAGCGAGGAGTGTAGCATAGGTATGTGCTGAGAGCAGCCAGCAGGGGACGACTAGGATCTTCTAGGATAAGCCGAGGCAGGTCCCAGGAAATTTTAAAAAAAACGAGGTGCCAATGGAATGAGAGAGAGTCGAAACAGTCCGGAGGGTCAGGGCAGGCAGATACGGTTCAATAAAGACTCCATAAACAAGCCAAGGGACAGTAGCCGGAAAGTCAAATAATAGCAAGAAGGGCAAGGGAGTAAGTACACAGAGGGAGCACAAGCACAGTAACTAGTTTGAAAACAAGCAACCACTGAGTGAACAGTGCTCTGCTGTTTTATAGCCTGCCAGATCTTAGTCACCTGCCAATCTCCACCAAGGAGCTGCCCATTCCTGGTTCCCTGTATTGTAGAGGTGGCCCCTGCGCCCTCCAACAGGAGTGTGCAATCGGACTGCAGGGCCATGGGCGTACGGGGGGGGGGGGGCAAGTATCAGGCTCCCCTAAGAAGAAGATCACCGGAATACCCACTGATCGGAATGATCACGCGCGCCTCTGCATTCTACAGCTGTTTACCTTGCACTTGACAACGAGAAGGTCGCGCGGCGCGTGACGTCATGCCTGCGAGAATTTAAAAAGGAATCACAGAGCTCAGTATAGCGCTCAGTGATGCTCGTGTATCCAGCCTTAGCGATTGTTCCTGCTTACTGTTTACCGTTGACGAATTGGATTGCCTTTGTTTATTCTCCTTGCCCGCGCCTCTGACCTTGGATTTCCTTGTGACTTCACTCCTGTGCTCGTTTCCCTGGCCTATGGACTGGCTGACTGATTCTGTTCTGTCCTTGGATTTCTCTCCTGGTTACAGTTCCTCAGGTATTCCTGTATTGCACAATCCTATTTTTTTTATTGCATATCAAGAGCTGTGCTGAATACTGTGAACTTGCATGCATGAGAACTGTGCCGTTTACTGTGAATATCGCCTGCATCAGAACTGTGCTACATATTGTGAGATCTGCTTGCTTGACAACTGTGCCACTTTTGATGAACTCTGCATACATCAGAATTGTGCTAAATATCTGCACCAGCAATATCTGTGCCATATTGTTTGGATTACAAAGATTACAATTAAATAGGGGGATGAAGGGATGCCAAATATAGGATCCGCCCTGTCAGGCCCCTGGTCCCCCTCTATGGTGCTTTACCTGCTTCCACTGCCTCCCGACTCCCGGTGTCCCGCCAGGATCAGTATAAGTTTGCACTTGCTCCATCTATCATTCTCCAAGTAAGTCTGTGGGTTTACTGTGTGCATATTCATTTTACTATACCCAGGTGTGTACCAATATTTGATTCTACAAATTACTAATTGCCAAGTACTGTTCAGATTACACCGTACCCTGCATTCTGGTTTCCAATCCTGCGGTCCCTCACAGCAAGGGGGAGTATTTGCAAGACATCGGAGCACTGGACAACAAGGATATCACTGTTTGTACTTGTTGTCAGTTTCAGGACAAAAAACAGCTCACAGGACATAATAAAGGACTTGTATGACGTGTATCACCAGAGAAGTAGTCCGGAAATTTCACCCAAGGTAAATATAATTTAAAAAAACGAGGTGCCAAGGGAATGAGAGAGAGCAGAGTCGAAAACGGTCCAGCCTGGCAATCACACTCACAATGCACAAGGTGACCCCTACTACAGACCAGGAAAGCGGCCTACGTTGCGTGGCACCCTGGCGGGACACCGGGAGTCAGGAGGCAGTGGAAGCAGGTAGAGGACCGTAGAGGGGGACCAGGAGCCTGACAGGGCAGATCCTATATTTGGCATCCCTTCATCCCCCTATTTAATTGTAAAAAAACAATGCCATCTCTGTCCCCAAGACTGTTTTCCAGTGCCCACAAAATACTAGAATTTGGACAGCACCCCATAACCAGCATATGTTATATAGCACACCACTGGAGTGACCAAAATTCACACAATGCAATACATAAACTCAGTGTGCAAGTATACAACATATTATCTTAACATTTTTATATATTTTTAAATATTCAAAGTTATTTTAAAAGCACTTAGCTTAGATGAAAAAAACTAAAGAGATTTAGTCACAATCCATGGCCATATTCTGCTTAGCCCACCACTATGCCAAAGTATTCCAAACTTGGTAAGTCTTATCTATAGCTTACTTACATTGAACTGAATCTCTCTCTCTCTCTAGTTCAGATTTAGCTTTCTTTTTGTACCAACTGGCATTGGAAGACTTGTGCATATCATTCAGTTACTATATTCCTAAACATTATTTAATGGTACTCACCCAAAAGCAACAGATCGTCTGTCCATGTAGGGTGTACATTGGAGTGTGATGTAGAATTGGGATCCATTTGTATGACGGCCTTTATTCGCCATACCAAGAATGCCACGTTTATTGTGAGGAACTGCATAGTTTTCATCTCCAGAAAAATAAAAGTACCCAGTTATTTTTTAAGACCAATTTTCTTTTATTGTTATTCTATATACACTATATAAATGACTACCAACAAAATGATATATTTTAAACCTCCAACTTAAGTTTCTATGCCTTGGCATTGCCTCTCTGTGAAAACATATTCTTCCACAAACTATTTATTTTCAGATTCTTGTTTGGAGCAATGTATTAGTTTATGATGAATATATGAAATGGATGGGTTCAATAAATGTTTATTTTACAGAAACCTTCCACTTCTAATTTTCATTAGAGTTTTGCACACTCCCCTCCGTGTTTTGTGTCCTATTGATTCTCAGTCATCAATGTTTTAGGCATTATGTAGATACCTTAGGGATTTCTGTTTCCTTTCCCTCTGTTTGTGAGCATGCTACTGGAACAATGAAGTAGACTGAATATATGCACATGCACATTGCCTAGACTTTCTATACCCCATGACTTTCCAGGTTGGGAAGATCTGCTATTGATAAATCTTAAAGAATTACACAAAATGGGTAAATGAAAACTGGAATATACACAGTAGTAATAAAAACTAACACTTTCCTCAGTGTGAGATTAATAAGTGGTTAATCCTTATTACTCACAGTATATATATATTTGCATACCTTCAAATATGTCTCCAAAGATTGATTCACCGCCATTTCCTTTACCAGATGAAATATCTGTTCCACATATAAAGAATAATGAACACGTTAGCTGAACATTATTCACTATGTGAATTCATTAATCATGAATAAAACAAGCATAGTTCACGCCATGAAATATTGATAAATGCTACACACATGCCAATTTATTTATATATATATATATATATATATATATATATATATATATATATATATATGATTTTAGATGCATGAAAACACATTATGAAAGTCATGTTGACAGATCAGTGTCCTTGTGAAAAGATACTTTCAGACACATTTCTGCAGTCTCTTGCCATGGCTTCCTTAATGAACAAAAGTAGGATCAATACTGGTGATTCAAAGACCTAATCTTTTTCACTTTGGATGCAGTCACAGAGAAGCAAGCTGGTCTGTGTTTTTGATGTGCTCTCCTATGTTGTAAGATATGTATGTACATTAGATAGCAGAATGAGAACTACAGATGAACGATTAGGAAAATGTAGATTATTTACTGTCAGGACCTCTTGACAGTGCAGATTTCATAATATTCTTGGATTTAATAAGCCCCTTAGCTTGCTTGTTGTTGTCTGAGGTGATCCTGAAGTGTGGTGAGTCCTGAAAACTGACTGAAATTGTGTATGGTTTGATGTCCATACAATGTCAGGCAACAAAGACCATCACCTACTGGTTAATTGTTTTAATAGTGGATTTGCTCGGATATCTTATATTATAATTTGTTTGATGAAGAGACTTTTAGTCTAAAGAGGGATTCAATTCTGCAGAGACACCTTTAATCAGACTGTCTGATTGAAAAGGCTTTGAGTGATGCCCCATTCAGACACGATTACCATTTCTTCTGGATTGCCATTTTGTGGGGCAGCGAGCACTGGCTGCTCATTTCCTCCCCTGCACTTGGTTATTTATGCTACTGACACGCACAACTAATTAATGACTGAGAGAGCTTGTTCCCAGCTTGTGAACAGTCATGTACCATTCAAAATGGCAGTTTTAATTAAGAAGTAGCCTCATTAATAACAAATATGGTTAAGGAGTTTCTCATTAAGAAAGGACTCCTGGCAGGTACTATCTTACCTCCTCCTTGCATCCATCCATTTTTCACTGTACGGTGGAAGACAGAATTTTTGTAATGAAGTTTCAACCCATTTGGAGAATCCCCAGCTTCACCAGTACACAAATGTAGGAAGTTTGTACATGTTTTAGGGCACATATCGGAGAACAACTAAATAAATAAAACATGTCATAATCTAGAACAATGATGTCTTAATAAAGATTGCTTATTATAAAATAGTTCTATCTATAGCATTATCTGAATACAACCATTTAAATAGGAATGTACGAGAGACAAAACTCCTACTACCTTGCTACTAGGTGATCCTTCTTATTTTCACTTGCTGATGAGAATTTTGACTACAGGCTGATTTTTGTTGACTCAAACAAGAATAAGCAAGGAGTTACTGGTCAGCTTAGAAGAGCTTGGTTGCTCTAACACTCAGTAGTTGCAGCTAAAGCAGTGATGACTAACCATGTCATTGCACTTAGCTCCTCAGAGTTTAGTGCACATAACCCCCTCCTCTACCCTGCACGTGAGGTGGTCACAAGAGCATATTTCCCCAAATCACAATAGATGCCTGATGTGTAGACAAATATTCCAGGGTAGAAAAAGTTACTTGGGCTTAAAGGGAGTCCTACACCACAAACCAACATCTGGAGCTGGAGTAAAATGGAACATAAGTTTAAAGTAAAAATGAAAAAAAAAAAATATATATTATAAAACAGCATGACCCAAAATGGCATAAAAGAAACAAACTAATAGCTACTTTCTTCTCAGCAACACATTCTTTATATCAGGTGAGTTCATTCAAATGTAACAAAACCAGTTACCTCAAAGAGTAGCCTTCCGATGTGCTCCTCTTGAATTGCAATATCCAAGTAGACAAAAACATGCTGTAAAGTGACAAAAAATTATTTGGATGGATATATATATTTATGTAGTAGCTGGGTACAGCATGAATGTATATTTTCCATACATTATAAGTAGCTTCAGCTAGGACTCTATTATATTTCAGGACTGCTTATAGTAGAAACCCCTCAAGTGGATTCTTTATTTTTTTGCACAGTAGCGGCATTATTAAACACAAATCTGCAAACAGAAAGATAAGTTCAAAGATCTGATTTTCCCACAGAAATCGTAAATTCACTGTAAATGTAAAATACATGTTTTAGGCCCTCTTCTTTTTAATTATTTTATTAATGATCTCCCAAGTTGTGTTGAGAGCATGTCTTGGCGGAATGGGACTGTTCTTCACGGCCGCTCCATCGGGAGACTTACAACATCTTGGGGGGGGGGGGGGGGGTGCACAGGTTGGTATTGGGGTTAGGAATTAGTTTTAGGGTTAGTTTTAGAGTTTATTAGAGGGAGTTAGTATTTGTTGGTGCTGACAGTCTAGCGGCAAAACAGCTGCAATGTAACTGCCGTGATGACGGGTCCTAGACCCTGTCTGAGTGTTTGTTGACGACACAAAATTAGGTAAGGTAATACAGTCTAACCTTGATGTTTCTTCATTGCAGTAAGATTTACACAAAGTGGGAGACTAGGAAGCAAGTGGCACATTAGGTTCATTATAAGCATCCGGTGCTGTAAGGAAGAACAAAGTGCTATGCCTCCAGCACAACGTGATCTGTGAGACCACTTTCAACATTGAGCACCTTTCCTTCTGGCTGAGTGTTTCTGTTAGAGTGTGAGTGTGTATGTATGTATGCATGTATGTGACTGACTACCAGAGTGAGTGTGACTACCTGTGATTTAGTGTAGTCTAGACTTTTTTGCTGTTTCCTTAAACTCTGTTAAGTTTGTCAAGCCCTGTTAAGTCCTTTAGGTTCAATGTGGGTGCAGAGAAATAGAATAAAACCCCAATTTTTTTTTTATTGTACTATAGATGAATGTGGCCTGCAGTCACCTCATGTGTGGCATAATTAAAGAGCTCTGGTCTGTGGAATATTTAATGGCCCTGTGTGTGACATAATTTTAGATCTCTTCTCAGTGTGGCATAGCTAATGGGGCTACTGTGTGTAGCATAGCTAATGGGGCTCCTGGTAGTGGATGCATTGAATAGCCTTCCAGTAGAAGTGGCAGAGGTTAATACAGTGAAGGAGTTTAAGCATGTGTGGGATAGGTATAAAGCTATCCTAGATATAAGATAAGACCAGGGACTAATGAAATTATTACTTTACTGAGAGGGTTGTGGATGTATGGAATAGCCTTCCAGTAGAAGAGGTAGAGGTTAATACAGTGAAGGAGTTTAAGCATGCATGAGATTGGTATAAGGCTATCCTAGATATAAGATAAGGCCAGGGACTAATGAAAGTATTACTTTACTGAGAGGGTAGTGGATGTATGGAATAGTCTTCCTGTAGAAGTGGTAGAGGTTAATATAGTGAAGGAGTTTAAGCATGCATGGGATGGGTATAAGGCTATCCTAGATATAAGATAAGGCCAGGGACTAATGAAAGTATTACTTTACTGAGAGGGTAGTGGGTGCATGGAATAGTCTTCCAGTAGAAGTGGTAGAGGTTAATACAGTGAAGGAGTTTAAGCATGCATGGGATAGGTATAAGGCTATCCTAGATATAAGATAAGGCCAGGGACTAATGAAAGTATTACATTACTGAAAGGGTTGTGGATGCATTGAATAGTCTTCCAGTAGAAGTGTTAGAGGTTAATATAGTGAAGGAGTTTAAGCATGCATGGGATAGGTATATGGCTATCCTAGATATAAGATTAGACCAGGGACTAATGAAAGTATTACTTTACTGAGAGGGTAGTGGATGTATGGAATAGCCTTCCAGTAGAAGTAGTAGAGGTTAATACAGTGAAGGAGTTTAAGCATGCATGGGATTGGTATAAGGCTATCCTAGATATAAGATAAGGCCAGGGACTAATGAAAGTATTACTTTACTGAGAGGGTAGTGGATGTATGGAATAGTCTTCCTGTAGAAGTGGTAGAGGTTAATACAGTGAAGGATTTTAAGCATGTATTGGATAGGTATAAGGCTATCCTAGATATAAGGTAAGGCCAAGGACTAATGACAGTATTACTTTACTGAGAGGGTAGTGGATGTATGGAATAGTCTTCCAGTACAAGTGGTAAAGGTTAATACAGTGAAGGAGTTTAAGCATACATGGGATAGGTATAAGGCTATCCTAGATATAAGATAAGGCCAGGGACTAATGAAAGGATTACTTTACTGAGAGGGTAGTGGATGTACAATGCAGCGAGGGAGAGGCTCACATTTCTAAGCAAGAACCATGTAGTTCTTGATGAGAAACATTAGGTGACCAGGATTATTCTTCACAAAGTTTTAAATATTATAAGGCCTGAAAAGCACACACATTTCAACATATATATGGTAATGACAACTGCTGGCCTATAATGAAGTTCTGTTACATTGAAAGATTGCATAAAGCAAAGACATTTAAAATAGAATGTTGTAATGAAAGAATATAAAGAAAGAACCAAGACCTCTTTGCTCCATTTAGTGCCATTAGGGAGCAGGCATTTTAGAATATTTGGAGACAGATTTCTAGTTGCCCTAACATGCCTGCTCCCTAATGGCACTAAATGGAGCAAAGAGGTCTTGGTGCTTTCTTTATATTCTTTCATTACAACATTGTATTTTAAATGTCTTTGCTTTTTGCAATCTTTCAATGTAACAGAACTTCATTATAGGCCAGCAGTTGTCATTTCCATATATATGTTGAAATGTTTGTTCCTAAACCAACTTTCTGATGATTAATTGTTTAATATATGCAATTAATAAATAATTATAATTTAACAATTCAACCACATAGTTTTGGGTGATTTTTCGGTGATGAACATCCATTGTAGGGGGGGTCTTGTTGTTATGGGTGGAGTCTTGTTGTTATGGGCGGGTCAATGGGAGGGACCATGGGGGGCCCCATTGGCTTGTTTTGCCCAGGGGCCCACACAGTTCAAAAGACAGCCCTGCATACATGGACCCCTTGGAGCATATGTTCAAGACAGCCTTTCAAACACAGCCCAGGAGAGAGGTACAGTGCCAGATAACCACTTGTGGACAGCTATTTTGTCCTTTATAGAACTCTTCAGTATGAGATTAGTTACTTGTTTTCTGTTTGAGGCTTTTGCAGCATCTGATTCGCTGAAGGCAAAGCTCATTTTCACATAAGACTCATGATATCTGCATTATGTTTTTACATCACACTTCATCATCATGTTCACTCTATCTAAAACATTTCTGTGTTTATTCTATCAGCATTGCTCATTGCTTCCCTATTGCAAGCCATATTATCAGTTTAGGTGTGCTCCCTAGATAGAAGAGCAACAGGTATAGTAACACCTTTCTTGCAATGATGAAAGCCATGCAAATGCTACACAGGCTGGGTTGATGTTTGTATATGATAAGAGGTCTAAATTGTATCAAATTACCTTGGTGGCTTTCATGTGTTTGGAGTAAAAGTCCTCCGCCAAAGCTTTGTATAAAGGTAAAGGCCTATAGTCTCTGTAACCCCACGTAGTGTTTGCCCATGATATCAATGCTTTCTCATCGCCAATAAACTGACCATTGATAAAACACATGACATTCGATGGAAACTGCCATGTTTCTCCTTTAAGTTCCTGAAACAAAAAAACCCATAAAATATAAATATCAAACACCCACCTGTATATTTATACACGTATTAAGGCAACCTAAAAAATAACAGATCCTTAATACTGATTACTCCCTAATTCTGATTGATATTTTTGAGTAAAAAAATTGCCTCTTTTTGGATCAACATAGGTACGTTTGAAGGATTGAACTTCATGGTATGGAGTCTTATACTAAACCTAAAGAACTGTACTTGGGTTTAACAAGGTATAAACATATGACTAACATATCATCAGTGTCTCTTTAAAAATGCTTTGGTGATACAAATATATCCTGTGGGTAGGGTTGCCACCCAGCTGGTAAAAAAAAGATATGATGACAGGTACTAGAAGTTCTCTTAAACATGGAGCTTGTTTACTAAAACATTAGCAGATGCTAGGACAAGTCTTAAAAAGGAATACCAAGCAAATTCTGACCGGCTCAAGCCCCAAGTAACAGTGGAGTGAGTAAGATTGGCTTCCAGGTGCTGTAGCACAGAAAAGGGGTCTACTCACACCCCAGGCAGACAACAGGAACAAACAGAAGTAGTGCCAGCTGAAGTCATCCGGAAGGTAGACAGCATCAATCCATAGTTGGGTTGTAAAAAGTAACTTTATTAAATAAAAAAAAAGGAATAATAAAACCATCGATCAGGGAGACAGGTACAAAACAGAAACGACACAAGCTTGACATGTTTCGCACCAACTGGCGCTTTGTCAAAAGCATTCTCAAAGCGCCAGTTGGTGGGATACGCGTCAAGCGTGTGTCGTTTCTGTTTTGTACCTGTCTCCCTGCTCGATGGTTTTATTATTCCTTTTTTTGATTTAATAAAGTTACTTTTTACAAACCAACTATGGATTGATGCTGTCTACCTACCGGATGACTTCAGCTGGCACTACTTCTGTTTGTTCCAAGTCTTAAAAAGGAAAACAATGTAAATATGTAAAGAGGAAAAGTATTACCTTCTTCTTTTCGGACAAGTAGTGATGCCAAGCAAATTCCAGAAGCGGAACTATGGTAGGGCTCTCAAACTCTGCATCAAACGAAAGTTTTAATACCTAGAAACAAATGATGTTATTGGCTTGTAGTAAAATATCCTATACACTTTAGCTCTAGTGCAGTTTGGGTTTGCACTAGCACACTTAGCACCGGTGCAGTCTATGTATAAAAAAAAAAGCAAAGAATACACTTAAAAAATGAAGGACAACCTCCACCAAAAATATTTTAGTGGAAATGCAGTCACAGTGCCTGAAATGTATCATAATTAATTTAATTTTTAAAAAAGTGCAATCGCTTCTATAAATTAGACTTCAGCAGTTGCACCTTTTTTTTTTACCAGTTCACAACACTTTGCTCTGTTCTAGTTTTATAGATTCTCCTCATTTGTGTTTCTTGCATGGAACTAATAGGCAGTTGCGGCTCAGTTATGGGTGACTATTGGCACACCAGGCACTTTAGACTGTGTTTTCCATTATACAGTCACAGACAGTGGTTTGGGAGAAGTAGTCCACAGCAAACCAGTGACAAGCCACCAGCCATGGATTACACTTCTTCTTGTCTGGTTAAGCATGCAAACCAAAGTCCACTGCTATACTTTGGCACTCCAATTGTATTGAACTATGCTTCCCTGTCTCATACAGTGGGCTACAGAGAAAGTGTAATCCACCATGAGAGTAAGAGTAAACGTGTGATGCAAATAAGGAGGATGGTAAAACAACTAGAGAGGGACAATTAGGAAAATCAGGAAGGTGAGAAATAGAGTGGGGAAACATTGGAAGGATAATAGAGTTGGGAAACTGACAAGTAGGATAAAGTTTTTGGCAAACACTTGCTTAACCCCTTCGCGACCATATGACGAGTTAACTCGTCATGCAGTCTAGCCGGCGGTGCGCTCCATGGGCACCGCCAGCCAGTCTGCAACGGGTCCAGGACTAAGCCTCGCACCCGAGGCAAAGCTCCTGGACCCGATCGGTGGATTTCCGGGCATGTGATCGCGGTGATAGCATGCAAATTAGATGGCAAAGTCAGTGTGTTCACACACTACCTCTAATTCACTCTCTGTGCTTCACGTTCTTATAGTGACAGAGAGAGACCTGCAAGTATAAATAAATAAATAAAGAACGTTGCTGAGAAAACATTTTTTAAAAAAATTAACCCTTTCATTGCTGATCACAGTTTGTAACTGTGATCAGTTTCCTTCCACTTTATGGCCCTCATTTAGTTTTTTTTTTTACAAATTTTTTTATTTTTGCAATTTATAAAGTTTTTTTAATAAATAAAGGTAATTTTAATATATTTATTTAATAAAATGTAACCCCTGAATGCCTGTTGCATGATTTTTATGGATCTGACATCGCACTCTTCAGAGTTTTTTTCTTTTTTGTTTTGTTTAGGGGGGTTTGGGAACCAATATTTTTCTTTTTTATTGGTTAGTTAATTAGGGGGGATAAGTGGGTTAGTGTTGCACTAGTTGTGTAGCTTATTATTTGGAAAATAATGGGGAAAAACTTTTTTTTCCTCCAGAATTTCCTCTTTTATATGTATTTTTTAATACTAAAATGTAAATCATTTTTATGTATAGGGTATCAAAAGAAAGCTCTAACTGTCCTTTAAAAAACAACATATCACTTGTATGAGTACGTTAAATGAGAGAGAGGGAAATTATGTTTTAAAAACCGCATATTAAAAATTGAAAAACGCTCTGGTCCTTGGCCCAGGAAAATCCCTGGTCCTTAAATGGTTAATAATTACATATATTTAATGTGCACAAGTTGAGAAATGTAATTATGTGTACATAAACAAATAACATGGTGTATATTATGTAATGTTTATTTCATAAGAAACATGAGGTAGCTCACAAATATATGAGTATACTTATTCAAGCTCACAAATCACACTTTCTTATGTCAACCTTAACTTGCTGTCACCTAAACATTGTTTTACTGTAAATGTAGAGAATAAAAAATGACTGCAAATGATCTATACATTGTGTTGGTAAAATTGCACTCAAATGCCTAAAATAGGAGAAAAGTGTGTTTTAAATTTGTCTGTGGAATCTCCTGTTTATGAATCATCACTTGTGGCTTAATATGCAAACGACACATTTCCCATTGAAAGGCAATTCATTTGCATATCAAGCCATAGGTGATGTCATAAATATTAGACTCCACAATCACTTTAAAGTATATTTTTCTTCTAAATTAGACATTTACTTGCAATTTTGCTAACATTTTTCATTCTCTACATACACAGTAATAACAATATTTAGGGGATTTAGTCCCTTTAATGTATTTCGAGCACTTGCCAGCCCACATATTTATATGCTGTGTGCTGCAGTATCACTGCCCTTCTTTGATCTATAAGTATAACGTTTTATAATCTGTAACTAGCCTCTCCCTTTACTCATACAATTAAATAAATAGACCAATCATCGTTAACCTCTGATACCTCGGATGATTACAATGCATACATTTGCCTGTCAGTACAACTCATTGCTTGAGATGTCATGATACTGGTCTGCATGTCACGGTGTAACTGCCCGGATCCCTGGTAATGCATTACCTCGGCAGCACATTTGGCAATGTGAAAAGAGGGTTCATTGAGGTGCCCAACCACCTCCAGCTGCAGCTGCTCGGAAGCCATGGAGCTCTGTAAGTCTGATAGAAACAACACACAAACTGTTGCTAGGCAACGACACGCTAAGGAAACTGCAAGCTTTTCAAGCTGTTGTTACGTCACCGACATTCACTGTGGCTGAATGACGTAGGTTTATATATCAACTGGTGCAGAGTTTGTTTCTCATGTGGCTAGCTGAACATCTGGACTACCGAAACTACCGTATATTCATGTGTGTAAATGCTATGTAAGCCGAGTGCTTTTTAAGGATGTATTTTTTTAGATTTAATTTATGGATAAATAATCCTCTATAATCTACCATTTTGCATTTCAAGTAACTTTTACAAGATTAAACTTCTCTTATTCAGATTTAAGGTTATAAAGGTTTTAAAATATGTCTATATATAATAATAATATACACTGTAATTTGTGTTACCTATGTACATTAAAATATATATAAAATTATATATATTTTATATACCAATATATATCGAGATAGATAGATACGTGATGGGTTTGTTTCTAGACATCTGTCTCACTCCCAGATGCTCTTCTGCATATTTGCTCAGATCTCAGGGCTTTTGCTGTGATGTACACCACACACCTGTATCTCAGGAGCTGCTCTGCACATTTGCTTAACAGAAAATGCTGACTCCTTGGAGGATCTAATGTAAAATCTGATGGGCTGTATTCATGTAGGACAGAATTACAGGGAATTTCAAACTGTCTACTGACCAAAATGTGTCTTCCAAATGTTAGTGAATATTAATTTGCTTTCAAAGTACTTTAAAATGCACGTTTTACATTTTGCATTGCTTAAAATATAAAATACTTACAGCTAGATGAATTTGTGAAATTATATCAGTTTGCAAGAAACCAGGACTGCCCACACTAGATGAGTAAAAGTCAATTTATTTTTCTTTCTTTTTTTTGCTGCAGGATCCAATGAGAATAATTTTATTCACATTAATGGAATTTTCTTTCTCTCAGTGATGTCATCAGACAATGTGTTGCACTGTTAAGAGATCCTATGTGTACAAGAGCAAGGTCACTTAGCGTCCACAAAATGTATTCAATTGCAGGTGGAACAGGAAGTGACTAAAACTTGATGTACTCAGTGTCTATATAATCAATGCTGCCGCACCTGCGCTAAACATGCAGAGTAATCACTGGGGAGGGCTTGAGTCAAATATTAAAAATGTGATTTATGCAGAATGCCTGCATCAAATCAAGTTGGAAAAAAGCCTGTGCGCTATACAAGCAGTAATCTGCATCTTGCACCAAAGTGAGTTTAGGGACTAGACTGTCCCTTTAAGGCCCCAGTAGCCAAGTTGGAAAAATTCTCACGTTCAGTTGAACAAGAGCCATTCAGCCTCAGTGACGAAACAACAGCAAAACGCATTCAGTTTCCATAGTGTTTCACTGAATGGAAGAATTTTTCCAACTAGCCTTCTTCAAGGTGCTGATTGGCTGAAACACATTTTTATTATTGTAAATTTATGTTTTATGATCAGCACTAGTGGTTTCCTGAACTTATATTTTAGCACCTCTCACTTTTTATTTTTTATTTTACATATTATATACTGTTTTCATTGCCATAAGAAGGGCTTGCTTAGGATGACATTATTTTCATCATATCATATAATTTACCATAATTTTTTTAAAATATGTGATAAAAAGTGAGGGGTGGAGCTAGCACTGGCTGCTAGAAGACCCGTTTTTGCAGCACTCCAGGCTCATACACATTATAATGGGACCATCGGATAGCTACACCAACCAAATTGGCCCAAAAATCTATCCCACGTCCAGCTGATGCTATGGGGAATTGGAGTAGAAAGTCTGAGTTGATCCGACAATTGGT
The DNA here is from genome assembly GCA_036172795.1 of Pelodytes ibericus. Lineage (NCBI taxonomy): Eukaryota > Metazoa > Chordata > Amphibia > Anura > Pelodytidae > Pelodytes > Pelodytes ibericus. Next base: position 102,794,304 of record CM069861.1, on the reverse strand, counting down.
GTCCCAAGATATTGGAACTTTACTATCTAGGCCGCAAAAGCCTGCAGCTGGTGTGACGGAGGCGAGCTCCCCTGGACCTGGAGGACTCCTCGGATGACTCTGATCCTACTGAGAGATGGGTGAACCCTGTCAATTTGCCTGATAACTATTCCGATAAGACCCCTGTGACTAGGGGAGACCTACAGAAAATTTTTAAAGACCTGCAATCTATGGTGCGAGAGGAAATGGGGGTCATCCGTTCAGAGGTCACCTTGCTCCACTCAAAGACTTCCACTCTGGAATCAGTTACTCCGAGACTCCAACAGAGTCAAACAGACACAACTCAGCAGCTGAACCTCATAACTCAGCAACTCCAGAAAACTCACCAGCAGACCTTGCTGCTCAAAGTCAAATCTAGGCACTCCAGTGTAAGGCGGTAGGGCCCACCTATTCGGTTTATTCAAACAATTACTGCCTGACACTGCTGCTGATTATCAGCCTATACGAGAGAGCTTCAGAGAGAAAAAACAGATATGGGGGGAGGAGGGGGGGAGAGAGAACATATTAAGGCCTAAGACACTTAAGGCTGGCCCTGCCAGGGCCCATTCATTCTTGGGGGCCCAAAGCAGCTGCCCCGTGGGCCCCTGCTGCCACGATCAGGGAGCAGCTGGCATATGGACCTGGCGTTTAGTGGCTGTGTTTCCTGCAAGCAGCGTTATGCAGCAAGAAACCCTGTGGAGGAGATGGCCGGTGAGCAGCATCCAGGTAAGTACTGGGGAAGGGGGAGTGTATGGGGGGGGGGGGTTGTGGGCTATTTATGGACAAATAATGAGTGGGCTATTAATGGACAAATATTGAGAGGGCGATTAATGGACAAATTATCAGGGGCTATTAATGGACACATCATCAGGGGCTATTAATGGACACATTATCAGTGGGCTATTAATGGACAAATTATCAGTGCGCTATTAATCAGCAAATTATCAGTGGGCTATTAATGGATAAACTATTGGGGGGGGGGGGGCAGATTTTTTTTCAGTAAAGGACCCTGAAATTTCTGATGGCGGCCCTGCCTACTAGCGACTGATATATGATTGCTCATAGTACTAATCATAAATATGTGGCGGGGGATTCTTCAGTGTTGGATGATGCTGCCTCATGGAGACATCCCTGGAGGCTTTTCCCATGTAGCTTATCAGCTCCATCTTTGTTCCCAACCAGCTTGTATGTGACATATTTGCCCCAAACAATTTACCCCCAAACAATTTACCAGTACCATCTTTAACCCCAAACTGCTTGTCACTGCCATCTTCGTTTCCAAGCAGCTTGTCTGTCACCTTTGTACCCAAACAGGCTATCCCTGACATCTTTGAGAAAGGGGAGCTTGAGGGATGAAGTCTCCACCATTTTCCTGTGCACACCCAATGACTAGAGCAGGTAAGAGAATAAAATAAATAAACTATTGTTGTGTTTGTGACTGAGTGTGTTTGACTGTGATGGGAGTCTGCATGAAAGTGTGTGACTGAGTGTGATAGTTAGTCTGCATGAGCGTGTGTGACTGTGATGTAAGTGTGTGATGGGAGTCTGTGTGACTGAGGTGTGTGATGGGAGTCATCATGAGAGTGTGTGACTGAGTGCGATGGGATTCTGCATGAGCGAGTGTGACTCAATGTGATGGGAGTCTGCATGAGCGTGTGTGACTGTGATGTAAGTCTGTGATGCGGGTCTGCATGTGAGTGTGTGATGTTAGTCTGCATGAGTGTGATGGGAATCTGTGTGAGAGTGTATGACTGAGTGATGTGTGTGCTAGTGTGACATGTAATGCTTAGCTCCCTCAGCCAGCTGACATTTACATGTGTGATAGATGGAATGCCAGCACTGCCAGCCAGCTGGCATTTACAGGAGAGATTTGGAATTCCTATCACCCTCAGCCAGCTGGCATTTATAGGAGAGAGCGAAAAAGAAAGGTGAAGTGAACACAATGTCCTAAATAAATAAACTTTTTTCGTACGTGTAAAACGCAGCTGCTTCCAAGTACTGCTCTCAGTACTTATATATAGAAATAGATAGGGACGTGGGGCAGCGCTGGATTTACACATGTAACAATATAAACATAAATAAAACCATAGTGTAATAAGTACAGTACAAATGGTGTTTTAATAATGTATAATATCACACTCACAAACCCAGGTGAGTGTCAGGCATCAAAATAAACATGGTCCAGGATATCTGGAGAAAGTGTCTCAGTGCAAAAGAAATAAAACTCACATAGGGCAATACAGTAGTGATATAAAAATCAGCCTCCTTTATTGGAGAAACTTACAAAAAGAAGAGCCCACAAGTAGGGCTAAAACAGCAAAAAAAATAGAATAGTCCTCTGTAGCATGTAGACAGTAGTAGCCTCCTCTACGCAGTCCCGGCTTCCTCAGGAGAAATGGCTAAACTATACACCAATTTTTACTAAAATCTCAGAGGAACTAAAAACATGGAAACATTTATTATTGTCATATATTGGTTGAGTAACACTAATTAAGATGGTAACCTTTCCGAGATTACTATATCCTTTACAACATCTACCCTCCATAGAGACGTCAAACATACAAACTCCATGTTCAGTCATTTCCTATGGATAAATAAACCTCCAAAAATTAGCTAGCTAAAACTACAGCAACCGTGGTAGAGAGGTGGACTTAATGTACCTAACCTTAAAGAGTATAATTGAGCTTCCCTCCTGTGCTTCAAAATGGACTGGATTTACTGATCCAATTCTAGATCAAAACACTTAACCATCCATACATCTCAACGCCCTCTTATTTACTCCAGTAGGACACCTGCCAAAGGAGGTCAAAAACAACATAGTAGTATTTGATCCAATCCGAGCTTGGCAACTTGTAAGTCTTCAGAATCACCAGGATTTTACTAAATCTTTATACCTTCCATTCCTTAAAACCCCAAAATTTTGCAGTGGGCAAGGAAAGATATTACCTCCATACGACCATTTGTAAATATTTCCCAGCACAAGCTGTTTAAACTAGATACACTCAGGAGTAGATTCCCAAACATAGACATGACACCCATAACTTATCAACAGGTACAGAATTATATACCGTATTTGCTCGATTATAAGACGACCCTGATTATAAGACGACCCCCCAAACTTTGGATATTCCTTTAGGAAAAAAACTAAAAGCCTGAATATAAGACTACCCTATAGGAAAAAAAGTTTAACTTGTATATATTCACATGTAAATTGCTTTTTAATATTTAATAAAAATGATTAAACAAATGCATTTCTTTTTTTATTTCCTTTTATGTGCCAATGCTGCCTCTCTCTCCCCCAGTGTTATCTCTCTCCCCCCTCCCCTTTTCTCTCCCCCCTCCCTCTGTCTTTCTCTCCCCCCTCCATCTTTCTTTCCCCCCCTCTGTCTTTCTCTCCCTCCCTCCCCTTGTCTTTATCTCCCCCCCTCCCTCCCCTTGTCTTTATCTCCCGCCCTCCCCTTGTCTTTATCTCCCCCCCTCCCCTTGTCTTTATCTCCCCCACACCCCTTGTCTTTATCTCGCCCCCTCCCCTTGTCTTTATCTCCCCCACTCCCCTTGTCTTTATCTCCCCCACTCCCCTTGTCTTTATCTTCCTCCCTCCCCTTGTCTTTATCTTCCACCCTCCCTCCGCTTGTCTTTATCTTCCTCCCTCCCCTTGTCTTTATCTTCCCCCCTCCCTCCCCTTGTCTCTCTCTCTGCCCCCCCCCCTCACCTTTTTTATTGCTCCCTGGTGGCTAGTGGGGGCAGCTGGGGGATGTCTGCACGATACGTGCAGACATCCTCCATGCTGCCCGACACTTCCGTCCATTATGACAGACAGCCGGTCCGTCATAATAGACGGCAGTGTCGGGCAGCATGGAGGATGTCTGCACAATCGTGCAGACATCCCCCGGCTGCCCAATTCTCTCTGGTGCCTAGTGGAGGCAGTGGAGGATGTCTGCACGATACACGCAGACATCCTCCGCTGCTGCCCGGGACTTCCGCCGGGACTTTTATGATGAAGCCGGAAGGACTCGGCTTCATCATAGAAGTCCCGGCGGTTGTGCTGGGTGGCAGCAGGGGGAGTCTGCGCTCATTGCGCAGACATCCCCGGGCTGTTAGAGAGGGGGATCCAGGTCCCCTGCAGCTCTGCGGGGGACCTGGATCCCTGTCTTATAGTCTGACCTCAATTTGAGCAAATACGGTAAATCATATAATCAATACATGTCCTGATAATATTTGGGAAGTCCCTGGTTGACTCTTATAGACTCTGCAAATAGAACCCGCTATAGTACAGCAACCGTACATAAGGGGCTTTATAGTCCACTGGATTTCTCTAAGACTAATACTGGCTTAATCAAGTGGCCTATACATCTTCAGCATTTATCAATTTATACTATTTTAAAAGAAAATGAAACACTCAAATTTTATTGAACAAACCTCCTAATGATAACAGTATATATTTATTTTTTTTTGTTTAAACTTTGTTTATTGAGTTTTCATATATAATCATAGATATACAAAACATATGAGGGGGAGGGGGTACATAGAAAATAAGGGAAACATATATGACTGATCCATCTTTGAGTTAAATAATAATAGATAATAAGGGGGGGGGAAAGGGAAGGAGGGAGAGTGGAAGTGGTGGGAAGGGGGTAAGACTGAGTTGGGAGCAGGGTAATATAGAACAAGGGGTAACATAAGGCAGTATAACTGTGCTATAGAGAATATAATGGTGGCAGTTGCAAACATTTGGAGTTTTGAAATTAAAATACTAACATCATGGTTCGTCTTGGATTAGGGTTAAACATTCCGAGCTGTGTAAAAATTCAGCCCATAAAAACCATATTCCCATTTGTGATTGTTCTCTGACATGTTCATAGGTTATGAGATCTTCCGCCGCATGGATATCCTCTACCGAAGCAATCCATTCCTTTAGAGATGGGATGTTTGTTTGTTTCCAATGAATGGGTATTAGTGTTTTGGCTGCTGATAATAGTTTGGCTGTCAGAGATTTCTTGTATATTTTAAGTGGATAGATATTGAAATGTAAAAGATATGCTTGTGGGGTGAATGGGATAGTCAAGTCAGAGTATTCCTCAATAATTAACCTGACAGAAGACCAAAATTTATGAATCAAGGGGCAAGACCACCATATGTGCAGGAAAGTACCTCTTTCCGCTTTGCATCTCCAGCATATATCTGTGACAGAGGGGAATATTTTGTGTATAACGGTAGGGACTCTGTACCATATAGTCAGCACCTTATACGAATTTTCTTGGATTCTAACTGACGCGGAACATTTATGTGCCAGGAGTGTTATCCTCTGCCACTGGGTGTCTGTAAGTTTGATGTCACAGTTCCTTTCCCAACTGGATATAAAATGTGGCTTCTTTGTGGGTTGTATATTGATGAGGTGTGTCTGTATGGTTGATATTAATTTAAGTGGTCTGCTTTTGGTCATGCAGAGTGATTCAATCGTGGTGAGGGAGAGGTTCGGGGAGATGAGAGGGGTTAGGCTATGATAAAAGTGCATAATTTGTTTGTGCAGCCAGGCTAAGCCTATCGGCGAATTAGGTTTCCCCAGGTCACTTAGGGTCTTAAATGAGCCATCATCGTTCATAAAGTGTCCCATTCTTGGGAATGGGACTTGCTCCGTGAAGAACCTATCAAATGGTCATCCTGTAGTCCCCGGGGGGAATGCTTTGTTGTGTGATAGGGCCAGTAGGGGGGAAGGTGAGTTTAATAGTCCTAGTGTGTTTACCTGTTTTCCCCATACATGGATCGTTGGGGAGATAGGGTGTGGGTCTGTGATATCCTTAGGTTGTTTCTGGGATACCCATGCTGCTATGGGGATAGGAACTCGCATTGATGCATGTTCCAGTGAGACCCATAGTTTAGGCGCAGGTCGTGTCCATTCAACCACTCTGGCCATCATTGTCGCGTTATAATAGGTTTCTAAGTCTGGGAGGCCCAACCCCCCTTTATCCTTATGTTTTGTTAAGTATTCATATCTCAACCTCGGGGGCTTGCCTTTCCATATAAATTTGGAGAATGCTGTTTTGACTTCCTGAAAGAATGATTTGGGAATAGAGATAGGGAGAGCTTGGATGACATATAGGATTCGTGGGAGAATGTTCATTTTAATAGTTGCTATCCTACCAAACCAGGATATGTGTTGTTTGGTCCATCTAGCTAGATCAGTGTGAATGTTATGCAGTAGGGGTAAAAAATTTGTGCGGTATATGAATTCAGGTTGGGGAGGAATCTGGATTCCTAGGTATGTCAGGCTTGTGTTACTCCATTTAAATGGGAATGATTGTTTCAGGACGTCTAGTTGTGTTTGAGGAATAGATATATTGAGGGCTTCCGACTTAGTCATGTTTATCTTAAAAAAAGAAAGGGCACTATATGTTTTCATTTCCGTCAGTAAGTTGGGTAAGGAAATGGTCGGCTGTGTCATGGTAAGTAGAAGGTCATCGGCAAATGCGGCTGCCTTATGGCAGTGTGGGCCAACATCTAGACCATGTATAGATGGGTTTGTCCTAATAGCCGAAATAAATGGCTCCAGGACCAACACAAAAAGGAGTGGGGACAGAGGGCATCCCTGGCGTGTGCCATTTGACAGGGTGAGCGGCTCCGACAATGTGCCATTAACTTGTATCTTTGCATTGGGGGCATGGTAAAGTGCGTTAATCCAGCTGTACATGGCGTCTCCCAGTCCAATATGTCGTAGAACAGCTCTGAGGAAGGGCCAGCTCACCCTGTCAAATGCTTTTTCAGCGTCCGTGGATAAAAGCATCATGGGGGTGTTTGTTATGTTAGCCTGGTGTATAAGGTTTATGACCTTTACTGTGTTGTCCCTTGCCTCCCGGCCCGGTATAAAGCCCACCTGATCTTTGTGGATGAGAGAGGGTAGATACTCACTCAGCCTAGAGCTTAGGATTTTTGCCATCAACTTTACATCCACATTCAATAATGATATGGGGCGATAACTACTGCATAGTTCTGGACTTTTCCCTGGCTTGGGTATAACTGTTACATGAGCTTCCTGGGACTGAGGGGGCAGTGTACCACCTCTGGCGAGGGCATTGAATACTGTAACTAGGTGAGGTAAGAGGATGTCTTTGAAAGTCTTGTAATAAATGGTCGTCAGACCATCCGGCCCAGGTCTTTTCCCTGTGGGTGTATTTATTAGAGCCCTCTCTATTTCCTCTAGAGTGATAGGGGCGTCTAGAGTGGCGGCTGTCTCCTCCGTCAAGGGCGCTGGCATGTGTTGGGTCAAATATGTAGTTATTTTACGATGCAGTGCTGGGTCGTACCGGGGCATGGTCACTCCAGGTAATACTGTGTATTCGGGTCTTTTGGAGCAGGGGAAGATGCCTGTGCAATATAAATATGTAGTCTAAGCGTGAGTATGTGTTATGTGGGTACGAGTAGAATGTGTAGTCTCGAACAGTGGGATTAGCTATTCTCCATGTATCAGCCAGTTGTGATGTATGTAGTTTGTGTTTTACCTTTCGAAGGCGGTTTTTGTTAATGGTTCCAGTAGAGGTATCCAGTTTGGGTTCCATAGCCATATTGAAGTCTCCTCCCATGACTACTAGGCCTTCTGCAAATTGATCTAGCTCAGCAAGAATGGAACAAAGAAAAAGGTGTTGGTTAACATTGGGGGCGTATATATTCGCAATCGTAATGGTGTCATTACCCAGTGAACCTTTCAGGAATAGTGCTCGGCCGTCATTATCTGACCATGTGTCACTGATATGTATCGGGAGATTTTTGTTTATAAAAATAGCTATTCCCTTGGTCTTCTTAAAGGGGGAGTGTGAATAAAATACTTTTGAATATATGCGATCTTGGAATGTAGGGACTTTGGTTCTGCAGAAATGAGTTTCTTGGATCAGGCCTATATCTGTTTTAGCAGCTTTCAGTTCCCCAAATAACCGGGATCTTTTAGAGGGGGTGTTTAACCCTTTAGCATTGATGGTAAGACATTTCAAAAGAGGTGGTTTATCCGCCATTGGAAGGTATATGTGGCAATCCATAATTCTTGTGCACACTTATATACTGCTAGAACACATATAACAAATAACATAAACTTGGGAACATACAACGGGGTCGAAGACCCGGAGTTGGGGAAGCAGGGGGTCACTTGCCTTAACACCTAAGGCCGGGTGGGTGATTCCTGCGTAATACTCATCGTATGGGGATCTGCACCACAAAGGTGCCAGTAATCCTCGATGTAGTAGGTATACTGGAGGTATGGGGGTTCCATGTCGGCTGGACATGGGACTAATTTCTGCCATATCACAGAATTGCATGTGGGAGTGGAGGGCCGCCATCCTTCACCTTTGTAAAAATGGCTTTGTGTGTATTGGCTTTCAGACCAGGGGTTAAATGTATTTGGGATCAATATAAGAGGGAGGGGATACCCCATGTAGGGGGGAAGGGGGTGACAGGAATTTCAAACATATTAAATGCATAACATTTTAGGTTAGAGTGTACATCAGGACACATGAAAGAATAACATAGGTACCACATTTATCTCCCTAGCATATTCTGGTGCGCATCATGTGCTTTCATTTCCGAGACAGTGCTTTGGCTTCTCAGTGCTTTCAGTATCAGGGCACACATCAAGTTCTGATTATCAGAGTTATTTTTTTGACTAGCATATAGTCAGTGGCACTATGTGTGTCTCGTCCAGAGAGAGCAGTAATAATCTAATAGGTAATGTTTTTTGTTTTTTCAGTTAGCCACCTTTATTTGCTGTAATGCTTATAGCGCGCAGGCATCGTAGTGGCGTCATGATGGGCTCCGTTTACCAAAACAGCAATGATGGAAGGGTGGATTATACTTGCGGTTTATTGTGGTCTTATATGTCCCGTGTTTCACATGCCTTCATGGCTGTACGTCTGACTGTTACTCCCCCGCCTGTTCTGGCGATGGGGTCCTTCTCTCTGTAGGTCTCATGCGTCTTTTACGCCGAGGTCTGGGCTGTCTCCTCGGCATGGCTTCGATCAATACAGGAGCTGTTCCTCGTGTGTAGTCTGACCAGTCCGATAAGTCAGGTTGCATGATCCCCAACTTTGTGCAAAAGTTTGGCAGATCATCTGTATGGCGCAGGGTGTGTGTCACTCCTTCTCGCCTCACCGACAATGAGAGGGGGAAACCCCATCGATATGGGATATTCGCTTTCCTCAAAAGGTCCGTCAGAGGTCTTAGTAATTTTCGCAGTTGCAATGTACCCCAGGTATAATCTGCAGCTCGTTTTCTTCATATACAAATGGTCTCTGTTGTCGGGCGGCTCGCAGTAGTTCCTCTTTGGCCGTATATGAGTGTATATCAGATTATATCCCTAGGGATACGGTTATCCATGTCTTTTGGTCTTAGAGCCCTGTGTGATCTCTCAATTTGTGGGGATTCAGACAGTTCTTTATTCAGCAATTTGCAGAATATTTTCTTGGTTAGTGTCATTACGTCTTCTTCTTCTTGAATTTCGGGCCAACCTCTAATCCTTAGATTATTTCTTCGGCCTCGATTGTCCAAGTCCAGGACCTGGTGCGTCAGTTGGGTTGAGATAATTCTCTGTTCTCTTAGCTGACTTGCTAGTGCCGCTACCGAGGTCCGGATTGTTGCTTGGTCCGTTTCCACATTTGTCAGCCTAGTACCTTGCTCTTTAAGGTCATGTTTGATCTCTGAGATTTCATCTCTAATCGTCGATCGTATCTGTTCAACGGCTGTAGCGAAGTCTTTGGTGATTCGGGCCATGAATGTTTGCATGTCAGTTTTGGTAACACATTGGGTACATACAGAGATTGACTGTTCCCCTCCTGTGCTTTCAGCGTCCGACATGTCCGTGTTGGAGGCCGACGCCTGTTCCTGCTCTTCCTGCGCCATCTTGGATCGGCGGCAAGATGCATTTTCCGACGGGATAAGGTAAGCTGCAAGTGTGTTATCCGACTTTTTTGCAGACTTTTTAGCTGCTGTCGGTGTGTAGGGTTGTTGTTTGCCGTTTTTCCCCATATTCGTTCAATTTTCCCTGGTCTTTGTTGATCGTATGGGTCTAGGTGGCGGGAGCTCCAGTTCAATGCGGCTGCTTCACATGGCCATCCGTACACGCCCCCACAGTATTTTTTTTAAACATAAAAAACTTACAATGCACTGTTCCAAATTATTACGCACAGTAAGTTTCAAAACACTTTATATGTTGTAAAGAGCTGAAAATTGTCATTTGTTGTGTTTGCAGCATATTTACTGAAATCAAAAGCTATTTCAATCAAACTTATAACAACCTTTTAACTTTTTTAACATTTTAGGTCAGGTTACATTTTAACATAGGGCCCCTTTTTTGATAGCAGCTTCACAAGGGTCTAGGACACTTCCGCGCCGCATCTTCATCGCTGACAGTTCTGTGCGGCAGTTAAAACGCTGAACTGACAGCAATGAAGAATAACGCGGCCGTTTCATCGCGGCCGCGGCTATGTAAGAGCTGACAGTTCAGCACTGAACTGTCAGCTCTTACAAATGTACAAGTAAAAAGAAAATAATCCCCCCTAATAAATGAATTTTTTTATTGGGGTTAATTTTAGTGTTAGTATTGAGGTTTAGTGTTTAGTGTTAGTATTGAGGTTTGGGAATCAAACCCCAATACTAACACTAAACCCCAATACTAACACTAAAATGAACCCCAATAAAAAAAATGAACCCTAATACTAACCCCCGACCCCTAATACTAACCCCCGAGCCCTAATACTAAAATTAACACCCTAATCCTAACCCTAATACTAACCCCCGAGCCCTAGTACTAAAATGAACCCCCTAAACCCTAATACTAACCCTAATACTAACCCCCGAGCCCTAATACTAACCCCCGAGCCCGAATACTAAAATTAACCCCCTAAACCCTAATACTAACCCTAATACTAGCCCCCGAGCCCTAATACTAAAATTAACCCCCTAAACCTAATACTAACCCCCGAGCCCTTATACTAAAATGAACCCCCTAAACCCTAATTCTAACCAAAGTAAAATAGCTAAAATACTTACCTTTAGCGATGAAATGTCCCGCGATGAAATTTCCAGCGCCGATCTGTCTTGCTGTGTAGAGTCGGCGGTGAAGCGGCTGCGCGGAAGCAGCCGCGATGAAGAGTCCCATCCCCGCTTTACAAACATAGAAACATAGAATGTGTCGACAGATAAGAACCATTCGGTCCATCTAGTCTGCCCAATTATTTTTTTTTTTGAGTACTTTTATTAGTCCCCCGTTCCCGGTCTTATAGCTAGGATAGCCTTGTGTCTATCCCACGCATGCTTAAAATCCTTGACTGTGTTTACCTCTACCACTTCTGCTGGCAGGCCATTCCATACATCCACTACCCTCTCAGTAAAGTAATACTTCCTGATATTACTTTTAAATCGTTGCCCCTCTAATTTAAGACTATGTCCTCTAGTTGTGGTCGTTTTTCTTCTTTTAAATATACTCTCTTCCTTTACTGTGTTGATTCCCTTTATGTATTTAAATGTTTCTATCATATCCCCCCTGTTACGTCTTTCCTCCAAGCTATACATGTTAAGATGCTTTAACCTTTCCTGGTAAGTTTTATCCTTCAACCCATGAACCAGTTTAGTAGCCCTTCTCTGAACTCTCTCCAAAGTATCAATATCCTTCTGGAGATACGGTCTCCAGTACTGCGTACAATACTCCAAGTGAGGTCTCACCAGTGCTCTGTACAATGGCATGAGCACTTCCCTCTTCCTACTGCTAATACCTCTCCCTATGCAACCAAGCATTCTGCTAGCATTTCCTGCTGCTCTATTGCATTGCCTACCTACCTTCAAGTCCTCTGAAATTATTACTCCTAAATCCCTTTCCTCAGATGTTGAGGTTAGGACTGTACCAAATAGTCTATATTCTGCTTTTGGGTTTTTACACCCAAGGTGCATAATCGTGCACTTGTCCACATTAAATGCCAGTTGCCACTGCTCTGACCATTTTTCTAGTTGAGCTAAATCATTTGCCATTTGGCTTATCGCTCCATGAATATCAACCCTGCTGCAAATCTTTGTATCATCAGCAAAAAGACATACTTTGCCAACAAGACCTTCTGCAATATCGCTAATAAAAATATTAAAGAGAATGGGTCCAAGAACAGATCCCTGAGGTACCCCACTAGTAACAAGACCTTGCATCGAATATACCCCATTGACTACAACCCTCTGTTGCCTGTCACTCAGCCATTGTCTAATCCATTCAACAATATTGAAATCCCAAACTCAAAGATTTCAGTTTATTGATAAGCCTTCTCTGTGCGACAGTGTCAAAAGCCTTACTGAAATCTAGGTAAGCAATGTCTACTGCACCACCCTGATCTATTATTTTAGTTACCCAATCAAAAAAATCAATAAGATTAGTTTGGCAGGATCTCCCTGAAGTAAACCCATGCTGTCTCTGATCTTGAAATCCAAGCGACTTTAGATGTTCAACAATCCTATTCTTTAACAAGGTTTCCATTATTTTCCCCACTACTGAAGTAAGACTTACTGGACTATAGTTGCCCGCCTCCTCCCTACTACCTTTCTTGTGAATGGGCACAACATTAGCTAATTTCCAATTTTCTGGAACTACTCCCGTTAACAATGATTGGTTAAATAAATATGTTAACGGTTTTGCTAGTACACCACTAAGTTCTTTTAATAACTTTGGATGTATCCCATCAGGTCCCATCGACTTATTTGTCTTTACTTTAGACAGCTGAAGTAAAACCTCTACAAGTCTTGCATCCATTGAACTTGTGAGTTTTTGGACAGTTTCTGCTTGAATTTGTTTGCAAGATGTCAGAATAGCCTCCCAGAGCTGCTGTTTGGATGTAAACTGCCTCCCACCCTCAAAGATCTTTTGCTTGAGGATGCTCCAAAGGTTCTCAATAGGATTGAGGTCAGGGGAGGATGGAGGCCACACCATGACTTTCTCTCCTTTTATCCCCATAGCAGCCATTGATGCAGAGGTATTCTTTGCAGCATGAGATGGTGCATTGTCATGCATGAAGATGATTTTATTACAGAAAGCATAGTTCTTCCTTCTGTACCAGGGAAGAAAGTGGTCAGTCAGAAACTCCACATACTTTGCAGAGGTCATCTTTACACCCTAAAGGGGCCGACCAGCTCTCTTCCCATGATTCCGGCCCAAAACATGACTCCACCACCGCCTTGCTGACGTCACAGCCTTGTTGGAACAGGGTGACCATCCACTAATCCATCCATCTGGACCATCCAGGGTTGCACGGCACTCATCAGTGAACATGAGTATTTGAAAATTAGTCTTCATTTATTTTTCTGCCCAATGCAGCCGTTTCTGCTTGTGAGCATTGGTTAGTGGTGGCCGAATAGAAGGTTTATGCACAGTTACAAGACTCTGGAGGACTCTACACCTTGTTGTCTGGGGTTACTCCAGAGGCACCAGGAGCTTCAAATATCTGTTTGCTGCTATGTAATGGTATTTTAGCAGCTGCTCTCTTGATCCAATGCATGGATCTGGCAGACATTTTCCTCAATGTGCCTTTATCTGCACAAACCCATCTGTGCTCTGAATCAGCCACAAATCTCTTAATAGTGTGATGATCACGCTTAAGTTTTCGTGAAATATCGAATGTTTTCATACCTCGTCCAAGGCATTGAACTATTTCACTCTTTTCGGCAGCAGAGAGATTTGTACCCCCCATACTGCATGAAAATGGTGCTCTGCTTAATAATGTGGAACACCATCCTTTAGTAGTTTTTCCTTAAATTGGGCGCACCTGGCAATCACAGGTGTCTGAGATTGTTTTCAGTGATCAAAAGAGCCCTGAGACACAATGCCATCCATGAGTTAAACTGATAAACAAAATATTTAATCTTTGGGACACTTAAATAGAATTTGCATAGTAATTTGGAACAGGGTGTTTGTCCCCAGTACATCTAAAAACGGTAATATAGCACAAAATGATTCCTGTTGTAAATGCAACCAGATAGGAGCAGACTTTCTTCATTGTATATGGCAATGTAAGGTGATATGCCCATTTCGGAATGTTGTCCAAGGCTATGTGGAACAAACATTTCCTTTGGTCAACACTCTAGAATTCGCCCTCTTTGGCTATTGTAGCTTACCCATCAAACATGCCCGCTTTACAAGAATCATCTCCGCTGTAACAAACAAAACCATTTTACAATTCTGGATAAGCAGGGATAAGCAGTCCATAACAATCTTCAAAGAAAAACTCTTTTATATCTTTCCTATGACTTGGCTCAACACCCATCAAAATAAAACTAGGGGAATAGAACATTTTTTTAAAGATTGGAGGTTGTACATCACATCCCTGTCTCTGGACCTAAAAAGAAAAATGAAACAAGCCTTTCAACCCTCACCTTGGTACATGAACCAAGTTCTAAAAAACCAAGCTCCAATCTGTATACCATAACAACATACCGGAATTCCATTTGTTTGTACTTAATACCTTGTCTAATATCTGATGTGTTATTGTGTAAATGGTGTATTTATATATATATATAAAAATCCAAGATATGATGCACTCAGCTAAAGGCAAACGTAACAATCAGTGGCCCGGGTGCTGTGCAGCTAAAGTACACAAAAATCCAAAGGAAAGCACGCACTCACAGGAAAAAAAGGTCGATATTTTACTTACTCATACAGGTATGGTATTCACATGAGAATAAAATCGCCGTTTCGGTCCACACCGTGGACATTTATCAAGACTGTGGGACATGGAACACAAACAAACATATATAGGGGAGAAGAGAGGCAGAATTACTTACCCCCAGAGTGTAAAACCCACGTGATGGTGAAAAAAACGCTGGCTGTAATGCACGGCACAGCCATGTGGTCGTGTGAAGCAGGGTAGTGAAGAGGACTCGTGCCATGGCAACGCGTATAGTAAACAGACCTGAACTCATTCAACCGACATCAGGTAATGCGAAGTCTAAGTAAACCGAAATAGACTGAAAGACGAACGTCGTATAAGCCAACATAAGTACAAATTAATGAATGGGAAAGTCGAACAAACAGTTCGGTGTATGTAATCCGAATGCTGAAACCCGAAGGCTGGTCGGATAAAGCAGAGACTGCACTTGAATGAGTCAGATGTGCATGAGAGCACACTAAAACACCAGATCTATAAACCGAAAGCCATAGTGAAGAATAACAATAAAAAAGGAAACAAAGTACTGCAGAGTGCCCACATGATATATAGAATTTATAGAACACCACAAAGAAACAAAGAAAAAAGACAAAAGGTATATAAAATAGAGAAGCCTAAGAAAGCAAACCAAACAGATAGTGATGTGTGACAAAGCTGAGAGACACAAAAGCAATTATAGACAGTAGAGGACAGATGAAATAATGGACTATTAACGTCTGGGCAAAAATGGCCAAAGTGCTACTTGTTCATTCAGTCCCCTCGGGGAGATAGTGTCCAAAGTACGTATCCAGTGAGCTTCTCTTTGTAACAAAGTTCTGGCGCGATCTCCACCACGATGAGGTGCCGGGATGTGGTCAAATGCAATAAACCTAAGCTGTGAAAGTCTATGCCCCAGTTGGAGAAAATGCTTGGCCACTGGTATGTCTGATTTGAGCTCACGATAAGCTACCATGATTGAGGATTGGTGTCCTCTGATTCTCTTCCGCAGGGTGAGGATGGTTTTGCCAATGTATGATAAACCACATGGGCATGTAATCATATAGATCACGTGTTCTGTGGTGCATGTTATACGATGCCTGATAAGGTATCTCTTACAGGTGTGAGGGTGTACAAAGTGGGTACCTGATGCCATATCTGAGCAAGTGACACAGTTGAGACATCTGAAACATCCTTTTTTTTGGTCTTTGATGTTCTTTTTCATAACAGTGCCGCGGATCAGATAATACAAGACGATCCCTCAGGTTCACTCCTTGTTTGCAACAAATGAGGGGCTGTTGTTTAAGTGTGTTAGACAGAGTGCTGTCACTTTGCAGTATGTGCCAGTTTCTCCGGATGCTCTGTGCCACTTGCGGGGAGGCTGTATGGAACTTGGTAGGGAACACTACCCTGTCGAGACTCGTCTGTGGAGTGGGTACCAAGGTCACGTTGGTCATCTTGTTAATAGCCTTCGTCATGGAATTGATCAGAAATTTGGAATAACCACGTTATATATATATATATATATAAAATACAACCCACCTTTGAATATTACACTAAATAAAATTATAAACGCTACACTATTGTTTTTTCCCCCATTTTTCATGAGCTGATGGTTATGGTATGGGCAGGCGTATGTTATGGACAACGAACACAGGTGCATTTTAAACGCACACAGATACCGTGACGAGATCCTGAGGCCCATTATTGTGCCATTCATCCACGACCATCACCTCATGTTGCAGAAACTGCACATTTTATAGTGGCCTTTTATTGTGGCCAGCCTAAGGCACACATTTTGTTGTCTATTCAGCATCTTGATATGTCACACCTGTGAGGTGGATGGATTATCTCGGCAAAGGAAAATTGCTCACTAACACAGACTTAGACAGATTTGTGAACAATATTTGAGAGAAATAGGCCTTTGGTGTACATAGAAAAAGTCTTAGATCTTAGAGTTCAGCTCATGAAAAATGGGGGCAAAAGTAAGTGTTGGGTTTATAATTTTGTTCAGTGTATATACATAATAAATAAAGCGGCAACCCACGTTAAAAACAAAAATATGAAGCCTGAGCCTTACAAGTCATGGATACTCCCAAAACGACCACATCCTTAGAAACTGTATCCAGATGTAGGTTAATTGGTAAGTTAACCCTTTAAGGACCAAGGGTTTTCCTAGGCCAGTGACCAGAGCGATTTTTACATTTTTGATATATGGTTGTTTAAATGTAATTTTCTCCTTTACCATTTAACACACCCATACAAGTTATATGTTGTTTTTAAAAGGACATTTAGAGCTTTCTTTGGATACCACATACATAAATATAATCTGTAATTTAGTATTAAAATTACAAATAAAAGGAAATAAAATATTTTAAAAAACATGTTTTTTCATCATTTACACATTAATCTTGACCGTCTGCTGTGTAATGCTGCAAGAAAACACTCCATTTTGTGTTCAGCAACATCTCCTCAGTACAGGGATACCACCCATAAATGGGTAGGTTATGTTATTTGGGGGCTAAAAGGTCACATTTGGGAGGTGCACAATTGGAATTTCACACTTGGAATTTTGACATGCTCTCAACCTGGGCCTATGTCCCATTTGGGACATATTTGAAGCCGGCCAGTGTATTTTACCCCCACAAAACCATATATTTTTGAAAACTAGACACCCTAGGGTATTTCAAATGGTGGTATTTTAACACTTTCCATGCACTAATCCTACCACCAGCCTTTGTCGAACTTTTGGGTAGTAATTTTTTTTCATATACATAGTACTTCAGGCATGAATTCACAGATCCTGTTAGGCGTCACTGACAAACTACACCTCAATATGTGATCAGCAACATCTCCTGAGTACAGGGATACCACCCATGTATAGGTAGGTTATGTTTTTTGGGGGCTAAAAGGCAACATTTGGGAGGTGCACATTTAGAATTTCACACTTGGAATTTTGACATGCTCTCAACCTGGGCCTATGTCCCATTTGGGACATATTTGAAGCCGGCCAGTGTATTTTTGCCCCACAAAACCATATATTTTTGAAAACTAGACACCCTAGGGTATTTCAAATGGTGGTATTTTAACACTTTCCATGCACTATTTCTACCACCAGCCTTTGTCGAACTTTTTGGTAGCAATTTTTTTTCATATACATAGTACTTCAGGCTTGAATTCACAGATCCTGTTAGGCGTCACTGACAAACTACACCTCAATATGTGTTCAGCAACATCTCCTGAGTACAGGGATACCACCCATGTATAGGTAGGTTATGTTATTTGGGGGCTAAAAGGCCACATTTGGGAGGTGCACATTTGGAATTTCACACTTGGAATTTTGACATGCTCTCAACCTGGGCCTATGTCCCATTTGGGACATATTTGAAGCCGGCCAGTGTATTTTTTCCCCACAAAACCATATATTTTTGAAAACTAGACACCCTAGGGTATTTCAAATGGTGGTATTTTAACACTTTCCATGCACTATTTCTACCACCAGCCTTTGTCGAACTTTTGGGTAGTAATTTGTTTTCATATACATAGTACTTCAGGCATGAATTCACAGATCCTGTTAGGCGTCACTGACAAACTACACCTCAATATGTGTTCAGCAACATCTCCTGAGTACAGGGATACCACCCATGTATAGGTAGGTTATGTTATTTGGGGGCTAAAAGGCCACATTTGGGAGGTGCACATTTGGAATTTCACACTTGGAATTTTGACATGCTCTCAACCTGGGCCTATGTCCCATTTGGGACATATTTGAAGCCGGCCAGTGTATTTTTTCCCCACAAAACCATATATTTTTGAAAACTAGACACCCTAGGGTATTTCAAATGGTGGTATTTTAACACTTTCCATGCACTATTTCTACCACCAGCCTTTGTCGAACTTTTTGGTAGAAATTTTTTTTCATATACATAGTACTTCAGGCATGAATTCACAGATCCTGTTAGGCGTCACTGACAAACTACACCTCAATATGTGTTCAGCAACATCTCCTGAGTACAGGGATACCACCCATGTATAGGTAGGTTATGTTATTTGGGGGCTAAAAGGCCACATTTGGGATGTGCACATTTGGAATTTCACACTTGGAATTTTGACATGCTCTCAACCTGGGCTTATGTCCCATTTGGGACATATTTGAAGCCGGCCAGTGTATTTTTGCCCCACAAAACCATATATTTTTGAAAACTAGACACCCTAGGGTATTTCAAATGGTGGTATTTTAACACTTTCCATGCACTATTTCTACCACCAGCCTTTGTCGAACTTTTTGGTAGCAATTTTTTTTCATATACATAGTACTTCAGGCTTGAATTCACAGATCCTGTTAGGCGTCACTGACAAACTACACCTCAATATGTGTTCAGCAACATCTCCTGAGTACAGGGATACCACCCATGTATAGGTAGGTTATGTTATTTGGGGGCTAAAAGGCCACATTTGGGAGGTGCACATTTGGAATTTCACACTTGGAATTTTGACATGCTCTCAACCTGGGCCTATGTCCCATTTGGGACATATTTGAAGCCGGCCAGTGTATTTTTTCCCCACAAAACCATATATTTTTGAAAACTAGACACCCTAGGGTATTTCAAATGGTGGTATTTTAACACTTTCCATGCACTATTTCTACCACCAGCCTTTGTCGAACTTTTGGGTAGTAATTTTTTTTCATATACATAGTACTTCAGGCATGAATTCACAGATCCTGTTAGGCGTCACTGACAAACTACACCTCAATATGTGGTCAGCAACATCTCCTGAGTACAGGGATACCACCCATGTATAGGTAGGTTATGTTATTTGGGGGCTAAAAGGCCACATTTGGGAGGTGCACATTTGGAATTTCACACTTGGAATTTTGACATGCTCTCAACCTGGGCCTATGTCCCATTTGGGACATATTTGAAGCCGGCCAGTGTATTTTTTCCCCACAAAACCATATATTTTTGAAAACTAGACACCCTAGGGTATTTCAAATGGTGGTATTTTAACACTTTCCATGCACTATTTCTACCACCAGCCTTTGTCGAACTTTTTGGTAGAATTTTTTTTTCATATACATAGTACTTCAGGCATGAATTCACAGATCCTGTTAGGCGTCACTGACAAACTACACCTCAATATGTGTTCAGCAACATCTCCTGAGTACAGGGATACCACCCATGTATAGGTAGGTTATGTTATTTGGGGGCTAAAAGGCCACATTTGGGAGGTGCACATTTGGAATTTCACACTTGGAATTTTGACATGCTCTCAACCTGGGCCTATGTCCCATTTGGGACATATTTGAAGCCGGCCAGTGTATTTTTTCCCCACAAAACCATATATTTTTGAAAACTAGACACCCTAGGGTATTTCAAATGGTGGTATTTTAACACTTTCCATGCACTATTTCTACCACCAGCCTTTGTCGAACTTTTTGGTAGAAATTTTTTTTCATATACATAGTACTTCAGGCATGAATTCACAGATCCTGTTAGGCGTCACTGACAAACTACACCTCAATATGTGTTCAGCAACATCTCCTGAGTACAGGGATACCACCCATGTATAGGTAGGTTATGTTATTTGGGGGCTAAAAGGCCACATTTGGGATGTGCACATTTGGAATTTCACACTTGGAATTTTGACATGCTCTCAACCTGGGCCTATGTCCCATTTGGGACATATTTGAAGCCGGCCAGTGTATTTTTTCCCCACAAAACCATATATTTTTGAAAACTAGACACCCTAGGGTATTTCAAATGGTGGTATTTTAACACTTTCCATGCACTATTTCTACCACCAGCCTTTGTCGAACTTTTTGGTAGAAATTTTTTTTCATATACATAGTACTTCAGGCATGAATTCACAGATCCTGTTAGGCGTCACTGACAAACTACACCTCAATATGTGTTCAGCAACATCTCCTGAGTACAGGGATACCACCCATGTATAGGTAGGTTATGTTATTTGGGGGCTAAAAGGCCACATTTGGGAGGTGCACATTTGGAATTTCACACTTGGAATTTTGACATGCTCTCAACCTGGGCTTATGTCCCATTTGGGACATATTTGAAGCCGGCCAGTGTATTTTTTCCCCACAAAACCATATATTTTTGAAAACTAGACACCCTA
Source organism: Pelodytes ibericus (assembly GCA_036172795.1). Taxonomy (NCBI): domain Eukaryota; kingdom Metazoa; phylum Chordata; class Amphibia; order Anura; family Pelodytidae; genus Pelodytes; species Pelodytes ibericus. Next base: position 102,773,503 of record CM069861.1, on the reverse strand, counting down.
GGGTATTTCAAATGGTGGTATTTTAACACTTTCCATGCACTATTTCTACCACCAGCCTTTGTCGAACTTTTGGGTAGTAATTTTTTTTCATATACATAGTACTTCAGGCATGAATTCACAGATCCTGTTAGGCGTCACTGACAAACTACACCTCAATATGTGTTCAGCAACATCTCCCGAGTACAGGGATACCACCCATGCATACGTTTGTTGGGTTGTTTGGGGACTAAAAGGCCATATTTGAGAGGAGCGCATTTCCAACGTAGAATTTTGACATGTAGTCAGCCTGCGCCTGTGTTCCATTTGGGACATTTTTGAAGCTGGCCAATGTTTTTTACCCCCATAAAACCATATAGTTTTGAAAACTAGACACCCTAGGGTATTTCAAATGGTAGTATTTTAACACTTCTCATGCACTAATTCTACCACCAGCCTTTGTCGAACTTTTGGGTAGTCATTTTTTTCCCCATACATTGTACTTCAGGCATGAATTCACAGATGCTGTTATGTGTCACTGGCAAACAACACCACACTATGTGTTCAGCAACATCTCCCGAGTACAGGGATACCACCCATACATACATTTGTTGGGTTGTTTGGGGGCTAAAACGCCACATTTGAGAGGAGCGCATTTCCAACGTAGAATTTTGACAAGTAGTCAGCCTGCGCCTGTGTTCCATTTGGGACATTTTTGAAGCTGGCCAATGTATTTTACCCCCCCAAAACCATATAGTTTTGAAAACTAGACACCCTAGGGTATTTCAAATGGTAGTATTTTAAAACTTCTCATGCACTAATTCTACCACCAGCCTTTGTCAAACTTTTGGGTAGTAATTTCTTTTCCCATACATTGTACTTCAGGCATGAATTCACAGAGGCTTTTATGTGTCACTGCCAAAAAACATCACACTATGTGTTCAGCAACATCTCCCGGGTACAGGGATACCACCCATGCATACGTTTGTTGGGTTGTTTGGGGGCTAAAAGGCCACATTTGAGAGGAGCCCATTTCCAACGAAGAATTTTTACATGTTGTCAGACTGTGTTTCATTTGGGACATTTTTGAAGCTGGCCAATGTATTTTACCCCCATAAAACCATATAGTTTTGAAAACTAGACACCCTAGGGTATTTCAAATGGTAGTATTTTAAAACTTCTCATGCACTAATTCTACCACTAGCCTTTGTCAAACTTTTGGGTAGTAATTTCTTTTCCCATACATTGTACTTCAGGCATCTCCCGGGTACAGGGATACCACCCATGCATACGTTTGTTGGGTTGTTTGGGGGCTAAAAGGCCACATTTGATAGGAGCGCATTTACAACTTAGAATTTTGACATGTGGTCAGCCTGCACCTATGTTCCATTTGGGGCATTTTTGTAGCCAGTCTATTCAATTTACCTTCATCAAACCATATAGTTTTGATAACTAGAAACCTAGGGTATTTTATTTGGTGTCCTTTCAGGCATTTGACGGAGCCATTTTGACACAAATTATTGCCAAACTTGTTAATATAATTTTGTTGGGGAATGCTGCTATGTTGCTTAGGATTTCTTTGACATCCCCCCACCCCCCCTCCCCGCCCGAAGTGTTCTGTTACATCACAATATGTAATTGATATGTATGATATATTTTTATGGTTTACCAGTATTCCAGTTTTGTGTGGTATTGGCCAAAACATTCTACACACAAGCCTGGCAGAGAAGGACAGGAAGGGCAGTGGTAGATGGACTCTTTCCTTATGCCTCTTTTGTAGCACACTCTGCAGCGTTTTAGAGGTACTTGCTTATTGGCAGTTGGGGGATTTTTTTTAGGGAAATGCCTCTCACTCAGCCGGACAACATTTTCTGCTTGCAGGTTTGCAGGCGTAGGGGGGTGCTCCAAAAGAAAATGACTAAATGCTTTTATTTGGTAGTCTAAGAAGCTGTGTCTCCTCCCTGTACCTGCCTTGTTATATAAAATGTACGAATTGTACGTGGCAATTTGAATTAAATAAATTGCCACCTTTTTATACCAGGAGTGGGTTTTTCGTTGGACTAGGTATGGTATTATGCGCTGGTCTGCAAGGTCCACTCCCCCCATGTGCCTGTTGTACTCCAGGATACATCGTGGTTTTTTAATTTTTTTATTTGAAGGCTTTACTCTCACTGATACTGTGCTTTCATCGTGGATTGTTGAAAGCATGTACACATCCTTTTTATCTGTGTACCTAAGGGCCAGTAGTTCATCCTGTCTTAAAGAGGATGATGTCCAACGTGTTTGCCTTGGGTAAACCAGCTGCTGGGGAAATCCTTTTCTATTTTTCCTGATTGTCCCACAGGCAAGAGTTTCCAAGCAGTAAAGATTTTTAAATAATTCAATGCTGGTGTAGTAATTGTCTACGTACAGGTGGTATCCCTTATTGAGTAATGGGAGGATGAGATCCCACACTATCTTTCCGTTTGTCCCAATAGAGTCAGGGCACCCTGGTGGATCTAGATGGGAGTCTTTCCCCTGGTAAATGCGAAAGGCAAAAGTGTAGCCTGTGTTGCTTTCACAGAGTTTGTAGAATTTTATACCATATCTGGATCTTTTAGATGGTATATATTGCTTGAAAAGCAATCTGCCTTTAAATCGCATAAGTGATTCGTCTACACAGATTCTTTGGTCAGGCACATATATGTGAGAAAATGTTTGGGACAAGTTTGTTAGAAGGGGCCTTAGCTTATAGAGCCTGTCATAAGAGGGGTCATCTTTTGGCAGACACTTAGTATTGTCACTGAAGTGGAGGAAGCGCAGAAGTATTTAAAATCTCTGCCTGGTCATAATAGCTGGGAAAAGCGGGGTGGACAATAATGGATGTTTGCTCCAATAGGAACGTATACTTGGCTTTTTAATAATTCCCATAACCAGCAATAGTGAAAACATTTTTTTTATCTCCACCAAGTCAGTGGAATGCCAGCTCTGATGCCTAGCATAATAGGAGGTAGGTTTTGCTGCCAAGTACTGTTGGGCATAAATATTTGTTTGCTCAACGATCAGCTCAAATAGTTGATCCGTGAGCAGCAGCTGCACAAATTGATGTGGCTCAGTACAAGTTAAGTTTTCTGTAATGCCAGGCGATGCCGTGAAAGTGGGTATGTCTGGTTGCAGACTTCTAGGTGGCACCCATGAAAGTTCTTCAGGGACTGGGTGATTTCTTTGTGGGGCTTGCGGGCTGCCAACAGATCCCATACTACTGTCACTTTCTGAATCAATTATTGGCTCCATATCGGAGGCCGTTTCAGTCTCTGAACTGGATGCCAGAATGGCATAAGCCTCTTCCACATTGTACATAAGGGGCATTTTTAAGACTGAACTATAACAAACAATTTTTTTTTTTTAAACTCCCAACCTAACTCCCACAAATCCCAACCAATTTCCCACCTAACTAATAAAATAAAATACAATATTCCCACAAAAAGGGGGGGGGGGGGGAATAAGTAGATCAAATTTGGAAGACGCACGAATTAAATCACAGCAATTAGATCACAGCAATAGGGGCTGCACAATGGCACTGGAAGGGTTAAATTAATAAAAATTAGCTTTTAAAAAAGCTTTTAAATTAAAAAATGGGAGATTTTTTTTTATTTTTATTTTAAATGGAAAAAAAGAAAAGAAAAGTAAAAGAGCACTGATCACAGTTGATCACTGTGATCAGAAACAGAAATGAAGGGGTTAACTTTAAGAAAAAGAAAAAATAATCTTTTATTTTAGCACTAAACCTCCTGGAACTCTATGTATCTCTTACTGTCACTCTCAGTACCTCACGATCGCAATGAGAGGTACTGAGGGTGACACAGTGACAAAGTCAATGTTTCAAAACATTGACTTGTCACATGGGCATCAGTGATCACTGTGATTCGCTAATCACAGCGATCAGCTGACCCCAGATTCGCTCATTGGGTCCAGGAACTAAGCCTCGGTTGCGAGGCAAAGTCCTGGACCCGAGAAGCCGGAAGAAGCGGTGTGCACGGAGCACACCGCTCGTTTACAGCCATGACGAGTTAACTCGTCATAAGGTCGCGATCCCCGCGGCTCTTATGACGAGTTAACTCGTCATAAGGGCGGGAAGGGGTTAAAGTAGAGGTTACTAGATATATAGAGGTTTTGTAAACATGTCATGCGTCATTAACCCCTTCCCGACCTTATGACGAGTTAACTCGTCATAAGAGCCGCACCATTAGCGACCTTATGACGAGTTAACTCGTCATGCAGTCTAGCCGGCGGTGCGCTCCGTGCGCACTGCCAGCTAGTCTGCAACGGGTCCAGGACTAAGCCTCGCACCCGAGGCAAAGCTCCTGGACCCGATCGGTCAGTTTCCGGGCATGTGATCGCGGTGATAACGTGATCACCACGATAACATGCAAATTAGATGGCAGAGTCAGTGTGTTCACACACTGACTTTGCCTCTAATTCACTCTCTGTGCTTTTCACTCTCTGTACATATTCTATTGTTACTCAAGTCCTGTGTGTCATTCCACCAACATATCCAAGAACTAACAGTGAATAAGAATGTCTCCTGCCAGAAGATGGTTGAATCTAGAAATATCCTGGTTGGGAAAACTAAATGTCGTTAAAAATTATATTATACCAAAATGGCTCTATATGTTCAGAATGTTGCCACTGACTATTCCAAGAAATGAATTGTTAAAAATTCAAAAAGTACTTTCTGTATATATTTGGGCCGGAAGAAAACCTAGAATAAATAGGATACATCTTATGATAAAAACGAATAAAGGAGGATTCGGTCTACCTAATATAGTATAGCTCTACGAAACTAGTAGACTCTTCCACATTAATAAATGGCAAACATCTTCTGCAAAAGGGGAACCTTGGTACAAACTGGAGAAGGATCTAATAGGGATAAAGGACTGAGCACTGATTTTATGGATGAATGATAGGGCATATGAAATATTATTATCAAAAAAGCTCCCCAAATACATTGCGGATCTTGTAAGAAACTGGATTAGAATTAAAAAAAGAACAAAGATTGAAAACATAATTCCACCATCAACTTCATTAAAGATTTTAGAATATAACGTAGATAACCTTTCTATAAAAAGTTGGTGTCACAGTGAAGACTTAGTTCTCAAGGATATAATGGACGGAAACCCCGTCAAAACATTCCCGCATCTTCAAGGGAACTATTTACCTTCTTGAGACTTAAAAACTAAAAACTTAAAGACTCTCTCTATAAGAAAAGGGAAAGAAAATCAGTTAGTTAAATAAATAGATAACCTATTCTCTAAAGAGGAAAAAAATAAACTAATGTCTAAGTTATATGATTGGATGACTGACCAAGAGAAGGAAATAAAACCTAAACCTTGGTGTACCTGGGAAAAAGATGTAGGAAAGGTTTTTCAAGAAAGTGTTTGGACCAATGCTTTAAATGAGGCTAGGGAGAGCGTGAAATATTTAAATCTATTAGAATTACAGTACAAAATTGTGTATAGATGGCACTTGGTGCCCGAAATTTTACATAAGATGAATAAATCAAACTCAGAAAAGTGTTGGAGGTGTAACGTAGAGAGAGGATCACAATCACATATATGGTGGTCATGCAGTATCATAAAAAAATTATGGGATAGAGTGTTACAAGAAATTTCGACCCTACTAGAGGTAGAGCATGAATACAGCATAGAAAACGTGTTACTCCATATATTCATTCCATTTAATAACTTTAACAAAAGATATCTTTTAATTCAAAATTTTCTGGCTACAAAGGCTGTTAGAGCACGACACTGGAAGCAACAGACTTGTCCAACCTGGGAACAGGTACTTGGGCAAATTAATTATCAATTTAACATGGAGAAGAGCATTGCATATAACGCAGGCCCTAGTGAAATTCAAAAATTTAACATAAAATGGGCTCCCTGGACAAACAAAAATTTGGAGACAGGTTAGAATTGTAACGTCAGATGGATTAAAGTGAGTGGCGATGATGGCACCTCCCCGTATTGTAATGTATTAGTGTATTGTATTTCTTTTTTCTTAACTTGGTTCTGTATGAAGATGCTCTTCGGATGAACAGTAAATCTGGTCACCACAGGTTTCTTCATGTAAAGCAGAATAATAATTTAGAAATGTATGAAACCTGTCTAACTGTAAAAACTACATTCCGATAACTGTTATCTGAAGAGAAGTTGAATATGACAATCGAACTGTATATATTTTGTATGTTTTTAAGTTTGTAAAAAGAAAATGAGAGTTAACTTTTCCCCACTAACAATAAAGATGATAAATTAAAAGAAAAAAAAAGAAATTAATGTCTCCTGCCATTCATCAATTAATGACAGAAACAAAAATAGAAATGGCATCCTCTGTCACCAATACAAAGAAAAAATCCATGTGACACCAGCACACCTTCAATTACATTTATTATGTATTGCTGATGGACAGGCATTTATTCATGCATATCGGATTGTTTGTTCCGAGGAATATTATATAGAGAATTACTAGATGAACAATTCTGTAGAGAGAGCTAAACATTAATTTGTCTCTAGGCGACATCTGTCTGCCAGAATTCACATAAAGAACAAGTACCTTAAAAAGAAAAGAAATCTACAACAGTAGCAGAGCCACTCAACGGTGTATGCCCAGGGTGCACTGCAGCTGGTCCTAAGGCACGAGATAGAGAAATGGTTAGAGTAGATATATATATTTTTTTTTTTAGAATATATACCAGGGATGTTACTACATCAACCTACAGGGATGTTAGCATTACCCAGTTTTATGGTACTCATTTTACCCACCTTAGATGAACAGCTGAGATGTTCCCACTGGGTATCACACCTGCAACCTAAAGGACTGAACAGATTCTACAGTTGTCGGATTACAACTGTCACCGCATCCCTTGTTTTCATGCTATTTTGATACATTTCACACTGTGGGGGACAAAATGGACTCATATCCTGATATAAAGAAGAACCTCTAAATTACCCTGTTCATCAGCCTTATATTCAGTTAATAAGATATTCTTATCACTGTCCTTCCTTATGGGATGGTTAGGTAAGACTTTAAAAAGACAATGGGGCAGTTTAAGCTAGCAATCTCGGTCAGCATAGGCTTGGTTTATGATAGGAAACACAAATAGATACCTGGCCATCCTGAGAGTGCTCTGTGTGAGAAGTGTACATACCAGGTGTTAAAATGAAAACCTAAGCTATCTAGTTAGAAAAATCTTAGAAAGTCTGAAGCTAGATGTGAAAAGCATGAATGAATTAAGATTTTGCCTGTAAACATATGGTAATGTATATAAATATATTTATACATATGTAGGTGCAGTTGTATTTGTTCATGTATGCGTGTATGAATGCATATATGGATATTCTGTATTTAATTGATAATATACACAACTCTGTGGATATCTATAGAATTCATTCAATTAGGTTTGAATGCTGTAGCCAAATATAGTCTCAGAATAATATCTTTTTCACAAGTAGAGTATTAGAAGGGATGATATTAACCTGATATTTCATTAGTTTTACACTGATATTTATTGTCTTTAGGTAACATTAGTTGGTGTAATATTGGGTTTTAGTAGATTCTGGTTCTGCAATAATGCTGGTTACTCTGTTACACTAGGATTGTGTGGACAGAATTCACTACATTGCTCACAGTAAAGTTGCCATTGATTGTGTGCGTGTGTGTGTGGTCTGTTTATTCAGGCTAAGCCATTGTCTTATTTTACAACTTTGTTATAGTTTTCTCAGGCCTGTAACTACTGTGTGCATTATTTCATATATAGTAGTTAAAGTATATGTCATATTATCACCTTGTAAAACGAGCTTGGGAGATACTGGTTTTATGAATGGTTACTGGCCATCTTTAGTGACATCTAGTCTTTCATAATTTCATTTTTATCTCTGACAATGTGTTTGAAACCAGTGAACTTTATAATGTGAAACAAAAAAAATACGTGGCTCATTTTAGACCTTCAGAAAGGTGAGCAAATCATTGTAAAAGTAACGAAAGAAATAAAAAAGCCAGTCATCCCTGATTAGTATTATCACTGTAATTTCCAGAGTCCAAGGCAAAATGTAATTTCTTCAAGTTTACACCAATTCTCAATAATTTATAAATTAAAATGTAAGTCTAATTTGCAGTTTCCAAAGTACTGTTTATAAAAGAGACTGTGCTGGCCTGTATTTGAAAAGTTTGTGTTTGGATCTGCTGGTCTGGTACAGGGTGGGTAACTGAGTTGACGGACATTGCTGGGTGTGAAAGGGCAGTGACACGGACCCCTTGGTTCACCAAGCTGTGAGACGGTTGAGATTGTACCTGACTTATTGAGGTATGCCTGTCTACCTGCGACAAGTGGATTTCTTGTGTCCGCCCCTGCAACTGGTCCAGGGCTTCCTTTGACAGGGTGATGACATGCATCTGTTCTGGCTGCACAGTCTGAACCCGACTCTCCATCATATCAAGGCTGTGGATTGATTCCACTTGCTGTTGATGAGAAGTAACCGACAAGCCATGCAAGGTGGGGGTGGAGGACTGATGGGTGAGTAGAGCAAGGTTGGCAGTTTGATCTGTAATACTGTGGGAGGGATCAGCAGTGACAATACTGATTCCCTGACCTTGTCCTGACATGAAGTTGAGATTGTGCACGCCATCTGTGACTAGCAGCTGGATTTCCTGTCCTACTGGTGTTGCTAGCTGGTACTGCTGCAGCTGGAGGATGTTTCTCACGTCATCAGCCCCAGCACTGGTTGTGTCCTGAACTTGAGCATGTTTTTCTTTGCTGTGGATTTTCATGTGAGTCTTTAGATTGTCCATGCGTGAAAACTGCACATTGCAGTCAGGGCAGGAGAATGGCTTCTTACCAGTATGTAATATGCTGTGTCTCCTCTTAGCACTTGAATCGGAGAAGGCTTTCCCACAGATATTACAAGAGTATGGCTTTTCTCCCCTAAAAATAAAGAATTAAATTAATGATTGACCCCCAATGATGTTAATATAAATAAAATACTCTCCGCTTATATAGAACTATCAGGGGGGCAGACAAGTCACATGGGACAGTTCTTCCTTCCTTTGACCCAAGTTTCTAAACAACATGTCTGCCCCCTTATACAAAGAAGGCTCAATAAAAGGTACTTTATTTGTATTCATTGAAGCATTGCTAATTAATCCATCTACACTTGCTGCAATATTGCAATTAAACATAACTTCATTTGTTCCAGGCAGTTGTCCTTTAAGTCTGTTGAATAACAATATACAAAATTAGGGGAGCAGCACACATATTCAACCTGCAATTTATCAATTTATCAGTGTTCACTATTGCTCGTCAATTCACATAAAGGGGAATTGCAGGTGAGTTGAGATGAACATTTCATTTCACTAGTGCGGGGGCACACTTGGCATGTTCCTCCTGCAAGAAGAGACTTGACCTGCAATATTGTATTGGTAAGAGAGATGGTGTAAAGATTTACTATGCAGTATCTATGGCCAGCCACACTCTCCCAGCAGGAGAAATTCACCAACTTTTTCCCTGTATGTAAGGCTAAACGCTCACCTCAATTCAGATTTTGGTCAATAGACTCCAATAAGCCATACTAAATAAAAGCAAAGCTATTGTAATGAAGCATGTACAATGCAGTTCAAGTAACAAGTTTAAGGAATTTTGACTCTGCCCTTCAAGCAGCTTAAATTCCAGGGTAATCATTTTTCGTAGCATTGCTTGCACTTGCATGGTATGATCTATTAACATATCCCGAGTTTGTGGTTTGTATTTTACATACTATCTGTGCCCTAAACACATGGCCTCACACTTTTTTCTGTTTATGACCCAAATGTTTCCTGTGCAACTTGTCCCAAATAAAAAATTAGGTCTATTTATTTGGCTAGGATCCAGGTCCCTAACAGAGCTGCAGAGGACCTGGATATTCCATGAGTGCAGCCAGATGATGATGTCTGTGTGCTGCACACAAACATCCCCTGATGCTGCCCGATACTTTTGGCAGAACTCTGAGGGTCACGTGACCGTCTAGCGTTCCAACTCATAAGATAGTGTCAGGCAGCATCATCGGATGTCTGAGCAGCAGGTCAGAATGGCAGGTAAATGGGTGCAATGGCAAGTCCTGTGGGTGCAATGGCAAGTCCCGTGGGTGCTGCAAGGGTAATAATGAAAGGTGAACAGAAGAACTAGAATGTAGAGGAAAATATATAACATTTTTATTAATTAGAGAACAGTTTGCATGTGAAGCAATATTTACTAGCAAAACTTTTTTTCCATAGTGTCACCATATATTTAGGCATTGTTTTTCATAAATTAAGATCCAAAGTTTGGGGGTCATCTTATAATCAAGCAAATACAGTATTTGTATTTTATTCATCAACTGTTTCATACCGATTGATATTTACAGGAACACCCCCACTTTAAGGACACCTGCGAGTAAGGGCGCCCTTACAGTGTTTATGGACGCTAGCAGTTCTATTTAAATTACGCAATGTCTCTACTGAGACTACACTACACTACTCTACTATCTATTAAGATATTTGTACTGTAGCCTGTATAAAATAAGTGAAAAAAGTAGTGCTTCAATTTAAGTACACTGTACATTTTAATTTTAAATACATCCTATGGACCCATTGTGTACGTTAGTGTGGAATATGTCTGTAATTTTTTGGACACTAACCACTAGATGGCAGCACAATAACTGTCCTCTACTATTTTAAGAGGCACTATGAAATTGTCCATTACTATTAAGCACATCTAAAACTGTTGGAGTATTGGGTTTTCATCAATATACTTGTAAGATTTCATAAAATTATAAAAAAAATAACATTTATGCATCGACATGTTTCTTAAGTTTAGATCTGTTCATTGTCGCTTAAAATAAAGAAGTTATTGTATGGCTTTCATTTTGCACAGGTTTTAAAACATTTAAATGAGTCAGAGGTCATTCATTATCAAAAGGTTCTTGGTGACTATTGTTTAGAGCTGGTCAACAAAACAACATTTTAATGGCTCTTGATTGCAGGAAGCAGGAGTACGTTCACATTCATAAATGTCAAATTTATAAAAATATGAGATCTATATTAAACCCCAAAAAAATTTGCAATCATTTTGACTGTGCTTAAAATTTTATTTAGTGTTTATCTCCTACTTAAACAAGTTATGTACAAAATAACTATCATGATCAGTTAGACATTTTGAGTTGTCGGTTACTGGAATAATGTGTCACTATGCAAAGGATATTTTTACACAAAAACCAGACATCACTCTAGTTGTAAGAAATAAATCATCCATAGAGATAAAAGCATGAGCACTGCACCTGTGTATTCTGATGTGCGTCTGCAGAGAGCTTTTTGCTGTAAATGACTTCCCACAAATCTCACATGTGAAAGGCCTTTCCCCTGAAAGAAAGTAAATACATTCAAAAAAATTACTCCAGATCACCGTTATAAAGAATAAAACAAAATGTCATTTGTCAGCCAGACTAAGATATTCTACAATGAATGATTGCTTGTGCCAGTGCAGAGAACATGTCATGCATCCAGTAAATTGAAGATGGACTAATTCCCTGCTTGCTGCCCATCAGCTGCACAGAGCGGACTATTCATCGAAAGGTGTGTTCAGGTCACCGCTATACATTCTGCAGGGACAAACCTGGTCAGTTTGCTAAGTGGAGTACAGTCATTAGGTTTGTCCCTACACATTGTATAGTTAAATTGGTGAGATTAAATGTTCCTTTCATGTGCTACTCACCTTTTAGTGAATAGCCCCCAGAGTGTACCAAGTCAGAACACTTACATGCAGATGTCTCTTTGACTGAGACAGAGTGATAGATACACGGGTGATGAGGAAGTCATGTAGAAAGGTAACGTTACCTGTATGAGATCGCATGTGCTTTTTCAACTGAGCTGCATCCATGAACTTGCGCTGACAGATACTGCATTCTGGTAATGTGCGTCCTTGATATAATTGAAGAACCAAAATAAAGCAAACTATTAAAATCTTATGTAGATAGAAGTTAGACAATAAGAAAAGCAGAGCAACAAACACATGAAGTGAATCCTAGTTTGCTCAATTATAGATCATTATATGAAACATTGTTTAAGGAGGTGGGCTGAGAGTGTAAAAAGAGAAGATGCAGCGGTGCTCCATACCGTGGGGTAGCAGACATGGGGGTGAGAGGAGAGAGACAGTAGACCTGGGGGGGGGGGGGGGAGAGGACAGAGACACAGCAGACCTGGGGGGGAGAAGAGAACAGAGAGACAGTAGACCTGGGGATGGGGGGGGGGGGGGGGGCGGGGGGTAGAGGACAAAGAGACAGCAGACCTGGGGGGAGGAGGGGGGGGGGTCGAGGAGAGAGACACAGCAAACCTGGGGGAGAGTAGAGAACAGAGACACAGTAGACCTGGGAAGGGGGGTAGAGGAAAAGAGAAAGAGAGACAGCAGACCTGGGGGGAGGGGGTAGAGTAGAGAGAGACAGCAGAAATGGGGGGAGGGGGGTAGAGGAGAGAGAGACAGCAGAACTGGGGGGAGGGGGGTAGAGGAGAGAGAGACAGCAGACCTGGGGGAGGGGGGGGGAGAGGAGAGAGAGACAGCAGACCTGGGGGAGGGGGGGGGAGAGGACAGAGACACAGCAAACCTGGGGGAGAGTATAGAACAGATAGACAGTAGACTTGGGAGGGGGGGGGGGGAGTAGAGAAGAGAGAGACAGTAGACCTGGGGGGAGGGGGGTGAGAGGAGAGAGACACAGCAGACCTGGGGGAGAGTAGAGAACAAAGAGACAGCAGACCTGGGGGAGGGGGTAGAGGAGAGAGAGGCAGCAGACCTGGGGGAGGGGGTAGAGGAGAGAGAGACAGCAGACCTGGGGGGAGGGGGGCAGAGGAGAGAGAGACAGCAGACCTGGGGGGAGGGGGGTAGAGGAGAGAGTGACAGCAGACCTGGGGGGAGGAAGGTAGAGGAGAGACAGTAGACCTGGGGGGGGGGGTGAGAGGAGAGAGACACAGCAGACCTGGGGGAGAGTAGAGAACAAAGAGACAGTAGACCTGAGAGGGGGGGGTAGAGGAGAGAGAGACAGCAGACCTGGGGGGAGGGGGTAGAGGAGAGAGAGACAGCAGACCTCGGGGGAGGGGGGTAGAGGAGAGAGAGACAGCAGACCTGGGGGGAGGGGGGTGAGAGGACAGAGACAAAGCAGACCAGACCTGGGGGGGAGAAGAGAACAGAGAGACAGTAGACCTGGGAGGGGGGGGTTAGAGACGAGAGAGACCGTAGACCTGGGGGGGGGGGGGGGTAGAGGACAAAGAGACAGCAGACCTGGGGGGAGGGGGAGAGAGACACAGCTGACCTGGGGGAGAGTAGAGAACAAAGAGACAGTAGACCTGGGAGGGGGGGGGGGTAGATGAGAGAGAGACAGCAGACCTGGGGGGAGGGGGGTAGAAGAGAGAGACACAGCAGACCTGGGGGGAGAGTAGAGAGCAGAGAGACCGTAGACCTGGGAGGGGGGTAGAGGAGAGAGAGACAGCAGACCTGGGGGGAGGGGGTAGAGGAGAGAGAGACAGCAGACCTGGGGGGAGGGGGTAGAGGAGAGAGAGACAGCAGACCTGGGGGGAGGGGGGTAAAGGAGAGAGAGACAGCAGACCTGGGGGGAGGGGGGTAGAGGAGAGAGAGAGAGACAGTAGACCTGGGAGGGGGGAGTAGAGAACAGAGAGACAGTAGACCTGGGGGGGTGAGTGGGGGGAAGAGGACAGAGACACAGCAGACCTGGGGGGGAGTAGAGAACAGAGAGACAGTAGACCTGGGAGGGGGGGGAGTAGAGAAGAGAGAGACAGTAGACCTGGGGGGGGGGGGGTAGAGAAGAGAGAGACAGTAGACCTGGGAGGGGGGGTAGAGGAGAGAGAGACAGCAGACCTGGGGGGAGGGGGGTAGAGGAGAGAGAGACAGCAGACCTGGGGGGAGGGGGTTAGAAGAGAGAGAGACAGCAGACCTGGGGGGAGGGGGGTAGAGGAGAGAGAGACAGCAGACCTGGGGGGAGGGGGGTAGAGGAGAGAGAGACAGCAGACCTGGGGGGAGGGGGGTAGAGGAGAGAGAGACAGCAGACCTGGGGGGAGGGGGGTAGAGGAGAGAAAGACAGCAGACCTGGGGGAGGGGGGGGAGAGGACAGAGACACAGCAAACCTAGGGGAGAGTATAGAACAGATAGACAGTAGATTTGGGAGGGGGGGGGGAGTAGAGAAGAGAGAGACAGTAGACCTGGGGGGAGGGGGGTGAGAGGAGAGAGACACAGCAGACCTGGGGGAGAGTAGAGAACAAAGAGACAGTAGACCTGAGAGGGGTAGTAGATGAGAGAGAGACAGCAGACCTGGGGGGAGGGGGGTAGAGGAGAGAGACACAGCAGACCTGGGGGGAGAGTAGAGAACAGAGAGACAGTAGACCTGGGAGGGGGGGTTGAGGAGAGAGAGACAGCAGACCTGGGGGGAGGGGGGGAGAGGAGAGAGAGATAGCAGACCCGGGGGGGAGTAGAGAACAGAGAGACAGTAGACCTGGGAGGGGGGAGTAGAGAAAAGAGAGACAGTAGACCGGGGGGGGGGGGGGCAGGAGTAGAGGCAAGAGAGACAGCAGACCTGGGGGAGGGGGGGGGGGAAGAGGAGAGAGAGACAGCAGACCTGGGGGGAGGGGGGTAGAGGAGAGAGAGAGAGACAGTAGACCTGGGAGGGGGGGGGAGTAGAGAACAGAGAGACAGTAGACCTGGGAGGGGGGGTTGAGGAGAGAGAGACAGCAGACCTGGGGGGAGGGGGGGAGAGGAGAGAGAGATAGCAGACCCGGGGGGGAGTAGAGAACAGAGAGACAGTAGACCTGGGAGGGGGGAGTAGAGAAAAGAGAGACAGTAGACCGGGGGGGGGGGAGGGGGGTAGAGGCAAGAGAGACAGCAGACCTGGGGGAGGGGGGGGGGGAGAAGAGGAGAGAGAGACAGCAGACCTGGGGGGAGGGGGGTAGAGGAGAGAGAGATAGCAGACCAGGGGGGGAGTAGAGAACAGAGAGACAGTAGACCTGGGAGGGGGGGAGTAGAGAAAAGAGAGACAGTAGACCGGGGGGGGGAGGGGAGTAGAGGCAAGAGAGACAGCAGACCTGGGGGAGGGGGGGAGTAGAGAACAGAGAGACAGTAGACCTGGGAGGGGGGGTTGAGGAGAGAGAGACAGCAGACCTGGGGGGAGGGGGGGAGAGGAGAGAGAGATAGCAGACCAGGGGGGGAGTAGAGAACAGAGAGACAGTAGACCTGGGAGGGGGGAGTAGAGAAAAGAGAGACAGTAGACCGGGGGGGGGGGGTAGAGAAGAGAGAGACAGTAGACCTGGGAGGGGTAGTAGATGAGAGAGAGACAGCAGACCTGGGGGGAGGGGGGAAGAGGACAGAGACACAGCAGACCTGGGGGGGAGTAGAGAACAGAGAGACAGTAGACCTTGGAGGGGGGGGGGAGTAGAGAAGAGAGAGACAGTAGACCTGGGGGGGGGGGGGGGGTAGAGAAGAGAGAGACAGTAGACCTGGGAGGGGTAGTAGATGAGAGAGAGACAGCAGACCTGGGGGGAGGGGGGTAGAGGAGAGAGACACAGCAGACCTGGGTGGAGAGTAGAGAACAGAGAGACAGTAGACCTGGGAGGGGGGGTTGAGGAGAGAGAGACAGCAGACCTGGGGGGAGAGGAGAGAGAGATAGCAGACCCGGGGGGGAGTAGAGAACAGAGAGACAGTAGACCTGGGAGGGGGGAGTAGAGACCTGGGGGGAGGGGGGGGGGAGAGAGACACAGAAGACCTGGGGGAGAGTAGAGAACAAAGAGACAGTAGACCTGGGAGGGGTAGTAGATGAGAGAGAGACAGCAGACCTGGGGGGAGGGGGGTAGAGGAGAGAGACACAGCAGACCTGGGGGGAGAGTAGAGAACAGAGAGACAGTAGACCTGGGAGGGGGGGTTGAGGAGAGAGAGACATCAGACCTGGGGGGAGGGGGGGAGAGGAGAGAGAGATAGCAGACCCGGGGGGGGAGTAGAGAACAGAGAGACAGTAGACCTGGGAGGGGGGAGTAGAGAAAAGAGAGACAGTAGACCGGGGGGGGGGAGGGGGGTAGAGGCAAGAGAGACAGCAGACCTGGGGGAGGGGGGGGGGGGGAGAAGAGGAGAGAGAGACAGCAGACCTGGGGGGAGGGGGGTAGAGGAGAGAGAGATAGCAGACCCGGGGGGGAGTAGAGAACAGAGAGACAGTAGACCTGGGAGGGGGGAGTAGAGAAAAGAGAGACAGTAGACCGGGGGGGGGGGGGGGGGGGGTAGAGGCAAGAGAGACAGCAGACCTGGGGGAGGGGGGGGGTAAGAGGAGAGAGAGACAGCAGACCTGGGGGGAGGGGGGTAGAGGAGAGAGAGAGAGACAGTAGACCTGGGAGGGGGGGAGTAGAGAACAGAGAGACAGTAGACCTGGGAGGGGGGGGAGTAGAGAGAGACAGTTGACCTGGGGAGGGTCTAAATTTGATGTACACATGTTGGCCTCTGGTATTATTTATAACACCAAATAAAGCATAATTACATTTCCTCCATTTGTATAAATGTGAAGGGCAAAAAGTACATCTAGCATACCTGTATGAACACGATAATGACTTTTCAGTTGTCTCTTCTGACTGAAATACTTTCCGCACTGGTCACAAGTAAATGCTTTTTTCTCTGTTTAAGCAAGACACACGTGAAATGAATACAATGAAATGTGCAGATACAATAGGAAACTTTCATATTGAATGTGTTTCTAAAGTTAAAGGAATTAAACAACAGATATCTAACAGTCTCTAACAATTGCATGATTACAAAAAGACTCATGCTATCTCATGCTTTTAAATGTATTCATTCACAAGCAATGTCTTGTTCCCAGTTCTGCTTTATAACCGGGAGACAAACAAGTGAGACAAGGCCATACCTACTATAAAGAAGATAAGTGAGACACCAGAAACTGTAACAAAGATGGCAGCTAGGCCATACCTTTTATAACAAATAGTGAAGGGTGTTCTGGGTAGTGGGAAATATTATAATATTGCTAGTGGTCAAGTGAAGTCATTGGTTGCAAGATACACACAATAGGAAGCGGTGGGTCACACTGAAAAAAAGTAGACAATAAATGTACTCCGATGTAAAAAAAATAGCAATCTTCTTATTAAATAACAATAAAAACAAAGCAGTGACAAGAGGCTTCAATAAATGGGAGAAACTACCCCTCACACGCCAAAGTGTTTGCCAGAACATCATTTACGTAGTGGAGTTATAGGACGGAGACCTTTCCACAAGTACGTTTAATAGGAGGACAATGCACAAGTGGTAGGATACAGGTCACCTTATAGCTTGCGTTGGACTATTTTTTTTATTCAAGATTGACCTGATGAACATGTGAGCTACAACTAGCCCTGAGTGAAATTGTATCTACCGTATTTTTCGCCTCATAAGACGCACTTTTTTCCTCCTCAAAAGTGGGGGGAAATGTCTGTGCATCTTATGAGGCGAATGTAATACTTACCTCCATGCTGCTCCCCGTTGTGTTCTCTCCGTTGCTTCCTCCGTGCAGTCTAACCTCCTGCACGGAGGAAGGAAGCTCCGGTCGCTTTTTTTCCCCTTCTTAACTTTATTGACGTTGCGCGACGTCGATAAAGTTAAGAAGAAAAAAAAAAGCGCCCAGAACTTCCTTCCTCCGTGCAGGAGGTTAGACTGCACGGAGGAAGCAACGGAGAGAACACAACGGGGAGCAGCATGGGGGTAAGTGCTAGGGAAGGGGGGAGGAGGGTGGAAAAAACGAGCAAATCCTGGCATTGTGAGGGGGAAAATCCTGGCATTGTGAGGGACAAAAGCCAGACATAGTGAGGGGCAAAAGCCTGGCATTGTGAGGGGCAAAAGCCTGGCATAGTGAGGGGCAAAAGCCTGGCATTGTGAGGGGGAAAATCCTGGCATAGTGAGGGGGAAAATCCTGGCATAGTGAGGGACAAAAGCCTGGCATAGTGAGGGACAAAAGCCTGGCATAGTGAGGGACAAAAGCCTGGCATAGTGAGGGACAAAAGCCTGGCATAGTGAGGGGCAAAAGCCTGGCATAGTGAGGGGGAAAAGCCTGGCATTGTGAGGGGGAAAGTCCTGGCATAGTGAGGGGGAAAAGCCTGGCATAGTGAGGGACAAAAGCCTGGCATAGTGAGGGACAAAAGCCTGGCATAGTGAGGGGCAAAAGCCTGGCATAGTGAGGGGCAAAAGCCTGGCATAGTGAGGGGCAAAAGACTGGCATAGTGAGGGGCAAAAGACTGGCATAGTGAGGGGCAAAAGACTGGCATAGTGAGGGGCAAAAGACTGGCATAGTGAGGGGCAAAAGACTGGCATAGTGAGGGGCAAAAGCCTGGCACAGTGAGGGGCAAAAGCCTGGCATAGTGAGTGGCTAAAGCCTGGCACAGTGAGGGGCAAAATCCTGGCACAGTGAGGGGCAAAATCCTGGCACAGTGAGGGGCAAAATCCTGGCACAGTGAGGGGCAAAATCCTGGCACAGTGAGGGGCAAAAGCCTGGCATAGTGAGGTGCAAAAGCCTGGCATAGTGAGTGGCAAAATCCTGGCATATTGAATGGCTAAATCCTGGCATAGTGAGGGGAAAAATCCTGGCATATTGAATGGCTAAATCCTGGCATATTGAGGTTTTTTTTCTTGTTTTCCTCCTCTAAAAACTGGGTGCGTCTTATGGTCAGGTGCGTCTTATGAGGCGAAAAATACGGTAGTTATCAGTGATCTACACATTATGGTTGCAGTCATCCCCTTGTCAGTTGTGTTACCTGCATGAAGGCTCATGTGCTCCATAAGAGAATGTTTGGTGGCCAATGCTTTTTTGCAGACAGTACAGCTGTATGGTCTCTCTCCAGTGTGTATTCTCTCATGGACTTGTAAAGAATGTTTCTGAGAAAAACATTTACCGCATTCCACACATCTGAAGGGACGCTCCCCTAAGACCATAAAAAAAGAGAGAATTAACAAACTGCAAGTGTTTATCAATGTTTCTTTACAGTTGTACACTCCAAGTGTATGCACCAGTAATGATAAAAAGTGTGTGTGTGGGACCGACTGGATGTACGCGTGTGACCGACTGGATGTACGTGTGTGTGTGTGTGTGTGTGACCGACTGGATGTACACGCGTGTGTGTGTGTGTGTGTGACACAGACTGGATGTGTGTGCGTGTGTGTGTCAGACTGGATGTACACGCGTGTGTGACCGACTGGATGTACGTGTGTGTGTGTGACCGACTGGATGTACGTGTGTGTGTGTGTGTGTGTGTGACCGACTGGATGTACGCGTGTGTGTGTGTGTGTGTGACCGACTGGATGTACGCGTGTGTGTGTGTGTGTGAGTGACCCACTGGATGTACGCGTGTGTGTGTGTGTGTGTGTGTGTGTGTGTGTGACCCACTGGATGTACGCGTGTGTGTGTGTGTGTGTGTGACCCACTGGATGTACGCGTGTGTGTGTGACCCACTGGATGTACGCGTGTGTGTGTGTGTGTGACCCACTGGATGTACGCGTGTGTGTGACCCACTGGATGTACGCGTGTGTGTGACCCACTGGATGTACGCGTGTGTGTGACCCACTGGATGTACGCGTGTGTGTGACCCACTGGATGTACGCGCGTGTGTGTGTGTGTGACCCACTGGATGTACGCGCGCGTGTGTGTGTGTGTGTGTGTGTGTGTGTGACCCACTGGATGTACGCGCGCGTGTGTGTGTGTGTGACCCACTGGATGTACGTGTGTGTGTGTGTGTGTGACCCACTGGATGTACGCGTGTGTGTGTGTGTGTGTGTGTGTGACCCACTGGATGTACGCGTGTGTGTGTGACCCACTGGATGTACGCGTGTGTGTGTGTGTCCGACTGGATGTACGCGTGTGTGTGTGTCCGACTGGATGTACGCGTGTGTGTGTGTCCGACTGGATGTACGCGTGTGTGTGTGTCCGACTGGATGTACGTGTGTGTGTGTGTCCGACTGGATGTACGCGTGTGTGTGTGTCCGACTGGATGTACGCGTGTGTGTGTGTGACCCACTGGATGTACGCGTGTGTGTGTGACCCACTGGATGTACGCGTGTGTGTGTGACCCACTGGATGTACGCGTGTGTGTGTGTCCGACTGGATGTACGTGTGTGTGTGTGTCCGACTGGATGTACGTGTGTGTGTGTGTCCGACTGGATGTACGCGTGTGTGTGTGTGTGTGTGACCCACTGGATGTACGCGTGTGTGTGACCCACTGGATGTACGCGTGTGTGTGTGTGTGTGTGTGTGAGTGTGTGTGACCCACTGGATGTACGCGTGTGTGTGACCCACTGAATGTACGCGTGTGTGTGTGTGTGACCCACTGGATGTACGCGCGTGTGTGTGTGTGTGTGTGTGTGACCCACTGGATGTACGTGCGTGTGTGTGTGACCCACTGGATGTACGCGCGTGTGTGTGTGTGTCCCACTGGATGTACGCGCGTGCGTGTGTGTCCCACTGGATGTACGCGCGTGCGTGTGTGTCCCACTGGATGTACGCGCGTGCGTGTGTGTGTGTGACCCACTGGATGTACGCGTGTGTGTGTGTGTGTGACCCACTGGATGTACGCGTGTGTGTGTGTGTGTGTGTGTGTGTGACCCACTGGATGTACGCGTGTGTGTGTGTGTGTGTGTGTGTGTGTGTGTGTGACCCACTGGATGTACGCGTGTGTGTGTGTGTGTGTGTGTGTGACTCACTGGATGTACGCGTGTGTGTGTGTGACCCACTGGATGTACGCGTGTGTGTGTGTGACCCACTGGATGTACGCGTGTGTGTGTGACCCACTGGATGTACGCCTGTGTGTGTGACCCACTGGATGTACGCCTGTGTGTGTGTGTGTGTGTGTGTGTGACCCACTGGATGTACGCATGTGTGTGTGTGACCCACTGGATGTACGCGTGTGTGTGTGTGTGACCCACTGGATGTACGCGTGTGTGTGTGACCCACTGGATGTACGCGTGCGTGTGTGACCCACTGGATGTACGCGTGCGTGTGTGTGTGTGTGTGTGACCCACTGGATGTACGCGTGTGTGTGTGTGTGTCCCACTGGATGTACGCGTGTGTGTGTGTCCCACTGGATGTACGCGTGTGTGTGTGTGACCGACTGGATGTACGCACGTGAATGTGACCGACTGGATGTACGCGTGCGTGTGTGTGTGACCGACTGGATGTACGCGCGTGTGTGTGACTGACTGGATGTACGCGCGCGTGTGTGACTGACTGACTGGATGTCTGCGTGTGTGACTGTCTCTGTGCGTGATTATGTGTGTATGTTTGTGTGATTTGATGTGCCATTGTCTGGCTGTTAATTTTTTCTGCTGGCTCCTAAAACCAAATCAAGTTTGTCAGGTGTTAGTGTTGGTATTTTTGGTTGGGATTAGTTTTAGGGATTTAGGATTAGTATTAGGGGATTAGGATTAGTTTTACGCTTAGTATTACAAATTTAGGGTTAGTGTTAGGAGTTAGTATTGTGGTTGGGGGGCTAGTATTAGGGTTCGGGCTAACTTTTAGGGGGGTTATTACTGTGGTTGTAAGTGCTGTTCAGTTTATACTGCTGCGGTGTTCAGCTTATACTGCTGCAGTGAAACAGCTGCGTTGCCATTCACCTCTGACAGTTCATCGCTGAAACTGCCGTACTGACGGGTCAGCGGTTAATCAGCCACAAAGAAGTGTCCTAGACGCTTGGCTAAGTACCCATAAAAAGTGCTTTCATACCTGTGTGAGTTCTCCTGTGAATCGCTAAGAAATGATTATATTTGAAAACTTTGCCACAATCTTTGCATGAAGCCCCAGAATTCAGGGTCTTCCTTTTCCCTCCTGTCAGCTTCACTGCTTCACCTTCTTCCTTATCCTCAGCAAGTCTGTAATCCCGCAATTTGGTGGACCTCTGGAGTGTGCGCTTGCTGTGCCTTTTTAGCACCATCTGTGCTGCCAGAGACTTTGGGTTTGAGTTGGATGTTGCCTGGATTGCATCTTCTGTACCACACTTCAGAGATGTACATATGTGTAATGAATCTCCACTGGAAATACTATTTGTAGACTCAATTTTTCCAGAGGCCTGATCACCATGTGGAGTGTCCTCCTGGTTCTCCAGAGGAGCAATCCTACTTTCCCATTCTGAGGCATGTTTGTGTTTCTTTGGTCTTCCTCTCTTACGCTTTGGTAATCCACATTGGACATCATTGCCCACAGAGGTGACAGATGCCTCTAAGGAAGGAGTTGAGACCTCTTTATAGTCTGCATAGGCTTTAACTAAATCATCTACTTTCAGTACCTGTGCCGTTGCCACTATTTGGGGCAAGGTCTTTTCACTAACCAGGACATTCCCAGTGTAGACAAACTGCAGCAGGGCTCCAAATATGTCAGCCAGCATCCCTTCCATCACGTAAATGGATTGGCCAACATCCCCCTCGTCGGCAAACATCATGGAGAAATACTCACTGCTGGCTGCCAGGAGCGCCTTGTGTGCCCTGAACTGCACATTATCTACAATCAGAGTGATGTCACAGAGAAAGTTATTTTTCCTCTGTTCTGCCAGACTGGAGAACACCGAGTCCCTGTGAGCTGAGGAATGGATGCGGACCTGAACCTCTGCTTCTGCTAGCACCGGGCTGCAGAGCGCCGCTTCTGTCATATTTGGTAAACGGCATAAACCTACAAACTGTGAAAACCCCCCAAAACAAAATAGTAGAAACAAGGTGAGTTATGACGACTTCCGGGGGAGGAGCTGAAGCTACAGCGCCGGAAACGCAGAAGGGAACCGATCCACCGACGGAGACGAGCGGTAGTGGCTGCTTGGAACGGGAGAGAGGAGTTAGTTTGAGGGGAGAGAAGTCGAAGGAGGATTGCAACGAAAAACAGTCATGAAAAGCGGGAAGATGTTAAAATTCTCCTTAAAGGTGCAGTCGCACATACATTTGCCGAAAATTATATTTAGTTGAGTTCTGCACCATTTCCCTATCTCCTGAATACGGCACAAAAAATTGTAATAAAGTCATTGCTCTTGATAGAACAACGGTTCTACCTATTTCTCCAAGCCTTCCTTATTGGATGTCACTGCATTTAGATGAGCCCTGTGAAATCATTTGCAATGTAAAAATAAGTGCGTTTCAGAGAAGTGAATTAAAGGGACATTCCAAATGTTTAACCCTTGCTTGCTTAAACTATCAAAAGTACACGCCAGTTCATCCGTATACTAGGGACAATGGACATTTCACTTTTAGTGTCCCTTTAAACTTAAAATGTTTGACTGCTGTTTGATTATTATTACTAATTATTAAAATACCACCTACAGTTTTGTGTTCAAGGGAATTTGTCACCTAACATTGTTTATACTGTAAATGTAGTGAAGGAAAATGATCTATAATTGTGTTCATTAGTGACTTGATATGCAAATGAACTACTACTTTCAGTGGGTAATTTGCATATCAAGTTGCAGGGGACAACAGACAAATTTCACACACATTTCTCTTAATTTGTGTATCTTATTGAAAATCTGCTAGTACAATGTACAGATCAGTAGTTTTTAAGCCTGAGTGCCGATTGTTCTGGTAAAGATCTCAAAGTGGCATTTCCCATATTTCTCATTGGCAGGGTATAGAAATATGTATATATGTCTCATTGGCATGATATAGAAAGATTATGTACATGCTTTTCATTTGGCATGATATAGAAAGAGTATGTATATACTTCTCATTTGTCATGATATAGAAAGATTATGTATATATTTCTCATTGGCAGAAAGGTGCTGGGGCAAGTGCTAGGTGTGCAATGTAGGTGATGGGGCATGTCCTGGATGTGTAATGTAGGTCATGGGATATGCCCTGGGTTTGCAATGTGAGTGATGGGGAATGTCCTGGGATGCTGGGGCAAGTCCTGGGTGTGCAATGTGGGTGATGGGTCATGTCCTGGGTGTGTAATGTGGGTCATGGGACATGCCCTGGGTGTGCAATGTGGATGACGGGGCATGTCCTCGGTGTGCAATGTGAGTGATGGCGAATGTCCTGGGTGTGAAATGTGGGTGCTGGGTCATGTCCCGGGTGTGCAGTGTGGGTGCTCGGTCATGTCCTGGGTGTGCAGTGTGGGTGCTGGGGCATGTCTTGCGGATTTTCATTTAAAATTTGTTTTTTTTGGGGGGGGGGGGGGTTTACTGTAGGCTTTTTTATTTTAATTCTAAACATACAAAAAATTGGAATGATTGGAATTTACATAGTTTGGTAGGAACCAAATACCACCTATGCAGAATTTTGATAAATATCTGCTGAATATTAATACAGTGAATATGTTTTTTCACGTATTCTATGGATTTCAGCCAGGTTTGAATTATATATATCTTATCGAGATCTTCCTCCCATTTTTTAATGCTTCGTATTTTGTCCTTTTTCCCCATATTACATATATATTTTCTAATTTTAGATATTAATTTTCTATAGGGCCCTTCTACCAGTTTGTCAAATATCTCCTCCCCCGTTATATCTTTATTGCTTATTAGATCTTTAATTCTCCAATATGTAAACATTTCACAACCTGGAAGGTTGTATTTTAATTGACTTTGTGGAAAGTTTTATATAGTTTTATATAGTTTAATTCAATCCAAGAGTCAATATTTACTTTAATTTTAACTCCAAGGTAAGAAATGTATTCCTTTGACCAATTGAAGCTATATTTGTCTTTCAATCTCACAAACTCGTCAGGGCTCAAATTGTTATATAATATCTGGGTTTTCTGAATATTAATTTTATAATAGGAAAGTGAATTATATTCTTTTATACAATTTAAGATTTCTGTAATAGAGGTTTCGGGATTAGTAAATGTCATGATTATATCGTCAGCGAATAGTGTTATCTTTTGTAGCAGAATACCTGAAATATTTTTATTTTGTCTGATGTGAGCCGCAATTGAGAGGATGTAGAGAAGGGGAGCTAGCAGACAGCCCTGTCTTCTGCCATTACCTATATTGAACCAGTTAGATTCTATACCGTTACCTTGAATCTTGGCAGTTGGTTCGGAGTAGAGGGCCATTGCGAGATCTAAAATATATTTAAAATATGGTTATATTTATCCACCTTTTCAGCATGGTAGAATTCGAATAAAAAAGGATGAATAACTCAAACCATTTATTGGCGGGGGTTTGCACATGAGCAGCAGGTGGGTGGGGCTTCTATATATTTGGGGAGCACAAGAGGGCCCCATGACCATCTATTGCCTGGGGGCTCCATCAATTGTCAGTCCACTCCTGATGATGTGACAATTCACTCAGATTGAACTGTTTGTCAACAATAAGAATGATATGGATCTATAATTTACATTATTTAACGTGTGCCATAGATTCACCATCATTCTAATATTTTTTTTAAGATTTAAATCACCAATACATTTTTAAGATATTGACTTTTTGTTATCAGTATCTGTTTCCAGAATATATAATGCAGGATCAGACATACTTATATGAAAATTAACTATCTTTCAATGGGAAATGTACAATTTACATATCAAGGTAACATGTCAATCCTATATTTCTCTTACTTTATGCATTTGCAATTTTTCATCTTTTTTATTCTCTAAATTCACAGTATAATTCATGTTTTGAGTGACAGCGTCCCTTTAAATTTTAAGTTGGAAAGGATGCGTTGGTGCTCTAAATTTGTGCTGGATTAATATAACTGTATATAATATAGTTTAATGCACAGCAGAGGTAAATAGTAAATAATTATCTAGTAACAATTTTGGGATGCTGCCAACAAATTCCTTTTAAATCCTGCTCTATAACAATGTAAATTTTCATTAGTGTAGCAGACTCCTGAGGCATTCTCAAACATTTAATAGTTATGGATTCTGTCTTCTGTTTTTAATAGTGCAGTCTGTACAAGTCAAAGTTTGCCATCTAGTGGACAGTATTAGCAAAACATAAAGTGTTTGCATTGCAGACTGATGCAGCTATAAGTTATGAGGAACACAGGCCATATACAGGAAAATGTCAAATGGGTTACCAGTCTGCCTCTTGAGTCTGTTCACTAAAATTCAACTTTGGAGGTCGACTTTCATTTTGAGACTAAGTTTTGAATCTTCCCCAATTGAAAGTAATGGGAGGTCAAATGATTAAAGCTATTTTTGATTCTAAGTCAAATTCGGCATCTGAGTCTCAAAAAAATACACAGTAGAACATGAACGTCTTGCTCACCATGCAAATGAAATGTCCCTCCGACCAGGTATGTGCTTCAATAAAAAGTCAAATTTTTCATATTCATATGATAATCCAAGTGCAGTGGCTTAATAGAAAGTATAAGTGGAGAACAAAAGCTCATGCAGTCAGCTTATCTGACACGTTTTGTCTTAGCAACTTATACGTAGGATGTTGAAAAGTGAGTATGCCGTTATATTTAAAGAGACCAAGATGTGACTTTTAGGGTAGAAGGCAGTCGGGTGACTACAGTAGTTTTCAGGAAGTCAATAGCTGGCAATACTATCTTACATGCCTCGTCATGTCACCCCCCACACTTTCATCTGGGTATTCCAAAGAGCCAGTTCATCAGCCAGAGGCTATCCTAGAAATAAAATTAGGAAGGCCAGATCCCTAATAAACCCTCTAGAATAAAAGAGACCTACTTAAGAATAAAATCTTCAAGAAACAGAAAGATAAGGAAAATGGGAACTCTCAAATAACATTTGTTACATCCTACAGTTCGGAGTATAACTAAATTCGTGATATTGTCAAATCATGTTTACCTATTTTATATACCGTATTTGCTCGATTATAAGACAAGGTTTTTTTGACAAAAAAATTTCTGAAAAATAATCGAGGTCATGTTATAATCTGACCTCAAATTGAGGTCCGACTATAAGACTAGGATCCAGGTTCCCTGCAGTGCTGCAGGGGACTTGGATCCCCCTCTCTAACAGCAGGGGAATGTCTGCGTGATGAGCGCAGACTCCCCCTGCTGCCGCCCAGCCCGACCGCCGGGACTTCTGTGATGAAGCCGGGTCCTTCCGGCTTCATCATAAAAGTCCCGGCGGTTGTGCCGGGCGGCAGCAGGGGAGGTCTGCGCTCATCCGGCAGACATCCCCCGGCTGCCCCCACTAGCCACCAGGGAGCAAGAAACAGGTGAGGGGGAGGGAGGGGGGACAGAGTAACAAGGGGGGTGGGCAGAGAAACGAGAGGGGTAGAAAGACAAGGGGGAGACAGAGAAACGAGGGGGGGAGGGGAAAGCCAGAGACAAGGGGAGGGAGGGGGGCACAGTAACAAGGGGAGGGGGGGCAGAGAGAAACAAGGGAGGGGATTGAGGGGGGAGACAAAGGGATGGGGAGAGATAGACAACACTAAGGGGGGGGAGAAAGCTGGGGGGCAAGGGAAAGAGAGAGGCAAAATTGGCACATAAAAGGAAATAAAAACAAGAAATGCATTTTTTGATATCATAATTTTTTATTA
Source organism: Pelodytes ibericus (assembly GCA_036172795.1). Classification (NCBI taxonomy): domain Eukaryota; kingdom Metazoa; phylum Chordata; class Amphibia; order Anura; family Pelodytidae; genus Pelodytes; species Pelodytes ibericus. The sequence goes on along the minus strand of CM069861.1, from coordinate 102,746,047 downwards.
AAAAAGCAATTTACATGTGAATATAGACAAGTTGAACTTTTTTCCTATAGGGTAATCTTATATTCAGGCTTTTAGTTTTTTTCCTAATGGAATATCCAAAGTTTGGGGGGTCGTCTTATAATCAGGGTCGTCTTATAATCGAGCAAATACGGTAATGATGAAAGCTTGAGACCTACTACAGATGTGGGATGTATGTTCTCAGCAAGAAAGGCTACAATGTTGGGCAATATATTGGCTCCAAGTATGCTTAAAATTCAATCTAAGAGATCAAATACTTGTACATGTTAATGGTAACATTCCTTGTGGCAGCACACGCTGTGTGTGCTACTTGTATTTGGTGACATCCAATGTGGTTAGGTTTATATCTACTAGTACCTCATTTCCCTTAATATTCTATGCTTATTGCAATACCCACAGAGTTATATATAATTTGACCTATGGCTACTGCAACAAACAATATGTGTGCTGTACTGGTCGTGCATGCAGGAACACTGGGGGGCAATCAAAAAAGAGTTCACACAATCCCCATTCAAATGGTCTGGAACATTTTGGTTGCCAAATAATTAAGAAGGTTACTTTACCTGCACTAGGAGGTGGCCTATATAGAAAACTATGCCAATGTGAAACATACTGGATTTTTCTTTTGTGTACCAGATAGCCTGTTGCGCTTAAGTCAGAATGGGGTGTGGGATATTTTTGTTAAATATATTATTTACTGTTTTTGTTCCCGCTTTATTTTTTTTTGTAACTTATTGAATATATGTGGAAAACTACACAATATTATTATATAGATATTGATTCTATACCCATACCCCCCCCTTTTGGGTTATCCTACTATTATCATTATTATAATAATAAGTGTGTCTTGTTTACTGTTGTTAGTTTGTTTGTTTTTTATACATCTATGAACCTAACTGTTGAATTATCTGTTAAGCATTTAAAGTATGTCTTAGTGTGAGAACAAGTTCTGTTTGCAGTCACATTTTTTTCTCTCTAAAGTCTCATTAGTATTCTAATTGAGACCTGTTCCTTTAATTATTGTCATTTTTAAATCTCTGTTGCCCTGTCACAAATGGGTTGGGTTTAAGGTTAAAATTGTATTGGCTTATTGATTGTCTCTGCCCCCTCACAACTTCTCTTTAAATAGAAGGGCACACTCACTTTTCAACATCCTACGTAAAAGTTGCTAAAACAAATAAGCTGACTGCATCAGCTTTTTTTCTCCACTTATACTTTCTATTATGCCACTGCACTTTTTAATATGAATAAAATTGGACTTTTTATTGAAGTACATACCTGGTGGGAGTGACCTTTCATTTGCATGGTTCATGTTCTCTTGTGTATATTTCTATTGCCGTTTAGGCTACTTCAATGAGTGGCTCTCCCAGGCTGCTCAAGTGCACTGCAACTAACGCTGATGCTTTATGTGATCCGCCTCCTGCTCTTTTTTGTTAGTCTCAAAAATAGCTTAAATCATTTTACCTCCCATTACCTTCAATGGGGAAGATTCAAACCTGGGTTTTTTTCTAAGTCAAACTCGGGTGCCGAATTTGACTTACTCTCAAAATTAAAGTCGACCTCCAAAGTTGAATTTTAGTGAATAGACCCAAGTGGCAGACTGTCGACCTGTGTCGTCTGTAGGGCTCCATTAAATTCAGCAAGTCTGAGCCAAATTATGGGTCTGAAATAGCCTACCCGAGCTGTGACCCCAGGCAGAAGAGATGGCAGAAGAGATTTGTGGGAAGCATCAATAATGGGGGATGGGACTGTCCAACGTCGCACTTACCTCGCAGCAGTTTCCGAGCCGGCCTTACGTCGCGGCCGTTTCATCGCGGGACATCTAACGCGAGAGTTCCGTCGCGAGATTTCCATCGCGAGTAATTTAAAGCGCCAAAATTCAAAAGTGGACAATACAACGCTACCTGGACATCGTGAAGCATCGTGAACGGCTGCTGCAGAAAAGGTAAGATATATTTATTTTAGACTTTTAATAGTTAACTAATAGCATTAAATTAACCATAGCATGGTGATGCGATGAGAGGGTTAACTGGAGTTAACCCTTTCATCCCCTTGCTACGGTTCATTGAATGCAGGCAGCATGGCCGATGAGAGGGTTAACTGGAGTTAACCCTCTCATCCCCTTGCTACGGTTCATTGAATGCAGGCAGTATGGCGATGAGAGGGTTAACTCCAGTTAACCCTCTCATCCCCATGCTACGGTTCATTGAATGCAGGCAGCATGGCGATGAGAGGGTTAACTCCAGTTAACCCTCTCATCCCCATGCTACGGTTCATTGAATGCAGGCAGCATGGCGATGAGAGGGTTAACTGGAGTTAACCCTATCATCACCATGCTACGGTTAATTGAATGCAGTCTGCTGAGTAAATACACACACAGTCTGCTGAGTACATACACACGCAGTTTGCTGAGTAAATACACACAGTCTGCTGAGTACACACATACACAGTCTGCTGAGTACACACACATTCTGCTGAGTACACACACACACAGTCTGCTGAGTACACACACACAGTCTGCTGAGTACACACACACAGTCTGCTGAGTACACACACACAGTCTGCTGAGTACACACACAGTCTGCTGAGTACATACACACAGTCTGCTGAGTACACACACATTCTGCTGAGTACATACACACACATTCTGCTGAGTACATACACACACAGTCTGCTGAGTACACATACACAGTCTGCTGAGTACACATACACAGTCTGCTGAGTACACATACACAGTCTGCTGAGTACACACACAGTCTGCTGAGTACACACACACACAGTCTGCTGAGTACACACACACACAGTCTGCTGAGTACACACACACACAGTCTGCTGAGTACACACACACACAGTCTGCTGAGTACACACACACACAGTCTGCTGAGTACATACACACATTCTGCTGAGTACATACACACATTCTGCTGAGTACATACACACAGTCTGCTGTCTAAAAAATATATTTATTTATTTATTTTTATTTATCCCCCCTCCCTTCTTCTTACCTTTGGTGAAGGAGGGGGGACACAGTCGGTGGTGGTATGTAGCTGTATGCCTCAGCTCTGCTGTCCTCCCGCGCAATTCTATGTGGAGCGTTGCCATGGGAACACTCCCCACAGCCTTCTCGCGGGAGGATTGATCTGCTTGTCAGATCCCTCCCCTTGCTGGCTGCCTCCATGTACTCCGAATCGGAAGCAGAGTAGGCGCCTGCCGTTTTCAGCAGGCAGGTGCCTACTCTGCATTAATGCCGACCCGTCTCCCACCTCCCGGCGACCTATGGCCCCGTGCCCACAGAAAGGGCCCTCGTGCCCAGAATTTCGCCATCACTGCCCTAGATTAACTCAGTTTGCATATAGTAATGACTGTAATAGACAACCTTTGTACTGTATAAAACCATTTAAAAAAATTATAACAATAGTCCTACAAATGTATTTCCTTCTACATAGGCATATCAACAAATTCTACCGTAATGGCTGTCGAAATTCTATGCAGGAGAGGAAAGGAAAAATGTTCTTTGGATGGATACCTTTACGTATTCAGAAATCAATTAGTCCCAGATCCGCAAATATAAAGACAGGTTTTGGTGCAAGGAGTCCAAGACGCTTCCCAGGTCTCTGACACAGTAAAATAATGAATGCAGACACCAGCACTCAGTGTGAAGTGAGAAACTTTAATCACACACTTGGCGACGTTTCAATCCTATGACGGATTTTCTTCAAGCCTAGCGTGAAGTGGTATCAAACAGGTTTATATAATGCAATCAATAGTGAATAAATCAATTAAAGAAGGGACACATGGTCCAATACAAATCTTAACACAGCAATTACAAATTTAAAGCAATACAGCTGACAGTGATAATGCAAAGTGAATTGTGACCATGTATATTTCAAAACATTATGTAATACAAATGTGAATATATATTTACAAAACATATGCTGTTACATTTAAAGTTTTATATTTTTATGTAAAAGTGCATTAATATATGAGGCCGATAAGGCAAGATCAGACCCCGACCACCAGGTGCATTGAATGACCATAATGTCTTATAAATTAAATATATAGAAAACTAGATTTATAAAATATTTGGGTATATTAAGACATCCAAAAGAATCTTCTTGTCTCATTCTTTCTTTTTGCCCCCATAGATATTGGCTGGTACCCCCTTGTTGGGACAGATAAAGATAAAGAAAAACCAACTCAAAGAAAAATCAGTTCTTTTTAAAAATCTGGATTCCCATTGTTTCAGCAAAACTTAGAATACGATCTGACATCCCAGACATCTAAATAATAAAATGTTTATTTCCTCCTGACCTGAATATACTATACGCAATAGTGGTGTTTTTAACTTTAAATATTACTAAATACACTTTATTAATTATTTCCACGAATGTAAATATATTTAGATCCATGAGAGGTTGATGGCCAGACCATACCCACACCACCATGGTGTGTTAATGCACCTGGTGGTCGGGGTCTGATCTTGCCTTATCGGCCTCATATATTAATGCACTTTTACATAAAAATATAAAACTTTAAATGTAACAGCATATGTTTTGTAAATATATATTCACATTTGTATTACATAATGTTTTGAAATATACATGGTCACAATTCACTTTGCATTATCACTGTCAGCTGTATTGCTTTAAATTTGTAATTGCTGTGTTAAGATTTGTATTGGACCATGTGTCCCTTCTTTAATTGATTTATTCACTATTGATTTCATTATATAAACCTGTTTGATACCACTTCACGCTAGGCTTGAAGAAAATCCGTCATAGGATTGAAACGTCGCCAAGTGTGTGATTAAAGTTTCTCACTTCACACTGAGTGCTGGTGTCTGCATTCATTATTTTACCTTTACGTATTCGACAGACAGCGCAGTAGATAGTTGTGTTAAATTTTGGCGTTGTGATCAGATGGGACGATGCAAAGCCCGAATTCACATAAAAAATGGAGATGTCCTTAAAAAGATAAATGAACATTCACACTTTCCTTCAGCGGCACATGTCGAAGTTTCAAAATTTGTGACAGGGATTAAGCGGCGAGCTGAAGAAACGATGGAGGGAACTGCAGAAGTGATTAATTCATGTGTATCCAGTGTGAGCTCCATGTCAGCATGCTATCATTCCACAACCTGCTGCGTTAAGAAAAATAATTAGACGCAGAAGAAATGATTTACAGGCTGCACCTCCAGACCCTGTTTGTGTTGAAAATCTTGTACTGCCTGATTCTTATAAAAACTACTCACCAACACCAGGCGTGGAAGAATCATTCTTGCTTGGGGATATTGGAGAAAGTTCTAGGAGGATTCTTCTATTTGGGAGACAAAGCTGGCTGGACATTCTGCAAACGTCTGACATCTGGTACGTGGATGGTACATTTGCTATAGCCCCAAAACTGTTTGCTCAGGTATATGTGGTACTGGCAAAGAAGTATGGGGGCGTGCATCCAGTGCTATACGCCCTTCTGCCAGATAAACAGTATGCCACATACAAACGGTTGTTTGATTATATTAAAACTTTGATGCCAAATGTACATCCAGGGTCAATAAATTGTGATTATGAAATTGGCATGTTTAAGGCCATAAAGGAATGCTTCCCAGAAGTCGCTTTAAAAGGGTGCTTCTTCCACTTGGTACAGAATATGCGAAAGCACTTGGCATTGATAGGTGCCATTCATGAAACGGATACTAATCTGGAGTATGCCCTTATGGCCAAAATGGTTGTTGCCTTGGCATTTGTGCCTGTCCAAGACTTGGGTGATTATGCTGATGCTGTGGCAGAACATCTTCCTGGAGACCTTCATCCTCTGCTAAATTGGTTTGAGGACAATTACATCGGTCGCCCACAAAGGAGAGGAAATGGGAGACGATCTCCTTTGTTTCCACCATGTATGTGGAATCTGTTTGACAGAACAGTAAGTGGCGAAGATCGTACGAACAATCATTCTGAAGCTGCACATCGTCGACTCCGAGCTGAATTGGGAATGTGTCACCCAACCATTTGGAAATTCATTGATGGCCTCAGAAAGGTGCAAAAGGGCAGATACCTCTATTATGACCAGCTCCTTTCAGGACACAATCCACCATTGAAGTTGCTGAAATATCGCAAAGCAGATGACCAGATCTCTAAGATTGTATCAGAGTATGGCAATAGGACACCAATAGAATATTTGCGAGGTATAGCTAAAAATTATCAAATTGGTTAGATAAATGTTGTCCTTGTGTACATTTATAACTGTTAGATATTTTTACATTTTTAATAATTTGTTTATTTTATATTTAAAAATTGATTTCTGATTGTTAATGTACACGTTTTACTTGTATGTCTAGTTTTTCAATTGATGTCCGGAACTTCTGCCGGATGCAGATCTCTCAGCGTGATGGGGGCGGAGCTTGCACCCATCGCGCTGTTTCTGCATGGCCAGGAGGTGCGGACACCGCAGGCATTTGCCTGTGGGCCGCACCTAGAGGAGGAGAGGCTAGGGAGAGAGCTCCCTATAGCAGCCTCTCCTCCTGATCGGCCCTCACCCCCGCGTGAGCTTAATCCTTCGATTCTGGGACCATGTCCCAGACGGAGGAAAGCTCAGCGGGGGATTTTTAAAAAAAATATTTTTAACAATTATAGCCCTAGAGTCTCCATTCGGGGCTATGAAGGGGGGACTCGGGGCTATAGCCCCAGTAGCCATCCCCTAGCGACGCCTCTGCTTAATGTCATCGGTATGAGGAACCCAGAGTTTGGAATTCACCTTCCCTTGGGGACTATTGAGGATAGATAAACGGTTTCAATGTCTCACTTACCCCACCCTTTTTTTTTCTTCTCTTTCTTCTTTTTTCTCCTTCTCTCTCTCTCTCCATCTTTCTCTCTTCTCTCCATCTAGGCAGCATGATCACCTGCCTTTAAATATAAACTCCCGACAGCTCTCGTCCATCCCTGATGATATAGGGAACTTTTTTTTTCCCACTAATCACGTGTACACTGGAGCTGATTTCTCCAGAACGCGTGGCTATTACGAGTGGTTGTGTAGTGAGGTATGAATGGTTGTATGTGTGGGTCGGGAGGTGGGAGGATGGAGGGGGGGCGCCCCCGTGGGAGATCGTTCGGGGAGTAATCTGGATATGCTGGAACAGTTTTTAAAATCTCTTAATTTTGTGACAATTAACGCACAGGGGTTGAATTCACCTCACAAGCGTTCTTATCTATACGATCTCCTAGAGACAGATAGGGTAGATGTGGCGTTTATTCAAGAAACGCATTGGAAGCTGGATCAAGTTTGTGGAAGTATAGCAGATACCCATATGTATATTTGTCCTCTATGTTAGAGAGAGAAAAAAGAGGTGTAGCAATAATACTGTCTGCTAGACACAAATTCGAATATGTCTTTCACGAATGCGACCAGGAGGGTCGGTGCCTATAGTTGATTTGTCAAATTGATGACGTTATGTATACACTGATTAATCTTAATGCCTCATCAGACAGGCCAATAAGTAACGTCAAGTACGCGACTGAGTTAGTCGAAAAATAGGCCAGAGGACTGGTTATAATGGGGGGCGACTTAAATTCAATTGCTAACTTTGACCTTGACAGAAGAGCACCCAGATTAGGCTGTTTATATAGTAACAATATGTATGATGTTTGGAGAGCTCATCATCCGCAGGAGAGGGATTTTACTTTTTTCTCCAGAGTACATTCCTCATATTCTCGAATAGACTACTTCTTAATGCCAGGGTCTTCATTGGACAGATGCTCTAAAATATGAATAGGGCAAATTACTTGGTCAGACCACGCTCCAGTTTTCATGGAGATTAGAGGGAATCCATCCTATAAAATACGGAACAGCTGGAAACTTAACGACCTCCTCTTAACCTCCATGGAAAGCAAACAGGATTTAATAGACCAGGCAAAAATATATCTTGAGTGCAATGACAATAATGAGACCTCTGACCCAATTTTATGGTGTGCACTGAAGAGTGTTATGAGAGGCCACCTGATAAAAAAGGGGGCGTGGGCTAAAAAACAAAGAGGGAAAGATATGGCTCAATTGTATGCTGAAATGGCTATCGAAGAAAAAAAGAACAAGCAATCTCCTGGCTGCGCAGGAGGGGATGGGATTCAGGAAATACAGAAAGATATCACAAAAAGGTTGTGGAAGAATGCCGAAATATCCTTGTTGCATCTGAAGTACAAGTGGTATTATAGTAATAATAGAATCGGTAAAGAATTAACGAAAAAAATTAAAATGGTGGACAAAAACCATAGAATTAAAAAAATTGTTCAAAATGGACTGATATACATTTCCCCCAAACAGATAGCTAAAGCATTTAAAATTTATTATGAAACACTGTATAACTTGCCCCATCCTGATGCTTTGAACTCACAGATCTCCGATTTCTTGAGATCTCTTAATTTACCAAAACTTACGAGAGAGAAGCTGGATCTCCTTAACCATCTAATCTCCCCCACAGAAATATCTGATACTATTAAGAACCTAAAAAAATGGAAGGCTCCCAGTCCTGGCGGATTCTGTACTATTTTCTACCAAACATTGAACACGACTATCACCCCTGTTTTAACTAGAGTATTCAACGCAGTGAATGGTAGTAATGGATTTCCGAGAGAGATGCTGGAGGCAATTAGAGAATTTGATCTACTATTTTTTTTTTTCTTTTTACTTTTTATTTACATACATTTTTGTACACATTCATAGAGACAAACAATCAGAACGAGACAAAACAAGACAAGAATCTCCAAATTGTTACATTAATATTAACATTAAGTATTTATGCATATTTCCCCCGCCCTCCCATTGATACAGCATATTCCCAATTCTGATCGGGGTTCCTATAGAATAAGGAGAAGAAGAAAGAAACTAAGAAAAGGGAAAGGGATACTCTACCATAGGGCCTTGAAGGGTAAACATAGTAAAGGGCGTACTGGGATGATATATGGAAGCAGGAGATTCAAGGGAAAGTTATATAGGGAAAAGTGGGGAAGAGAGGAAGAAGAAAAAAAAAATAAAAAAATAAAAAAAGAGAGCGAGCACTTCCGAGGAGAAACGGTGGGCACCTGGCCGCGGGTGGAGTCCGGACCGGGAGACGGCAGGGTCCATAGGGTCGGAAGGTATTGGAGGCGAGGCACTGGGCCATGGGTAGGAAGACAAAATCTTGTAATTATCAATTATTGGGCAGAAGCAGTATTACAAGTATCTAACCAGATCTGACAGATTTTCTCATAAAAATTATATTGATTGCTAGTTTTTATAAACCCTTTTTCCATGTTAAGTTGATATTCTAATTGAGCTCTAACCTCAGTCCAGCTTGGTGAGTTTTTCTGTTTCCATCTTTTAGCCATACATAGTTTTGTAGCCAAAAAGAGGTGAATCACCAAAGTACTAATTTCTTTTTTGCAACTGGGAATCTCAAGATGGAACAGGAATGTCTGTGCGCTGAGTTCCTTCATAGATGGAAACAGAAGAACTAAAAATGTATGGACAGCTTTTAGTAAAGTCTTGATGGAAGGACATGTCCACCACATGTGGAGCATGTCTCCATCATCTGCCTCACATTTCCAGCATGTTTTTAAATTTTGATGAGAAAATGTACTCATTTTGACTGGGGTCATGTACCATCTTAAAGAGAGTTTATGGAATAGTTCTTGCAAGGATAAATTATGTACCGACCTTTTAAGTTGTTCAAAGGATTTAGTCCAATCTTGGAGAGTACAGTCAAAACCAATGTCGGTTTCCCATTTTAACCAGGAAGATTCTTTTTGTGTTGGAAGGATAGTGTCTAGAAAGTTTGAAATTTTACTTATAATTTTATTGCCATGTGCAAATGATATGAAATTGTCGATCGTAGAGTTATTAATTATATTTTTTGAAGAGAGCAGATCTCTAATCCTAAGGTACGTAAAATATTCCGTTGAGGGCAGGTTATATCTAGTTTGCAGTTCCTGAAAGGAAAGTTTTGATTCCGAGGAGTAGATATGGGAAAGTCTCAAAATACCACTCCTCTCCCAATTTTTAAGATCTAAATTCTCAGTATAATAAGAAATTATATCTAAAGGGGAAGAATAGAGTATACCATTAGGAATTTTTAGCATAGATTTAAATTTCTTTAGAGAAGCTATAATACCTTGGACAATACAGTTTGAAGATTTCATCTGTGGACAATCATTAATGTCTATATATAGGCTATAAAAAGGGTTAAACTTTCCCCCTTCTCAGACCTGTCCCTCAAATTTGGCCTTAGATCTAGGGACCTCTTCAGCTACTTGAGGATTAAATCTTTTCTGTTGGCCAACCCAGCTACAGACTCGACAGACTGGGAAGAGTTCGTCTCCTCCGACCTAAACAGGAAATCCATATCAAAGTCTATAAAATTCATTGACAGTCAGAACCCCCTGGTAAAAACTCTTGGCATTCACCAATGGGAGACAGAGATAGGCTCTACCTTCCCGCTGTGTGAGTGGTTCAGGGTATGGAAAGAAGTTAGAAGATCAGTCCATTGTATTAACATCCATGAACAGTTCTATAAATTGTCCCACAGATGGTACATGGTCCCATCCCGCTTATCAACATTTTTGCACGATTCGTGCGACTTATGCTGGCGATGCCAGAGAAAATCCGGTTCCCATGTTCACATCTGGTGGGAGTGGGAGGCTTTGTTAAGCTATATAAAAATATTACATGAAATATTGAATACTATACTCGGATTTAGGGGCGAACTCTCCCCACAGTCTTTCTTGTTTCACTTAGACATACCCCTATCTGATAAGTTTAAAGGCCTAAAGATACTATTACGGATCTACCATAGACAGACGAGACGCATACACTAGAATTTTTTCTGTTTGGAACCCAAATCTGGTCCCTTCCATTACCACATCCCCTGTAGTACAAAGGAGATATCCAACCTGCGTGTAGGATCAGATCCCCCGGTCGGAACCCCATGGCGCCCCCCTCTTCACCTCCCTCCGAATGTATGAAGAATGTAGCTGGTGCAAGCATCTGACTGAGTATGTATGAGTTGAACACTGCGTGCTATGCTAGAACCAACTCCTAATAAATACATTCAAGGCAACAGAAGAGTAGATGGAGTATTGAAAGGGCATATAAATGATAACTGAATAGAAGTTTATTCGAATTTATAGAACTTGTTTTTTTTTCTTTCTTCTCATTATATTACTGTTATAACCAGCATGTACATTGTAAACCAAATATGAATGTCTCTGGAAAAATATGTCATTCTGGGAAAACGCTTTGCAAAAGGATAATGTTCAAATATTGTATTTTGATAAAATGTAATAAAGATCTATAAAAAAATTAATATAAACATTAATAAACATTAAAAAATTAATATAAACATTAAAAAACTAATAAATACATTATTACAACAACGACGATGAAGAAAGCAGTAACCCGGCGATGAAACAGTCCGTCGCTGGAACTTCTGCGATGAAAGAGGCGGCGCTGGAAGACGATCGATGGAGAGGTGGGTATGAACAGGAACGCGTTCAAACCACCGAGATGAAGCATCTGTGCTGAAGTGGCAGCGCAGAGGAGTCCTATACCCTCAATATTGAGCTGATATCTATCACTACAAACCACTGCAGTCGTCCAGTAACCGGTCCTCAATTTAGTGGGTACTGAAAAACTCGCTGTACAGACTGTGGATCAGGCAGGGAATCTGAGTATTGAGCATCAGCACAGGAGCTGTTCAAAATGTTATACAAAGTAATAGATGTTAAATAGGTTGGACAGAAAGCTTATATTTAACAATAAATATAAATCCCAGAATTTGCTTTATTTACTCCAAACATTTTGTTGTCTGGAATAACTATATAATGATTGTAGTTGTTCTTTAATTGCTCATTCTTGCAGTTCTCTTGGAAGTTCAGTTTCGATGAACAGCCCACCAGTATTGCTAACAAAACTAATTAGTGGGTAGCAATTGTACTTCCCAATTCACGTAACCCAGAACAAATTTTTGCCTGATTCTATACTGAATAAAAATAATTAAAACAAATTTCTGTACAAATATTCATTTATCCTAAATTACTAACTGGAATCAGTTATTGTATGACCTAATTGTCACGGACTGGGTAGTATCTGATGATAGGAACCGCAATGCGATGAGCTGGTATCTTACTGCAACAGGTTTGGAGACAGAACAGTGTCTATTTACCTGAATGGTATTATACCCTATGGTTGAGCGTCAGGCAAATGACCACCCAGGACTTAGTGCACTGACTGCAACCGCACACTGAAGCAGGGATACGCAGGGAGTACAGGATAAACGGATAGTCAGCAGTGTTGTCAAACACAACAGGAACAAAAGTACAACGAAGGTTTTTAATCAGGCAAGGTCACAAAACAGGCAAGTAGATCGGGGCAGGCAGCAAACAGCGGAGTCAAAAATCACAGCAGGAGTCAAAAACCGGAGAATCAAATAATCAGAAATAAACGCTAGATCAAGCCACAAGGAACTATCTCAGGCAAGGTCTGAGTAGCAACTTAGGGTTTAAATACAGTATAGGTGGTAAAACCCGCCCCCAATAGGTCCCCCAAAGTATAATTATAGCCCTTTAAGGCTATGCTAATTTTCTGTGTGTAGCGGTACTGCACATGCGCGCAGTTTGTTTGTTTCGCGTTCGTCGAGGGGAAGCAGTGAGCGCGTCTGCAGCCGTGGAGGGATATAAAAAGTCTATACAAAATAATTCCCTTACCCACTGGGTTTGCTAACCTGGCCAGGTTATTGAACAATAGGGATTGTTTTGCACTAAAAGACAGCTACACCCCACAGGACGCGTTTCGAAAATCTTCAGCTGGTGGGCGGTAGTGCCCACCAGCTGAAGAAGATTATTTTGTATAGACTTTTTATATATATTGTATATTTGCTATGCTTATACAGCTATATATGTTTATTTTATGTCTGTAATTTTACCCTCTTTCATGTATGGCTGTTATCTTTATTTTTGTATGTATGTTGTCCATGTGATTACTTATCTATGTATAGCTAGTGGCCTGTGACTACATATATCCTCTTTTTCTTTTGTCATTTATACATATAATTTTTATTAATAAATTTATATATTTTTATACTTACTCTGTCTTTGGAGTTTATTGAGTTGTATCTATAGCGCTGTCTCATTCTATAATATTTTGTTCTTTTTTTACCGTGGTTTTTCCATTGTATTCTATATTCAAGACTAGCTGCTAATATTTTATTCAAGGGGAGACAAAAAATCTCTTTTTACTTTGGGATATCCATTCCTTCATATTACCAACCCGTACCCCTCCTACCAACAGCGTGTGTCCATATACATTGATGCATTGGTTAGTATTGTGCTTTTTATCACACTTGGATTGAGGGTTTCTCCCTTTTTTTGCACTTTATTTATGCACTGTTTTATATTCACCAGCGCTGTGCCCATTCTTTTTTATTTCTGTTTATCTGGCTTTCTGTCACGAGTTCTAGCATAGCTGCTCTTTTCAAATATACTTTTTTCAAATACACTTTTTCCAAACTATCTTTTTAAAAAAAAATAATTTTTTATATTATATAATTTTATAGTTATATTTTTGGTGAAATATTTCTTGTTTTTTCTCTGCATTAAATATGGAAAGCTATATGCAGAGGAAAAATAAGAGAGCACAAATTAGTGAGAAAATCTTTAACACTAAAGAATACAGAGAAAATGTAAAAAACATGAATATAGACACCTGGTTCTTTGAAGTTCAGAAAACACTAGAATCTGAGCTAAGACACTGGTGGTACATCACCAGTCTGGAACAATATATTAAGGCACGAATAATTCCACGAGGTTTAAGGATAAATAAAAAAGCAAATATGGGTGATAATGACACGCCCCTACTGGGGAAGTGGAATAGTGCTTTAGAGGAATGTTCATTTAAACTTATGGAAATAGCCATTAAAAGAAGGAAAAACCTACTAAGCAAGGTAGAAGAAAAAATTGAAGAACATATTAAATCAGTGGAAAAATATAGAGATGCCACTGAATTTAAAGATCTAGAGATTATTTTTGAAAAGAGACTAGATAAGATAGAGACAGATATCATCTCTACCAAACAGTCCAAATTCAATAGAGACAAACAAGATTATAAAAATGGAAGACAATTTGATTGGAAAAATAAGGAAAAAGAAAGAATCCCAAGTAGAGATCGATCTAATTATACCATAGACCACAGAAATAGATATAATATGCCGAGCAAAGATCCAAAATTTGACATAACAACAAATAAAAATGGGAGAGAAAATGAAAGATATAGCCACAAAAAGGAAGGTGGTGGGAAAGCCAAAGTCACTTTCGGTGTTCCAACTCAAAACCGTTTTGATGGCCTAAAAAGTAATAAAAGAAAGAATTCTACTAATGCCAACTTTTCTCCTGTAAATCCTACAACTTCTGTTCCCTCTTCCTCTTTCTCCTCCTCGATACCTACCTCTTTTTTAGAACAAAGATTTGGGAAGAGAAAGGCAAATCCCCTTTTGAAAAGAAGACCCTCAGAAACAGACACCACAGACCAGTGGTCGGATTTCGAGTCCGAGGAAGAAGAGGAGGAAGAAGAACAAATATTAAGAGACACAATAAAGAGATCAAGAATTGTACAATAGTAGATTTGGAAAAACTGGGAATCTATGATACCTCCAACTATGTCTTAACTAAGTCAAATAACCCTGCTACTAAAGGGATTAAAATTTGCACCTTGTAAACATCTTAGTAAGGTGGATCTATTGATAGATTTCAATAAGTTTGTACGAAAACTGGCAGTTAAAAGATTTTTTCTAACCGAACACAGTAACAGCTTATTATCTAATAATAAAACTCCATCCCCTCAAAAAATTTGGGATATAAATGGAGGTTTATCAGTCAGAGATTTACCTCCATTATTTGTTTTGAACGACTTACTGGAAGACAATAATACTAATGTTGATGATTTATGGGTTAATACAAACCTCAGACCTTCTTCCAAGTTCAACCCCACCTCCAGTGGAGGTTTTTAAAAACCTGGTAGAAGAAGAACTTTGGAAGTTAGATACAAAATGTAGATA
This sequence comes from Pelodytes ibericus, assembly GCA_036172795.1. Taxonomy (NCBI): domain Eukaryota; kingdom Metazoa; phylum Chordata; class Amphibia; order Anura; family Pelodytidae; genus Pelodytes; species Pelodytes ibericus. Next base: position 102,730,959 of record CM069861.1, on the reverse strand, counting down.
TGACAGTCTCACTAGATTTGAGCGTAAAGCCCTTAAAGATCTTAAAGATACTAGTGAGATTGTCATCAGAGGTGCTGACAAGGGAGGGGGTGTTGTGATTCAGAACACAGAGACATATCTTAGAGAGGCTGATAGACTCTTGTCTGATATTAATTTCTACAAGAAGTTGTCGGCCGACCCTACTTTAAAGTATTCTAAAACTTTGGGTATATTGCTGCAGGAGGCTAAGAAAGAAAAAATAATTTCAAAAGAAGAATATAATTATTTGCTGGTACGAAATCCAAAAACAGCCCTCTTCTATCACTTACCAAAAAATCATAAAGACAAAGACAATCCCCCCAGCAGACCTATTATATCAGGTATTGGATCATTGAGTTCCAACTTGTCTCTGTATGTTGACCTGTTTTTACAGACAATAGTCCCCCTAATGCCCTCATATATGAAAGATGGTCAATCACTTATAAATGTACTATCAACTATCCCCTGGCAAGCCAACATTTTTCTAGTTACTGCCCATGTCCAAGCACTATATACATCAATTCGACATCAAGATGGAGTTGAAGGAGTATCCAAAATGCTTAATCAATATAATTATTTGAGTGGTCCACATAGAGACTTTTTGTGTAAAAGCATGAGGTTAATTTTGGAATCCAACTACTTTGTCTTTAATGGCGATTACTATCTTCAGGTGTGCGGCACGGCGATGGGGACGCGTTTCGCTCCCAGCTATGCAAACTTGTTTTTGGGTAGCTGGGAAGATGAAACTATTTTTTGTCCCCATCGTCGTGCCGAATTAATTCTCTATAGACGCTGTAACGGACCATCTACCGGACGAAGTAGACCCTCTGTCCGTTGTGGGAAATCACCTCCTTAGCCCCCACTTACAGCTCAGCATTCACCCAGCAAGTCTTTCCTGGACCCTTGCTCTTTGTACCCAAATAGACAGGACATCTAGCAGTTAGGTACAGCAAGATTGAACAACTCCTTTATTTGTGTAACAGCACAGACTTATAAAAAGACATACACATGACATCACAGACATAAGTATACAATGGGGGGAAGGAACTAAACATAGTTCTCCAACTAACTGGGGCTAGGAAAACATTAGACATTCAGACTGCAAACCAACTAGGAATTAACATAGAGTGAGTAGACCTAATTACAATACACACAGTAATGTACACAACATAATCAGTTTACCAGTTAATACAGAACAATGGATGTTGGAGTAAACTATCAATTCTAGTCACTGACACAGTATAACCCTTCAGAGTGGTCTACTCACAGAATTAAACGTTACACATAAACCAATACACTAACAGAATATAACTAACTAACAGGCCCCTCCAAGAACCACAGTCAGGCAGGCTGTCAGAATTCACTTCGTGACATACCTCCTTTTTCAGGGGGAGACTGACACCGGAGGAGCCCCCAGACGGGGTGACTCCTAAGTCAGTGTAAGGTCCGCTCCGCTGGTCCCCATCACTTACCTCACAAAACGATTACCAGCACTTTCGGATCTCGTCACCGTCGACTATCCCCCTCTGAACGCGGCCGCAACTGGAGACAAGCGCGTGCACGCCGCGAAGCACTTTCCATGCTGTCTTCTTCGTTTTTGCTGCCTAAGTATTATTTTGCTCTCCTGATTTACTGGACTCCTAACCTGGCTTACTCCTGACCACCTCTCTCGTCTGTGCCCCGAATAATTGGCTTTCTACTGGATTCTGCTGCTCTCTGTTCTCCCTGACCCGGCTATCGTTTTTTGACCATTCTACTCTCTGGCTCCCCGACTCGGACTACACCTCGACTACTCTAGACCTTCGTGCCTGCTGCCATCTATTGAAGTCTGCCTCCTCTGTAGCCCTCGGTAGTGGTGGTATCAGGCAAGGATTGTCTTCTTCTGCAACTGGGGTCCCCCCTGCGCTGAATCACGGTACGTACACTACCTTACAAAATCTTCAAGCCTTCTCCATGGACCCCGCAGAAGTTATGGATGCAGTAACTTCCTTATCCCGTCAACTGTCGGTTCTAACTCAATCTATGCAAGACTTACAGGCTGGACATTCTCATTTTCAACGTCAATTGCAAGAGTTACAGGCTAACCGTCAGTACCCTTCTGCCGATTCAATACCACCCCTACCGGTCACTCAATCATTGGACTCAGCCTCGACCCCTACTCCGGAACCCAGGATGCCCCTGCCTGAACGTTTTAATGGTGACAGAAGAAAATACCGGGCCTTTATGACCTCCTGTCAGCTCCTGTTTTCCTTACAGCCCAGGACGTATGCTTCTGATTACGTAAAGGTACGGACTGTAATTTCCTTATTGCAAGGTGAACCACAGACGTGGGCTCACCATCTTCTCCACTCCCACCACCCTTCACTGGAGTCATGGACAGCCTTTTGTCAAGAAATGGATTCACTTTTTGAAGATCCCTTGAGAACCGCTACAGCCCAATCCTCCCTCAGGTCTCTCCGACAAGGTAAGAGACCCGTAGAGGAGTATGTCACTGAGTTTAGAAGCCTAGCAATCGACAGCACTTGGAATGAGCCAGCGTTGTTGGACCAATTTCGCCAGGGCTTGACGGATACCCTCAAAGATGAACTTGCTCGTATAGGAATACCGTCCTCTCTTGACAATCTCATCCACCTGGTTGTTCAATTAGACAGAAGACTGAGGGAGAGAAGATTGGAGCGTGCCTCATCCGCTACCTCGTCATTCCGGCGCCCTGTCTCCTTATCGGAACCCTCTACTTCCTTCCCAGCCACTAGTTCTACTGAAGAACCCATGCAGTTAGGCATTACCTGAGGGCCACTTACGGAAGAGGAGAAAAAACATCGTCGCCTCAATAATTTGTGCTTATTCTGCGGCAAACCAGGACATCTTATCCGTTCCTGCCCTCGTCTACCTCGACCTTCCGGAGGTAAGAGTTTCCAGTCTGATGTTTGCCCTCGTCCTGTGTTCTCGTCTGGTTCTCCTCATCTATCCATTTCTTTGTTCCTACAGTGGACCAATAATTCCGCCACAGTCCGGGCTATCATTGATTCTGGGGCCAGCCGTTGTTTCATCGACAACTCTACCACTGAACTCCTTCGAATTCCTACTCGCCTAAAGGAGAAACCATTACACATACAAGTAGTTGACGGTAACCCCATCAGCTCAGGACCGGTGGCTTCAGAGACACTTCCTATTCAAGTCCAAAGTGGTTCAGGTCATACAGAAGTTCTCCAATTCGATGTGGTAACATCCCCTTTATTCCCCATCATCCTAGGTATTCCCTGGTTACGTCTACACAACCCTGTAATCAATTGGGAAAGAGGCTCTCTCGCATTCTCTTCAGAATTCTGTCAACGCTATTGCCTAAGCCATCCCTCAACCTTGATGACGTCATCAGATCCTAAGTCCTTGGAAACTCCACTCAACATCCCTACCCCCTATGCAGATTACTCAGATGTCTTTGACAAGAAGGGAGCTGACAATCTGCCTCCGGAACGTCCATACGATTGCCCTATCGATTTGTTGCCTGGCTCATCTATCCCCTTTGGTAAAATATACCCTCTCTCTGAACCGGAACTACAACACCTAAGGGAGTACATAACAGAAAATCTCAAAAAGGGATTTATCAGACCCTCTACATCCCCTGCTGGAGCTGCAATATTCTTCATCAGGAAAAAGGATGGAGGTCTCCGACCCTGTATCGATTACCGTGAACTCAATGATATCACCATCAAAAATCGATATCCCCTACCTCATTCCGGAACTGCTTGACCGGGTCAGAGAAGCTACCGTATTCACTAAGATAGATCTCCGTGGAGCCTACAACCTAGTCCGGATTCGCAAGGGAGATGAGTGGAAGACAGCGTTCCGGACTAGGTATGGACATTTTGAGTATTTAGTCATGCCCTTCGGACTCTGCAATGCCCCAGCTGCCTTTCAGCATTTCCTGAACGATGTCTTCCGAGACATTTTAGACATATTCCTTGTGGTATACCTGGATGATCTCCTCATTTTTTCCAAGAATCTCCAGGACCATCATGTTCACGTCCGTAAGGTGCTGGGCCGGTTGCGTACCCATAAACTATACGCTAAGCTTGAAAAATGCGCTTTTGATTGTTCCAAAATTGAATTTTTGGGATATATTCTTACCCCAGGAAATATACAAATGGATCAAAGAAAGGTCCACACTGTTCTGAACTGGCCCACACCTACCTGCAAAAAAGACGTTCAAAGATTTATAGGGTTTGCTAACAATTATCGTAAGTTCATCAGGGGTTTCTCTCAAATTGTTGCTCCTATAACTACGTTAACTAAACTCCATATCGCCTTTATGTGGACCTCAGCAGCCAAAGACGCCTTTGACCTACTAAAGCAGCGTTTCACTTCAGCTCCCATTCTAGTACAACCTGATTCCTCTACACCTTTCTTCCTGGAAGTAGATGCTTCTGAAACAGCGGTGGGGGCCGTGTTATCCCAAAGACAAGGGGAGAAAGCTCTTCTCCACCCAGTGGCTTTTTATTCCCATCGTCTTACACCAACGGAGTCGAATTATGATGTGGGAGACAGAGAACTATTGGCTATTAAGTACGCATTAGAAGAATGGAGACATCTATTGGAAGGTGCACGACATCCTGTTACCATTTACACCGACCACCGCAATCTTGAGTACCTAAAGAGAGCCAAACGACTTCGTCCCAGACAAGCTCGATGGTCTCTTTTCTTTACCAGGTTTAACCTCCACATCACTTACCGACCCGGAACTCGAAATACTAAGGCTGATGCCTTATCCCGCCTTGTTGAGGTGCTACCCGGCGAGTCCAGTCCACCTGACACTGTTCTACCCTCTCATGTATTTCTAACGACTCAGAATACCCTACTCAACAAAATTCAGGCATCCTCCCGGGCTATCCCGCCTCCTCATACTAATCCTCCTCTCACGTTCCAGGATGGATTCTACAAATTCCAAGATAAAATCTATGTACCCGAACCTATTCGTGTGTCAGTCTTACAATTAAGTCATGATTCTCTCCTGTCAGGGCATGGTGGCATCACAAAAACTGCAGAACTAGTGAGACGCCACTTCTGGTGGCCTACATTGATGAAGGATGTCACTGCTTATGTTCATTCTTGTGAAGTATGTGCAAGGAACAAGACTAATCGAACTAGACCTGCTGGCTTGTTACATCCCCTCTCAGTGCCGTCCAGACCATGGTCTGAGATTTCCATGGACTTCATAGTGGACCTACCCCCTTCCAAGAAACATGATGCTATCATGGTCATCGTCCGGAGTCCGCGTAAGGTCCGCTCCGCTGGTCCCCATCACTTACCTCACAAAACAATTACCAGCACTTTCGGATCTCGTCACCGTCGACTATCCCCCTCTGAACGCGGCCGCAACTGGAGACAAGCGCGTGCACGCCGCGAAGCTCTTTCCATGCTGTCTTCATCATCGCTATGGCGACGGGCAGCGTGGCGCGCGTCACGTACGTCACGGGGGCGGAGCTATGCCCTTTAAATCTTCTGGGCGCGCAATTCAAACTTGCTTGAAGATTTCTCAAGCTAGCTCAGCGTGGATTGCTCCCAGCTTCTTCGTTTTTGCTGCCTAAGTATGCCTAAGTATTATTTTGCTCTCCTGATTTACTGGACTCCTAACCTGGCTTACTCCTGATCACCTCTCTCGTCTGTGCCCCGAATAATTGGCTTTCTACTGGATTCTGGCTATCATTTTTTGACCATTCTACTCTCTGGCTCCCCGACTCGGACTACACCTCGACTACTCTAGACCTTCGTGCATGCTGCCATCTATTGAAGTCTGCCTCCTCTGTAGCCCTCGGTAGTGGTGGTATCAGGCAAGGATTGTCTTCTTCTGCAACTGGGGTCCCCCCTGCGCTGAATCACGGTACGTACACTACCTTACAGTCAGTCTGTATAGTGGTCTCCCCATGGCCATTCACTAGTTTGCAGTCCCCACACTTTTGTTTGTTCAAAAATAGCACTTACCCGACCAACCTCCACCTCTCCCCAACATGCATCTGCCGCTGGGGAGAAAGGCCAAATGTTCCTTCTCCCAGAAATCCTTTCAAGCCGCTGGGGAGCAGATAGGGTGGCAGGGTTAGCTGGGCTTGATACTGTGGAGGTATCCCATTTAGCCCCTGGGCACACTGATGACAGCACTTCTGCTGGGGAGATAACATCCCGGCAAGGCACAGTTTCAGGGGTATACTGCAGGGAACAGGACAAGGTGGCTGTGGTACCCATGCAAAGGAGTTGGGCAACAGTGTGTCCCAGGTGTGGAGACCGATGTCCCATCCACCCCTCCTGGGTCATTTTCAAAAGGTAAAGGGGTTAAATCCATGGGATGCAGTGGGCAGAGGCCAATTGCATTCTGCTCAGATGCTGGCACCTCTGCCAGGTACAAAAACTCCCCAAGCGGCAGGGGTGGACAGAGGCCAGCGGCACTCTGCTCCATTGCCAGCTCTTCTGCTGGCACATAGGGTGGGTAAAAACCAGGGATTGGGTTCCAATAGGGCTCCTTGAACCCAGGTGGAGGTGGGCACAAGGAGGGCAGGTCCTGTTTGGTTTTGGGGAACGGTGCCAGCAGTTCAACTGGGCATTCAAGGGGTGGCAGGGGTAACGGGTCTGGGGACGTGATGTCAGCCGGGGCCTCCACAGGGGAAATGGGACACAGGTCTGGGGTCTGGGGTCTGGGGTAGGGGCAGACAGGAGCCAGCGGCAATCTGCCCGGATGCCAGCTTTTCCACTAGGTCATCCACGGGGGTAAAGGGGCACAGTTCTTGTGTCAGTGCATCTGCTGGGGGAGGAGCAGCACTGATACTCACAGTCTCATAGGCAGGGGGCTGTATGTGGTGGAGTAGCTGTATGTATGCCTTCTCCAGCTCAACTTCTTGGGTCACCAAATAGTCCAGATCAGCCTCCAGTTTGGGCACAGTGGGAATATTTGCCTCCCTTAACTCCCGGAGTTCTTCCCACCGGTACTCTGTATCACTCCCGAAGCCCGGATCCAGCTGGAGATTTTCCAATAACAATCCAGGGCCACCAAAATCATAGCCCTCTGTGGGAGTTTCATCCTCCAGCTCAGGGTATAGCTGTGTGGCATACCACTGTAAAGCCCGGTATCCACAATCCAGGACCATCTCAGCATGGACAAGTTCCCCTAACTCATCCACCCATTCTTTTTGGGGCTGCTCACCCAGGTATGGTATTCTATCACTCAGCAGTCTCACATACCATTCCTGGGAGCTGGGGAGGACCTTACCCCGGTACTCCTGGTCCCGTATGAGAGCGTTCATCCACAGATTCAGGCGGCTGCAAGCTCGCTGTAACATCTCATCCTGCAGGACCGGACCGGTCATCATTTTGTAGTTAACAGCCAAGGTGGCTGCAGTACCATCCTGGTACTCCCTGGTCAACAAGCCAGTTTTGCAATATTTATAATCCATGGCCATCATGCCGACTGCTATCCCTTGCTGGTGCTCTGCTGCTTATCCACTGGGCTCTTGCAAGGAGGATCCCACCGCTTGCAACCAATGTAACGGACCGTCTACCGGACGAAGTAGACCCTCTGTCCGTTGTGGGAAATCACCTCCTTAGCCCCCACTTACAGCTCAGCATTCACCCAGCAAGTCTTTCCTGGACCCTTGCTATTTGTACCCAAATAGACAGGACATCTAGCAGTTAGGTACAGCAAGATTGAACAACTCCTTTATTTGTGTAACAGCACAGACTTATAAAAAGACATACACATGACATCACAGACATTAGTATAAAATGGGGGGAAGGAACTAAACATAGTTCTCCAACTAACTGGGGCTAGGAAAACATTAGACATTCAGACTGCAAACCAACTAGGAATTAACATAGAGTGAGTAGAACTAATTACAATACACACAGTAATGTACACAACATAATCAGTTTACCAGTTAATACAGTTAATACAGAACAATGGATGTTGGAGTAAACTATCAATTCTAGTCACTGACACAGTATGACCCTTCAGAGTGGTCTACTCACAGAAGTAAACGTTACACATAAACCAATACACTAACAGAATATAACTAACTAACAATTTAACGTATAGAGTTATGGTACATAAGCCAGGGTCCATAATCTACAGGGAGGTGTTTGGCCCTCAGGCCCCTCCAAGAACCCCAGTCAGGCAGGCTGTCAGAATTCACTTCGTGACAGACGCTATATAGACAATCTGTTTATTCTGTGGAAAGGACCAATAGAAACTCTACAAGAATTTTTTGATGAACTAAATAATAATTCCTTGGGCCTAAAATTTACTTTTGAGGCTGATCGGAGATGTGTAAACTTTTTTTGATCTGACCATCAGCAGTAATAAAGATAAAAAGGTCTTTGAGACACAAACCTATTTTAAAACTGTAGACAAAAATACCTACCTAAACGCCAAGAGTTATCACCACAAAAAGTGGATTAATAATATCCCTAGAGGAGAATTCCTGCGGATGCGAAGAAATTGTTCGAATCTAGAATTCTTCGATGCCCAAGCCCAAGTGATTGAGGATAGACTACTAGAGAAAGGGTATAATAAAGAAAAAGTAGAAATAAGTAGACAATCTGCTAGAAAAATGGTAAGAGCAACATCCATGTCAAATAGGGAACCAATAAAAGATAAAAACAAGAAATTAAAAATAGATAGAATTAATGGCATACATATAAATAATGGAGGAAAGCCCAATGACAAAAATTGTAAAAAATTTGAAACAGGCTTTATTACAACTTTTTCCGACAAAATTGGTGCCATTAAAAAGATACTAGATAAACATTGGTATATTATTCAGACAGATCCAATACTGAATAAAATACTCCCACAGAAGAGTGTAGTTATTTGTAGAAAAAATACAAGTCTAAAGACACTAATAACTCCATCAGATTTAACTAAAAAATTCAAGCAATTCCAAAAACCAACCCGCCCCAATTATGGGACCTTTTTGGGTACAAATAAGGGGTGGATACAGGTGTGGTCGTTGCGGCCATTGTCATATATGCCCCAGAAAGAAAGAGAGTTTTATCTGCTTTACTACAGGTTTGAAATATGATATTCATAGATATGTATCATGTATGTCAAAGTTTGTCATATATATGCTGGAGTGCCCGTGTGGCCTCCAGTACGTAGGACAAACTAGTAGATGCTTTAAAAAAAGACTATACGAACACAGATATAACATTAAAACAGGCTACTCCAAACATACTGTGTCAAAACATTTTAAAGAACATCATGATAAAAAAGACACTTTATTGAAAGCCTGGGTTATTGAACACATCATTATGGGGCCCCGAAAAGGAGATTGTCATTTAACCTTACGAAAAAGAGAGACCTTTTGGATACTAACACTGAACACCTTGGTTCCAAAAGGTCTGAATGATAAATTTGACATTATACCATTTTTAGAATAGAAACATCTATTCTTCTTTTTTCACATAAACAATCTAATAATATAATAAATAACCTTTTTTTAAAGATCCCCTGTAATACATATATCGTTTGATACTATAAGTCCTCATATTGAAGAGATTTTTGTCTGTGTCCAGTTAGAGGTGCAATAAAACACAGATAGAGATAAATATAGATATAGAGTATTTGTTACAATGTATGTATATATATATAAAGAAAAAAAGAGGGAAAAGGGGAGAGGAGGGGAAGGAAGGAAGGTAAGAAAAGAGAAATTTTTCTATGCTAATTGGGTTTTTTTTGTATGCCATTTTTCACCAGTTTCTATTATTTTTCTGTCTTGGAAGGTGTTATATATGTGTATGTACCGTTACTTGATGTATGGGTCTTCATTGTTTTTTATGATCCATCTGTGTCTATGTAAACGAAGGGTTAAAGAAATAATGATAACAACAAGGTATTATGATGTGTGTTGTTATATATATATAATTACCCGTCCTCCCTTCCCATTCTTTCGTTTGATACAAAGAGAACACTCTTTGCATGAGTGTATTCGCAGTCTCTTCCCCGCAATGCCGGCTATGCGGAGGTTGTGACGTGTCACCATGGAAACAGTGTTTTCTGTCTTCAGTCTTTCAACTCTATGGTTCCTTCCGTTTGAGTCCTCCTATAAACATCACTATCGTCATAGTAACGATGTGGTCTTTCCAAAATGAACATCTCTATGGTAGATACTTCTACCTTTCAGTACAAACAACTCCTCTATGGTAGCTACTTCCGGTTTCCTGATTCAATGTATTTTATTAAGGACCAGCTGTTTGTATTTGTCAATCGATGTTTTTTTCTACAAATGTGTATAAAAGCTGCTCCCTCTCCCACTGGGTTTATTGCACTACCGCCCACCAGCTGAAGAAGATTTTCGAAACGCGTCCTGTGGTTCCGCTGTCTTTTAGTGCAAAACAATCCCTATTGTTCAATAACCTGGCCAAGTGAGCAAACCCAGTGGGTAAGGGAATTATTTTGTATAGACTTTTTATATATATTGTATATTTGCTATGCTTATACAGCTATATATGTTTATTTTATGTCTGTAATTTTACCCTCTTTCATGTATGGCTGTTATCTTTATTTTGTATGTATGTTGTCCATGTGACCACTTATCTATGTATAGCTAGTGGCCTGTGACTACATATATCCTCTTTTTCTTTTGTCATTTATATATATAATTTTTACAAATAAATTTATATATTTTTATACTTACTCTGTCCTTGGAGTTTATTGAGTTGTATCTATAGCGCTGTCTCATTCTATAATATTTTGTTATTTTTTTACCATGGTTTTTCATTGTATTCTATATTCAAGACTAGCTGCTAATATTTTATTCAGGGGGAGACAAAAAATCTCTTTTTACTTTGGGATATCCATTCCTTCATATTACCAACCTGTACCCCTCCTACCAACAGCGTGTGTCCGTAAACATTGATGCATTGGTTAGTATTGAGGGTTTCTCCTTTTTTTGCACTTTATTTATGCACTGTTTTATATTAACCAGCGCTGTGCCTATTCTTTTTTATAATATTACTGGGCTCTGAGTGGCACACTATTACTGGGCTCTGACTGGCACACTATTACTGGGCTCTGACTGAAACAATACTCCTGGTATCTGACTGGCACAATATTACTGGGCTCTGAGTGGCACAATATTACTGGTAACTGAATGGCACAATATTACTGGTATCTGACTGGCACAATATTCCTGGTATCTATAATTGTACAATTTTCAAACATTGAAAAAATTGTCGGTGTTTTCTTACATTTTTATTATGGGGGGGGGGTGCCACACTCAGGGTCCGCCCCAGGTGCCAAATGCTCTAGGTACGCCCCTGGTGGACACGCATTCTGGAAGGAAGGCATAGGGCATATGCCACATCGTTGATTTTGGAAAAATCTTGTAAGGATTGATATATTTGGGACCTAAAGTCCTGGAGGAATGACGAAGTTGGAGATATTTGGTAGAAAACCCCACTTTGTCACCAGGGAGAAGTACGGGAAAAGGTGAACGATGTTTGTCTGCAGATTTCTTTTGCAACACCGTAGCCCGGGATAATTGCGAAGAAACAGCCCAGTGAGATTTGAGATCCTGAACCTGACGATCAGCAGCCTGTACTTCCGAAGGCAATCCCAAGTCCGGCAGGCTCGTAGCCAAAGGCTGCACAAAACGGGGGTTTCTGCAAAGACTCATGAAAGGAGCTGTTATATGACAATTCAGCGAGATGGAGGAGAGAAGGCCAAGTAGATTGATCCTCAATGACATATAAACGCAGATATTGTTTCAGAACCTGATTGGTCCTCTCCGTCTGACCATTGGTTTGTGGATGATGAGAGGAAGAAAATTTAAGAGAAATACCCAGCTGAGCACAAAGTGATCTCCAGAACCGGGACACAAACTGAGAACCACTGTCAGAAACAATTATTTGGGGCACCCCATGTAGACGAACGATTTCCTTCATGAAAACAGTTGCAAGCTGAGATGTAGAGGGCAGCTTGGGAAGAGCAACAAAATGAGCCTGTTTAGAGAAAAGGTCGACTACGACAAGTATGGCCGTGAACCCTTGGGACAAAGGAAGATCTGTGACGAAATCCATGGCAATATTGGTCCAAGGTCTCTCAGGGACAGGAAGAGGGCATAACAGGCCTGCAGGGCTACGTCTTGTAGTTTTGCATCTGGCACAGACGGTGCAGGCGTGAACAAAATCCCGAACGTCAGATTGCAAGGAAGGCCACCAAAATTTCCGGTCAATGAGAAACTTAGTGTTGCGTACACCACGGTGACCAGCGACCGAGGAAGCACGAGCCCAGGACAAGACTTGTCTCCGGAGGTTGGAGTGGACAAAGTAACGACCGACAGGAGGGCGACAATTGGTGGGCCTAGGGAACTGGGATCTGGCAATTCTCCACAGGAGGGAGGTGGACACAGAGGCAATGATCCTAGAGGCCGGTACAATAGGGTCCACCACAGAAGGAGTAGATTTGGTCTAAAAACGTCTAGACAGAGCATCCGCCTTGCAATTCTTTGACCCAGGCCTGTATGTGATGGAAAAATTCAAGCGGGTAAAAAACAAGGCCCATCTGGCCTGTCTAGGATTCAATCTCTTGGCTTTTTCTATATACAACAAATTTTTGTGGTCGGTGAGAATAGTGATAGGAATTTGAGTACCCTCCAAGAGATGACGCCATTCGTCAAGAGCCATCTTGATGGCCAATAACTCACGGTTGCCCACATCATAATTCAGTTCCGCTGAGGTAAAAGTTTTAGAAAAATACGAACAAGGATGGACTCTGTTAGAGATTTGGTCTCTTTGAGATAAAATAGCCCCAGCGCCAGATTCAGAAGCATCAACCTCCAAAATGAACGGTTGAGCCGGATTGGGCCTAAGAAGAATGGGTGCAGAAACGAAGGCATGTTTCAAGAACTGGAAGGCTTGGAGAGCTTGGGTAGACCATTTAGTCGGATCACTTCCCTTCTTGGTGAGAGCTGAAATGGGTGCAACAACTTTAGAGAAATTCCTGATAAACCTTCTATAATAATTAGCAAAACCCAGGAACCTTTGTATTCCTTTGAGATTGAGTGGTATTTGCCAATCTTGGATAGCAAAAACTTTGTCAGGATCCATTTCTAGACCGTCTGAGGAGATAATATAGCCCAGGAATTTGATTTTCGAGCACTCAAATTCGCATTTTTCAGCCTTGGCAAAGATATGATACTCTCGAAGATGAAGTAAAACCTGCTGAACGTGCTTTCTATGGTCAGAAAGATTCTTGGAATATATGAGTATATCGTCCAAATAGATCATGACATGAGATAACAACATGGCCCGGAAAACATCATTAACAAAACTCTGGAAGACTGCTGGAGCATTACACAATCCGAAAGGCATAACTAGATATTCATAATGCCCATATCTGGTATTGAAAGCAGATTTCCACTCATCACCCTCCCGTATACGTACCAAGTTATATGCACCACGTAAGTCTAGTTTGGTGAATATCTTGGCGGCTTGGAGTTGGTCCTATAGTTCAGTGATGAGTGGCAGTGGATAACGGTTCTTTATAGTGATTTTGTTCAGTCCCCTGTAGTCTATGCAAGGCCTTAAGGTACCGTCCTTTTTTGCTACAAAAAAGAATCCAGCGCCTGCAGGTGAGGAAGACGGTCAGATGAATCCCCTCTGAAGATTATCCTTTATGTACAAAGCGAGTGCTTGATTCTCAGGTTCAGAGAGAGGATATGTGTGCCCCACCGGAGGGGAGTAACCCGGTAATAGATCGATAGCACAGTCGTAGCTCCTATGAGGAGGGAGAACTTCGGCCTTGGCTTTAGAGAACACATCCAGGAAGTTCCAATATAACTGTGGAACCCGGGAACGAGGATCCTGAGGAGTTAGGGTAAGAACAGAGTTGAGTGTAGTAGGCAGATTGTCATTAAAGTCCCGACCACCTAGACAAATTAATTTGTCCCGAACGCCAATCAATGGAGGGGTTATTCTTTTTCAACCATGGTAACCCCAATATAATGGAGATGTGGGGACTAGAGAGGATGTCAAAGCTCAATTCTTCGCAATTGGTGTGACCGATCTTCAAACCCAAAGGTATGGTTTCTTTGGAGATTATACCAGTGCCTACAGGGGTACCATCCAAAGCAGATATAGAAATAGGAAGGGATTTAGACTTCAGAGGAATATTTTGTTGTTTTACCCAGGCTTGATCTACAAAATTTCCAGCTGCTCCGGAATCTATGAAGGCTTGGGTGGCCACTTGGTGGCCTGTCCACTGGAGCAAGACCGGTATTAACCCCTTAAGGACAGAGCCTTTGAAACATTTTTGTCCTTTCTGGACAATGGCTATTTTAATATTTCTGTGCTGTTTGTGTTTAGCAGTAATTTTCTTCTTTGTCATTTGCTGTACCCACACATATTATATATTGTTTTTATCGGGACAAGAAGGGCTTTCTATGGATGCCATCTTTTTGATCATATCTTATAATATTATTTTAAAAAATAATAAAATATGGTAAAAAAAAAAAAAAATACACAAATTTCCTGACTTTTATTTGAAACAACTTCTCCTCATCGACAAAAAAGTGAATGAAACCTGCTAAATAGATTCTACTATTTCTCCTGTGTACAGGGATACCACCCATGCATAGGTTTGTTGGGTTGTTTGGGGGCTAAAACGCCAAATTTGTGAGGTGCAGTTTTTTGTTTTCCAACTTGAAATTTTTACATGCAGACAGCCTGCACTCATGTCCCATTTGAGACATATTTGAAGCCAGCTAGTGTATTTTACCCCATCAACCCATATATTTTTTAAAAGTAGACACCCTAGGCTATCTCAAATGGTGGTATTTTAACACTTTCCATGCACTAATTCTACAACCAGCCTTTGTCAACGTTTGTGGTAGTAATTTTTGTGTGTTTTTTTTTCACAAATATTGTATTTCAGACATAAATTCACAGATTGTGGTATGTGTCATTGCCAAACAATAACCCAATATGTGTTCAACAACATCTCCTGAGTACAGGGATACCACCCATGCATAGGTTTGTTGGGTTGTTAGGGTCTAAAGGGCCACATTTTGAAGGTGCGCATTTTCAACTTGGAATTTTTACGTGTAGTCAGCCTGAGCCCATCTTGCATTTGGGACTTCTTTTTAAAGTAGGACAGTGTATTTTACCCAAAAAGTATATATTTTGTAAAAGTAGACGCCCTAGGCTATTTTAAATGGTGGTATTTTAACACTTTCCATGCACTAATTCTACCACCAGCCTTTGTCAAAGTTTGTGGTAGTAATTTCTGTGTGTTTTTTTTTCACAAATATTGTATTTCAGACATAAATTCACAGATTTTGGTATGTGTCACTGCCAAACAATAACCCAATATGTGTTCAACAACATATCCTGAGTACAGGGATACCACCCATGCATAGGTTTGTTGGGTTGTTTGGGGGCTAAAGGGCCACATTGTGAAGGTGCGCATTTTCAACTTGGAATTTTGACGTGTAGTCAGCCTGAGCCCATCTTTCATTTTTAAAGTAGGACAGTGTATTTTACCCAAAAAAGTATATATTTTGTAAAAGTAGACACCCTAGGCTATTTTAAATGGTGGTATTTTAACACTTTCCATGCACCAATTCTACCACCAGCCTTTGTCAAAGTTTGTGGTAGTCATTTTATTGTGTATTTTTTCCCACATACATTGTACTTTAGACACAAATTCACATATTTCGGTATGTGTCACTGACAAACAATACCACAATATATGTCCCGAGCACAGGGATACCACCCTTACATAGCTTTGTCAGCTTTGTTGGGGGTTGAAAGGCTTTGAGAGGTGCGCTTTTTGATTTTCAAACTTGGAATTTGAACATGTAGAGCAAGGAAGGGGTTAATAGCTCTTATAAGAGCCTTTGTAGTACTGTACAGAAAAATTAACCCCTAAAAATGCACAGACAAGAAAAAATGTTCTGCTATGCAGTGATCAGTGGCAGGGAAGGGGTTAATACACAGGCTACACTATACAAAGAGTATGGCTTTTATAAAAGCCCTTGGGACTCACAATTTTTTAACATTTTATTTAATTTATTACAATTCAAAAATAATATTATACAGATCTGTCTCTTTCCCTCACTAAAACTCAAGTGAGGAGAGGGAGGCATTTCCATATGGGTCAGAACAATATTTACCAATATTGATCGAACCAGATGAATGGTGATGCCCATCTGAGAAATCACCAAACCACCTTTGCCACTGATCGGCTGTTAATGATCGCTATACACGCGTTCAGACAGCTTCAAAAGGAATACACGTAATCCCCTAGTGGGTATAATTAACCCCTAGCGAGTGTGACAAAAAAAATGCTGATAGCAAAAAAAAATCCTTCTGCGACTAGATTGCTCCATTTGCGCTGCTTAGGCAGTGACCATATGCACTGCTTAGGCAGTGACCATATGCACTGCTTAGGCAGTGACCATATGTGCTGCTTAGGAAGTGATATACGGCAAGGAAGATGTTAATAGCTCTTAAAAGAGCCTTTGATATACTGTAATAAATCACAGTAAAAAACATTAACCCCTAAAAAAATGCACAGACAGCAAAAAATTTGCTGCTGTGTAAGATCACTGCGTACACAGCGATCAATTGCAGGGAAGGGGTTAAATACTGGAAACGGCTTTGGGTCTCAATTCTATTAAATATATTATAATTAAAAACTTACATTATACAGCTCTGTCTGTCTCCCTCACTAAAACTCAAGTGAGAGGGAGGCAGATCTACACGGGTCAGATCAAATATTTACAAATATTGATCTAACCAGATGAATGGTGATGCTCATCTGAGCAAACGCCAACCCACCTTTGTCACTTATCAGCTGTTACTGATCGCTATACATGCGCTCAGACAGCTAAAAAAATTTTTTTACGTTAAACGTAGTCCCCTAGCGGGTATAATTAACACGTGACGGGTGTAATAAAAAAGTTTTTAAAAAATTAAAAATGCTTCTGCAGCAAGATTGCTGCATTTGCGTCAGATCGCTGCTTAGGCAGTGATCTACAGCAAGCAAGGGGTTAATCTCTCTTAAAAGAGCTTTTTTTATACTGTAATGAATTACAGTAAAAAAAATTAACCCCTAAAAAATGCACAGACAGCAAAAAATGTGCTGCTGTGTATGATCACAGCGATCAATGGCAGGGAAGGGGTTAAATGGCTTTTATAAAAGCCCTTGGTGTTTAAAATGTTAATAAATATTTTATTTTGTTATTTTATTTTTTACTTTGTCTGATCTGTCTCTCTCCCTTACTAAAACTAGTAAGGTGAGGGAGGCAGATCAATACTTGTCAAAGGCAATATTTACTGATCATCAGAGCACTTACCATACATGCCTGCACACAGATCACACAGATCTGTTGTGCCGGCATCGATTAGCTCCCCCTAGAGCATCGGAAGTGAAATACATTCACTTCCGATGCACTTGCCATTAGAAGGGAAGCGCTGCCTGTATAGGCAGCGCTCCCTTCTACTGAGCCGATGGGGTAGCTCAGGAGAGCGACCACCATCAGTTCTGGGGGAGCATCATGGTGTTGGTAAGTGCCTCGCTAGCGAGGCACTTTAGCAACACCGGAGATGCTTAGAAAGCGAACGATCGTTTGCTTTCTAAGCACATGTGTGCAGCGGGCGCAGCCATTTTTAAATGCAGCGCGCCCCTGCACTTTTTTTTGGGTGTTGCACAATGCCTCTACCTAGAGGCATTGTAGCAACACCGATAGAGTAAAGAAAGCAACCGCTGGTCGCTTTCTTTACTCTGTTAAGTGCATGACGTGCCAGGCACGTCACCTGTCGGCAAGTCCTCGATTTGCCGTGACGTGCCTGGCACGTCATCTGTCCTTAAGGGGTTAAAAGTCTCTGATTTGAAGGAGAATTAATTTCTGGGGACATGTCAGAGCAAAATGGCCCCTTTGACCACAATACAGGCATAGATTTAATCTCCTGTGACAAGATTTTTCTTCGTCAGAAAGTCGTAGTATAGGACCAATCTCCATAGGTTCACTTATTGATTGATTATTTTCAGGTTCTGGAGTTTTGGTAGTATGATAGAATTTAGGTTGAAAGTGTCTTGGGTTTCTATCTCGATCCAACCTCCTTTCTTGGCAATGAGCATCGAGTTTCAGACATAATGCGATAAGGGATTTGAGGTCCTCAAGAAGATCTCTATAAGTTAACCCCTTAGTGACAAGACATTTTCACCTTGACTTTCCCTTGGTGACAATGGCTGTTTTGACATTTCTAGGGTGTTTGTGTTTAGCTGTAATTTTTTTCTTTCTCACATACAGTACCCACACAAATTATATGTTGTTTTTATCGTCATACGAAGGGCTTTCATTAGATACCATTATGTTCATCATATCTTATAATTTACTACAAAAAAAATCATAAAATATGATGAAAAATTTTAAAAAACCCACTTTTTCTAACTTTGAGCTAAAATATCATTTACACAAATAAAATCATTAAAAAAGACCCTGTCTAAATAGTTTCTAAATGTTCTCCCGAGTTCAAAAATATGCATGTTTCCATATTTTTTTGCGAGTTATGGGGCAAAAACCAAAAATAGTGTTTTTTGTTTTTTTCCTATAATGATCTTTTGACCCCAACCCGAACCCAAAATTTAACCCTAACACTAAATTTAACCCCAACTCTAATCCTTATTATATCCCTTAATATTTTTTAACTTTAATTAAATTGTAACCCTATCCCTTAGGCTAAAAAATATTTAATTTTAACCCTATAGGCTAATATAGCTAAATAACCTGTTTTTAATTAATTAAATATGTATTTTAAATATTTTCCATTGCAATGCTACTAAACTACCACTAGGGGCAGTCAAGTAGCATATTCAGAGCGACGGAACTGAAGTTACTTTCACTTCCGAAGCTCAGACCGGCAGAGGGCTTAGCCATATTGACGGAGCCGTATGCTCCGTCAATATGGCTCCCCACGATCGCTCCGTGGGGCGATCGTGGGGGTCCCAAAATAGACATTTCGGTGCTGGCTATTGCCTCGATGTCGAGGCAATAGACCAGCACTGTTAAAGCGGTTTTCGCGATCCTTGATCGCGAAAACCGCTTCATTCACTGCAGGACGTGCCAGGCATGTCCTTTGTCGTTAAGGGAGTTTCTCCCAGGACGTGCCTGGCACGTCCTTTGTCGTCAAAGGGTTAAAGCATCTTTGAGGGTGTCATTAAGACCTCTGCGAAATGCTGCCTTTAGTGCGCTCTGGTTCCACTCTGTCTCATATGCCAAGGTACGAAACTCTATGGCATACTGACCCACTGATCTTTTGCCTTGCTGCAGCTCCATGAGGTGAGTCTCCGCAGACTCCCTTCTTCCTGGGGCATCAAAGACTGATTTGAAGGCTGCAATAAATGCGTCTGCATCCTCTAACAGAGGAGAGTTCGGTTCAAGTACAGGAGATGCCCAGTTCAAGGCCTCTCCTTTCAGGAGATTCACAATAAAAGCCACTCTTGCGGTGGATGGGGAGAAGGCATCAGGTTGTGTGCAAAAATGTAGTAGACACTGGTTTAGGAACCCTCTACATTCACGTGGTGAACCGGAAAACTTTTCAGGCATAGGCATCTTTGGTGGTCTTGAAAAGCTATGAGCCCCCATGGCAGAAAACCCTTGATCAGACATGGTAGGAGCGGTCTGGACTGGATTCACATGAGTGGTGACTGACCGTAATAGATCGGCAACGGTATCTAGTTTTTGTTCAAGGGACTGTAGATGTGAAGCGTGCGTGGTCAGGATCTTGTCATGGCGTTCCTGTTTAGCCGAGACTCGGACCAGGTCCGTGGGATCCATAGTATGGCCTGAGATAATGTCACGGACTGGGTAGTATCTTATGATAGGAACCGCAATGCGATGACCTGGTATCTTACTGCAACAGGCATGGAGACAGAACAGTGTCTATTCACCTGAATGGAATTATACCCTATGGTTGAGCCTCAGGCAATTGACCACCCAGGACTTGGTACACTGACTGCAACAGCACACTGAAGCAGTGATACGCAGGGAGTACAGGATAAAGGGATAGTCAGCAGGCCGGGTCAAACACAACAGGAACAAAAGTACAACAAAGCAGAGGAGTCGCTAGGGGGGGACTACTGGGGCTGAAGCCCCGGATCTCCCCTCCATAGCCCTGAATGGAGACTCTGACCATGCCCCCTCGCGCTCGGCTCTGCCCCCTGCATGCTGCACTCTGGGTGCTGAACAGCACCAGACTCCGCCCCTCGCGGTCGGATCCGCCCCTCGTGCTTAACTCCGCCCCTCAAGCTTTGAACGTGAGTGTCTGGCAGAGTGTAAGTGAGAGTGGCAGAGTTATGAGTGTGGATGTATGTGAGTGGCAGAGTGTAAGTGGGTGTGAGTGGCAGAGTTATGTGTGTGCATGTGTATGAATGTGAGTGGCAGAGTTATGAATGTGTATGTATGTGAGTGGCAGAGTGTAAGTGGGTGTGTGTGGCAGAGTTATGAATGGGCATGTGTATGGGTGTGAGTGGCAGAGTTATGAGTGTGCATGTGTATGTATGTGAGTGGGCCACTCACATACATACACATGCACACTCATAACTCTGCCACTCACACCCACTTACACTCTGCCACTCATACACTCAGAGTGGCAGAGTTATGAATGTGCATGTGTATGTATGTGAGTGGCAAAGTGTAAGTGGGTGTGAGTGGCAAAGTTATGAGTGTGCATGTGTATGTATGTGAGTGGAAGAGTATAAGTGGGTGTGAGTGGCAGCTTCTAAGTAAGTGTAAGTGTGAGTGGCAGAGTTATGAGTGTGTATGTGTGTGAGTCTGTATTTGAGTGGTAGAGTGTGAGTGTTAGAGTGTAAGTAAGTGTGTGAGTGTTTGGAAGAGCGTAAGTATGTGTGAGTGAGTGTAACCATGAGTGGCAGAGTTATGAGTGTGTATGTGTGTGAGTGGCAGAATGTAAGTGTGTGTAAGTGGCCGAGTGTGAGTGTGTATGTGAGTGGCAGAGTGTGTGAGGCAGAGTGTGAGTGTTTGTAAGAGTGTAAGCATGTGTGAGTGAGTGTAAACATGAGTGTCAGAGTTATGAGTGTGCGTGTGTGTGAGTGTCAGAGTGTGTGAGAGTATAAGTGTGAGCAGACAAAGAGTCCCAGTCAAGGAAATCCGGGCTCCACCACTCTTAGCTGCAGTGCCTTCCAGCACTGAAAGGGTGTGTGTTCCTCTCACTGTGTGGTCCAGGTGCTGGCTTCCCACGCCTAACCCAGCGTTAAAGAATCCATAAATGAAGAAATGGTGAAGGGAAGAATCCGCACTCAGGAATCCAAGTTGAAAAATAGGTGATGTTTGTTTGCAGAAATGAAGTTACATGTGAAACAGCAGAAACGGGGTGGAAACGCGTTTCGCGTGGATGCACGCTTAATCAATGTGTGTGAGTGGTAGTGTGTAAGTGTGTGAGAGTGAAAGCGTGAGTGGCAGAGTGTGAGTGTGAATCCCAGTGAGATTACTAGGAGAACATGTGATTAATTACTATTATTCATATTGAATGTGATAATCAAGTGTGAAACAATGTTATCATCTCATATTTTTATTTTCAAACTTGATTATCACATTCAATATGAATAATAGTGATTCATCTTTATATATAGTCTTTATATTTATGGCAATAAAAGTCCATACACATGGCAAAAAAAATCCCATGTACCTCGTTATAGTATTAAAACCATACATTATGAATAAATGAGCTGCTCATTATATTATGGGCTTTACTCATGAAAGAGAGAAGTGCAGGGAAGTGAGATGGGAATTTCGAAATTAAGGCTAAAGTAGTAAAGTTGGAAATATTCTACCACTCAGTTGAATTCCCATCTCATTTCCCTGCACTTCTCTCTTTTATGAGCTCGGTAGAAGGAGCATATCTCAGGCATGGTCTGAGTATCAACTTAGGGTTTAAATACAGTTTAGGTGGTAAAACTCGCCCCCAATAGGTCACCAAAAAAGTATAAGTATAGCCCTTTAAGGCTATGCTAATTTTCTGTGTGTAGCGGTACTGCGCATGCGCGCAGTTTCTGTTTATTGCGCGTTCGTCGAGGGGAAGCAGTGAGCGCGTCTGCAGCCCTGGAGGGCTGAGACGCTGAACAGAGCCTACGTTGCCCGCCTGCCTTATTTGCAGAGGCAGCGGTAGTGGAGGTACGGACCTCGTGGCGGCAGGTATGTTTCTTTATTACACTAATTAACATGCAAACTAATAAGTTCAAAACACCTGTTAATCTTTCAGATGTCAATTCAAACCATTATAACTCAGCAAAGTAACAGGTTCAACCGTCCAGGATTTAGGGATTACTCAGTTGTGTTTAAATAAGAATATGTATAACACCTGGTGTGACTAACCACACCCCATGTTATAGATATTCTTATTTAAACAGAACTGGGTAATCCCTAAATACTTATACTCCCACACTCATACTCACACCCTTATACTCATACTCATACACACTTATACTCATACACACACAGCCAAGTTCACCCCTCACCGCTTGTCTGCTCCTACAGAGAGGAGCAGTTATCAGTGGGTAAAAGACCAGCGACGTCGGTCATCTGCTTTGTCTCACAATAATCGGGCGCATGCGCACTATGTGAAGAAGCGTTCAAGTCAGAAAGCAAACAGTTAATCAGCGCGCATGCACCTGATTATCAGGAGAAGAAGCAGACATGCAGTGAGAGCTGAACCTGGCAGCAAGCCACAACTGAGGGCTCGGTGTGCCATAGGTTCGCCACCACTGATATAGACACTGAAGATATAAAGTTTTGTTTCATTTAGTCACTTCCTGTGCTCCTCAAATTGCATACATTGTATGGCCTCTAAGTGATCTTGGTCTTGTACACAGTAGGATCTGTGCAACAGTGCAACACATTGTCTGATGACATCACTAGATAGTCAGGAAATTCCATTAATTTGAATTACATTATTTTAATCTCATTGGTTCCTGCAGCAAAAAATAATAAAAATCTTTTACTCAGCTAGTAAGGGCAGTCCCTTTAAAAGCTGAGTTAGAAAATTTCGACAACATGCCTATCTTTGCTTCACTTTTCTATCCTGAGTCTCAGTGAAAAAAAAATAAGTTTAAAGGTGAAATGTTAAATGCTAATGTACATTTATGCGAGGAAGCATGCAGACCTTATTAAGGAGCACAAAATTATGATTCTGCAAGACCTCTCAAGATTTGTTTTCACCTACCATTACCGATTCAGACCTGTCTCCTGCAACAGTGCCACCTGCCTCCCACCTCAATAGATCCGATCTCCATCTAAAACAGGTTGTGACTCACCTGCCTGAACAAATGTCATTCCGACAAGGCTGCTTGCACTCAGCTGTAAAACCAACTGATCAATGTCATTCATAGAGCTCCATCAAAACAATTAATGCTTCTATCTACAGATGCCGTAAAGGCATTTGGTTGGGTGACATGGACTTTTCTGGAAGCAACCCTGAGACAGATTAACATAGGACCCTTAATGTTGAATCTTATTATGGCACTTTACTCCTGTCCCACAGCCCGAGTGAAAGTAAATGGCTCCCTCTCCGATCCCTTTATCATTTTCAATGTTGCTTGCCAAGGGTGCCCACTGTCGCCATTGTTATTCATCCTCACGACTGAGGCCTTCATGTCAGCGATTTGCCTAAATACTTCCATCACTGGATTAGACTTTGCCAACTGATAAATTAAATTGGCAGGCTATGCAGACAACGTACTTTTTATTATAACAAATCCCCAGTCCACTGTCCCAGCTATTCTACAGGAATTTGAAACTTACAGCCACCTTTCTAACCTTAAAATAAATTTATCAAAGTCAGAAATACTAAATGTCACCACACGCACTGTGCCACACATCAGTAAGTGCTCACGTTCCCCGAGCTTATAGATGATGCAGGGCAGCATATTTCCGATTGCCTGAATCATCACTACACAGGGGGAGCGCGAACAGCATTTACTGAGCCTTTGTGTGTTCAACTCATCTCCATGTGTGGGGAGAGGAAGACATACATGGGAAGCAAGAGAGACATAAAATGGGGGGTTGGAGAGAGATAGACATGGGAAGGAAGAGAAAAGAGACAAACATGGGAAAGGGGAGACATACATGCAGGGAGAGGAAAGAGACACGCATGAGGAGGGAGAGGCGACAGACAGAGATAAGGGGAGGGGGGCGCCACGGGGGTGGCCCGCACATGGTGCCTGAACGCGAAAGGCCAGCTCTGGTCACACAAGCATACTGTTTTAAGAAATTAGGACTCCCACACATACAGTTGACTATCCCCCACCCTCTTCATACATACTTACTGTATGACATATGTACGAGACATCATTGAGGTATAGTGTATAGTCCCCTAAATCGAGGAATGTATGTAAAGTATCATATGTGACATTATCTATACCATATACTGTATGCTACCCCTAAGTTCTGTATAATGGTTATGTGACTATTGTATTGTGAAATTTTTTTACAATAAAAAAACAAACAGTATGTCACCTGAGATTACATGTCACATGAGATAGCACGCATAATAAATATAAAGATAACATTAAGCAGTGCTGTATTTACCGTGAGGCATCCTAGGCGGATACCTAGGGCGGCAAATTTTGGGGGGCGGCAGCGCCCCCCAGCACTGAAAAAAACCCGGCCCTTTAAAAAAAATAAAAAAGACCGCGCTTGCAGGCAGAGACGGAGGTGAGAGGGGATCGGAAGATCCCCCCTCACCATCGCTCTGCCTGCCAGGCTGCACGGGGGGCCGAACAGGCAGCACAGAGAAACCTCCGTGCTGCCTGTTCGGCTCCCCGTGCAGTGTGACACGGAAGTGCCGACAGTCACGTGACGGGCGCGCTGACGTCATACGCGCGCCCGGTCACGTGACCTGTCGGCACAATTGCCGGGGAGCCGAACAGGCAGCATGGAAGGACCATGCTGCCTGCCACTAGCCACCAGGGAAAGGTAAGTGCTGATGGAAGTCAGAGTGTGTGTGATGGGAGACAGTGTGTGTGACTGAGTGTGATGGGAGTCAGAGTGTGTGTGATGGGAGACAGTGTGTGTGACTGAGTGTGATGGGAGTCAGAGTGTGTGTGATGGGAGACAGTGTGTGACTGAATGTGATGGGAGTCAGAGTGTGTGTGATGGGAGACAGTGTGACTGAGTGTGATGGGAGTCAGAGTGTGTGTGATGGGAGACAGTGTGTGTGATGGGAGTCAGTGTGTGTGAGCTTGATGTGAGTCTGAATGTTATGTGTGATGTGGGGTCATGAAATGGAGGTGATGGGGCATGTCTTAGGTGTGTAAGGTGGGTGTGCAGCTTGGGTAGGGGGATGCCTGGATTTTGTCTGCCTAGGGCAGCACAAAATCAAGATACACCACTGACATTAAGTTAATAAATAGCACTAGAGTAATGCTCACTATATTGCCTGTGAGTCTCAACATGTAACAATACACATAAATAAGCAAAAGTAAGAATAATTCCCAGTATAAGCAAAAAGAGACACAAATAGGGTCAACAAAAAACCTTTATCTAGAGGGGTCCATTCTTCACCTCCTTTTGCTCCTGGTTGCTCCTTTTGTGTCTCTTTTTGCTACTACCTGGGGTTAAGCCAGTAGCGATTTCGTGTGATGGATTTATCATATTGATTTTTTAAATCTTATTTTTATTAATCCCACTATCCTGTAACCTTAAAAGCCCAGCTGGAGAATATGAAAAATGTAGTCCATCAACAGCTCAGGAAGTAACATACCGTAAATGCACAATACATTCATTTATGATAAGCTATTAAATAGAGACACTATCCTGTAGAGGTATTTTTCTGACCTGTGTAATGAGTCTCAGGAAGATACAGGATGAGCCAACAGCTGCAGAATTTCAAACAGGCTGTTGCTATGGTGACCAGAATGTTTATGATGCTGATGATGCTGTAAACAGACAGTTGGCTGGGCAGTGGGATCATGCAGGACATCTTACACTCAGCAGGAACACGATGGAAAACAGAAATCTCCTCCTCAGTGAAACTTTATTGACAATACATAAAAAATGATCATGAAAGTGCACACTCTACTGACGGGGTGCCAGGCCAGAGATCTCCACCTTGATCACCAAATAAGCAGTAGTGATGCACCGGAGCCGACACTCACAGTGATATGATTTATTCCAAACTATAGCAATGTTTCAATCCAACAGAATATGACATAGAAACTGGATGAACTGAACAGGATGGGTCCAGAAAATCTGAAAGGTTGATTACCATGAATGAGCTTCAAGGGTTTGTGTCAGAACCAAGACGCCTTCCAGATAAACCACATCTGGTAAAGTAAAGAATATTTTGATATCATTTCTATGCAGATGTGTTATAACTGTGCAGAGAAACTACAGCTCATAAAGATTATGGTCAGCCATGTCATATGTTTATCATGGGCATCCGCAGACATTTTTTCGGGGGGGGGGTGGCATAATTTTAACGTCATCCTTTCTGCGCCGCGCCTCTTTTTGACAAGTTATCATGAAGTGGAGGAGCTTTGTCATTATCAGTGAAGGCATGCAAAGGGTTGATAAACCAGATACAGATCTACAGCACCAGATATAAACCAACCACACTAGATATAGCCTCACTGCACCAAATATAGATCCACTGTGCCAGATATAGACCCACAACACCAGATATTAACCCACGGTACCAGCTAAAAATCCATGACACAAGATATAAACCACAGCACCAGATAAATATCCAGAGTTCTAGCTGAAACTCCACAGCAACAGATAGAACAACATAGCAAAGATATAACCCCATAGCACCAGATACAACACTATAGCACACAATATAACCCCACAGCCCCAGATACAACACTATAGCACACAATATAACCCAACAGCACAAGACACACCACTATAGCACACAATATAACCCCACAGCACCAGATACAACACTATAGCACACATTATAACCCCACAGCACAAGATACAACACTATAGCACACAATATAACCCAACAGCACAAGACACAACACTATAGCACACAATATAACCCCACAGCACCAAATACAACACTATAGCACACATTATAACCCCACGGCACAAGATACAACACTATAGCACACAATATAACCCAACAGCACCAGACACAACACTATAGCACACAATATAACCCAACAGCACCAGACACAACACTATAGCACACAATATAACCAAACAGCACCAGATACAACACCATAGCACACAATATAACCCAACAGCACCAGACACAACACTATAGCACACAATATAACCTCTTAGCACCAGATACAACACTATAGCACACAATATAAGCATACGGCAACAGATACAACACTATAGCACACAATATAACCCCACAGCAACAGATACACCACTATAGCACACAATATAACCCCACAGCACCAGATACAACACTATAGCACAGAATATAACCCAACAGCACCAGACACAACACTATAGCACACAATATAACCTCTCGGCACCATATACAACACTATAGCACACAATGTAACCCAACAGCACCAGACACAACACTATAGCACACAATATAACTCCACAGCACCAGATACAACACTATAGCACACAATATAAACACAAAGCAACAGATTCCCTAAACACCCAAATTCCTAAATCCATGAAATTTCTTTATCTCTTTCCCCATCATTTTATGTTTTATTCCTCAATGTCAGTTACCTCTTTTCACCTACATTTTATCTTTTCTGCCCCATGTCACAATTTTGTCTGTATTCTGCTCTAATCAATCACCTCTTTTCATCCTCTATTATCTTTTCTGCCCCATGTCATCCCATTTTGTTTGCAATCTGCCTCCATCTATCACATCATTTTATCCTCCATTATCTTTTCTGCCCCATCCACTTGTCACCATGTTGATGTGAGCAGAGCCTGGTCAGAGGAGCTGCTCAGACTGGACAAATGAAGACCTAAGGGAAATGGGAGGGACCTCCCTGGATTTACCCCACTCTTCCATGTACCTTGGCTGTTTTGTTTTTTAAAGCTATTATAAGCTCTTCCTACCTGTTACAGAGGCTCAGCTATGTCTCAGTCTCTGAGTATCTTCCCCTGTTTCCTCCATGATGTTGCACTGCAGGCTCTCTTCTGTCAGTCATGCTGCCACATGGAGGGCTGAGGGGCGGGCTATAACTTCATATCCCCGGGCACCCCTGTCATTGGCTCTCCATGCAGCATGACTGACAGCTGCAGAGACCTGCACCAATGTGGATGGGAGACCAGTATTACAGCAAGCAGAGTTGCAAAAATCCAGGGGGGGCAAGCGCACCCCCTTGCCCCCCCCCCCCCTGCGGATGCCCATGATGTTTATTATGGTTTACATGAAAAACAAAACAAAACAATGGGGTTTATTCACTAAGCTGTGAATTATGGTGGATTGACAACTTGGTTGAATGGAAAAATTCTCCAGCTCACTTTTTTTCCTAGTTCAGCTATTTTGGCCTTAACCTTATTAGTAGGTCAATATGCCACAGGAAACAAGTAGAGTTAAAATGATACCATTTATTTGCATTACATTTAATTAAGGAATCTAGTAACTTGTTCTTGAATGCTTTCAATCAAACTCTACTACCGAATAAATGGTATCATTTTAACTCTACTTGTTTTTCCTATGGCTAACCTGTTACACTGTTAAATAATTTAATATACCCAACCTCAATATGTGGACACTAAGTCACAATACATAGAAATATCAGTCAGTGCACAACTTTAAGGCTGCTACCCTAGATGACAAAATTGTCCATATCAAGCTTGACCCACCATTACACTACTCCAATGATGCTGGGTCTTTTTTATGTACATAGAAGCCTGTATATCTTTTGGGTATAGCACTCCATCCACCCACTCACAGGTGGACTATATTTATATTGCTAGCTAGTATAGGACCACCAATATTGGAGTACATTGACACAGTAGTGGGCTAAGCATAATATGGCCAAAATCTCCAATTTTTCAACCTAAGATAGGTGCTTCTAAAATATCTTTAAGGTTGTGCACTGATATTTCTATATTTGTGTATACATTTTAGTCTGTTCAGCAGCACACTATTTTAGGATTGTGCTCCAAATTATCTTGTATTTGCATGGAGACTAAGTCAGAGCCCTCTTGGTGTCCAAACCTTACCTGTCTGGACAGTAAGTCAAACCCCTCTTGCCCTTCCCCCCACACAATTTAAATTTCACCCTGTTTAACCTTATTCCCACCCTTCAACAACACCCCGTGTTGTAGAAAAAGAAAGGTGCATTTCTAGTGTAGGCCTAGCCTGTCACTAGTGTGGCTCATGCAGCAGCAGTTGCAGAGATTCAAACAACCTGTTACTATGGCGACCGGTATGTTTATGATGCTGAATCCTGCAAACATTTGGTTGGCTGGGCAATGGGATGCTCGACATCATAGAGATGGAGTAGAGGAAATAATCATATGGCATGTAGGTGTCTTGTGAAACAGAATTTATACAATGTGTAGTCAAGATGGGTGTGGTTTGATTATATTTTGCACCAACTGTAAGTCTAATGAGTGGAATTTAAATTGTAACATTTAACACCGGGAACGGGGGACTAATAAAATGATTCAGAAAAATTGGGCAGACTAGATGGACCGAATGGTTCTTACCTGCCGACACATTCTATGTTTCTATGTAACATGTCATCACTTTTCTTCTTTTTATCATTTGTAGATGCATTGGACTGTTACTATTATATTCATTAATGATGAATATTGATATTAATGATTATAATGCTAAAGAGTAAGGGGTAATCAAGTTTTACATAGCATAGCTCACATGCATAGCTGTGCATAGCTCACAAACTGTAACATGGCATAACTTTTTAGTGTTCAGGATATTTTAAGATAAAAATAATGTTTTTATCTGGAAAATGGCTTCTTTTGCCTGATTAAAATGCCTTTTGAACGATGCTCCTAGCTGCACCATGCACAAGATATTGATGTTTAATCCAAGTGTAGAACGTAGACAAAATTCAGCTCTCAAAAATCCCCAACTTGCCTTCTATTTGAGCTGCATGTAACTCAGTTGTCAATCCACTGTTTCATACCTCCCAACAAGCCATACTTGCAACGTTGTATGCAGGGCACTGTGGCATCCTTGGGAGAGTTGGCAACAGAGGCAGTGTGATACTTTGGGCAATGTTCTGCTGGGAAACCTTGGGTCCTGCCATTCATGTGGATGTTACTTTGACACGTACCACCTACCTTTGCATTGTTGCAGACCATGTGCACCCTTTATTGGAAACAGTATTCCCTGATGGCATGTATCAGGATAATGCACCCTGCTACAAAGCAAAAATGATTCAGGAATGGTTTGAGGAACACACAGTGCTGTATTTACCGCGAGGCATCCTAGGCGGATGCCTAGGGCGGCAAATTTTGGGGGGCTGCCGCCCCCCAGCACTGATTTTTTTTTTTAAAAAAATAATAAAAACCCGGCCCTTTAAAAAAAAAAAGACAGCGCTTGCAGGCAGAGACGGAGGTGAGAGGGGATCGGAAGATCCCCCCTCACCATCGCTCTGCCTGCCAGGCTGCACGGGGGGCCGAACAGGCAGCACAGAGAAACCTCCGTGCTGCCTGTTTGGCTCCCTGTGCAGTGTGACACGGAAGTGCCGACAGTCACGTGACGGGCGCGCTGACGTCATACGCGCGCCCGGTCACGTGACCTGTCGGCACAATCGCCGGGAAGCCGAACAGGCATCATGGAGGGACCATGCTGCCTGCCACTAGCCACCAGGGAAAGGTAAGTGCTGATGGGAGTCAGAGTGTGTGTGATGGGAGACAGTGTGTGTGACTGAGTGTGATGGGAGTCAGAGTGTGTGTGATGGGAGACAGTGTGTGACTGAGTGTGATGGGAGTCAGAGTGTGTGATGGGAGACAGTGTGTGTGACTGAGTGTGATGGGAGTCAGAGTGTGTGTGATGGGAGACAATGTGTGTGACTGAGTGTGATGGGAGTCAGAGTGTGTGATGGGAGTCAGTGTGTGTGACTGAGTGTGATGGGAGTAGGAGTGTGTGACTGAGTGTGATGGGAGTAGGAGTGTGTGTGTGTGATGGGAGTATGAGCTTGATGTGAGTCTGAATGTTATGTGTGATGTGGGGTCATGAAATGGAGGTGATGGGGCATGTCTTAGGTGTGTAACGTGGGTGTGCAGCTTGGGTAGGGGGGTGCCTGGATTTTGTCTGCCTAGGGCAGCACAAAATCAAGATACACCACTGGGAACACATCTGTGTGATGTGCTGGACAAATAAGTCCAATCCATGGAGTCCCCCACCTCGCTAATTACAGGACGTAAAGGATCTGCTGCTAACGTCTTGGTGCCAGTAACCACAGCACACCTTCAAAGGTCTAGTGGAGTTCATGCCTCAACAGGTCAGGGCTGTTTTGGCATTAAAATGGGACCTACAAAATATTAGGTAGTTAGTTATACTGTTATGGCTGATCGGTGTATACTGTATTGATTTATGTTTTAAGTAACTTTAATATTGAAGCAGTGATTTTTTTTTAATATTAAATGCACTTTGTTCCTGCTGTTGAACCATATATTTTATATATATATATCATTTTATGCTATTTTTCCTAATACAGGACTAATAGTAGCAGCTTCCTTTCCCAATGTCAGGCTCCGAGGCCTGCTCGCACACTACCCTAGGAGTCCTTAACTCGAACACCTCAGCCCCCCGTCGTGAGTTAGATCACATCCCTGGCCTCAAGTAGTCTTTGTATTGCACTCTGCAAGTGCATATGTGCTACAGACAGTTAGGCAGGGAGTGTCCTGGTGTGCAGAACACCATTGGGGGAATCTGAAGAGGCGGTGGAGGAAGATGTATACCATCCTGGTTTTTATCCTTCAATTAAAGAAAAAGGTAGAGTAGAGCAGCATTCTTCTCCTGTTGGCAGCTTACAAATTTAACTGCATACACATAAAGTATAATGTTTCAAGTATATTTAATTCACCAGCCGGTGCAGCCAACAAACATCAGATCACAGCTTGAGCGTTAAGCGTTTTGTGCTACACAGAGCACTTAATCATAAGCATATTTCAATGATGTTAGAGAAGGAGGGCAGTGACCTGATGCTTGTGGGAAAGGCCTCGACCCTTAACTATGTAAAACCCCTGCACACAGTTTGGACATATTGAGTTGCCGGGTCTCTATTTGTGCAGTCTCCTGAGTGTTCCCTTATCCTTGCTGGTTCCCCTATTTGTTTGGATTCATTGGCTCTCCCCATTTTAAGCTTGTTTCTGGACTTCTGTGTACTCTCCTAACCTGACCTTTGGCTTGCCCTTGGCTCCTCTGTATTCTCTTATCCTGGCCTTTGGCTTGCTCCTGGAATACTGTGTTCACATACCCTGACCCTGGCTTGTTTCTCCATTTGTTACCCATTTGCTGCCTGGCATACCCCTACTGCTTTGCCTTCCTATATATTTTGGCATCCCTGCTACATGCTCCTAGCACACCTCCCAATACCCCATTGCAGGCATAGTAGGATTCTATATATTCTATTTTAGAATAGCCAAGACAGAATAGCTGTCAGGTTACCATCAAAACACATCTACTTTTGATATTGTCTGCAGTATGTACCATCGGTCAACTGAACTTGGTGAAGTTCTTAACCAAGTGCATCAGGGGTGTATCTTGGTTTTGGGCACCCCCCCTACCCACGTTGCACACCCACAACATGCCCCATCATTCACGTTGCACACCCAGGACATGATCCATAACCCACATTGCACACCTAGGACCCCTCCCCATTACATGCCCCGTCACCCACATGCACACACATTAAATGTCCCATCACCCCCATTACAAGCCCCCATAACCTCCATTACATGTCCCTATCATATTCTTCATTACCCAAAAAAAATTAATTTATTATTTCCCCCCAGAGGCATACAAGGCAAGTGCCGCCCTAGGCACTTGCCATGTCTGCCTCGGGTTGAAGTGCGTACAATGACAAGTCAAATATGCAATGAAGGGTTTTTGTGTGGTGCCTAATCTGACTGAGAAGCCCATATGTTTTATGTGATTACCTAATGAAATTAATAATATCCACCCCCTCATTCTAATCTTCTGCATGGTGTGCAGCCGTCCCCATAATAAAGTTGGACAATTCTGAAACATACAATAAGCAGTGACATGTAGATCATTTATTATATAATAAATTATGAAATACAGTTGAAAAGTGTTTTCACATAGCATCTGTTTCAACCACTTTAATTTGGTTGACATGAAGTTTGGTACATATCTTTTAAGTGCAGATGGGGTTCACATCTTTAAGTGAAAAAAAATATTGCATCTTGAAATCAAAATCAATAGGTCTCCTTTGAGGCTCTATGTAGTTGTGAGTCATCTTATTTCCCAGGTAGGTAATAAGTTTACAACACTCCACAAATTGCTCCATCTTTTTCTTATATTTGTTCCGTATGTAGTCTGATTTGCGTTGATTGTGTGCTGGAAAATATGAAATACCTTTGGTATTATTCACAATATTTTTTTCAAAATAAACATACAATTTAAAATACTGAGATTTATCAGTGTGGATTGTTACCTTTCATGTGAGTCAATGACTGTAGACATGGGAACGGAAGGAGAGACAGACAGACATGGGAAGAGAGAGGAGAGAGAGACAGACATGGGAAAGAAGAGGATACAAAGACAGACATGGGAAGGAAGAGGAGAGAGACGGACATGGGGAGAGGAAAAGACAGACGGACATGTGCCCCTCCCGAGATCAGACTCTGGATCCGCCCCTGTCTCGCACACTGTATTTTGCTTTCCTGCTCTCTGTCTTTTACTTTCTCACTCTTTGTCTTTTACTTTCCCGCTCTCTGTCTTTTACTTTCAATCTCTCTCTTTCATTTACTATCTCGCCACATCTTCTACTTTCCCTCTCTCTGTCTTTTACTTTCAATCTTTGAGTCTCTGTTTAACTTGTGCTTTCTGTCTTTTACTTTCAATCTCTCTCTCTCTCTTTTACTTTCAATCTCTCTCACTCTCTTTTACTTTCAATCTCTCTCTCTCTCTTTTACTTTCAATCTCTCTCTCTCTCTTTTACTTTCAATCTCTCTCTCTGTCTTTTACTTTCCCTCTCTCTTTTACTATCTCGACAAATCTTCTACTTTCCCTCTCTGTCTGTTACTTTCAATCTTTGAGTCACTCTTTTACGTGTGCTTTCTGTCTTTCACTTTCAGTCTCGCAGCCTGTTTTTGCTTACTTTTCTCCACATATTTTCCTTTCCTTCTCTGTCTGCCTTTTACTTTCTTTCTGCATCTCTGCTGCTTTCAAACGCTCAATGTGGTTTTTTTAAACTTTTTTTCTTTCTTTCTTTCCCATTCACCTTCACTTTTTTGCTTTCCATCTCTCGGATTATCTTATCACTTTGCCTTTGTGTCATCTATTCACTAAACTGTGTTTAACTAACAAGAAACTACAAAAAGACAGGCATTTTTTGCCAAGTTGGAAAGATAGGCTTAGCACAGTTTACTGCTTAGTGAATAGTACTATGTGGGGTCTATCCACTAAAAGGTGAGTTGCAGGTGAGCTGAACATTTCATCCCCATATAACTATACATTTGTGCATGGACAAACCTGGTGATCTTACTCTACTAAGCAAACTCAGCAAAATGTATAGCTAAATTGGTGAGATTAAATGTTCATATCACCTCAACTCACCTGCAACTCAACTTTTAGTGCACCTCTATGTCTTTCTCTTTCTTTCTTCATTCTTGTCACATTTCAGCCCATGTGTGTCTTTTTATCATGTTTGCCTCTTTACATTGTCTTCACCTTAGTTACTGCTCTGTTTTTCTTACAAAGCAGTAGCTAGTGTGAGGTGACTGAGGCACTCACCTCAGGTGTACGCAACCCCACAGCATCTTGTGAGCAGTATGTCTGGATGAACCTCATAGGAATTAAAGTCATCCAGCCAAAAGTGTCCCATAATATGTTTTACTAAGAAAGCTAAAATGAACCCTCCCATGAGATTGCCTTTGTGGGGTTCCTCGGCTGTTTTTTCTCTCATTTCTATGTATTGCTAACTATATACTGATGGGAGGTATGCTGCATCACTATTAATATCTGGCTAACTACATGTTGAGGGGAGCTTCACAATACCACCTAATTATATACTAATGGGAGCTTCACTATACTACCCTGGCTAACTATAAACTAATAGTGGATACAATATCTGGCTCACATGGGAATGATATAGTATCACCCTCATTGACTGTCCACCTAAATTAAGAATCTATTAATTTAGCAGAAAGGGATAGCAATGGCTGTGTTTTTCGACTTGCATTTTACAATCTCTTTCCTCCTCCATCTCTCTCTATGTGACATTGATGTGTGAGAGAGGCAGGAATGTTGTATTGGACTGTGCAATGGGATGATCAGACAATTGAGGAGGCAAAGAGTAACCGGTATGTACGGGACTATTGAAAGAAGCTGATACAGACCTATATTTTCAACGCATGTAAACTCATTGTACAGTGTGATACAGTACATTTATTTTGTTGACTTCCCTCATTAAAGTAAAACATTTGTGTTTGATTTAGTAATAATCTACCTTTAACTGCATTTGATTAACCTGATCAGGATAAGGGTTTCTTAGTGTGGAAAAGACCAGAGACCAGAACAAATTTCAATTTTGATATGGGGTTGTTTTTCCCTTTGTCATTTAATGTATCCATACAGGTTATAGATTGTTTTTAAAAGGACAAGTGAATCTTTATTTGGATATCATATAAATATATACATTCTATAATTTAGTATTAAATATTTTGAACCCCCCCCCCCAACCTATTACCCAACTAACGAATACAATAAAAAACACGATTCCCAGACAAAAGATAATATAGAGAAAAATAAATGTGAGTAGTACAATGTACTGGTCAGAGTGATAAGTCCCAATGTTATAAAACACTGACTTTGTCATATGATTGCCTGTGATTTAGCATCACAGCAATCACATGACCCCCAGAGCACCAATTGAGTTCAGGTTGCAAGTAGCCTGATTTTCATGACATGATAACCCGCATTAATGCTGGGAAAGGTAACTTTGCAGGTAAAAACATGTAAATTATGGGCAGCTCTCTTACCTTTTAGGTGATAAGCAACATACAGCAAAGCGGATCTTTTTACACTTAGAAAGGGGTACTTTGGTTTCAGACAACCTACATCATTCAGTGCTTTTATTAAAGCCGATGCAGCTCCCTGAACAAAAGTAAAAACATAACTTACTTATGTGCTACACAATAACCAGGAAATCTGCAAGCTGTCAATAATATCCACCCACTCCTGGAACCTGCACAAACCTGCTTTAAAGTTGCACTAAGTGATTTATTTTATTACCATTTGCTTAACTAATAGAAGACAAACTTGAAGATAAAAGTCCCAATGTGCAGCAAATGATGAAAATCATCCAGATCCTTAAAACATTACGTTTATTATATCAAAAAATGTTAAAAAACGATACACAAAAGCCCATACTTGATGGAGCTACCTTACGCGTTTCGTCCAGAATGGACTAAATCGTAGGTCTCTAATAGAAGAAAATGTAAAAAAAACTGCCCAAAGTAGCGGGCTTGACACTGACATAATGGCTTTTATTTTTGGGGTTGTTCTCAAATCCATAGCAAGTGTAATAAGATTTGATAATACTTATTTTCCATGTGTAATTGATTTTAAAATACTGTTTCATACTTAATGTTAATGCAGTGGGTTAAACTTTTAAAATGCTGATTCTGTAACGTCAGAAAGTTTACAAAACATCAAGGAGCATGACATTCCCAAACATTTGCAGCGAGGTTAGTCATCCCTGCTTAAGGCTATAGTTTAGCACTACTGTAAACATATACATGTATTAAAATAAAATTGTTTATTTAGTTAGTAACAAAACTGACCTGTTCCAGGTATCCGGTCAAAGGAAGTGATGTCAGCATTAGTGGTTCCATTTTAGGCGGAAGTTTGCATGGAAGCTTATGATTCCAATATTTTTCTGGAAGTCTAGAAAAATGGATGCAAAATAAAACATTTAGAAGGTAGTCAAGATGGCACGACACAAAGTACTAGTAATACCTCAGTAAATCATTTTGTGTAGGTTAAAATCTGTATATTTGGCTGCCACTGTAAGGCATATAATCAAAATGTTCTCCACTATATTTCAATATTGTTTTAATCCCTAGTCTACCACACAATAAATAGGTAGAAAATCAGGAAGGGAATGGCAGTATTTTTACAACAATCTAAGCACCCCACTTGCACAATTAGGGTCAAACAGTTTGACACTCAATCCCTGTCAGTAGAAATCTCTTGTTAAAAAAACTGAGTGGTACATGGAATTTTAAATTAATTACAGTGTTCAGAGCTGCCTGTGGGTAGAGCTCCCTTTTCATTAGCCTGGCAGCTCTTCATGTAATGTGCAGTTGCAACTACAGGAGAGGAGCCTGTATAGGATGAGGCACAATCATGTACCTCCCAAACCAAAGAGTGCCTTCAACATCTGGAAGTGTCCCCATTTGGGGAGATCCTGCAGCTCTTTTATGACCACCAATACATCATATTTATATTAGCATTTATTCATGTAATGCCAACAATTTACACAGTACTTGGTACAGAGCTCAAAGTACAGTTACCGACTAAGATAGATGAATAGATACAGACTGATGCATGACATAGAGTTCTATGTAAAACAATTGGAAAAGTCAGGAGCCAGTAGTAGAGATGTTTTCAATTGTTTTACATAGAACTCTACAAAAGTTCCATTTATATAAGATGTGTCAGTCTGTTTTGTTTTATGAAATGATACACCACCTTGTGGACTAGTTTGCAAAAACAAAACAAAACCCAGTCTTCA
Organism: Pelodytes ibericus; assembly: GCA_036172795.1. NCBI lineage: Eukaryota > Metazoa > Chordata > Amphibia > Anura > Pelodytidae > Pelodytes > Pelodytes ibericus. The sequence goes on along the minus strand of CM069861.1, from coordinate 102,693,041 downwards.
TTCTAATGTGGGAAGCTTGATGTCAGGGGGTCACTCATGATGCAACCTGAGAATGTCCATAAATAAAAACAATAAATGTCTTTTTTACAAAATAAATATTTGATATATATACCATACCACCAGATTGTGCTTTGGCATATTGTGTTCTTATAAATATACTTTACCACTGCTTTTAAATGGCAGCCTGTGTTGCAGTGGTAGTTATTCATAAAGAGCAATTGTGGAGCAAAGCTGTAAATATAGTATATTCACCCTAGCAACCAATGCACTCTTAAAATGATTGCTCCACTTTTGTCACTTTGCTCCAGTATTTACTCTTTACATATAAATGATATCCTTTCATGTGTCTTATCTATAACCAGTGTATTTTTCAAATATGTTTTAATGGATTTTACCTTTTCTGAACAAAACAAATGATGATGCAATGTTAATGGACTGCGTAATGATTATTTAATGTGCAGTCAGAATTTTTTCCTTCCTTAAAATAGCCCCTAGCATCTAATGGGGCAGCATTGGAAGCTGCCCGTGCACTGCACACTGCCAATGACAAGCAATTTGGGCACAGTGGTTGCAGTAACAAACTGGGCACAATGGTAGATATGACAAGCTGTTTGGGCACAGTGGCAGATATGACAAGGTGTTTGGGCACAGTGGTGTCAATATCAAGCTGTTTGGGCACAGTGGTGTCAGTGACAAGCGGTTTGGGCACAGTGGTATCAGTGACAAGCTGTTTGGTCACAGTGGTGTCAATGACAAGCTGTTTAGGCAGAGTGGTGTCAATGACAAGCTGTTTGGGCACAGTGGTGTCAATGACAAGCTGTTTGGGCACAGTGGTGTCAATGAAAAAGCTGTTTGGGCACAGTGGTATCAATGAAAAAGCTGTTTGGTGGAATTTATGGCATTGTTTTCACATTTAAAAAGGTGTGGGGGGCTACCAAACATGTTCTGCCTCGGGTGCCAAATACTTTAGGTACACCCCTGCATCAGTGAAGTTCAATTTCTCCCGGGATAGCTGGGGTCTTGACTTCCATGCGTGAAGCCTTTGCCCAAACGACACGTTTTAAGAACAAATATAGGAAATGGCTCTGTTGAGGTTTATCTGCAAAACCATTGAATGACTGTGCACTGATAAGGGAATTGTCAAAATCAGACCATAATAACTGAGCAAAAAAAAAAATTATACAACTTGCTTATGTTTCCAAATCAGCTATTAATACCTAAATTGTTCTACTCTCTTGTCAGTTCACCACAGTTTACTGATTAGTGAACCGACCCCACTGTCATTATACATGATTTTTATTATACACTAGCCACCCCTAAACTTTACTTCTGTAGGATTCATTCACTAAGAAACTAAGCTTGGTTGTTTGTAAAGTTGAAGTTGAGGCACAATATACCGCTTACTGAGGGTAAATTTAACAGTACAAGGGCATATAATTACCTTGGGTCCTTGTTGAAGACCCACTGAAGTAGTCTTTCAAAAAATTAAGACCTTATGAAACACTACATTTGCTCGCCCAATTTTAAGCTACATCAAAAATGTATAAAAATAAAACAAAAATGAGCAGTACACATGAGAAGTGGTTGCCTGCAACTATGTGTAGCATGGTAAGGTACATAAAAGACTTCTGAAGTCACGCCAAAAGAAAACGTACCTCATAAACTTCTTCAGTTTTTCCTCACTCTCCAAAATATATATTTTATCTCTATATTCCACTGCGTTTTCAATATGGCCGGGAACTAGGGCTTCATACCTTGGGATGAAAAAACAGGTAGGAATGAAAAGTAATTTACTGTCAATCTCACTGGCAAAGCATGGTATAATAAATTGTAAACAAAGACAACAAAGTCATAATTAATGTTCTGACATCAAATATTTAAAAAGCATAACAATCCAGGTACATGTGAAAGAAATAATTATCAGATCCTCACAGTGATTAATATTATGAAATATATTGATTGAAGCCTGTGAGCTGTCTGTAGAAAATCAATAAATTTTAATGGAAATATTAAACTATTGGTTGCTTTTGGAAAAGAAATACTAAAACGTTATGTAATGTTATCTATCCGGCACAAGGTCATGTTACTTGCTGGCTGATCATGTGGATATACTGTATGTTTGTGTGATTATACATGTTAATGTCTGTCTGAGACATTTGGATTTGTCCACAATCCTTGTTTATCAGGACTCATTTTCTTGTGTTATACTTTGTTTTCCCTTATGCATTTCTGTCTTGACATTCATTTACAGTAATAAGTATTTGTACCTTTTTTTACCATCCACATAGGTAACAGGACAGAAGCCCTTCATCTCTGCAATTTTAGGGAATTTTGATTTTACATTAGCCACAGTTAATTTCCTTGGTAACAGGTCAGAAGGAGGGAGAGGCCTTGGTGCTAGTGGTGGAACATATGATTCTGGGTTTTGTAAGAAAGTCTATCAAAAAAACAAACAACAACATGAAACAGGTCATTGCTATATTTTAACCGCATTTCATTTTTAACCTCTGAAATATCAACAACACCAGCATAATATAATATACTATAAATGCTTCTAGATGATGCTTCTCTAAACGGACACTACAACTTACATAAGATGTAACTAGATAACCCGGTCATTTAAAACAAATCCCATAGTTTTTTTATATGATTAAATTAATTGTATATAAAAGGAAACATAAAATTAGGTGTTTATCTCCTGGCTCCATTTTGTGAATATGATGCAACATTGTCCAAAATCTTCCAGCCAGTCTCACTTTACAACTGTGGCCAAAGCCTGGAGGATGATGTCATAAAATACTCCCCTGGCTCCTGTGTATAATAGTGGGCAGGACTAGGTGGCTGTGTACAACCTTTTTTTTACCTGCCTTCCAACACAAAGAGAGGAGATTAACCTGATCAAACAGGATCAAAACTCCACCCCCTTGTGATGTAATAGTTGCATTATTCTCCCCAACCCTGCATGGCCACTCCATATTCAGAGAGATAGCCACTACTGCTATGGCGCCTGGAACAGGCGCGTGGAACAGGAGCTTGCAGCAGTCAGGGTTCGAATCCAGGCAGATCGTTACATATATACACATTTGTGTGTGTAACATAGATTTTTCCTCTATATTACACAGCATTTTCAATGTGACAGGGAACTAGGGATCATATCTTGGAATGAAAAGTAATGTAGACCATCTCATGTGTGTGTATATATATTTCCTGGTATTACCATATTCATACATTTATGGTTTGGTATGAAACGTAAATACTCAATAACGGTTTATAGTTAATACATTACAATTTATAGGATACAATTTAACAATTCAGACATGTTTTCAAACAAAAACTCTTTATCAAATCTCCTTCTAAAAATACCAGTAGCTATCTGTTTTCATCCTTAGATAGATTCAATAGAATGCTTATTGTTAACGTTCTGTTGGCTTTTAAGATTTGTCTCACTAGATATTGGAGGAAAGCTGAGATCCCATTATGGAGGGAGGTGAAATCCCAGATTGAATTCCAAGCGGCACCCGAGAAACAATATTTTGGCAAGGATAAATTGGAGAGAGGGAGATAGAGGAAAATTTGGTCTAGGTGGACCCTGTAAGAGAATGTTGGCTGAGGATTCTAATTTCTATTGACAATTTAATTAACCCCTTCGTGACAGATGACGTGCCAGGCACGTCACGGCAAATCGTGGACTTGCCGACAGATGACGTGCCTGGCATGTCATGCACTAAATCGAGTAAAGAAAGCGACCAGTGGTCGCTTTCTTTACTCTATCAGTGTTGCTACAATGCCTCTAGGTAGAGGCATTGTGCAACACCCAAAAAAAGTGCAGGGGCGCGCTACGATCACTCCCGGAGTGATCGTAGCAGCCATTTAAAAATGGCTGCGCCCCCTGCACACATGTGTAGTGCAGTGTATATAGTATATAGTATATAGTAACCTGTATAGTAACCCCTTCCCTGCCACTGATCACTGCACAGCAGAACATTTTTTCTTGTGTGTGCATTTTTAGGGGTTAATTTTTTTGTACAGTAATACAACGGCTCTTATAAGAGCTATTAACCCCTTCCTTGCTCTACATGTCAAAATTCCAAGTTTGAAAATCAAAAAGCGCACCTCTCAAATGTTGCCTTTCAACCCCCAACAAAGCTGACAAACCTATGCATGGGTGGTATCCCTGTGCTCAAAAAAATGTTGCTGAACACATATTGGGGTGTTATTTGGCAGTGACACATAACAAAATCTGTGAATTCATGTATGAAGTACTATGTTTATGAAAAAAAACACATACCGAAATATGTGAATTTGTGTCTGAAATACAATATTTGTGGAAAAAAATACACAATAAAATTACTACCACAAACTTTGACAAAGGCTGGTGGTAGAATTGGTGCATGGAAAGTGTTAAAATACCACCATTTAAAATAGCCTAGGGTGTCTACTTTTACAAAATATATACTTTTTTGGGTAAAATACACTGTCCGGCTTAAAAAAAAAGTCCCAAATGAAAGACAGGCTGACTACACGTCAAAATTCCAAGTTGGAAATGCGCACATTCAAAATGTGGACCTTTAGCCCCCAAACAACCCAACAAACCTATGCATGGGTGGTATCCCTGTACTCAGGAGATGTTGTTGAACACATATTGGGGTGTTATTTGGCAGTGACACATAACAAAATCTGTGAATTCATGTATGAAGTACAATGCTTGTGAAAAAAAAACACAAAAAAATTACTACCACAAACTTTGACAAAGGCTGGTGGTAGAATTAGTGCATGGAAAGTGTTAAAAAAACCACCATTTGAAATATCCTAGGGTGTCTACTTTTAAAAAATATATGGGTTGATGGGGTAAAATACACTGGCTGGTTTAAAATATGTCCCAAATGGGACATAGGTGCAGGCTGTCTGCATGTCAACATTTCAAGTTGAAAAACCAAAAACTGCACCTCCCAAATTTAGCCTTTTACCCCCCAAACAACCAAACAAACCTATGCATGGGTGGTATCCCTGTACTCAAAAAAATGTTGCTGAACACATATTGGGGTGTTATTTGGCAGTGACACATAACAAAATCTGTGAATTCATGTATGAAGTACTATGTTTATGAAAAAAAACACAAATAAATTACTACCACAAACTTTGACAAAGGCTGGTGGTAGAATTAGTGCATGGAAAGTGTTAAAATACCACCATTTGAAATAGCCTTGGGTGTCTACTTTTAAAAAATATATGAGTTGATGGGGTAAAATACACTGGCTGGCTTCAAATATGTCCCAAATGGGACATGGGTGCAGGCTGTCTGCATGTAAAAATTTCAAGTTGGAAAACCAAAAACTGCACCTCCCAAATTTGGCATTTTAGCCCCCAAACAACCCAACAAACCTATGCATGGGTGATATCCCTGTACTCAGGAGAAATAGTAGAATCTATTTAGCAGTTTTTTTCATTCGCTTTTGTCGATGAGGAGAAAATGTTTCAAATAAAAGTCAGGAAATTTGTTTTTTTACCATTTATTTTTTATATAATATTATAAGATATGATCAAAATGATGGCATCCAAAGAAAGCCCTTCTTGTCCCGATAAAAACAATATATAATATGTGTGGGTACAGCAAATGACAAAGAAGAAAATTACAGCTAAACACAAACAGCACAGAAATGTTAAAATAGCCATTAACCAGAATGGACAAAAATGTTTCAAAGGCTCTGTCCTTAAGGCTTCCCCTCTCAAACGGTTTGTTGGAATATTATATTTTTTTTTTTTCTCTTGGTAACTGAGAGTCCCCCAGTCCTCTTACAGAATGTAATAATGGATAATACTGGTTATCTGCCTGCTGCTGAGTGTGTATGGCGTTGAGGGTTAAGTCAGGGCTTGACAAATTTAATTTAGATTTAGGAGCCAGCAAAAAAATCTAGGAGCCAGACAACGGCACATTCACGCAACCACGCAGTCAGTCACATCCATACAGAGACTGTCAGTCACATCCATACACATACAGAGACAGTCAGTCACATACACACACAGAGACATACATACATACATACTTAGACACACACAAAAGCCATCAGTTGTTGTTTTTTAAAAGAAAAAAAAAGTAATTTTATCAATGACTACCCCCTCCCTGCTGTTTTAACTTTTTGCACGAGAGGGGCACTTCTGCTGCAGCCTCTTCCAGGCACAGACCGTCTGCACGCTACTGTTGAGAGGCGGGATGTGACACCTGCCAATCCGACACTACAGCGTGAGGGGGCGGAGAAGGAAGTGCACACTCTGCTTACCCTCGCACTGCAAAGGTAAAATGCTCCTACCCGCCAGGTACAATTTCCTAGTCGCCATGGTGACCTGGCGCCGGGCTTTGTCGAGCCCTATGTTAAGTGATTCTATTTCCACAAGAAGTTTAATGTAGCAAAATGAAGTGTATATTGGTTGCAATGGCTCATTTAATAATGAATAATAATGATGTATTCATTGATGTGAAATGGAGAGATATGCTACTGATAAATTATGAATTGTTATACTATTATAAAAAATAATAATAATAAAGAATGTATTAAAATAATAAAATACAAGTAGGTTAAGTACATGTACATCCACTGGAATAAATAATACTCACATCCAAATTCTCCCGTGAAGCCATTTTGTAGTAGTGTCCACGGAATTCTGCTGCAAACTGCAGGGATGATGATTCTGAACAATCAACTAGCTCTCCCCTTTGTGCTAGACTCACTGGACAGTATTGTGCAAACTCTCCCAGCCGTGGTATCAGCTCTTGAGGAGTGATGCAGAAGTCAGCGATAGCAGCTGCTTTACCTGGGAGAGCATTAGAAAACCACAGAGCAATTAGTGTTATTTTTTTACAAATATAATGCATTATCTGCTCATATGAAATGTTGAATGCCAGAAAGTAATAAGTCCCTGGAAATGTAATGCTTGATTACGAGGTTTCCTAAATTGCACATGGTTCCCTATCGACAAACACTCAGTAAAAACGTACCCGAGCTGTTGCTAGGTTACCTGACCGAAGAAACTGAGGAAGACTATAGGGTTTTATTTGTGATAGATAGAATTGCAGGGAATTGAGATGGGAATTTCAAACTTAAGGCTAAAGTAGCTGAGTTAGAAAACTTCTCTCATTCCCCAAATCTGTTATCTGTTTCTCCTTTCCCATATCTGTTCTCTCTCCTCCCCCTCATATCTGTTTTCTCCCCTAACCATCATATCTGTTCTCTCTCCTCCCCTTCATATCGATAAGCTCTCCTTCCACTCCCCATATCTGCTCTCTCTCCCCCATACATGTTCTCTCTCCCACTGCTCCCCCATATCTGTTCTCTCTCCCCCTGCTCCTCAATATCTGTTCTCTTCCCCCCTCCAGGCCCATATCTGTTCTCTTTCTCCCCCTCCACACCCATATCTGTTCTCTTTCTCCCCCTCCTCCTCATCTCTGTTCTCTCTCCCCCGTCTTTACTGTTCTCTCCTCCATCTCTGTTCTCTCCCACCTTCCTATGCTCTGTTCTCTTCCCCCTTTCTCTCCTGTTTTCTCCCCCCCTCCTTCAACTCTGTTTTCTCCCCCCTCCTTCAACTGTTTTCTCCCCCCTCCTTCTCCTCTGTTCTCTCCCCCTCCATTTTCTACCCCCCCCCCTTCTCCTCTGTTCTCTCCTTCGCCTCCTCATCTGTTCTCTCCTCCCCCTCCTCCTCTGTTTTCTCCTCCCCCCTTCTATTTTCTCCCCCTCTTCTCCCCCCCCCCCCTCCTCTGTTCTCCTTCTCATTCTGCTCGGGAGCACTAGAGGACTTGGGGAAGGGGCGGAACTCACCGGGTGAGAGGTGAAGGTCCACCCCACCCTGTGAGGCAGAGCGGCTTCTGCTTCATGGGGGAGAAGCGGGCAGCATAAGCGCCGTGTGGGTTTAACATCGGAAATACGATGCCCTGCATCATCACTAAGCGTGGGGAGCGTGAGTAGCACTTAATGAGCTCTGTGTGTTTTTAACACACAGAGCTTATGCTGCCCGCTTCTCCCCCATGAAGCAGAAGCCGCTCTGCTTCACAAGGTGGGGCGGACCTTCACCTCTCACCAGGTGAGGTCCGCCCCTTCCCCAAGTCCTCCAGTGCTGCCGAGCAGAGGACTGGTGAGGGGAGATCTTCTGATCTCCCCAGCCAGTGCCCCTACCGGCAACCTTTTTTTTTTTTTTTTAAAGTTACACCCCTGGAGCCGGCCAAAGGCCGGCCCTGCATTGTTCACCAGGGAACCGGCAAGTTCCTGATTGGAGGTTTCATCCAAAACCTCAGAACTCGATTATTTCCAGTTCTTTGTCCACCCTGTTAATCCCGTTAGCCCCATTGTTTAATCTCCCTTATCAAGATGTTTTGCCTGTATAAGTATGTGACTGTTACTCCCAATAAATGTTAACCATTTGGAACTGGAAGTCTGTAGCCATGTCTACTTCTTCCTACAAAAGATTAAATCACTTGCTGGGGAATATTGGAATGCAACATCTTGCTATGGAGGTACAGAATCCCTAAGGATGAGAACGGAACATCTAGATTATCCCCCGTTCTCATTACACTCCCATTCCCATACTTAAGTTTTAAATTCAAATCTCAATTCCCTGCAATTCTCTCTTTCATGAATAAAGCTCAAGTTGGACAAAGTTGACCCTTTTCCAATGTCCAATAAATAAAAATTAAATTAACTTATTTGCTCGAATATAAGACAATGTTTTTTCAGAGAAAATGCTATGAAAAAGACCCTTCATCTGATATTCAAGGTTATCTTATCTGCATAAGTAAGTTTGGGGCAGATTAGCAAGGCTGAGGATGCACTGCAAGTCTGAGGGCAGATTGGCAAGTCTGGGGGTAGATTGGTAAGTCTAGGGATGCATTTGCAAGTGCGGGACCAGAATTGAAGTCTGGGGGCCAATTGGCAAGTCTGGGGATACATTGCAAATAAAAAGAAATTACAACAAGAAATGCATTTTTTTAATAACTTTTATAAAACATTAATTTACAAGTAATTAATATTTGCTAGTAAAACTTAGTTCCGATAGGGTAGTCTTATATTTAAGCTTTTATTACTAAATTAATATCTAACGTTTGGGGGGCTGGCTTATAATCAGGGTTGTCTTAAAATCAAGCAACTAGGGTATTTGCTGTTGTTGTGTGGAGTGGTTTCAACCATACATTGAAAAAACTTGGAGGCCCAAATCACGTCCTGGATCCGAAAGGTTTTCCTATTACAACACTTGAGTTATAAACAATAAGCTTGGTCACAGACAAAGAATATTCTCTTACCGTTCTTTATTCTTTGCAGGTAGGTTTGTACTTGACTTATGCTTTTCTGAACCTCTGCAATAATTTTGTTTGCAATCCACCACTTGCTGCGCATAGCATCTACTTCACACCAATTCTGGTGGAACGTCATGTAATGTTCCTTAATCCTATGAACTTCCTGCTTGTAACAGGAACTGCCAACTGCTAGAATCTGAGCGCTGTCATGTTCAGGGTTCGGCCTATAGTACATACAAACTGGCGATCATTATACTAATCTACAGGCAGAGATTCACGATATTGGTGCAGTGGCTAATCCATGTGGATTTCAATAAAACCTTTGGTTCAAATCTGCTTTTACACACTCATGGAGAATTGGTGCAAGTCCCAAGCAGCACAATAGTTTGGTACAAACCGTGCAAACACACAATTATATCTCATGCAACAGAATAAAAAGGTATCCAAACAGGCTTTATTCAAATGTGAAAGAAGAACTGTGATAGCCAACAGCCACAGGCATTAACCAGACAGACAATGGAGGCCAGGGCCAGCCAAAGATGTTGTGCTGCCTGGGACGAATAATAAAATACTGCCTTAAAACCTGGGTGGCTAGAAAGATAAAGGCAGTGTCAGAAGAGTTAACCCCTGGGCGGCTAGACAGATATAGACAGTGTCAGAGGAGTTAACCCCTGGGTGGCTAGACAGATATAGGCAGTGTCAGAGGAGTTAACCCCTGGGTGGCTATACAGATATAGGCAGTGTCAGTGGAGTTAACCCCTTGGTGGCTAGACAGATATGGGTAGTGTCAGAAGAGTTAACCCCTCTGTGTGAGCTCTGTGTGTGTTTAACACACACTGTCAGTCTTTACTTTACCTGGTGCAGGCATCTCTAGCTTTGAGGGACTGAGCCAATCAGGAGAGGCTCCAGAACTCTCAGGTCTCGTCTGTTGGCTGACACCTCCTTCTATCAGACCTCTCAATCTGGGACTTTGCATTGTCCCAGACTGAGTCTGTCGACACAGGACAGAACCCCCCCCCCCCCCCCCCCCAAAAAAAAATGCATGGAGCAGCAAAGTGCCGGCCCTTCCAGGGTGCCGTCTGGAGCAGTTGCACCAGTCTGCCCCATGGAAGGGCTGGCCCTGATGGGGGCTACACTACACTACTTAATTCTGCTATAAATTACCTGGCTCCTATAAATGGTCAACCATCACAATAACATGGGTTGCGGTGAGTTTTGATAAGGAGCTGTTACACAAAATATATCTCAGGCAAGGCAAATTCCCAAATCACCAACTTTTTACCTAGCCAGGTGAACATTTATTTAGCCTAAAACTAGCTAGCTAGAGCTTGGGGTCATGGGATGAATAAGACCCTGACAACAACGCATCTATGCTTTGAATGCAGGTGAAGCATTCAAAGCTAGGTGAGTGAGACAACGTGACACTGGGTCAAGCTCTGTGGGACAGCATGACAGGTTAAACTCTTTATTAGGCATCCAAATCTCAATACAGTCAAATTTAGGCTACGTATGTCTTAGAGATATACATTGTTTAACCTTTCATGACTGATACATTTACACATTATATATATTGGTTTTATTACCATAAGAATGGTTTTCTTAAGATAAAGTTATTTTCATCATATCATTTAACTTACACTGAACAAAAATGTAATATGGTAAAATTTTGTATGAAAATTCGTTTATACATCTACAAATGCTATCCCCCCCCCCCTCTAAATAGATTATAATATTTGTCTTTCGTTTATAAATAGCCAAGGATTACTTGTTTTTCTGTTGCTTTTTTTGGCATTATAGAGCAATCACCGAAAGTAACTAGAGGCAGTCTAGCAACAGCAAAGAGTGACGATCACTTTCGAGGGTCTTGCCCACAACAGGGCAGTGCCATATTGTGGAGTGACCGTACTGATGCTGGAGGGGATTTTTCAGTATTGCTGAATGCCTCGACATAGAGGCATAGAAGCAACATCAGCTGAGTGGTGGAAGTGATCATTGATCTCTTCCGCCGCTCATTTGAATACAGTATGTACTTGTACGTCCTAATGTCATGAAGGGGTTAAACAGGAAGGACATTCCTGTGAGATTGCTGAAAGGGGTTTGGGCACAGTGTGGCATTGTTGAGTTGAAAGTACCGTATTTGCTCGATTATAAGACGACCCTGATTATAAGACGACCCCCCAAACTTTGGATATTCCTTTAGGAAAAAAACTAAAAGCCTGAATATAAGACTACCATATAGGAAAAAAGTTAAACTTGTATATATTCACATGTAAATTGCTTTTTTAATAAATAATTATGATATCAAAAAATGTATTTCTAGTTTTTATTTCTTTTTATGTGCCAATGCTGCCTTTCTCTTTCCCTTGCCCCCATTTTTCTCTCTCTCCCCCCTCCCCTTGCCTGTCTCTTAACCCCCTCACTCCCCTTGTCTCTGTCTCTTAACCCCTTCCCTCCCCTTGTCTGTCTCTTAACCCCTTCCCTCCCCTTGTCTGTCTCTTAACCCCTTCCCTCCCCTTGTCTCTGTCTCTTAACCCCCTCCCTCCCCTTGACTCTGTCTCTGCCCCCCTCCCTCCCCCCTGTCTCTCTGTCCCCCTCCCTCCCCCTGTCTCTCTGTCCCCCTCCCTCCCTCCCCCTGTCTCTCTGCCCCCCTCCCTCCCTTCCCCTTACCTTGATCCCTGGTGGCTAGTGGGGGCAGCCGGGGGATGTCTGCACGATACTTGCAGACATCCTCCATGCTGCCCGACACGGCAGTCTATTATGACGGACAGCTGTCCGTCATAATAGTCTGCCGTGTCGGGCAGCATGGAGGATATCTGCACGTATCGTGCAGACATCCCCCAGCTGCCCGATTGTCCCTGGTGCCTAGTGGGGCAGCAGAGAAAGTCTGCGCGATGAGCGCAGACCTCCCCTGCTGCCGCCCGGCACGCTCGCCGGGACTTCTGTGACGAAAGCGGAAGTATCCGGCTTCTTCACAGAAGCCCCGGCGGTTGTGCCGGGCGGAAGCAGGGGAGTCTGCGCTCGTTGTGCAGACATCCCCTGCTGCTAGAGAGGGGGATCCAGGTCCCCTGCAGCTCTGCTGGGGACCTGGATCCATTTCTTATAATCTGACCTCAATTTGAGGTCAGATTATAAGAGACCTTGATTATAAGACGAGGGGGATTTTTCAGAGCATTTGCTCTGAAAAAAACCTCGTCTTATAATCGAGCAAATACGGTAATTTATAGCACACTGTGTAAAAGGATTTGGGCACACTTTATAAGGGATTTGAAGATTTCTGTGGCATTGTGAAAATGGATTTACTGTGATCCTGTGGGAAATTATTTGGTGTCCACCGACTGCCAACATAAGTGACATGCGGCATACTGGCATACTGAAAGGGACTGTGTGGCAAATTAAGGTTGGGGGGTTGCCACATGAGTTTAGTCAGGCTTAACGCTGCACAAAACTGAAAACCACCACTAGTATGACATATCAGTAAACAGGTCACATGGTACCTTTTGGTGTTTTTCTTGTCAGTCAGGCCTCTTTTCAAAATTTCCTTAATAGGGAGTTGCAACTCAAATATTTTTACTGGTATTATGCAGCATGCTTCCAGGAGATCCACTTGTTGCTTAGTGACTGGGTATCCATCCAAAACAACTCTGCGAAGACCAATATATTTTGTGTTAAGTTTGTTAAATAGTTATAAAGATTTGTTAAAGGACAGGTCAGCAAAAAATGAAGTGATGTTTAATTGAAAGATTGCATCAAGTGTAGACATTTTAAATAGCAATGCTTTAATGAAAGAATACATATAAACTTCTTTATGAGCCCTCTTTGCTAATATGTCAGTGGGCAGACATGTTATTTAGAATCTTGGGTCAGATGTAGGAAGAGCTCACCCAAGATGTCTGACCTATCTCACTTTATTTGTATTCTTTTGTTAAAGCATCCTGGTTAAAATACCTACGTTTGATGCAACCTTTCAATTAAACATAATTTATTTTGTTTGGAAATGTTATATATAGTGTTTTTATCACAGCATTAACACCTTCGCGACAATGGACGTGTCAGGCACGTCCTGCCGGGAACTCCGTTCTGCGGTGAATCAAGCGGTTTTCGCACCGAAATTTATTTTCTGGGGCACCCACGATCTCCCCACAGAGCGATCGAGGGAGCCATGCTCCGTCAATATGGCTATGCCCTCTGGAGGTCTGAGCTTCCGAAGTGAAAGTAACTTCACTTCCGTCGCTCTGAATATGCTACTTGACTGCCCCTAGTGGTAGTTAAGTAGCATAGCAATGTAAAAAAATAAAAATAAATATTTAATTAACTAAAAACTGGTTATATAGTTAGATTGGCCTATAGGGTTAAAATTAAATAATTTTTAGCATAAGGGATAAGGTTAAAATTAAATTAAAATTAAAATATATTAAGGGATAGCATAAGGGTTAGAGTTGGGGTTAAATTTAGTGTTAAGGTTAAATTTTGGGTTTGGGTTGGGTTCAAAAGGTCAATATAGGAAAAAAACAAAAAAACACTATTTTGGGTTTTTGCCCCATAACTCGCAAAAAAATACCGAAAAATATGGAAACATGCATATTTCTGAACTCGGGACAACATTTAGAAACTATTTAGATGGGGTCTTTTTTAATGATTGTATTTGTGTAAATTATATTTTAGGTGAAAGTTAGAAAAAGTGGGTTTTTTAAAATTTTCATCATATTTTATGATTTTTTTTGTAGTAAATTATAAGATATGATGAACATAATGGTATCTAATGAAAGCCCTTCTTATGACAATAAAAAACAACATATAATTTGTGTGGGTACAGTTTGTAAGAAAGAAGAAAATTGCAGCTAAACACAAACACCCCAGAAATGTCAAAACAGCCATTGTCACCAAGGGAAAGTCAAGGTGAAAATGTCTTGTCACTAAGGGGTTAAAAGTTCTGTTGTTGTTTTTTATGGTTTACTTATATAATAACTTACCCAGTTGTATTACATACAGGATCCATCATAGCTACTTCTAGACTCTTGATTGCAAGCTCATCAGGTACAACCAGTCCCTTCACGAGATTATTTTTAATTTCTAAAGCCAATTCAGTTTCTGGCTGCTTTTCTAACACTGAGCGGATAGCATCTCCCATAGAGAGGCGCTGTAAACCATATACACTTGCAAACATCTTGGCAACTGAAATATAGTGAAGAATGCATGCATTTTATTCGTTTTATAATGCACAAAATATATGTTTATAAAGAGTGTTAAATCTGGCTTGTTTTTAATGTTTTGCTGTTACCAAGAAGATTCTTTGTATAAGTAATTCTCACAGCAGAATATAAGTGCCAAAAACAGATTTAAATAATACTGGGTAGAAATAGAATATGAGATCATATAAGTTACTTTAATTGATTTTCTTTTAAAAATATTACTTATTAACATCAAACCACAAGTTTCATTGAAAACAAGTTTCATTATTTTATGCCAAACAAACCATCTTATTGGATTTATGTGAGAAGAAAAATAGATAATACTGTAGATCTAGTACATTTAGATTGTGCAATAAAATTATAAATGAATAATAAAAATAAGAATACATAACAATTGTAAATAGGGAGATTATATGTTCCCAGTAGATGGATGTAATGTTTAACATGTGCATTCTTGTAATACATCACTAGATTAATAATTTTTAGCCTACCAATATGTGGATCTTAACTTTGTGCAATACACTGTATAATTATCATTAGACAACACTGACATACACTCACTATAAAAACTATAACATTCCTATGTGTGCTGTTTTTATTACATGCTTTTCTTTATAGTTGGCATACTTATAACATTTTTGTTAAATAATGCATACCTGACATATGATGTTAAATAAATATAAATACATGTATTTCATTTTTAATTTAAATATAAAAGAATTGTTGTTAAATAATCTCTTTTACCTGTAGTTTTTCCAGATTTAGGAGGTCCAACTATTGCGATTTTAATTGGCACTGATGGCTTGGGTTTAGGTTGACGAATAAATTTTATGGGACTCTTCATAAAAGTGTTTCTATTTTCTTTTGAAGAGAAGAAGTAAATAAACTGTCGGTAAATTAAAGCGAAGCTAGGGTTTTCTTGGTTCTGAAAAGGTTTTATTATTTCTCCTTGACTGAGCTGAAATTGTTTAAGAAGAAAAACCAAAACATTAATTAAATTATTCCTGTGTGCAGAAAACAAAACAGTCAAGTTATGAGCAGCTGCAATGACCTGTTACTTTGCTGTATTACGGTAGATACTGTTTGGATTCTAGTCTTAGTGAAAATAAAATGTACTTAAAGGGACACTTTGAAAAAACCCTTGAAAAGGGTTTTATGTTTTTTTATTTTGCATTGTTGATTTCTGATATCAGATATGTTTTTTGTTTTTGTTATGTGAGTCTATATTATGAAATATTTTACTAAACAAGTGTGACTGGGTGCTGCCATTTTGTGAAATATTGTGGTTTTGGGTGCCACCCCTCCAATGACTTTACAGCACTACTATCTCACTTTGGGGCTGGGGACACAGAATACAGAATTCTGACTATAGACTTGCATTGAATGGCAGGGTAATGTAAGTATTACATCACAAGTGGACAGGGATATGATCCTGTTTGATCAGGTTAATCTCTTCTCTTTGTGTTGGAAGGCAGGTAAAAAAAAGTAGTACACAGCCACCTAGTCCTGCCCAATATGATACACAGGAGCCAGTAGGAGAGCAGGGGTATATCTTATAACATCATCCTGTAGGCTCTGACCACAGTTGTAAAGTGAATCTTGCTGGAAGATTTTAGAGAATTTTGCATCATGGGATAAATTCTCAAAATGTATGCTGGAGATAAACACCTAATATTATTTTTACTTTTATAAGCAATTAATTCAAACAGAGAAAAAAACTATGTCTTATATATGTTTTTGTTTTCAATACACAGGTAATCTAGTCACATCTTATGTAAGTAGTAGTGTCTGTTTAACATGATGTCATTGGTATTGAGAAATGCATAGGGCGATTCACTGTTGCTAGAACGAGAGCAAAAAAAACTGAAATTGTCAAATGCAGACACAATTGTCATTCGGGCTATTCACTAACTGGAGGTAGGTAAACACACCGCTTACCACAAATGTAGATGAATTCTAATACAGCAATACAACTAAAATACAATGTTTAGATATGAGTACACATCAGAACCACCAGGATATTTACTGATAACAATATATTCTATTATAGTAGACCTGTGGGTTGTGTACTTTTTTGTGAGTAACACACTGCAGTATACATGAATTGTGGTATGAATGCAAATTATTTTGTTTCTGCTTACCTTGACAGGATCCCATTGTCCAAAGATGCTTGGTTGTTTATAGGACATGTGAAGCAGCTTGCTAGAAAGCATTAAGCTGATGGGGTAACACTTTTCAAAAAGGCTTTCACGGTTTTCAATAATCTGCTTCAGTTTGTCATAAAGCTGGTATTGCACAATGCGTGGCTTGCGACCTCCATTGATACTAACAAATGGTATCTTTAGTGTCTGAAGTTCCTCCTGCCATAAAGTAAAATGTTTCCGAGATTGTTATCACTATTGCTGTAAATTCAGGAAGATGGTTTTATTGAGCTCAGTGTAAAAACTCTGCACATACTATACTTGAATATGATAAGAAATTCAACCATATTGTTTACTCACAATAAGTGAGCAGAATTATACGTAAAGAATGTTTTCGTTTGATATCCTCTAAAATATATTCAGTTTGCTACTGAATCTAAGCTATGAAAAGGGCTATAATAATGAGATTCATTGACAATTTGTAATAGAATTTTGGTCACCTTGAGTGATTGTAAAGATTCAGTATCAGTTTCACACTTTTCTCCAATTTCAGTTTTCATTCTTTCAATAGCATCTTCCTCCTGCTCCTCATCTTCCTCCTCGTCTTCCTCCTCAGGGAATTCTTCTGAAAGAATCATCTCAATGTTGTCAACTTCTTCTTCATCCACATCTTGATCTTCATCGCTTGCATCAGAGTCATATTTCTGTAAGTAGGATAAATATATGTATTTCTTACATATTGATGTGTGCATCACAATTTGTAATATAATCTAGTGGGGCGTGTCCTGCCCGAGCAGCGGAATGGTCGCATAGTGGAGCAGCTCCGCCGCTTCCAACGTTATTTTAAGCTATAAGCCTCACCCTAAGAGATATGAAGAAAAGTAAAAAATACCCCCTGAATGCTGAGCGTGGGGCTCCCTCGCAGAAATCCCCTTCTTCGTCACCTCGTGACTTTTTTTGCACCCCAATTGCGATGTCCTCGCAACCGGACCACGAGGGTAGGCCGCGATCCCCCTTGTCTACCTCATCTCACAGTGACCCGCCATCTCCAGGGCAGCAACAGATGTCTCAGAGACCTGAAACCTCTCTAGGAATATTCCAATCCTTACCCACCAAAGAGGATTTCTCTAACTTGATACTAGAAGTCCGCAAGGCTGTGCAAGAAGAGGTTCGCCACGTGGTCCAAGAGGAATGGGCAAGCTTAAAGGCCTCAGTTGCCAAACTAGATGGTTCTCTGACGACTGCAACATTTGACATTACAACCCTTAAGTCGTACCAAGAAACAACGGTAACGACTCACCGTCGTTTAACGTCTGCGGTGTCTGATTTAATCCTGTCCTTGGAAGACCAAGAGAACCGAGGCAGATGTTGCAATGTGCGCATCAGAGGCCTATGTGAAACCGATCAGACGGAGGACTTGGGGGCCTATTCTCACTCAACTTTTTAATGGAATCCTAGGGAGGCCACCAGAGGCCTGCCAGACACTCCACCCCGTGAAGTGATCTGTTGCTTCCACGAATTCGAACTAAAGGATGCTGTTATGAAGGCTGCTAGAGCCCATCGAACCTGGGATATTGAGGTTCAACAAATCTCCTTCTTTGATGATCTTTCCAGGATTACTCTGGGTAAGAGAAGAGCCCTGCGACCTCTTACGTACTTGCTCCAAGAGGCCCATACCGATGGACTAACCTGTTTGCTATCCAGATCCGCACAGCCACGGCTGTGCATGTTGTCCGCTCCCCATAGGACGTTCTTCCGATGCTGGCAGCTCTGGAGCTACCTGCCGTTGACCTTCTGGACTGGACCTCTTTGGATTTCTATAATCTGCTTAAAAACCCACCACGAGCCCTTCCTCAATGCCCGAGGAGGTCTACCCGGCCACGCTCCAGACCTCAGCCTGACATCTCGCTCCGGAGACCAACGGATGTTGAGGAATGAGTCCCTGTGTTGAACTGGTCTGTGATTTGAATTTTGCTTTTGTTGGTTGACTGTTATATAATTGATGCTGCTAGGGGAGTTTTGCCATCCTTGCTTGACCGACCTGGCTACTCTATATACTTATACAAATTCCATCCCAGCCTAAATGGTTCCCGGGGGCCGATACTGTTCCTGAATCTCTGCTGCCAATATGCATTGGCTTCCACCCGCAAGGTGGTTTTATCACCAACCTGGCTTCCGTAAAACCTGCCAGACTACGGTACCATGTATGCTTGTTATAACTTGCGTTAACCCATTACCATTGCAGACACTCTGTCTTATCTGTGTATTCTCCACTGTTCTAGATCGTTTTCCTATTTTATATATGTCTTCACCTTGATCTTAGACACCATTCTCTCGTTATACAGAAGTGGTCTAACTGCAGAGATTTTAAGCCCAATTTGTATTAATACGGGCACTTTGCTCCTAAGTTGATTCTTACCCTTTCTGACCCCTATTACATATTTACAGGCTGCTTAATATACGATCCATGGATCGGTTATATATAGATTAGAGAATCACCCAACTAGGTTTTCTCTAAATTTGGTGACAGTCCCCACTGTATCTATGATGATTTTTATGTAGACCTAGGAGAAGTGGATGTAACTATTATCTAAACTGCTTCTGGGTTTACATTTGGTTCCGTATCTAATTATATTTCCTGACATCGCTGGTTCCCCCTCCCCCCCTTACTTTCAGGGTTATGATACTGTATCCCTGAAGGGTTGTCTTACCTTACTGAAGTCCCCTATTTCTCAGTACCGTTTGCTAGCTATATGCTCCTTCACTGTTAGTTATTGAATGTATTATATATATTTAGTATATTTTATTCTGTTGTCTTTTGGCAATCACGTTCCCCAGTGGTTAAGTGTCCCACGACAGTGATTGGAGCAATCACCGGAGCTGTGCCCAGGATAGGTTGCCTTCACATAGGACACACTCCGGGTATACCTCATAATTGATTGTACATAGTGATCCTTCCCTTACCCCTGTTAGTTTTTTCTCCCACCTAACTCTTGACCTCCCCAATCCCAGATTTTTATTTCCCTTTTCTTTTTCATGTGATTTTTTTACACCAGACAATGTGCACGGTATCACTAATGACTCCAGACTCACTCAAAGTGCTTTCTATTAATGCACAAGGTCTAAATAAACCCGAAAAGCGTTCTAGAGCTTTAATGGGAGTGGAGAGCCCTTAAGGCATCCATTGTTTTTATACAAGAAACACATTTCAAAGAAAATCACGCTCCCACGCTTAAAAATGGATTCTATACACAAAGTTTCTGTGGTAACACCCCTGATTCTAAAACTAAAGGAACGGATATACTTTTTTCCAAACACATCCCATTGGTAGACACGGTTTCCATGTACGACATTGAAGGTAGATTTACTTTTGTTAAGGCTACCATTGCAAATATTCGCTATACCTTCGCAAACATGTATCTCCCTAATCGCAAACAACATAAGTGTTTGTCCCGTATTTTAAAAACCCTTTCAAATTTTCTAGAAGGTATTTTAATTCTAGGTGGAGACATTAATCTTCCACTGGATCCACTAATGGATACATCCAAAAAAACAACTAGCATTCCATCTTAACAGACGCTTCTAATACACTTCACAGTTTCAGGTTAGTGGATTGCTGGAGAGCATACCACCCTGAGGATCACAAATTTACATTCTACTCTTCCCCTCACGACTTATACACCAGACTAGATTATTTCTTTCTCCAAAATCATAATTTACACATTCTTCAGGAAGTAAAAATTGGGATAGCGACATGGTCTGACCACGCTCCTATATTACTCACAATAAGATCCACTTTATTTAGGTCCACACATGTATCCTGGAGACTTAATGACTCCTTTCTTGCTGATAACACCATAGTGGCTGACACTATTACCAATCTGAAACAATATTTTGAAGAAAACTTAAACGCGGAATTTCCCTATCCCACTGTTTGGGAAGCACATAAAAATGTAATCAGAGGCCATTTTATTGCTACAGCGGCAGCACTTAAGAAATCTAGGTCACAAGCAATATTAAAACTGACTACAGACATAGCCCTCTTGGAGGAAAAACATAAAGCCACGTTAGACCCGACCACATACCAAGATCTAATTTCAGTACGTAGAGAATTATCCACGTTGATTAATGCTAAATTGCAACGACAGGTACAACGATCCAAATCTTTCTTTTATGAGCATGGCAATAAGAGTGCACGCTTGCTTGCCTGAATGATTCGCACCAAACAACAGTCCACGTATATCCCTAAAATAAGAACAGCTACAGGTAAATCTTTCCATTATAAACCTTCCGATATACTTACCACATTTACTTCCCATTATAAAGCTTTCTATCAATTGAAATCCCCATTGACAGAATCAGAGGCTGCTGTGAGAGAGGAAAGGATTTGTCTAAATACGTGAATAATACGCTGTCAGAAGTAGACTTAGCGGAATCCGAAATTGGAGAAGCCCTGAAGCAAACCGCTACGGGTAAATGTCCCGGACCTGATGGTCTCCCGACAAGTTACTATAAGAAATTTAAAGAAATTTTACTCCCGGTTTTAACCACTATGTTTAATGCTCTCTTAGATGGCGGGGGCCTTCATCCTCATACTACAATAGCACATATCCATGTGATCCCCAAACCAGGGAAGGATGTAGAATTCTGTAGAAATTACAGGCCCATATCCCTCCTGAACTCTGATCTTAAACTTCTAGCTAAAGTCCTAGCGCTAAGGTTACAGCCATTCATGCCGACACTAATACACCCTGACCAGACAGGATTCATATGGGGTAGAGAGGCGAAAGACAACATCTTATATTTCCTGTCTACAGATGCTGAAAAGGCTTTTGACAGAGTTGATTGGGATTTCATGAGAGCGACCCTAAGCCATTTCGGGTTTGGCCCACATGTCCAAACATGGATCAATGCACGATATTCTGAAACTATGGCCAGAGTCCGAGTTAATGGTATTTTGGGGGACCCATTCCCAATTGGTAACAGGACTAGACAGGGATGTCCACTATCCCCATTGTTATTCACCCTAACTCTCGAGCCATTCATACAAGCCATTAGAGACAACCCTTCCATAGAAGGATTCCAAATTAATAATAAACACTATAAGGTCTCTGCATATGCTGATGATATTTTATTTATAATCTCAAACCCACATGTTTCTTTACCCAATATATTACGGGAATTTAATGACTATGGTGCGCTCTCCAATTTACTAATTAACTACACGAAATCTGAAATTTTACCAATTTCCTGTACACATGCACTGCCAGACGCTCCACCCCGTGAAGTGATCTGTTGCTTCCACGAATTCAAACTAAAGGATGCTGTTATGAAGGCTGCTAGAGCCCATCGAACCTGCGATATTGAGGGTCAACAAATCTCCATTTTTGATGATCTTTCCAGGATTACTCTGGGTAAGAGAAGAGCCCTGCGACATGCACTAACAGAAACCATGAAATCCAATTTCAAATTTCAAATTTGTATTGATAAAATGCTGTACCTAGGAATCTGGCTTCTGCCCCACCTATCTAATTTATTTAACTACAATTTTCTCCCTATTTCCTAGACACTGCAAAGTGACTTATGTACATGGGATTACCCGCATATATCATGTCATAGGACGTATTAATGTCATAAAGATGAATTTGCTTCCCCGTATACTGTACTTATTCCAAACATTACCTATTACACTACAGCTGAGTTATTTTAGTATGTTACGCTCTGCAATTATTAAATATATCTGGGGCAATAAGAAATTCAGGCTCAGCTATGCTATGTTGACACATCGCAAACAGGAGGGGGGTCTAGCACTGCCTGACCTGCGTAAATATTACCAAGCCACACATTTACTGCGAGCGTTAGAATGGAAGTGTCCTACACTGGGTTGAGCTGGAAATTTTTTCCATACAGATACCCATCAGATCCCTCCCTTGTATCGCCCCACATCCTGCCATAGCTATATGTAAATCGCACCCTACTATTGGCCCTACAATTCACATATTACATTCCTTGGCAAAATCCACCCAAATCACGTCCTACCCCTCCCCTCTCACACCGTTAAGAGGTAACCCAGATTGTTATCTGAGATATTGACTTCAAAGGGAGTGTCTAAGCTCCAAACATTACTGAATCTGGAACCCTCCCTGATGGACCGTTTTAACTACGCTCAAATCACACACTACATATCCCATCTCCCACGACAACATGCTATGAGGCGTGATAAGACCTGGTTTGAATGCCTCAGCACCTCCACTTCTTCACTTGATCATGGGGTTTCTCGCATTTACAATATTTTGTTATCCCCAGGTGATTCTCCACCACTCAAGTTTATGGGGTAATGGGAGGACAAAAAGAAAAGATAGGAGACTCAGCACACCGTTTAAGGGAGTTTAATCCACCAAAAATGGATTATTATTTTTTTGGTGGATTAAACTCCCTTAAACGGTGTGCTGAGTCTCCTATCTTTTCCTTTTGCTTTATGGGCGTGAATGACGCTCCCTCGTGGCACCCGATACTTGTAAGTGTGCAGACCCATTCATACTTTTCACTATTTGTAATGGGAGGACAGTCTTGACAGGGTTTTCTCTCCATCTCAGTGGGATAGGATTTTCTTTTTAAAAGCACTAAAAGCACTCCGGTTACTTCCGGATTTCCCGATTAGAGGCTCCGCCCCTTCTATGACGCTTCATAGGGAAGCCACGCCACAAGGTTAGTGTTAAGTTATGTTGTTACAACCTATTAAAAACGTGCCGGCTCAACTTACCTTACTGGATATACTATGTACAGACCTCTGCTTTCCCATGACCAAACCTTGACTCGGACCTGCCTTAATAGAATTGTGACTTCCAAAACCACAGACCTCGGCTTGTTAAAAGGATTCCCCTCTTCTAACCCTCTATTTGCTGATTCAGTATATTTTTCTACTGCAGGTAGAATCGCTATGTTTACATCTATATTATTGGACAATTGATTCTCAGTTTGTTTATCCTGCCTGCTCATATTATCAATATCACATCTACTACAGGAAAGTTACTACTGTTTTTCCTGGACTGTTAATTCTCTGCCTGCTAAAGCCTGCCTGCTAATTACTTCCTAACAGCTAACATACTATATTGTGATTAAGCCTTCCACAATTGTATTGTTTAATTTATCCCCTCAGTATTCATTGTGTTATATATGATCTTATCCTCACTGGAACTTTCAAATACAACTCTGTTGTCTGTATTGCATACTAAAAGTATTATCAATTGTTACAACGTCTCACGAACAAAGAATCTTCTTAAAGTGAACCATTCCCATTTTTTGCAATTGAGTTTCTAATTTTATAAAGTCTGACAGTATTGAAGCTGTTGAAGGGTGATTTCTGAGCCTGTACTTAGAACTAGTTGGCAAAAACTTATTTAATTGAAAGATTGCATCAAATATGCTTTTTAAATAGAAATTCCTTAATGGAAGAATATTAAAAAAGTACCTTATTGCGCCATCTTTGCTTGTATAGCTCTATCATTGAGTTGGCATGTTGTTTAGGATCTTGGGTTAGATCTACCCTCATTGTGGGTGGAAATGAAGATGTGAAACATCAGACCCAAGATTCTAAACTCCTAACTTCTAATCTGATCCCCCTGATAGTGTTATACAAGCAAAGAGGACACAATAGGTCACTTTATTGGTTTACATACTTTATTTATGAATGAAGTATGTGCCGATTTTCAGCAGGAGTGCTTGCAAAAGGTAAGGAGTGCAAAAACTAAGACTAAAAGTAAAGTAATCAACACATATTTAGCCATGTCAAATTTAATATGCATTCAACTCAAAGTGGTTCTTTAAAAGGAATAAGGTGAAAGGAATCCATAAGTCATCTATTTATATACATTGTTCTTATGTCTGCTACAGTCAAAACCTATAATGTGTGAATTTAGTTCTATATAAAGAAGCACATTTCAATATGCTATTATGTTTGTTAATATGATCATATAACATTTTGATGGCAGATGCCATCCAAAGCTTCAAGCTTCTAAAAGTTAACAACTAAAAGAGTTAAAAGGTTTGCACTCAAAGCAGGTGCTTTCATCTAAAGTTAAACAACTCACCGTCTTTCCCTCATTTATCTTATCTTGCTCTGCTAAAAGCTCGGCTCGTCTTTTGGCCTTTTCTTCATCCTATAATTGGGTGTTAATAATATCTTGGTTAATACATTTTTAATTACAAGCACCTTTTCAAACTGCTAATTAAAACCTGTGCATTTCCCTACGTAACTAGTGATATCTTCTAAAAGAAACATGATAACATCATTTTAAAAAAAAACTAAATAAAAAGAACAGGGTCGATTTTATTAAAAGTTTCAAGATTTTCACATTATTCCCTCTTTAAACTAAAAAATAAGTACTAATTCAAAACTGCATTATTAAGTTCTTAGATGAATCATGAATGCTCAGACTGTCTACAATGTAAAGGTTCTACTATAAATAGAATAATGACAGTAAATAAACTAGCACAGGGCTTGACAAATTCCAGGAGGCAGGGAGCCATGACTCAAAATCCATGCTACTGACTACTTAGTTTTATTTTAATGGTTTCACATAGCACTCAAAATGGAAGTACCATTTTTTTGCCTCCTGAATTAGCCTGTTTGGTTACTAAAGTCTACAAATATTTGTGGACAAGATTGAATTGTGAATGTTAAGACACATTAATATGATATGAATACAATTTACTACAAGTGACAGGACAAAATAAAGAAGTAGGAATTAGGATTGTGTGGTAAAGTTTTAATACAATATTAGCTGTATTTTGATGTGAGGCAGAGAAAACTTTTAACCAAATCAGCCCAACAGTTTTCCCTTTTCTAGTTCTTAACTTTAAAATTATGTCAGTTTAACATCTACCATATCCTTAAGCCCATTCACCTTTCTCTAACCTCTTTCGCATCTAAAAATGCCATTTTCATGTCACATTCCCCCTTAGTAAACCTCCAACTGGATTATCCCTCTTCCTGATTGCTCTCCACTCATTTTATGAACTAAGTCATAGAAATAGCATATTGATGAGAAAAACAAGGTCATAATAGACGAGAAGGATGTCATAGTAGACCAGAAGGATGTCATAGTAGCTACCATGGTATTCATAAAAATCCTAAAATTAAGGGGTTAAGTTTCTTCAAATTATTTTCAGTTGCCATGGAAAACATTCTAAAAAATGTACCCTTAGTTTCTGCTTCTGTTCTCTTATCTTCTGTTTTCTCTCCTCCTTTATCCTTCGTCTTTCTTTCCACTTTGCTAAACGGGGAGGAAGAAGCCGGTCGCATACATCACTTTCCTCCACTTCTAGGAAGACAGCAATGTCTGGAAAAAATCGTCTTTCACCTATATATTGAACTTCTTCTACAGTGCTGGGGAACCCATCTAGAATAAACCCAGTTGAGCTGGTAAAAACAAATGACACGTGGTTTAGTCATATGGGCGTATTACATTTGACATATTTCCGAAATCAATAGTGATATTTTATTAGGAGAGCCAATCATTGCACTTAGTGAACACTGGAAAATCGACAGAAAATGTCTTGATTTTCCGATCTGATATTGTACATATTCAAATAACATCGGCGGCATGAAAAGAAACTGAATTTTGCGCAACTCAGGTAGCTACTATTTGCCTCCAAATACGTCCACAATTCAGAAAACATAGGCAACCCCACACAGATATCTCCCGACACCGGAATCAGCCAAAATGCACAAGTTGTAGCCCCAGTTCTCTCCATTGACTTCTATGGGCAGTAGTTTGGCTTATTTCAGGGCCATTTGAGGATGACCTTGGCTAATACAAATATAGCAGAATTCCACACATAGAAGTCAATGGGAGGACTTTGGCTTTAGGCAAAATTCCCTGAAGTGTAATAAGAAAAAATCATTAAAAATATTAATAATAAAAAAAAGTAAATTAACATAAAATAATATAAAAACATTTTTTATTGAAATGGAAAATTGCTTCTATTAATGTAAATACACGATTATAATATATTACATTAATATATTATAATTGTATATGAATATTGTTGTGTTTACTATATGCTTACTTTAATTATTCTACACTATCCTATTCAATTCTCCAACTCCAAAATATAATTGATATGTGCAAATTTTGTGTATGTTTTCGGAATTCAGAACATGTTTAGTGGTGATCAGCGCCTATTGGGTAGCCAAAAATCTAAGGTTCTCATAGCGAAATTTCCCCATTCCAAATGCTAGCCATGCTTCAGTTCCCAAGTGGCCCAAACAGCCAAATTGGTCCTGAGAAGCCGGATTTCAGATATTTCAGAAATTCGTCTAACTTGCTCGATCTGAATCCATTTTGGGACAGATCTGTCTATATTCGGACCCTATAATCTTTACTGTAGTAGGAAATTAAGAAACATCAAGTAATCTGCAATCTGTTATGTAGTACATGTATACAATCTACATTGATGGTAGTACACAAAAAGAATGCCCATGAATTAATATTAAATCTGTTACTTTAATTGTATGGAATGAGTTGAAACAGTTATTCTTACCGGAAAGGTTCTTTTGTCCACCACTCTGATACAGTTTGATCCAGCACTTCTGTTGGCAGTGGTTCTGAGTCTACCAAATAAGACTGGACTGCTTCCTCTTCATCTGTTAGACCCACCTCTTCCTTTGATAATAAAAATACGTACGTTATTTTGATTCAACCTGCTGTCTTTGGAAGATTTCAATCTGTGTTATTCCTCACAAATAATAATTTACTCCGTCATTGAATTTCCATGTCAGTCAAGTATGGAGCTGTTATAACATACATCAGGCAGATGAGAAAATAATTGAATTGTAAAGATTTCTCAGTCACTAGGTAAACACTGATTTGATTGATCATGGTGTAGTAATAAAGGTTACAGGAGGTGTATTTGTGTGTGGGACACTCTGCCCTAGACAAAACTCTCTTTCCTGTCCAATATAATAGCTAATTAGGACACCAAGCATTGAACAGTGATGGAACATACAGATCTGCGCTGTGGCATGCGATGACATAAAGCAGCCATAAAACAGAGCAAGTGCAACAGAAGTCTGCAGACTTTTTTCAACAAGTTAGATAGGGAAAGGGTATGCCCCAAAGATCTCCCAAACCAGCCCAGTGTCAGAATAAAAAGAAATATGTTGGAACCGAGGGATTTTACAGGCAGGGGCATGTGACTTCTTGTGCACTCCCTCCAGACGCAAAATAGTGAGTGAGCTGGTGCCAAGTGCAGCCAGAAGCAGGGCCGGCCCTTCCATTGGGCACCCTGGCAGGGTCGGCACTTTGCTGCTCCATGCAGCATTTTGTTTTGTTTTCTGTTCTGTGATGGGGGAGCCTCAGTGTTGGACAATGCAAAGTCCCGGATTGAGAACTCTGATAGAAGGAAGTCTCAGCCAGTCAGGTAAGACCTCTCAACTCTCCTGATTGGCTGAAAGTTCAGAAGCCTCTCCTATGATTGGCTCTGTCCCTCATTCACATGGAGCTTAAAGCAAGAGATTTCTGCACCAGGTAAGTTTAGAACTGACAGACTGTCTGTGTATGTGTGTGAGGGAGTGTGTGTGTAATGGATAAAGGGGTTAACTCCTCTGATACTGTCTACATCTGTCTAGCCACCCAGGGGTTAGCTACTCTGACACTGCCCATATCTGTCTTGCCACCCAGGGGCTAACTCCTCTGACACTGCCTATAACTGTCTAGCCATCCAGGGGTTGGACTGGCTGATCACATTTGTTTTAGGGATTTGCATAGCCTTTTATCATAATAATGTTTTACCATTAATTTCTTTTAACCTTATGGGTGAATAGGTGAGCTTTTTGAAAAAATAATTTTATTATGTATATAAGAAATGCTTTAGTGAGTATATAAAAATATTTAAAAAAATTCTAAGAGCTCGCCCCCGAGGTGAAAAGAAAGTAATGGTAAAACAAACATTAGTATGAAAATAGGCTGTGCAATTACCCAAAACATAATAATAAAACAAAAACAAAAAAAGTGTGGATTTTGCGGAAGGAATCAACTATGCAGACTGGTATGCCAAAGTAAAAAATGTATATTTAATCCATGGTGAAAGGACACAAGGACCATGGAGTGCAGGAACAAGTGAAATCAGCTTTACGTTTTTCGTGCTTCAGCAGCACTTAATCATAATAATATTACTAATATGTGACCACTAACCAATAACAAATATCGTACATTAAAATTAAATGCTCAAACATTTAGGGCACACATTTTAATCATGGCCAGCCAATACAATATTTTGTATAATTTTGCATATTGACCAGGTGCTCTTGCATTAAATTACAACTTCCTGAAAGTGTACATGTGTGTTACGTGATTTTGTGTCATCACATGTAAGTTTTAAAACAGGTGCTTCTTGCATGTTTTGTGCATTTTACCTCTGTGTTCAGTGTATCATGTTCCATGCTGTCAGCTATGGGACTACTTTCTAATTCCAGCAGAGTATCTTCTTCGGCTGAATTTTCTTCAGGTATGTCTTCTTCAAACTTAGACCCAACCTTCTTCTCAAGCTTGGAGAGCATCATTTCTTGTAAGCGCTCATGAAATTGGATGTGAAAAAGCCCTAGTTTGTCTGCCAACCATCTTGCACTGACTGTTTTACCAGCACCACTAGCTCCTAGTAAAAAGACTCTTAAAGGAGGAGGCTGTAAGGAACAAGTGGAAATAGGTTTAGTACAATAAATGCCAGAGCAGTAACGAGGGTGAGGTGACTGAGGTACTAACCTCAGGCCCACACAATTGAGGTGGCGCAGCAAACATTACTACATAACTAGACTGATGTCCTATCATGCAACTGAGCTGCAGGTCTCTTCACTTCCTGGCCTGCTCTCATGTGTCAATAACATTATGTGCAGAACTAATCAGACCAGAACGTGGAATATGAAGCCATATACCCACACCCTAGCAAACTACGTCTCTGATAACATAACATTTATATAAAATCATCAACTATCTAGATACTCTTTACCAACTAAAAAGTGCTCCTAGAACAAGTGTGAGTTTGAAGATTATGATGTGCTGTGGCAAAAGACAATGTATTCCTTTATAAAACTTGAGCAACAGAATGTTTTTGAAAATCTTCCTAGTAAAGTTAACCTATTACATAAAAATATAAAGTGTTAAGCACTTTTGTGCTTAACAAAACTGATCTACAGTATATAAAAGGTGACATTCAGGTTAAGGCAAAATACAGAATAATGGACCTGGACGGGACAAATTTCATGAAAGAGTCATGTTGGTTCAGTGAAATTTTACTGCCATGATGGCCTTAAGAAAAATGTAATTGTTTAATAATCATTATTTTATTGAATGCGACATATGAAAATGTTCTAAACTCATGCCTCATTTCTGGTTTATTATGTGGACACCTGAGAAGTATTTACAACATTTGTCTGTATTTTACTGGCTCCAGTAACATGAGGGTGTGACATATTATTATTGAAGCATATGAGGACCAACGCTACCACTTTGTTTCGGTGCATTTCGGGTTCATTCACTGTTGGGATTTATTGGTGTCAAATAGGCTTTTATGTCCGAATTGCAGATGTATTTGAAGGCACATCGGGACTACCTACGATGTGATCCGAATACGTCTGCAATTCAGAGGCACCATTTGAGTGCCGAAAACCAGAGCTACCCGAGTTGACCATATAGTTTGTCGGGGATTTTTTGTGCACAATTCTCTGTACCTTTTTACCACATTAGGCTGGTAACAAAAAAGAGCATGTGGTCCTTTTGTCCTGCCTACTTACAGTATGCGTCAGTAAATAGTATGTAGTACTGGATTACTACCAGGTAGCACAGTATCACCACTACAAACCATGGATGAATCATGCATAATCAGTCAGTTTATTTTGATGTTTTTTTACATCCATCTGCTGTAGATAAAATTACCCATGATGTACAGAATTTGGTTGTATGCTGCTGTCACATGTATAAAAAAAACTACAATTATGCATTGGTATCTACTTATAAGGTGATCACAGAATGTCTTGTGCAGGGGGGCTAGAAAGAGTGCACTGAGCTTTCTGCCTGCAATTCCCTCTTGTGAATAAAGACCTATATTTTTATGGCTAGATCGACAGAAAAAAACATGTTACTACCTGTAAGGGTTCTTCACGAACAACATAGTTTTCAGGATTCTCTAGAAATTTGTCCTTTGCTTCTGGACTAGAGCAGTAATATATCTTCTCTCTGTAGACTGCAGCATTGTCCACATTTCCTGGGTGAAGTATCAAGTTTTCTTTCAAAGCCACAGGGCAAAAGTGTTTAGAATCACCATAGTGCCTCTTCCTTTCACTGACAGCATCTTCATCCTAAATGAAGGATAAATACTTAGGGTTAACAGTATAGTGATGTGACTTGAGTACCATTAAAAAACAGCTACTATCACCTTTTCTGTATATGCACTGCAGATATATCTTGCCTCCCCTGAGTAAGCAGAAATCTACAGATTAGTGCTAATACCTGCTATATTTATTTATTTACATTTACTGCTTAAAGGCACATGCAATTGTGTTGATGACATCAGTGTTCTCAGTTGTTGTTGTTATATAAAGGTGGCTATTTTCACAGTAGTCGAAGTCCTCCCATTGACATCTGTGGGAGGGCTTTGGCTATTTCCATAACAGGCAAGGTCCTCTCGAAATTGCCCCAAAATAAGCCAAAATCCTCCAGACAGAAGTCTGTGGGGAGATCTGAGGCTACCATTTCGGCTCCTGAAGGGTCCGAATGAAAATAGACCACAATGGACGATTTTCATGCTGGTTTGAGATAATGTTGGTGGTCTCAGAGAAGACAGCATTTAAGGGCTACTCAGATTACCAGTGTTTTATACTGGTACTGTTGTAGTGCTTGATGGTAGATATCAGTAGCATTAAAATTAAGCTGAGACAATAGTAGTTCATAGATATCTTTCTTCTCTTTCCCATACCTCTAGCACTCACACTCACATTGTTCAAAGGTCGTCCTTACCTCTTCCTCTTCTTCTTTCCCCTCTTCTTCTTCCTCTTCATCCACCTGCTCCTCAGCCTCTAGGTCAGCCTGCATGTCCTCTGCTTCCTCATCTATATCCTCTGATGTCATTGCCCAACCATTGTATCGAAATGGTTCTGAGGTAAAATAGGTTTGCTGACATTTAATTGACTAAAGCAACTGTCTTTTCAATTTTGTAATTAATTAAATATTTATTTCACAAGTCATTTTTATTCAACTGTCAATAGTATTCCAATGTTTTTAGTTTCAAAAATCTTTAGATGAGAAATGTTATGCCTCCTAGACTTACATTCAAAGAATGGTGACACGAAGGGCAAGAACAGGAATTTGTTTATATGCCAGTGTAAATTGTTTTTTTTTGCTTTAGTGAAATAATTGGGTGAGTATTCAATTGTGTGCTGATGTAGTAGGTTCATGTTAAATGTACTGGTTATTGACCTACAACTTGCCATAAAGTTGTCTTTTTTTCTCTTTATTTAACTCATATAGGACCGAATGATATAAATCACTGTATTGTTGTCTGTAGGTATGTAAATAGTTACTATTTAACTATTACTTTTTTTATTTAAAGGTACGCCATCACCTTGTTTATACTGTCAATGTAGACAAAAAGCAATGACCTAATATGCATCTAATGTTTGCTCGGCAGTGTCAGAGGCCACTTTTGAGGCCACTCTTCAGGGCAGGGTTGTACAAGTTTTTGGAAGAATGAAGAGTAGCTAGTTAACCACAGATACATGTGTGGTTATTTAGCAGTAATCCAAGAGCAGCCCAAAACTAAATGAACTGTAGTCAAAGAAAGTGACAATTATAAAGGATAATGATAATATGGGTAGTTAAGTCAGACGGGTTGCATTTGTCCCACAGACTGCATGTTGGACACCCCTGCTTTAGTGTATCGTCAGCAAGTATCTCTCAACTGCATGCTCATTAATAATGATTTTCCCTAGAACTATTGTGTTTGAATTAAGTTAATTTTGTGACTGCTTATGTATAGCTTAAAACACCGAATTCTTTATGGTTTACAGAGTATATTTCAAGATTTGCTATTTCTACAAAAACAAATCCAGCATACAAACAAATACAAATACATTCAGAAGATCTGTCACACTCAGAAACAACTGAGCTACCCACTGCTAGCAGAAATGTAAGGGTGTTTTCAAAAGTTTTACATTTTTTGTCTCCTGTTTCTGGCATATGTAGCTTGATACAGGTCCGTACCTAGAAACTACTGTGCCCCATTGCGAAAACTGCCCCAGGCCTCCGCCAACTACACCAAGCATCATTACCAGAGCTACCCAGTTTGTCACTGACTGCTTTGCCCCAAACAGCTTGTCAGAGCCAATTTTCTAAAACAGTGGGTCAGTGTGTCACTAGCATTTTTTCAGTGCCTGCCTTGACACCAAACAGCTTACCATTCTAACTTGTCCCCAGTTTGTCAGTGACAGCATTGCTTCCGAATAGCTTATCAGTACCAGCTTTGCCCTAAAACAGTTTGTCGGTGCCAGCTTTGCACCACAAACAACTTACCAGTGCAACCAAAACATGTTTGTCAGTGTCACATTTGCCCCAAAAAGCTTGCCTGTGCCACCCAAACATGTTTACCAGTGCCATGTTAGCCCCCAAACAGTTTATCAGTTCCAGCCAGTTTGTTAGTGCCACTTGCCTCCAAACAGTTTTTCAATGTAATAATTACCTCAACAGCTTCCCAGTGCCACCCTATTTGTGTTGTTTAGCAAGTATCATTGTCTTTTTTTTCTGCGGTCTCTCTTTAAAATACAGTTAAGCACCCTGGAAGCACCCTTCATGAAATATATAATTCAACATATAGCTTTCAATTAGTATGGAACATTGATTTGACACATGAAGAAACTACATATACAGATCAGCAAACATACTTTCCATAGTACTGATTGCTTCTTGGAGGAGGGTTTCTGGTGATTTAGCAGCTATTTCCACAAATTTGAGAGTCACTACAGACGTGTCCGCAAACACTGGCTCCAACAAAAACCACTCTTCATTAAACATGTTAATATGCTGCTTGAGTGGCTCCATTTCTGGTACAGCTGGAAATTCCCCCTCTGGAACAGTAGGAACCGTGATCTCTGGCAACAAAATCCAATAACAGAATTTGTGATTTGTTTATATAAATCAATTAACCTATCAATGCTAGAGTGGATACAAAATGGTCTACTCAATATAGAACGATTTGACCTGAGTAGCCGAATTCCGGTGCCAATTAAAATAGTCTCCCAGCCACCCAAATGGCTCCAAACCCCTTGGTACCTACATGGGGACCAGAGCAAGTAGCCCTGGTACCCCTATATAATAAAAAAATTGCCCCCTGGGAACTGGCAAAGTACCTCCGGATCCCCTATATACATATATTAACCCCCCTGGATATAAGGAGCTAGGCAAACGCCATAAAATTATACCCCCCAGGTCTGGGGCAGGTCAAAGGCCTCCAGATCTAATAAAATAAGGTCCCAACCCTCCCTGGGGCCTGGAGGCTGGCCAAGTGATTCCAAACTACATCAAATAAAATAATATCCCCATCCCAGGGTCTTGCCAAAAGACCCGGCAGCAAATAAAATAATGTCCCCCCCCCAGGGTTCGGAGAATGACCAAGTATCTCGGCACCTCATTAAATAAAATAATATTGCCCCCACACCCAATAATAAAAATTACAATAAACCTTTAAAAAAACACGCTTAGGGTGCTAGGGTGCTTTGGTGTAATCCCCACATCATCCAAAATGCACTTGATCACCTTCTTTGGTCTATACAACAGGGTCATGCAAAATTCTAAATAATCCACCTATTTAACAAAAATCCCACCACCAAAAAAAAACCATGCGGACCCTATCTCTAACCATCCATCCGCAAATGAGGACGGATGTTGAATGAAATCCCTACCTGGTAGAGTAGGGGTTTTATTTTAAATGAAAAAGGCATCTGATTGTCTGACTGAGTGAGCCAATCAAAGGCCTTCCTATACCAGCTCTACTTTTAGCTGGGATTTGATTTTCGTGGGGGAAAAAAGAAGAGGTCTAGTATGGGCAGAACGATCTAACCTCAATAAAAAAAAAGCAGGCAACTCCCACTGCATAGACACAGCAAAGAAAAGAAAGAAGACCCAAAAGTGCCACTAAAAACAATGCTGAAAAATAAATAAGCCAAAGTGGCACATTTATGTAAAGTGAAAAAATGCTCAGTGACCACAAAAGGACCATCAGCAAAAAGTATAAAATATAAGTGTATATATAACCATAAAATCAAGACACGTGCACTATTGACAAGTGAAATGTGTCAGTCACACACTGTATCAAAAAGCATCTATACTGTCAAAAAAGTGCATCTATAGGTCATTGTACCACTTCTAAGAAGACCTTTTGTAATGTGAGCTCATTGTGGTTCCATGTATGAATTTATTTGTGCACATGCTCACTAGCACTTTTGCACTATATGTATATTACAGATTTGCCACTGTTTTTTATGCACTGTATAGGTGCATGTTTTTACAGTGACCCAATCATTATTCCATTTACTATATTTATATATATTTGTATATTAATAATCACTGTTGTTTTCTGACATTATAGATGCACTTTAATTTCATTGAGTGTGTGATTGACACCTTCCACTTGTTATAAATGCATAAGTGTCGTGATTCTATAGTTATGTATACACTTGATTTTTGTGCCAATTCAGTCCAAAGTGGTCCAAAACAAAATTCACGAGAGCATCGGAGCTACATGAGTCGAACCTAAAATATGTAATCTGGAATGCCTTGTGTCATTGAATTTTACTTTCTGGGTTTAGTCTAATGAGACTTTGATAAACCAGAATGAGCAGTATGAGGTTAAGTTTTCCAGCATTATATACAACTGTATTTCTACTTTTTTTTTACCTGGTACTGGTGTTGGCTCTGGTTCAGAAATGTTAGACGTATACACATCAGTTAAAGGACTAGGTTCTGGAAGAATGCCTTTCTCTGTATCAGCTGGAAGCTGGTTATTGGAATCTGCTATAAAAAAACAATAGGATGTGAGTCAGGCTGCTTTGAAAATATATGTATTACGTCTCAAAATACACAGAGAAAGGAAACTAAGACACAACGCACAGTATATAGGGAGCAGCAGCAACAAAACAGTAGGTACTCTTCAGCCCACACAAAGGCAAACATGTACACAAAATCACACACATAAATAAATGTGAAATAACACACAGAGGTACCACTTCAATAATACTTGGTACAGGGCTCAGCAGATGTTGCTATAGGAAAGTGATGGTGAACCTATGGCCCATAGGGTTGCTATCTGGCTGGTATTTTATTGGCAGGCCAGTAAAAAAATTGGCATTGTACCCCAATGTTAAGTCTATGGAGGTAGTAGCATGGCCAGTAT
Organism: Pelodytes ibericus; assembly: GCA_036172795.1. Taxonomy (NCBI): domain Eukaryota; kingdom Metazoa; phylum Chordata; class Amphibia; order Anura; family Pelodytidae; genus Pelodytes; species Pelodytes ibericus. The sequence continues at coordinate 102,656,991 of CM069861.1, read as the reverse complement.
TGTTTTGAAGAAAAGGTGGCAACCCTAATGGCACAGGGACTGCAAGTGGTACTCATCGACCTCTGAGGTGGCACTCAGCATGTGTCTACAGTATCGCCATCAGTTATGGATGACCCAGTAAATGATCTAATACAGACGTTTGTGGGTATTAGTCTCTTTAGTGCACATTTTCTATTTGAACTCATTGATGCAGATGAGTTTATTATCTAGATGGACCGAATGGTTCTTATCTGCCGGCACATTCTATGTTTCTATGCAAAAGGGATTCTAGGAAGGGAAGCAAGAATATGCAGGGTGACTGATATTGATAGGCATAAAAATGCCTGAAATGACAGGGCACCATTTTATCTTGGCTTCCTGCAGAAAATTGGGCACTTAAGTTCAAAAATGTTCACCATCGCTGATTTGGGATCTCGGCAGTTCATATAGGAGGACAAAAAAGACATCAAAGGACACTAATACAGTGTATTATCTTAGTGTTCTTCTGAATAGATACAGGAATAATTGATAATAGCATTCATAGTGTCCCTTGATGTCTATTTTGTCTCCTATATGGACTGCTGACATCCTATGTCAGTAATGGAGAACATTTCTGAACTTGAGTGCCCAATCTTATGCAGGAAGCCAAAATGAAGTTCTCTAAGTGCCCTCTCACTACAGGATTTTTCTGCCCATCAAAGTCAGCCAACCTGATCATTCTGCTCTCTTTCCCTTCCTAGAATTTCTCTGGCACCAATTAGTTCAAGTAATAAATGTGCACTAAAGAGTCTAACACCCACAAATGTCTTAGATCATACTACAATATATTAGTGTTGTTTGATATCTATTCTATATCAACATCTACTGAGCCCTGTACCAATTATTAATGAAGTGTACCTATATGTGTTATTTCATATTTTTTTGTGTTTTTGGATATAGCGCACTCTTTTTCTTTTTTGCCTGCATACCTCTGAGAATAAACCTCAGCGCATTATTTCCAAAAGATGTAACTATTCATGTTTGTTACTGTGGAAATGTATGTATTTTCTTTATCCTCCTTTGAAATTAAATAACATGCGCTAGAATAGAGTACCTCATTCCATAGACTCTAAGAGATTAACAAATGATAAATTTTACAAATTATATTGCAAGCCCTGTCACAGGAATGTATTAAAACAAAGATATTGATACTTTGGAGAAAGTTCAGAAAAGGGCTACCAAAATGGTTCATGGGTTGAAGGATGAAACTTACCAAGAAAGGTTAAAGCATCTTAACATGTATTGCTTGAAGGAAAGACGTAACAGGGGGGATATGATAGAAACATTTAAATACATAAAGGGAATCAACACAGTAAAGGAAGAGAGCAGGGGCGGGCTGGGCCGGGGGGCAGGGTGGCAATTGCCCCCCAGGCCGCCCTAAGCTATTTAAAACACGGCCGCTGGGCCAGTGTTTAAAAAAAAAAAAAAAAAAAAAAAAAAAACGTGCTTGCAGGCAGAGACTGAGAAGGGATCGGAAGATCCCCTCTCACCTCCGCTCTGCCTGCAAGGCTGCACGGGGAGCCGAACAGGCAGCACAGAGAAACCTCCGTGCTGCCTGTTCGGCTCCCTGTGCAGTCTGACACGGAAGTGCCGACAGTCACGTGATCGGCGCTCTGACGTCAGACGCGCGCCGATCACGTGACCTGTCGGCACAACCGCCGGGAGGCCGAACAGGCAGCATGGAGGGACCATGCTGCCTGACACCAGGGAAGTCCTCCTGCCACTAGCCACCAGGGAAGTCCTGCCACTAGCCACCAGAGAAAAAGGTAAGGGGGGGGGGGGGGGGGCTTTTAAACACTGGCATATTATTGGACAAATTGGCTGGCAAATAAGACTGGCATATTATTGGGCAAATTGCCTGGGGCATATTACATGGCAAATAAGACTGGCATAATATTGGGCAAATTGGCTGGGGAATATTAAATGGCAGAATAACACTGGCATATTATTGGGCAAATTGGATGGGGAATATTAAATGGCAAATAAGACTGGCATATTATTGGGAAAATTGGCTGGGGCATATTACATGGCAAATAAGACTGGCATATTGGGCAAATTGGCAGGGGCATATCACATGGCAAATAAGACTGGCATATTATTGGGAAAATTGGCTGGGGCATATCACATGGCAAATAAGACTGGCATATTATTGGGAAAATTGGCTGGGGCATATTACATGGCAAATAAGACTGGCATATTATTGGGCAAATTGGCTGGGGCATATTACATGGCAAATAACACTGGCATATTATTGGGCAAATTGGCTGGGGAATATTACATGGCGATTAACACTGGCATATTGGGCAAATTAGCAGGGGCATATTAAATTGCAGATAACCTTGGAATATTATTGGGCAAATTTACTGAGTCATATTAAATTGCAGAATAACACTGGCATATTATGGGACAAATTGGCTGGGGAATATTAATGGCAAATATTATTGGAAATGTGTATGTAATGGGATGATGGAGGCATGTAAATGTGGTGATGGGGCATGTCCTGGTGTGCAACATGGGTTATGGGTCATGTCGTAGGTGTGCAACGTGGGTAGGGGGGGGGGGGGGGGTGCCCAAATTTTGGGATATTGGGTGTCTAAATCCTGGCATATTGAGGGGGAAATCCTGGCATATTGAGGGGGCATCATCTTGGCATATTGAGGGGAAAATCCTGGCATATTGGGTGTCTAAATCCTGGCATATTGAGGGGCATAATCCTGGCATATTGAGGGGCATAATCCTGGCATATTGAGGGGGCATCATCTTGGCATATTGAGGAGAAAATCCTGGCATTTTGAGGGGCATAATCCTGGCATATTGAGGGGGAAAATCCTGGCAATATTCGTTATAAAACAAGGAAAAGATGGCCGTGGATGGGGAGGCGATTCGATGATGCAATGGGCCACTTGACTGGATTTGCCCCCCAGGCCTAAGGCTGCCAGCCCTCCCCTGGAAGAGAGTATATGTAAAACAAGAAAAACTACCACAACTAGAGGGGAGTCTTAAATTAGAGGGGAAAAGATTTAAAAGTAATATCAGGAAGTATTACTTTACTGAGAGGGAAGTGGATGTATGGAATAGCCTTCCAGCGGAAGTGGTATAGGAAAACAAAGGAGTGGGATAGGCCAGTGGTGTATCTTGATTTTGTGCTGCCCTAGGCAGACAAAATCCGGGCACCCCCCTACCCAAGCTGCACACCCACGTTACACACCTAAGACATGCCCCATCATTCAGACTCACATCAAGCTCATACTCCCATCACACACACACACTCCCATCACACTCAGTCACACACTCCGACTCCCATCCCACTCAGTCACACACACTGTCTCCCATCACACACACTCTGACTCCCATCATACTCAGTCACACACACTGTCTCCCATCACACACACTCTGACTCCCATCACACTCAGTCACACACACTGTCTCCCATCACACACACTCTGACTCCCATCACACTCAGTCACACACTCTGACTCCCATCACACACACTCTGACTCCCATCACACTCAGTCACACACACTGTCTCCCATCACACACACTCTGACTCCCATCATACTCAGTCACACACACTGTCTCCCATCACACACACTCTGACTCCCATCATACTCAGTCACACACACTGTCTCCCATCACACACACTCTGACTCCCATCACACTCAGTCACACACACTGTCTCCCATCACACACACTCTGACTCCCATCACACTCAGTCACACACTCTGACTCCCATCACACACACTCTGACTCCCATCATACTCAGTCACACACACTGTCTCCCATCACACACACTCTGACTCCCATCACACTCAGTCACACACTCTGACTCCCATCACACACACTCTGACTCCCATCACACTCAGTCACACACACTGACTCCCATCACACACACTCTGACTCCCATCACACACACTCTGACTCCCATCACAATCACACACACACACACACACACACACACACAGTCTCCCATCAGCACTTACCTTTCCCTGGCAGGCAGGCAGCATGGTCCCTGCATGCTGCCTGTTCGGCTTCCCGGCGATTGTGCCGACAGGTCACGTGACCGGGCGCGCGTATGACATCAGCGCGCCCGTCACGTGACTGTCGGCACTTCCGTGTCGGCACTCTGCACGGGGAGCCGAACAGGCAGCACAGAGGTTTCTCTGTGCTGCCTGTTCGGCTCCCCGTGCAGCCCGGCAGGCAGAGCGGAGGTGAGAGGGGATCTTCCGATCCCCTCTCACCTCCGTCTCTGCCTGCAAGCGCGGTCTATTTTTTTTAAAGGGCTGTTTTTTTTTTTTATTTTCAGTGCTGGGGGGCGCTGCCGCCCCCCAAAATTTGCCGCCATAGGCATCCGCCTCGGATGCCTCGCGGTAAATACAGCACTGGGATAGGCACAAGGCTGTCCTAGATATAAGATAGGGAACTGGGGACCAATAAAAGTTTTTAGAAAATTGGGCAGACTAGATGGACCGAATGGTTCTTACCTGCTGACACATTCTATGTTTCTATATTTAAAAAGCTTTCAAAATGTTCAAGACTTGGTGCTCATACACCAGTCTGAATGGCCAGAAGCATCACTCTTTCTTGGTCATTTGTCATACACAGTACAAGTACTTTGCAGGCAAGTATTGACTTTTATTGTCTAATTATTTTATAAGACATAGGGGGATCAAGGTGTAGGATTGTGTTGTCCAGCTCCAATTACTCTTTCTTACATACAATTTTCCAAGTGCCTTTATATTTCTAATCTACAGTTATTAATAACGTCCAATATTGTAAACTCATCTACAGTACTTAACTAATAGTGGAAACCTCTATCACAGTAATCTTTTAAACAGCATTTGACTATTTAGCAGCATACTCATTCCTGGATCCCACCAGAAAGCGGTTTCTTTGCTATCTCTGGGATGTAGCTGAAAACATCACTTCACTGCATTTTACATTGTCATCAACACTTCATGCTATTCACACAAGAGCTGGTACCTAACTGACAAACTGAACATTCTCTCCAGTAATTGGCTGAGAAGGAATATGCTCAGTGTTCTGTTTCCATGGTGACTGGATACTAAATGCAGTCACAGCTCCTAACATGCAGCATACCATTCAACTGCTCTGTACACAACAGATACATTGATAAATAATAATATCAGTGTGAGTGCTGGGGGTGTGGTAAGAAAAGAAAATTAATTCTGTTACCAAGGGATCTATTGATAAAGGACGAATTTGTCCCAGATCAGGGATAATAGTTGAATTGCGGTGAAATCAGCAATTCGTCTATTCTATGTAACTATAAATAAATTTGGCCTGGTGATGCGATGCAAATTTATATAAAGGTACCCTTTAATTAACATTGGATGTGATGCATTGCCTAGCAATATTGCCATCATCAATGTGGACCTTAAAAGGTAGTGTGATACACATGAAATTTTACTAATTGGCATGTGGGATACATGTGTTGGTTTTTCTTGTACTGTCTTTATTGTATGCAATAAATATGTATTTATATGTATTTATTTATTGTATATATTTTATAATGTATTTTATTATATATATATATGTGTTAGTATAATATTTGTAACATACATGTATATTTATTTGAATTGTTATTATATTAATTCAGCTACTTTTTAATTATTTAAATAAATATGGCAGGTGTTTCGGAGGAAGTTTGGGAAAATTTTGGTTATTTTTTAATCTAAAGGTTAGCCACAAACATCTCATTATTTCCTATTTTGGCAAACAGCGTTCCCCCCTCCCCTCGAATTTGGAGGTATTTCAGTGATGCTTTGATTTTCAAAGCTACCTGAATACATACCCAAAATGTTGGATTTCTATTGGTTAGATAGTATTAATATATCATATCTTATATATCTATCTATCTATTGTATCTGGGCATAATGGATACCACTTTACAACCAATTGAAACAATCTAGATGGTGTACATAAAATACCATAAAAGGTTACAAAAAGACTTAAAAAGCGGGAACATAGGTCTTTAGAGAGAAGGAATTACAAACAAATTTCAAACTTAAGTTGGGAGAATTCTCCAATAAACAGCCAATCATAATGCAGTACATGTGTCCCATGGCTTGAATAACATGTATCCATCATTAAAGACTGTGGGACATGAATACTACTTTGGGATTTGCTGGTTAGCATCATGACCCTAGTCATAATGCAGACCATTGTCATAATGCAGCATGTAAGAGAGGGAGGCTAGGTTAATGCACATCACAGACCAGTCACTTTTAGTACAGCCACTGGGCTGTGCAGATGTTTTTTTTTTCTCTTTTCAATTTTTTTGCATGAAGTATTAAATGTTTTTCTATATGGTTTTTAAATGACCAGTTCTCGTGGGATGAAGATGAGGAAACAATAGTATCAGTTGAAATGTGGAGAATACAGGATAACTGTAAGTGCTCAATTTCCTGCTCTTTTTTTTTTTGTACAGTTTTTTGGTAGATAAATATTATGCATTATTACATTATAAAAATAAGTAAAAGACGTTAGACAGAGACTTGTACACATTTAGCAGGTGGGATGTTGAGGTTTTTTTTTTAATTATTATTATGTTATATTGGGCCCTGTCTTTTTGACCTTTAGTACTTGGTAGTGTTAATTTTGTCAACTTAGTTTTGTCAAACATTTTCGGCATAGTTTTCATCAGCTCCATGTTTTCTGTGACAAAAACAAAACAATAACCAAATAAAAAAGTTAATAGGACTAAAACTAATGACTAAAATCCACTGCAATTTTAGTCAGCTGACGAAAATATTGCATTTACCTAATTGGACTTCTAGTTCTGGTTGCCTTGGATCTCTGCCAAAGACCAGTCCCCTAACTATCAGCAGCTAGAGGGTCCGTGTGTGTGACTGCTGCCTAGATACTCCTCCATTGGAATGCCCACCAGCCTTCTTAGACCTGTTCCCTCCCTCACTATTGGAGATTTAGCCGACTAAAACTAAAATAAATTCAGATCACTAAAATATGACTTTTAAAATATGAAATATAACATTGTATTGTTTATATCTTGTTCATTCATTCGATATAGTCTGCTGAGTAAATACTTTCCTGAAAATGCACAGTTAAATAATATATTTGTCAATTCATGCCATGTTACAAAAAAATGGCACATCTAAAAAATACAACTGAGAAAGTATTTTATTATTTTTTGTAGCATGATTAGGTTTATAGGTTGTGTCACAGAAATTAACCACAATTTATTAACTTTACACAAATATTAAAAAGATATGTTTTCATGGATGGCAGGTGATTAGATCAATAGGTTATTTTTATATACAAACAAAAAATACATTTTTATATGTTAGGTTAGGAAAAGTAAGCAACATCACATTAATGGCCAATAATTTGGAATCTACAGAAAAGCAGCACCTCAAATATATATCTTGAACTTTTCTAGACAGAAGAGCAATTGTTAAACAAAAACTTAATTCATACTGTTTTTAATTTCCTGGAATTGGAGAAATGTTGACCAACTATTTAATATGCAGAAACTTAGGTTGGGAGCCAGATAATTATTAGTGTCATGAGGTAATACAATAGGACCTGTGACAAAGAGAGTGGCTCACACAAAAACACTTGCATGTCGCATCTAGCCAATGGGTCACCAGTAGGACATCTACCAAATTCAAATTGTGGATAACGGCACTATGTTACTAAAATGGCATTTTAGTAAAAAGTCAAGGACTAAAACTAAATACAAATTTGCCATCAAAATTGACACTGGAACTTGGAGTTGTTTGGTAACAGGGAGCATTCAGACCAAAACTAATGTTTTAATACATGGAAAAGCAGATTTTTGGTCCCAAGACCAAATTATATTTTTAAATAAAATGTATACACACAAAATAGATCCTAACATACCTTCAGGCTTCTCTTCAAAATTATCCAAATTTTCCTCAGATTGTTTCAGTTTTTGTTTCTCTTCTTGTAATCTCATTATTTCCTGCTGTTCTTTTCTTAGAATAAAATAGTACTAGTGAATCATTAAAGCAACAGAATTATAGCCTACAAATTATCAATTTGAATTGTCGATTGTGTGTGTAACAGATACCAAGCTTACCTCGCCTACGTCTTAATATTCAAAACAAGATGTATTCTTATTGATAATATTCTTCCCATTCACAAATGAGGGATAATTACAAATGAGGGATGATTACAAAATGTAACACAATTAGAACCTTGTTATACAGCATGCATTTTAATTAGGAGCGATAAGAATATGCAGCTTGCATTTTGCTGTGCATTCCTGGGTGTGAAACAAGACCGTAAAAATGGTGTTCTGTTTTAAAACAACTGAATAGGAGTAAAAACCAAACTTTAACAAAAACTTACCAAAAAACAAAACAAAATGTAACATGATATGAAATTCTCAAACTTCCCACTGAAAGTATTGATATTGCATATTAAGCCACTAGAGGTTATCATAACACAAACACATTTTTCTTCTAATTAATGCATTTGCTTGCAATTTTGCTATACAATGTATTGATCATTTTTATTCTCTGCATTCTTTGGACAAACAATATTTAGCTCTCTTTTACACAAGTCAGGTGAGTAAATAATTTTACAGCATTTGTAAAGAAAAGGAGAAATTTTGCACACACTGACAAATCCACTTTAATCCACTGGAAAGCACCTGGGCCTTTCATTGTAAGTGGTCTATTTTACACCCACAGTTAGCCATATTAGCTTAGTGGCGGGTCCAGGAATTCATTATGCACCAGGACAACTGTCGGCAAAAAAGGAAGTTATGTTTAACTGAAAGATTGCTGTGTAGGCATTTTAATTATAAACTCTCAGAAAATATAAATAAAGTACTTTATTTAGCCCTCTTTTGCTTGCATGGCTCTATCAGGGGGCAGACATCCTATTTTGTATTCTGAGTCAGATGCACATGGAACTGACCCATCTTACTCAAGATGTCCACCCCCGAGAGTGTTATGCAAGCAAAGAGGGCTCAATAAAGTGCTTTATTTGTATTCTTTCATTAAAGCATTTCTGTTGAAAATGCCCCCACTTGGGCATTTTTTTCCGACATTTGTCTTAACGTTTTTGTTATGCCACTGATGATAATTAAAGCAACATTTCTTCTCAAGATGTAAAGCTGTATTTTAATTATCATCCTAAAATGTCACTATTCTACCTTTTGTGTGATGTGCTAAATATTCACTTCTATGCAAGTCTTCATGTCAACTAGGATTTTTTTCAATAATATGAGTGATATATATATAGCTGATGACACCTGAATGAAGATTAATTTAAAGATTCATACCTTGCCTCCTCCTCTTCTTGTAGCTCTCTTGTTCTTTCCTTTAGAAGTCGTTGTAAAATTGTATTGTTTATATCTTGTTCATTCATTCGATATAGTCTGCTGAGTAAATACTTTCCTGAAAATGCACAGTTAAATAATATATTTGTCAATTCATGCCATGTTACAAAAAAATGGCAAATCTAAAAAATACATCTGAGAAAGTATTTTATTATTTGTTGTAGCATGATTAGGTTTATAGGTTGTGTCACAGAAATTAACCACAATTTATAAACGTTACACAAATATTAAAAAGATATGTTTTCATGGATGGCAGGTGATTAGATCAATAGGTTATTTTTATATACAAACAAAAAATACATTTTTATATGTTAGGTTAGGAAAAGTAAGCAACATCACATTAATGGCCAATAATTTGGAATCTACAGAAAAGCAGCACCTCAAATATATATCTTGAACTTTTCTAGACAGAAGAGCAATTGTTAAACAAAAACTTAATTCATACTGTTTTTAATTTCCTGGAATTGGAGAAATGTTGACCAACTATTTAATATGCAGAAACTTAGGTTGGGAGCCAGATAATTATTAGTGTCATGAGGTAATACAATAGGACCTGTGACAAGAGAGTGGCTCACACAAAAACACTTGCATGTCGCATCTAGCCAATGGGTCACCAGTAGGACATCTACCAAATTCAAATTGTGGATAACGGCACTCTTGCGGACGGATGCTCGAGCATGGGCTCCGCTATACCCCCAATACATTAAAATAAAGACCCTTGCTCAGCTTTTCTGCAAGGTGTGTTTATTCTCACCACAAACAATGGCAACATTTTGACCACTGGGGTTGCCAGATAATTTTAGTTTCATGAGGTAATGCAAGAGAACCTATGGGGTTTTTAGACAAGAGAGGGACATCAACACATTATAGTATAAATAGCCTTATAGTAAATTATAGTTACTTCTCCTTACATATCTGCAATAGAATTGGGTATGAAATACCTTTCATCTCTAATGTTATTAACTTGTGTGTTTTACCATACACACCATGCTTGCACTTACCATTAGTTGTAGAATCTCGTAAACAAAAAACTGTGTCAGGAAGAAGACCTTTTTCTGCCAGAGGTATCCAATAATTTGGTGAGTTAGGAAAATTTTCCAATACCCACCCCCCTATGGGAGGAGCGCCAGGAAATCTTTCTGGATTCACTTCATTAAACTATAAGAGACAAATAAATTTACTAAAGTAAATGAAAGGCACACAAAATGCTGCACACAATGGCTGGTTAATGATTTTGCTATCATTATTATGAAAACAATTAGAGCTAAAATATTATCCTTTACAGGCAAACTGAGAATCTGATTGCAAGATTTCAATACCAAGTTGCAAATTCATGCATACATGAACAGCTAACACAAATATCCTGATTATACATGCACAATACACATCTTAAGGAAGAAAAAATAAATAAAATAGTAAAAGAGCCATCAAACCATTTGACATTTATCTGATCCATGAAGGTTTCAAAAGATGTCTTGTTACAAGGTGATCTGGTATTGGTACTGTGACCGCTATGTGTCTACAGGAGGACGGACCCTTGTTGCAAGATCACCTCTTGGGACGCAGTTTGTGGTGTTCACCTTGGCAAAATGTGCACCAGAAGGTTGAGCCCAGGATACTGTTTGCCAGGGGCTTGTGAGGCACAAATACAACCTAGAGGTAACCAGAAATGGGTGACTAAGAAAAAAAAAATGGAGGACAGGATCAGGAACCAAGGACAAGACAGGTGGAGTACAAACTAAGTAAAAAAACAAACCGAGGGTCGAGACAGGCAGCGTTCAAAACATAGTCAAACAGCAAGCCGAGGGTCAAGACAGGTAGAGATCAAACAATAACAGTAGCCTAAATAATAGTACACGCACACATAGGAAGGGGTGGTGTGTACTACATTAAGTGTGTGCCTTCAACAGTTAAATGGCGTTTACATCTTATTGGAGCCCACAAAGAGAGCGTGCAGACTCTAAAAAAAATGGCCTCAGGCAGACAGAGCCTCAGTCGGAGCAGCTAATTGACAGTACCCCACCCCTGAGGAGCACGCAGAAGAGCAGGATGACTTTTCTGAAACTCGCGTATACATGCAGGTGCATGAATGTCATGAAAAAGCACCCAGGGGCGCTCCTCCGGCCCGTAGTCAACATGATACTGCAAGACTCCATTCCTCCCTCTGGAGTTAAGTACTTTGCTGACCATGCACCCGTCTTGGCCTTGGACAACAGAAGGAGAGGGAGGATGACGTGATGTGGAGTATTCGTTTACAATGACTGGTTTCAATAAGGAGATATGAAATTAATTAGGTATCTTCATATAAGCTGGAAGATCTACAATATAATTAACTTAATTTATTCCAGAGAGGACACGAAAAGAACCAATGTACTTCAGGCTAAGGAAGTCTGAGTCTCCTGAGGAAGCCAAGACAGCGCTTGACGAAACGCATAGAGAGGCTTTTATATAGTCTGTACCCTGCATTGGACTGTTCTCCTGACCTTGTTTTTTATCCTGTTTAGCCCATGTATTGGGCGCTTCTATCTTGTAAGTTGCTCCAATAAAGGAGGCTTTTTTACTATCTAAACTGTACTATTCTAGGCGTTTTTTATACCTTTTTGCACAGAACCCCAATTTCAGAAATCCTGGACAACTATTTATTGAGGCCTGACACGAACCTGTGTTTGTGAGTGTGATACTACACATTACTAAATATCACTTTGTATTTAACTTATTACACTATGAATTTCTTTGTGTTTATTTCGTTTTCCGGCTGCTCCACCTTAAACCTAGAGGTACTGGTTAGGGCAGGGACACCAGAGGCCAATGGCGATTGAAGCAGCTCAGTCATGACCTCTAGTTTTTGATCCAAAGACTGAAGATGTGCAGAGTGTTTAGTTAGGATCTGATCCTAATGGTCCTGTCTATGGGACATCCTGATGCTTTATCAAAAGCTGTCTTGGAAATGGAGATCTTGGAATGTCCTATTGCCTCCATGCCACTTGCCACATTGCACATAGGACTTACCCCATCCCAAATGTAGTTTTGGCTGGCTGAACATTTTATGAAGGGTAGTCAGTAAATAAATTATTATTAAAATTAGAAAAAAAAAAATTAAATAGGACCCTCTACATTCCCTGGTGTCAGTAGCTTCTAAATTATGGTCAGTGGGGGTGCCATCCCTGGTGAGTAAATAAATAAACACCCCTGGGCCAGTACAATTACCAGTTTAGATAGGATCTATGGGGAAATGATGGTGGCTCTACACAAGGTAATACAAAAGGTATACACCACTAATACCTGAATAGATCAATGTAATAGTGGAAGTACATAAAACAGAGTTACATACTCTTGAAAAATGGTAGAAAAAGGAGACAATGGCAAGAAAATAAACTAGGATATACAAATAGTGAATAGATTATCAAATAAATGAAAACATAAATAAATGAAAATTATATGAATAATGCAGGAAAAGTAAAAATAATAATATGTAGATCGAACTGTGGTCAATATAATCCAAAATAAATCTATGAAAGATATTTACTAAAACAATGCATAAATGAAGGTATAAACATATCTAAAGAAATAATAATGACTGATAACTAGCTAAAAAGAACAGGAAATGAATGAAAATGAAATATCCAATACATAAGAAAAAAATTTAATAAATTAAATCAAAAATTCCAAGGAGAAAACTAATAAAATTAAATAAATTTGCAAAACAATAAAATAAAAATGCATAACGTAAATCAAGCAGTTCATAACCACCAATATTCTAATAAGTATAATTTAAAACAACACTTTTTTGCACAATTATACAGTAACTCACTGTATGCATAGTATATCATGCCTGGTGCCATGTGATCTCTGTGGTGCAGAGTGATGCCTCATCCCTGCTGGCAAGTGGTCCACCCAGTTGCGTGCAGGTCAAGTGGCAGGATATGAAATCGTCTCCCCGCGCTCCCTTCACATTGGCCAGATACGCAGGGTACACGGAAGAGGTACAGACTTGCAGGGTACGTGCTTTACCCTCAACTTTAGTGCTGGGAACCTAACAGCCTGTGTGATCAGCTTTGAAGGTGTCTCTCCTCCTTCTTGACTACAGTCTGCAGGAGGCACTCTGGGAGAGGGCCCCATGCGCGTCCATGCCCTAGGGGCTTTTGCAGTACAAATACAACCTAGAGGTATCCAGGAATGGGTGACTAGAAAAAATAATTCGAGGACAGGATCGCGGAACCGAGGACAGGCGGAGTACAAATTAAGTAAAAAAACAAGCCGAGGGTCGAGACAGGATGAGTTCAAAACTTAGACAAATCCCAAGCCGAAGGATCAAGACAGGCAGAGTTCAAAACGTAGTCAAATAGCAGGCTAAAGTTTGAGACAGGTAGAGCTCAAACAATAACAGTAGCTCAAAATATAGAGGTAAATCTCTTTGCACAGGCAGTTAGATATGGTTAGGCCAGGTATATATATATATATATATATATATATATGGAATACAATTAGTACACGCCCCCATAGGAAGGAGGGGGGGCATGTACTACATTATGTGTGTGCCTTTAACAGTTAAACACCGTTTACATCTTATTGGAGCCTGCATAGGGAGCGGGTGGACTCCAAAAAGATGACCACCACGTCTAAATTATGTTACCGGTCTACGAAAAAATGGCCACCGCATCAACGCAAGATCCTCGGTAGTGAATGGGGCTCCTGTTGGGCGGGTAAGTGACAGGTACTTTGTGTTATAAATTTGTTCACAGGTTTACCATCTGTCTTGTTAGAGGAGAGATGCCCCATTTATTGTGAGTTTGTGTAGGTTGCTCCTCGACATCAACAGATTTAGGTTTCGTAGGTTATCTATAAAAACTAAAGGGTTTGTGGGAATATTAACCTAGGTTTTTCATCTGTGTATAATATTGCATTAGGTTCCAACAATATCTTCCACAGAACTTCCATTTCAGGATTGTAAATTACCATTAATGGCACCGGTCTCCTTTATGTAACTGTAATCTCAGACAATTTTCTCTGAGGATCGGCTTTCTTTTTTTCTTTTAGTAATGTGGCAATGATTGGTTTTGAAAAATCGAAAACTATGTAGCGTGGAAGATGGCCAAAAAGCAATAGCAAAAATATGTTTTTTTGTGATAATTGTCCAGAATCAAATGCATGCAGGTCTTCTCTGTTAGGACTTTGTACCTTCTGGTGAAAGCTAGGTGTCAGAAAATTAGCAGCGTTCACTGATACTTTTGACCGAATCTATGTGACAAATATGTTTTGGAGGGCAATATTAGTTGGCCACATTTGGAACATTCCATAAAATTCAAGGTGATGCCCCATCACCTTGAATTTTATGGAATGTTCCAAATGTTATATAAACAAGTTAAAATACAGATTAAACCCTCTTTTCTGGTTTGTTCATTGTAAGACGTTCATTCCTATTAATAGGTTTACATGATGAGTATGTATACCAACATACTCAATTCTTACTACCGTGTTTCCCAGAAAATAAGACAGTGTCTTATATTAATTTTAGGTAAAAAAAAAATGCACTAGGGCTTATTTTCGGGTGGGTCTTATTTTTATTGACGTCCCCCGAAAAATGGTACATTTATTCCAGTTCAACAAGTACAAGTATACAGTACAAATTACTGGTACTTTAACACCTGTTTGCACTCATGTTGTCTGAGGGTAAAAATATTAATCCAATGTTATGCTGGACAAAAGACAGCATTTACTCTTGTAACTACTTGTAAAAGGGCCTTACCTTGTAACCATGGATGTTTCCAGGCTAAATACGGCAGCTGTCAGGACACCAGGGGCGTATGCTGCCAGCCCGGAGCATGCCTGTCACTCGGAGGCACGTTGTCTTTTGGATGTATTTCTGGGGTTTGTGTGCTCTCTGCTCGGAGCACACAAACCCCCAGAAATACACAGCGCAGGTGCTCCGTGTTAGGTGTGCAGCGCACACCTAGCACATATGGAGCATCCGCCACTGCAGGACACATGCAAAAATTAGAGGTAGGTCTTATTTTCGGGGGAGGGCTTATATTAGCGGTACGTCAAAAATTAGAGGTAGGTCTTACTTTTAGGGAAACAGGGTACATACTACAGCTATACTACATACATTTATACCTCTTTAAGAGCTTTTTCCAGTGCATTGATATACACATCAGGAGTTAATGTAATTGGAGTCTTGCTTGCTTCTTTAACAGCTTCAGCCACTATTTCCTGGACATCAGGATGGTCAGCCTTGACTTCCTCTATTAACTCTGAAAGCAATACATATCAAATTATGAATATTAATATGCAATTTGATTAAATATTAGCAATACTTGGGACCGTATAAAGGCTGAGGGACCAAGTCACTTTAAGGATGTAGCCACCATCACCTCTTTAAGGAAGTCACAGCCACCACATTAAGCGCTGTGAGATGCAAATGCGACTGTGAGAGTGTTCTCTCACACTCTCGCAGCCAGATGTTTAAGCATGAATGGGGCAAGGCACAAGGCTATCCTAGATATAAGATAGGGAACTGGCGACTAATAAAAGTATTTGGAAAATTGGGCAGACTAGATGGACCGAATGGTTCTTATCTGCCAACACATTCTATGTGACTCTAAGTCATATCCAGCATTTTTTCTCACCTGCACGCACCAGTAACTTTTAGATGTCCTGGTTGCTTGCTGGTGCAAGTCCTGTGAGTGCAAACTAAGTGCTGGGGCAAGTACTGGGTGCTAGAGCAAGTCATGTGAGTGCAATCTAAGTGCTGGGGTTAGTCCTGGGGCAAGTTCTGCGAATGTAAAATAAGTACTGGCGTTAGTCCTGGGTGCTGGTTTAAGACCTGTGAGTGCAATATAAGTGCTGGGGCAAGTCTTTGGTGTGGGCAAGTCCTGTGTGTGTAATGTAAGTGCTGGGGTAAGTTATGGATACTGGGACAAGTCCTGATTTAAGTGCTTGAACACTGGACCATTTGTGAAGCAACTTAAGCCCAATCCAATATTACTGGGGGCGTCACAGTACCTGTAGTCTAGGAGCCTATAATGTCTTAATGCAGTCCTGTATGTATTTACTACAACACAAATCTGTTATGAACCTAATTACTGAATTTTTAAGTATGCATTGATTACAAGCTATCCTTTTTGCATATATTTAACAAAACCAATAAAATAAAATTTTAAAAATGGATCAATGCATTCACATTATGCTGATATAAGGTTCTCGATGTAAAGATGCAAAAGTATAGTGTTTAACTTCTTTATGACCAGCCTTTTTGACAAAATATTTTTGTGCTGGACAAATACCACTTCTGTGGTATTTGGGTTTAGTTGTAATTCTCCTCATTTACTGTACCCACACAAATTATATATATTTTAAAGATAAAAAGGCCTGTTTTTAGACATAATTATTTGTATTGTATTACATAATCTTTTATAAAAAAAATGATAAAATTTGGTGCAAATTAAAAAAACAAACACTTTTACTTGACAACAGTTAATCCAAAAACCTACAAAATATATTAAAATATTTGCCCTGAGTTTGGGAGTACACCATGTTTTGAAGTTGTTTTGCTTATTCAGGACGTTATAGAGTAATATGTCTAAGTAGTGCACTGCTATAGCCAAACCATTTTTGTTTCAAAATAAGCGATAGTTACGTTGTAAGATTGATATCTGTCACGAATTCCAAAATCCCCTTCCACATGTTTTTTAAAAGTAGACACTTTTGGTCCCGGGGGCGTGGCCTGACCGCCGAGCAAGCTGGCTGCCTGAAAGCTTAGCTCCGTCAAACCTGAAATAAATCAGCGATTCCCAACGGCAAAACAACCGCCAAAAACCTACAAACTACCCTGAAAACATGCCTAGCCAAAAACCTAAAGGCAAACAGGGCAATCTAGAAGAATATCTCATCTCTGGGAGCAAAAAGAAACTCCTCAAGAAAGCGGGCAAAATCTTTCAAGATGGCGCCGAAGCAAACTCTGAGGGAGAACAGGGATCGGAGATCGAGGAAGCAGCTTCTACAGCTTCAAACGGCTCTTCTATAAATGGAGAAACCATCAAAGACATGCTGCAATCACTCCGGTCGCAGATAAAAGGGGACATAAAATCCCTCACCAAAGAGTTCAAAAAAGAACTTCAAGAATTGGGGGAGCGCACCAACCACCTGGAATCCAAAATGGACGAACTGGTGAACTCGCAAAACACCCTAACAGATCAACAAGAAGAACTCGCAAACGAGGTCAAAGTCTTGAGAGAAAAGACCATGGACCTTGAGGATCGCTCCCGCAGAAACAACCTGCGCATTCGGGGCATTACTGAGGAAGTAGCTCCTACTCAGCTACAAGAGTGGGCCCAGGGACTATTTTCATTCCTGCTCCCAGACTGTAACTCCTCGGATTTACTTCTAGATCGTATACATCGCATACCGAAACCCAAGAACTTACCTAAAGATTTGCCGAGAGACGTACTGCTGCGAGTACATTTTTTCCATATTAAAGAAAAAATCCTGACGGCATCGAGGCAGACAGAACACTGGCCGGAGGAGTACAGCAACATTCACTTGTTCCCTGATCTCTCAGCACTCACGCTTCAAAGAAGACGAGAATTCCGCCTAGTGACATTGGCCCTGAGACAGGCTAATGTTAGATATAGATGGGGTTTCCCAGTCAAACTTACAGTCATGAAGAACGGATCGTTAAACATGATCAACTCCCCGGATGAAGGCATCACCCTATTGAAACAATGGGGTATTGACTGTCACGCTCCTCCTGACAAACAAAGTCGCCTGGAAAAAGATTGGGTAACAAGCCCGAAGAGAACACCATCACTACTTCCAAAACCCCAGAGAGAAGCCAGACTCTCTACTAGCAACCAAGTCCGCTAGAAGATCTTATTGAAATATATCTTACAACACAAAGAAGGAGACGGAATTTCCACAGGACTCTGATGAGTATCCCTTCATGTTGACTGTTATACTAGTTACTAGCGTCCAAGCTATTTGCCGAGTTTGCTCCTGTACTACAAATACTTGAGCCCAGTTTTGAATAATTACATGGTTAAAAGTTTTATTAACGATATGCATAAAATAATAATTGCTATAGAAATAGGACTTAAAGACACGAAAATTGTTAAGCCTTTATAACTATGATAGCTATAATATATAGTGCTGGTTACTTACTGAACCAGCAAATATAAATGAATGTAAGCCTCATGTTTAGGCATTTAAGCGGTTAAACCCTTTATCTTCAGGTAATGACAAATTAGTTACTGTTGATCACACCCCCTTTATCTCATCTGGGAATGAGAAAAACGACTGAGCCTGGGGGACTCCTTAGCCCCGCAGGCTCACCCGTAAGCGAAAAATACCTCACACTCAAAAGCAGTGTAGAGAACCATTCTACGTTTTTGTCTTTACCCCACCTTCTATACCTTTATCCCTACATAGCTCCCCTCCTGCTGAGAACTAACCCCTTGAGAAACAGATGGTCACCCTACATCCTACCGGAAACAAGCTCTAGACATCGATGGGTAACACATAATTCCCTCTCCCTCTATATTAAATGACTTTAAGACTATTATCACAAAACGTTAAGGGATTGAACTCCCCACATAAAAGAAGAGTATTACTAGAGGAGGCCCAAAAAGCCAAAGCACATCTAATATGCATCCAAGAGTCACACTTTGCATCTGGGAAGATCCCCTCTTTCTATTCTAAAAACTATACTACTATGATACATGCCACATCCAAGACTAAAAAAGCGTGAGTCTCTATATTAATCCACAAATCATTAGCAACTACTATTCATCTAAAAAAAGTAGACCCCAATGGTAGATTTATAATCCTCATAACCACCATAAACGATGTGAAATACACAATAGTGAATCTTTATGCACCAAATAGTAAATCACTACAATTCACGCGTAAAATTCTCAACCTTACTGACACGATCAAATCTGGTTCAATTATAATCTGTGGAGATTTTAACTCTATCCTCAACCCCAAACTAGATAGCACAGCACACAGAAACATAGCAAGACATTTAACATCGTCATCTGAATGCAGAACGTTCCAACAAATATTACAAGAGCACCAACTAATAGATGCATGGAGATCCACACACCCTATGGATAAAGATTACACCTTTTTTTCCCCAGTACATAAAACTTATTCGCGCATAGATCATATACTAGTAGATAAGAATACCCTACAAAGAATAAAAAAATGCAACATTGGCCTGATTAGTTGGTCAGATCATGCCCCCGTTACTTTAGATCTCAAAGAAAAATTTCAGAGTAAAGGATCAGGCACGTGGCGAATGAATGATAGCCTATTAACCAACGAAGACACCCGAGAGATAATAATTACACACCTTAAAGAGTATTTTAAATTTAATGATACTCCAGAAATATCAAATCACACACTGTGGGAGGCTCATAAAGTAGTGATGAGAGGACACTGCATTCAGATAGCATCTCGACAAAAAAAGATAGATCAATCAAACTTGCTGCACTAACCTCGAAACTTGCATACTTAGAAACAACCAATAAATTAAACGTTACCAATAAAACGCTGAAACAAATCACTCAAACTAAAAACGAAATAAATAACATTCAACAACAACAAACCGAATTTACATTACTAAAACTCAAACAAAAATTTTATACCAACGGAAATAAAGCAGGAACTATGCTCTCCCATAAATTAAAGAAAAAAGAAACACAAAACGCTATAGACTATCTTACAAACGCCTCGGGCCAGAGAATATATAACCCTGCACAAATAGCTGAAGTCTTTGCAGAATATTATGCAAAACTATATAACCTAAAAGAAGACCCTACAACACACCAACCTACACGGCAAGAAATAGACACCTTTCTCACTAAACTTAAAATACCCACAATTTCAAATACACAAAAAGACGATCTGGCGCTCCCAATATCCCTTCAAGAAGTCATGGAGGTTATTAAACTCCTACCGGCCCAAAAATCCCCTGGCCCGGACGGCTTTACAAATACATACTATAAATTGTTCAAGGATATACTAGCTCCATATTTAACCAAGGTTTTTAATAGTAGCATCGAATCCCAGACATTCCCCCCAAATATGTTGAAAGCCAATATATCTACTATACCCAAACCAGGTAAACCCCAAAACTTTTGCCCAAACTTCCGTCCTATCTCTTTATGGAATGTGGATGTGAAACTTTACGCAAAAATTTTGGCTCTTAGACTACAACCCCTTCTCCCAAAAATCATCCACTACGATCAAGTAGGCTTCATAAAACATAGGCAAGCTACCGATAACACTCGGAAATTAATAGACCTCATACAACATGCTAGCTTAAATAATAACCCCTTCCTTCTTTTAGCATTAGATGCTGAAAAAGCGTTTGACCGCTTAAATTGGGACTTCCTAGATGCAATACTCACAAAATTTAATTTTCCTTCCCAATACATGCATGCAATCAAAGCATTATATTCAAAGCCATCGGCGTCAGTACAATATGCAGGCTTCTCGTCTAAACCCTTCTCAATAACTAATGGATCGAGACAGGGGTGCCCTCTTTCACCCGCTTTATACATACTGGCCTTAGAACCCCTAGCAATAGCAATCAGAGAGGAAAATCTAATCCAAGGATACAAATTAAACACTACTAACACAACTAAGCTCGGCCTATTTGCCGACGATATTATCATAAGTATCTCTGACCCAATCAAATCCTTACCCCCTCTATTTGAGATATTGAAAGAATACGGCTCAATCTCATATCACAAGATAAATGCGTCAAAAACTCAAGGTTTACCAATAATGCTAGATTCCCTAACCACGACTACACTACAGTCTAAATATAAATTAGATTGGAAACAGGATTTCATCTCCTACCTAGGGATAAAACTCACCTCAACTCCAGATAAAATGTTACACCAGAACCTATATGCACCCTGGAAAAAGTTAAAATCGGAGATGACATCCTGGATCCATAAAGAATTATCGTGGCTGGGACGTATAGCTGCGGTTAAAATGTCTATTCTACCCAAACTCTTGTACATATTTCGAACAATACCAATAATTATACCTACCTCTTTTTTAAAACGCCTTCAATCAGACATAAATAATTTTATTCATGGCAAATATAAAGCAAGAGTGAGCAATAAGTGGCTATATCTTCCCAGATGCAAAGGGGGCTTGGGAATCCCGCATATCATTAATTACTACAAAGCAGCACACATGTCTCAAGCCATCCAACTAAACTCCAAACCTGGAACGATTGCCTGGGTTGATATAGAGAACTCCACCGTAGCACCTCTATGCGTGAAAGATTTTCTTTGGGGCAACCACACCATACTATCGGATAAACGCACAAAACTACTTCCAACCTCAGGCTGTTCACTGTATACTTGGTTATCGTATTCAGCTCTATACCCTCCATTGGGAAATCTATCCAAAGCAACGCCTATTTCATGCCTAGCAGCGATAGTCCCCAATTTAGACCTCTCCTACTGGGAAACTTGTGGAATATACACTATTCAAGACGTATATGTAAGTAATGTATATAGCACTTTCTCAGATCTCCAATTAAAATATGGTTTGCCATCCAAAGATTTCTATAAATACTTACAGGTCAGACATATTCTTCAACACAAAAAAAAAAAAAAACACCCTCGGATCAACACACCGTCAACACCATAATTTCCCTCTGTAAAAAAACGGAAATTACCAATAGAACACTGTCAAAATGCTATAATGCACTTATATTGATTAATCTCCCAGCCAAATTCCCTTGCATGATAGCCTGGGAAAAAGAGCTTGGATATCAGCTCTCACCGAAACAGTGGGAAAGATCCATTCAAATCAGTTCTAAATTCTCTCATTGCTCAAACCACATAGAAATGGTAAAAGAAATGTTCTTCCGATGGTACTTAGTCCCTGCGAGACTATCCCACATGTTCCCAAATGCCTCTAACAAATGCTGGCGCAAATGTACACAAGTAGGGTCAATGCTCCACATCTGGTGGTCTTGCCCCATCATTGTCAGATATTGGAAAAAACTTACTAAACTAATTTGCACAATTACAAATTACTCTTTGCCTCTGACCCCAGAAGTGTTTCTATTTCATATCTTCCCTAACGACATCCCAAAGGAAGCACAAATGTTGATCAGCCAAATTCTAATAGCAGCTAAAGCACTCATTGCAATGAATTGGAAATCAGACAAGATACCATGCAATAAAAGTTTGATACAAAAAGTCCAACACATCTATACAATGGAGAAAATGTTCTTTTCAATGACAAACACTCTCCATAAATACAAGTTAATTTGGAACCCTTGGGAAATTTTTTACACCTCCTACGTCAGAGGCGAATAGTAATAAGAATGGGAAACTACCAAAAAAAAAAAAAAAAAAAATAAAGTTTTCTTTCCCATAAGATACCACACCAACAGAGGCGACCATACTTTCCTCATCCATTTCATTTAACCTGAAACTCTCAGCGACTCCTCCCCTCCCTTCCCTGTGTTAGTCTCCCCCCCTCACCGTACCATATCCCACCCAGTTTCTTTTATGTCTGATTATTATTGTATTCCATAAGCAGGGCCGAACAGCCAGTCTAGGTAAATTTAAACATAAAAAAAAAAAAAACGAAATATATGTAAAATCTAATTTGTATGTTTACATGTTTATTTGAAGTTTTCCCACCTGCACTGAAACCAAAGGAAAAACTATATCATAATAGAATAAAGCATGTAATGATGTTAATATATATGCTGTTCCACCCTATGTATTACTAAATTGTATTTGTTTGTAACTGAAAACAATAAAAAACTTTGAAATATAAAAAAAAAAAAAAAGTAGACACTTTTTGGACACTTTTCATTCAGTCAATTTACCACCAATCTTTGCCAAGTTTTGTGGTATTTTTTTTTCACACACATTGTTCTTCCTGCATGAATTTACAAGAGTTATTATGTGTTCCTGACAAACAACACCCCAATATATGTTCACTAACTTTCACTGAGTGAAACCCCACATGCATAGGTTTGCTAGGGTTACGTTGCAGGTACAGGCCCAAATTTGGGATAGAGTCATTGTAACCTTGAAAATTTGATGTATTGCTTTGCGGACTACATTTCCAATCATGTTCAGCCAGCCAAAAGCTAACTTAGCATTATAGGAAATGCAGTCTATAGCAAGCAGATACAGATCTTTGCTACCCTGCTGCTGTTTGGATGACATATTAAGCTGCAGCAGCCCCTCTCTACTGTTGGGGCCCAGTGCAAAGCACTACCATATCACTGGTCCTGATAATTTTTTATTTGTATATATATATATTTTTAGTTTTCTGGAGGTGCTCATGGGGTGCGTTGGAGACGCAGGCTGCCAGTGGTATAATAAGTCTCTCCCTGCCCCTCCCCCCCCCCCCCCCCCCCTTGATGGCTATAGGGCAAGGAGAGGTTGAGCTGTCAATGCCAGGATATACATCCACTATCACAGTAACCGAATTTGTATCCAGGAACCTCTGCAGACATGGCTGGAGTGCTCCGGTCATTTACAGCACAATCGTGGTATGCCCACAAGCATAGCACAATCAGAACTGCAGGATGTGCCAGGCACGTCCAATATCGGCAATGAGACATTTTCTCGTGATGTACCTGGCATGTCCAATGTCACCAGGTGGTTTATGGAAAAAATAAAATTATTGTGCAATCTTGTCAGTAAATATATTCATATTCAACACGGTTTTTCATGGTGCTTTACCTGTTGGTTCTGGATTTTCCTGTTGGGCCACTGGTTCCACATTTTCTATTAATAAAATATTAGTATTAATTTAAAAATTCAAATACAACTAAAACATATTATTAGCCACATGTTCAATAGGTATTTTAACCTAAACTAGTCAACTGTTTCAAAAATTTAAGAAGGACGCACTACGAACTATAATCTCCATTCAGTAATGCAGATGTGTACGTTTTAAGTGTATATATAAGGTGCACACAACATAATGCAAGCACAGAATCCCATGCAGTGGTGTTGGAAAAGCAGGTTTTTGGGCTTGTCTGATGTTTGCAAGTATCTGTATAATAATGGTTCTGCTACCCACTAAATATAACAAAGACACCAAACCATCCATAATATTCGATCCTACAGATGTACTTTGCACTAACTGCCATTTCACGGATCATATGGACCATGCATGATGAACTCAAGTTCTACACTGTCATCTGTCTTTGCCTTGTTTACACATCTTATGTAAAAGCATATTAACTAGAGCATACTTACATGCTCTTAACTTTAGTCTTCATTCTGACAACAAAACAGGTAGACATTTTTATATAATATTATTAGCTACTCCCTTATCTGATCTTTTCATGATAATATTATCATTAACACAGAATTTCAACAGGTGCATTAAGGGTGCAGACCCCGATCAGATGAATGGGGTAATTGCCCTTGGTGCCACTTTCTCAGCCCACATGATATCATCAGAGATACACACACAACACACACATAGACATGCAAGAACAATATACTGACTAAGAAGGTAAATAGATTGATAGAAAGTGTTACTGGGTCATTTAAAAGTGGTGCACATTGAGTAAGATTATAGAGCAGCCCAGGGGGGGCAATTAACCTCCTGCCCCCTTTCCATCCCTAGCCCGGGCTAGAGAGTCCTGTATCCTGGGCATTGTCTGCATGATGAGCAATCATGAAATATTGAACTGACACTGATTGAATTACTATTTTCCTGTTAATTCTGTACAATATATAAGATACACTAGATGTTTCACAGTCCATGTACCTGCAGACTGACTTGTTTCTTCAGATGGACCTGCAGACTGACTTGTTTCTTCAGATTTACCTGAAGATTGGCTTGTTTCTTCTAGAGTATGTTTTTCATCTCCTTGGACTGTTATGCTGTCTTCAGTTTCTACTATTTCTATAGTTGCCTCTATAACATTCAAAATAGTGATTTTAATGTTGGCATTAACTTTGTATACTTATCGTGCTGGTCGAAATTGGCAACAGAGTCAGTGACTCTCGGATATTCCGGGGGTTTGTGTTCTGTCTGTTTGGAGCACACAAACCCCGGAGGCGTTGCACACCTAGCACACACGGAGTATACACACCTGGGCAAATACCTAGTGGTGGTGATTGTCAGAAGTGATATTTTGTAGCCTCTTTTAAGACCACAAGTTGCTAAAAAATACAATTCGCCTGTTCCAAGTGTCTACATTTGATTATTTGCCCACGCACACTTCACAGCACAAATGGATCCATCTATGCTGAACAAACCCCGCCAGTCGATAGGCAAATTGCCTATATTCTGAATAAATCACATATAGCGCGGTAAGGATTAGGCAGCTTAGTGTGGAGTCGGACCGAGCTGGATGTTACGTATTTTCAGCTTGAATAAGTAAGTCTTACTTCAGTAGTGGGGAAAATAATGGAAACCTTGATAAAGAATAGGATTGTTGAACATCTAAAGTTGTTTAAATTTCAAGATCAGAGACAGCATGGGTTTACTTCAGGGAGATCATGCCAAACTAATCTTATTGATTTTTTTGATTGGGTGACTAAAATAATAGATCAGGGTGGTGCAGTAGACATTGCTTACCTAGATTTCAGTAAGGCTTTTGACACTGTTGCATAATCAATAAACTGAAATCTTTGAGTTTGGATTTCAATATTGTTGAATGGATTAGACAATGGCTGAGTGACAGGCAACAGAGAGTTGTAGTCAATGGGGTATATTCGATGCAAGGTCTTGTTACTAGTGGGGTACCTCAGGGATCTGTACTTGGACCCATTCTCTTTAATATTTTTATTAGCATTATTGCAGAAGGTCTTGTTGGCAAAGTATGTATTTTTGCTGATGATACAAATATTTGCAGCAGGGTTGATATTCATGGAGGGATAAGCCAAATGGCAAATGATTTAGCTAAACTAGAAAAATGGTCAGAGCAGTGGCAACTGACATTTAATGTGGACAAGTGCAAGATTATGCACCTTGGGCGTAAAAACCCAAAAGCAGAATATAGACTATTTGGTACAGTCCTAACCTCAACATCTGAGGAAAGGGATTTAGGAGTAATAATTTCAGAGGACTTGCAGGTAGGTAGGCAATGCAATAGAGCAGCAGGAAATGCTAGCAGAATGCTTGGTTGCATAGGGAGAGGTATTAGCAGTAGGAAGAGGGAAGTGCTCATGCCATTGTACAGAGCACTGGTGAGACCTCACTTGGAGTATTGTACGCAGTACTGGAGACCGTATCTCCAGAAGGATATTGATACTTTGGAGAGAGTTCAGGGAAGGGCTACTAAACTGGTTCATGGGTTGAAGGATAAAACTTACCAGGAAAAGTTAACGCATCTTAACATGTATAGCTTGGAGGAAAGACGTAACAGGGGGGATATGATAGAAACATTTAAATACATAAAGGGAATCAACACAGTAAAGGAAGAGAGTATATTTAAAAGAAGAAAAACTAACACAACTAGAGGACATAGTCTTAAATGAGAGGGTCAACGATTTAAAAGTAATATCAGGAAGTATTACTTTACTGAGAGGGTAGTGGATTTATGGAATAGCCTTCCAGCAGAAGTGGTAGAGGTAAACACAGTCAAGGATTTTAAGCATGTGTGGGATAGACACAAGGCTATCCTAGCTATAAGACCGGGAACGGGGGACTATTAAAAGTACTCAAAAAAAAAAATTGGGCAGACTAGATGGACCGAATGGTTCTTATCACATTCTATGTTTTCTATGTTTCTAGGAATTAGCAAACTCAGATCATTCGTCTGAGTAGTAAAGTGCTAGAAGGTACTGAGCATGATCCCCAATGTGTGTTTCACCGCTCTGTGTTAATCACACAGGCGGTTTTGTCAGGGGAATACTAATACTGGCAAACTTTGTGGTAAAGGACACAGTATCTAGTGAATGACTGTGTAATGTATGATTAATAAATGATTCATATAAGACTACTTGTGCAGTTATGTCATTTTGTATATTTATTCCTTACACATGATGTGCTAAATGTATCTTTGATTTCTTCTTGAAATTAAGCAGAACCAAACACTTTATGTGAAAAGTGAGTTGTCCTGCATGGAATCAATGGTGAGATTTTAGATATATGATCATTACTGATTGTTACTGGACACCAGTATTCAGACACTAGCAGTTATGTATAAATGTTTTTCCGTCCGAAATGTAGCACAGTTACGCCATAATTCTCATCTTCTCCTATATGTAAGATATTTTCTGCCAGAAAAAAGCCACTGTGCGCCTGTTGCACAAGATAAAAAACTGATCGAATAATTATTATTTAAGAATTTTGAGGTATAAAAAAAAGTCTCAAAATTGTGCCTATTTTAGATCACTATATTGAACTACAACTCTCAACAAGTCCTAATATGGTGATATCTGCACTGAACAAAATGTCGCACCATGAGACTAAACACTTTAATATCGAGAATAAAAAGTTGCCGCCTTTTTTTTCCTAAGTATAAAACCCAATATGACATTTTTTTACATACCACACAGGCACAAGAGCGAAACTAAAGGAATCAGGATTAAACATAAAACAGCAACACTATTTATACATAACCCCCACAGTGAATCAAATAAAATAGTGTATATCAGTAACCTCTGATCATTTATGGACACCAGAGAGCAGAGACATGATGTTCCATTTAAAATTGAGTATGGAAATGGTCACTAGTTGTTTTGGGGCAACCTAGATAGAAATAGAGCGAGATATTTGAACTACCTGGATTTGATAGATCATTTTTGATAAAAAGGATTCTACATTTACAGTATAAATAATGTTTAAGTGACTTAGTCTCTAGTTTAGTCTCTTTAATTCTGCTTTCTTACTTCTGATGGACGTTCTCTCTGACAACTTTACTTCGCTGCCTGCTCTCATCTCTGTTATTGTAACAATTGCAAATTATACTTTCAAATCAGCAAAGCGTTTGATTTAAATACCTTGTACTTTTAAAACCTTTTCTTGCTGCAACTTCAGTTTCAAGTTTTGTATGGCCATCTGAGTAGCTTCCTCTCGTGCATTCTCTATGGCATTAAGTTTAGCTTCTTCAGCATATGGGACAATAAGCTGAGCCATATCAAAGACCTAAGAAAAACCATTAAGGCTGATGATTAAATGTTTAGAAAAGCTCACAATATTCCAAAAGTACTTGTTTGGGCTTCTTACATTATGACATCACCCTGTGGCATGCTCGGGAAAGGAAATACTACAATGGAAAATATGTAATTTGCATTTGTAGTGCAGACAAATTTAAAAACACATTTTTCATTTTTCTCTTAATCAACACATATGCCTGGCATGCTTCTAACACATTAGATACATGGCTTTTAGTGCCAAGCCTGAGACACTGCACCTACTGGGTCTAGGTGCCTCTAACTGACACATGGTACACAGGTAGTGAAGCTTTTTTCTATATCATACATGATCTTCCCCATTAACAGTATATAAAGCAGTGATGTCAGTTAACACGGGTATTTTTGGTTCCTTTTGGTGTTAATTTTATGTTAATTGTACCATGGTAGAAATCAGAAATCCAGATATCCATATGAATTTACCATTAGGCAGAAATCTGTTTATCTGTGTCGTTTTATACACCATGTTAAATAGTAAAAAAGAATATGTTAATCTGATATATTTCTAAATGGTCAATTAATTTAGTGTATAGAATAGTCATAAATCAGTCTGCTATCCACACAAAAAGACTTGTAAAAAAAGAAAATTAATATAAATCAATGTAGAATTAATCCTGTACACATACTTTTCCTGCATACTGTTTGGCTATCAAGTTGCACACTGTTGTTTTCCCAGAAGACTTTGGTCCAATCACAGCAACTTTGCAAGGAGGTTGTGGCATAGGAGGTAGAAGGTACGGACGAGGATTCTGAATGAACTTTATTAGTGCTTCTTCAGAAGACAGGAAGTACATTTTATCTAGAAAACTATGGAAAATAACACAATTATTTTAAAATTCAATAACGATAATATACTTTAATATAATTTTTTTTCCAAAAGGAAGCAATTTAGAGCAAAATTGGGACTTTTGAATCAGTAGGTGATAATAAATGTTATTAAAGAACAACTGTAGTGCAGAAAAAATGTTTCTTCAAATATCTTTAGCACTGTTAACAACAACAGTGCAGAAAAAGCTACATAAAAGTATACAGGAAATACCTTTTTTATATGTCCCACTGCCCCATTGTGCTTGCTGGGTGGATCGGATGCGCATCCCCACTGGTAGTTGGCGTTTTGTGCATGTGTGGTCGGTGCTTCACGACACCATTTTGGTAACTGCCAGCGGCTGTGGTGGCTATTTTGGATACTGGTGACGGCTCTCGAGCATGTACAATAAGGCCACCGTGCATGCACAATTCGCCATAAACGGGGATGCGCATTTTCGGTCGGATCCAACCAACATTTTTTGCATTATGGATGTGCCCAACATCCTGTAGGGGTAGAGTGGTAGTCCTTTAATATAGCTAGATTTGCCGCCTTTTCTTCCAATGAATATATAAATAACCAGCTTTAATATTGTCTCCGCAGACTTGATTTTGGCCTCAATAATGTTTTACCCTAATTACAGGTAAAGTACTTACACAGGTTATTGGTAAATTCTATATAGTTCTTCAAGTGAACAATACAAAATAATTTATGTCCCATTATCTAAACAGTGCATACCTGACAGCAAACTCTGGCAGTCCTTTTCTGATATATCCTTCTTTCAACGAAATAGGACAAAACTGGCCCCACCTGCTTCTGCGCCATCTGTATCTTGGGGCAATAATTTGATAGGAGGAAACTGTGCGTAAAAGTTCTTCCTGTGCAATACAAACAGTTCATACTCACACATTTGTAAAATACCATTACATACTGGTAGTGCCATGTGAAACTATAACACACAGTTTTATAACAGTAACAAAAGCAAAGTATTTATCCAGGAAGTGTACATTCAGATATTCTCTTCTTTTCAAAAGTATATCCTGGGGATATTATTATTGTCCATCATCGAGGAGATGTTGCTATTGTCCAACATCCAGGAGATGTTACTATTACCCAACATCCAGGGTATGTTACTATTACCCAATGGAATGGTGCTGATTTTATCTACCCTAGAAGGATGAAGAGTCAGCAAACCTGCAATACTGAGTATTAAACAGATTCTACAGTCTGTGTATTAGTCCAGTGAGCCACTTATATATCAGCTATCAATACTTAGATATTTGTAATTATTATTAGGTAAACAGCTAAAAAAAACATAAACATTAATGTATAAATAAATGATTTATACTGTCCCATAAACATTATTTATACTGCAAATGTAGAGGAAAAAATGATCCATACATTCTCTAAGCAGAATTGCAAGCAAAATGCATAGATTAATGCAAGATGGGGTCATGTATAAAAACTTCCACACTGGAAAGTGTGTTTTTACAAATCCTGACACTTTGCTGGGTGGGAGAGGGACCTCTGGCAAACAGTGTTTGGCAGAGATTCCCCGACACTAATCAGGCGCATTTGAGCACCTTATTTTTAAAATATATTGGCTCCCCCTTACTTACCTCGTCGCTGCTGCTCTGTCTCCGGTGGAGGTCCGTGGCTGTGAGGGAAGCGTTGTGCGCTCCCCTCCAGCCAATGCGCATTCAATAAAGTTTGTTTAAAAAAAACAAAAAACGTTACTGAATGCGCATTGGCTGGAGGGGAGCGCACAACGATTCCCTCACAGCCACAGACAGGCAGATGAGAGCAGCAGCAAGGAGGTAAGTAAGGGGGAAGGGGGGGAGGATCCTGGCATACTGTGGGGGAAAATCCTGGCATATTGGGTGGCTAAGTCCTGGCTGGCATATTGTGGGGGAGAATCCTGGCATATTGGGTGGCTAAATCCTGGCTGGCATATTGTGGGGGAAAATCCTGGCATATTGGGTGGCTAAATCCTGGCTGGCACATTGTGGGGGAAAATCCTGGCATATTGGGTGGCTAAATCCTGGCTGGCATATTGTGGGGGAAAATCCTGGCATATTGGGTGGCTAAATCCTGGCTGGCATATTGTGGGGGAAAATCCTAGCATATTGTGGGGGAAAATCCTGGCATATTGGGTGGCTAAGTCCTGGCTGGCATATTGTGGGGGAAAATCCTGGCATATTGTGGGGGAAAATCCTGGCTGGCATATTGTGGGGGGAAATCCTGGCATATTGGGTGGCTAAATCCTGGCTGGCATATTGTGGGGAAAAATCCTGGCATATTGGGTGGCTAAGTCCTGGCTGGCATATTGGGGGGCAAAATCCATTGGTGTTTGTCTCCAGTCCCCAGAGCCAGACTGCAGCCAGAGACAAGATCATCTTAATGTCCTGGTGTAAGTAGACAATTCAATATGTTTATTATTTAGTTGTTTAGTTATTAATACTACATTGGAAACTAATTTACCTCACATTTAAAGGACACTATAGTCCCAGAACCACTACAGTTTAATGTAGTGGTACTGGTGTCTATAGCCTGTCGCTGCAGAGAAAAGACACTGTGCAGTACTTGTGTTAAAGGAGCACTATAGTGCCAGGAAAACAAACTAATTTTCCTGGCACTATATAGTCCTTAGGAGTGGGGCACCCTCGTGTCCCCCTCCCACTGGGCTGAAGGGGTTTACCTTTCTCCAGCGCCAAAGCTGGGAACTTTCCTCCCCGATCCTCCTCTCAGCTGCGAATGTTTTTTTTGTTGTTGTTTTTTTGGATGTTCCGCGTCCTCCCACTGTAATGTTCACAGTGAGAATCACGGAAGCACCTCTAGCGGCTGATAATGTGTGTGTGTGTGGGGGCGGCAATTTTTGGCGGCAAAACCAAAAAGTATGTAACCACCATCGGATGCAGCACAGACTCCTTAAATTTATACATAGGCAAACATGTTGATAGCGCCATTATATGGCGGTATCTGCATGTGTGCTGCATTTATATATGATCCCCAGTGTATTGTTGTGTCTCCTTTTGGCTAGTTTGCTACTTTCTGCAAAATAGCACTTTGTATTAACCGGGAGCAGTTAATTGAACATGAGACCACAAGCGCTGATTCCAATTGTTAAGTGTAGTGGGATATTCTTTAAACTACATCATACCCTTGGATATTTTGCTAGTTTACACTATTCTTTGTTTTAATTTTACTTCTATGTTCCATGGAGTGAAAACCAGCATTGGAGCTATACTCATATTGCACTCTACACATTTTTCAGTTGACATTCTGTATATAGTTGTCCTGTGTAGTTGGCCTGATTTTTTCAGTTCACTTGTCAGTTCACATTTTAGTCAATCAACCATAATTTGTATAGCTCTGTATTCTCTACAACCACATTCCATGCACTGTTTAGGTATCAGAGTCCCATTTAAAGGATTTACTGAATACAAAAGAAGAGTTATAAAAAATATACTTTTTTAAAATTATTTTTGTCCTTCTTCATTTTCAGTTCAGAGTGGCACTAAAATATTGTTCTGTTTATTTGTTTTTCATAAACAACATGTCTTATGTTCCTGTAATTATTGAATGTGGTATAGCCACTCTCAAGAAAATAGAGTATCTGGAAGCATTCAAGGCATATACATTTATATGATGTTCCGGCATTAGGAAATAACCTGGATGAGTCATAGTTAGCTCATTACAGCTTATAGAAACCAGATTGGCATTTTAATAGACTACATGGGTTTAAAATTAAAGTTCTCTATTTAAATTATACCACAGAATCCAGTAAAATTATGAATAAGGACAAAGAAAATGTGCCCACGCCAAAAATTGTGGAGACCGTAAGGACAGCTCTGTTTAGACTTTAAATATGAACCCCAGTAATTTGACATTGATTGTCGCAAACAATAAATAACTCTATGGCTGGGAAAATGGATATCTGTGGATTATGTGAAAGCAATATGAAAGACTTTGACATATTTTAACATATCACCAAATGGTGTCTGGCAGATCTTAGATTGTACCCAAGGTGCACATTTTATAGAATATCATAACTATTACAGGGTTACTGCACAAGTCTAACAGTGGAGTAGATCCATTTGCAATATAATTTGCCATCCTTTCAGACATAATAATGGATGGTTTGCGCTACATGTACTTTGAATAATGGGAGTGGGAGTACTCTACAGTCTCCTGGCACACTACAGTCGGGGGTCATCTATTCTGTTACTTACACATGTGCATACCTCGCAACTTTGCCCCCGGCAAATCGGAACACTGAGAGCGGAGTCTGGGGGGTGTCTGTGCTACAGCTCATGTGCGGTAACACGGTCACCCATTTTTGATCCTGGCTTCTGAAGCCAGGATCGCTACTGCCCATGCACACAATGCTGCGAACTACATTTCCTATGAGCACTAGCTCCACATTTACGGGGCCCAGGAGGGTGAAGCAAAGGAGGTTCACCACCAGATGGAAGGTGAGTCTCCCTTATCCGAACTGACACACATCCAAATTTTTTTTAGGATTTTGGGTAATTTTGGTTATTGGATCACATAAAGGATACTCAACCTGTATCGCAAACAATAACAATTAATCAAACAATGAAATGGTGTCCAGGGATAAGTATGATTTGCACATGACCCAAGTATTTGTAATCATTGTCTGTGCTTTTACTATATAGTGATGCTATCTTCATATTACCAAACCTATTATAGTGAATGGAGGATGCCCCCCGGCAGTCAATTAGAAGCATGCTTCGATATACCACATTAGTTGATGAGTGGGGTGTTTCCTTATGCTTTACTGTACAATATCAGCAGTGTAATAGCTGGGCATTACTCACACCATCAATGCCCTCAAGAGACTCCTCTTCTTCAGTGTTCTGCAGTCTCATTACCACAGCGCCATGCCGAAGACCCAAAGACTCAAGTTGAGATAATACAAACTAAAATTAAAGCAAAAGAAATGGTTTCACAAAGTTAAAATCTCAGTTCTAAAAGCATTTTTCTTTTTTTCTTTCCTTGTAATGCATTTCAATGTTACATTATGAGGTTTTTTTGGGGGGGATGATTTTTTTTCTTATTAACTTTAACTCCTACATGACTGGAATGTTTTCCAGTGTTCTACTGTGCTGGGCAATCGCTGTTTTAACATTTCTGTGGTATTTGTGTTTAGCTGTAGTTTTCCTCTTTATCATTTACTGCACTGACACAAATTATATTTTTAGTAAGGATGAGAATGGCTTTCTTTAGATACCAATGTTTTGATTATATCATATAATTTATTATAAGAAAATAATAAAATATGGTGGAAAATGTAAAAATAGCATTCGTTTCCAACTTTTACTCATCTACAATAGCTAATGAAAAAAAACAAGCAAAATAGATCTGAACATTTGTTCAGAGTTTGAGAGGACCTCGCATGTCTTTTTGCCATATGAGGTGCTCTCAAATATCTCTCAATATCTTTTGCCAAAGTTGTTATGCAATATTTTTTTCCCACACACATTGTACTTCAGGTATACGTTTATAGGGATTGTTATGCGTAACTGCCAAACAACACCCCAATATATGTTCATCAACTCCCTTATATCCATAGGTTTGCCAGAATTTTGTGGCAGGCACAGGGTAAAATTTCATATACAGTCAGCTTTGATGACTTCATTTCCTATTATGCTCAGCCGGCCAAAAGCAAATTTAACGTCATAGGGAATTAAGTATATACCGTAATAGGTAGAACAGATCTGTGCTCCTTTGCAATGCAGCAGGGATGAGCTACCCTGCTGCTGCTGCATGCATGACTTATCCAGCTGCTGCAGACCTCTCTCAACTGCTGGGGACCAGTGTAAAGGACTGGCTCCACTAGCAGTCTTTCTTTATTTAAATAAAATGTCTCTAGAGGACTACGAACATTCCTAAAATGACCGGGTCTTCTTCGGCAGTGCTCCGCAACCCGTGTGCCAGGAGACAGAACTATGTGTGCCGCAGCAGGGCTAGCAGTGGAGCTGTTTGTGAGGGGATAATAAGTAGAATAGGCAGCCATTGTCTGTGCACTGCCCAGATGCACAGACATCCTCAGGCTACCTATCATGATCCCCGCAGATAATAGCGGGTCATGTGACCTCCCAACACTCAGATATGACAGCTGAAAACTTTCTTGTTACACGTGATTTAAACAGGTGAATTCTTGAGTATGCAATTTAATGACAAAAGGAAATTGGGTATCCCTGTCATGTGATTCTTTCGAGTGAGGCCACATAGGTCATAGGACATACTTTTCTCTAAAGAGACCAAGATAATTGACATCAATGATTCTGAGTTTGCAAATGATCATTTCTAAGCATTGTGCTGTAATATGTTTGTCGTGTGAGGAAGACTCTGGTACATGGACCTGTGTTTTTACAATGTGACTTTCACACAATGTAAAGTATATAAAGTCAACTTACAAACAGTTCTTCTGGCTTTTTATTTCCATCCAACTCTATAAGATGTTGAGGGTCATGATCAATCATAAGGTCCTACGATACAGATGACAAATCCAATATATAGTAAAAAGGGGTGTTCAAACACATAGTTAGCTGTATAGAGGCACTGGGCCTATCCATGGACATTATATTATTAAAGGAACACTGCCACTTACATAAGATGTAACTAGATTTAACTAGATTACCTGTGCATTTTACAAACAAACATATATATATATATATATGACATATGCCACTGTTTTTTATCTTCTATGTTTGAATTAGTTGCATATAAAAGTAAAAATAAAATTAGGTGTTTATCTCCAGCATCCATTTTGAGAATTGTACCCATGATGCAACATTCTCCAAAATATTACAGCAAGTCTCACTTTACAACTGTGGCCAAAGCCTGCATGATGATAGACTGCATTCTGTCCCTAGCCCCAAAGTGAGATACTAGTGCTGTAAAGTCTCTGGGGTGGCACCCAAAAACACATATTTCACAAAATGGAAGCGCCCAGTTAAACTTGTTAAGTAAAATATCTCATAAAATAATTTCACGTAACAAAAACAATAGACATATCTGAAATCAACAATGCAAAATAAAAAAATAAACCCTTTTCATTTTTTGGTGAGAGTGTCTCTTTAAAGAGGTGTTCCAACTGTCATCCATATATATATAAATTGGAAAACATTGTAATTACAAAGAAAGTCTTTACCTCTAGAGGGCGTAACAGGGTGTCTTTATACAGTCTGATACGTTCATTCACATTTTGAGGGAAGTCTTCAGGCCGGTAAACAAGACGATCCCAAACCCCAGTTGTGTACCGGGTATCTTCTTCCTAAAACCAAAATATCCAACTCATTAGCTTTCAACTAGATAACCCACGAGCTGTAGTATTTTTCTATAATTTTTCCTCAATATAAACCTATCATTTCAATGGTGAACTGAAGTAGAACATATTGATTAGCTATGACTTCTGTGAGATAAAAATAAAACAGAAAATTGTTGGATTGGCAAAAAATACAGTTTTTGCTATGTCTGGGTCTGAAACTATTACGGTATTTGCTTGAATATAAGACAAGGTTTTTTCATAGCAAATGCTCTGAAAATGTCCCTGTATCTTATATTCAAGCTTCGTCTTAAAATCAGACCTCAGATCGAGGTCTGACTATAAGACTAGGATCCAGGTCCCCCTTCCATCTACCGGCTGCCCTCACTAGACACCAGGGAGTCTGTGGGGGCAGAGAGGCAGCAGATTGGCAAGTGGGGGGTAGAATGGCAAGTGTTGGGGATAGAGTTGAGCGGACACCTGGATGTTCGGGTTCGGCCGAACTTCAAAAAAATGTCCGTACTCGAACTTGACCCCGAACCCCATTGAAGTCAATGGGGACACAAACTTTTGGCCACTAAAATGCCTCTAAAAAAGTCCTGGAAAAGACTAGAGGGCTGCAAAATGAAGTAAAATGTGGGTAAGAGTGTCCCCATTCATACGAATAGGTCAATTCGTATGAATGGGGACTCTATTACGGTTTATAGAAATCCAATAGCCATGTAATGCTATTGGCTTTCTATAAACCGAAATAGAGTTTATAGAGAGGACCCTAATAAGAATGAGGAGGGGGGGGGCTAGTGTCCCCCCCCGGTCCCCACCCATGGCCGGCGGGTGGGGACCCTAAAAAGAATGAGGGGGGGGACCTAGTGTCGTCGTCCCCCCATGGCCGGCGGGTGAGACCCTAATGTGCAGACTGAGCTCTGCAGGGCGGGGGAAGGCTTATAAAGCCTTCCCCCGCCCTGCAATTAAGCTCAGAGCACTCTGAGGGACACTAGGCCCCCCCCCTCAATCTTTTTAGGGTCCCCATCCACCAGCAATGGGTGGGGACCAGGGCGGGGGGGTATTTTACTAGTGACTTGGCAGCAATAGGTCCCCCCCTCATTCTTATTAGGGTCCCCATCCGCCGGCCATGGGTGGGGACCGGGGGGGGGGGACACTAGGCCCCCCCCCTCATTCTTTTTAGGGTCCCTATCCACCGGCAATGGGTGGGGACCAGGGCGGGGGGGTAGTTTACTAGTGACTTGGCAGCAATAGCTGTCCAGTCACTAGTAATTTTAAATTTAAGGCGATATCAATCGCCGAACCCAGAACTCCAACCCGGACATACAGTGGAATGTCCGTGTTCGGTGTCCAAAAATCGCAGTGTTCGGTACGAACCCGAACTTTGCGGTTCGGGTTCGCTCAACACTTGTTGGGGAACATTGGTAAGTAGGGGCAGATTGGCAGATTGGGGGCAGATTTGCATCATATTGGCATGTGTGGGGGCAGATTGGCATGTGTGCGTGCAGATTGGCAAATGAGGAGGGTTGGTTGGCAAGTCTGGGGGCAGATTGGCAAATCTGGGGGTAGATTGGCAAGAGTGGGGGTGCACTGCCAAATTTAAAAAATTCATTTTTTCAATCTTCATTTTGATTAAACATGAAAAAACTGTTTCTTGTGAATTAATATTCCCTACTAAAACTTGTTAGTTCCTATATGGTAGTCTGATATTCAGGCCTTTTCTTTTCCCCCCCTAAATTAATACCAACAGTTTGGGGGGGTTGTCTTATATTTAAGCAAATACAGTAAATGCTATATATAGTGCCCTTGTTATGTACATTAAGCACAATAAATGTTCATATATAAGTTGTTCTAGTCAAACTGACTGAATAACAAATGAATAATGTCAGCTTACAGATAAAAACTAGAAATACGGTAATACATTGAGGAGTGCAGGCACCTCCCACAATGATGTGTGCTAAGCATTGAAAGATTGAACACAGTTGTGGGAGTGCTCAAGTGTATACTCACCACAATAAAGGCATCTATGAAACCTCCAGGAAAGCATATAACTTGATCTACTGCCATTTTTGTCATTAAATATAGAAATTAAATTGCAGTACATACCTAAAGGGTAATTTGTTATCCCTTTTACTTTTGTGGCTAACAGGTCTACTTTCAAAACAGATTTAAATAACTTAGTTTCTTTATGTTAAAAAGTGGCTTATAAATATCTTACAACAGTGCCTTAGGCTGTTTTGGAATACAAACCCAATGATGCTTAACTAACTATATGGTTGACTGAGCATCATGGTATCTGTATGCCACAATACTTGGAATGCCAGGTTAACCATTCCTAGAATAGAAAAAAACACTGATATGTCTCTCTAGATAATGTGTTGCTACCATGTTCATCTAAACATCTGACTGGCTGAGCATAACTGGAACTAGAAACCACATCATCTAAAAAAATAAAATAGTAGAGCAAAGCAATTCCGGTTCTCCTCCCTTGCACCTTTACAAATTATTTGGCCATCCTCTCAATTGCCTAAATGTTTAGTACCTCAAGCACATTTTAACTAAACCAGTTAACAGATTAAAAACCTATGCAAAAAAAGTTACCTCCTCGCCAAGTTGTTGTTCTTCTTCCTCTGCTTCCTCTTCCTCCTCTCCTTCTTGAGGCTTCTTCTTTTTTTCTCTTAATATAGGATCCCAGTCTTTACGTTGATAAACTGTGCCTGTGACTGGGTCTTGTTTTTGTCCAGACAGCCTCTTACCCAAATCCTTGTCTGAGCACTATTGTATGAACAGGGATAAGAATAATTTACTAGATATTCTTCAATGTTTCATTTAAAGAGGGACTAAAAACCAAAAAGATTTCTTTTTATATATAAAAGGCAATTTCTCCCCATTTTAGATGTGTTTGAATGCTACTTCTTTAATCACAATTCAAAAGATATCCCATAGTTTTTGTACAAAGACTTGTGAGAAATCATTTTGTGAAGCTGTTGCTTCCTTCAATGAGATGATCTGGTGACAGTCGGTCACTCCTGTTAGTGTGTCTGTGTGTCAATCATGTAGGTTGGGAGGGAGGAAAATGAATGAGAATGTGAAAGAAAAAGTGGACATGAATGTGAATGCTAACATAAGCAGTTAGGAAGGATGACAGTAAGCAGTAATGCATGTGTATATGTATGTGAATGCTAATGTAAACAGTAAGAATGATAGTGAAGTAAGAGGAATCAGGCAGACAGTGAGAGAACAAGGGGATGCTAGAGCCTTACACAAGATGTTGGCACTGTAGTAGAGCTCAGAACATACAGTATTTCATAGGTAAGTTGTTTGTTCTACCACATTAGACCAGGATGAAATGTACATTTTAGGTAAACCATCAAATATGGCATTTTTTATATTTACGGTTGAATCCCTTGGAAGAAGGGAAAGAGGAGACCGTTAAGAACATTACAAATGTAACTTTACCTTAATATTGATAATAACATCAGGTTGTAGCCGAAGGCTCTTAATGAGTTCAATCTGTTCTGGAATATTAATATATTCTTCACATAGAGATGGAAAACCACACAATACATACCCTGAAAAGCAAATTATAAAATATGTAAACATATAACAATATATATTTATATGCATATGAAGGTAAAAGATTGGCAAGCACTGTTTACCCTATTGACGATAAATTTTACATTTAACAATATGAAACAACATACCAAGATGGGCAACTTCTGGAGAACGTATCTTTTCTATCATTAACTGTGTTACTAGTTCTTCCGGAACACTGTGACCTTGGTAAAGGAGCTCTTGAATCTACAACAGAATGAATAAAACAAAATTGTATTTCAGTGAAAGAAAATATTATAGGCACAGTCTTTGTATGATTATTGTATTTTTTTTACAGGCTGCTTATTTGTGGTACCCACACTTTTAGCTGGGAAAATTACACATATACAGAGAACAGCCACCCCCCGTTGATGAGGATGGGCAAAATATACAATTGGGATTGCTGGTTCCATTTTGCAAAGAGACTTTAACTGATCATTCAGTTCTGGAATGTTCTCATAGATGTGATCAGTTCAATGAGCTAAAGAAAATGGCCCCTAGGTAATAATAATAATAATAATAATAAAATCCATCCCATAAAGAAATTGTCCCTTCTTGGAAATGCACTCATTTGTTTAATTTATTTTTGGTTATTATTTTTATTTGGTATTATTTTGAATTTACCCATCACTGCAATATAGACTTGAACTGTAATTTATTGATATAAAAGATAACGAATGCACATTGTACATACCTTTGTACCATGTTCTGTTTCCCTTCTTATATGTTCGTTAATAATTTCCGTTGCTAGATCAAAATGGAAGAAGGTAATCACAAGTTAATTTTTTGAACTAACATTACATGAGAACTTCATAGTTTAGTTGTCTTAAGACCTTCCCAAAAATTAGCCCCTCAGAATTCCATCATGACAGTTAACCAGCTTTGGTAACAATTGTGTTTCATTTTTTTTTCTCACTGAGGTCCTAACTTATCAAGACATTAAGATACCGTTAAATTTGCATTGAATGGTATATTGGCAATCAAAACATAGCAAAATCCTGTTTTGTCTCCATATGGGCAATACAAAGGAAAAAATCATAACCAGAGACAAATAGGGAGATGAAAGAAATAAAATAATTTATTCATTCATATTGTTTACATTTTAACAAGAATAAAAATTGACACTAACCATTATTTGTTTGTTCAAGTAAACTGAGACTAGGACTATTGTTAAAAGAAATTAGATATGTATATAATGTGTATTGCCTAATGATGATTAACAATACTAAAAATGATCAAACATAATATTATGTCATAATTGTAATCCATGTACTGTTCAAAGGACTTCAGTTTGTATGGAGTTGGAAAGAGGATAAGAGTAACATATCTTGTTACTGGAGTATTGTACGCAGTACTGGAGACCGTATCTCCAGAAGGATATTGATACTTTGGAGAGAGTTCAGAGAAGGGCTACTAAACTGGTTCATGGGTTGAAGGATAAAACTTATCAGGAAAGGTTAAAGCATCTTAACATGTATAGCTTGGAGGAAAGACGTAACAGGGGGGGATATGATAGAAACATTTAAATACATAAAGAGAATCAACACAGTAAAGGAAGAGAGTATATTTAAAAGAAGAAAAACTACCACAACTAGAGGACATAGTCTTAAATTAGAGGGGCAACGATTTAAAAGTAATATCAGGAAGTATTACTTTACTGAGAGGGTAGTGGATGTATGGAATAGCCTTCCAGCAGAAGTGGTAGAGGTAAACACAGTCAAGGATTTTAAGCATGTGTGGGATAGACACAAGGCTATCCTAGCTATAAGACCGGGAACGGGGGACTAATAAAAGTACTCAAAAAAAAAATTGGGCAGACTAGATGGACCGAATGGTTCTTATCTGCCGACACATTCTATGTTTCTATGTTTCTATCTTATAGAGGGGAGACAGTGTGCTCACTAAGTCTCAAGATGAGGATAAATGTGGTAGCATGCACAGATTATTCCCAAACATCACATAAAAAGAAGAGCTTCTTGTGTTTTGAAAACTGAGGACAATACCCAACAAACTGGGCTTTCTGTGAATAGAACTCAGTCAATGGGAACTTCATCCTGGACAACTGAAGGAACCCAACAGCTCTGAAGATCTACTATTTCTGGCAGCCATTGTTCCTGGAGTGGTGAATTTATAGATACAGATAACAATCTGCTCCTGATTAGTGTTCAGTATTGCAGGCACAGAGACAGAACATTCTGAACAACTGCGACAAACGGTCATTATCAACAATCAATACATTACCTTCAATGAAAATGCATTTCCAGGACTGTGAGAGCTTCTTCCCAAGAGTAGTTTTTCCACAGCCCTGCAAAAATAGACAGATACTTTTCATCATATATTTTCTTCTGACCCTCTATAACATTACACGACATGCAATTTATTCAGTCATTATTATTCTCTATTAGTAGCTAATTTTAGAGAGTATTGAGAGTAGTGCTATAGCTAACAACAAGAAAATTAAAATATATTTATTAGCAAAAATAGAAGCAAACTGCAAAGTCCATAATGCAGAATATGTTTTTACTTCTAAAAGATGTGATTAGTATGTTTTTTTTTTTTTTTTTTTTTTACTGTGCCCTAATTTGTCCTTTTCTGAACACTTAAACATTTTTTTCATGAAGAAAATGAATGGAAAATGGCTCTCTAGCTCATATTCTTAAAAGGCATCATAAGAGAGTATGGGAATCATTCACCATTATGTAGCTAACCTATACCATGTTCTTGGTCTTCCTCTCCGTGGGTTGGAAAAAAATCAACAAATTGATATCCATAACCAACGCATTTTGTTCATTTTACACTGAACTCACTGATGGTTGAATTGGTCTAGAAAAAAATAAATGCTAATTCTTGTTCTGGACAATAAATGGCACCAGTAAGGGGAAGATTGTGTGGGAAACACACAATCTTCCAACATCTGAAGAATGGAGATTTGTGACAAATTTCATGTAGCTTCTTTACATAATAATGTAAAGTTCAATTAATTGATCTTACAGGTTTTCCAACAATAAGGAAACATGTTGGCTTGGAAAGAAGAAACGCTTTCTCAGCTTCATTTTCATCAAATGTGTCAGCAAAAGGGTGTACATGTGTATTCTCTTCAGGCGCCATTAAATAAATGCTGCATTCAAAAAATATTTGATTTTAAGAATGAAACTGAAAAAAAAGAGAAACAGAAATAAATACAACATTTATGAGAAACCATAATGCATACAAACAATTTCATTTCATGTTTTAATGTTTAAACAAAATCAGGGTCTATTCAATAAATAATGAACTGTGGTGAACTCACAATGGAATATAGAAATCCAGTATTAAAGTGGCACTAAATTATATCTCTTAACTTCTACCCCTGGCGAATTGGGACACTTATGTTCTGCCATTTTCTCTGGAAAAGCAGATCTTCCAATCAACTATGCATGCGCGCAATCAATCAAATTAGTGATTTGACATTAGGGAAAATACACACTAGAGTGCACCACGCATGCTTGAGCAGCTCAGCAATGTCTGAGATACTGACAACAACAATTCCCATGATGCCTCTTGCCTTCAAAGGTTTGCAGTCTGAGCGATTAGACCAGGGGGTTAGGGTTAGAATGAGGGTGACTCTAGGTGGTAAGGATTAACTGTATA
This sequence comes from Pelodytes ibericus, assembly GCA_036172795.1. Taxonomy (NCBI): domain Eukaryota; kingdom Metazoa; phylum Chordata; class Amphibia; order Anura; family Pelodytidae; genus Pelodytes; species Pelodytes ibericus. Next base: position 102,613,144 of record CM069861.1, on the reverse strand, counting down.
GATCACAGCTTACCCAAACCCTAACCTTCTGTAATAGATGTACGTGAGTTTAAAAGGCGATTAGAGTTAACCCTAAACCTTACCCTCATTCTAACCCAAGCATGTGGTGCCCGGTAGTGTGCATTTTATCTGAGATGTCAAATCACTGATTTGAGTGATATTGCACATACACAGTTTACTCAATGGAAAGATCTGCATTCCTGGAAACAATGGCAGAACACTGGAGATGTAGTCCCGAATCTTGCATGAAAAGAGTGACTGAGTTAGAGCTTGGTAGAATAGCTAGACAGAGCTGCAAATTCGGGACTATACTGCACACAGCATTTTTTTTAAACTTTTGCTTCTGTAATATCAAACACAGAAAATTCCGTGCCACTTCTCCTTTATAAACCTGTTGTGTATCTTTACAAAAGCAGAGCTGGTCTATTGCTGAACAGTGGATACAAATTCTGCACATGACCAGAATGCTTTTTCCCTCTGTTTCAGAGACAGTGGGGGATGAATCCAGGAAGGCAAGACAGTGGTTCCATATCCATGGCCCCCAATCGTCCCACTTTGCACATGACAATTCCAAAATGTGTCCCAATGTGATGAGAGACACTGCAGCAATGCATGTGTGCACATATGGTTGTTTGACTTCTAGCTGCCATGCATGGTTGAATGGCAAGATGCAGGATAGCACATGTTTACTACTAGAGTGTCACGTACCTCCTCAGAGGCCATGCCCCCTGCATATTGAGTTATGCATGATGCGACTTTCCCAACTAAAGCAGTACAGTTGGAGTTAAATGGGGCATATCATGTAAGAAAAAATACTACTTGAATTTTGCATTTGTTTTCAACATAACTGAATATTTATTTGGAGAGGTTGCAAAACAAGGTTTTTCCTTTTTTGTATCTTATTCCAGCATAACTACAGTAACATTTTTTGTATCCTTTTGTCTGCTGAAAAGTGTTTATGGGAGTTAAATACGAAATAACTTACTTATATGACACACAAATGTATACAACGCACCAGTTGTGTACTGTATAATTTTGTTGTCATTTTATTAGCATCCATTATTAAACATATAATAACTGCATTATACAATTTACCGTATATACCGTGTATGTATACATATACATAATGTCAAATTGGAAAAATATGTATGTATTTGAATATTTCTATAATAAAGACTGTTCCAGCCCTTTATGACAGTCATGTTGTCACACAACAACTAATACAGTTTATTTATCCAATTTGCCAATTAAAGGAATTTTGACTCTCAGTTATTATTACTGCAAACATTTTACATTTATTGTGTATGATTAAATTGGGCTGTTTAAAAAAAAATATTTAACGAAATTCAACGTGATGCTAAGGTGCGTGGTTGAAATCAGTTTTCCCTCTCAGTAATACGTTTGGGAATTTGTAAATCGCCATCTACAGCAACATTATTCTAAGTCTATATTACCAAATTTGCCTTTTAGTTGAGATTGTGTCTTCTGCCAGTTTTGCCCGTGATCACATTCATACTTACATCCCCTCAGTCTCCGTTGCAGTGGGTCAGCACTGATTTGTTTACATCCCTCCCTCCCAACCGTTTCCAAGGCAACAGCTCCACCTACACAAACGAACCACAGCCGGCGGCTGTTAGAGTAGGAATGTCTCGAGCAGGAGGAACTGAGCTGGTAGCGTCAAGTCATTAATCACCGCATTAGTTAATGTAATGAACGATTGTGTGGATTCACACTAAAGCGGAAAAAAGTGTATATTGCTGTATTATCGTTTTACCATGAGGGAAGTGATGGCTAATCTCTGGCATGTCAACTGTTGTGTACTTTATTCGACTGGCAGAGCATCAGGGGAAATATTGTAAACAACTACTGGAGAGTCAAATGTAAGATATTGCATTACATTGTATTGCTAATGGATAACTGCTTCTAAAGCCTCAGAATAGGATCATATCTGCACAGTTTTAAATATGAAGGCATTTATTATAATCTTAATTTGCCTATTCGAGCCGCCGTCCAACTGGAAGATGACGTCATTTAAAGGACCCGGAAGAGCTGAATTTTAGCAGCTTTCTTCAAATTATAAACACTAGAGATAATGCTGTCCTCCACTAGTAAATATAACGGAGCTGCAGTGCGAAAAGTACTGCGGAGGCGGCCATTTTCATGGAGAACACAATTGAGGCGTATGCAATGGGGAGTCTCGATATGCTCATGTAATGTAGACCGAGTTGAAATTTAGTGCCCTCTTTGTTGTTTAGCGCTCTAACTTTGAGCTGGATGATAGCAATAAACTGTTCAATTAAGCTGTAATAGTAGAGATCTGTTGGCGCTGTCCCGTGCTGCTTATATTCATCAGTGCGCCTGTCACAGGTGAGTGAGCTTGCAAAGAGCAGGTACAAGTAGCCGCAAGCTGACAGTCTATAGAGTGACATGAAAAGTTAACTGTACTCACTCATCTGCACGGAAGCTGGGTTGTCACATAATTATTACGTGTGTGTGAAAATATTAACAGCAACATCTTTATTAATTGTAAGTTATTTCACAAGGATGGTAGGGATCGCATATTAATTACACTATTACAACAAAAGCACAGCATTTACATATCTTTTAGTTTAACTTCAAAAGGGAAGACGTACATTTTGAATGTATTATCTGTGACGAGCACTATTTGTAGATTCAAATTTTCTCGTTTTTACTGACTGCTTGTAAACGTATTGACAGTCGGCAATCCCTTATATTTATTCAAGTGGGAAAAAGTTGACTCTGACAGATGTGTTATATTTCTTTAGATTTAATTTGATTGCTTTTCACATTAATCTTTACTAGCTGAATTGAAGAACCCAAAAGCTCTGTCTTCATTTGGGTTAATTTTACAGTTTGCTTCTTCTCTGGGGTTAGGGTTGCCACCTTTTCCTCAAAAAATAGATAAATACCGGCCATGTGTGGGCGGAGCTACAAGAGGGAGGAGCCATGAGGGGTGGGGCCCACCAAGGAGGCAGAATTTATTTGTATATTGAGTGGCAAAATATTACTGGCATATTGACCAACTGCTCCCAACCACCCTCCATATTACACTAGACCAGGGGTGGCAAACTCAAATTCATCGGGGGCCGCATGAGCAGTATGGTTACCCTCAAAGGGCCGGTATAGGATTATGCATCTACTCTTTATTATCATGAATTCAGTTGCTACTGGTTTTAATAATAATTTAAGTAATAACTAGCCTTGAAAACAGAAGCCTAGGAAGAATAATAGCAAGCATGGGTCAGGACTGCACTAAGTACACAGTGCATGGGTCAGGATTGCGCTACGTATACAGTGCATGGGTCAGGATTGTGCTACGGATACAGTGCAGCGGTCAGGATTGCGCTAATTACACAGTGCATGGGTCAGTAATAGTGTGCCAGTCAGAGACCAGTAATAGTGTGCCAGTCAGTGCCCAGTAATAGTGTGCCAGTCAGTGCCCAGTAATAGTGTGCCACTCAGTGCCCAGGAATATTGTAACAGTCAGAGCCCAGTAATATTGTGCCAGTCAGATGCCCAGTAATATTGTGCCAGTCAGAGCCCAGTAATATAGTGCCAGCCAGGTGCCCAGTAATATAGTGCCAGCCAGGTGCCCAGTAATATAGTGCCAGCCAGATGCCCAGTAATATATTGCCAGCCAGATGCCCAGTAATATAGTGCCAGCCAGATGGCCAGTAATATAGTGCCAGCCAGATGGCCAGTAATATAGTGCCAGCCAGAACTCAGTAATATTGTGCCAGCCAGATGCCCAGTAATATAGTGCCAGCCAGAACCCAGTAATATTGTGCCAGCCAGATGCCCAGTAATATAGTGCCAGCCAGAGCCCAGTAATATAGTGCCAGCCAGAACCCAGTAATATTGTGCCAGCCAGAACCCAGTAATATTGTGCCAGCCAGATGCCCAGTAATATAGTGCCAGCCAGAACCCAGTAATATTGTGCCAGCCAGAACCCAGTAATATTGTGCCAGCCAGATGCCCAGTAATATAGTGCCAGCCAGATGCCCAGTAATATAGTGCCAGCCAGAGCCCAATAATATAGTGCCAGCCAGAACCCAGTAATATTGTGCCAGCCAGATGCCCAGTAATATTGTGCCAGCCAGATGCCCAGTAATATTGTTCTCCTTCCTCCCCCCCCCCTTCCCCATGACTTACCAAGGCTGGTCTATGCTCCCGGACGCCTCCTCCGTGCAGTCTTCTCTTCCGTCCTGCACGGAGGAGGGAAACACAGTTGCTGTGATTTTTTTTTTTTTTTTCACCCGGTGGACGCATCCAGAGGATTCGGCCGCCAGAAAAAGAAAAAAAAATAAGGTAAGCAGCGCGGGGTGGTAGGGGTGCCGGCTGCACTGGTGGCACCCCCCTAGTCACTGCTGTGCGGGCCACATTACAAGGTCCGGCGGGCCTTGTGTTTGCCACCCCTGCACTAGACAGTCTAGTGTAATATGGAGGGTGGTTGGGAGCAGTTGGTCAATATGCCAGTAATATTTTGCCATTCAATAAGTCAGTATTTTGCCCTCAATATGCCACGATTTAGCTATTCTATATGCCATTATTTTTCCATTTTAATATGCCAGGATTTTGCCACTCTATTGCTACTTAATATGCCAGGATATTGCCAATTAATATGCCAGGATATAGCCACTAAATATGCCAGGATATTGCTATTTAATATGCCAGGATATAGCCACTTAATATGCCAGGATATTGCTTTTTAATATGCCAGGATATTGCCACTTAATATGCCAGGATATAGCCAATTAATATGCCAGGATATTGCCAATTAATATGCCAGGATATAGCCAATTAATATGCCAGGATAATGCCACTTAATATGCCAGGATATTGCCAATTAATATGCCAGGATATTGCCAATTAATATGTCAGGATAATGCCAATTAATATGCCAGAGGTTTGCCACTTTAAATGCCAGGGTATTGCCATTTAATATGCCAGGATAATGCCAGTTAATATGCCAGGATATTGCCAATTAATATGCCAGGATATTTCCAATTAATATGTCAGGATAATGCCAATTAATATGCCAGAGGTTTGCCACTTTAAATGCCAGGGTATTGCCATTTAATATGCCAGGATATTGCCATTTAATATGCCAGGATATTGCCAATTAATATGCCAGGATATTGCCACTTAATATGCCAGGATATTGCCACTTAATATGCCTGGATATAGCCAATTAATATGCCAGGATAATGCCACTTAATATGCCTGGTTATAGCCAATTAATATGCCAGGATAATGCCACTTAATATGCCAGGATATTGCCAATTAATATGCCAGGATATAGCCAATTAAAATGCCAGGGTATTGCCATTTAATATGTCAGGATAGAGGCACTTAATATGCCAGGATATTGCCAGTCAGTATGCTCGTTATGCCACCCTCCTCCCCCTTCCCCAGCCAGTACTTACCTCCTTGCTGCTCTGTCTCCCGGTGCAGGTCCGTGGCTGTGAGGGAAGCGTTGTGCGCTCACCTCCAGCCGCGCGGATCAATAACGTTTGTTAAAAAAAAAAGTTTCAACTTTATTGATTCGCACGGCTGGAGGGGAGCGCACAACGCTTACCTCACAGCCACGGACCTGCACCGGGAGACAGCAGGAAGGAGGTAAGTACTGGCTGGGGAAGGGGGGAGGAAAATACCGGGCCTTGCATGGCCGGTATATTACATATGCCGGCCCTGGCCCGAAGACCCAAAATACTGGCTGTGCCGGTAAATTACCTGGCAGGTGGCAACCCTATCTGGGGTTCAGAAACCATTGGGCCCCACTGCTGTACACTGTAGCACTTTTAAATTCACACATGGCAGGAAGCCCATTTTGAATGTGCAGAGTTGGTTGAAAAACTGTGTTGATTAGGTGTGCATGCACTACTGACTTACCCCAGTGAAAGCCAAACCTGTCAAAAGTGTTCTGCTTGTAGAAGTGTAATGTTGTAGGGTATGGAAAGCAGCATCATGTTGTGGTAAAAAAAAAACAAGGCTAGACTATGGTCCAATTGCTTGGCAAGACCAGAAAAGTAGCAAGTATAATTAAATGTGTCTGTCTATTGCGGCTTTGACGGGTAACTCTGCAAACACTGAGGTATCAAAAATAACTGCCAGTGTAACTTTGATAAAAACAAATGTGGGTGGGAGCCATGTCTCAGACTGACAACAGACAGTGACGTAGCCTGCTCTATATGATGGTAACTACTTGGGAGGGGCTCACCATATGTTGCTTGCTTGCACCAATACAGAAGAGATCTTTGCGTTATCATATAAGACTGATCCCACCCATCAGAGAAGTTCATATCTAAAACTTATGTCTAAAACGTATGCCAAGACTCCATTGCATTAGGAACACACAGCGGCCTATCATAGGCTTTGTCAGTGTGGTACAGCCAGGGCTGCTTTAACCAATGTGCAAGTGGGCACTTGATCGTGAGTCCCGCATGGTGCCCGCACCACTAAGATCTTTAAAAACAAAAGAAACAAACTTGAATCCTCTGACACACGAGGGAGCAGAGTGTGTGCACCGGCTGCACAGACTTCCTGCTCCACCCCCTCATGCACCACGCATTAGTGCCCGAGTGCAGGGCTTGAAGCAACGATTGTCTGTGCCTTTGTAAGAGGCACAGACCAACGTGGAACAAAAATGCCCCCCCTACCCGGCAATGAGGTATAGCAGCAGAAAAAAAAAAAAAAATGCTGCTAGATTTTTTGCTGGCTTATAAAATTCAGTTAAGTTTGTCAAGCTCTGGTCTAGACCAGCTCAGCCTTAGTTACTTTTGCTTCTATCGGTGAAGCAAAAGTAAAAAAAAATTATAGAAAGGATCATAGTTTTATGTTGGTGGGGTGATACTCATGATATAACTAAAACAAACAAATAAATAAAAAAGTAATGGCTGGATTCAAAAGGTTTGAACTTTTGTTTTTGCTCCCTTTTTTTTTGGGAAAGAAAACCCCTTGTGAAAGTTAGTCTTTGCCCAGGATAAAATCTTTTTTTCTATGAAACATTTTCAGTGTTCCTTTTGTTAATATTTGCAGTGGTGGATGTAGTATAAATGACGTCCTAAATGCAATTCAGTTGTATAGTATTGCATGGACCAGAAAGGACTCCTTACTCACCTAGGTCTTTACACATGCCCCTTAATAACAAACACAGTCGTCTGTCAACATTTTTTTAATGTTACCCGAGTCCTCTGAAAATGCTGTGTTCTTTCCCCATCCTTTGGTACAATGCAATTGAGACCAAAGTTTATCAACAGGCGAACTCTGGAGAATATATGCGGAAACTGATAACTGCAAAAACCACCGTATGCTGATGCATGCGTCAAAATAGATTCACTAAAAGGGTTTGTGTGTTAAAATGAGCTTGCTAGGAGGCTTTAGTAAGTATAATTTGAACCCAGTTATTATTTGTGTTATTTGAACCCAGTTCATGCAGATGTGTGTACTGGTACGGTACACCCCGCGAGTTACCTTAAACTAGAAACAGGACCTATGTGGGTAGCTGTAAGCCAGGGCTTGACAAATTTAATTTTATTCTAGTAGCCAGCAAAAATTTTTAGGAGCCAGACAATCACGCAAACATACACGCAATTCATAAACACACACACACCAACCCACGTCACATATACACCCCACACACCAACCCACTTCACATATACACACACACACTTCACATATACACATATACACCTCCCCCCACACCTCACATATATACCCCCCTTCACATATACAACTCCCCCCCCCACATATACATCCCTCCCCCCCTTCACATATACACCTCGCCCCACACTTTACACATATATACCCCCCTTCACATATACACCTCCCCCCCACACTTCACATATATATCCCCCCCACTTCACATATACACCTCCCCCCACACTTCACATATATACCCCCCTTCACATATACATCCCTCCCCCCCTTCACATATACACCTCCCCCCACACTTCACACATATATACCTCCCCTTCACATATACACCTCCCCCCCATACATCACATATACACCTCCCCCCCCCACTTCACATATATACCCCCCCTTCACATATACATCTCCCCCCCACACTTCACATATACATTCCTCCCCCCCACTTCACATATACAACTCAAACATACACAAGTTTTTTTTTCCCTTCTTAACTTCTGAGTGCTGGGTGTCGTCTCTTGACAACCCAGCACTTAGCCGAAAGAGCCATGAAGATCGGCTGCGGCACGAATGTTTCCCCTCCCTGCTGCCTTACCTCATTGCTGGGGAGGGGGAACATTCGTGCCGCAGCCGATCCTCATGGCTCTTTCGGCTGAACACTAACACATGTGTTGCGCGAGGGGGCGGAGCTTGCTGTCTGTCCCCTCGCGCTGCAAAAGACGGATGGCAGCGGCAAGGGGAACATTAGGGCAACGGCACCCGGGCGCCAGGCTCCATTTCCAGGTCGCCATGGCGACCTGGCGCCCGGGGTTTGTCGAGCCCTGCTGTAAGCACAGGTGGACAGATGATATAATCTGGCATGGAGGTACTACCAGGGAGGCAACTTTTGGCAGGATACCAGCATGCACAGGATACATAAAACAAAGTGAGATCAGAATAACCGACATCATGAAAGACATCAGACTGAAGACAGGATTCCGGAAAATTAACGATTAATATGAAAGCTGAGGTCAGAATACCAGAAGTAATAGGGTATAACGCACTGGGTCCGGGATGGAATTAGATCCTGCATGCCTGAGTTCAGGAGCTATGTTGCAGGGGTGAAGACACAAGGCCCGGCGCTTGGTAACTGCACTTTTCTGGCAGCTTGGGCTCCAGGTTTTGTGCAGCCACATACCTGGGCCCTGTGTAAGCAGCTGCTGTAAACAGATTACATAACTAGGATAGAATTTAAGAGACAACCAAGCATAGCGAAAACAGAAACGCAACTGTGGGAGAACAGAACTGAGATACATTTTGCAGGCCTACAGATAGGGTTGCCACCCGGCCGGTAATTTACCGGCACAGCCGGTATTTGAGAGGCAAGAGCCGGTGCCGGTAAAACTGAAATACCGGTCATGTTAAGACCGGTATTTGTTTTGCAGGCACCTGGGAGAGGTGATCAGCAAGCAGGGCACGATAAATCCTGGGCACCAGGTCGCCATGGCACCAGGAAATTAGACCTGGTGCCCGGTATTCATCCACATGGTCCCCTTGCTGCTTTTGTTTCTCGGGCACAAGGGGGAAATCTGTGTGAGGAGCTCCGCCCCCTTGTGCATCGCTCATCAGTGTGCCTCCTGGCATCCAGCAGAGGGATGCAAGGAGTACACAGAGACCAGGCAGCAGGAATGTCCCCACTCCCCTGCAAGCAGGTAATACAGAAGGGAGGGGGGACACATCAAGAGAAGAGTCCGTTTATTTATCTATTTAATTAATTCTTGCCTCTAAAAGCCTTACTGGTTTGTGTGTGTGGGTGAGAGAGAATGTCACTGAGTGTATGTGCTGCTGTCACTGTGTCTATGTGTGTGCTGCTGTCACTGTGTGTATGCGTGTGCTGCTGTCACTGTGTGTATGCGTGTGCTGCTGTCACTGTGTGTATGCGTGTGCTGCTGTCACTGTGTGTATGCGTGCGCTGCTGTCACTGTGTGTATGCGTGCGCTGCTGTCACTGTGTGTATGCGTGCGCTGCTGTCACTGTGTGCATGCGTGCGCTGCTGTCACTGTGTGTGTGTGTGTCACTGTGAAACTGTCACTGTGTGTGCGTGTGGCTGTCACTGTGTGCATGTTGAGCCCTGCCCCTTTGTGGCCCTGCCCACATATATGGCCCGCCCACATCTATGGCTGGTATTTTTTTTTTAGGAAAAGGTGGCAAACCTACCTACAGAACAGAGGCAAAACATAAGCAAGATAAAGCAGAATCAAAACTAACAAACAATACAAGGCACAGGGTTGCAGATAAAAGAGGAATAATGCAGGGCACATAGAGATCTTAAACGGACAGGCACAGATAAACTAAGACTACATACAGACGACAGGGCTAAGGAACACAAAGGAACAAACATAAATACAGGAACTAGCATAACACTAAAGAAGGTAAAATGGTGGAGGTTTGGTTCACCTATTGGCCAATTAGATGTTAGCTTGAAAACCACGTCAAGGTACCCCACATATAGCCGAGTCCCTAACTAAGACAGAATCAAAATATTAACATTGCACATACATACACAAACACACAAACAGAGAATACCTGTAGACTGAGCTGCAAATGACTGAAACACATTTGGTTTATATAGAAGAAAACTAACAAGGTAGAGGGAAGCAGAGAAAACCTAGAATAACAGAACGGAAAACCAGAAATGGATCAGAACAGAGAACAAGAGGAACATGGAAATGGCAGAAATTAGCATAAATAATAAACAGGAAAGCAAAGCAAAATGTATACAGAAATGCTTGGATGAGCCTGCACAAGGGTGCATGGTTACACATAGCACTCGAGGATCAGATAGGGTAATGCTGAAATGACATCTAATGGCGGTGATGTGACTTAGCGACACATATTTATGAACTAACCATGCAGGCAAAGGAGTTTCACAGGCAGATGCTAACATTAGACCTGAAAGGTCAAATTGTGAAGGTGCAAGCGATAACGATCACCAAATAGCCTCCCCTGGGCTTCTCCGCAGATCAATCAGTATTTTTTGAATTTACGCACATGGTCTATCTCCCTTTTTTCAGCTACGCTCCCATCTTGGAACTTGTACAGGGTTCTGGATCCATATCCAACTGAAGATTTGAATATATAATTAGTTATGACCCTCTCATGCTTTAACCTTTCTGCTCTAAATCTCAATTGCTTTGGCTATTATGTTTATAAGGAGTGTACATATCTACACAAGTCGGCCACATATTTTGTATGAGAAATATGTGTTATCGTGGTCATGTTTATGGCTGCATGAAGGTGCTGTTATATCCAAAATTACTGAGCCTGTGGCAGACCATACTTGTATTCGGAAGTTATGTTACATGTTAAGCGGAACCTTGATAATCCTTATGGCTCTTTATCAGTAAAAAAAGAACACTTTCTGGCACTGAATTAAAGGACAACTGTAGCAAAAAAATAAGTTATGTTTAATTGAAAGATTGTATCAAGTGTAGATGATTTATAAAGAAATTATTTACCGAAAGAATACAAATTAAGTACCTTTTATTGAGCCCTCTTCACTCCATCTAGTTCTTTCATGGGGCAGACGTGTTGTTTAGAATTTTGGGTCAGATCTTTACTCACCTTGGTTCAAATGAACAAAGATCTGACCAAAGATTCTAAACAGCATGTCTGCCTCCTGGTAGTGCTATATGGAGTAAAGATGGCGTAATAAAGTACTTTATTTGTATTCTTTCATTAAAGCGTTCTATATAAAATGCCTATAATTTATGCCATCTTTCAATTAAACAAAACATCATTTTTTGCTACAGTTGTCCTTTTAAGTACTGTTTTCTAGGAAAACTATACTGCATGTGGAAGATCTTGTGCAATGTGTGATTGAGTCTTGTGGCACAGCCACATTTAATTGCTTAACACAGTTTATACGAGTTACTAAAAATGTTTATATTATGCATTGAGTGTGTTTGGGGGGTGGCCTTGCCACCATTACATTGAGAATACTCTGTTGTAGGCTTAAAAACTAATAAGACACCTATACATTTTAGGACTTCACTCTTACCCCCCTTATTTAATGTTTTATGTATCACAAATAACCCTGAAACAAAAATGTTATTTTATGACTTTGGATTACCATATGAGGACCACATGTGTTATGTTATGTTCAAATAATACTTACTGACTGCCACTGTGACAAATTTGTTTTGTATGTCACATGCAAATCTGATTGTTTCTAGAATTTTGGATCCAGAAATGTTAAAGCTTTGAACATGATGCAAAATGGTTTTAAATCCTTCATATACTTTACCCACAGGTGTCAGAAGAGAGCCACCAAGTATGTAAGAGTGTATTGCTTCCCTGAAACAAGTTATATTATATTAGTTGTGATGTGTGCTTACTTAGCAAGCACAGCACTGTGCAATGAACAGACATAATGGAATTTTAAATGTTGCTGTGTGCTTATTTGACATTTTGGGGAACATGTGTTTCATATAAGCATGACAAAGTAATGTAGTAAATTAAGTGATCTAATAAAATGTGCGTAATTTAGGATTAAACTCCCCTCTCCCTCCAATGGTCGCCATAGCAACCAGAAAGTAATCCCTGGCCCAGGTATTGCCTTGACAGGATGTCAATCTGTGGGAATGTATATCTGTGTTTACATAGGCACAGTTCCCATGTGCAGCTCCCTTGCGGTGTGTTGATGCAGGGCGTTTTGAAAATGAAATAATAAATAGTAAGCTTAGTATAATGGGACCTCCAGTCCTGGCCCCATTCAAAAAAAAAGTTGGAGAAGTGTGTGTCATGGAGTATGACTTCTAGAATTACACTACTCTAATATGTTTATATGCATGTGCTATCAGTTCGCTGTATAGTGCTGTGACACCTTGGTAAAATGTCAAATATAATATATTTATTAATTATTATTATATAGCAATGTTATAGTGGCCGCCAAAAAGATGCTTACTGCATATAGGGTGTGCAAGGAATTAATATACCATAGTTTTGTGGCATATCACATGGTAACAGTCATGAGAGTTCTGTTGCCAAGCAACCTGTATACGAGAAGGTAATAAGCAATGTAAACCATCTTTTTTTCCTATCTGGCTTCACTGTCTAAACTCATACCAGCATAGTAACATGGCCATCTTAATCTGCCCTTTGATAAACATATGGATAGAAAAACAAGTCATCTGATAACACTCCATATAATCTGCAAGTGTATATATGGAGATGATAGACCTATGGAGTATAAGAGTTACAAGTATACTGGATGTTGATCTGCCCCATCATTATAATTCTTAATAGTTTTAGCAAATCACTTGGCTAATGATACTGCACCTGTCATTGAGTATTGCGGGCTGTGGGCACATATGTCAATAACAAGAGGGATTCTTCTACTAACTAAAGAAGAAATATCTGTTATGAATGCAAGGTATCTGGGCTAGAGAAAAAGTACCTCGGGGGCAGGGAGGAAACTTCTCACAAGCTATTACTGGCCCAAGGTATTACTGGCCCACTTACTGTAGCAGGATCCTAGCGTAGGAACAGAAACATAGGGGCGGAAGGACCTGATAAAAGCAGTAGGTGAGGAGGCGTTAAATTGTACAAGAGATCTGGGAGATCTACCTAGTGAAATTCCAAGCGATGCATAGCGTCATGAGCAGAGAGAAATGCCAAAGGATGCAGCAAATAATGGGTGTCGGTGGGTGAGCCAATACATGGAGTTTGTTTAGTATCAGCATCACTTGGACTGATCTATAGAGTTGGTTGCGATGAGTACACAAGCCGCCCTCCCCCACAATTCTGCAGCTGCAGCTTAGTGCAGGGAGACAATGGCACATGTACGCAAACCTGGATACCCCAGTCAGTCTGCAATGCACAATTAGGAAGGCACGTGCCTCACCATGCGATGCACCACGCAGGTGCTTGCTTGATAGACTAAAGCAGGTGCATGCCCAGCTTGGGGTTGCACACCTGCTCCTGCCTCCTGAGAAGAGAGAGTGCTCTTTGGAGAAGCATCCTGGCCATGGACCTAATGTGAGGACAACCACAAATGTCTCCTAAAAAATGATGGCAACCCTTTGCACTGCAGATGCTTGGGAATGACTTATCCCATGATGCTCAGTCAGCCCTAAATAATAATATCCTACATGTAGCTATAGCTCAGTGATGGTGAGCTGTGGATGTTTGGTAACTACATATCCCTTGATGCTCAGCCAAAGTTTGTTAGAAATCTTAGTTCCCAAGCATCTGAAGTGCCAAGGTTAACTATCACAAGGCTAAGCATTTGTCATATTTAATGCAATTTGTTGTTTTTCCCCGCTGTAAAACCTAAGGCGTGTGTGGTTAAAATAATCACTGGTTTATATGAACATGTAGGCCATTATTTCTGTTAGTGCAGACTTTTGTTGTGTGAGCACTATAAGAGGCGTTACTAGGGTTGGTGTCACCCGGTGCAGTAACTCATGGTGTCACCTCCCTGGATGTCCTCCAATACTATGCCACACAGATTCCTTAGTAATGCCAGTCAGATGGCCCATTAAATATGCCACATACAGGAGCCCCACAAATTGTCACACACAGGAGCCCCATAACTATGACACACACAAGAGCCCCATAAATTATGCCACACCAGAGCCCCATTATTTAATGCTCACCTCAGAGCCCAATTAATTATGCCACACACACAGGCACCCCTTAATTGTGCCCCAGACAAGTGCCCCATAGTTAATCCACACACAAGCGCGCCATAATTATGCCACACAAAATAGCCCCTTAATTATGCCACACATGGGACCGCCATTAATTATGTGACACACAGGAGCCCAATGAGGTGACACTTGTACAATTCTAAAGCAATACATATCTAAACACACAGACATCTCTCTCTATCTCTCTCTCTATATAACTAGTTGAATTTATACTTATTTGAATTTTTTAATATATATATTATTTATATATATTCAACTATTTTCATATGTACCGTATTTGCTCAATTATAAGAATTTTTTTCTGAAAAATACCCCTTTATATCTTATAATCAATGTCGTCTTATAATCTGACCTCAAACTGAGGTCAGACTATAAGACTGGGATCCAGGTCCCCCGCAGAGCTGCAGGGGACCTGGATCCCCCTCTCTAGCAGCAGAGGTTGTCTGCGCGATGAGCGCAGACTCCCCCTGCTGCCGCTTGGAACGACCGCCGGGACTTCTATGATGAAGCCGGGTCCTTCCGGCTTCGTCATAAAAGTCCCGGCGGTCGCGCCGGGCGGCAGCAGGGAAGATCTGCGCTCATCGCGCAGACATCCTCCGCTGCCCCGCTAGCCACCAGAAGAATCGGGCAGCCGGGGGATGTCTGCACGATACTTGCAGACATCCTCCATGCTGCCCTACACTTCCGTCTATTATGACGGACAAGCTGTCCATCATAATAGACGGAG
Organism: Pelodytes ibericus; assembly: GCA_036172795.1. NCBI lineage: Eukaryota > Metazoa > Chordata > Amphibia > Anura > Pelodytidae > Pelodytes > Pelodytes ibericus. The sequence goes on along the minus strand of CM069861.1, from coordinate 102,598,054 downwards.
GTGTCGGGCAGCATGGAGGATGTCTGCACGTATCGTGCAGACATCCCCCTGCTGCCCCCACTAGCCACCAGGGACCAAGAAACAGGTGAGGGGGAGGGAGGGGGGAAGCAGAGAAACGAGGGGGAGGGGGGTAGAAAGACAAGCGGGGATGGGGACAGGGGGGGAGAACAACAAGGGGAGAGAGGGGGGAAGAGACAGACAAGGGGAGGGAGGGGGGAAGAGACAGACAAGGGGAGGGAGGGGGATGGCAGAGAGAAACAAGGGGGGGAGAGACAGAGACAAGGGGAGCGAGGGGGGAGACAAAGGGAGGGGGAGAGAGAGACAACACTAAGGGGGGGGAGAGAGACATCCTGTCACTGGATGTGTGTGGATCTGACTGTCTCTGTATTAATGTGACTGACTGTCTCTTTATGAATGTGACTGACTGTCTCTGTATGAATGTGAATGACTCTGTGTGTGTGTGTGTGTGTGTATGTATAGTTTCGTGAATGCCGTTGTCTGGCTCCTAGATTTTTTTTCTGGCTCCTTAAAGTTAATTAAATTTGTCAAGCCCTGATTTAATATATGCCAGCATTTTGCCATTTAATATACCAGTATTTTACCATTTAATATATTCCAGTATTATTTTGCCATTCAATATGCTAGTATTATTTTGCCATTCAGTATGCCAGTATTATTTTGCCATTCAATATGCCAGTATTATTTTGCCATTCAATATGCCACAGCCAATTTGCTTAATAATATGCTAGTATTATTTTGCCATTAAAAAGCCACAGCCAATTACCCAATAATATGCCAGTATTATTTTGCCATTAAAAAGCTACAGCCAATTTGCCCAATAATATGCCAGTATTATGCTGCCATTCAATATATGCCAGTATTTTTCCATTTAATATATTCCAGTATTATTTTGCCATTCAATATTCCAGTATTTTGCCACTCAATATGCCAGTATATTGCTACTGAATATGCCAGTATTTTGCCATTCAATATTCCAGTATTGTGCCACTCAATATGCCAGTATTTTGCTACTCAATATGCCAGTATTTTGCCATTCAATATGCCAGTATTTAGCCATTCATTATGCGAGTATTTAGCCACTCAATATGCCAGTATTTTGCTTGTTATATGCCACCCTCCTCCCCCCTACTTACCTTCTTGCTGCTCTGTCTCCCGGTCGTCTGCTCCGTGCAGTCTTCCCTCCTGCACAGAGGAGGGAAACAAAGCCACCGGATGTGACGTAACGTCACATCCGGTTGCATTCATTTCTTAATGGGGGTTTTTTCGGGCAGCCGAATCTAGCGAATGCGGCTGCCAGAAGAAAAGGAAAGATCAGCAGCGCGATGCCGGCAGCACGGGTGTCACCCCCGCTGCGGGACGCCACACCCGCACACACCTCGGAATGCCACTGTAAAGTACAACTCTTTTATTTGTTTTGTTTTTTTTCCACAGCTGAACAATAACTTCATCATGCCTCCTGCTGCTCCTATCATAAGTGGTATACAGAAGCTGATACTGTATGAGACTAGAGCGGTAAGTACCTGCGTTCTGTGCTATACAAATATTTCTATAATTATCTTTTGATTAACAGTATGTTTTCACTTCACCCCCTATACCATGATATGATCAACGCAAGTCTTCATAGTACAGTTCAAGCTTGTTTCGCTATGAGTAAGCCAGAATGCCAAGTGCTTTTGTTCTGTTGTGTTTTTTTTCTCTTTTGATGTATTAATGTAACATTTAAATCACAGCAGGTAGTATCTGTTTGCCAGACCCACCAGTCTTTGCATGGCATAATGCCTCACACTACATTACATTACATTACATTAACATTTATTTGTACAGCGCCACCAATTCTCGAAGCGCTTGGTACAGAGCAAAGAAAGGAACTACATACTAATTTGGACAAACTAGTACAGACTGGTACATGAGGTAGAGAACCCTGCTCGTAAGCTTACAATCTAGAGGGAATGGGGTCAATGACACAATTAAGGGATTGAAGAGGTCAGAGGGATTGAAGTTGTAGAAACAGTAGAGTGGATGGGAGGCATTAGGTGGGATAGGTCAAAGAGGGAGTGTGTGTTCCAGCTAGGTTGGGTAGTAGGCCTCTCTAAAGAGATGAGTTTTGAGGGACTTTTTAAAGTTTGAAAACGAGGGAGAGAGCTGGATGCTCCGGGGAAGGGAGTTCCAGAGAGAGGGGGCAGCTCGGGCGAAATCTTGGAGACGCGAGTGAGAAGTGGTGATGAGATTAGAAGAGAGTGTTAACCCCTTGGAGGAGCGCAAAGGTCGTGTAGGGAAGTAGCGGTTAACAAGGGAGGAAATGTACGTAGGAGCAGAGGAGTGGAGGGCTTTGTAGGTTAATGACAGAATTTTAAATTTTATCCTCGAGCAGACGGGAAGCCAGTGGAGGGCGTTGCAGAGAGGAGCCGCCGAATCCGACCGACGTGCAAGAAAGATGAGTCTGGCAGCCGCATTTTGGATAGACTGTAGGGGAGCCAGACGAACCAGAGGTAGTCCAGTCAGAAGACCGTTACAGTAGTCCAGGCGAGAGATCACAAGCGAGTGCACTAGAATTTTGGCGGTCTCTTCGCTGAGGAACGGACGAATGCGGGCAATGTTCCTTAGGTGCAGCCGACAGGATCTGGCCAAGGACTGGATTTGAGGAAGGAAGGAGAGAGCAGAGTCAAAAGTGACCCCAAGACATCGAACACGGTCAGCCGGTACGATCGTAGTATTATCAACGTTGACCGTGAACCCAGGTGTAGGGACAGCAGTTGAGGGAGGGAAGATAATGAGTTCTGTTTTGGAGAGGTTAAGTTTCAGGTAGCGATCAGACATCCAAGCGGAGATGGCTGACAGACACTCAGCTACTCGTGACACTAGAGAGGGAGTGAGGTCAGGGGAGGAGAGGTAGAGCTGAGTATCATCCGCGTACAAGTGGTAGTGAAAGCCAAAAGAGCGGATGAGTTCTCCCAGAGAGGTAGTGTAGAGGGAAAACAACAGCGGGCCGAGGACCGATCCTTGCGGAACACCGACAGAGAGCGGAACAGGTGACGATGTCGCTCCAGCAAACGACACCGAATAGGAGCGCTCAGATAAGTACGACTCGATCCAAGAGAGTGCCACACCACTTAAGCCAAGCGAGGATAAGGTATTCAGAAGGAGGCGGTGGTCAACGGTGTCAAAGGCAGCAGAGAGATCTAAGAGGATCATCACCGAGAAGTGGCCTTTAGATTTCGCAGCAAGGAGGTCATTTGATACTCTAGTAAGGGCTGTTTCAGTAGAGTGTAAGGGTCTAAAGCCAGATTGAAAAGGGTCAAGTAGGTTATTGTGAGTCAGAAAGTCTGTCAGTCGCGAGTGCACTGTTTTCTCCAGCAACTTGGACACAAAGGGGAGAAGGGATATAGGACGGTAGTTAGACGGAAGAGTAGGATCGAGGGAAGATTTTTTCAAGACAGGTACGATTTGGGCTTGCTTGAAGGTTGACGGTACTATTCCAGAGGACAGGGAGAGGTTGATGAGATGGGTTAGAGTTGGACAAAGTAGAGGGGAAAGAGAGGATACAAGGTGAGATGGGATGGGATCAAGCGCACAAGTAGTAGATTTCGAGGAGGAAAGCAGATCGTCAACCTCTTTCTCAGCTACAGGGGAGAAGATATTCAGAGTGGGTTTGGGGGATGGGAACGAGGCATTAGGTAGTGGAAGCAAGTCATGGGAGGTGAAGTAGCTCCTGATAGAATAATTATTGCATATTCACATCAGAATAATTACAATAATGAATACTCAGCAGTAGTATGACAATATTGCATATACTAAAACTATAATTGTTTAACTATTTTTGGCACACTGCCCACAGTAATGTAACAAAAAAGTAAAATGTATAGAAATATTACTTATATTCAACTTGTAAAGCAATTGCATCTTGATTCATATATTATTCTTATAGAATATGCAACACCAACATAGTGTTGAAACTAAAACATAAAACTGTTTTTTATACTTGTTTCAAACACTATTATTTATTTTTGAATGAACCTCAATGTTTCTGTTTATTTTACTGTTGTATCCATTACTATTTGAATACCTTTTTTGACATAATTTTTTTTTTTAGAAATTGATTTTTATTCAAGACTGCTTAAGTAGTACAGAGATAACTGACAGCATATACCAAGTGTAAACAAATAGTGGTTAAGTTACATAGGTAACATTCAGTAAATTTACAACCTATAAAAATGAGGCATGTAGACCACAAGAACAATAACTATATTTCTACGTGTACATTAAAGTTGTCATAACTATTTGAGAGTTAAAATAAAAAAGTGGAGAGTTGTTCTATGTGGGCAGCCATTCACATTTGGTATTTGTGATTCTAAATTCTGTGCCAGAGCATGGTTGAGACCACTTTAACACAGCAGAGTTAAATGGCATAAAATTGGTTCATATTAATGTTGGCATGGTCATTTAGGTCATAGGGTCACTCTTAAGAAACATGTTTTAATTTAAATATGTTAAATGATTGGTAGCATGTGTTAAAATCCATTTTTTCTGTTGTGCTTGAAGCATCTGTGCGGAGCCTAAAACCCACAGCCTTTTCTTATAAAGCTTGACCTAATTTTATCATGTTGCATTTTTGAGTAACGCACTTTATATTCCTACTCAAATGAATAATCTGCCATGTGTGTGTCCGCCTTCTCAATTATTTCAAACCTTTCTGCTGAGAAATCACGTGTTGCTTTGATTTCTCAAACGTTAAAAACTGTGTTAGTAGCACAGATTTGGAAATCTTGCCTAAATTTTTAACCAAGAGTGTGTCCAAAATGTTTATCCTTCAGACAGAATATATTTGTAGAGGCACAACAGGAGCAGATCCTTTCTAAAAATATGATTGCAAACTGAAACTAACTGGTAAAGGGCATTCTGGACAATGGCTATTTTAACATTTCTGTGCTGTTTGTGTTTAGCTGTAATTTTCTTCTTTGTCGTTTGCTGTACCCACACAAATTATATATTGTTTTCATCAGGACAAGAAGGGCTTTCTTTGGATGCCATCATTTTGATCATATCCTATAATATTATATATAAAAAAAAAATATATATATTTTAAAAAAAAAACGTATTTCCTGACTTTTATTTGAAACATCGTCTCCTCATCGACAAAAGTGAACAAAAAAACCCTGCTAAATAGATTCTACTATGTCTCCTGAGTACAGGGATACCACCCATGCATAGATTTTTTTGGGTTGTTTGGGGGCTAAAAGGCCACATTTGGGAGGTGCCGTTTTTGGTTTTCCAACTTGAAATTTTGACATGCAGACAGCTTGCACCCATGTCCCATTTGGGACATATTTGAAGCCAGCCAGTGTATTTTACCCCATCAACCCATATATTTTTTAAAAGTAGACACCCTAGGGCATTTCAAATGGTGGTATTTTTACACTTTCCATGCACTAATTCTGCCACCAGCCTTTGTCAAAGTTTGTGGTAGTAATTTTGTGTTTTTTTTCACAAACATTGTACTTCAGACATGAATTCACAGATTTTAGTATGTGTCACTGCCAAATAAGACCCCAATATGTGTTCAGCAACTTCTCCTGAGTACAGGGATACCACCCATGCATAGGTTTGTCTGTTTGAAGGTTAAAGGGCTACATTTGAGAGGTGCGCTTGTTGGTTTTCCAACTTGAAATTTTCACATGCAGACAACCTGCGCCCATGTCCCATTTTGGACATATTTAAAGCCAGCTAGTGTATTTTACCCCATCAACCCATATATTTTTTAAAAGTACACACCCTAGGCTATTTTAAATGGTGGTATTTTAACACTTTCCATGCACCAATTCTAACATCAGCCTTTGTCAAAGTTTGTGGTAGTAATTTTATTGTGTATTTTTCCCACATAAATTGTACTTTAGACACACATTCACAGATTTGGGTATGTGTCATTGCCAAACAATACCCCAATATGTGTTCAGCAACATCTCCCGAGCACAGGGATACCACCCATGCATAGGTTTGTCAGCTTGTTTGGGGGTTAAAAGGCCACATTTGAGATGTGTGCTTTTTGATTTTCCAACTTTTAATTTTGACATGTAGGGCAAGGAAGAGGTTAATAGCTCTTATAATTGCCTTTTTAGTACTGTACAAAAATATTAACCCCTAAAAATGCACAGACAAGAAAAAATGTTCTGCTGTGCAGTGATCAGTGGCAGGGAAGGGGTTAATACAAAGGGTATGTATTTTATAAAAGCCCTTGGGTCTCACAATTTTGTAACATTTTATTTAATTTATTACAATTAAAAACATATTATACAGATCTGTCTCTCTCCCTAAAAACTCAAGTGAAGATCGCTATACACGCGTTCAGACAGCTTCAAAAGGAATACATGTAATCCCCTATTGGGTAAAATTAACCTATAGCGAGTGTGACAAAAAAAAAAAATGATGATAGCAACAAAAATCCTTCTGCAGCCAGATTGCTCCAAATACGCTGCTTAGGCAGTGACCATATGCACTGCTTAGGCAGTGATATACGGCAAGCAAGGTGTTAATAGCTCTTAAAAGAGCCTTTTATATACTGTAATAAATCACAGTAAAAAAAATTAACCCCTAAAAAATTCACAGACAGAAAAAAATGTGCTGCTGTGGAAGATCACTGCGTACACAGCAATCAATGGTAAGGAAGGGGTTAAACACTGGAAACGGCCCTTGGGTCTAAAACTCAAGTGAGGAGAGAGGCAGATCTACACGGATCGGATCAATATTTACAACAAATATTGATCTGACCAGGCGAATTGTGATGCTCATGTGAGCAATCACCAAACCGCCTTTGCCACTGATCAGCTGTTACTGATCGCTATACATGCGATCAGACAGCTAAAAAAAAAATTGACGTTAAACGTAACCCCTAACAGGTACAATTAACCTGAAGCAGATGTAATAAAAAAAGTTAAAAAATATATAAAAAATGCTTCTGCAGCAAGATTGCTGCATTTGCGCCAGATCGCTGCTTAGGCACTGATCTACAGCAAGCAAGGGTTTAATAGCTCTTAAAAGAGCCTTTGTTATACTGTAATGAATTACAGTAAAAAAAAAAATGAAACCCTAAAAAATGCACAGACAGCAAAACATGTGCTGCTGTGTATGATCACTGCGTACACAACGATCAATGGCAGGGAAGGGGTTAAACACTTGAATTGGCTTTTATAAAATCCCCTGGTTTCTAAAATTTTATTAAATATTTAATTTTATTATTGTATTTTATTTTTTTACATTATCTGATCTGTCTCTCTCCCTTACTAAAACTAGTAAGAAGAGGGAGGCAGATCAATACTTGTAAAAGGCAATATTTACAAATATTGCCTTTGACTATATGATAAGTGCTCATCAGAGCACTTATCCTACATAAAATACGAAAGCAGAATGGCGCAACAGTAGTGAATACGTGGAATAAATATTTTGCAATGAAGAGTAGTAAAATCCTTCAAATTTTGAATAGGATTCCTGTAAAAAAACACAATAAAACACAAACATGTGTATGACCAGATACAATAAATATATATGGGCCCCTAATACAAGGAGAACTTACAAAACGGTGGAAGAGATAAATCGAGGAAGAAATAAATCAAGTAGAGGTGATGGCTGGAATAGCATCAGAGTTGGCCTGCACAATATCAGGTATATAAATGGACACAATATCAGGTATATAAATCAAAAGATAAAACCATAAGAATCAATTGGGGGAAATATAAAGTATGTAAATTAGTACACACCTGGTGATCCATCCGAGACACCACTGAACTCAAAGAAAGGATCAATGAATCCAAGGAGAGAAAGAAGCGAAAAAGAGCCTGGCCAGGTCTTTCGCAAACTGAAAAGGACGCCAAAAAGGGACGCGTTTCGAGGAACTTCTTCAGCCTCTGGCGTCCAGTCTGGGTGGATCACCAGGTGTGTACTAATTTACATACTTTATATTTCCCCCAATTGATTCTTATGGTTTTATCTTTTGATTTATATACCTGATATTGTGTCCATTTTTATTATACCCAGTGTGTGTGTCATTTGTATCCCCACCATTCGTATAGGGTGGGTCCATTTTTATATGTTTGTATTATCTATTACATTTATATTATTTGATATACTCTGTATCATTTTTTTGTGGTTTATTCATTCAATTATGTTTTTACTATATTTTGTGCCTATACAGCGCTGTCTTCCCCTTTCTTCACATATTGTGGAGGTGTTGTTTGGCAGTGACATATACCAGAATCTGTGAATTCATGCATGAACTACAGTGTATGTGGAAACAAAACTCAAACAAATTACTAACCAAAACTTTGACAAAGAAAAGGTAGAATTAGTACATGTAAAGTATTACATTACCACCATTTGAAATACCTTAGGATGCCTATTTTACAAAAATATATGGTTTGATGGGGTAAAATACATTGTCTGGCTTCAAATATGTCCCGAATTGAACATGGGCGCAGGCTGAGTGTGTTTCAAAATTTCAGGTTGGAAATGTGCACCTCCCAAATGTGATATTTTAGCCACCATACAAACCTACAAACCTATACATGGGTGGTATCCCTGTACTGAGGTGTTGTTTGGCAGTGACACATAACAGGATCTGTAAATTCATGCCTGATATACAATGTATGTTAAAAAATAACTACAGAAAACTTTGACCAAAGCTGGTGGTAGAATTAGTTCATGGAAAGTGTTAAAATACCACCATTTGAAATAGCCTAGGCCCTAGGGTGTCTACTTTTAAAAATATATAGTTTGATGGGGTGAAATACACTGGCTGGCTTCACAAATGGGGCATGGGCACAGGTTGTCTGCGTGTCAAAATTCCAATTTGAAAACCAACAAGCGCACCTTTCAAATGTGTCCTTTTAACCCCCCAAAAAGCTGACCAACCTATGTATGGGTGGTATCCCTGTACTCAGGAGATGTTGCTGAACACTTATTGAGGTGTTTGACTGTCATACATAACAGGATCTGTGAATTCATGTCTTTAATTTTTCTTCTCGAAAATCAGTCTTCAAGTTTTTAGATACAAACAGCACACATATTCCAGGTGGGGAATACAGAAAATGTTCAATTTTACATAACAGGTTATAGACAGTACACTGTCCGGGTATGACGTGACCAAATGCACTGAGGACATTACCATTGCAGAGCCCTTTACAAATAAAAGCTGGGAACGATGGGATTAGCTCCCTAGGGTAGATTTAGGTACTCCAAATAGAGGGTGGGGGTTAGGGTATCTGGTCAGGTAGGTCTCGACTATGTGTGGTTTAAAGGGGTAAGTGAAGATCAGTGCACAGAAGATAGTTAACTTTTCCCTGTAATCAAAGTAAGAGAAACAGCCTAGAGTCTGTCTTTGACGTAAGTCTGTATTTTTCTTGTGGAGGTGGTTGAGATCTCTTCCCAATTTCTCAGTTCCTCAACATTCAATATCCACTCCCTGAGGCTCAGGGCCGTAATAGGTTTCCAGTGTAATGGGATCAATAGCTTTGCAGCTTTAAGTAAATGTTTAACCACTGATTTTTTTGTATTGTGCGATTGATCGAGTGGTGTGGTGTAGGAGGTATGTGGAAGGGGTGAACGGGGGAGCTGAGTCTGTAAGTTCCCTAATGACTTCTCTAATTTGACCCCAGAAGGGTGTGATTAGGGGACAATCCCATCAAATGTGCAGCATAGTGCCCCGGTCCTTTCCACATCTCCAGCAATCATATGGTGTTATGATTATGGTATAAGGAGTCAGTGACATGTCAAGTGCATTTCCCCATTTGATGGTAAAGTTCATGTATGGTGAATCAGGGGGTGGCAGTAGTTCTCGATACAATTTAGATATGCTGTTAGTTGGTTTGGTCATTTGTGTGCACAGGTGTTCCATGTATGTCAGTTCTCTGTTCAAGTTGAGCTGCTGCTTCAGGGAGCAGATATAGTGTGCAATTTGAGTGTACCGTAGGGTAGTAAGGAACAAATGTACCCTATCTGGCAGGAGGGCCTCATTGAGTGAATTCATGTCTGAAGTACGTGAAAAAAATAACTACCCAAAACGTTGGCATAGGCTGGTTAAAATACAACCATTTGAAATACCCTAGAAAGGGCTGGCTTCAAAAATGTCCCACTTGGGACATGGGCCCAGGTTGAGAGCATGTCAAAATTTCAAGGCTAAAATCCAACATGTGCACCTCCCAAATGTGGCCTTTTAGCCCCCAAATAGCCTAACCAACCAACGGTATCCCTGTACTCAGGATATGTTGCTGATCAGATAATGAGGTGTTTATTTGGCAGTATCCCTTCGCATTTTCAGGAAATGTTTGCATGAATTGCAATCTGAAAAATCACCTTTTTTTTTGGCTGCAAATTTTGGCAAAGTTTGGTGGTAAAATTGCTACATGAAAAGTGTCAAAATACCCTAAGTTAAATTCCCTGAGTTGTCTAGTTTTGAAAAATATGTACATGTGGGGGTCATTCATGGATTTAGAACAGATATCAGTGTTACAATGTCACTATCGCTAATTTTGGGAGAGAGAAACAAAAAGGATTTTGGAATAGCATTGTACTACTTATAGTTCTTGCCCTGTAACTTGAATAAAAAAAGCACAAAAAACACATGGGCTATTTCTGATCTCAGGACAAATATTAGAAACTATTTAGCAGTGTTTTTTGTTGTCTTTTGTAGATGAGTATATGATTTTTCCGATAATCTGAATTTTTAATTTTTTTGCCATATTTTATTATTTTATTTATATAAAAACAGCCCATGTCACCAAGCGTCAGACAAGCCAAAAATGTCATGTCACTAAGGGGTTAAAGTTAGGATAAATTAAAATAAATAAATAAAATGTAACAGAATACAAAATAATTGATATAAAATAAAAACCCTTTTTTGATCTAAGCCTAGAGTCAGGAATTGTGCTAACCACAAAAATAAAATAAAATAAGTATTAATAAATTATTTAATACATTATCTAAAAGAAATACAGAATGAGACTGTTTTCTCACTAGGTAATTCCTAGAGTTCAATGTCCCTTTATAATATGCTTGTATGGGTATATGACGGCATGCATGACTGCATGCATGTAAATGTGTGCCTGCATGGGTAAATGATAAAGTAAGCTACAATTCTCATTTTTAAATCTGTTCTGTTTAAGCTCACTACCTACTTGCATTTGTTGAGCACATGTAAGTATTGTTAGGTCTGTCTCCTAAGTTGCTAGCAATGACTTAATACTTAAATACGGGTTTGATTAAAATATTTTTTTGTGTTGGGACTACCTGTCCAGGTAGTTTTTTTTGTTTTTGTTTTTAAATTTTCCCACCCATGATATGTATGTATGTGTGTGTGTGTGTGTGTGTGTGTGTGTGTATTTATATTTATGGGCTGTCAACATTGGTTTAAATTTTAGGGACTATAATAATGGCCGAATTCCTCTCAAAATGAGCCTCTATTATCCCCATGGGATGATAGAGGCTACATTGTGGTTCAGCTGTGTTTTGGCAGCTTTCTATTTCAGCAGGTCTCTGTATGTGCCTGAATTGCGGACCTATTGGGTACTTCAAAATCTGGTTCCTGAAATGTCCCCTATGTGACCCAAATTAGCCCGTACATTTGGAGGTATCAGTTCGAGGCTGAAGTCTGGCACATCTTGAGTAACCCCTTGTGTGACATTAACTAGCAAAATGTAGTTAAATAGAGGTTGATTATGCCTTATTCGAAATGCTGGGGACCGGCAGCATTTCAGATAACTTTCAGTTAACTGATCATATCAGCAGCACCAATGTTCTACATTAGAACATTTCTTGAAATGAAAAAAGCTCTAAATGATCAAATAAAAACCATTGTAGGCATTTACTAGCAATTGCACTAGCTTAACTCCTTCACGACACTGGACGTATCAGGCACTTCCAGCTGGCACTTGCGATGACTCAACGAAGCAAACATGGGCACTATATTGTAGAGCAGCTTGCTCCTCCAATATGGTGCTGCCCTCTTGTTGGTAAAACCTTTTGGAAGTAAGGCAGCATAGCAGGACAAAAAAATTAGCCTTAGATCTAGGGTTGGGGTTAGGGTTAACATTAAGGTTAGCATATGGGTTAGGATTGGAAAGAAAAGGTCACTGTAGGAGAAAATGGTTAGTAAAAAAAAAATGCTACTTTTGGTTATTGCTCTATAACTTGCGAAAAACATGTAAACGTTCTATTTCTAAACTCAGGACAAAATTTTGGAACTAATTAGTTGGGTTATTTTTACCGTTTGTGTTTGTGGTTTTGTTTCAAAAATTTTTCATCATACTTTATGATTAGTTTTGTAGCAAATGATATGATGAAAATAATGGTATCTAAAGAAAGCCATTCATATGCCGACAAAAACAATATATAATTTGTGTGGGTACAGTAAATGAAAAAGAACGTACAGCTAAACACAAATACCGCCAACAGTCCATGTCACTAAGGGTTTAATGTAATGTTTTTTTTTATAATATCTGCAAAATTACCTAATATATTCCTTACAAACAGGTAGAATGTAATGTTTTTGTTTCTTTTGATTCAGCAGTGCATTAGTAGTTATATAATGTTTGCAAAGTTACACAGTTGTCTTCTATGTAACACAGTAATCTAAATGTACAAAACTACAGTACTCAGGCAACATACATATTTACCAAGAAGCATTGTTCTTTAGTATTTGCTGGTTTCTGAGAATGTGATGAACTATTAACTTCTACATTGACCGCAGTGGAAATGGTGTCCCAATCTGTATTGCACGTACATAATTGGATCTCCATAGCTTTTTCTCAAAGATGATATCCATTTTATAACCCAATTTCATATATGCCAGCCTTTCTCCTTATGGGGCATGGCTTGGGAGAAAGAGTTTCAGAGTTACACCTCTACTGCGAATTTGCTATTACCTACATTGTCTTAAAACTGTCCTTAAGCCAATTTTTTATTAGCCTGCCTAGTACCGTATCGAGACTTATGGCGAGGCTGGCAGTTGCGAGGCATGTAATTTTAGATACGTGTGTTTATAGACTCTAGACAATCAAGAATGCGATATAGGTGATCAATCTGGTTATATAACTGGTCATTTCTTACACGTAGACAATGTCTGGTTCAGGTAGGAAATACATTTCTATTGGGGCTATTCACTAAAAGGTGAGTTGCAGGTGAGATTAACATTTCAACTCACCAATTTAACTATACATTGGTCATAGTTCCCCTGCTAAGCAAACTCACCAGGTTTGTCTCTGCACAATGTGTAGCTAAAGGAGATATGAAATGTTCATCTCAACTCACCTGCAACTCAGTTTTCAGTGCCTGAATGCCTGAATGCATCCCTGGATGAGTTACATATTTCCATGCTCCCCTGTGATTGGCTGTGGGTTGATTCACAACTGCAGGTATCTGCCGCAAGAATCAGAGACCTGCTGCTTTAGTTACTGATACAGAGCATGCAGCTCCCTGTTATGCAGGAGCCGCACGCTAATTGTGATGGTGCTGATTGGATGATTGGCACCGCGAATATAAATAGTGTGTGTGTGTGTGTGTGTGTGTGTGTGTGTGTGTGTGTGTATGTGTGTATGTAATATATATATATATATATATATATATCATGGCTCTGTACAGAGACATTTTAACTAATAATATAATTTTACCTATAAATATTCTGTTGAGTTTATTTGGCATGCAAATTTTCTGTTGGATTTTGTCATCTGGCCACAACGTGTCACTGTTAATACAGTACTGCTCTTCTGAGTAATACACATGTAAAATGAGACACAGATCACAGGTGAAACTGTCCTTTCTGTGATTCCTTAGATCCATGCTGGTTATGTTAACTCTCCAGGGCCTTGCATTTTGAAATTCAACTAAGGTATAATTTGCTATATATTCATTATATCCATGTGTCACGTATTTAAAGCACAGCATAATAGACAATCTTAAAACTCAGAGAGAGGCAGAGAGAGAGCTGAAAAATAAACTTATTTGTAACATTTCACACCTGCCATGCTGCTGTCTGAGCCAATTCTGCTTGAAAGTACTTGTTTTAATTTGATATTTGACAGTTTTAATGTGTGTTCTAACACATCTGCCTAATGCACATTTTAATTTGTAGTTTTTAAATAAGTGCTGTTTGTATTGCAAATGCTAATGAGATGTAGATTGTTCTTAATGCATCAACATATTGGGGTGACTGAAAGCACTAACATTATTTAGGGGTGTCTATATATAGTGTGTGTGTGTGTGTGTATATATATCCGGAAAAACATTAATACCATGACTCTGAAATTTGTTAAGAACTATAGACCAATATCTTTAATTAACAATGACATAAAAATTTACTCAAAAATCCTCTCAATGCGACTGGGCCCCATTCTCCCAAGTTTGATCCATACGGACCAGACAGGATTTATCTATGGAAGAACAACCGAGGACAAAATCCGTAGACTAATTAACCTAATCTCGGAAATAAAGAAATCCAAAATGCCATCTGCCTTCCTAGCACTAGATGCCGAGAAGGCTTTTGATCGGGTGAGCTGGCCCTTCCTAACAGAAATCTTGGAAGAATTCGGCCTTCAGGGATCCTTTAAACACTTGGTTATGTCTCTCTATCATTCTCCCCAAGCTTATGTAACGGGACCTTCTTTAAGATCAGAACCCTTTACGATTCACAATGGTACCAGACAAGGCTGCCCATTGGCCCCAATGTTGTACGCTCTATCAATTGAACCCTTGGCAGTGGCCATAAGGCACTCACAACTAGTACAGGGAATAAAAATAAGATCGCAAGAGCATAGAATAGCACTATACGCCGATGACGTATTATTGACACTCTCATCACCATCAACCTCTATTCTGGCCGCATTAGACATTATCAAAGAATACGGAGATTACTCAAACTATAAAATTAATTTTGCCAAGACTCAGGCGATTACTGCTTTTCTTACTCCAGAACAAATTGTGCACTTAGATGCCCTATACCAACTGGATTGCTTGAATTCTGCTATAGACTACCTGGGCACACAAGTCACCTTTGATCTGGGATCCCTGGTTAATATAAATTATCAACACCTAATAAGGGAATTAAAAACTAAGTTAGAAAAATGGAGGGGAGTAGAACTGTCCTGGATTGGCAGAATTAATGCCCTTAGGGCATACGTGGTTCCAAAGGTCCAGTACTTGTTTAGGGTAATCCCACTTCGGGTCCCTAGACGAATACTAGAAGCAATCACTCAGATCTTTTTAGCTTATGTATGGCAGGGCAAAAAACCTAGAATAACCAGAGCTGATCTCATGAGAAGTACCAACTACGCGGGTCTAGGGTTCCCAGATCTATATAGACTACACAAGATATCTATGTTAGTACATGCATTAGAATGGGAAAGTAAAAAGGATATTAACCCGAGATGGATGCAGCTTGAGGAAATCCAAACCCTAAAAATGAACCCTTTCCATCTATATTGGGTTGCTGCGCCGCAATTTAAGAAACTCGGAATAAACTCTCCCATAATAAAAGATGTATATAATAACATAGATAAAATTAGAATCAGCATTGGGACAACCACATCCCTCAAAACAGCAGCTCCAATCGATACTCTCAAATTTTATATATCAGACCTAAACTTGGCAGTTTGGAAAAATAAGGGGATAACCCACGTATCAGACCTAATGAATAATGATGGACCTATTACATTCCTAATGGCCAAAGAAAAATGTGCTCTTCCTGAGGCAGAGATTTTTACATTCATTAGAGTGCAGAATTACCTTAAAAAGAACATATTGGCTCCGCAAGACATCCTAGATAAATTTATCGTAGCACAACTTAAAAAAAACCTAATATCAAAATTATCAGCGCATATGGATCAAGGTCAGAACCTTCCACTCCCTATTCCCATCACCAAGTGGGAAAGAGACCTTCAAAAATTCTACTCGGAAGAACAGTGGTATGAGGCAGTGGAACTTAATAGGAATGCAGTCCACTGTGTCACACTACAGGAGGTCTACTATAAAGTTCTATACAGATGGTACATGGTTCCCGAGCGTCTCCACAAATTTCAGCCCAATACTTCTAATCTGTGCTGGAGGTGTGGGGGATCCCCGGGAACCATGTACCACATATGGTGGGGATGTGAGAGATTGAGGGAGATAAAAAATAATCTACACCTTTTCCTGGAGGAAACATGTGGATTCCAAGGACCTCTTACTGCCCCCTTCTTCCTTTTTTACTTTGGACTGCCCAAGTATGACCAAATCTCAAAAAAATCTTACTATTCATATACTTTCTGCAGCAAAAATTTGTATAGCTCGATACTGGAGAAGACCCGACCCTCCCAGATGGCAGGAGTTATTAACCCAAATCAGATACCAAAGCCAAATGGAAAAGCCCCTCTTTAAATCAGAGGAAAAATATAAAGATATATGGTCTCCTATAGATAAACTGTCAAATTAATTTTCCCCCATGGGTGTCCTCCGCCCCTCTCCCCCAGCGCCCTGTACATGGACTACCTCCTGGCCGGCCTGCATTAAACACCTCAAGTAACGAGTATACTGATAGTGGTTGTATGGGTGTATGTATGTCGGGAACCTACGTTAGGTTGGATGTATGTATGATTGGGAGAAACATTGCATGTTTTGCACTTTACTCTCTCTACCTTATACCTCAAAAAGTCTACTGTACGTGTTTGTTAAATTCCGAAATGGGACACTAAATTATCCTCATGTGTGCTCTTTCTTTCTTTTTTTTTTCTCTCTCTTTTTTGATCCCACAATATAACTGTAAATTGAGTACCCTTATACAATTGGGTTGTTGTGGGAATAGATAAGATCACCTGGACCATAGCTAAATCTACTTTCGATTAAATCGAATTGTATCCATCTATTTAAATCAAGTTAGAGGGATTGTAACTGGTTGTAACCATTACTTGTAATGTTTCTCGCACTTTATAATGTCTTTTCTTGCACCTTAATCCTGAGATTTATCGAATATATGTAACTTTTGATATTTTTGCAATAAAAGAAAAAAAAAAAAAACTGACTCTGAATATGATATATAATATGATATATATATATATATATATATATATATATATATATATATATTTGTGTAAGGGCCAATATAGCCGTATATGGAGTAGGTTCAAGTGAGAACGTAAGATAGTACGAACGAGCAAAGTCGGTTGTGGTGTGCCGATACCGACGATACGGTAGGCCTGTAAATAAAGAGGGCCCGCCAAGAAGAAATAAAATAAGATAGAATTGAAAAAGGAAAGTGTTGAAAAAGAGGAGTGGGTGGGAGGGTCATTCAGACGCTGACCTGACCGGTGTGAAGACAGGTAAGGTGTACCTTATATAGGGGAGTGGATTAATTCCAGCCCCTTCCACAAATACAGGCCAAACGGCCTTAACACTTGTGTAAGGGCCAATATAGCCGTATATGGAGTAGGTTCAAGTGAGAACGTAAGATAGTACGAACGAGCAAAGTCGGTTGTGGTGTGCCGATACCGACGATACGGTAGGCCTGTAAATAAAGAGGGCAAAAATAGAATAATCAAAGATTTAATACAGTCAACAATTCATACAATTATCCAGACATTTCTTTAAACGCCTTTCTTAATTCTTGGGTAGGTTTAGGTATGTAGGCTGTGTAGGCGGATGACTTCCACCGTCCTAATGACTTAATGATATGCACCGGTATGTTTGCGCTGGAAGCTGTGGAAGCCGCCCCTATGCGGAAGGAGTGACCTGAGTAGAGTGAAGGGTCAAGACCTAGCCTGGTTAACAGTGATCTAACGTAGCGCATGAAAGTAGTAGTAGTGAGTACAGAGCCTTTGAGTGAAAATAGGTATAACAATGGTGTTGATGAGATAAGTGAAAGGTAGGAATCCAGCGTTGTTACTGGACACCATTTGGTGTGGGTAGGAAAATAGGTGATCTCCACAGGAGGTGCGTGTTGGCTTGTTTTGGACTGAGGTAAAGACAGTATGTAGTGATCCATGTGTTTACGTAGGTGTGTGCGTAGCAGACATCTGTCGTTTTGAGTGGTGGTGACAGTAGTGAATTCCCGTGGCCTGAGGAACCCGTAGAAAGCTATGTACATAGCTGCTTTGATGGTTGCGTTGGTGGTAGAGTGGAAAGGGTTGGAGTCTAACAGGTCGGATAATAATTGGAAGAGGGTGTTATCTATAGGTAATCTCTGTGGAAGCGGTGGAGGAACGGATTTCTGAATACCTCTAAGTATATTCTTTACCTGATAAGATGACATGAAACTATGTGTATTGGGTTGTAGAGTGAGCATATGATGTTGAATGCCTGTCAGATATAATTTGATTGTGTTGTAAGATAAGTGTAATGTAAGGTGGCAAAAAGAAGCAAAGGCTATAATAGATGTCATGACAAAAGGATGCGTTATGTCGTGGTCGGATAGGAATCTAGTGAAGAGTGTGAAGGCTCTGTTGTATGCTTTGTGAGTGTTGGATGATAGTGCAAGTTTGGACAGAACCCTGCTATGATGCATAATTCTCTCTAGTCCATGGTTAGCTGCTGGAACGGAGGGGCGGCTGTGGCTGAAATAGCAGCTGACGGGAGTGCTTGCTGAAAAGCCTGAAAATCGAAACGAGACAGACTGTCAGCTGCTACATTAGAAATGCCTGGTATATAAAAGCAGACCAAGTAAAAATTGTGACTTGCAGCCAACCACGTGAGCTTCCTGAGAAATCTCATAATTGTTAGGGACGATGAGCGGCCTTTGTTAATGATGTGACATGTTGCTTGGTTGTCTGTGTGGCAACGGACCGATAAGCCAGACCATGAATGTCCCCACGCCACGGCAGCTGCTACAATGGGATAGATCTCAAAAAGAGCTGAGGTCGTAAAAAAGCCTTCCAAGTCATAGACTTCTTCAGGCCACTTACCCCAAAGCCATTCGGTCCCAAAGATTGCTGCGAAACCCGTGGTAGACGCCGCGTCAGACCATATTGTTGGAGATGTGTCAGTCAACTCTGGTAGGAACAAGCTTTTACCATTCCAGTTGGTCAAGAATTCTCTCCACATATATAGGTCTGCCGTGGCATGTTCATCCAAGGATAGTCTATGGTTGTCGTGTTTGAAACGTGGAAAAAGACAGAGAAGTCTGGATATGAAAGCCCGCCCCTGAGGAATGATGCGCATGGCAAAGTTCAATGAACCCATGAGTGATTGTAGTTCCTTGCGGTCGCAATTACCCAGCAATATGTAACGGTTAATACTGTTAAGGATATTTGTAATTTTCTCTTGTGGTAAACTAGCTTGCATGGCGGCAGAGTCAAGTTGTATACCCAGGAATGTAATAATCGTATCGGGGCCTTCAGTTTTCTTGGTGGATACAGGGACTCCAAGGTGGTCAAACAAACCAATAGTTGCTTTGAGACTCCTGGGGGGAAGGGCGTTTGCTTCAATAAGCAAGAAATCATCCAGATAATGGATGACTATGGGGCATCTAGACACATTAAGCAATAACCAGCAAAGTGTTTCGGCAAAAATGTCGAAGATTTTGGGGCTACTTTTGGACCCAAAAGTTAAGCGGGAGAAAAAGTAATAGTTATCTGCCCATATAATGCCATGTAAGTGCCATAGTGTGGGATGGATAGGTAGTAGTTTGAAGGCATTGGTAATGTCTGTCTTACTTAGCCATGCACCGATCCCCGCTCGCATAATGGCTGTAATAGCATGGTCCACAGTGGCATATTGTAGGGAAAATTCTTCGGAGGGAATAAGAGAGTTCAGACTCGGTGTAAATGAGGTATGAGGGGCCGACAGATCTATAATGAGTCTTTGTTTAAGAGAAGTTTTCCCTGTGACTATCCCTATGGGATTTGTGCGCCATGCCGTGAAAGGAGGGGTTCTGAAAGGTCCGAACAAGAACCCTTCCGCCAGTTCTTGGGCTAGGAGTTTGTCTACGGCTGCTGGGTTTTGTAGTGCTGATTGTAAATTAGGGCATTCCAGTTGGCCCGTGGGCATATGTATGATGCCTGTATGAAACCCTTCAGAGAAACCAGAAATGAGAAAATGTACCATATGTCTGGAAGGGTGATTGGTTAAAAGTGCTGCCAAGGCATGGATGTTAACAGACGTAAGGTATGGTTTAGGGAACATTTTATTCGGACACATTATATGCGCATGTGCCCTGAAACAATGTGAACAAATATGCAACAACCTACATGCACTAAAGCTACATGTGCCCACATTGAAATTATTGCACACCTGTGATTTACCAAAGTAAATGATAGGACGACCTAGTTTGTCTCTGGTGCTTCTCTCCGTCCTACCCGCGTAACTTGTGCTAGGGGACTGATGGGGGTCGGCTGCCGCGTGAGAACAAAAATTGGTGGTGTGAGTGGTAGAAGAGCAGGATGCACAAGCCGGCGTTTTGAGACCAGCGAAGTGTCTACAGAACAGCTCTGTATCAAGTCTGCTCCAGTTGATACGGGTACCATACTGAGAGAGAGCTCCAGACACTTTGGAGGAAAAAGACCTATGGTAATCATAAAAAGCAGATCCACCATATTTGTTCCCCAGGTCCACCAGCTTGTGCATATAGCGATCAAATTCCTCCCTTCTGTTAGGGTATACTTCACAAATTACGTCTCTAAAAATACCAAAGGCTAACACAAATTCTGGAATGGTCAGTTTACGGTTCAATCTAACGTCTTTAGATCTGACCACTACAGAAACGTCATCGTACATATAGGTTTTATTCTCCACCACATCCTGGGAGGCAATCAGCAGGGAAGCCAGGTTGACGTCTTTGCCTTCCAAGATGTCTCTCTTAATGTGAGCTGGGATAGTGTATGCAGGGTCAACGTCCTGATAATCTGAGGAGATAACCATACCCGCGGCCCGTGGTTCAGATGGAGCCTGTTGAGCAGCATCGGGAAGACCAGCCTTGGAGAGGGCTGTGGTGACCGCCTCGAGATTAGCCAGTCTGTCATTGACCTTGCCCATAGAGGTCATGAGTGAGGCCAGCATAGCCTGGATGTCACCTGAACTGGTGTTGCTGGGGCCTTCCCCAGCTTCCGTGTTGTCAATTGAATTGTTAAGGAGTTTGAATAGCTCAGCTTTCCTTGCTGTGGCAGGGTAAGGGATTTGTCGTCTCCTTAATTCCGTGGTGATACGCGGGATCGTCCAGGATCTAATTGATGCTGGACTGGCAATGTCCCCTCTACGAGAGGGTGTCTCGACCCTAGTTGGGGTGGCATGAAGAAATAGCTCTTCATCACCTTCAAGAGACATACTTAAATGAAGGAAAGATAGAATTATTAAATGAACCTATTAGGATAGTACTGGCTACTAGCTATGCCGTGAGGCGAAACGATTATGCTTATTGTTTATTGGTGACAGGTGAGGCCCTGCTAGTTGCCAAGCGGCTTGAGAGGCTCTATCTATGGTTGGCGCGAGGGGATTGTCGTGGCCACCGAACGTTGTGGCAGGATGTCGGCCTCTCGGTGATTGTAACCAGAAGAATAGGAAAGGGAGTGACAGGTGAGGCCCTCTCTATGCAACGTGCGAGGCGGCTAGCTCACGTGTGGCCCGAGGGGTGTTTTGCTTCCGAGTTTGAAGCGGGGTGTTGGCCTCGCGGGACCACTAATCCTAAGCATAAATGCAGAAACCGGGGGAATTAACTGTTGGCCCCTATAACCCTATGAGCCAGTACTTGTCTGTCTTGTTGGGGAGTTTAATGAATCTACTGTGAGCAGGTGTACGTACCTGGTAGTATAGGTTATCGACACTGGTAATCCGTATAGGTAATAGGAGTACCTGCAACCGAAGACGAACCGTATGGAAAAATTGTATAAGTGACACAAATTTTTAATTAACTTTTTTTTTTTTTTTTTTATGTTGGAATATGCCTGTAAAGGCCGTGAAATGGAATTGGAGGATCATTTTTTTTTTTTTTTTTTATTATTTTAACAGTTGGGTAAGATTGTATAGGTGTACAGGAAAGTAATATGACATTTTAATGATGCAATATCTTTCTGACCAGAAGGTGGCAGCATGGAATCGTAAACCATGTGAAATCTCGTATCAGTAAACAGGGAGCTATTCGTAACCCATTCACCCGAGAGAACAACCGAAGAGTGCCTGAACGTTTTTGAAGGCATGAACATGGACAATGTTTAACCGAAAATAGCTGTGGAAACGAACAGCTGAACCCGGACGGACATAATACAACGAGTAGCCGAAATAGCTGAACGCGCACAGTAAGTGAGGACCTGAAGCGGATTTGATGCCGTGGGCCCTGTCGCCTGGCGTGACGGTTAGGTCTACTTACAGTTTAGTAGTCCCTAGGACGCGATCCGCGGCGATAGTAGGTAGGCAGAAGATCCCAAGAAGCTGCAGAAGGATCCCTGGACACCGGTCAGCAAGGAAAACCTCGTGGGACCCAGAAGTATTCAAAAATGGCGACTGGATGAACCGGAACTCATTCAGACGCTGACCTGACCGGTGTGAAGACAGGTAAGGTGTACCTTATATAGGGGAGTGGATTAATTCCAGCCCCTTCCACAAATACAGGCCAAACGGCCTTAACACATATATACATATGTAATAATAAAATATGCTTTTATTACTTTTGGGTTCCAATGCTTCCCTTCAAAATGCATAATAAGAATACATGTAATGTCACTATCACTTGCGCACTATCACTTGCGGGATTCCCCCCATTAGACTCTTCAGAGGAGGTCTGTTAAGGGCAGAAAGTGATTGTATTCTCAGTTGTATGCAAAAACTATGCATACTTAACATAGTTGCCAAAGTCCCGAAAATTGCCGAGACAGTTATGTTTTTCGGATCCTGTCCCGTCAAATTCAGGTCTGCCCCAGCATAAATACTGCCTATGCACAGTGCAGCATTGCATTAAAAACTGCGTTTGTCTAACAGACATACACAGTTTAAATGTGAGTAAATTAGCTCCAAACACCCAGTATGTATACCGTGTAGCCTGAAGCACAATGCAGTAGCGTTGTTCTCCCTTTAGGTTCTAACCATCTTTCCTAAAAGGACAACAAAACTGTTTTTTTAACACTGCGCTTCTCACCCTTTAAAGTTGGTGTATTGGAAGGTGAAGATAATTAAATGCTATCAATTGGTGTCTGTTTAAAAATTTACAGTTTGGTTCCCACGGTTACACATGACAATAGGAGCCAAATGAGCATTATCTCAACAACAAATTTATAAATGGAAATAATGTAAAACGATTACAATATTCCATAAGGTATTATTAGAGAGTTATATTCAATAACCAAATAACGGAATATCCACACACTTGAATCGGTTATTTTTTTTTTTATTTTTTTTTTTTTTTTTTTTTTTTTTTTTTTTTTTTTTTTTTTTTTTTATTTTTTTTTTTTTTTTTTATTTTTTTTTTTTTTTTTTTTTTTATTATCTTTTTTTTTTTTTTTTTTTTTTTTTTTTTTATTATATTTTTATAATTACAACAAAGTTTAATGATTACAACAATATCTACTAAAGTTTATACAAATAACCAATGCTCAATCTGTTAATAGAAACAAGAGTTAACGCTATTCAAGTAAAAGAAAGTAAAATAAAATATATAAATGCTGATAGATGTTATAGTGCCAGGAGATCTCAGGTGGAAAGACTGGCTTCAGAAGTAGCTACTTTTGTGAAGTCCATTGTTGAAGCTTCAGGAGAGTTCTGAAATCTCTTTCCTGTGTATCTTTTTAGATGCAGGCCCTTGTTGGTACAGCTTTTCTACAGTAACACTGGTCAGGTGACCAGACTGTCACTGTATAAAATTCCAAAGAGAAGCACTTACTCACGGGACTTACGACGAAAAAAGTTGATGTTTTTAATAACTCATTGAAAAAATGCAAACACATGAGTATACAATCGACGTTTCGGTCCTCACTGTGGACCTTTATCAAGATCTTGATAATGTGTTTGCATTTTTTCAATGAGTGATTAAAAACATCGGCTTTGTAGGTCTAAGTCCCGTGAGTGTGTGCTTCTCTTTGGATTTCTGTGGGTATAGCTGCACAGCACCCGGGCCATCCATTACACACTGACTCGTAGCTGAGTGCATCATATTTTGTATATATATATATATATATATATATATATATATATATATTAGACACATATTGCTATTTAAGTGACCTCTGTGAATAAGACCAACAAACTAGCATAAATAAGATGCGTGTCTATAACAGTTGGCAACAAATATATAAGCGGAATATAAATGAGAGATTTTGTTTATATGAATTGGCTAATATAATCTATTTATATATTTGTTGCCAGCTTTATTAGGGTGAGAAGCGCAGGCAGTTTTTTTTTTTTTTTTGTATACATTGTACTACTAGGGACAACTACATTAGAAGTACATGGGAAGTAAAGTTTAGTTTCCCTTTACATTTTTTCCCCACTTCTTCTAAAATCATGCACCACTTACATTTTGGATACTACATTCCACCCAGCACCACCTTTTTCTTTAAATTTGTGTTGGTGTTCAGTAGCTAGGAGTCCTGCATGTCTTATTGAATGAGGAGGCACAATGAACTATTTTCTGAAAACTTGCATAGCATTTTAGATTCACACAGCCATTAAAAATAGAGTTAACTGTCCAGTTAAAGGACCGTTCTAAGATAAACAAAAGTTGAGTTACCGCACATTGAATCTAAGGCAGCATGTGGAATTAAATACTAAAAGAAATGCCCAGGACGACCCTTTGAATGGTAACTAAACTTGTGTTTTTCATATTAACCCCTTGGCGACACAGGACGGACTAGGTCCGTCCTGTGTGCCGAGGCGTTAGTGACACAGGACGGACCTAGTCCGTCCTGTGTCAAAACGAGCACTGAAAGCGGAGTTTTTCCGCTTTCAGTGCTCTGATGGTATTGTAACGATGCTTCCGTGTGGAAGCATCTTACAATACTAAAAAAAATGCCCGTCGGCATTTCGATCGCTCCGGAGAGCGATCGAAATGCCGGTTTTAAAGGCACAGTGCCTTTAAAACGCGGGCATTTCAAAAATGAGCATAGGAAGCGAATCTTTCGCTTCCTATGCTCAGAAAGTGTTTCTGATTGCCTCGCAAGTCGAGGCAATCAGAAACACCAAAAAAAAAATGCACGATCTTGGTCACTGAGTGACCAAGATGGCGCTGCCCTTCTAAGGGCAAGAGCACAGGAGGCAGGAAGTACCTGCTTCCTGTGCTCTCTGGCTGTCACACGATTGCCTCTTCACAGAGGCAATCAGTGACTGCCAGGCACACTGACAGGCAGTGGGGATGTTCTACTGAACATCCCCACTGACTGGTCAGATCAATATTAACCCTATATTGATCTGACCAGTTATGATCTGCCTCCCTCTCCTCACATTTTTTTTAGTGAGGGAGATAGACAGATCAAAGTTCTAAAAGTAAGTAAAAGTAAAAAAAAACAATAAATACACAACACACAAATAATAAAACAATAAAAAAAATTTTATTAAAGCAATTCCCTGCATTTAACCCCTTCCCTGCCACTGATCTTGCATAAGCAGTGATCGTGCACATCAGCGCATTTATTTTTGCTGTTTGTGCATTTTTTAGGGGTTCATTTTTTTTGTACTGTAATTTATTACAGTACTAAAAAGGCTCTTCTAAGAGTTATTAACCCCTTCTTTGCCGTCGATCACTGCTTACGCAATGATATTAACGCCAAAGCAATTTTTATCTGTCTGCATATTTTTATTTTATTTTATTTTTTTACACATACCCGCTAGGGGATTACATGTAAAGTAAAAATATTTGAGATATTTTTTTTTTAAGCTGCCTGAGCGCATAGCGATCAGTAACAGCGAATTAGTGGCAAAGGCGGTTTGGTGATTTCTCAATTAAGCTCACCATTCGCCCTGGTCAGATCAAAATTAATCGGATCAATATTCACAAATATTGATCTGCCTCCCTCTCCTCACTTACATTTTTGTGACGGAAAGAGACAGATCAGTGTTAGTGATATAAAATAACATTTTATAAAATTGTCAGGTTTTATGAAAGTCTTTCACTGTGTATTAACCCCTTCCCTGCCATTCATCACTGTGTAAGCAGTAATCTTGCACAGCAACAGTATGTTTTGCTGTCTGCACTGTTTTATGGATTAATTTCTTTGTACTGTAATGTATTACAGTACTAGATAGGCTCTTCTAAGAGCTATTAACCCCTTCTTTGCTCAAGATCACTGCTTACGCACTGATTCTGAGGCCGCGGACTCAGGGTTCGATTTTGACCCTATTCAGCTTTCTGATACATCATCTAGCGATGTATCGGTGGCTGCTGAGCCCTTGCCACAAGTAGTGATGGGGGTCTACCGATAAAAAAATATATGGTTTGGTGGGGGTAAATTACATTGGCTGGCTTCAAAGATATATCCCATAAAGGACACGGACGCAGGTTGACTACATGTCAAAATTCCAAGTTGGAATTTTGAGATGCGCATCTCACAAATGTTGCCCTCTAGCCAAAAACAAACCAACAAACCTATGCATGGGTGCTATCCCTGTACTCGGGAGATGTTGCTGAACACATATTGGGTTGTTGTTTGGCAGTGATATATACCAGAATCTGTGAATTCATGCCTGAAGTACAATGCATGTGGAAAAAAAACTCCCAAAAAAGTACTACCACAAACTTTTACAAAGGCTGGTGGTAGAATTAGTACCTATACAGTATTAAAATACCACCATTTGAAATACCTTAGGATGTCTATTTTCCAAAAATATATGGTTTGATGGGGTAAAATTCATTGGACGGCTTCAAAAATGTTCCAAATGGAACATGGGCGCAGGCTGACTACATGTCAAAATTCCAGGTTGGAATTGCGCACCCCCTAAATGTGGAATTTTAGACCCAATACAAACCAACAAACCTATGCATGGGGGGTATCCCTGTACTCAGGAGATGTTGCTGAACACAAATTGAGGTGTTGGTTGGCAGTGGCAAATACCAGAATCTGAAAATTCCTGCCTGAACTACAATGTGTGTGGGGAAAAAATGACATCCCAACCCTTTGACATAGGTTGGTGGTAGAATTAGCACTTTGAAAGTGTTAAAATACCTCAATTTTAAATACCCTAGGACAGGGCTTGACAAATTTATTTTGATTTTAGGAGCCAGACATTTTTTTTAGGAGCCAGACAATCACGCAAACATAAACACAATTCATAAACACACACGCCTACTTCATATATATACAAACACACATACTTTACATATACACATATATACACAAACACCTCACACACACATATATACAAATAACTCACACACACATATATACAAACACACATACTTTACATATACACATATATACAAACACCTCACACACATATATACAAACACCTCACACACACACATATATACAAACACACATACTTTACATATACACATATATACAAACACCTCACACACCCATATATACAAACACCTCACACACCCATATATACAAACACCTCACACACCCATATATACAAACACCTCACACACCCATATATACAAACACCTCACACACCCATATATACAAACCCCTCACACACACATATATACAAACACACATACTTTACTTATACACATATATACAAACACCTCACACACATATATACAAACACCTCACACACACACATATATACAAACACACATACTTTACATATACACATATATACAAACACCTCACACACCCATATATACAAACACCTCACACACCCATATATACAAACACCTCACACACCCATATATACAAACACCTCACACACCCATATATACAAACACCTCACACACCCATATATACAAACACCTCACACACCCATATATACAAACCCCTCACACACACATATATACAAACACACATACTTTACATATACACATATATACAAACAGCTCACACACCCATATATACAAACACCTCACACACCCATATATACAAACACCTCACACACCCATATATACAAACACCTCACACACCCATATATACAAACACCTCACACACCCATATATACAAACCCCTCACACACACATATATACAAACACACATACTTTACTTATACACATATATACAAACACCTCACACACATATATACAAACACCTCACACACACACATATATACAAACACACATACTTTACATATACACATATATACAAACACCTCACACACCCATATATACAAACACCTCACACACCCATATATACAAACACCTCACACACCCATATATACAAACACCTCACACACCCATATATACAAACACCTCACACACCCATATATACAAACACCTCACACACCCATATATACAAACCCCTCACACACACATATATACAAACACACATACTTTACATATACACATATATACAAACACCTCACACACCCATATATACAAACACCTCACACACCCATATATACAAACACCTCACACACCCATATATACAAACACCTCACACACCCATATATACAAACACCTCACACACCCATATATACAAACACACATACTTTACATATACACATATATACAAACACCTCACACACCCATATATACAAACACACATACTTTACATATACACATATATACAAACACCTCACACACCCATATATACAAACACCTCACACACCCATATATACAAACACCTCACACACCCATATATACAAACACCTCACACACCCATATATACAAACCCCTCACACACACATATATACAAACACACATACTTTACATATACACATATATACAAACACCTCACACACACCCATATATACAAACACCTCACACACTCCCATATATACAAACACCTCACACACACCCATATATACAAACACCTCACACACTCCCATATATACAAACACCTCACACACACCCATATATACAAACACCTCACACACACCCATATATACAAACACCTCACACACACCCATATATACAAACACCTCACACACTCCCATATATACAAACACCTCACACACATCTACTTTACAATACATACAAACACACACCCACCTAACACAGTCTTTTCTTGGGGTTTCTTCTTGATGTGTCCCCCTCCCTGCTGCTTTACCTCACTGCAGGGGAGGGGGACATTCGTGCTGCAGCTTAACTCCGTTGGTCGGCGTGCTGAGTGCCAGGATGTCACGTGACGATACCCGGCACTCAGACACGCGCTGCGCGAGGGGGCGGAGCTTGCAGTCTGTGCCATCGGCGATCGGCACAGACTTTACCCCCTCGCGCTGCGGAAAAATCAGATGGCAGCAGCAAGGGAACCATGAGGCCGACAGTACCCAGGCGCCAGGTCTAATTTCCTGGTCGCCATGGCGACCTGGCGCCTGGGGTTTGTCGAGCCCTGCCCTAGGATGTCTAGTTTTCCAAAATATATGGTTTTATGGGGTAAAATACTTTGACAGGCTTCAAAAGTGTCCCAAATGGAACATGGGCGCAGGCTGACTACATGTCAAAATTCTAAGTTGGAAATGCACCCCCCCTAAACGTGGCCTTTTAGCCCCCAAATAATCTAACTAACCTACACATGGGTGGTATCCCTGTACTCAGGAGATGTTGCTGAACACATATTAAGGTGTTGTTTGGCACTGACACATAATAGGATCTGTGAATTCATGCCCGATGTACAATGAATGTGAAAAACAAATTACTATCCATAACATTGACATAGGCTGGTGGTAGAATTAGTGCATGAAAAGTGTTAAAATACTACCATTTGAAATACCCTAGGGTGTCTAGTTTTCAAAAATATATGGTTTTGTGGGGTAGAATACACTTTTTGGCTTCAAAAATGTCCCAAATGGGACATGGGCGCAGGTTTTCTGCACGTCAGAATTCCAAGTTGGAAAACCAAAAAGTGCACCTCTCAAATGTGGCCTTTTAACCCCCAAATAACCTAACCAACCTATACATGGGTGGTATCCCTGTACTCAGGAGATGTTGCTGAACACATATTGAGGTGTTGTTTGGCACTGACATATAACAGGATCTGTGAATTCATGCCCAAAGTACTATGTATGTGAAAAAAAAATACTATCCATAACATTGACATAGGCTGGTAGTATAATTAGTGCATGGAAAGTGTTAAAATACTACCATTTGAAATACCATAGGGTGTCTAGTTTTCAAAAATATATGGTTTTGTGGGGTAGAATACACTTTTTGGCTTCAAAAATGTCCCAAATGGGACATGGGCGCAGGTTTTCTGCACGTCAGAATTCCAAGTTGGAAAACCAAAAAGTGCACCTCTCAAATGTGGCCTTTTAACCCCCAAATAACCTAACCAACCTATACATGGGTGGTATCCCTGTACTCAGGAGATGTTGCTGAACACATATTGAGGTGTTGTTTGGCACTGACATATAACAGGATCTGTGAATTCATGCCCAAAGTACTATGTATGTGAAAAAAAATTACTATCCATAACATTGACATAGGCTGGTAGTATAATTAGTGCAGGGCCGTCTTTAATAGTGATTGGACCCTGGGCAAGCATTTGCTTGGGCCCCCTGGACCCTGCCCCCTCCCCTGCATGCAATCCCGCCATCCATCGCAATGTTACCCCCCCCCCCCCCACACACACACACATATGCCATAATTGTTGTGCCATTCAGATGCCAGTAATATTGTAACTTTCGGATGCCAGTAATATTGTGCCAGTCAGAGCCCAGTAATATTGTGCCAGTCAGAGCCTAGTAATATTGTGCCAGTCAGATGCCTGCAATATTGTGCCAGTCAGATGCCTGCAATATTGTGCCAGTCAGAGCCCAGTAATAATGTTCCAGTCAGATACCAGTAATATTGTGCCAGTCAGATACCAATAATATTGTGCCAGTCAGATACCAATAATATTGTGCCAGTCAGATACCAGGAATATTGTGCCTGTCAGAGCCCAGGAATATGGTGCCTGTCAGATGCCTGTAATATTATGCCAGTCAGATGCCTGTAATAGTGTGCAGTCAGAGGCCAGGAATATTGTGCCAGTCAGATGCCTGTAATATTGTGCCAGTCAGATGCCTGTAATAGTGTGCAGTCAGAGGCCAGGAATATTGTGCCAGTCAGATGCCTGTAATATTGTGCCAGTCAGATGCCTGTAATATTGTGCCAGTCAGATGCCTGTAATATTATGCCAGTCAGATGCCTGTAATATTGTGCCAGCCAGAGCCCAGTATTGTGCCAGTCAGAGCCCAGTAATATTGTGCCAGCCAGAGCCCAGTAATATTGTGCCAGTCAGATGCCCAGTAATATAGTGCCAATCAGATGCCCAGTAATATAGTGCCAATCAGATACCCAGTAATATAGTGCCAATCAGATGCCAAGTAATATAGTGCCAATCAGATACCCAGTAATATAGTGCCAATCAGATGCCCAGTAATATAGTGCCAATCAGATGCCCAGTAATATAGTGCCAGTCAGATGCCAAGTAATATAGTGCCAATCAGATACCCAGTAATATAGTGCCAATCAGATACCCAGTAATATAGTGCCAGATGCCCAGTAATATAGTGCCAATCAGATGCCAAGTAATATAGTGCCAGTCAGATACCCAGTAATATAGTGCCAATCAGATGCCCAGTAATATTGTGCCAATCAGATGCCAAGTAATATAGTGCCAGTCAGATACCCAGTAATATAGTGCCAATCAGATGCCAAGTAATATAGTGCCAATCAGATGCCCAGTAATATAGTGCCAATCAGATGCCCAGTAATATAGTGCCAATCAGATGCCAAGTAATATAGTGCCAGTCAGATACCCAGTAATATAGTGCCAATCAGATACCCAGTAATATAGTGCCAATCATATGCCCAGTAATATAGTGCCAATCATATGCCCAGTAATATAGTGCCAATCAGATGCCAAGTAATATAGTGCCAGTCAGATACCCAGTAATATAGTGCCAATCAGATACCCAGTAATATAGTGCCAATCATATGCCCAGTAATATAGTGCCAATCAGATACCCAGTAATATAGTGCCAATCAGATGCCCAGTAATATAGTGCCAATCAGATGCCAAGTAATATAGTGCCAGTCAGATACCCAGTAATATAGTGCCAGATACCCAGTAATATAGTGCCAATCAGATGCCCAGTAATATAGTGCCAATCAGATGCCCAGTAATATAGTGCCAATCAGATACCCAGTAATATAGTGCCAATCAGATACCCAGTAATATAGTGTCAATCAGATACCCAGTAATATAGTGTCAATCAGATACCCAGTAATATAGTGCCAATCAGATACCCAGTAATATAGTGTCAATCAGATACCCAGTAATATAGTGTCAATCAGATACCCAGTAATATAGTGCCAATCAGATACCCAGTAATATAGTGCCAATCAGATACCCAGTAATATAGTGTCAATCAGATACCCAGTAATATAGTGCCAGTCAGATACCCAGTAATATAATGCCAATCAGATACCAAGTAATATAGTGCCAATCAGATACCCAGTAATATAGTGCCAATCAGATACCAGGAATATTGTGCCAGCCAGCCCCCCCCCCCCGTACTTACATGAAGCTGCTCCGTGTCCCCCGCCGGATGTCTCCTCCGTGCAGTCTTCCCTCTTGCACGGAGGAGGGAAACAGAAACCGGATGTGACGCGACGTCACATCCGGCGTCAGTTTTTTTTTTTTTTTTTTTCCGGCCGTCGCATCCATCGGATGCGGCTTGCCGGAAAAAAGCGTTCACAAGCGCAATGCGCTGTGAACGCAGCAGCAGGGGCTGGGGGCCCACGGGACAGCTGCCTTGGGGCCCCCCAGGAGTAACTGGGCCCAGGGCAGCTGCCCCGTTTGCCCCGCGTTAAAGACGGCCCTGAATTAGTGCATGGAAAGTGTTAAAATACTACCATTTGAAATACCATAGGGTGTCTAGTTTTCAAAAATATATGGTTTTGTGGGATAGAATACACTTTTTGGCTTCAAAAATGTCCCAAATGGGACATGGGCGCAGGTTTTCTGCACGTCAGAATTCCAAGTTCGAAAACCAAAAAGCGCACCTCTCAAATGTGGCCTTTTAACCCCCAAATAACCTAACCAACCTATACATGGGGGGTATCCCTGTACTCAGGAGATGTTGCTGAACACATATTGAGGTGTTGTTTGGCACTGACATATAACAGGATCTGTGAATTCATGCCCAAAGTACAATGTATGTGAAAAAAAAATTACTACCCAAAACATTGACATAGGCTGGTAGTATAATTAGTGCATGGAAAGTGTTAAAATACTACCATTTGAAATACCCTAGGGTGTCTAGTTTAAAAAAATATATGGTTTTGTGGGGTAGAATACACTTTCTGGCTTCAAAAATGTCCCAAATGGGACATGGGCACAAGTTTTCTGCATGTCAGAATTCCAAGTTGGAAAACCAAAATGCGCACCCCCTAAATGTGGCCTTTTAGCCCCAAAACAAACCAACAAACCTATGCATGGGTGGTATCCCTGTACTTAGG
Source organism: Pelodytes ibericus (assembly GCA_036172795.1). Classification (NCBI taxonomy): domain Eukaryota; kingdom Metazoa; phylum Chordata; class Amphibia; order Anura; family Pelodytidae; genus Pelodytes; species Pelodytes ibericus. The sequence continues at coordinate 102,564,573 of CM069861.1, read as the reverse complement.
AGATGTTGCTGAACACATATTGAGGTGTTATTTGGAAATACCCCTTGACATTTTAAGGTAATGTTTACCTAAATTGCAATATATGTGAAAAATTTAAAAAAAAGATTTTTTGCTGCAAACTTTGGCATAGATTGGTGGTAAAATGGCTACATGAAATGTGTCAAAATACCCCAAGTTAAATGCCCTGAGTTGTCTAGTTTTCAAAAATATGTACATGTTGGGGGTCATTCAGGGATTTAGTACAGAAATCAGTGTTACAATGTCACTATCGCTAATTTTGAAAGAAAGGATTTTAAAATAGCTTTGCACCACTTATAGTTCTGGCCCTGTAACATGAATAAAAAAGCACAAAAACATAAAAACATGGGCTATTTCTGAACTCAGGACATATATTAGAAACTTTTTAGCAGTGTTTTTTTGTTGTCTCTTGTACATGAGTATACGATTTTTCAAATAAAAGTCATAAAAAAATAATTTTTTCAATTTTTTTGCCATATTTTATTATTTTTTTTACATCAAATTATATGCCATTATCAAAATAATGGTATCAAAAGAAAGCCCTTCTTATGACGATAAAAACGATATATAGTTTGTGCGGGTACACTAAATGAGACAGAAATAAATTACAGCAAAACACAAACACCTCAGAAATGTTAAAACAGCCCATGTCACCAAGTGTTGGACAAGCCAAAAAAGTCATGTCACTAAGGGGTTAAATAAAATTCCACCTATTCATTAAATAAAGTGAATAGTATATATTTTTTAACCCTCATTTGCCCTCCCTTGCTCTATGTACAAGCAAAAGATCATAAATACCATACATCTTAATGTGCCACGTGGGGTTATAATCATTTGGTAGCTGCAGTCTTTCAATATAAATCATTTTACATTTAAAACTAATGGATTTATAAAATGAAGCATGTGGTATAAATGAAATTCTGTCAAAATGCCCTGTATGCAAAAAAAATAATAAAAATAAGACAATTTCTGTCTATGTGTTTTTAACTCACGTGTCTGTAAATCACCGTTTTTTTATTATCATAGAATATTTTTTTTCCTCTTTGGATTCAAGAGCCAGTCACATACCAGTGTCAGAATTGCTTCTCTAGGGCATGGTTTTTGACCTATTGTATTTGTCATAAATGTTTACATTATTGACTTGATTATAGGCCCAAGTTTATTCCCTTATTTCTAAATGCTTCCATCATGCATTTTTTAATCTGACTTTAACAATCTGCATGTGCCAAAATTTCCATTCTCCTTTCAGCCCCCCTGTCACATACCTTTTGCAACATATCTCTTTCTGACAGTAATCCAAAGTCTATGGTCCTGGATGGTGATATCATCTGATATGTCACAATGCATTGTGTGAACTCATACGTTTGTGCTGTCACTAGGCTTGCCACCTTTTCTGGCCATACTTTTGCATTCATAGACTAAAAAAGCCAATTTTTTTCATTTTCAACTTTCTAAACAGAACAAGGGATGTTAACATTTCTAAATTATTTGTGTATGACAACACTATAATTCAGGGCTTGACAAATTTAATTTGATTTTAGGAGCTAGAAATTTTTTTTAGGAGCCAGACAATCACGCAAACATAAACACAATTCATAAACACACACGCCTACTTCACATATACACATATATCCAAACACCTCACACACACACACACACACACACACACACACACACACACACACCTACTTTACATATACCCATATATCCAAACACCTCACACACACCTACTTTACATATACCCATATATCCAAACACCTCACACACACCTACTTTACATATACCCATATATCCAAACACCTCACACACACACACACACACACACCTACTTTACATATACCCATATATCCAAACACCTCACACACACCTACTTTACATATACCCATATATCCAAACACCTCACACACACCTACTTTACATATACCCATATATCCAAACACCTCACACACACCTACTTTACATATACCCATATATCCAAACACCTCACACACACCTACTTTACATATACCTATATATCCAAACACCTCACACACACCTACTTTACATATACACATATATCCAAACACCTCACACACACACCTACTTTACATATACACATATATCCAAACACCTCACACACACCTACTTTACATATACACATATATTCAAACACATCACACACACCTACTTTACATATGCACATATATATAAACACCTCACACACACCTACTTTACATATACACATATATACAAACACCTCACACACACCTACTTTACATATACACATATATACAAACACATCACACACACCTACTTTACATATACCCATATATACACACACCTACTTTACATATACACATATATACAAACACATCACACACACCTACTTTACATATACACATATATACAAACACATCACACACACCTACTTTACATATACACATATATACAAACACCTCACACACACCTACTTTACATATACACATATATACAAACACATCACACACACCTACTTTACATATACACATATATACAAACACATCACACACACCTACTTTACATATACACATATATACAAACACCTCACACACACCTACTTTACAATACATACAAACACACACCCACCTCACACAGTCTTTTCTTGGGGGTTTCTTCTTGATGTGTCCCCCCTCCCTGCTGCTTTACCTCACTGCAGGGGAGGGGGACACTCGTGCTGCTGCTGATCTCCTTTGGTCGGCGTGCTGAGTGCCAGGATGTCACGTGACGACACCCGGCACTCAGACACGCGTTGCGCGAGGGGGCGGAGCTTGCAGTCTGTGCCATCGGCTGCAGAAAAATCGGATGGCAGCGGCAAGGAGATCAAGAGGCTGACAGCACCCAGGCGCCAGGTCTAATTTCCTGGTCACCATGGCGACCTGGCGCCTGGGGTTTGTCGAGCCCTGCTATAATTACCTTTTGCATCTTATGCTATTCAGTCATCCTCTAGATTGTAAGCTCGCAAGCAAGGCACTCTACTTCATATGTACCAGTCACTTCTGTTCTCTTGTTGATGATGAACGGTGACTACTGCCAGACAATATATAAATGTTACCGCAAGGTGTAAATCAGTATGTCATTCTGTACTTTTCAGTTTGGGCATTGTAAACTTGAAATGACATGTATTTCAAAAACTAAAGAACTGCATTCTTCTTCTTTGCATATCTGTTTTCTTTGTAAGCCATTGATTAATGATATCCAAATATTTTGGTTAACATAACCGTTGTAGTTGTAAGAAAAGCAGGTTTTGACCCAGCTAACACATTGGCAGCAGTGTCCAATAATAACCACGTGCGTGACTGTTGGCAGGTGACAATTATGATGCACCAATGTTGCCCAGCAATGCTAGAATGTTATCTCTGATACAGTCAACATTGTCTAGTGTTTGCAGAAAGACAGGACTTCACTGGGGATTTGTAAGTTCACATTTAACTGAAGGCCTTTACACCTGTTGTTTAGTATTAAGTCTTATTCTTGCTCCTCCCAGAAAATATAGCTTATTTTTTATTTCTCAGTCATTCGGTTTGAAGTAGTGAAGCCTAACTCACTAGGTAAGAATAAGGAATATATAGCTAATGTTGATAAAATGGCCTACATTATGAGATAAAGGATACATACATAATAATGCCCTTTTATTTGGCTGTGTGAGAAAGTTGTCAATCACAATACTAGACTAATATGTTTCTGTAGAGCAGGGCTCGACAAACCCTGGGCGCCAGGTCGCCATGGCGACCAGGAAATCAGACCTGGCGCCCGGATGCTGTTTGTCACAGGGAGCCCTTGCCGGCTGCCATCTGTTACATGCAGCGCGAGGGGAGAAAGTCTGTGCGGATCACACAGACTGTAAGCTCCACCCCCTCGCGCAACACGTTGTAGTGCCAAGTGTCACGTGACAACACGGCACTTAGCATGAACCGAAAGAGGATTGGGCTCCAGAATAAATGCCCCCCTCCCCTGCACTGAGGTAAGCAGCAGGGAGGGGGGACACTGTTAGAAACACAATTCTTGTGTTTTTTTTTTTTTTTTTACAGAACAAAAATGTGTGAAGGTAACTGGCTGTGTATGTGGTGTATGTATGTGTGAAGGTAACTGGCTGTGTATGTGGTGTATGTATGTGTGAAGGTAACTGGCTGTGTATGTGGTGTATGTATGAGTGAATGTAACTGGCTGTGTATGTGTGAATGTAACTGGCTGTGTATGTATGTGTGAATGTAACTGGCTGTGTATGTATGTGTGAATGTAACTGTCTGTGTATGTGGTGTGTGTGAATGTAACTGGCTGTGTATGTGGCGTGTGTGAATGTAACTGGCTGTGTATGTATGTGTGAATGTAACTGTCTGTGTATGTGGTGTGTGTGAATGTAACTGGCTGTGTATGTGGCGTGTGTGAATGTAACTGGCTGTGTATGTGGTGTGTGTGAATGTAACTGGCTGTGTATGTGGCGTGTGTAAATGTAACTGGCTGTGTATGTGGCATGTGTAAATGTAACTGGCTGTGTATGTGGCATGTGTGAATGTAACTGGCTGTGTATGTGGTGTGTGAATGTAACTGACTGTGTATGTGGCGTATGTGTGAATGTAACTGGCTGTGTATGTGAGGTGGGTGTATGTGACTGTCTCCGTGCGTTTATGATTTTGTGATGTGCCGTTGTCTGGCTCCTAAATTTTTTAGCTGGCTCCTAAAACTTAATTAAATTTGTCAAGCCCTGCTGTAGAGCACTAATGGAAAATGCTGAATCTATTGTTATCGTGCAGTGCATGCCACAATTTATAGTACATTATATAGTACTATATTTTATTTAGTTTTCTTTTATAGCAACACATAGAGGGAAGTATCTTGGAAATAGGACTATTAAATCCAAACTATAAATGCAACTTCTCCCATTTAATACTCATAACCTCAGATCAGGGATCAGTAAATGTGTCCAGGCTAGGTCAGCAAAGGACCCTAGACATCATTATATTGCATTTCACAAAGTATAGTAAATGTCCACCATGAACAATGTAAGTACCTCTCTGCCTCATACATGTTGCAATGGGTAACACATTAGTGAATTCTATATTAGATACTGCCTTTGTTGAGCTGTATAACATTTATTTTACATTCTTATATCTCTGTTTATTATTGTGTAGGCACAATGTTACATTTTGTTTCCGGTATTTATGGGTAGGTTCCCAATGGAGGCTCATGGATGGTAACATTTATCTTACATGGTTAAAATAACTATCGCCCCCTTAATGGTTACCTGTTTTAAACTGTTTATAAATTGATGTTAATTAATGTCTAAGCTTATCATAAGTAATTTGAATCTGTTAATTTAGCATGGCTGGGGGTTAATAAGCTCAGCCTGATGCAGCTAGTGATTATTACATAGAAACGTGTCGACAGATAAAAAAACATTCAACCCACCTAGTCTGCCCAATTTTCAAAATGCTTTCATTAGTCCCTGGCCTTATTTTATACCTAGGATAGCCTTATTTCTATACCACATGCCCATAAGCTCCTTCATTGTGTTAACCTCTACCTCTACTGCTGCAAGGCTATTCTGTGCATCCACTACCCTCTCAGTAATGTAATACTTCCAGATGTTACTTTTAAAACTTTGCTTCTCTATTAGCCCATAATCAGGAAGCCGCTAGTGGTTATTAAACCAAGCTCCTAATGCAGTCAGGGGGTTGTAGGTTTTGGAATCCCATAACACTCATTTGGGATAGTGCGAGGGAGGGGTGGAAGGGTAAGAATTAAAACTCACATAAAAAAAATAAATAAGACTGCACATATTTTATATATTATATTGTGCCAGGAGGCAAGCAATCACCCACAGCAATCCACTGCAACAAATATCACTGCTGAATGCAAGGTAAATAGTTGTTCTTGCAAGCATATAATGAAGATCACTTTGTCTTCCGGTTTCTTTTGGATTCTTTGTGTTGCTTTTAAAATTCCTTATATTATAGATATTTTTTCATTAAGCAGCAGACTTTTTATATTCTAAAATTGTGTTGTTTATTTTTCTGTGAGAAAGCATGTGAGCTGCAAAATTCTTAACTGGCTAGGATCTAGTTAGGTGCTATATAATTTACCTAGAGTTCCTCTTAAATATTTACCTTATAAATTTGTCTTCTTAAGCATATTTGTGCCTGTATTTGGTAATGTCTTCCATGTACATAATAGTACATAAAAAACCCAGAAGGATTAACCACAACCAAGTTTTAGTCAGAAACCCAGTATTGCCTAATTTAAAACATCTTTTTATATAAAATATATTTTTTATTGAACAATTGTTAGAATGCACCATATACATGAAGAGGAGCTGGAATTTCCCCTCTTAAGGCTTAAGACAGTCAAACGAAGAAGGAATCTGACTCCTTGCTAAGGTTGCCACCCAGGGCCGATCCTAGGGTCACGGGCGCCTGGGTGCAGGTTTTCTTTTGGCGCCTAAAGGTGGGCGTGGTTATATTATGAACTCCTCCCCTTTAGACATGTCTGTTCCAGACGCCAATTAGAGCACAAACTTTTTTTTGATGTAAAGGACAAACACAATTTTTTATTTTAAATAAAGATATATATTTTGCCATAATACTGTGAAGTGGTTTTATTTATTTCTATGATGCTCAGCCAGCAACATGGGAGAGTTTTTGCTGGCTAGCAGAATGAGTTTTTACTACCGTTCCCATGATTCCCAAGCAGCCAAAGTCTGGCTGAGCATCACTGGAAAAGAAGTACACAAAGAGCGATAAATAGTATTCCACCATGCCAGTCACTCACGTGTCTCTCTCTCTCTCCATGCCCTCATGTCTTTCTTCCTCTTTCCCCATACCATCATGTCTGTCTCTAACTTCCTATACCCACATGTCTGTCTCTCTTCCCATACCCACATGTCTTTCTCTTTCCCCCTACCCTCATGTCTGTCTGTCTCTCTCTCTCCCCATACCCACGTCTCTCTCTCTCTCTCTCTCTCTCTCTCCCCACTCACACCCAATGTCTGTCTCTCTCTCTCTCCCCACTCATACCCAATGTCTGTCTCTCTCTGTCTCCACCAATACCCAATGTCTGTCTCTCTGTCTCTCCACTCATACCCAATGTCTGTCTCTCTCTCTCTACAATCATACCCAATGTGTGTCTCTCTCACTCTCTCTCTCCACTCATACCCAATGTGTGTCTCTCTCTCTATCCACTCATACCTAATGTCTGTCTCTCTCTCTCTCCCCTCCTGCCCTCATGTCCGTCTCTCTCTCTGTCTCCACTCCTGCCCCATATCAGGCACTTTTCAGTGGTTTATTTGTTAAACATAGGCTGCGCCGGCACAACGAGCTCGAACCAACTTAAATCTACGCATTCAGCGATAACTCCCATGAGTCTGTTTTATACATTGGCGCACACGCCGATTGCACCAGCGTGCGCCGTGTTTATACATGCCCCCCAATGTGTATATGTGATTATGTATGCATGCACATACATAATTAAATACAGTCACATAATCACACAGTCATATGCAAGTATGCAGTTACATAGACACACATATATACAGTCACACACGCAGTCAGTCACATACACACAAACACACATTTACAATCACAAACACATACATACACATAAATATACAGTCACACATGCAGTCAGTCACATACACATACATACAGCCAGAAACACACATATACAGTCACACATGCAGTCAGTCACATTCACATACATACACACACACAGAAATGCTGTCGCCCTCCCTGCTTAATTACCTTTATGTGCAGGGAGGACGACGTTCTCGATTGCAGGGCCGCCACCAGGAATTTCAGGGCCCCTTATTAAACAAATTTTCTGCCCCCCGACAATATCTCCCACTCGCCCCACCTACCCTCATAAGCATGTTATACCGGTCTACTGTAATATGGAGGGTGGTTGGGAGCAGTTGGTCAATATGCCAGTAATATTTTGCCACTCAATATGCCAGTAATATTTTGCCACTCAATAAGTCAGTATTTTGCCCCTCAATATGCCATTTAATATGCCAGGATTTTGCCCCTCAATGTGCCATTCTTTTCCCATTTAATATGCCAGTATTTTTCCCCTCAATATGCCATTTAATATGCCAATATTTTGCCCCTCAACATGTCATTCTTTTGCCAATTAATATGCCAGTATTTTGCCCCTCAATATGCCAGGAATTTGCCAATTAATATGCCAGTATTTTGCCCTTCAATATGCCAGGATTTTGCCCCTCAATATGCCAGGATTTAGCCCCTCAATATGCCAATTAATATGCCAGGATTATGCCAATTAATATGCCAGGATTATGCCAATTAATATGCCAGCATTATGCCAATTAATATGTCAGGATTATGCCAATTAATATGCCAGGATTATGCCAATTAATATGTCAGGGTTATGCGAATTAATATGCCAGGATTTTGGCAATTAATATGTCAGGGTTATGCCAATTAATATGCCAGGATTATGCCAATTAATATGCCAGGAATTTGCCAATTAATATGTCAGAGTTATGCCAATTAATATGTCAGGCTTATGACAATTAATGTGCCAGGAATTTGTCACTCAATGTGTCAGGATTATGCCAATTAATATGCCAGGAATTTGCCAATTAATATGTCAGGGTTATGCTAATTAATATGCCAGGAATTTGCCAATTAATATGTCAGGGTTATGCCAATTTTTTTTTTTCTTTTCTAAAGACACTCAGTATTTACTTTGTGTACACCTTATATGTGGACGAGGTGAGTTGAAACATCATTGTGTCTATTTTATCCCTTGTTCTGGTGTTTCATATCTCACAATTACTTTATTAGAAACCTAATTGCCTTTATATATGGGGTCTTGCAGGAGAGTCTGACCTTATGCTCTCATGCTATATTCCCCCTCCACGTGTTATTGCTGGAAAGACGTACAAGACTCACAAGACTTACAGGACTAACAAACATAATTTGTCAAAGATGAGACCACAGAGCTTGGTATCTTAGTTGGTAACCTTGGGAGGGACCCTGAGGGGTCACGGCTTGATTCTTTCGTAAAGGCTTTCCTTCTAGGCGTCACAGCAGTATTTATTTAAGTCATTGTCCTTTCTTCTCTATGATTTCCAGCCACTTTGTCCACATTTGATTTTTTAAGATGTTGTATCCCGACCAGGCAGTTAGGCCTTTCTCCATTTTCATTTGGAAGCATACTTGTGTCAGGATCATCAACCAAGTGATGTCCTTTGAGGATCTCCAATTTCTGGCTATGGATAGTTTCGTAGCTGCCAAAATATGGTGCAATATTATTTTTTCTTCTTTTCTCATTGGTGGTAGTTTTATATGTAGGATGGCGAGAGCGGGATTTACCGGTATTGCCATACCCAGTATTGTGTTTAGTTTTGAAAAAACTGTTGACCAAGTGTTAGTTATTAGTGGGCATTCCCACCATATGTGTTTATAATCTCCAGCGTGGGTGCCGCATCTCCAGCATAGGTCAGATGCATCTTTGTATATTTTTGCTAATAGTGTTGGGACTCTGTACCACCTGTTATGCACTTTATAACAGCACTCAGTAATGTTAAGGCAGTGAATATTTTTGGTTATTTCTGCCAGTGCTGAATTCCATTCATCCAAGGTGATATCTAAGTTTAGATCTTGTTTCCATTTTGGGAGTGCCGATGGTATCTGTTGTTCTCTACATGCATTGTTGTACTTTAGACAGGTATCGATCCTAATTCTTTGACTGTCTTGCTGTATTAATTTTATCAGTTTCTGTGTTCTTGAGTCCTTATCTGAGAGGTAAAGATGCTTGTGTAGAAAATTAGTGACTCTCATGTATGTGTATTGTTCACTTACTTGGAGATTGTATAGTTCTTGGAGATTATTAAAGGCTCTGATTTTAATCCCGTCCAGTAGGTCATTTATTGTGATGATCCCTTTAGCGGACCAAGTTCGAAGTTGTATATTATCTATCAATCCCGTAAGTGTGCTCAGTGGTAAGCATGTGTGTATCTTGTTCTCTAGTCCAGCTTTTCTCCGAAGTCTGTCCCAGTAACTGTTTAGATCAGTCATGTCCAAAGTCCGGCCCGCGGGCCAGTTGCGGCCCTTCCTTTACTTCCATACGGCCCCAGAGACACGGCTGATCAATGTCTCTCTCTGTGTCTGAGCCATCGCACATCCCTGCCCCGATTCCGATGCGATGGGGCGGGGGGCGGAGCGGAACTTGGCGGGACGCTCTTCTCTATGTGCCTAGCGCCGCCCACGACGCAGGAATGCAGAAGAAATGCTGAAGGAATTTGAAATCTGCATTCCTTCTCTCACTACACAGCCACCTGTAGCCCCATTTGGAGCTGACCGAGGAGGTCTACTGCCTGTCTTAGTAAGTGCAATTTTATCCATAAAGCCCTGATGCTTCATATATTTCCATATATATACACACACATAAATATATATATATAAATATGTGTGTATATACAGTCAGGGTCAAAAAAACCCAGACACCTTCCATGTCATTGAATATTGAGTCCTTTTTGTTGATACAAACAATAAAATAAATTAAATTAGCATTTTATATATAATGGTTTATTTACTTTTTCTTATTACACGCTCTAGCCAAAGTTTTTTACTAAGTTTAATAAAGTCAGGGACAAAAAAAACTGGACACTTTCAATATATAATAAAATTTTGCTCTCCGCGCTGAGCAGAACGGACTGGGTCGGGCGGTGCGCCTGTGTAAAAGGGGCCTAAAGTGGTGTATGACCTGCTGGTAATACAGGGGTCTTACAGTTTGTCACCTGAAGTGGATCCGGTTTTCTGGCACCCTCCCTCTTTCATTGGACCCTACCTGTTTCTAGGGACTTTGGGGCCTTACTGCTATATTCATTTGATGTGTGATAGACATGTTTTTTTTTTGCGCTGCACTTTATTTTTTAATTTTTGTATCTTTTCTAGTAATGTTCCTAGCTTAGTGTTCAGCTTGCAATTCTTATTTATTTGATCACTTTGACCACTGCCTTTGAAACAGACCTAGCCTATGTGCTGCAGTCCAGATCTCAGTTTCACCCTTCACATTAGTGCAGGCCATTTTTTTCAATAGAGATGAATACATGATAAAAAAAATCTCAGTTAATGTTAGTTGTGTTCCTGACATATATTTCAGCATCCTGTGTTGTTTTTTTTTTTTTCATCTGGCCTTCAGATATGAAAGGCAGAGTGATTTTACTACTGTTTAGAATTGTCATTCAAATCGTTTGCAATAAAGTTTGCATAAAATAGTTCATTTGTACTTAATTTTAACTGTCAGGCAAAATGGTCGGCCCTCACGCATGTTCACTTCATCAAGTCTGGCCCTCTTTGAAAAAAGTTTGGACACCACTGGCTTAGATGCTTCAGGACAGCTCCCGGATTTGTTGAAGATTGCTGATTTTTTATATTTCTTCTTCCGTCCTTAACTCTCCAGAAAAAGGGTAGTATCCCTCCATGCTCTTTTACCGACTCTTCTTCAAAGGGATACCAGGTTTCTCTCTGTGATTGATCACTGAGGGTATATAAGATGTGTTGGAGGCATGAGGCCTGGTATTGTTTCTCAACGTCTGGCATCCCAAGGCCTCCTTGTTTACCATTTTTGGCAAGGAGGTGTAGGCACAATCTAGGCTTTTTATTGAGCCAGATGAATCTGGAAAGGGATGATTGGATCATTTTCAGCCAACTCTGGGGGACCTTTAGCGGAATCATGCGGAAAATATACATTATTTTGGGCCATATATATGATCTGATGGTGTTTATTTTACCACTCCAGGAAATTTCAAGATTTTTCCACTTTTTCAGCTTCTTATTGATTTCATAAAGGATTGGCATGATTTTAATTTCCATCATGTTTGTTGGATTCTGCGTTATATTTATGCCTAGATATTTAAATATCTTCTTTGACCAGTTGAAGTCATATGTTGCTTGGAGCGCCCATCAATCGTTTTTGTGTATATTAACTGGTATGGCTGCAGTTTTATTGGTGTTAAGTTTATAATTAGAAAAATTACTGTATTCTGTGATGCATCGGATCAGTGCCTCTAAGGATGTCTGAGGGTCCCTGATGATTAGCAGAATATCGTCCGCGTAGAGCATAATTTTCAGAGTGTCTTTTTTTTATCTGAAACCCCTTATCTTAGAGTTGTCTCTTATCTGCTCTGCTAGAGGTTCCACTGTGAGGGCGTACAAAAGAGGTGAGAGCGGACATCCTTGTCTGGTGCCGTTGTTAATTCTGAACCATTGCGACTGGATCCCTTGTCCGATGATTCTGCCCATGAGTAACGTATATAATGCCATAATTGCGTTATTTATTTTACCAAAGAAGCCAAAGGCTTGTAGAGTCGCATCTATGAAGTTCCACCCGACCCGATCAAAAGCTTTTTCGGCGTCCAATGAAAGGGAGAGGGTCGGAATCTTCTCTCGGTGGATTTTCTCATACAAATTTATTATTCTTCGAATGTGGCCCGAGGAATGACGGCCTGGTACAAATCCTACTTGATCTTTATGGATCAGACTGGTGATGACTTTCTTAATTCTCTCCGCTATTATCCCTGCGTATAATTTAGAGTCAGTGTTCAAGAGCGATATTGGCCTGTAGCTGGTAACGTCTTCCGGGTTTTTACCCTGTTTTAGAATGGTCACAATATTTGCCTTGAGTATATAGCTCCTTTGTCCATAAATTCATTAAAGGTGTTTTTCAGGTCTTCACAGAGGACTTCCTTGTAAATCTTATAGAAAGCGTTGTCATAGCCGTCAGGACCTGGGGCTTTTTTCTTTTTTAGTCTTTCTATGGCTGTCCTTATTTCTGTTGTTGAGACCGGTTGGTTGAGTATCTCCAGCTGGTCTTGTGTTAGTTGTTTCATTCTTTTGTCTCTGAAATACTGCTGTGCATTTTCATTTTGGGCTGTTTTTGGAAGATTATATAACCTTTTATAGTACTGTGTAAAGGCCTGGCCAATTTTCTCTGGAGTGAGCCTGGTCTCCCCTTCATATATGATCTTCGAGATCTTATTTTTCATTCTTTTACTTTTTAATTTATTCGTTAGCATGATGTCTGATCTATTGCCTTTATAGTACCACTTTGAATTTAGGATCTCTAGGTTTCTATGTACTCTATTGAGAAGTTGTTCATTTATCCTGTCTTGTAGAGCTTGGATTTGATTAGTTACTTCTCTGGTTGGGGCAGTCTTATTGGCAGTGGAGTGGTTAGCTAGCTGTATGTAGAGTTCTGAAAGTGGAAGATCTTTCTTTTTTTTTTCTTGGGATCCGAGCTTGATTAGATGACCTCTGACTACGCACTTCAATGTGCACCAGATTGTAGATCTGATTGTTAGGCCGGGATTACAGAATATTAGGTCGATCCTGGAGTAGGAACTATATGTTTTAGAGAAACATGTGAAGTCCCTTTCTTTAGGGTGAAAAATGCGCCATACGTCATATAGATCTGCTTTCGCCATCAGAACTCTCATCCTTCTGGCGTTATTTTGATTTCTTCTGTCCGGGGCCGTTTCTTGCATATTTTTCCGGTCAATCTCAGGATCCATTACCATATTTAGATCTCCCATTAATATGGTAGCTCCTTGTCTAATTCTCTCAATTTTATATAGTAGCTTGGTTAAGAAATTTATTTTAGAGGTGTTTGTGGCGTACGCATTAGCGAGAGTATATGTTTCGCCTTCAATTTCGCATACCACTATGAGGAATCTCCCCTCCGGGTCTTTTTCGAGATACCTAATTTTCAAGGTGATATTTTTTGACAAGAAGATCGCCACCCCTCTTTTTTCCCCATTTCAAGTGACGCATGCGAGGACCGTTGGAAAGTTGTTTGTATTTATTCTAACTTCATCCTGGGTATTCCAATGTGTCTCTTGCAGGGCCATAATATCTATATTTTCTTTTTTAAGGAGATTGAACAATAGTGATCTTCTCTGGGGTGAATTCAAGCCGCGGATATTTAGGGAAGCAACTTTAACCATGATATATCGTGTGGCGTATTTGTTTCCGTTTCCTCCCCAGCCCAAGAACATATTGTGGAGTCATCTTTGAACACATGTATACGTCTACATAAAACATAAACCCACCCCAAACCGGCTTTAAACCGGATATTCTCTGCTCTAAGGCATGAATATGCCTAGCGCAGGGCTTATAATTCATATAAAATGAATTTGGGAGCTGGGCAGCTCTAATAGGCCTATTTTTCTCTCTTTTCTTCTCCTTCCCTTCCTTCCCTCCCCCTGTGGGCTGATCTCCAAGGTGTGTTGTCTTCCCATTCTTCCCCCGTCCCTCCCTCCCCCCCCTCCCCTCCCCCACTACGGCTTATCTATAATATAACTCTTCCTTGGAGGTTGGAAAGGAGGTAGTAGTCCCGTCGCCAGGGAGAAGGAGGAGAGGATAGGAGGGGGGGGGGGGGGGGAAATGATTGAACTTGGTTAAATATATGTGGTGCATGCGATTGGGTGTGTGATGAATTATAGTGAAAGTGGAGAGTGCCTAAAGAGTTGAACATATTATGTGCTTGTGAGAAAGAAAAAAAAAAATTAAAAATAAAAATTTGTTATTTGTCTATTGATTAAATGTGAGATACTATTTACTGTAGGTGACTGATTTTATATTGGAGGTGAACTATGTAGTGAGAAAATGGATGATTTGTGTGGGTCTCGTGTGTATGTGGGAAAAAGAGAAAAAATAAATAAAAAAATTAAGCTGTTTATTTAAATATATGTGGTGCGAGCGATAGGGTGTGTGATGGTTATAGTGCAAGTGGAGGGAGCCTAAAAAGTTGAACATATTGTGTGCATGTGAGAGAAGAGAAGAAAAAAAAATATGTGGTGCAAGCGATAGGGTGTGTGATGGTTATAGTGCAAGTGGAGGGTGCCTTAAAAGTTGAACATATTGTGTGCATGTGAAAGAAGAGAAAAAAAAAAAAAAGTGGTTGAGCTGGTGATTGAGTATATGTGATGCAAGCGGTTGGGTGTGTGATGATTATAGTGAATGGAGGGTGCCTGAAGAGTTGAACATATTGTGTGCTTGTGAAAGAAAAGAAAAAAAAAGAATGTGTCCCCTTTCCTCCTCCCCTCCTTCTCCCACCGTTCGTTGGATGAGTAGTAGTTATGGTGCCTGTTGATTGTAGTGAATTTTATCTTAAGTGAGTATATAGTGGTTATCCTTTTTCCATTATTATAAAGGGGAGAGAGAGGAGCCCGAGCAAAGTCAAAAAGATATATCTTTTATTGCTATCTTCTCCCTCCCATCTATCTCCCCCAGATTTCATTCTATGTTTTTTTCCTCCAACCAGCTTTTGAGTTTTTCCGGGGTGTCAAATGAGAGGAGTTGACCCTCGTACGACACCATTAGCTTACAGGGATATCCCCATCTGTATTTTATATTGTGTGCTCTAAGCACTGCGGCTGGGGAGGTAAAACTATTTCTTTGAGAGCAGGTGAAAAAGGACAAATCTGGGAAAATAGAAATCGTATCATAGTGTTCCTCTAGATGTCTCTCTCTCTTTTGCTTCAGGATACTTTCTTTTATCCTGTAGGATCCGCAGCATACCAATACGTCTCTGGGGATATGGACTGGAAGACTGTGGGGTCTATGTACTCTATGACATCTCTCCAGAGGGGATATGGCTCCTTCCGTGCTCACCCCTAATTTCTTCAAGTATTCTAATACAAATTTCTCAAGGTTCTCACTGTCTACACTTTCGGGAATATTTTTGAGCCTTAGATTGTTCCGCCTTGACCTGTCTTCTAGGTCAGACATTTTATGCTCAAGCAACCGGTTTTTATTGGTTAGCTGTTGAATTAAATCTGAATTTGTCAGGGTTTGTAGGGTGAGATCTTCTATTTTTTCAGAGTTAATCTTGATGTTTTGAGTACATTCCCTGATATCCTTTCTAATACTAGCTATGTTGCTTTCAATTTCCCCCTTTATACGATCAAACTGTGCGTCTAGGGATTTAGCTAGTATCTCCTGAGTTAATGGTATCTGTGTGTGTGAAGCATGCAAACTAGGAGATAAACCGGGTTCCCCTGCCATTGCGATAGCGCCATCTCCATCACTCTCCTCTCCCTTCTGTGTTTGAGGGGAGAAGAAGGAGAGGCGTTTTTCCGTTTTATTGTCATATTTTTCCTGCTTTTTATCTTTTTTCACATTTAATTTGTGTTCCTGTTGTCTTTTTGTTGCCATTTTGTTAATCAGTGTGAGGCAGTGTTGATATTATAGACCCGTGGTTAAGCAGTGAGATTGCTCTCAAAAGGCCAGTACTTAAATATTCAAAGGCCACCGCTTTGTACAGAAGAGAAATATCTTCTGGCAGTAGAGTGTGTGAACAAGCAGAGAAAGTAAAAAATCAGTGCTTATCGGTTTTTGTGAGAGAAAGTTAGCTCTGAACATATACCAGAGAGTAGAAGCTCAGAATTTGTCGGTGGATTATATTCTGTTATGTGACGGCTGTGAAGCTACAACTGTAGCGTTCTACTGTTCCAGGCAAGGGGGTGTAAGCAGCAGTCTGGCCCTAGATTTAGTCAACGTTTAAGTGTTCACTGTGCACCAAGTTAACACTGGTAATGCAATGTATGTACCAGAAGTTAGAAGCTCGGTAGTTCTCAATGTTTGTGACCAGTTTTACATACCCTGTGGGCCTGCAGCAGTAGAGTTTTGCCTCTGCGGGCTGAGTACTTGCAAGCAGTAGCCTGACCTACAATTTAGCCAAAGTACTTATCCGTATCTGCTTTGTTTTGTATAGACTGGGAACCTGCCGCTGTAGTGATCCGCAGCTGTGGGCGGGAGAGAAGGACCCACGTGGAGCTGCCATTTTGTGGAAGCCGCCTCCGCTGTTGTCTCCTTAGTGTGGCCAGTGCGGTGTGTTCAGTGTGGCTGCCGCCTTCCGTGTGCGAGCTCCCTGTTCTGCCTTGGTGATCAGCCCACCGCTGGTGCCTCACGAACCGCCCAGCTCCAAAACCCGCGAGAACGTGTGACGTGTCACGTCATCGCGTCAAACCCCCCCCCCAGTCGAGCTCCACGTGTGTTATGCCAATTAATATGCCAGGAATTTGTCACTCAATATGTCAGGATTTTGCCAATTAATATGTCAGGATTATCCCAATTAATATGTCAGCGTTATACCAATTAATATGTCAGGGTTATGCCAATTAATATGCCAGTATTTTGCCAATTAATATAACAGGATTATGCCAATTAATATGCCAGGATTATGACAATTAATATGCCAGGAATTTGCCAATTAATATGTCAGGGTTATGCTAATTAATATGCCAGGAATTTGCCAATTAATATGTCAGGGTTATGCCAATTAATATGTCAGGATTATGCCAATTAATATGCCAGGAATTTGTAACTCAATATGTCAGGATTTTGCCAATTAATATGTCAGGATTATCCCAATTAATATGTCAGCGTTATGCCAATTAATATGTCAGCGTTATGCCAATTAAAATGTCAGCGTTATGCCAATTAATATGTCAGGATTATGCCAATTAATATGCCAGGAATTTGTAACTCAATATGTCAGGATTTTGCCAATTAATATGTCAGCGTTATGCCAATTAATATGTCAGCGTTATGCCAATTAATATGCCAGGATTTTGCCAATTAATATACCAGGATTTTGCCAATTAATATGCCAGGATTATGCCAATTAATATGTCAGGGTTATGCCAATTAATATGCCAGGATTATGCCAATTAATATGCCAGGAATTTTCCAATTAATATGTCAGGGTTATGCTAATTAATATGCCAGGATTTTGTCACTCAATATGTCAGGATTTTGCCAACTAATATGTCAGGATTATCCCAATTAATATGTCAGGGTTATGCCAATTAATATGCCAGGATTATCCCAATTAATATGCCAGGAATTTGCCAATTAATATGTCAGGGTTATGCCAATTAATATGTCAGGGTTATGCTAATTAATATGCCAGGATTTTGTCACTCAATATATCAGGATTTTGCCCCACAGTATGCTCGTTTGCCACCATCCTCCCCCCTGCCCCAGTACTTACCTCTGCTCTGTCTCCCGCCGGGCCCAGGACGCCTGCGTGATGGTGTCTGCAGAGGAAACTAGCTGCCGGTGTCTGCCTCTGCAGACACCATCCTCCTTCATGCAGTCAATCAGAGTGCGACGGGGGTGGAGCTTGCACCCGTCGCGCTGTGCTTGGTGTGATAGGGAGGTGCGGTAACCGCAGGCGCTCACCTGCGGCTCGCACCTCCTTGTCACACTAATCACAGCGCGACGGGTGCAAGCTCCGCTCCCGTCGCGCTCTGTTATTCAGGCGCCTCTCCTCTCGTGCGCCTGGACGCGGTGCACCCCGTGCACCCGCCCAGGATCGGCCCTGTTGCCACCTTTTCCTAAAAAAAAATACCGGCCATAGAAGTGGGCAGAGCCACAAAGGGGCAGGGCCACAACATGCACATCATGACAGTCTCACTCACACAGTGACAACCACGCAGACAGTCACATAGTGACAGTAGCACACACACAGTGACAGTAGCACATACACACACAGTGACAGTAGCACATACACACACAGTGACAGTAGCACACACATACACACAGTGACAGGAGCACACACATACACACAGTGACAGGAGCACATACATACACACACAATTTAGAGGCTTTTTTTTGTTAGAAAAACAAAACAAAAATAAAAACGGACTCTTCTCTTAATGTGTCCCCCCTCCCTTCTGTATTACCTGCTTGTAGGGGGGGGGGGGGGGGGGGGAGGGCATTCTTGCTGCTGTTTCCTGGTTTGTGCACTCCTAGCTTCACTCCTGCTGAGTGCCGGGAGACACACTGATGATCAATGCACAAGGGGGCGGAGCTTCCTCTCTGTGCTCCTCATACAGACTTCCCCCTTGTGCCGGAGCAACGAAAACAGATGCAGCAAGGTGACATGTGGATGAATACCGGGCACCAGGTCTAATTTCCTGGTGCCATGGCGACCTGATGCCCGGGATTTGTCGTGCCCTGCTTGCTGCTCACCTCTCGCTGCTGCCTGCAAAACAAATACTGGTCTTAACATGACTGGTATTTCAGCTTTACCGGCACCGGCTCCTACCTCTCAATTACCGGCTGTTAGGGTTGCCACCTAGCCTTTGGAGCCAGTGTAACAAAAAAAACTGGCAATGCAAATGCCGGTATTTTTTTTTTCTGCGAGCCTGTGTGGGTGACAGACTGGTGTTGAAGGGGGGGTGTATTTCTTCCGTCACTGAGATACTCACAGGCAGCTGCAGGTGAGAGAGATCGTCTATCTGCCTGTATGAGAGCTGCCAGCGCTGCCGCATAGTGTCTTCCCTCACAAGGCAGGTAGATACTTAGCAGGTATAAACACTGTTCCAAGAGCTGATTTGGGCTAAATGTACTTTATTTACAGAGTACTGAGTTGCTGCTCTCTGTAATTTTGTTCTCTTGTGCTGTGTATTTATTTTGTCACACACGGCATACATCTTTTCCAGTATTTGCCTTTAGCAAAATAGACATTGTATTTACGTGCATTTAAAGTTATTGCTAACAAGCCCTATAGGGAGTTAAAGCTGCTAATGAAAGCAGCACTTTGTTATTCTATGTTATAGTTTGTAAACTACGATTAAATACTTGAGCACATGTAATACTGCCAGCGACAAGGCACTGTCTCGTACACATACACAAACAGTTATTCTTTTTTTATTTAGGAAACTGATTTTGTGTATTTAAGAGCTTTTAGAAGGCTGTTAAAATGATTAACAAAGCTTACAGGCTCCGTATTGCCAGACACAGCAGATCCTCTCTTCTTTGAACACAGGTAACTTGCACTGCTAGTGATTTTGGTCTTATCTGTCACACTCAGACAGCCACTTCTCTATTTTTTAGAGATATTAGACTAATATGTTGTGCCTGCCTTCTTTAACACTGCTAGTGATTTAGATATTGATCGGCCCTTAACCTGCTGATCACACTGCTTGAGCGGTATATGAGGATCTCTGCTTTCTGACAGCTGCTTTATCTGTGTCCAGTATCAGCATTAACCACCCCAGTGAACAGGAGCCTTATACAAATTACATCCCTTGTCTTCTTTCATGGAGACTGCAGCACATTCCTATATGAAACATAGGTTCAGCCTCATTCATCCTTCTCCTTAATCTAACCAGTTTACACAGTATTATACCCTGTCATAAATAGTTTGACACAAACAGCTGTTCAGCTCCTTAGCAAGCCACAGACAGCTAATAACATGATCAACTTTAAAGGGGAAAAAAATGTACCTTTTAGTTGTTTCACATTAATTTGTAGCAAGTATTGTACCCATTCTTCTGTACTCTGGCCGCCTGCAAACCTCTCTCTATCCACAGCGTTTTAACAGAGAGAAAACCATCTCACTGAATGACATTGTGAGATCTGTGCTACATGCAGGCTCAATACTGGTTTAAGTGAAATAATAAACCACATATAAGGACAACCATTGAGTCCCCCACTTTGAAATACAACTCTTTAGACACAACTGATCACTTATTATATATATGCATTTTTTTTCACTCTTGTGAAATCTGTCAGTTTGATTTGAAGGCATACAAGCCAATTCACTAATCTGATTTAAGGGGCTGTTAAAATCACATTTCATGTTGGAGGCTAATTGATCATCCCCACATTCAGAATAAATACACAGCCAAGGTGTTATCATTATTTTTTATCCTTTGTTGTTCCTTTTTTCCATGTCACTTCAGCACATATTTATTTTTTATTTTTTTAATACTTTTGTTGTCTTAACCAATTTAATAAAAGTTACATTTTAAAAAGAGGGAGCACATATATTCCACTAACAGATATGGGAGAGAGACCAAACGGGCAATTGAGAAATAGAGACGGATCAAAAGTGGAGATGAGGGAGGATATCAGGAGTTATCTAAGATAAGGGGATATGTGCTTTAGCACATACAAAATTGTTTATGAGAATTGACAGTCCAAAAGGGGAGACATGAGAGAGACAATCCAAAAGGGGAGATGAAGGAGTGAGACTGGGCAAAAGGGGAGATGAAGCAGTGAGACAGATCAAAAGGGAGATGAGGGAGTGAGACAGACCAATATGGAGATGAGGGAGTGAGACAGACCAATATGGAGATGATGGAGTGAGACAGACCAATATGGAGATGAGGGAGTGAGACAGACCAATATGGAGATGAGGGAGTGAGACAGACCAAAATGGAGATGAGGGAGTGAGACAGACCAAAATGGAGATGAGGGAGTGAGACAGACCAAAAGGGAGATGAGAGAGTGAGACAAACCAAAAGGGACATGTGGGAGTGAGACAAACCAAAATGGACATGAGGGAGTGGGACAGACGAAAATGGAGATGAGTGAGGGAGACAGACCAAAAGGGAGACGAGGGAGTGAGACATAAAGGGATATCAGGAGTTATCTGGGCTAAGGGGATATGTGCTTTAGGATATCCAAAAAGCTTTATGAGAATTGAACACCGGGTACTGGTACTGAGGAGCATGAAGCTCAAACATTGAGGACATTGAGTGGAACCTCCCCTTTTAAACCCCGTCCACAAGTATGGCCGGTATTTATTTTTTTAGGAAAAGGTGGCAAGCCTACCTGCTGTGCCGGTAAATTACCGACCATGTGGCAACCCTACTCCTTGCCACTATTAGTGCACATTCAGTGAACCAGTATACTGCTGGCTTAGAGCATACCATGGCACAGCAATATTCTCTCAACATGTGCACCCTCTTCAAACATGACCATGGCATCATTAAAATGTATCATTTATAACATGCATCAGTTAAGAAAAATCAAATTATAGTCTGTAAGTAGGGTTGCCACCTGGCCTGTATTTTACCGACAGGCCGAAAAAAAAATGGCTTACGGCCAATGTTAAGTCTATGGAGGCATTAGCATGGCTGGTATTTTTATGAAGAAAAGGTGGCAACCCTAACTGTAAGAAATTCAAAATATTGGAAAATTGTGTTGAATGATATAATAATAGAACTAAAATATGAAAATCAACTCTTTAAGCTCACAAATTGGTCTATGGCAAACCTGAAGCGACTGTACAGTTTTTAGGGAAGGTGGTAGCAATTTTCCACATCACCAGGCTGCCTTTATTTCAATTTCAATCATAGCTTATTTACTCGTCTATCACACAAACCTCAAACTTTTAATCTTAATTAATAAAAAAAATAAGACCGGATTATAAGCAATCCTATAGGAAAATAGTTTCTGCTACTAAAAATCAATTATTTTAATCTTAAAAAATATGCATTTTTTAAAAAATTTTCCTTCCTCTGCCCCTTTATTTCAGTTATTATGCCCTGCCCTCATTATTGCCTCACATCACTTTCCACAGTACCACAACGCCCCCACAGTACAGTTCACTGCAACAGAGTGCCCTCAAAGGACAGGCCACAACATATTGGGTATTGGTTCTGAAAAAACTCTCACTTGGATCGAGCAAACATGATAGTTTTGTTTTTCATTTTAGATATATGATAAAATGTATTCCAATAGCTTGACAATACTTTTATTCCGGTACAATGTTAAAACATAACAAATAACCTCATGTGATGCCTCTCGTGATGCATGCTCTATATTATAGGGAAGAATGATAAAAACTCTTTAAAATAAAAAAAAATACTCTGCATGTGAATGCTTCAATCAGGACACCATAGGCACAAAAAATCTAGCTCTCCTTGATTAACTCAGCTGGAAGATTAACCATTGTGACCCACTGTTTTTTCTCAACTTGAGCAACCAAAGAGTTGCATGTTTTAATGATCATGTGTTTATTTGTTTTATTCTCGTAAATTCTTACTATGCAATCATCTTTTAGCTTTCTAGCACTCTAGGATCAAGAATATTGGTAATTACCGTAAGATTCAAGGACTTCCACATGTGATATGCAATTACACCGCTTGCTCACCATTACAAATGTTGTTCCTTTTTAAAATGAGATGCTAGAGGATATTTAAAGCATGCATTAATCAATTGACCATTTTTGTGTATCTCATACTTACTTATAACTTACAGGAAAACAAGAATTATAGACTGGTTGAACTGATAAAAGAAAATGTAAAAAATAAACTGTATTTTTCCCGAGTGTTCTGAGACCTGTTGAGATGTGGTCTGGCTCAAGGTACCCTCCTTCATATTTGGTGGGATTGTCCCCTTATCGTACCCTACTGGAAACAAATTCATGCCACCCTAGACAAATTCACTGATAGTCCCCCCCCTTTTCGATAATCTGTTTCATTGTGCCCCCTTCACCCCCCCCTCGCCTTCCCTTTTTCTTGTATTATGTATCCCTGTACTAATCCCATTATCCTGTATTATTCTTTATTAAAAAAAAAAACCATAATAAATACATATTAACAAAAAAATAAAATAAACTATGTAAATAACTTTTGCAATCCCGTTCACTCAGTCACAGAGAAAAAGACACTATTAGTGTTCACACAGGGCCGGCCGTACGTGTTCAGGCGCCCTGTGCGGGCCAATCCAGTGGTGCCCCCCTCCTCTCTATCCTCATGTCTGTCTTTCTCCTCTCCCTCCACATGCCTGTTGTAACGGTCTCGTACAGGAGATGGACCACAAGTGCTGATGAGGCTACAGGGACACTCACTAAGTACCGTAGGTAGCAAGTATTGGTCTTCACCTTAATGACTACACACCCTTGGTTGAGCCGCCGGTAGTATGTCACCAAGGACTTTGCTGAAACATCTACTACCGGATACTCAGCAAGTGGAGCCCGTATAGGATCGTACAGGAAGACAGACAAACGGAGAGTCAGGAAACAGGCCGGGTCACGGAATGGAGATATACGATTAATCAGGTCACTAGCAGAATCGAGGCAGGCGGCGGACGGAGAATAGTCAGGAACAGCAGGGTCATACACAAAATAATCAGGAATGCAGGAACAAACGGATGGAAATGCGGAGTATACAGGGACGAACCGGGTCAGCAACAGATAAACGGAGTCAATCAGGAGTCAAAACGCTAGTGAGGTACACAAGGCACTATCACAGGCAAAGGTACGGGTGCGTGACGTCACTGAGCGCGTGTCTTGCTGGACGCGCTTCTCAGTATCAGGAGATGCTGGGGCTCTCACTCTGAGCCCCAGCCGACGGGATGGCGTCCTCCTGATCCGCGATGGCGGCGGATTAGGAGGGGAACTGAGGTAAGAGACACCTGCCTCTTTCCTCTCACTCAATGTATGTCTCTCTCCCTTCCCATGTTTGTCTCTTTCCTCTTCCTTGCCATGTCGGTCTCTCTCATACCCCCCATTTTATGTCTCTCTCCTCTCCACACCCCCCATGTCTGTCTCTCACCCCCACATATCTGTTCTCTCTCTCCTCCTCCCCAAATCTGTTGTTATCTCTTTTCCCTTCCCATATGTTTTCTCCCCCTATATCTGTTATTTTGATTTAGATCAAAGCAAACTTTGCTTTATTGACTATCTACTCCTTCCAGATTGATCAACTAATGCGCTCTCCTCTAGAAGTAATTCACACCGGAGACAAAGTTTCTGATCAGTGAAAAACCTGAGGCAAACCTTTATTTTCCAGAGTGGGGGATTCCTTTTAAAGCAGGAATACGTCACAGTACAGTCATAGTTTAAAGATACAATATACGTTCAACAATTGGCTAAAAGTTGGAGGGTCTTCTTTTAAGCCCACCCTACAGAATGTGATGTCATCTTTATAGAGTTCTCCCACCACATTCCAGCTCCATCTTGGTTACACGATGGGAGGGGGGAGTGAGTAGTTTACTGAACACATGTGTACAAGATTAAACAGACAAAGGAATGCAATGCTTATACGTAAGCATCTGTAAGAAATTATGACCTTTTAGGGAAGTGTGCCAAATAAGACATAAACACAAATATATAATAGTAAAAGAGACATTGTATCCACAACAGTCCCCCCTATAAAATGGCTCTGTTTACTAACAGCCACTATCTCTAACCCTAATACTGTCCCTATAGAAAAATAACAAAAGGCTATCTTCCACATCTGTCTGAACAGGCCTCGAACACTTCACTGCGCGGGTGGCCCATAGCAGCTTGTCCACGACTTCTCCCGCGACAGACTTTTGCCCGTAGAGACAGACGCTATCCCTGAATGCCCTTAAGAGGAAGTAGCTGTTGACTTGCGGTGGGACTGTAAGGGTGTATGTGGTGTTTCATAGTCTATGTTGTCAATCTCTTGATGAAGGAAGGTCGGGGTGGTTTGATCGATTGTCTGATCAACTGTCTTTTGTAGGCATTTCCTAAGACAGGGTAACACACAACAAGCAAGAAGAACAAGGATTATTATCATTATTAAAATGGCAACACCTATTTGGGCTAGAGCACCTTGCCATCCTGACATCCATCCAAACCATTTTTCCCATGGATCCATGGCCCCAGAATTCCGTTTCAGTTCATTGGACAAACTCTTTAACTTTTCTATTGCCAATGTTACCTTACCATTAGGGCCTGTATTATCTGGGATATAGGTACAGCATGTCATGGTGTCTGGGAGTATTTTACATACTCCCCCTTTCTCTGCCAGAATCATATCTAAGGCCATTCTATTCTGGAAGGTCATCTGGGAAGTTGCTTGTAATTGTTCCGCCAAACCCTGGAGGGCATCTCTGGTATAATTCACAAACCGTTGCTGATTATAATATATGTAATTGATCCAATTTACATTTTTATTGGCCGTAATGATTGGGAAAATAAATTCAAACCCTGCGGACACTTCATTCCTTGCTTTGAATTCATTCGGCACCCCCCTTGGCACTCCTATGGCATCTATATAGATATGGGGATCAAAACTGCCTTTTACAGGAGTATCTCTCTTTATTCTAGAATATGGGTGTAACGTACCTGGGGTATCTTGGTGTCCGTCAGAGATTATGTGTATAGGCATAATTACCTTAGCTAGAGCACATTCTCCCCACCATACACCTTCCAATCTAGTTCTAATCTGCATATCCCCACAAATCCAATATATGTCTCCAAGGGATCTTACGTGTTGCTGGATTAGGGCGGCTGGAATTGGGCTATATGTGGCACAGTACTTACCAGTGAAATTACCAAAGAATTGGCCTACCCCATCATATATACCGTAACAAGTGTAGTTTCCTGGATATATGGTGATACCTTTATCTGGCTTAACATTTTTAAGGATAATTGGGTATTCCTTTGTCCATGATTCACATTCCGTCCGGTCAGTTTTAATTGCAGTATAGAGACTTAGGAAACACATCTCTATCTCCGGAGGTATGTTCAAAGGGACAGTACCTAAGTGAGGCCTCGCTCCTCCACAGACATAGCAGTTAGATCTGTTGTGTTTGTTAGCATTATATCTCATCCACTCAAGCCATAAGTTAGTATCAAAGAAACCTGTCTCTACAGCCATAGTGTCCTCATACGTGGGGTTAGCTATAGCTATCATGTCTCTTAAAGTTTTAATGTGTGGCTTAAGAGGATTAATAGTCATGTGCGCGGCATCTACACATTCAGGTGAGTCATACATGTCCCGTAAGTAAAAGGTCCCCTGTTTACTGTATGAACCTCCTCCCTTCCAGTACATTCCCATTACATATTGCCCAGCATCCCCAGGACTGGGATGTTCTATGTTCAAAGCTAATTTTATAGGTGTCGCTCCCCCTGGTTTCCTGAACGTCATTCTTTTCAGTAAGGACTCCCCATTTTCATCTAATCTGTCTAAGGCACTTTGTGGTCTATAGCCCCAGGCAGGTCCTGTATTCCAACCTGCTGCCTTCCACGAACTACACTCATATCCCCAATAGTCATCAGTCACACATATGTATGGGTCCTTCATGTTAGGTATATCTTTGTACACTGTTGACGACAATGACCATGGAAATGTACAATTTACGACATCACAATAATCAAACGTAAATGTGGCTACCAGTGTACTAGAAGAATTGTACCAAAATGTGTAAACATGATTGTCCTTGGTTATAGCAACTTGTTGGGCTTTTATCAGACCTAGCAGCAAGAAAAAATACACAAAATAATTCATGTTATAACAGAATCTGCTTCCTCTGGAGTTGTAACCTTCTTGCAATGTGAAGCGTGTATCCAAGTGCTCTTTCCGGCCAATTTAACTGAGGTAGCTGTGGTTAGAAAAACTTGGAACGGACCATCATATCTGGGTTCAAGGGTATGTTTTCTCAGGAACTTCTTAACCAGAACCCAATCACCAGGAAGCAACCTGTATGTGCCTGTATCAGACTTTGGATCGGACACTCTTCTGTCCACTTCACTTGATTGACATGCAGCATCCTTGATAGCTTATGATTGCCACACGTTTCATCCGAATTCCGTCTTCCATGAGTTTTTACTTTCAATATGGCCACTTCTTCAGGTCCTGATAGCTGTACCAATGGTGTGGTACTCCCCCCTTGGGAAGAGGCAGAAGAGTGGCAGGATTCAAAGTGTATCTGAGTAGTAAGGAGACATTATCGGGTAACAATAAAGTTTTGAAGACGAGGTCTCTGTGTAGAGAGATGTTGAGGCTGAATTGCAGGGTTATATAAAGAAAACATTAAAGGATTAGATTTCTTGTGCTGGGGCAATTGGATCGACTCTAGGCCTTTAGCAACCAGGAGGAGAGTATCCAGGGGAATAATCCTGTACTCGGGCCGGGATAGGATTAGGCCTTTCCTTATGCGTTCTTTAAGGCCTGCAACGAAAGCAGCTGCTAGCATCTGGGTGTGGGCCTTACTACATGTATTGAAACCCAGATCAGAGAAGGTTTGAGTTAACCTAGAATTAAATCTTTCAACCGTTTCTGATTTGTCCTGAACAATATCATTAATCGAAGTAGCCTGATCAGCCAATTTATCTTGAGCCCATGCATGGAGCTGTTCACAAAATGTGATACCAGACTGAAAATCTGTGTCAGTAGTGAGACGGGCATCATCAAAGCTCTTTTCCATTATGGGCCAGTAGGCATCCCCTGCTTTAATCTCACACAGACTAAACAAATCGCGCCATGCAGCAGAGTATGTTTTACGGATCTGAACAATCCGTCTGTAAAAGGGCATGGGCTGTTTCTCTGGGTCTGGAAGTGAATTCACCAGGGTTGCAGCTTGGGATGGATTAAAGGTAACATACATCACAGGGGCTCCCCCCATACCCTGCTGGGTTCTGCCAGGACCTGTTAGGGGCATACAAGGGAGATTATTTGATGGCTGTCCCTCCTGGATATTACCATCATTGTGGAAACCGGCTATTTCAGAGCGAATGGAACCTGGAACTGCTGACTAAAGGGGAAGAACTGCATTATTAAACTGGGGCGAAGCAAAGTGTGAGGTATTGGGATAATGGCCTGATGCAAAGGGGAATGAGGAAGGAAGACAGGCTGCTGCAGCAGGAACAGTTGAACCAACAGTCATAATAGGGAAAGATACACTGGGGGCAGCCATAATAGGGGCAGGACTAGAAGAAGAGATAGGGGTGAGGGAGGAAGTGACCATCATGGAAGGGATGGGTGTGGCAGATACAGGAAATTGTGGCAATGAATGGGCAGAAGTGGAAGGAGCTAAAGGAGAGGTAAGGGCGGAAGTGACAGGGAGAGGTGGAAGGAATTGGGCGGGGACAGAAGAAACTGGAGCTGAAAGAGAGGGTGTATCCACAGAGACAGGCAAGAGAGAAGAATGCAAGGCAACAGGAAGGGAAGGCGTGACTGGGGTTTGAAGTGGAGAAGGAATGGGGGCTGGGAAATAATAGGATCCGTCTGTCCCAAGGACAGGGTACAAGGGGGTAGGAACTGGAGAGGGTGTGCTCACAGGTGTGGGCTGAGTGGGGGCTCTAGAGGTAGCCATCTTCCCTTTGTGCCAGGCTCCATCATAAGGAGGGGGATGGGAAATGTTTGTAACAGTTCCAACAAAATCATCTCTCTCATGATATACAAAGACTTTCTGCCCCTTTACATCTATTTCCTCCTCAATCCAGCCCTCCTTCTTAATCCCTTTAGCCACTTTATACCAAGCATCTGCAGCTTTCATTAATCCATTATCCAACAATATCCCATTCATATCATGTAAAAGTTTTCTCCAATCCTCTGCCTACAGTCTGCCCTGAGGAGACATAGTAATTCCACAAATCTTAACAATTTTATCTAACTTTCCTACAGCTAATTTCCCAGCTCTTTCCCTCACAAGATCACAGGCCAACCAACCTTGGAAGGAGCTAACATTAGATTGACCCATGTATACACTGCAGTGTTACTGTAGAGAGAGAAACTGGAAATAAATGGCACACTGCCACTGAACAAACCGAAAATGAAAATAAGAGACTGAGGGAGAAGGAGTCAAAATGAAAGGAAACAGATTAGAGGTATTTATAAACAAAAGGAACCAAAGCGTGCACACAAAGGTTCCCACTGTCCATACACCAAAAAAGAAGGAGGGGTGAAACAGCAGGAGGGGGAGAAGGAAAGTTTCAGCCAGCACAAAGGATTTTTAACCATGTGACTGCTGTAGCACACCAAGAAAGAAGGAGGGGTGAACAGCAGTGAGGGGGGGAGAAGAACAGTTTTCAGCCAACACAAAGGATTTTTAACCATGTGACTGCTGTAGCACAGCTCACCTAAAGACAAAAGATAGAATAGGAGAGCAACAAGACATAGACTTATAGTTCACAATGAACATATATGGTACCCAAAAAGACATATACAGACAAATACACAATACACAGCTGTAATTAAATTACAAACACCTTAAACTAAATGCCAGCTAATAGTAAAAAAACTCAGGTCACACACGCACTCAATTTCACATACAATATCTGCCGATGCCTGTTTGTATTTCTGTTTACCAACAAAAACCGCTCAAGTTTCTTAACCAAGCAGAGCAAAGAACGCCGAAAACACCCAATCTTCAAACCAAAGTTGAGCAAAATAAAAAACCACTCAAACTTATTTTCTTAAGAAGAGCCAATAAACCACTCAAACTTCTGTTCCCGAAGTGAGCTAAATAACACCATTAAAATCTCAACCGAGTTTTTTCCTTAATGGTAAGCAAGTATTACAACAGAAGTACAACAGATTCTCAGGCAAGCAGACTCTTCCACACATAAAACACACGCTCAGGGATGACTAAGGCAGTAGATAGACAATTGACAGGTTCTATTCAAATAAAGGGGACATTTGGGCAAACTATATACCTGTTCAGTAGTTATCCATGAGAAGCCGGGCGCAGACACGGATTGCAGGCCAAGTCCAGAGACAGGAAAATATATAGGTAATTTACCATATGCAGAGGTGATCGGGCTCCTTTGTTTCCAGTCTCTGGGGGTCTCCTCTCCGGTCCTCAATGCGGCTTCCGTAGCAACAGAACCCAAATGTCCCTGTTCGGGCGCCAACTGATTTGGATCAAAGCAAACTTTGCTTTATTGTCTATCTACTCCTTCCAGATTGATCAACTAATGCGCTCTCCCCTAGAAGTAATTCACACCGGAGACAAAGTTTCTGATCAGTGAAAAACCTGAGGCAAACCTTTATTTTCCAGAGTGGGGGATTCCTTTTAAAGCAGGAATACGTCACAGTACAGTCATAGTTTAAAGATACAATATACGTTCAACAATTGGCTAAAAGTTGGAGGGTCTTCTTTTAAGCCCACCCTACAGAATGTGATGTCATCTTTATAGAGTTCTCCCACCACATTCCAGCTCTATCTTGGTTACACGATGGGAGGGGGGAGTGAGTAGTTTACTGAACACATGTGTAAAAGATTAAACAGACAAAGGAATGCAATGCTTATACGTAAGCATCTGTAAGAAATTATGACCTTTTAGGGAAGTGTGCCAAATAAGACATAAACACAAATATATAATAGTAAAAGAGACATTGTATCCACAACAATTTCTCCTCCCCCTCACATCAAATATCTTTCCTTCTCCTCCCCCCCCATATCTTTTTTCCTCTCCCCATATCTTTTTGCCTCTTCTTCCCCTCCCCATATCTGTTCTCTCCCCCTCCTCTCCCATCTCTAGTCTCTCACTTCCCCCCATCTCTGGTCTTTCTCTTCCCCCCCATCTCTGGTCTCTCTCTCTTCTCCCATCTCTGGTCTCTCTCTCTTCTGGCTGGGGAGATCGGAAGATCCAGGAGAGGGCAGACCGCAAAGCTGAAGGTCCGCCCGCACCCTGTGAAGCAGCGCAGCGTCTACTTCGCTCCATGTATGTGTTTAACACTGAACCTATGCTGCCCTTGGCTCCCCGTTAAGCAGTCGCTGCTTCACAGTGTGCGGGCGGACCTTTAGCTTTGCGGTCCGCCCGTTCCCGGATCTTCCGGTCTCCCCAGCCAGTGTGTCTGCCGGCTTTTTTTAATTTAAAGGGTGCCCCCAAAAGCCGGCCCTGTGTAAACATATAATGTTATAGACCTCAGATGCCTATACAAACTGTATTTCTTAATAATAACAGTACCACAAGGCAGGGAAAATGAGAGATGCTGATTATTACACATATGGCTATGCATGATTTCTCATCCTTTTTGTGCCATTCTTTAGATCAGGGGTCACCAAAACTAAGGCCCGTAGGCCAGATTGAGCCCACAGGCAGTTTTAACTGGCCCGCAGCTACTGTGGCTGCTTTAATGCTTTAAGCCATGGTGGCCATTTTAAAGCTTCAGAAATGAAAAGGGAGAGGGGAGAAAGAGACTACACAAACGATGGAGGAAAGGGGAGAGGAAAAGAGACAGACGGAAATGAAGGAGGAAAGGAAAAGACAGACAGACATAGGCAGTGCCTCTTCTGAGATCAGTTTGTGGACCTGCCCCTACAGGGCAAGTCTTCTGGTGCAATCTCAGTGCTGGGGTAAGCCCTGTAAACGCAATCTCCATGCTGGGGCAAGTATTGTGAGTGTACTGGGGTACGTCCTGGTACTTTTTTTATGACATATGTAAAAAGTTGAAAATGTGTAAATGTGGCCCTCGTACTAAAAGTTTTACACCCTTGCTTTGTATTAACAGTAAAATAGAAACATTTGGAACAAATAGGCACTCTAACTTATAATTGCTACAAAAAAAACCCACACCCTTGTGCCCTTTCCTTACAAGCACACAAATTAAACGGTGAAAAAATATAATTAAAGTGTTGCAAAAAATAAATTAAAAAGTAATATAGTCTCTGAAAAATTGTGTTGATTTGTCTTCATAAAAAAAGACATTTAATAAAACACAAAAAACAAGCAAAAACTGTGTACACAAATCTGGATATATCCTCCCCAATGGAGATCCACTCATAATTTTTAGAGCCAGTTACTCCCTGGCTCTGGTTAATCACCCTGGCCTATTTTTTGTATAAAGACACATCAATACAATTTATGAGAGATACGTCTTTAGTACATTTTATTTATTTTCGTCTTTTTGTGCAACACCTTCATTATATATTATTTGCCATTCTTTCGAAACTTTAGTCACTTTGTACATTCAACCGCGTACCATCTCTAACATGAGGTAGGAACGCTAATTGTGTCTTTATCCAGACTCAAAGGGTGGAGGAGGGCATGTGTGGCCCTGAGTATGGTTGAGAATTATTAGAACTACTATTCTTTCCTGGTTTGCCTAATACATGCTGAATTCATAATTTATACTGATTGTATAAATGGTTATACAGTGGAGATAAATGGGAAATGTTAGAATTTGCTGGAGGTTTCCTCTTTTCTCTTTGGTGGATGTTTGCAAAGAATCACTGTTGACACGCCCAATTCCCCTGCCAGTAGATTAGTCTCCTTCCACTGTTTTCTTACTTGTGGTCTTCACCTAAAGTTTCTCAATTGATCTCACTCTAGCTCTTCTTACTGTCCACGAAAAATGGTGGGCGTGCTAAATAAGAACGAAAAGGAAATAAAATAAAATGAAGAGAAAAAAGTAGGCGGGTACATTGATAATTATATTATACATATGGGAAAAATTATACCAGATCTAATAACCGTACTGGTACATTATAAATTCATATCATAACGTACAGAGGAATGCAAAATTTCTATGTATTACATAAAAAATACGTGTACACAATAAACAATTCTGCTAAAAATGTATAAAATGCGTCTGCATGATGTGTGGTACTGAAAAGTACAAAAGGACCTGACGCGTTTCACCTCTTACACAGTAGCTTCTTCAGAGGTATGGGATACAAGAGGAAGAAAAAGTCTTTCAATCGCTTAACGGAGATGTTAAAAGGGCAAAGTATTTTTCTCTTTTTTTTTTTTAATTTTCTGAAAACTGATAACATGTATGTCTAGAGGAAATTCTGTTCAGAAAGTAATGAATGGCAGCACCCTCCTGATAGTTCCCCTCTCCCCCAACCACCAATCAGTTCTGTAATTACGTGCAAAAAAACATGCCAAATTAGTCTGAATGTGTAGCAAGCATGTGCTGCATGTTTTACTGAGGCCTTCAACGTGCTGTTTCATCTCTAGGAAATAGTCAGTTGTTCCATGTGACATTCTATATCGAGGTCTCTCTGCTGGTATAGCAGCATGTTACACTACAAGTAACAAAGTTCACTAGAAATTATAATTAGCTTATCATTTTAGTTTTTGTTCTTGTGAGCATTATTTACAGCAATATATATCTAACCTTTCCTTCAGACATCTGACATGTCACTGAAATGCATACTCTGTTTACTTCAAACCTTAAGTAATTAGACTTATCTTGATAATTTCCAATATATAAAAATGAAGCTAATTAGTTGCACAGCAACCTAAGCACAGTCAGTATCTTACATTTATTTAACTGGTTTCTGAGCATTCCACTTTCCTGTTCTCCTGCACATTTAGTGCCGGCTGGTGTCTTGCACTTTAATGTATTTTGTATATTTTACAAGTTTATGTGCTTTTTTATATGCAATTCAAGGTATTTGAATACTGTGGGATGTACATTTTGGTTCTGCCCAGAGTCGAAAGGGTTAAAATAAACTGTAACCAGACACAAAAGGGATTCTGAAGGCTTTTATTATTGTTTTCTTTACAATCTGAACGATGTGGAATAACATGACATATGAGGAGAAACTGCAGAGGCGTCCTGACGGGGAGACGCGAGCTGCAGAATGAAGATGCCGGCTAATGGACGCTGAATGTGTGACGTCATCACGCGCGACACCCGGAAGTCGCGCGCAGCGGGAGATTTAAAAATGGAAAAGAAGATATGGAGAGAGCACACTTGAAAAAGCCCATTCTTACTGGGCGAAACGCGTTGTGGAGAGGAGGAGACCTGCTGGGACTATCTGAGGACATTGGGACTGATTGTATTTTACATGTTCCTGTTGGATCCTATTTACTTTTAATGTAAGATCTTTTATATTTCTTCTACAATAAATTTTATACCCCCACTAACGTCTCTCCTCTGCTCTCTCATCTTCTGGGATACGTGTGGAACATCTACCCTACGTGGGCTCCCATGAGGCTTGATATACTGAGCAGTATACTGCTCAGGGATATGCGAGTGTATTTTCACTTTTTCACATTCCCTGGTTTTGCACCGAAATACTACACTATATTATCATTGTTTTGTTTTTTCCCTCCATGTATTCACCAAGAGGATTGCTACCATATTAAGGGTAATCCCCTTTTTTTGTTGTATTTAAGTGTTGGTTTAAGCGCACTTTTTCACTATTTTTGTTATTTATTGTACCGAACCAGGAGTGGAACACTGGTTGATTTAGTTGCTGCTATTACTATCACATTTTGGCGCAGTGTATTTCTTGTTTTACTTTGAATTCAAGGTATACATTCAAATGATAAGCACCTGTTAATTTAGATTCACCCCTTTTCTGATGTTTTGATTTATAATCAACATAATGCATTCCAGGCGCTGGGTTAATTCCCTTTATAATTACCTAGATCTCTGCAGTTTATTCAGACAAGTGAATCAGTGGTGATGTGAGTTGTGAATCTGTCTTTCACTTGTTCCTAGAAGGACATGCATATCTTCTTCTCCAATAATTGTGACTGTGCATACACATTCACATACCCTTTGTGACTGTATGTGCATCGATTCTTCTACTAAACAAAACACAAATGCATTGAGCAGACGGTCTCATTCCCATTAAATACACTAATCTTGCCCGCTGTATTTACTAATTAGTGAAGAATGTACACATTGCAAATCACTTTAATTTGCAAACATTAACATGCACTCAGATATTTTCGTTTACATCGGTTCAAAAGTGATCCTCAGTATTTTGACAATCTACAGTGAACTAATAGAGGCAAATAGCAGTGTTTGAGATTCACTAGACAATGTCTTCAATTTAAATAATTCCCCCATGCTTTATCCTTATCAGTCATCCCATTAACTCATTCTTCTCCAGTTAGCGTCTCTTTTTTATTAGTTTCCTCTTTGTAACTGGGAACCTCCAGGTCTCGCCTTGTGAGTCTGGATTTCACCACCAGGTAAGCATGGGCATGTGCTGTAGCATCTGATTGATCTATGTGGCTCTTGCATAATGGTTTTCACTTTCCCACACAGTTTAATTATGTGGTCACTGTATGTTGTGAGCAGAGTCCAGGTGGTATGGGACCCTGAGCGCCCGAGTACAGGAGCTACAGAGCAAATATGGAGACACATGGCCTATGCTTGGTAACTGCATTTCTATGTAGCTACATACTGAGACCTTGTGTAAGCAGCTGCTGTATCCAGAATACTATGACTAGGACTGGAGAAACCCTGCAGACATTCTGGAGCAGGCAAGGAACATAACTTTGATTGGAAAGCAGGATGTTGCAGTCTAGGACAGACGGATTGACCAAGCAGAGCGAAATCAGAAAAGGAACAGGCAGAACAGAATTGAATACAGAGTGCAGGGTGATTAGACAGAGGCAAAACAACAGAGCAAGATAAAGCAGAAGCCAAACTAAGAACCAACAATACAAGGTACAGGTTTACAGATAATAACATAGATATAGTGCAGGGCACAGACAAAGGGCAATGATACAGAACTTAAAGGGACAGGCACAGATATAACTAAGATTACATAAGGGGGCAAGGCTAAGGAACAAAGGAGGACATTTAAAGGAACACACATAAATACAGTAAATAGCCTGTAACACTAAAGATGGTAAAATGATGGGGGTATGGTTCACCTATTGGCCAATTAGATGTTAGCTTGCCAACCACTCCAAGTTACCACTTATTTTGGCAAGTCCCTAAGTATGAATATGAAAATAGAATCTAAAAAACATACATTGAACTGACACTTAAACACAGACAAAACTGTGGGAACCTGGAATGGAATGGAACAATAAACAGCAAGAAAACCAGAACTGGACCAGAACAGAAGAGCAAAGAAACAAAAGCAAGAAACAAGGAAAACATAACAGGATTCTTTGACTCCGGGCATCCCATTCTAGGAACTCAGGGTACCCCTTTTACAGGGCTCAGGTCACCCTTTTGACAGGGCAAGGACAGGACAGGTGCTAGTGTATGGCTATGCTTGGGCAGGTGCCAGACAATAGATAGACTTGGGCAGGTGTCAGTCTGTGGGTAAGCTTAGGCAGGTGCCACTTTGTGGCCAAACTGGGCAGGTGCCGCTCTGGGCCACAATTGTGCAAGCTCATACACCGGGTGTTAACAGCTACAAGTACAAGGTTCACATTGCCAGGCTCCCACCTATTTTCTAGTGCTGTTGCAGCTCATTGCAGTCCCTCCATTTTCCATTAAGCCGTTTAATTCTATCACTCATCTATTGGACCTGCAGTCAATGCCACTTCTATCATCAGTCTCTCCATTAATACCTTACTTCATCAATAGTCTTTCCACACACTCCTCTGACTTCCTCATTAGTTCCTCCCCTCGGGGATTTTCTTTAATTCCCTCTCCGCCATCTAATCTCTCTGCCAACTAACCCACCATAATGGCTAACATTTTGAATTTCAGCTGTTGTGAACTACATATTGTGTGGTGTTCATCAAGAGAAGTGTAGCACACCAGCCATTACTCTGGCTCTTACTTGACCACATTCCCTTCTTATTTGTTTCCAGATTTTCCTTACTTATTAGCCACACTTGTTTTAGTTTGCGTCTTATATTTGTTTCCAAAGGATAAATACATTTATAGGTATTATTTTTATAGTGTTAGTTTGAAGGTATTCCACTTACCTACTTAACAAAACCAAGAGATGGATTAAAGCTGCTAAATTTGCCTTTTTGACTTAATCTCAAAGGATACCATGTTATGGTCACTATTCCCCAAGTGCTCCCTTACTTGGATGTTATAGATAAGCTCCTCATTACCAGATTCAGACACGCATCCCCTCTGTTTGGCATCTGTGCTACCTAGGGTTGCCACCTTTTCTTCAAAAAAATACCGGCCTTGGTACTTTCTCCATAGACGTAACATTGGCCTGATGCCAATTTTTTACCGGCCTGCCGGTATTAGTAGTTTCATTTTTCCTATTTACTTCTGGGTAATTAAAATTCCCCATAATGATAGTACACCTAGTTGTGAAGCCTTTTCTATACACATTAATAGTTGTGATTCTTCAAGATCACCAATATTTGGGGGTTTGTAGACTAATAATTTCAGGGCAGTTCTACCCCCGTTGATTATCTCAACCCACAATGATCTCACATGTTCACTTCAGTCATATATCTTCCAGCAACGAGTCATGCACAGACTCCTCCTCCTCTCCGCACTCTTTTGTCAGTCAGAGCACTGGAAGGTCATGTAACCTGTCGTGCGGCTTACAAGAAGAACATGCGCCATCCCCTTGAGAGGGCAGGGGGGATTGGTGATGAAGTTGGGGAGACAGAGCGTGATGTTTGTGATAAGGGTGTTGAGGATGATGTTGGGGGAACAGAAGGGCTGGTGTTTTGTGATTTTGGGGGATAAAGTAGGTTAAGGATGATGTTGGGGAAACTTATGTTTGTGATTTTGGGTGATAAGGGGGATTAAGAAGAATTTTGGTTAACAGAGTCCCAGATGTTTGTGATTTTGGGGATAAACAGGGTTAAGGATGATTTTGGGGAACAGGGGGATGATGTTTGTGATTTTGTGAGACACGGGCGGTTATAGATAATGTCGGGGGCAGAGTTTGATTAAGATGTTGGGGGGGTACATTTGGGCTGATGTTGGGGGTACATTGGGGCTGATGCTGGAGGTACATTGGGGCTGATGCTGGGGGGTACATTGGGGCTGATAATGATGTTGGGGCAGGGGGCTTGACTAAGTTATTGGGTGGACAGAAGGGCTTATGATGATGCTGGGGGTACAAGGGGGCTGATAAGGTTGTTGGGGAGACAGGGGGCTGCTGCTAATGCTGTGGGGGGACTGGAGGTGATGATAGTAATAACCTGGAAGGAGGGCTTATGTAAGGTTTTCCCTGCTTTTGTGGACTACATTTCCCAGGATGCTCTGTCAACATCAAGGGGACTTTGAGCATCATGGAAACTGTGCATAAAAATGAATATTTGCCACCTTTTTTGCTGTTAACTACACTCCCCATGATGCTCAGCCAGCATTGTGTTACAAGTTTGGCCAAGACTCATGGGAATTACAACAGTAAAGAGTGTGACAGGTGGTACTTGTTACAGTTTCCATGTTTCCCACCCACACAAAAGTCTCCCTTTAAACTTGCTGAACATCTTAGGAAAGATTGTCCACAACAATAATACTCCACAGAACCCCCCCCCCCCCCCCCCCGAGTAATGTGCAGATGTGCGTCTACCACAACAAAAATATTTACAGTAAGGAACCTAAAAATTGCTGCTGCAGGCGCCTAACTTTTTTTGGCTGTTTTAGCTGGAAATTTTTTGAAGGCTCTTGAATTGGCTCTTGAATTGGTTCGTCTACAAATATTTTTAAAGCGCTGTCTTTTTTCATCCTTGGCCTTAAACTCTCTGACTGTATTAAGCTCAACCACTTCTACTGGGAAGCTATGAAATTGGAAATTAAATTGGATGCCATTGAAAATTTTTTTTTTCTTAAATACATTTTTTTTTATTATTTGAGTGCAAGTCATGTCGGTTCAATTATGGTGCAGCAGCAGAGGCAAGTCCTGTCGGTGCAATTTGTGTGCAGGGGCATGTAACAAGATGATACAAAATACACAATATTTAAGAGACTATCTTTTTCTGTAGGTTAAAATTCAAAATTTTAAAAGATTGTGTTTTTCTAACAGATCCGATGGTTTAGTTTCAGCAGTTTAAAGTTTGTAAAAAGTGAGGAGGATTTTTTTGTTTTTGTTATTGTTGTTGTTGTCGTTCAGTACTCTGGATAAATAAAAGAACTATAGAGACAAACAACAATTCTGTATGGTTTGTATGGGAGAAGTTCCCTATGGCGGGACTGGGTGACACCAACCCTAGTAATGCCACTATGTTCATCTTCTGTCATTTGCAAGCATACACTTAATACCATTGCCTTGTTCCATTTGTTGTTTAATTTTGAAGTTGTTTATATGCTTCTCCCTATTATCTGTACTAACCATGCTCCTAGATCCACCTACCTGGGTACTAACTAAGTCACCTTACCTTCCTATACTTTCTTGCCCATTGTTTATTGCCCTCCCCTTCCTAATTAAAACACTCTTCTAACCATCCTCTCCCCAAACACACGAAACCCTCTTGCATTCAGGTGCAATTCATCCCCACTGTAGAGCTTGTACCCCAAGGCTAAATCAGCCCAGTGCTCTAGAAACCCAAAGCCCTTCTTGCTACACCAAGACTTCAAACATGCATTAAGCTCCCTAATATCCCGTTGTATTTCTGGTGTAGTGCGCGACATAAGTAGTATCTCTGAGAACACCTTGGAGGTCCATTTCCGAATCTTACTCCCTAAATCCCTAAAAGTAACTTTTAGGACTCTCCATTTTAATTTTACTTTGGCATTGGTGCCTATATTGACCAAGACAGCTGGATCCTCTCCAGCCTCTCCCAATAATCTGTCCACTCTGTCTGGACACAGCAAACCATTTGGTTGCTGCAATCAGAGCTACAGATTACATCTAACCGTTACCATCTACCTGATCACCTCCTGGCTGATGACCTCCCTCATTGCTAGATGACCTAGATCTCCAATCTGAGCTTCCAGAGAAGCCACTGTGGCGGGGGGGAGGTGGGGGGGGGGGGTTGGCAAATACAGCATAAAACACCATTTTATCTTCATGATGGGCAGAAATAGATGAACCCAGAAGGGGCAGGAAACAGGGGGGCATGCACCCGCCAGTACCCCACCTTTGACGTTTTTGTAATATTTCCAAACACCAAGGATACTTATGACTCCGCTAGGCCCAAGCGGCGGAGGAGTTTGATGAGTTCACCCTCCTCTCCCGCGGACACTGCTCCGTCCTCACTTGTCACCCTGGAGTGGGAACTACCTCCGGAGAGGCCCAGACAAGATATTTTTCAGCCCTTATGGAGGCT
Organism: Pelodytes ibericus; assembly: GCA_036172795.1. Taxonomy (NCBI): domain Eukaryota; kingdom Metazoa; phylum Chordata; class Amphibia; order Anura; family Pelodytidae; genus Pelodytes; species Pelodytes ibericus. The sequence continues at coordinate 102,524,169 of CM069861.1, read as the reverse complement.
ATAGACATCCCGCCAATACAACTACAGGAATTCAATTCTTTGGGGTTCTAAAACAAGCGTAATAATCCACCTAGGCCGCAGCCACAGAGGCAGAGACATCCACTGCGCAGGAGAGTGATCGCTGGCTCCCCCCCCCAGGGGCATCCGCATGTCATGAACCTACACTTGATAAGTTACTGTTCTCTCTACAATATTGCCGTAAGATGCGACCAACCGATATATATTTGGCGATCTCATAAGTTTGACGCTGAGACCCGAATTGACTATCCTTGGTCCAAGATCACATTTGTAGCCACCTGGAGGAAAGAACCATATTACACACCAAGGATTTACCGCACCCTAGGCAACTGGAGCGGACACTGCTGAGCTTACCCTAGACAAACACAGATCAGCTACACACCCAGGGGACAGTAGCCGGAAATTAAAATTTCCCATCCCGCTGAACACCTCGGCCGGCTTTCTACAAGAACTCGCTCCTTCCCCCGCGGTCATGAGCTCCGAACCCCCGCATACAAGGCGCAGGAGACGGGATTTTTCTGGGACTACCCTATACAGCGGACAACCCACCCCCGAGATCAGTGATAGTACCCATGGACTGTGAAACTAATTGCAAAGGTTTGGGTGTTAACAGGGTGCAAGTGTTTGTCCAGGTATACTATGTTTTAACCCAGTTGTGCTTGTGGGCAGGTAAGAGAACAAATCCTTAACAACCCCCAATTATTCTTTATAAGATTTGACAGGGATGGATAACTCTTTAACTGTCTCTAGTATCCCACAGCATATCATTAGACAATCTAATTCCTTTTTACATAAAAATAGATTAGTGGACTGTTGGAGAGCCACGCACCCAAATGGCAGGGATTACTCACACTACTCCAACCCACATGGCATATATACCAGGTTAGACTTTTTTTCTACAACACCACACACTGGATCTCTTGGAACACATTGACATTGGGATCACGACATGGTCTGATCACGCCCCAATAATATTGACGTAAAATCCCCACTATGTAGGCCCACGCGACCATCATGGAGAAACGTCCCAACACCTGAAAGACTATTTTTCAGACAACTGCACTGATGAACATCCAATACTGACAATCTGGAAAGCAAGGAAAAAAGAACATACACTAGCAATAGCCGACCTAGTTTCAGAAATTACTACCATTGAATTCTCCCACAAACAGGACCAAAACCCTTCCACCTACCAAATACTTCTGACAAAAAGACACCAGCTTTAATGTCTAGAAATAGATCCCTAATTTTTTGAACATGGCAACAAAGCAGGCGGCCTATTAGCACGGACTTTACACAATAAGAAAATGACTGCATATGTTAATAAGATCAAAGCAGATGCACAACAACAATACAAACACCCCCCTAAAGACATCTTAGACACATTAACAACACACGACAAAGGCTTGTATAATCTCAAAGAACCACTCACACCAGCCCAACAGACACAAAAAATAACAGAAAATGACAAATTCGCAAGAAAATACGCAACCACAGACGTTACAGCCGAACAGATGCAATTACTGAATGGCACGATCACTGCAGAGGAACTCAAAATTGCGATCAAACACACTAGTACGGGTAAAACCCCTGTCCCCGATGGCCTTCCCCTTAGATATTACAAAACGCATCTGGATATCCTAGCGCCTTAATTCGTAGATGCGTTTAACTCCATCGTTGAAGGTGGTCGCCTACATGATCAAACAGCAACCGCACACATACACGTTATTCCCAAACCAAGGATGGATACTATGCTTGCCAAAACTGCCGTCCCATCTTGCTTTTAAATACTGACATTAAGCTTTTTACCAAAATCCTCTCACAACAGATACAATCCCTACTGCCAAATATTATTCACCCAGATCAATATGGTTCCTGGGAAGGGAAGCGAAGGACAATACTACTAAACTAATTTATATCATCTGTCTAGATGAGAGAAGGAAGGAACTGCTACTTTACCTGTCAACAGATGCTGAGAAGGCCTTTGACAGAGTAAACTGTGAATTCATGAAAGAAACTCTTCAGCATTATGGATTTGGCCCACATATACGGATATGGATTGAGTCTGTCCATCTCTCCCTGACAGCAAGGATGCAGGTGAACAGAGTGCTGGGACAGACTTAATGATCTCTAATGGCACGCGTCAGGGCTGCCCACTCTCCCCCCTTCCTGTTCGCCATCACCCTGGAACCCTTCCTTCAAGAATAAACTCACAAATTAAGGGTTTTACTGTCACAACCTGGAATAACAGACCAGGGAGGAGCCCCGTTGCAGGGTGTGGGGTCTGTCTGCACCACGATGCATAACTATGAACTGGATGGAATTCTCTGACAGGACTGGTAGTGGAGACTGGCAGCTGAAACAGGACAGGCAACTGAGAACAGGATGCAGAGACTGGACTGGCAGCTCTCAGAGCAGGACACGGGCCTAAAATAACTGTAAGGATCTGGTACGAAGTTGGAACCACTGTGCAGAAATAGGTATAGGTTATTGCAACAGACCCAGGTAAAAGAACAGAATTATTCTGCCTGGAGGAAATCCACCCTATGATTGAGCCGCAGGCTTCTTTTCACCAGGACTTTTGCACTCTGTCAATACAAGGATACCAAAGTGTAACCAAACCAACAGGTGAAGGATCAAGGCGAAGGTACCAAGGGATCAGGCAGGAGAATCGTCAAACAGGCAAGGATCGAGGCTGTCAGCAAACAAAACGTAGTGAAGGCAGGCAAACAGGTCAGGACAGGCAGCTAACAGATATGGTTAGAATAGCAGCCCCTAGAGGCTGAAACCCAGAATAACTGTGACATTTACAGCACACAACTCTGAATTTAAACTCTTGGCATATGCCGATGACCTCCTCTTTGTGGTCTCACAACACCACACCACACCACATTACCACATATACTGCAAGATTTTAAAAGGTACGGAGATCTGTCCAACCTATCTATCAACATGTCCAAATCAAAAATCTTACCCATTATAGTTTTCACTACCTACAAACATGTACTCTCATCCAATTACAAATTTTGACTCTGCACTGAGAAGATGATGATAAATATTTAGGCGTCTGGCTATCGCCGAACCTTTATAGACTATACCACCTTAATTTCATTCCCCTAGCATTCACATAAAAAAATGATCAACGCACTTGGGATTACAATCATATCTCATGGCTAGGTAGGATTGGGATGGTTAAAATTAATTTACTACCATGACTCTTGTACCTATTTCAAACGCTCCCTGTAGACATTCCTACTTCTTTGACCTCCGGATGGTAATCTCGAGATACATCTGGAAGGGGGAAAAGCCTGGGATAAAACATACTGTGTTGATTCAACCTAAGCATAAAGGTGGGCTAGCCCTCCCAGATATATATAAATATTATCAGGCCACTCACCTTTTGAGACTTGTTGACTGGATGCGATCTGACACTCATAAACATTGGGTGTTCCTAGAAGTTGCTGCAATCTCTCTTCCTATACAAGCCTTACCATGGTTATCACCAATTCAAACCTGAAAATTAGCTAAATCACACCTTACACTCCACCCCACTATAGGTATCCTTCATACTCTAATTAAAGTGCACGGACTTTCTTTCTACCCTTTCCCGATGTTAACACTACAAGGTAATCCAGATTTCCCCCTAGGGACACGTATCAGGACTGAGAGCCAAATGCCTGTCTACAGTCCTACATGCTTATGATATATCACGCCCCCAAGATTTTATTCCCCTGTCAAACCTACTAACAGACCCACCGACTTTACTTGACAAGTTTACCACACACAAATTAAACACTATCTAAAACATCTACCCCAACAACACAATTTGTCCAGAGACCACACTTGGTTTGAATGTCGATTCTCATCGCAAACCCCATTGGTCCATGGGATCTCCAGAATGTATTTGCAGCTAACCTCTCCTGACAGTAGCCCTTTTCCCACATTCATGGGAAAATGGGAAGACACGCTATCATGCACCTTTACCCTACAGCAATGGGAAAGAATATTCGTACTTACACACAATGCTCTAAGTCCTGGAGATACCAAGAAATAATTTATAAACTAAAGTGATACTTGACCCCGGCTAGACTGCATCATATGTATGTCAATAGCAATCCTCAGTGCTGGAGATGTCAGCAATCTATGGGCACAGACATACACATTTGGTGGTCTTGCCCGGTGATTCAACAATACTGGAAAAAAATACACAACATTATTCTTAAAATTGATAATTCAAAATACCCATATACATATGAGGCTATGGTGTTCTTTCAAAACAATTGTAATAAAAAACGTACCTGCCGCCACGAGGTCCGCACCTCCGCCACCGCTGCCTCTGCAAACAAGGCAGGCAGGCAACGGAGGCTCCGTTTTGCGTCTCAGCCCTCCAGGGCTGAAGACGCGCTCCCTGCTTTCCCCCGACAAACACGCAACAAACAGAAACTGCGCGCATGCGCAGTACCGCTACACACAGAAAATTAGCATTTCTTAAAGGGCTATACGTATACTTTTTGGGGATCTATTGGGGGCGGATTTTACCGCCTAAATAGTATTTAAACCTTTAGTTACTACCCAGACCTTGCCTGATATAGTTCCCTGTGGCTTGACCTAGCGTTTATTCTTTGATTACTCTGATTCTCCGGTTTTGACTCCTGCTCCTGTGTGCGGTTGCTGTCAGTGTACCAAGTCCTGGGTGGTTATTTGCCTGAGGCTCAACCATAGGGTATAATACCATTCAGGTGAAAATACATTGTTCTGTCTCCAAACCAGTTGCAGTAAGATACCAGGTCATCGCATTGCGGTTCCTATCATTTGATACTACCACATCCGTGACATTATCTCACGGACCAAATGTCTTGCGGACCTGGTCCGGGTTTCAGCTAAGCAGGAACGCCATGACAAGATCCTCACCACGCACGCCTCACATCTACAGTCCCTTGAACAGAAATTGGATACCATTACCGATCTTCTACGGTCACTCACCACTCATGTGAATCCGGTCCAGCCTGCTCCTACCATGTCTGATCAAGGTTTTTCTGCCATGGGGGCACCTAGCGTAATGAGACTACCAAAGAGGCCTATGCCTGAAAAGTTTGCTGGCTCACCACGTGAATGTAGAGGTTTCCTCAACCAATGTCTCCTACATTTTCGCACACAACCTGAAGCCTTCTCCACATCCACTGCAAGAGTGGCTTTTATTGTGAATCTCCTGAAAGGAGAGGCCTTGAACTGGGCATCCCCTTTACTAGAACAGAACTCTCCTTCTGTAGTCTCTCTCTCCCCCTTGAATTCTCTACACTCTCTCTCTCCCCCTTGAATTCTGTACACTCTCTCTCCCCCCTGAATTCTGTTAGCCCCCCTCTGTCGTTGCATATCCGGTGGTGGCGCCAACGCCCCAGCCAAATTCTTAAAACAGCGGCCGCGACAATCCAAATCCTTAAAACGGCCATATCCAATAGCGGCCCCAGCCGTGCGGGCCAGATTAAAACTGCCTGCGGCCCGGATCTGTTCATCAGTTTAAAGTCCTTTAAAGTGAAGGTAAAATCATTGCTACAAAGAGAAATTTTAATTTGCATATAAAGAGGTGGAAGCTTTTCACACATTTATTGAAAGTTATTACGTGACATATTCTTTATTTAGACATTTGGGTCATACGTCTACTGTTTATTTTACCACCAAGCTTGGAGCTAAGTATTTTCTTATATTTAGTACATCAAACCTGCAGTGCTGTACACTTTGTCCCAGCAGGTCTATTATTATCTTCATTTTAAATAAATGTCTGGATGAAGGCTTGTACATTTGGATTAAACCAAGCCGTAGTTTGCCATTGTGCTGCATCAGTGGTTAGATGTATTGGTCCTTATAAAATGCAGATTGATTTTTGATTACAGAGTATTTACAAAACTGAATTTAGAATATGCAGGTTTAAAAACATTTTCTAGTCTTTCCTTAAGGTGTAACTGTCAAGATATTACAAGGTGAAATTCTGAAGAAGGTAAAAGTCATTGTATAGATTATGATTTCTAAAATGCATTGAATGGCTTGGTCCAAAACAGTTTTTTTTAAATAATTTATTAAAAACTAGTGAGATATATTATTGACTGTTATTATTCAGAAGTACATTATTTAACATGAAGATACATTAGTTTATCTCCATATTACCAAATGTTTATCATATGGGGATCCTACCGGTTTAAAAATAAAAAAAAATAAAAAAAATACCGGCCATGCTGTTGCCTCCACTGGGCTTAAGCCAATATGTTTACTGACCAGCCAATACAATACTGACTGGGTGGTGACCCTCATATTAAATACAAAGGGTTATAACTACGTATCCCAAACATACTGGCAGAATGCCATATAGAATTCTTTCTATGCGGAGTCCAATCAAATGAAAACGGCCCGCTTTAAATATTTTAAGGGACACCAATTTTTTCCTCTCTTTTAGGGTATATACCAATTTTATCAAGTATATATATCAGGCCCAAACATCTCCTAGTTTCCTGAGCAAAGAGTTTATCCTCTTATTAGTGGGCTGCTATTTATTCTGTTTGATTCTTCAGTTTTGACCTCAGCTTTCCTTGACCATGCACAAACTCCTCCTGTTTCGACCTCAGGTCTCCTAGACCACGCATGCACGAACTCCACCGGCCTCAACTTAGGCTCTCCTAGACCATGCAAGAACTGAGCCTGTTTTGACCTCGGATTCTGTAGACCTTGATTCCTCTAATACCCCTTTTGACCTATTCCTGGTTACTTCTGGCTTGTGCTTGTGCCGCACAAGTCCCCAGCTCAACCTTCGGGTACATATTTGTTGATAACCTAAGAGGTTATCCTGCAACAATGCTCCACCGGCTGGTCACAATATTGGTGCGTGTGCTTTTTATAATTATTGCAACTATTTCATTTTTTGCAATAATTTCACTATTAACTATATCAAGTGTTATACCTTGTTTTTATTATTGAGCATTTAATCTATATATATTCTTTTAATTTCTTATTTTAGGACACAAGGTGTTTTTAATATTTAGCATTTTATGTGGTGTTGGATAGTGTGTATTTTTTGGTCATCCTCTTTAATTTAGAGAGATAACGCTGGGGGGGGGAGGGGGGGAGAGGCAGCATTGGCACATAAAAGGAAATAAAAACAAGAAATGCATTTGTTTAATATCATATTTTTTATTAAAATGCAATTTACATGTGAATATATACAAGTTGAACTTTTGTCCTATAGGTTAGTCTTATATTCAGGCTTTTAGTTTTTTTCCTAAAGGAATATCCAAAGTTTGGGGGGTCGTCTTATAATCAGGGTCATCTTATATTCAAGCAAATACGGTGTGACAGTGACTCCAATAGTTTACTCCAACATCCATTGTTCTGTAGTAACTGGATTAACTGGTAAACTGATGTTGTGTACATTATGTTTCTTACTGTGTGTCTACTCACTGTATGGTAATTTGGTTTGCAGTCTGAATGTCTAATGTTTTCCTAGCCCCAGTTAGTTGGAGAACTGTTTAGTTCCTTTCCCCCCATTGTATACTAATGTCTGTGATGTCATGTGTATGTCTTTTATAAGTCTGTGTTGTTTGTCAAATAAAGTAGTTCAATCTTGCTGTACCTAACTGCTAGATGTCCTGTCTATTTGGGTACAAAGAGCAAGGGTCCAGGAAAGACTTGCTGGGTGTGACGGTCCGTTACAATTGGTGGCAAGCGACGGGATGGTTCTCACAGCCCAGAAGGACAGCTACAAGGCAACACCATTTCCTGGATTTATAATTTGAGGGCAACACATGTCTCAGTACAGTGACCCTGACAGTAGCAGGATGGAACCAGGCTGGACCCAAACAGCAGTTCCATATGAGGAGGAAGACCTGGATGGCCGGGATGCAATAAGGAAAGGCATCTGGTACCAGGCACTGGATAATGTACAATATCAGCGGGGCAAGGGACTCCCCAGCGAGGAGCAGCGACAGCAGACGATACTGGAACTGCGGATGCCCTTCCTGGGAGAGCAGCCCCTGGAGCATTGGGTAAAGGAGCTCGAGCACCGGGTATGGCAGGAGCTATGGCTAGAGGATGCCTACCAGGCACTCTGGTGGTATACAGTTCGGTATACACCCTGGACAGTGGAGCAAGAAAACCCGGAGGGAGAAGAGTTTAATGGCCCTGGCTTGCTGTGGGAGGCTTTCACAGAACCTGACTTTGGGAGCACTGACGAGACCCGGTTCCAAGACATTTTTGACTGGAGGGAGGGTATGCAAGTCTGGGATGACCCCCACGAAGTTAGACCAGACTTGACGCACCTGGTATCCCTGGAATTGGAACTGGAGCAGGATTACAAACACCTGTTCCGCTCCATTGAGGATACCCAGCAGGAGAACATCGTGGCAGACCCAGGTCCAGAGCCCTTCAGCTGGGAGGATATCATAGAGATGTACTGGGAGGCCCTCCAGCCGGCAAGTGGAGATGGGACCGAGGTCTCTCCACTGGCCCCACAGGGAGAGGAGAGCATCGTCTCCATCCCCCAGCGGCAGTGTGATTTGCAGGGAACAGAGAGCCCAGTCTCCTTTCCCCAGCGGCAGGCTTTGTTACAGGGGGCAGAGACAGTCGGTCCTGTCCCCCAGCAGCAGAGTGTTTTATTGGGAGAGGAGAGCCTTGTCCTCCCTCCCCAGCGGCAGAGTGTTTTATTGGGAGAGGAGAGCCTTGTCCTCCCTCCCCAGAGGCAGATAGAGCAGGGAATAGAGAGCCCAGCCTCCTTTCCCCAGCGGCAGAGTGTCCAGCAGGGAATAGAGAGCCCAGTCTCCTTTCCCCAGCAGCAGGACACTGTATTGGGAGCGGAGACAGTCGGTCTCCCTCCCCAGCGGATGGTAGTATGTATAGGAGAGGAGCTTGTTACCCCATCTCCCCAACGACAGCTTAACCTACCAGGGGGAGACAGTAAGCCCCACAACCGTGCAGATGGGACCGTGCTCTCTGCACTTACAGCACAGGGGGTAGGGACAGTCGGTCCTGTCCCCCAGCAACAGGGCTGTTTAGCCAAAGGGGAGAAAGTCAGTCTCCCCCCACAGCAGCATGGTGGTTTGTCCAAAGGGGAGACAATCGGTCTCCCCCTCCAGCAGCAGAGCTGTGTATCCAAAGGGGAGACAGTCGGTCTCCCCCTCCAGCAACCAGGCTCCAACCAGGCTACTTCTGTGGTAGTCCTGGCACCATGGCAGAGTACCGCTGGTCTCTGCCCACTCAGCAACCCACCTAGGCAGCCTACCAGTCCCCCATACAGCCGTGGTGAGGCACCTGGACATGGACAAGTTTCTCCCTTACTCGGGTGTAGTAACCATTTATTGTGGGTGAGCTGTACTGCTGTTTCTGTTTTGTGGGTGGGCTGCTGGACTAACCAGGGCACTGACCGGCAGGAGGTCAGATACCCTGTTAGTCTGTTTGGAAAAGGGTAGAGATGTGGCGGAACCAACCTCACCACTATGTTCTGGAGAAGCCTGGTTGCTCGCATGCTGCCTCTGGACTATGGCCCCATTGTAAAAGCTTGCATTTTCCCCTGCAACAAGGCTTGTTCGTGCCTTTCTGCCTGGGTGTTCGGTAGATTGAATCTACCGAACCAACTCACAAATGAATGGACTACCTGGGTAAGGGATACTTACGTTAATATTGTTAGTTAGTTATATTCTGTTAGTGTATTGGTTTATGTGTAATGTTTAATTCTGTTAGTAGACCACTCTGAAAGTTTATAATGTGACAGTGACTCCAATAGTTTACTCCAACATCCATTGTTCTGTAGTAACTGGATTAACTGGTAAACTGATTATGTTGTGTACATTATGTTTCTTACTGTGTGTCTACTCACTGTATGGTAATTTGGTTTGCAGTCTGAATGTCTAATGTTTTCCTAGCCCCAGTTAGTTGGAGAACTGTTTAGTTCCATCCCCCCCATTGTATACTAATGTCTGTGATGTCATGTGTATGTCTTTTATAAGTCTGTGTTGTTTGTCAAATAAAGTAGTTCAATCTTGCTGTACCTAACTGCTAGATGTCCTGTCTATTTGGGTACAAAGAGCAAGGGTCCAGGAAAGACTTGCTGGGTGTGCCGGTCCGTTACATACGGTAATATATATATGTCAAACAAGTGAAAGAAAATTTATAGTAATGATTGTGAACTAAAACACAAGTAATAATATTCACAATATGATATATTTAGTAAAAACATAAAATAACATCGTAAATAAAATAAATAAATAAATATTATGATAGTGATAGTAAAGTGAAAAACGGGAATTAAGGACATTGAAAAAAAATAAGTGTGCATTCATATAAAGTAAAATAAAGTCTTACTTAAACAGTTAGTCCATGGAATCAACCATCGTGTGAGAGTAAAACCCAGGTAGTAAGGAACAAGATCAATGACCAATTCCAAGAATTCTGCAGAATATGAAAGGTCATTAATTGCATATTTCACCAGGCACGTTATGGCAGAACAAGTGGGTTCACTCCATATAATGCACAACAACAAGTTCAGGTTATTGACTTGGCCTCCAAATTCCCCACATTGAATTCCATTCAAGGATCTGTGGGAGGTGCTTGAGAAACAAGTCCAATCCATGGAGGTCACACCTCACAACTGCTGCCAACGTCTTGGTGCCAAATACCACAGCACACCTTCAGAGGTCTAGTGGAATCCACCCCTCAAAAGGTCAGGGGTGTTTTGTCGGCAACAGGTGACCTACACAAGAACATTGCCCAAAGCATCATACTGCCTCCACTGGCTTGGCACCTATCAGTGGCAATAATGTTATGGTTGATCTGTGTATATACTGCATATAATTGCATATATTAAATATGGCACAATTACACAGGACTACCTTTATACAAAACACTCCAAATCTGGATTTTATGGATCTGTTGTGTATGTGTCTTTGTGTGTTCTTACATAGATTGAATTTCCATTTAATTATTGTGCTCTTTTTATGTAAGCTCGAGTTGTTTATTTCAAAGGACCACTACCGTATTATGACACTCCCTCTGATGTCACTATATTAAAACCACTCCTGTAAAAGTATTGTACACCTAATCACTATGTCCCTTGAGATCTAAAGCATGTGATGGTCAAAAACACAGTCCGTGTGTGTTTTTCTCTTGCCATCAATTTAAGGTCATCCACAGGGAACATGGTTATCCTGTTTTCTTGGACCTAATGAAACGGAACATGATTAACTTTTTATTTTCTTGATTTATGTTGCAAAGTCCCTATATGGTGATCCGTTTTCTTTTACACTGATGTAAATTACATAATCAATGACCCCATCTGGACTGGTTATTGATTATCAATTCTTTCATCCTTTGTGTTTATTTCAGAGAAGGGAACTGGTGCCTAGCTGCTGCTTAAAGTTATGTAACACAGGATGAAGTAAAAATGTTTCACTAGCCATTAATCAACATGACATCAAAATCCTGGGTCTGTTCACTTTGTGTGATTTGTAAAAGATCAACGTTTGTCCCTCTGATTTGGTTGTCATATGTGTGCCTAATTGTGAGATGATTTTAATATCTTCTTTCCCAACGCATTTGCATTTAAATATTGATTGCAAGTTATAGATGGGAAGATTAAGCAAAACAGACTCAGTTTCCATTTCACTCAAGTGCCACAATGCATAAAGGGTAATGCTGGGCAACATAATAGTTTTGTACTACATTTGTTAGCATGCTCAACCAGCCAGATGCCCTCTGTCAGATTACATTTTATAGAATACTAAGCCAACAGAGTTAACAAGCAGCCACTGGACTGCGATTCCCGTGGTTAAATGCCAAAAATTGACAGAGGTTAGCATGGGTAGCTTGTGACAAGTCATAGAAGACCCTGCCTGATCAGTGGTTACTCATTAGAGATGTGAACATGTTGTGCATTTCCATTTATACTTGGTACCAGGGCCGTCTTTAACACGGGGCAGCTGCCCTGGGCCCAGTTACTACTGGGGGGCCCCAAGGCAGCTGTCCCGTGTGCCCCAAGCCCTGCTTGCCGCGTTCACAGCGCATTGCGCTTGTGAACGCTTTTTTCCGGCAAGCCGCATCCGATGGATGCGACGGCCAGAAAAAAAAAAGAAAAAAAAAACTGACACCGGATGTGACGTCGCGTCACATCCGGTGACTGTTTCCCTCCTCCGTGCAAGAGGGAAGACTGCACGGAGGAGACATCCGGCGGGGGACATGGAGCAGGATCATGTAAGTACTAGGGAAGGGGGGGGGGGGGATGTTTACAGGCATCTGACTGGCATAATATTCCTGGTATCTGACTGGCACAATATTACTGGGCTCTGACTGGCACAATATTACTGGGCTCTGACTGGCACAATATTCCTGGTATCTGACTGGCACAATATTCCTGGTATCTGACTGGCACAATATTCCTGGGCTCTGACTGGCACAATATTTCTGGTATATGACTGGCACAATATTCCTGGGCTCTGACTGGCACACTATTACAGGCATCTGACTGGCACAATATTGCAGGCATCTGACTGACACTATATTACTGGGCTCTGACTGGCCCAATATTGCAGGCATCTGACTGGCACAATATTGCAGGCATCTGACTGGCACATTATTACTGGGCTCTGACTGGCCCAATATTGCAGGCATCTGACTGGCACAATATTGCAGCCATCTGACTGGCACATTATTGCTGGGCTCTGAATGGCACAATATTGCAGGCATCTGACTGGCACAATATTGCAGGCATCTGACTGGCACATTATTACTGGGCTCTGAATGGCACAATATTGCAGGCATCTGACTGGCACAACATTACAGGCATCTGACTGGCACAATATTACTGGGGTCTGAATTTCACAATATTCCTGGTATCTGACTGGCACAATATTCCTGGTATCTGACTGGCACAATATTCCTGGTATCTGACTGGCACAATATTCCTGGGCTCTGACTGGCACAATATTACTGGGCTCTGACTGGCACAATATTACAGGCATCTGACTGGCACAATATTACTGGGCTCTGAATGGTACAATATTACTGGGCTCTGAATGGCACAATATTACTGGCATCTGAAAGGCACAATATTATTGGCATCTGAACGGCACAACAATTATGGCATATGTGTGTGTGTGTAGGAGGGGGGGGGGTAACATTGCGATGGATGGCGGGATTACATGCAGGGGAGGAGGCAGGGTCCAGGGGGCCCAAGCAAATGCTTGCCCAGGGTCCAATCACTATTAAAGACGGCCCTGCTTGGTACAATATGGAAAGATTTGTCATGGCTATCAAAATATATTTGTAGAAATAGCTCATATAATGTTGACCTTTATTTTTTTGTAAATCAAAATTTTTATTGAGTCAAAAATATGCATTTCAACAGCGGAAGTCAGCAGAATTTGCATAGTATATATATGGTAGACTGTAATCTATGTCACAATTCTAGTCACATATTACTTGAAAGACTCATTTTATGTTTGAAATGAAAGAAAAAAAAATGCTCTAGCGATCTTACAATAGAAGTTAAGATCTTAGACAGTAAATAACAATACAACTCACTATAAAGACATGTTTGAAGGTAATATGGAGTGTATTAAACTCAGATTAGCTTCAGTAGGGTTACATAGTAGTTTAGGTTGAAAAAAGACTTGCGTCCATCAAGTTCAACCCTTTTCCTATCCCATGTTTCCTTCTTGACTCCAAGATTTCTCCTTGTATCAACAAGCACTAAATAAATAGCAATGCCTATATTAAGATGCATAGCCCTCTATGCTCTGGCTCATTAAAAAAGTATCCAGGTCTCTCTTAAAGGCATCTAAGGATCCACTTCTTCAGGCAGCAGGGGCGTTGTTAGGTCTTTAAATGATCTGGGGCTAGAGCCCAGATGAGCTCTGTCACACACACACTCTCTCTCTCTCTCTCACACACTCCATCTCTCTCTCTCTCTCTCTCTCTCTCTCTCTCTCTCTCTCTCTCTCTCTGTCTTTCTCTCTCTCACACACTCTCTCTCACACACATACACACCCTCTCTCTCTCACACATACACACACACTCTGTCTCTCTCTCACACACACTCTGTCTCTCTCTCACACACATACTCCGTCTTTCTTTCTCACACATTCCGTTTCTCTCTCTCACACACTCCGTCTCTCTCTCACACACTCCGTCTCTCACACACACACTGCATCGCTCTTTCTCACACACCATCTCTCACAAACACACACACACTGCATCTCTCTTTCTCACACACCCTCTCTCTCACACACCGTCTCTATCTCTTTCTTTCACACACACAGTCTCTCTTTTTCTCACACACCATCTCTTTCTCACACACCCTCTCTCTCACACACCGTGTCTATCTCTTTCTTTCACCAACACCCTGACACACATTTTTACTTTATACTGTTAGTCCCCCTCCCTGCTAAATTCCGTTTATTTGCAGGGAGGAGGATGTTCCTGACATCCGGCGAGCAGATGATCTCACAGCGCGATGGGGTCAGAGCTTGCACCCGTCGCGCAGTGCTCTGTATGGCCAGGAGGAGGGGCTAGGGAGAGAGCTCCCTATTGCAGCCTGATTTCATTATTGATATGTTCATAATACGGCCTATCTTTCTAGTGAGTTTAATACAGGGGTGAATACATTTCATAAATTGGGATTATTACAGCAAGTTGCCCTGTAAGTGAGAATGTGTAGAGAAGTACTAGTATATCTGTTCCCCCATACTGGTAACCATTGGAAGCTGTTGCAATGGGCTAAGACCCACATTGCACTTGAGGCTTTGTTACAGTAAAACCCTCTTTATGCCAGTGATATAAAAGCAAACAAAAATTTGTGCCACCACTGATTTTAACAATGACTTTTTAAAATATTTTTATTTTGTTAACAACTACATATATAGACAAGTAAACTATTACAAATGGACCATTCCTCAATATATTGCATAGTAACTTAATAATAGTCCATCACGTGTCACAACAGACACAAAAACAGTCAAATACACCTAGATAAAGTGTAGAGCACTGGTTTTGACTGAATGTTTTTTGATTTTGTAACGCTTTATCTCAACTTTGCTCTTCCAATTTCTTACGATAATCGGTTTCATGGCCATAAAAAAGTGAATACTAGAGATCTATTGTATAGAGAAAGAATGTTTAATGTAAATGGAGGGAAGAGCTACATGGATAGTGTGTCAATTCGTTTTTTGTCAATTCAGATATTAGTACAAAAATCCTTTGCCAGTCATTAATGTTTCTGCATGACCACCAAATATGCTTTTTTACATCTCTGGCATAAGGGAATTTTATTCTTTAATTTATTATCAAAGCTTTCCTTCAAATGGTCCTCAATATTCAATATAATTAATATGAGTAAATGACTACTAATGTAATGTTTAATTCTGACAAGGAAAAAAATTCCTTAGAGGAGATCTTAAACTCCTCAGAGAGAGAGAGTTGAGGCGAGATGAACATTTCACCTCACCAATTTAGCTATATATACATGGCGACCTGGAAATTGAGCCTGGCGCCCTGGTGCCGTTACCCTCATGTTCCCCTTGCGGCTGCCATTCGTTTTGTTCTTTTTTGCAGCGCGAGGGGGGTAAGTCTGTGCGGATTGCACAGACAGCAAGCTCCGTCCCCTCGCGCAACGCGTGTGTGAGTGCTGGGTGTCGTCTCTTGACAACCCAGCACTCGGCCGAAAGAGCAATGAAGATCGGCTGCAGCATGAATGTTCCCCCTCCCCTGCAATGAGGTTAGGCAGCAGGGAGGGGGAACATTCGTGCTGCAGCCGATCTTCATTGCTCTTTCGTCACGTGACGACACCCAGCAGTCAGAAATTAAGAAAGGGAAGAAAAAAATGTGTGTATGGGTGAGGTGTATATGTGAAGTGGGGAGGGGTGTATATGTGAAGTGAGGAGGGGTGTATATGTGAAGTGGGGGTGTGTGTGTGTATATGTGAAGTGGGTTGGTGTGTGTGTGTGGTGTATATGTGAAATGGGTTGGTGGGTGTGTGTGGTGTATATGTGAAGTGGGTTGGTGGGTGTGTGTGGTGTATATGTGAAGTGGGTTGGTGGGTGTGTTGTATATGTGAAGTGGGTTGGTGTGTGTGTGTGGTGTATATGTGAAATGGGTTGGTGTGTGTGTGTGTGGTGTATATGTGAAGTGGGTTGGTGTGTGTGTGTTTATGAATTGCGTGTATGTTTGCGTGATTGTCTGGCTCCTAAAAAAATTTGCTGGCTCCTAGAATCAAATTAAATTTGTCAAGCCCTGGTATAGTCCCCAGAAAGTTGTTCTAAAGTTTTAGAACTTGTCCATTACACAAATCTTCCACTTTTAAGGTTTTACCCTTACACCAGTTGGGTAATTTCATATCTTTCATATCTATATTTCAATTATTTCTATGGAAGTAGTTTTTAAACATTTATCCTTCATTTCAGTTTTCCGTTTGAAACGTAACCATGTGGAAATAATGTGTCTCAGTGCTGTAGGGTGTATATTCTTAAATAATTTACGTTTATGGCATGATTCATCCCTACAGTGCATCAATACTGTAGTGCATGGGCATCCAACATGCGGCCCACGGGCCAAATGGGGCCTGCTGGCCAGAAAGGTGCGGCCCACTTGAGAGTGGCAGCGGCTCCAACATAGTGTGCACAATGTGTGTGTGTATGTGTGGAAGTGGGACACTGTGTATGTGTGTGGAAGTGGGACACTGTGTATTTCCAACCTGGAATTTTGACATGTAGTCAGCCTGCGCCCATGTTCCATTTGGGACACTTTTGAAGCCTGTCAAAGTATTTTACCCCATCAAACCATATATTTTGGAAAACTAGACATCCTAGGGTATTTATAATTGTGGTATTTTAATACTGTATATGTACTAATTCTACCACCAGCCTTTGTAAAAGTATGTGGTAGTAATTTTTTGGGAGTTTTTTTTCCACATGCATTGTACTTAAGTTATGAATTCACAGATTCTGGTATATATCACTGCCAAACAACAACCCAATATGTGTTCAGCAACATCTCCCGGGTACAGGGATACCACCCATGCATAGGTTTGTTGGTTTGTTTTTTGGCTAGAAGGCAACATTTGTGAGATGCGCATCTCAAAATTCCAACTTGGAATTTTGACATGTAGTCAACCTGCGTCTGTGTCCTATATGGGATATATCTTTGAAGCCAGCCAATGTAATTTACCCCCACCAATCAAACCCTGAGCCCGTGGCCTCGGAATCAGTGCCTAAAAAGTGATCTCGAGCAAAGAAGGGGTTAATAGCACTTAGAAGAGCTTATCTAGTACTTTAATACATTACAGTACAAAGAAATGAATCCATAAAACAGTGCAGACAGCAAAACATACTGTTGCTGTGCAAGATTACTGCTTATACCGTGATGAATGGCAGGGAAGGGGTTAATACACAGTGAATGGCTTTCATAAAACCTTAAAATTTTATAAAAAGTTATTTTATATCACTAATAATGATATGTCTCTTTCCGTCACAAAAATGTAAGTGAGGAGAGGGAGGCAGATCATTATTTGTGAATATTGATCCAACCAATTTTGATCTGGCCAGGGCGAGTTGTGATGCTCATTTGAGCAATCACCAAACCGCCTTTGCCACTAATTCGCTGATACTGATCATGGCGTTCAGACAGCTTAAAAAAAAATCTAAAATATTTTTACTTTACACGTAATCCCCTAGCGGGTATGTGTAAAAAAAAAAAAAATATGCAGACAGATAAAAATTGCTTTGGCATCAATATCATTGCGTAAGCAGTGATCGACGGCAAAGAAGGGGTTAATAACTCGTAGAAGAGCACTTGTAGTACTGTAATAAATTACAGTAAAAAAAAAATTAACCCCTAAAAAATGCACAAACAGCAAAAATAAATGCGCTGATGTGCACGATCACTGCTTACGCAAGATCAGTGGCAGGGAAGGGGTTAAATGCAGGGAATTGCTTTTATAAACTTTTTTTATTATTTTATTATTAGTGTGTTGTGTATTTATTATTTTTTTGTACTTGTAAAAAATGTGAGCAGAGGGAGGCAGATCCTAACTAGGGTTAATATTGATCTGACCAGGCAGTGGGGATGCTCATCAGAGCATCCCCACTGCTTGTCAGTCTGCCTGTAGTCACCGATTGCCTCTGTGAAGAGACAATCCTGTGACTGCTTGAAGAGCACAGGAAGCAGGTATTTTCTGCCTCCTGTGCTCTTGCCGTTAGAAGGGCAGCGCCATCTTGGTCAAACATTGATCAAGATCGTGCATTTTTTTTTGTGTTACTGATTGCCTCGACTTGCGAGGCAATCAGTAACACAGGCTATAGGAAGCGATTAAATTTGCTTCCTATGCTCTTTTTGTAATGCCCGCGTTTTAAAGCCACTGTGCCTTTAAAACCGTCATTTCAATCGCTCTCCGGGCATTTTTTTCAGTATTGAACGATGTCGTTTCAATACCCCTTGAGCGCTGAAAGCGGAAAAACTCCGCTTTCAGTGCTCGTTTTGACACAGGACGGACTTGGTCCGTCCTGTGTCACTAACGTCTTGCCACACAGGACGGACCTAGCACGTCCAGTGTCGATAAGGGGTTAAAAAAGAATACAGTATTGTTAACATACAAAAAACACTATGTCTGACTGAGCAACATGGGTTATGCAATTCTTGACAGGTGTAAACTGAATTCTGTATGAATCTGTCATTTGTTTACAAATTAAGCTTCTGACCTGATGATTATTTTTTATAAGGCGACATGATATTACATTTATGTGTTGGAAATGATACCTTAGGCATGGCTATGGTTTCCCAAAGACATAAGATATGACCCGAAAGCAGGTTCAACTACATGGCTTTTTATGTTTTTTTATTCCTTTGTCATTATTATCGTCGTATTATCTCCCACCCACACTCTACTCCCTTTTGAGCTACAAACTTGGCTAATGGATTGAAAGAGCAAAACATCAAGGACAACTGTCAATAAATTGACATGTGTCTTTGCATGAGCCCTTAACCCCATGCTGCCTAAGGTTAATGCAGCATTTGTATTGTACAGGTAACGCGGACAAGAGCCGGGACTCTTTACCACCACAAACTGCTTGTTATGAATATGACATATTACACAGATCTATGCATATAATGTCATTGTTGATACTCTATACATCTAAATCTGCCCATCCATTTCTCTCTTTCTATAATTTTATAACGTGAGTATTGTACATAGCAGTGGTGTATTTTGGTTTTGTGCTGCTGCAGACTAAATTTGGGCGCAAACCCCTCTGCCCACACTGCAGAATCAGGACATGCCCAAGCACTCCAGGACATGCCCAATCATCCACACTGCACACCCAGGGCATACCCATTACCCACACTGCACATCCATGATATAACCCAGCACCCCAGAACATGCCCCAGCACCCACATAACAGACCCAGGACATGCCCCTAACCCACATTTCACACCCAGAACCTGCTCCATCACCCACATTGCACACCAAGGACTTATCCCCAGGACATGCCCCATCACCCACATTGTAGACCCAGGACTTATCCCAACCAGCACTCACGGCTCCCTGGTTTCTAGTGGCAGGCAGCATGGTGTCTGTGTGCTGACCAGTCACACAGACATCCTGCCAGGCTGCCTCCCGCACTATGCGCGGTCTGAAATTTGAGCACCGGCAAGGATGCTGCCTGCTCGATGGCAGAGGGCATATTTTTATTTATTAGGATCTAACCTATGATGATTACAGAAATGAGTTTTCCTCTTCTTATGTGGTTGACTGGCTGCATTACATTATCGCATTTGTTGTTGTTTTTTTTTTTTTTTAACGGATGCTTCCCTTTTACATATATAATACGTTTACTGCAAATGAGGCTACATCATATCTTGTTGCTTAATCATTCAACAACTTTGTGGCTTATGCATAAAGAACAAGTATATTTTGTTTTGGTTTTACATTTGCTTCTGTTCAACCATTCTTGTGACTTGTATTTTGAAATTATTTAAGCATGCCCATGTTTTATATTGTATATTAATCAAATGGTTATTTGTATATGTATTCAATGGCTTGTGCCCTGTAATAAACCCAGGGATCTCGGTCTTTCTCAGGTCCGATTAATATAAGTATTTCTAGTAGTAAACAGCAGAGATCAAATGAACATAGCCTTCTTAAAGCATATAATCTAATGCAGTATTTATTTATTTTAATATTTTTAAACAGAGGTATTTTCTCGTTGGGAGCAATCATGCGGAAACAAAGTACCGTGTTTTGAAAATTGATCGTACTGAACCGAAGGACTTGGTTATTATTGATGATAAGGTGAGTGCAATGTAGTTCAGGAACATTGTGAGCCCACAGCCGTGAACAATAAACCACAGTGTAATATTATATTGAGTTTACATTTTTCACTAATGCAAAACCTTTTTTCATCTGATAGTACATGAATTAATTGTTAATATTTTAAAATACACTTGTGTGTCAGTAACATTATTTTACTCTCTTTCTACGTATTTTATATTTCCTTTCCCAAGTTGATTATGACCTATGTAAAAAGTAGTGTACACACCATTACTTGCCATAAATTACTTATTTTATTTCTCAAAATCATTGAGATTTAACGGTGCCCCTTATTTTGACATCAACATGGTACATATTCTCTATATGGCCATCTTTAATACCCTCTTACAGACAGTGGCAAAAGGTCACTTCACTGACCCCAATGCTGCCTGTCTGAGGTTTTTTTAAAGTTGCAACCCCCTGCGAACACGACTGTTACACCCCAAGGGAGGGCTGGCAAGAGGGCATTTGCTTCCCTGGCTGCCCTCTCAATGCTGAATGGGCTGGGGCTTGACCAATTTTCACTTCCAAAATGCAATTTCTGCCTTTCTATACAATTGTCTTATCTCTCTATCAATCCGTATACCTTATCTATCAGCATATCTCTCCATCCGTTCCTATCTTTGATGATAATGAATGGGCTGATTAAATTGGTTTTGGCCCCAGGCTAACATATGCCAATCCTCCCCTGTATGCATATACTTAAAACAACTGTAGTTCTCATAGGTTTACTAATATTGAGCTCTGAACAGAGCAAAGTTGCGAACAGTGACAACGAAAGAAAAAGTTGGTTGGGAACCACAAGATACTCTTCATGAATCCATTTATTTTAGAACTTGTACTAATACGATTTAGGTAGAACATATGCAGACTGAAATGTTGAAGTGATAGTAATTTAGCCAACTTCCATATTGAAGTACAAAGACAGTGTGTGAACATTTTCTGGTATTAAACAGGCCATTCTGATCTTTTTCTTATTTTTTCAAGCATGTATATACTCAGCAAGAAGTACGTGAGCTACTTGGTCGCCTTGACCTAGGAAATCGGACCAAGATGGGGCAGAAAGGATCATCAGGATTGTCACGAGCTGTGTCAGCCTTTGGCATTGTAGGTAGGTTAGGTACTATTCTATAGTTACATTTATGGACATTCATACACCTAACCAAATTGAAGCCTAGGCAGCAAATTGATTAATTTATGTGATATATATATTTAAACTCTATATCTTGTTTTAATATTTTGAATTCTCACACTCAGATTGTAAATATTTGCGGTTGAGCTGTAAGAATTAAAACACAGTTTTCCACACCAAAGTCATCTAACTGTGTCTGTATGGACCTTTCATTGGTCACTGGGACACAGTCATGCTGGAATATAAAAGGGCCTTTCTCAAACTGTTTTAGTTTAGTTGTATTTTAGTTATCTGAATTGTATTTGTTTTAGTCTACTCCAGTATATTTTAGTCGACTAAATCTCCAGCAGTGAGGTAGGGAATCGGTCTGAGAAGACTGCTACATAGTGTTAAGTTAACTTGCTAGGGAGATGGGAGGGGAAACACTCACATGACAGTACCAGGTGAATCAGATGGAGTATTGTCTTCCTCTGCAGTTTGCAGGGCATTGTTCCGGGGGCATACAGGTACAGGGAGCCTGTGTCTCAGCCAATCCAGCTGCAGATAGAGTCAGTGGACTGGACTGTGGCAGACATCCATGGGCACCCGAAGTCCAAATAGGACTAGTAACATTTTAGTCACATTTGCGTCAGTTGATGGAAGTTGCAATGGATATTAATCATAGTTTTAGTCCTATTAACCTAGTTTTTATTTAGTAATTGTTTGATTTTAGTCACTGAAAATATGCAGTTGACTAACATTATGATGAAAATGTTTAGTCGACAAAATTAACCCCTTAAGGACAGAGCCTTTGAAACATTTTTGTCCTTTCTGGACAATGGCTATTTTAACATTTCTGTGCTGTTTGTGTTTAGCAGTAATTTTCTTCTTTGTCATTTGCTGTACCCACACATATTATATATTGTTTTTATCGGGACAAGAAGGGCTTTCTATGGATGCCATCTTTTTGATCATATCTTATCATATTATTAAAAAAAATAATAAAATATAGTAAAAAAAAAAAAAAATACACAAATTTCCTGACTTTTATTTGAAACAACTTCTCCTCATCGACAATAGCGAACGAAAAAACATGCTAAATAGATTCTACTATTTCTCCTGAGTACAGGGATACCACCCATGCATAGGTTTGTTGGTTTGTTTGGGGGGTAAAAGACCAAATTTGGGAGGTGCAGTTTTTGGTTTTCCAATTTGAAATTTTGACATGCAGACAGCCTGCACCCATGTCCCATTTGGGACATATTTGAAACCAGCCAGTGTATTTTACCCCATCAACCCATATATTTTTTAAAAGTAGACACCCTAGGCTATCTCAAATGGTGGTATTTTAACACTTTCCATGCACTAATTCTACCACCAGCCTTTGTCAAAGTTTGTGGTAGTAATTTTTTTGTGTTTTTTTTTCACAAACCTTGTTTTTCAGACATGAATTTACAGATTTTGGTATGTGTCACTGCCAAATAACACCCCAATAAGTGTTCAGCAACATCTCTTGAGTACAGGGATACCACCCATGCATAGGTTTGTTGGGTTGTTTGGGGGGTAAAAGGCCAAATTTGGTAGGTGCAGTTTTTGGTTTTCCAAATTGAAATTTTGACATGCAGACCGCCTGCACCCATGTCCCATTTGGGACATATTTGAAACCAGCCAGTGTATTTTACCCCATCAACCCATATATTTTTTAAAAGTAGACACCCTACGCTATTTCAAATGGTGGTATTTTAACACTTTCCATGCACTAATTCTACCACCAACCTTTGTCAAAGTTTGTGTTAGTCATTTTTGTGTTTTTTTTTTCCCACAAATATTGTATTTTAGACATAAATTCACAGATTTTGGTATGTGTCACTGCCAAACAATAACCCAATATGTGTTCAACAACATATCCTGAGTACAGGGATACCACCCATGCATAGGTTTGTTGGGTTGTTTGGGGGCTAAAGGGCCACATTGTGAAGGTGCGCATTTTCAACTTGGAATATTGACGTGTAGTCAGCCTGAGCCCATCTTTCATTTGGGACTTTTTTTTAAAGTAGGACAGTGTATTTTACCCCAAAAAATATATATTTTGTAAAAGTAGACACCCTAGGCTATTTTAAATGGTGTTATTTTAACACTTTCAATTCACCAATTCTACCACCAGCCTTTGTCAAAGTTTGTGGTAGTCATTTTATTGTGTATTTTTTCCCACATACATTGCACTTTAGACACAAATTCACATATTTCGGTATGTGTCACTGACAAACAATACCACAATATATGTTCAGCAACATCTCCCGAGCACAGGGATACCACCCATGCACAGCTTTGTCAGCTTTGTTAGGGGTTGAAAGGCTACATTTGAGAGGTTCGCTTTTTGATTTTCAAACTTGGAATTTGAACATGTAGAGCAAGGAAGGGGTTAATAGCTCTTATAAGAGCCTTTGTAGTACTGTACAAAAAATTAACCCTTAAAAATGCACAGACAAGAAAAAATGTTCTGCTGTGCAGTGATCAGTGGCAGGGAAGGGGTTAATACACTACACTATACAAAGGGTATGGCTTTTTATTTTTAACATTTTATTTAATTTATTACAATTAAAAAATTATGTTATACAGATCTGTCTCTTTCCCTCACTAAAACTCAAGTGAGGAGAGGGAGGCAGATCCATATGGGTCAGAACAATATTTACCAATATTGATCGAACCAGACGAATGGTGATGCTCATCTGAGAAATCACCCAACCACCTTTGCCACTGATCGGCTGTTACTGATCGCTATACACGCGTTCAGACAGCTTCAAAAGGCATACACGTAATCCCCTAGTGGGTATAATTAACCCTTAGAGAGTGTGACAAAAAAAATGCTGATAGCAAAAAAAAATCCTTCTGCGACCAGATTTCTCCATATGCACTGCTTAGGCAGTGACCATATGTGCTGCTTAGGAAGTGATATACGGCAAGGAAGGGGTTAATAGCTCTTAAAAGAGCCTTTGATATACTGTAATAAATCAAAGTAAAAAAAATTAACCCCTAAAAAAATGCACAGACAGCAAAAAATGTGCTGCTGTGTAAGATCACTGCGTACACATCGATCAATTGCAGGGAAGGGGTTAAATACTGGAAACGGCTTTTATAAAAGCCTTTGGGTCTCAATTCTATTAAATATATTATAATTAAAAACTTACATTATAAAGCTCTGTCTCCCTCCCTCACTAAAACTCAAGTATTGATCTAACCAGACGGATGGTGATGCTCATCTGAGCAAACGCCAACCCGCCTTTGTCACTTATCAGCTGTTACTGATCGCTATACATGCGCTCAGACAGCTAAAAAAAATTTTTTACGTTAAATGTAGTCCCCTAGCGGGTATAGTTAACAAGTGACGGGTGTAATAAAAAAGTTTAAAAATAAATAAATGAGAAATTAGTCACGTTCTAAAAAACATAAGGGTCTACTCAATAAAGAGAGAATTGCAGGGAATTGAGATAAATATAAACTTAAGGCTAAAGTAGCTAGAGATGGAAAATTATCCCATTCAGCTGCATTGGAGAATTTTTCCAACTCCAGCTTTGGCCTAAAATTTGACATTCCCATCTCAGTTCCCGGCAATTCTCTCTTTATTGAGTAGACCATATAAATCTGGTCCAAGATGTGCAGGGTCATCTATTGATCACTCTGGCTTATCATCTACTGTAGGGGTATCCAAGTTTTTTATTCAGTGTGCCACTTCACCAGAAATGTATGTGTCTGTGTGCAATGTTAATTTTTCATTCAGATAAATAAAAAGAATTATATATATATATATATTAATATATATAAAACATTAATGTGCACCATGTGAGTGTATCACAGACGCCACAGCAATAAAATGGACAGTAAAAATAAAAACCTCACATTAAATACACAAACATTAACACATGCATACACAGCAACTCACACACGCATGCATACATACACAGCCACACATACAAAAATAAACACACATTCATACACAGCCACAAATATAGACAGTTACACTTACACACAGTCACACACAGAGTTACACTACACAGAGTTACACTTACACGCAGACACACACACACACACACAACCTGCCCATCCATATATATATATATTTTTCAAATAGGGCTGATCACTTCAGATGGGACCTTTCCTCTAATCTTCATTGCGTGCGGTTGTTGCTGACCTCACACACAGGGTAGAGGAGGGGTTGTGCGCACTAGAATCTTCGGCGCCCTGTATAGAGAACTATACAAAGATGTATAACTGGGGTCTTTCATTAGTAATGAATAACAGTGACGTGAATATTACTTGCCGATTGGGGGAAATGATTCCAAAAAAGGCAAAAAATGCTTGTGAGACTATTACATATAATAAATAAAATGCTCTTCAAAAACAAAATAAATTCTCTTCAAGATAATTAAAAAATACCTGTCTGCTTACTGATACACTTTCCAAATAAGAAATATGGTCATCTCACTGAATGTGATCTATAATCCTATGTAATGAGCTGATATTGCAGATTAATAAAATAGCCTGCCTTCCACCCCAATTTCCTCAAAACTGCTAGTATGCTAGTGGTTCTTTTTAGATAAAATGTATTTGTGACAATATGGGATATGAGTTATAAATCAAGGTATTCTGCCATGTTGGATGACAAAAATCTTATTACTAATAAACTTTCTGTACACAATGTGAGTATTTGTTAAATGAAAACCGTGCAGACTTGCATCCCGGGACAAGGTGCATTCTGGTAATTTTACATTATAAGTAGGGCTTCTATTAAATGTTAAGCATTATGTATAATTTAATGTTGAGGGGGGTCATGTATAAAGACATGTATAAAGACAGCGCAAATGCAGATTGTGACAAATACTGGTGCAATCAGCATGTGCAACAATGTATAAAGCAGACTCCCGACGAATTTTGATAGTCTTCGCTACCTATGCCGAATACATAGATTTTGGATGTGTCAGCGCGTGTTGCACCGGCGCAGCCTATGTGGGAACTTCCACCAAACACTCTCCCTCACTACATGGTGTCGGGAGTTAGAAAAAAGCACAATCACTGTTACACAGCCTTTTTATAAAACTCACCACACTTTGCAGTGCGGGAGTTTTTATACTTTACCGCCAGAGTGTTTAGTTATTTATCTGTAAACAGATTTGTTTTCTGTCAATTGCTCTCTCTTTAGCTGGCTTTCTGCCAGCAGACAATGGACTATTCTTACTGTTTATGTGCGTTAACATTCTTTCAATGATTTTACTTTGTTTTATCCATATTTATAAATAACTTTAAATTGTATTTATAAAGCATTTTTCATTCTGTTTCCCCTTCTAATACAAATACTGACTTAAATATTCAAACATGGTAAACTTACATTTTCTGGGCTGTAGTCATGAAACTAACATGTAGTTTTAACACTTGCAGGTTTGTCCTGAGAGTGTTTGAATAAAAAGCATACAAAGTACAAACTTGAATCTTTTATCTTCTCAACAACAAAATAAATAGACCATTTAATGCCACAGTGGGGCTAGATAAAAGCAGCTGCCAGACAGAATACACACCGGATTCAGCAACGGGAGAAGATTTTATTATTTGTCATACTTCAAGAACAGCATTGAGCATTGTCCTTTCTATTTGAAGGATACATGTGAGGTTTACAAAGCAAAGCTTTTCTAAGGATTGAGCCTATGAATCAAGCTTTTAGTGATATAATGATGAGTAACACAAATATGATTTATTAAAGAGGGAGAAAATGATTTAGACATGTGAGCGGCTAGTTTTCCCTGATTAATACACCTTTTGAATGTGAACAAGTCCCGGAAAAAGGACCAAACATATTGGTCTGGAACATGTGCCAGAAAAAGGCATATTCGTGTCCCAAGGGAAATAAGTTATTACCGATGAGAGTCTGCATCAATGAGGGTGAGTAAATAATGCCTAGTTCCCTGATATATTGTTTCCAAATGTGTAAGGTAGGACGGATTGTTGGATGATGGGGATAATTAGGTTTCATCTGGGCAGGGATCACTCATGCGACCATGGGTATGGGGACCGATGCTCGAGACACCCATATTTTCGTAGATGGGAGTGACCAATCAACTATTCTGGCCATGTGCCCTGTGTTATAATACTTTTCAATATCTGGGATACCTACCCCGCCTAACCCCTTAGGAGTCGATTGCTCAATCTCGGACGTTTATCGTTCCATATATAACTGGAAATCAGGGACTGTAAGGCATTAAAGAAGGGTTTAGGTAAATATATGGGCAGCATTTCTGTAACATATAGCAAGCGGGGAAGATAATCATTTATAATATAATAATAGCTGCTCTACCAAGTCAAGAAATTTGTTTCATGTTCCATCAAGATAGATCTGTTTTGCATGTGTTTAAAATAGACTTAAGATAAAGATCAAACAATTGGGTCAGGTCAGAGTTTAGATATATGCCGAGGTATTTAATCTTGTGGCCACTCCATTTAAATGGGAAGGAACCTCTAAGAGAGGTGATGGTAGCATGGGGTAGCAAAACATTGAGTGTTTCGAATTAAGTTAATATGTTAGGGAGGGAAATGGTCGGATTACTGACAAAAAGTAAGACCATCTGCATAAGCAGTCAGCTGATGTTGGTGAGGGCCCAGCTCCATACCCAAAATTTCAGGGTTGGACAGATAGCCTTCTGGGTCCTTTCCAATTTTTGGGATAACCGTAACATGCTCTTCCTGAGCTTTGGATGAGAGGGAATGTGGGTCTGTCAATGAGTTAAATGTTCTGAGAAAAGAGACATTCAGTGAATCTAGGAACATTTTATAATAGGAGATGGTAAACCAATCTGGTCCAGGGCGGTGGGTGGGAGGAAAAAAAAAAACAGACATCAGGCATTGGGAGGGGGGAGGATGAGACCAGGCATTGGTTTGGTAGGTGGAACGGTTAAATAGACCAGACATTGAATGGGTGGTTTGGTGTGTGTGTGTTAGATTAAAAAAAAAAGGAGACCAGGCATTGGGAGGGTTTAAAAAAATAAAAAGAGAGACCAGGCATTGGGAGGGTTAAAATAAAATAAAAATGGGTGGTTTGATGGGTGTGTGTTAGGGTTAAAAAAAAAAAAAATCAGACTAGGCATTGGGAGGGAAAATAAAGAGACCAGGCATTAGAAGGGAGGGGAAAAAAAGATGGGTGGGTGCGTGTTAAGGTAAAAAAAAAAAAAAAAGACCAGGCATTGGGAGAGTTAAAGTAAAAAAAGAGAGAGAGACTAGGCTTTGGAAGGGAAAATAAAGAGACCAGGCATTGGGAGGGAGGGGAGAAAAAAGATAGGATCACAGTGCACGTGCAACTGTTTGTGAATGTGTGGCAGCATATGCATGTGACATTGCATGTGTTACTGTGTGTGTACATGTGGCCGCATCTGACATTTCGTGTGTGTACGTGTGGCTGCATATGTATGTGACACTGTGTTACTGTCTGTGTAGGATCAGAAAGGGGCGGCAAAATGTTGATTTGATTTTTGGTATGAAAGTTGCGTTGTGTCAGAACCGCTACAGTTTGGCCAGGGGTCTACCCACTTTATCCTTGTATTGATACAAGCGACTTTCAATCTTGATGTGGAAGCGCTGGTCTCATCTATTACAGAGGTCTGCCAATTTGGCTTTAAGAACTATAAGACTGATACACAGAAGGGCTCAGAGACAACTTTTTGGTATTTTCAATATGAGATATTGTATTTAATAAGTTAACCATAGATGCAGAGTATAATTTTTTCTTATGCGAGCTAGTGCTGATCAGGTGACTACGTCTTCATCTTTGTGAGCTTCCCAAACCACCATAAGGGAAATGTCATGGAGGGAATTATCTTTGAAGTAATTAGTGATGATAGTTTTCAAAAAGGTAGTCCTTGAGTAGAGATCCATTTATTCGCCATGAGTGTTGGAGTCCCGTCAGGGATGGTAGGGTCGATTTTAAGTGAAACCGGGGCGTGGTCGCTCCATATTATGTGGCTGATGTCAGAGTGGGTTACTAATGGAAGGTGTCTATGGGATACATATATATAATCAGTACGGGAGTATCAGAAGTGCGGAGGTGAGTAAAACGTAGAGTGCTTTATTGTCAGATTCCACCAAACTAGCCTCCTGGAGGGGACAAACTATGGGGATGGGGGGGGGGAATAAATTCCATGCCTGTATGCTGGTAAGGGGGAGGGGGTTGATATTTGGGGATGTGTGAACTGGGAGGGGGGGGGGGGGGTGGGTTAAGACCACCTTCATGAACAGTTGTTTGAAGTATGCACAGTGGTCCTTCACCCCCGTGTCTCGTTTTATACCTGTGGTGTATATCAGATCATACACCAGTGTGGCCTTCAATAATGTTTTAAGCTGGAATTGCCAAAAGCAATAGAGGAACCTGGTGTGTACTCGAAATAAGGGACAAGGAGAGTGTCAGTGAGGGCGCCATAAGTCAATTAATAGCGGAATTACGGAGGGCTTTGAAACAAGATACAACCTACAGTTCAAGATCAAATATATAAATAGGTTTGAGATTGCCCATCAAAGCCCCTATAAGGGAGAAACTCCTAATATTATTTTTTTTCTAATATTCAGGCAGTGAGTACCCCTATAGAGTTGTCTAAATAACTAATTCCACTCTTCTCTTGTTATGTTCCTATTGAGGTCTATTTCCCATTTTCTTATGATTTCCAGCTCGGGAATCTGGTCTATTGCCTTAATTACTCTATTACATTTTGCTAATAAATGTTTCATATTCCCGCTTTGTAGTAGTGGGGTCAGCGATTTTACAGCCTCCTGCTCTTCTGAAGCAATTCTACCAGTCAAATAATGTTTAATTCTTAAATATGGGAAGATATATTTATTATAACTTTGTCTTTAAATCCTGAAATGGAAGTACTTTTTCCCCTGATGTTATATCTCCTATAGTTATAATCCCTTGACTTATCCACCTTTTTAGATTCATGTCTTCCATATTATATTCAATGATTTGTATTGGTAGATCCTTCATAACTTTATTCTGTATTTTTATTTTATTTTTAAATTTTAACCAAAAGTTCAGAATATGGTCTAAAATCAATGAGTTTGTACACTTTTTACGGTCTGCCATTCCTTTTCTATCTGTACTCCAGAATACTGGGAAAATATCTTCGCAATCGCACAAAGTCCTTTCTATATTGTGCCATTCTTCTGCTCTAGCATTTTTTTGTTGAGTCACTAATGAATGAGCTAACATGCTAGCCTCCATATATTTTTGAATATTGGGGGCCCCCAGGCCTCCTTGACTGGGTGGGAGTGCAATGACTTTCCTATTTACCCTAGGCTTTTTACCCATCCAAATATATCTAGAGAAGGAGTCCTGCACCATTCTCATCCATACACTAGGGACGTTCAGTGGGATCATCCTAAAGAGGTATGTCCATCTAGGGATGACATACGCCTTCAATACGTTTATCCTCCCCCACCATGATATTTCCAGATTCTTCCAATCACACAATTTTTTATTTGTTTGTTTCAGTAATGGTAAGAAGTTAGATTCTACAATTTTGGTCGGATCAGGTGTTATCTTTATACCTAGGTATTCAAAGTTGATAGTCGACCACTTAAAGCCATACTTTTGCGTTATCCTAATTTTTTCCTCTTTTCCTATATACCTAGCCATTGCTGTAGATTTTCCTAGATTTAATTTATAATTTGATACCCCACCATATCTTTCAATTTCCTCCACCACTTGATCTATCGAATTTATTGGGTCCTCCATTATTATCAGTATGTCATCAGCATACATATTAAGTTTAACACTGCCCTTTCCTGTATTTATCCCCTTGATATTTTTATTACTTCTAATTGCAATTGCCAGTGGTTCTATCGTCAATAGGTATAGCAGGGGTGACAGGGGGCAACCTTGTCGAGTCCCATTCGATATCTCAAAGCCATTAGACTTGATTCCTGCCCCTATAACTCTTGCTGTTGGACAAGAATATAACGCCATTATCGCATCTATAATTAGGCCCTTAAAGCCAAAGGCCTACAGGGTATGTTCCATAAAAGACTAATCCACGCGATCGAAGGCCTTTTCTGCATCTAAAGCAAGAGTCATAAAAGGGAACTTTTTCATTTTACACATATCCAGGATATCAATTACCCTTCTAATATTATTAGATGATAACCTCCCAGGGATAAAACCTACCTGATCTGGGTGTATTAATGATGCTATAATTTGCTTTATTCTATTGGCCAGTACTCCTGCATATATTTTATTGTCGACGTTTAATAGAGAAATTGGTCTATAGTTACCAACCTCTAATGGGTCCTTACCTGGTTTTCCAATTAGTATTATATTTACTTTCAGCATCTCTTCTGGCGCCCTGACTTCCTGTGCTATTAAATGCTTCCGCTAGGTGAATACCTAATTGTTTTTTGAAGAGCTTGTAGAATGTATTACTAAATCCATCTGGGCCTGGTGACTTACTATTTTCCAGATTATTTATTACTGCTAGGACTTCTTGCGTGGTGATAGTTTTATTCAGGGATTCTACCTGATCTTCCAATAGTCTTGGGAGGTCTAATGTATCTAGGTATTTTTTTATCTTATAGTTTAACGGTTTGTCTGGTAGGTTATATAGTCCAGCATAAAATATCCTAAAGGTTTCACTGATTTGTTCAGGGACTTGTATTAACCCCTTGGCGACACAGGACGCACTAGGTCCGTCCTGTGTGCCGAGGCGTTAGTGACACAGGACGGACCTAGTCCGTCCTGTGTCAAAACGAGCACTGAAAGCGGAGTTTTTCCGCTTTCAGTGCTCTAAGGGCATTGTAACGATGCTTCCGTGTGAACATCCCCACTGACTGGTCAGATCAATATTAACTCTATATTGATCTGACCAGTTATGATCTGCCTCCCTCTCCTCACATTTTTTTTAGTGAGGGAGAGAGACAGATCAAAGTTGTAAAAGTTAAAAAAAACTATTAACACACAAATAATAAAACAATAAAAAAAAATTTATTAAAGCAATTCCCTGCGTTTAACCCCTTCCCTGCCACTGATCTTGCATAAGCAGTGATCGTGCACATCAGCGCATTTATTTTTGCTGTTTGTGCATTTTTTAGGGGTTAATTTTTTTTGTACTGTAATTTATTACAGTACTAAAAAGGCTCTTCTAAGAGTTATTAACCCCTTATTTGCCGTCGATCACTGCTTACGCAATGATATTGACGCCAAAGCAATTTTCATCTGTCTGTATATTTTTATTTTTTTTAATTTTTTTTACACATACCCGCTAGGGGATTACATGTAAAGTAAAAATATTTGAGATTTTTTTTTTAAGCTGCCTGAGCGCATAGCGATCAGTAACAGCGAATTAGTGGCAAAGGCGGTTTGGTGATTTCTCAATTAAGCTCACCATTCGCCCTGGTCAGATCAAAATTAATCGGATCAATATTCACAAATATTGATCTGCCTCCCTCTCCTCACTTACATTTTTGTGACGGAAAGAGACAGATCAGTATTAGTGATATAAAATAACATTTTATAAAATTGGCAGGTTTTATGAAATTCTTTCACTGTGTATTAACCCCTTCCCTGCCATTCATCACTGTGTAAGCAGTAATCTTGCACAGCAACAGTATGTTTTGCTGTCTGCACTGTTTTATGGATTAATTCCTTTGTACTGTAATGTATTACAGTACTAGATAGGCTCTTCTAAGAGCTATTAACCCCTTCTTTGCTCGAGATCACTGCTTACGCACTGATTCTGAGGCCGCGGACTCAGGGTTCGATTTTGACCCTATTCAGCTTTCTGATACATCATCTAGCGATGTATCGATGGCTGCTGAGCCCTTGCCACAAGTAGTGATGGGGGTCTACCGATAAAAAAATATATGGTTTGGTGGGGGTAAATTACATTGGCTGGCTTCAAAGATATATCCCATAAAGGACACGGACGCAGGTTGACTACATGTCAAAATTCCAAGTTGGAATTTTGAGATGCGCATCTCACAAATGTTGCCTTCTAGCCAAAAACAAACCAACAAACCTATGCATGGGTGCTATCCCTGTACTCGGGAGATGTTGCTGAATACATATTGGGTTGTTGTTTGGCAGTGATATATACCAGAATCTGTGAATTCATGCCTGAAGTACAATCCATGTGGAAAAAAAACTCCCAAAAAAGTACTACCACAAACTTTTACAAAGGCTGGTGGTAGAATTAGTACCTATACAGTATTAAAATACCACCATTTGAAATACCTTAGGATGTCTATTTTCCAAAAATATATGGTTTGATGGGGTAAAATTCATTGGACGGCTTCAAAAATGTTCCAAATGGAACATGGGCGCAGGCTGACTACATGTCAAAATTCCAGGTTGGAATTGCGCACCCCCTAAATGTGGAATTTTAGACCCAATACAAACCAACAAACCTATGCATGGGGAGTATCCCTGTACTCAGGAGATGTTGCTGAACACATATTGAGGTGTTGGTTGGCAGTGACAAATACCAGAATCTGAAAATTCCTGCCTGAACTACAATGTGTGTGGGGAAAAAATTACATCCCAACCCTTTGACATAGGTTGGTGGTAGAATTAGCACTTGGAAAGTGTTAAAATACCACCATTTTAAATACCCTAGGATGTCTAGTTTTCCAAAATGTATGGTTTTATGGGGTAAAATACTTTGACAGGCTTCAAAAGTGTCCCAAATGGAACATGGGCGCAGGCTGACTACATGTCAAAATTCCAAGTTGGAAATGCACCCCCCCTAACCGTGGCCTTGTAGCCCCCAAATAATCTAACTAACCTACACATGGGTGGTATCCCTGTACTCAGGAGATGTTGCTGAACACATATTAAGGTGTTGTTTGGCACTGACACATAATAGGATCTGTGAATTCATGCCCGATGTACAATGAATGTGAAAAACAAATTACTATCCATAACATTGACATAGGCTGGTAGTATAATTAGTGCATGAAAAGTGTTAAAATACTACCATTTGAAATACCCTAGGGTGTCTAGTTTTAAAAAATATATGGTTTTGTGGGGTAGAATACACTTTTTGGCTTCAAAAATGTCCCAAATGGGACATGGGCGCAGGTTTTCTGCACGTCAGAATTCCAAGTTGGAAAACCAAAAATTGCACCTCTCAAATGTGGCCTTTTAACCCCCAAATAACCTAACCAACCTATACATGGGTGGTATCCCTGTACTCAGGAGATGTTGCTGAACACATATTGAGGTGTTGTTTGGCACTGACATATAACAGGATCTGTGAATTCATGCCCAAAGTACGATGTATGTGAAAAAAAATTACTATCCATAACATTGACATAGGCTGGTAGTATAATTAGTGCATGGAAAGTGTTAAAATACTACCATTTGAAATACCCTAGGGTGTCTAGTTTTCAAAAATATATGATTTTGTGGGATAGAATACACTTTTTGGCTTCAAAAATGTCCCAAATGGGACATGGGCGCAGGTTTTCTGCACGTCAGAATTCCAAGTTGGAAAACAAAAAAGCGCACCTCTCAAATGTGGCCTTTTAACCCCCAAATAACCTAACCAACCTATACATGGGGGGTATCCCTGTACTCAGGAGATGTTGCTGAACACATATTGAGGTGTTGTTTGGCACTGGTATATAACAGGATCTGTGAATTCATGCCCAAAGTACAATGTATGTGAAAAACAATTACTACCCAAAACATTGACATAAGCTGGTAGTATAATTAGTGCATGGAAAGTGTTAAAATTCTACCATTTGAAATACCCTAGGGTGTCTAGTTTAAAAATAATAAATGGTTTTGTGGGGTAGAATACACTTTCTGGCTTCAAAAATGTCCCAAATGGGACATGGGCACAAGTTTTCTGCACGTCAGAATTCCAAGTTGGAAAACCAAAATGCGCACCCCCTAAATGTGGCCTTTTAGCCCCAAAACAAACCAACAAACCTATGCATGGGTGGTATCCCTGTACTCAGGAGATGTTGCTGAACACATATTGAGGTGTTATTTGGAAATACCCCTTCACATTTTAAGGTAATGTTTGCCTAAATTGCAATATATGTGAAAAATTAAAAAAAAAGATTTTGTTCTGCAAACTTTGGCATAGATTGGTGGTAAAATGGCTACATGAAATGTGTCAAAATACCCCAAGTTAAATGCCCTGAGTTGTCTAGTTTTCAAAAATATGTACATGTTGGGAGTCATTCATGGATTTAGTACAGAAATCAGTGTTACAATGTCACTATCGCTAATTTTGAAAGAAAGGATTTTAAAATAGCTTTGCACCACTTATAGTTCTGGCCCTGTAACATGAATAAAAAAGCACAAAAACATAAAAACATGGGCTATTTCTGAACTCAGGACATATATTAGAAACTTTTTAGCAGTGTTTTTTTGTTGTCTCTTGTACATGAGTATACGATTTTTCAAATAAAAGTCATAAAAAAATAATTTTTTCAATTTTTTTGCCATATTTTATTATTTTTTTTACATCAAATGATATGCTATTATCAAAAAAATGGTATCAAAAGAAAGCCCTTCTTATAGCGATAAAAACGATATATAGTTTGTGCGGGTATACTAAATGAGACAGAAATAAATTACAGCAAAACACAAACACCTCAGAAATGTTAAAACAGCCCATGTCACCAAGCGTCGGACAAGCCAAAAAAGTCATGTCACTAAGGCTATAGTTTTCCTTATTTTTTCCTTTTTTAATTTACCTGTGAGTAATTTATCTACTCTATTCCCCTTATAATATTAAGTGCGCCGTGCATTTGTGACATTGCAGGCATAGATGCGTGAACCAGATATATATTATGATGGGTGGTGGCCAAAAGGTCATGGCAGGCAAGGCCAGTGCAGGTCACAAATCATTGTCACTGTTAAACCCATGCGAAGTTGTGGGGGGAGAGGGCATACCAGTCTTGGCATAGCAGAGTTCCTTACTGGCACAGAAGAGTCCAGGTAGCTATAAAAAAATCAAATATAACCGAAATCAAACTGTAGGAAAACTACATTATGTTTAAGGGGAAACCCCACAAGAAGGGGATATTGCTGGCAAGTTTTCCCCATCGATTTGTTTAGAAAATTTAAGGCGAAGGGACCGTTGGGTGCTGTAGATTGGCCCGTTCCTCAGGAGCTCAGATGCGACTTTCTACATAGGCTGCAAGACACGCCCCCAAAGAGAACTCATTTTTAAATTGATAGATGTGTATGGCCCTCAAATTATGTTATAAATATCCAAATGACCCTTGGCAGAAAAAAAAATAGTTTAGTAATTTTAAGCTTTTTTTTTTTTTTTTAAATTTCAGATCAAGATTAAGTTTGTATCTGTAAATGTTATTTAAGAGCGTTTATTAAATTTCATGTCAACACATGGTTTCTATTAACCCCTTCAGGACCAGGGATTTTCTGGGCCAAGGACCAGAGCGATTTTTTAATTTTTAATACGTGTTTGTTGAAACGTAATTTTAGTTACGGTTAGAGTTTTCTTTTGATGCCCTATACATAAAAATAATCAATAATTTAGTATTAAAAAATACACATAAAAGAGGAAAATTTGGGGGGAAAAATGTTTTCCCCATTATTTCCACAATAATAATCTACATAACTAGGACAACACTAACTCACCGATCCTAACTAATTAACCAACTAATAAAAAATAAAAATATAGGTTCCCGACCCCCCAACAAAAAAACTCTGATCGATGCAAACTCTAATTGAATATATTACAATAACATTTCTTTTTTAAAAATTCTAAAATAAAAAAGCTTGTTAAACAAAAACAAAATTAGGGCTACAAAGTTACAAACTGTGATCAGCAGGGAAAGAGTTAACTTTTATTTTTTTTTACACACAATGTGTTGTTTATTTATTTATTTTTTACTTACAGGTCACTCTCTGTGCTTCACTATAAATACGTGAATCACAGGGAGTGTGTGAACACACTGACTTTGCCATCTATTTTGCATGTTAGTTTGAGTGATCACCGCGATCACATGGCCGGATACCCACCGATCTGGTCCAGGAAATTTTCCTCAAACATAGTTCTGAACCTGTTTTAGACCGGCTGGCAGTGTGCTCCAATCCCAACTACTTTTAATGGATAGAAACAGTACAAAGGATCCTACAAGACCAAAAATAAAATAGACTTTAAACAGAATAACCTTCACAAATGAATATAATCATCGTTTTAAGATTTTCAAACAACTCTAGTTCAGCTGGGAAATGTGAAAGAATCATATTGTGGGTATGTGCGCCTTGTAAATATTAATTACAGTACTAAATACCATGCATGCTTTTAAAGGCTACACTTATTCATAAAGTCTCCTTAATAGACTGAATAATTATTTGTTGTTATACCTGTTTAATACAGAACTCTTACATTTTCATAAGGTACTTTCAGGTTTTTTAAGGCTATTATTAATATTATAAATGGTGCTTAAAGGGCCATTGCAAACACAAATGCAATTTTAAGCATTATTGCAGCTTTAAGCATGCAATAATAAAACATGCTCCAACTCCCTGGATTGTGTTTGCAATTTCTAACCATACAACTATTGTTAGGAACCAAGAACCCGACATAAACAGAAAGTAAGATGCAAAACTCCTTTACTAATAATAAATAGAACAGTGATAAAAATAGTTCAGAAGAAAAATCCAGGTATGCCGGGGTTAGGAACCAAATGGGTAATTGGACGAGCGGGAATCAGGAGAACAGAGATTGGTGTAGTCAGGAACAGAGCCAGGAGTCAGGAACCAAGTCAGCCTAGCCAGATCAAACACAGGAAAGGCACTTGGAGGCCGGAAACTACCCAAGAGCAATGGAGCTATTGAAACTAGCTGCTTAAATACTGATACTGAGTAGCAAAAGTCCTGGCTAATGGCAACCAGGTGAGTAACAGTGGTAACAGTAGCTTAAAGGAGCTGGTTGTTGACAACAGCTGAATTTCTCACACTGAAGGAAAAAAGTTTTCTTTTTAAAAAACAGGGAAACCTTGACAACTATGTACTTGAATTTGTGGATGTCTAGATCTATTTCCCTTGAAAATAATATGGGAAGCATTTGGTATACGGAAAGGTGATGTCACATACATGACCAGCATGAAATTCAGGGCCCGCACAATGTATAATGTCAATGTCTGTGATGTCGCTTACATGTGCATTGGGTAAACCCATCTAGTTGTGAGGTCTGATTTTATTGTGTTATCTGCCCAGCAAACTCCATGCTTCCTTGTGAAGCATACAGGTTTATCTGATCACGACGTTCATTCAATGGCAACACGTTACACAAGACAGCCCATAATACATGCTTCCAAATTTTGTACCAACAATTTATTAATCTGTCTCTCTACATTTTTTTTCTCTCTGTCCCACAGGATTTGTACAATTCTTAGAAGGTTATTACATTGTGCTAATCACGAAGAGAAGGAAAATGGCTGACATTGGAGGACATGCAATTTACAAAATAGAAGATACTAGTGTGATCTATATTCCTAATGATTCTGTGCGTGTTACACATCCTGATGAAGCCAGGTAAGTAATATTTCCCTGTTCTAGAGCTCAGATTTTTGGAAGAATTGATGATCTTGGTCTAATAAAGGTTAATTCTAATGTGTGTTGACTTCATATTAAACTAGGCTTGTTTGCTTTTTATATATTTGAAAGCGCACATTTACATTTTGTGTTTATTCTAAGCTGTGATTAGTGTATCACTGTTTAGGTTGCAGCATCACATATTCAGAGCTGTAATGACTCTTTTTCACTTTTTCTATATTACAAATAAAACCTTTTTATAAGCTTTTTATAGTGAGCTCCTTTGATGCATTAGATTGCTTCACTACACATATAGTAATGATACATGCACATAAGTGGCATCTACCTTCTGTGGGATCAGGCAAATTCAACCCAAGGGATGAAGGAAATGGCAGTTCCCACCCCATTCAGACAACGCTGCTGAGGAATAAAACTATATCAAAGCCATTTTTTATTTAATAAAAGTTGGAAAAAAATCATAGTTGCCTTTGAAATGAATTTAGTGACTTGTATGCTTTATTCTGCCTGTTTAGATTAGTCAGTCAGATACACCACAAAAAAGGGAAAACAACTTTTTTCTATACTATAGACTTAAGCGTAGGTGTGAGCTTACAACCCACAGACTGGATAGAAGACTTGTGTAATCTTGGCATTTTTATTTCTATAATCCATCTTTAGCATTGTCTTAATTCATAATAGTTACCTCTATTTATACACTTGATCCACAGACACATGTTTGTCGAATGCAATAGCAACATAATGATATTTGTGTTCGATTTTGTGTTTTCATTGTCCAGGTATTTGAGAATTTTTCAAAATGTGGATCTGTCCAGCAACTTCTACTTCAGGTAAATATTGTTTACTACAGTCAGAATTCCAGAATAGTCAGCAGCATATTACAGGAAACTAATAATATATGAAGATATTGATTTTTTCTAAGAAATGCCTCAGAGACTGACATGGTGAAGAATCAAACATTTTTGTAAAATGGAGAGTAATTTTCGAGGGTCTACTCGTTACTGCCTGATCTGGCCGTTTTTTGGCCAAAATCAGCAAATCTGACATTTGGGCATAATCAGTTTGGGGAAAATAGCATGAGCAGCCCTCTGAATTCCCCCTATACCTAAACCTTGGAAATGCCCCAAATTCAGTTGAAACAGCTGAATTTGGGGCATTTCAATTTGCCAGCAACAGCCGGTGAATTGAACATGAAAGGTGTGAATAAAATATTAAAAAGAACATAATATGACTAGTATATATTAATGTTATATATGAATATATATATAACATTAATATAAATATATATTTTTAAATGTTTAATGTTTTACTCATATTTTTAATTTATAATTTATTTTTACAATACAATTATTTTTACAGATGTTAATTTTTTTTTTACAATTTGGCCTATTTTTCTGCCATTTCGGGAGGACTTCAGCTATTTTACGCAATAGCCTTAGTCCTCCCATTGATTTCTATGGGAGGACTTCAGCTATTTCTGTCTATGTGGAGCTCTTTTTTGGTAAGCAGAATGTCAAAACAAAAATCAACCACATTGCGATCACATCGGTGATGTTTGAATAGCTATAATTTAAGGATCACTGTTTTGAGTTTTGTTTTGAAACTTGGAGCTACCTGAATAGACCCTTAGGTTTACTCACTAAGGGTAGCTGTATATGTACACTAATATGTTTTATTATTTTCTCTTTTAAGAGTTATCTTGTCAAGAGAAATACAATTTTGCATTTTCTATCTGCTTTATTGATCTTAAGTATATTTCCAAAAAGATTTTTGTGTACTTTTCAGAAATATGTGACCTTCAGCTAGAATTGTATTTCAAAGTGCAAGTGGAAAAAGCAAATGACAGACCAATATTTAACATATTTTTATTACTTAGAACAAAACTTTTTTTTTTTTACTTATGCTTCTAATGTATGAAAAATCTAAGTAATGAAAAATGTAGAGCCCCTGGTTTGAGGATAAAGTGGCATGTACTTTTCATAGTATATACCCGTTTATTCTCAAACCGGCAGCTGCCATGCTTCCATGGGAAGCGACTACCTCTCTGTTAAACTCTGACTTTCAAAAGTAAGCATCAGAGGGGACTTTAAAAGAAGGGACCTTAACAAGGTCTCCTCTCTTGCTCCCCTTTGATAACGAGGGTCCCATGCTCCATGCAGACCCTAAACAGATGAGCGGGGATAGGAAATTTTCAGTGCGTACCAGCACTGCCTCCATTATGAAACAGAGCCAAGAGTAAACAAGCTTGTATCTCTAAAGATACACATTTGGTTTACTATGGAAAAGGGGACAAGTTATTTTTAATCTTGCTTCTTTTATGGAACCACAAACCAATGGAAAATATGCAGAATTTCATGGTGGTGGTGGGGGGGGTTTATACATACATAATAGTGCAATATGTCTTGGATAAATAATGTTAAAACAGAAACAGATGATATCGTAACTCAAATTTATAGAAGATTACTCTGTTAATGAACAGAACATAGAACAGTATTATTTGTGTATTTAGCTTCCTGCATATAAAATATACACTTAAAGTATATTCAGAAGTAAAGAGTGCTAAATATAAAAAATAAAAAAAAGTGTTTGTTAGCTCAATATTTGTAAAATTTGGCATTTAGACTATAGCTAGACCTAAATGTTTTGAAGATATCTTGTAAACTGGATTATTCAGTCAGTTGTAGATGATTTTTTTTGATAAATAATGTTTAATACGTTGGATTTCTACAATTTTCCCTTGCAAGTTTTTGATTGAAATATGCTTTCTTATTTTAAATGTATACTATGTTTTCCTGACTAAACGTTCTCTTCTGTTTCATGATCATCTTTTCTACTAATTCTATTTTGTATCATGCTACCCAAACTCTCGGTCTATTCCTTCTTTTTTTAAAATCTTTATTATTTTTGAAAATTCTTTCATTTATACAACAAAGGGGTAGGACTGCGTATAGTACAAAGGCCAGTTAAATTAGAGTAAATACAAAAGATTTTGTTTTAAATATCTAAAAATTCATTCATATCTTTTCATAGCATACATTCATACTGGTTCTCATGGCAGGGGTGTTATAAAAGTGTATTCATCAGGCAAGGGGTCCTTATTCTGGCTAATTCCCTTGTGCCCCCATTTTGTTTGTTTATTGAGTATCAGGGGTTGAATTCCTTAAATTGGGATCAGAAATGTATTTCTTCCATGGGGCCCAGATTCCATTATACTTTTCAATATTCCTAGTTGAGATAAAGAAATATTTCTCCATGTTATATTGAAAATGTATCTGATTTAGTATGTGAGCCCAAGATGGAGGTTCCTGTTCTTTCCATCTACGAGCAATACAGATATTAGAAGCTGCCAGTATGTTTATTTGTAAATCTAGATTTGCTCTTTTTTAATGGAGCATCTATACAGAACAGAAAAACCTGAGGAGTCATAATCCAATCTGTTCCGAACAGAACCTGACATAGGTCTTCCAGTTCTGCCTTTAATGCTTCCTACAATTCCACCAAATATGAGACATGATTCCCGGCAATTCTATTCATCTCTTGCATTTGTCTTAGGAAGATTGAAACATCCTCTGAAGAGTTGTTGGAACATAGTACTGGCGGTGCAGCAGTTTTAAAAAAAACTGTTCATGTAAATGTATCCAATGCACCGCTTTCCTCACTTTCATCCATGTCGAGAACCATGTCTCTCAGTCTCCCAATTTATAATAGATCTAGACTTCTCGGGGATATGCTGTTGCTTTGTTAAGTTTATTATTTTGAAGATAAGATTTTTTTTATATTGCACATATACAAAGGTGTCCAGATCCATATATGGTTTCGGATGGTTAGCATTCATATAGCTTTTCATTTTAATATATGTGAATCCTGCATTATTTGGAAGATTCTATTTTATCTGCAGCTCTTCAAATGTTTGTATGGAAGAGCGCGAAAAACATATCTGCAATTGTTAAAATGCCACATGCAAGCCAAAGTTTTAAATCAATATTCTTATATAATAGGATTTGAGGTATCCAAGTGTTTTGGGTTTGTTCAATAAAAACAAAATAGATCCAATGTATTACCCTTTAAGGGAATTATATTCAGTTCTCATTAAAGTAGAAGCTTGTGTACAGTTATCATTTTTAAAAGTCAGATTTTACAACAAAGAAGTTTCCATATTAGAACATCTGATCAACGCCATAAAGGCAATTTTTACAAATAGCAGTGCAAACCGCTCTTGTGTCTCAGTGTGGGTTTAAATCGTTTGTTGCATCCTTTTAAAATGTCCAATCATAGAATTATATGTAAATAACAACCCAAATGTATTATTTCGGTATTTTTTAAAGAACGATGAACATTAGGCAGTAGAAGTCTTTACCATTAACTACCGAAAAGCCCTTACAGCATCTGATCTAAAAATCTATATTTGAAAACTCATAGCAACTTGACCCATGTTTTTAGTTTTTTTCTTAAGCTGACATCATTGGAATATTTTTTTTAGATTAAAGATTATTTTCCTTATCAAACTTATCATTTAAATAATAAGGCTTGATACGTATTTGTAGGTTTTAGGAGTGAAACCAATTTAGAAGCTATTTTAGGAACCAGATATATGGTTATTAAATAGATTTAAATGCAGAATAATCAAACTTATTAAGCCCTCATCTTAGTCCTAGAATTACCCCTTTGTCAGAAAAATGTTGACCTTGATATTGCCGCCATAGACTTAACTTTAAACTCTCACTTTCCAGGAAACACAGAGTATAGCAGGGGCAGAGCATGACGAGTCTCTGTCAATCAGGGGTGTAACTAGAAACCACAAGGCCATAGTGTGAAAAATGCCCCTCAGACCCCCAACTTCATTGAGCAACATGCCCCACAGTGCCATCATTGTCCCCAAACAGCTTAATAGTGCCAGCTACTTCCCCAAACAGCTTGTTAGTGCCAGCATTGCCATCAAACTCTTTATAAGTCCCATCTTTGTCCCCAAACTGCTTGTCAGTCCATCTCTGTCTCAAACAGCTTGTTTGTGCAATCCTTGTTTAAACAGGTTGTCTGTGCCATGTTTGTCCCCAAACAGCATGTATCTGCTTTATTTACCTCCAAACGGCTTGCCTGCTTCATCTCTGTCCCCAAACAGCTTTTCTGTGCCATCTATGTCTCCAAACAGCTTTTTATGTGCAATCCCTTTCCCTAAACACTGTGTCGCCTTGTCCTCAAACAGCTTGTATTGCCATCTTTGTCCCCAAACAACTTATGTGCTAGCTCTGTCCCCAAACAACTGTCTGTTGCATCTATGTCACCAGAAAGCTTTTCTGTGCCTTCTCTGTCCTTTAACAGCTTGTCTGTGTCCCTGTCCCTGCCATGTACCTGCAGAAATGCTGGAGTGGCTTGTCTCTCTCCCTATGTGCTGATTGACCCTGCAAGGAGGAAGTGGATGTGATGTCACTTCCTTCATGCTATATCAGTGAGACAGCGTGCAGGAAGAAAGTGTCTGCCCAGGTTGCAGTTGCGATCACTGCGACCATGATTGTTACGCCTCTTGCCAATGCAAGAGCTAAAGGAAGCACCTGATAAGTGTACCGGTGTAATCCAGAAGGGCAGGACCAGCGCACATAGCACAAACTCTGCTATATCTGTTTATCTGATATTTCTCTATCACTGTTTCTATTCAGAACACCTTTTTTAGATATAGGCTCTCCCAGATTAGGAAAAACATTAAACTTGACATGTTCTTCTATATTGATCATTGGCATCTACATGGTTAAAAGTATTTGATGTTTATGGCACAGAGGACTGACGTTGCTACCAAACCTCTCCAC
Organism: Pelodytes ibericus; assembly: GCA_036172795.1. Classification (NCBI taxonomy): domain Eukaryota; kingdom Metazoa; phylum Chordata; class Amphibia; order Anura; family Pelodytidae; genus Pelodytes; species Pelodytes ibericus. The sequence goes on along the minus strand of CM069861.1, from coordinate 102,479,344 downwards.
AAATGGCAATTATTTTCTCTCTTTTCACTTCCAGCTACAGCTATGATTTAAGTCACTCACTGCAGTACAATCTTACCATCTTGAGAATGCCTACCGAGATATTAAAGACTGAGACTGCAACTCAGCCTCGGCAGGAGGGTTTTGATATATTTGAAGATGAGGAACTAAGTAACCATGGGGGCAATGGTGAGTTTAATAATTTGACTGTATTGAAAAAAATGTGTAGCATTAACTGACCTTTGCATAGAACGGTGTTAAGTTCCAAATTGAACTTTAGAGAGTTAAGATTTAGCCCTGTAAATGAATACTGTGTGGCATTGGCTAGGCCAGATTACAGTGTTGATGATTACCATATACAAATATATTCTAGTCCTAATGTGTACAACAAGGTCACACAGTGGTAGAGTGACGTGAACCAGAAATCCATTTAAAATGTATCCCTCTTTATTTAAACATTGTACGAAAAGTGAACAAAAGGTAATGAGCCCACCAGACACCAAACAGAGGGGAAAAATACAGGCAAAGTAAGGTAGGGAAGAATCTAGAGGAGGCAGGAGGTATATACGCACATAAATGACTACTTTTAAATGCACGAGTCAGAAGGTCAGTGTAGAACCCTGACAACTTTAGGGCATTTATTCATAGTGTCCATGTTGTCTCTTGGGTGGAACCTCATGTCACTTTATCACGTATGGGAAAAATGCGTTGCCCAAGGGTCTAACAATTGTTTGTTAAACTTGGACTCGCCAGCTAAATTCTAAGCGCCTCAAATAAGTAACTGTGGTAAAACTGGGAATATTCATGTTCCATACTTCCCAACTTTAAAAAACAACCTTCCTGTGTTGGCAAAAGGATGTAGCCTTGATTAGGGCATGTCCTCAGTGGGGGCCTGTTACACATGGATGTACCTATGATTAAAGATTTTAAATGAAACTAGCACAGACATTGTCTGTAACTGTTATATAACTTTGCTTAAAGGCTTCTAGAGAAAATTGGAACATTTGTTGTTGTTTTGTTTGTTTTTTACAGCTATCAACCAGACTATAGCTCTATCGGGATTAATGTCCTACAATATTGGGACTGTTTGTGCTCACTCAAGTATACACGAAGAGAAGTTAAATAAAAATGTACATGTGTATTTGTGAATGTGATGAAACCTGCAGTTTCAATTTAAAATCGAATCTGTTGATAGCACTGGAGGAGCATGCACTCCTCTGCAAAGCCCTTAATCGGGCGAGTATGCTGTAACTGGACTACAGTGAAGGCATTTTATCCATAACATTTGTTATGATAGAACATCGTCAACATCTTTGTGTTATATTTCCACTTTGCTTGCAAATGATTACATAAACAACAATTCATAATTATTTCCATTTCAGCATCACATTTTCTGAAGATGATTAAGCTTTGCTGAATAGCAGAATGGATTTAATGAGGCGCTCTGACATTTTTCCATAACTGATTATGCCACGCTCTCTTATTCCATGTGAATTAGTGCTAGTTGAGGTTTGTCAAAAGAGACCTTAAGTCATCTTCATTACATAAACAGCTTCCTTTGTAATCATGAAGTAATGTTACATAATCGTCATAATTTTGCAGTCATAGAAATGTTGAAGTCCGATAACACAGTCCAGCAGCACTCAGAAATATTATAAAGTTTCCTTGTTGTCTTGTCGCTGGGTTCACTCTTTCCCAGCCAGTTATCATGGCTCAGATTGCACTCACAGGAATTGCCCCAGCACCCAGGACTTACCCCAGCACACAGATTGCACTCACAGGACTTACCCCAGCATGCATATTACACTCACTTGCTGAATGCACCCAGCGCCCATTAAAAATATAAGCCCCATCCAGGTGCCCATAAAACTATATGCCCCATCCAGGTGCTCATAAAAAATATATGCCCCATCCAGGTGGTCATAAAAAATATATGCCACATCCAGGTGCTCATAAAAAATATATGCCTCAGCCAGGTGCCCATTAAAAATGTATATCCCAGCTAGGTGCCTGTTAAAAATATACATCCCAGCCAGGTGCCTATTAAAAATATACGCCCCATCGAGTTACCTATTAAAAATATATGCCCCATCCAAGTGCCTATTAAAAATATATGCCCCATCCAAGTGCCTATTAAAAATATACGCCCCATCCAGGTGCCTAATAAAAATATAAGCCCCAGCCAGGTGCCTATTAAAAATATTCATTCCATCCAGGTGCATATTGAACATATATGACCCAGCCAGGTGCCTATTAAACATATATGACCCAGCCAGGTGCCTATTAAACATACATGCCCCAGCCAGGTGCCCAATGAAAAATATATGCCCCAGCCAATTACCTATTAAAAATATGCCAGTCAGTTTGCCCAATAAATATGCTACTGTTTGCCCATTAATATAAGCCTAAGCCAGGTGCCTATTAAACTCCCCCTCTCCCTAGACTTTGGGCTGGATCATTTTGACTGGCAGGGGCCATAGTTTGCCGTCCTCTGCACTAGAGGTAAAAGTTGCTGGACATGATTTTATGTTATATCCGGCGGCAGAAACAATTCGGCAATGAGAGTGTGAAATAGCATGGCCCAATTAAATACGGCATGTAGCCAGTTACTATGTATTTGCAGCCTGCTCACTCCTGCTTAGTAGGCATATTATACTACATTTATAGCATTTGAGCCAATGATCAATTATATTATTTTGCATGGTTCTGTGTTGCTTGATTTTGGTCTGGTCCCCATCCATTGTTGTTGAAAATAAATAGACCCCCTTGTTTTTTTAGCATTCCTAGTGCTTAAAGATGACTGTTTCTACCTGTTCACACAACATATTATACCTGTATCTTTTTTTAAATCTTCGATTTAAAAGTAATATCAGGAAGTATTACTTTACTGAGAGGGTAGTAGATGTATAGAATAGCCTTCCAGCGGAAGTAATAAAGGTAAACACTGTCAACGATTTTAAGCATGCGTGGGATATGCACAAGGCTATCCTAGATATAAGATAGGGAACTGGGGACAAATAAAAGTAGTTTGAAAATAGATAGGCCGAATGTGTCGGCAGATAAGAACCATTCTATGTTTCTATGTTTCTAGATCAGTGATTGTGAACCTATGACAGGCATGCCACAACTGGCATGCCAAGCTCTCTGTTGTGGCACGCGTGGCTAGGGGGGAGTTGAGGGGCTGAAGCCCCTAATCTAGGCTCCATTACCCCAAATTGAAAATTCACTTCTAAATAATTATTTACTGAAATGCTATCCTGTTGTCTCCTGAGCAATAACAGCAGTATTATTGCCCAGGAGCCAGCAGGATAAGCATTTCAGTAACTGCACAACCCTCCACATCGCAACTTGGTTTAATCCCCTCAGTTCCTCTCCCGACATCAGCTTGACAGATGACATGCCCCCTGTTCACACATCAGTGTAACTTTTCTCTCCAGCAGGTCTATAGAAGCTCTCCCAAGCAGAGACTTATTGCAATATATGTGTGAGTATGTATACTTGTGCTGTGTGTTAGTGTGTATACTTGTGCTGTGTGGATGTGTGTTAGTGTGTATACCTGCGCTGTGTGGATGTGTGTTAGTGTGTATACCTATGCTGTGTGATATGTGTTAGTGTGTATACTTGTGCTGTGTGTATACTTGTGCTGTGTGTATACCTGTGCTGTGTGTATACCTGTGATGTGTGTTAGTGTGTATACCTGTGCTGTGTGTATACCTGTGATGTGTGTTAGTGTGTATACTTGTGCTGTGTGCATACTTGTGATGTGTGTGTGCATGATGTGTGTTAATGTGTATTCTTGGTCTTGTATGTGTATACTTGTGCAGTGTTTGTATGTGTGTATACTTGTGTTGTGTGTGTGTGTATGTGTGTATGCTTGTGCAGTGTGTTAGAGTATGTATGTGGGTATTCATGTACTGTGTGTGTGTGAGGTTTCCTTTACTAAACATAATATAAAGCACTGTTGGGACTGTGAGGTCAGGAACATGGTTGCATGCAGAAAATTGGGCACTCTGGTCCAAAAAGGTCCACCATCACTGTTCTAGATTATGAACAAACTAAATGTGCAGAATGGTTGTTTTCTGTTAACACATGCTATGTTTCTATGCATAGCAGTGAGATTGGTGTACAGCTCCCCATGTTGCCAATCTAGAAACACCCCTAGCCCACCATTAAACATACAAATACACACAATAATATATGCTTACATGTAAATGTGTTTTACCTTGAGTTCAAGCTCTGAGGCTCCTATCTAATTACTTGATCGGATTCTCGCATGAGTCCTTGAAACCCGTGCTGCCTATTTTCTCACTACAGACAGAAGCATCATTAATTTTCCTGCTTAGCAGGTGTGCTTTCTTTATATTTATCAAGAAAGCCTTCTTTCTTTTCTGGATTCACTTCTGGAGAGATTTTTGTTAGTTCTCACTGACTCATTGCTCCCTCCATTATGTTTGATTATATTATTGCAGATAGACTTCTCGCCTGCTCTTCTAACTTTACACCTTTAAAATTGAAATTGCTTATTTTATTGTAGTTACGTTTGGTTGAGCCTGGAACACTTATGTGATGACAATAACCAATGTATCTTTTGCAGTCTCATATTAAAAAACTATTAAATATCAGAAATATTACCAACAGCCAGTACGCTACTACATGTAATAAATCAATATTAAATATCAGTTACCATAACCATAGATAATAAGTGCTTAGCCATTTTAAACCATATTGATTGATATTGACATACATTCGTTGCTGGTCAATAGGTTGGAAGAGCTGGTTTTACATCCCCACTGTGAAGTGGTTGTGACATTTGGACCCTTTGGTTCACCCCAAGAGATAGAGTATACCATAGTGTATTAGCTGTGTCTGAGTCCTTTCCGTTTCCATACAATAATATAAATAGTATGCTCGAGCTATCAATGACTTCAGCTAACAGCGTCAATAAACAATAGAAACACACAATATTTTTTGTTTAATCATTTTTTATTGCGTTTAATATAAGGGTAGGTACAGAAAAAAGACAAGGGGGGGGGCAAAGGGGAGCATGTTTATACAGCAGAAAAAATACATTGGTCAGAATATTAACTTTGCATGGGGTTACTCCAAGTCTCCCCATCCTTATATACTGGTGAGTATCACCAGACACAAATCATGTATATAGGGGAGGGAACTTCAGAGGGTGGAGGGGGGGGGCAGACAGTCCATCAGCAGGTAAGTAAATAACCAAAATAACATTTTTTTTTAAAGAGCTCTCAACATTCAAGAGATTGTGCAACAATGTATTCGACGCTTAATCCAATGCATTGGGTATGATACAAAAACAGACAAAGACATACATAAAGAAGAAAGAGATTGATGGGAGAATCATTCCTAGTTAAGTCATCTGTAAAATTCCCTTGGTAACAGCTGGTAGAGGGAGCTGTGGTCGTTTCACTGGTTCAGCTATTGACTGTCTGGCATGAAATTAACTGTTTAAGTAGAATCCAGAAGACTAGGAAAATGCTGAATTTCATCCTACCAAGTTTTGTAATCTTTATAAACACTTTGAAGACTCAACTCGGGCCCCCACAAGGGCTCCTAATAGAGCCAAAGAAACATTTTCCAGACATAAACATTTACTGAATCCATGACCCCTGGTAAAGAAGTTCAACTGTGTTAAATATATTAACTTAATCTCTGGAAAGTTGGTACCACAGGCCTATTTTAGAAAAAAGGAACTCAAATCTCAAACTCAAAAAAAGATTCGGGTAAAAAGAAAAATCTGTTCTTGAGGCAAATCGATATTTGGGCACTTACCCCTTTTGTATAATTTAGATTGGTCCACATAGACCCATTTGTAACTTGTCTGCCTTCTGGCCTTTTTGGAATTTTAGCTCTCTACTCGCAATACAGTTGTGCCCAATATATCTAAAATTACATTGGGTCCTTCCCAATTTGCATGGAAGGGAGAGTTTCTGCAAACATGTTGTGCTAAAACAAGAGATTAGAACTGTGACAGTATTCTTGACAACAACACTAGCTCATAATTAGAGTTGAGCGAACCCGAACCGCAAAGTTCAGGTTCATACCGAACATTACGTTTTTTGGACCCCGGACCCAATCACGGACATTCCACTGCAGGGCAGCCATTCAACAAGTGTCATTAATAAATGGGAGGCTAAATCGCCTAAACAAATTTAAAATGACAAGTGAGCTATTGCTGCCCAGTCACTGATGCAATAAGGGGAGGGGGGGGGGGCTGGCACAGGTAAAATCCTGCTGCCCCTACCTGTGCCAGCCCACCCTCCCTGCAAATAATGAGGGGGGGACCTAATGTCCCCCCCCAGGTCCCCACCCTTTGCCTGCGGGTGGGGACCATAAAATAATGAGGGGGGGACCTAGTGTGTCCCCCCCCCTGTCCCCACCCATGAGCGGCGGGTGGGGACCACAAATAAAGTGCCCAGCCCCTAGTCACTCCCCCCCAATAAAAAAAATAACAATTTTATACTTACCATTTCATGTCTTCTTTTTTCTTTCTTTCACGGTTGAAAAATAATCCATCTTCTTTTTTCTTTCTTCAGCCCCCAAAAAGTCCAAATAAAAAACAATAATGCGCGCCGCAAAAAAAAACCAAACAAGCTCAAAAGAAAAAAAAATCCACGGGTGATAAATAATCCATCTTTTTTTTTCTTTTTTCTTTCTTCAGCCCCAAAAAGGGCAAAATAAAAAACCATAATACGTGCCGCAAAAAAAAAAAAAAACCAATGCAAAAAGAAAATAAAAAATCCAGGGGTGAAAAATAATCCATCTTCGCCCATGGAGGCCCCGCCCTGAAATTAAGCTCAGAGCACTCTGATTGGTTGGATTTCAATCCAACCAATCAGAGTGCTCTGTGTCATTTTACACAGCGTGGGAAAGTTCTTTTAAATTTTCCCACTCTGTTTAAAATGGCTAGCACTCTGATTGGTTGGTTTGAAATCCAACCAATCAGGGTTCTCTGAGCTTAATTGCAGGGCGGGGGAAGGCTTTATAAGCCTTCCCCCGCCCTGCAGAGCTCAGTCTGCGCTGGGCCCTCCATGGGCGAAGATGGATTATTTTTCACCCGTGGATTTTTTTTGTTTTGTTTGCGTTCGTTTTTTTTATTTTGCGGCACGTTTTATGGTTTTTTATTTGGCCTTTTTTGGGGCTGAAGAAAGAAAAAAGAAGAAAGAAAAAAGAAGATGGATTATTTTTCAACCGTGAAAGAAAAGAAAAAAGAAGACATCAAATGGTAAGTATAAAATTGTTATTTTTTACATGTTAGTTTATTGCCCACCCCCCTCACTATTATTAGGGTGAGGGGGGTAGGTAGTCATTTTTTTTATTAGGGGGAGAGTGACTAGGGACTGGGCACCCCTAGTCAATTTATTTGTGGTCCCCACCCGCCGCTCATGGGTGGGGACTGTGGGGTGGGACATTAGGTCCCCCCCTATTATTATTTTAAGGTTCGCACCCGCGAGCAATGGGTGGGGACCGGGGGGGACATTAGGTCCCCCCCTCATTATAATTATAGGGTCCCCACCCTCATTATTATTATGGGGTTCGGGTTCGGGGTTCCTGTTCGAGCTCAAGTTCGAGCCAGAACCCAGACTTTTAAAAAAAAGTTCTGCCGAACATCCAGGTGTCCGGTCAACTCTACTCATAATGCTTCAGCTGTATCCTTAAATAAATAATCTTTTTTAAACTTATTTTATATTAATAGAATATTATTTATGTTTCATTTCACAATGTCATTTGTTGAAATGTGTGATTTAATAGTGCAATAATGTTGATTCATAATTTGAACTATTGTCAGTGGGATGACCTTTTCTTAAACACTTTTGGAAAAGCATCACAACAGAGATGCAATAGGTGCCCTCACATGCTCATTACTATTGCTAGCAATGGGATTTTTATTTTTTTTATTTATTTTTAGTAGCACTAGTTTACTCCCAGTAGTCCCAGACTATTTAGAGAAGTAACTTCCCATCTCATCATGTCAGCATGGATGAAAAATAGATTAACAATAGCACCCTAGCACAATATAATATTATTATTAAACACGAGACATTGCTAAATAAAACACATTACACACTATCATTATTAAACAAGTGAAAAGGGGTATATTATGCATGTACTGTGAACCAGGGACATGTATATGTATAAAATGTAAAAGTCATAGAATTTTGCTGCATTTTCCATCTTCATCTGATCTCTGATTTTCAACTATGGGACCAACAAGATTTTCAGATAGTCACTAATGTTTTAAATGTGCTCAGCTTCAATATTTTATGCTTCTGGCTTTGTTTGTTTAAAATCTATTGGCACTCTTGCCAAATAGAAAGAAAAAAATGTAGCATAGAGCTTATCAATAACATGGTGTGAGTTCTTAAGCTCTACAAAACAACTGAAGTATTTTTGTGGATGTAATGTTAACTGATCTGCTTTTATCATAGCGTATATACTTCTGATCGTACTTTATGAGGTACTGATTTAGCTACTAAAATGTCCATTTTTAGACAATTAAGAAAATAATACTGTTGCTTCATTTTTCCAGGTGTCTTTGGAATTTGCAGCGAGCCGTATATGAAATACGTATGGAATGGTGAGCTGCTGAAGAATGTAAGGAATATAGTACATCGTGACTGGATTCTGTACATCATCCATGGATTTTGTGGGCAGTCAAGTATCCTTCAAATCTCTGAAACATTGAGTAAAACATCTTGGAAAACTGCCTTTATAATTTTTGTGTTTTGCTGTTCGCCATCAAATCAACTGTTTTAAATAAAAAAAATAAAAAAATATGTTTAAAAAAAGATATAAAAGTAATCTTATCCCTTCTACCTCAAAGGCTTCAAGAAGATCTACGTAGCTGGGATACTTACTGAATGGATGTGTTAGGAAGGGTTTACTTAATTAAAATTACTTTGCTTAAACTTTTATGTTTATTTAAATCAATTTCACTGTAAATCAACTAACATCACACACTGTCCCTCTAAAAGAATATCTTCAAATTGATTTGGTCCTCCTACGATTTAGTCCAGAAATAGTTTAGAAACGCGTAAAGTGTGCTTCACACTGTGGAAGATGCCATCCTGGCAATTTTTCTTGTTGCTGAATTTTTACATTGAATAAAAAATTGGCGTTTTCTACTGACAAGTCGGGTCCAGTCTCCGTATTTACCATTACAAACATAAGTTCCCAATTTTGCAACCACTTTTTTTTTGTCCTTATAAAAAGCCTGGAAACTCTCATCAGCGATGCCTGTCAGGTGGTCCCTTTTTGTTACCTATTTATAGAACTATAGATCTATAAAACTCCTATGTGGACCAAAAAGACAAAAAATTGAACCCGGAGAAATTAAAACCTCACTGTTTTTTTCCTTGCATTGTACTAGTTTACTGTTGAAGAACACAGTTACTGAGACCTTTATTCTCTTTTTTTATGCCACCTTCATTATTTAAAGCAACAATATGAAAAGAGGTCCACCATATGCATGATGTTATAGACAACCATTGCATACCCAGAATGTTATTGTCTTGACCAATACAATACATGTAGTTAATCTTCTTATTGATACAGATAGAAAATTAAGAAGAGATTTATTGGAGCAGATTTTTCTCCATGGTAAGTGAAAGAACAAACCATGAACATCATTATTTTAGGCCCTGTGTATGCATATTATTTTGAATAATGATTCAACGATTCGTAATGAATAACACAACTTTCTATTGTTCCTACAAATATGCACACTTTTACAAAAATCTTTCAGATTAGTGCTGATTAATATTTCCTTTTAAGGTTGAGTAAAAAAAACTTGTAATACATTTTTCCACTTGTGCATGATTTCAGTTTTTAGAAAGATATTTTAATTCACTGTTAGTTTTATAAGTTGTAATTGTAATTGTAATAGAAACAAAAAATGTGTCAACCATTCGGCCCATCCATTCTTCCCAATTTTCTAAATACTTTTATTAGTCCCCAGTTCGCTATCTTATATCTAAGATAGCCTTGTGACTATCCCACGCATGCTTAAAATCCTTCACTGTGTTAACCTCTACCACTTCCGGGTAATGAAAAAACATTAGCCGTATGTACTAGTGGACAGATATATATATTTATTTGGAGGGTAGACAGGCATAATAGACAATTGTTTGGAGTTGTTTGCTTTACAAGTGTACAAAACATCCGGACGGCTATATAATCTTATATATATCCCTGCTCACTTGATTTATTTTCCTGGAGTTCAAAGGAAATGTAGAATTTGCCTTAACCTGATTTCTGAGAACTGCTTATTTACGGTCGGCCGGTGTACGTGACTTTAATGGCAAGGAGATCAAGCAGATTTGCTGGAACGCGTTTCTTAAAGAGAGGAGCAAACTGTGAGGTAATATGAGTGTATCTTGTTCAGCGTTCAGATTTTTATTACAGACGTTAATCAGTCTTCGTCTATTTTAAGATCTAAGATTACCTAATGAAGAAAATCATCATAAAATGGTATTTACTTGATTTTGTATGCAGCCAAATTCAGAAATAGTCATTTATGATATTGTACAACAGAACATTGCAAAGATTACAAATTCAAGGGCACCAAGTACTGTTATTTAGTTGCGAGAAAATAAAGAATTAAATGATTGCTAGTAAACAATTAATTGATTAAGAGGCAAGCATCATGCTGCTACAGTACAATTTATCTCTGAAAGAAACCTTTGTCCAATGTTAATCGTATGATAACTTTCAAAGTTAGAACAGCAAAATCACTTGACTAATCTGCCTATTATTGATCTTAAAAGTAATTATCTCATTAGTAATCTCATTTCCTAATTAGTAACCCATATAAACTTGTAGTCCCTCTCTGTAAGTGATTATACCTACTATCATGGATGGAAATACCAAGCATTTCCTTCCATTCAAGACAATAAATTAAAGGGAATAGCTTAAAACAAAATACCACCTTATTAGTATATGGTGATATGTGTACAGTTTTTACTGTGTGATTGTAAGTTTAAATTTGGAACACCAACAGCTGTATGCTATTATATCTGCTAATCTGCTATTTGTTTTATTTTTTCGGGATGGGGAGGGGGAGGGGTTAGGATTTGCTTCACATTTTATATGTTATTTATGTGTTCTTATTAATGATTACAATAACTGCACTGATTTTTAAAGTATTATTTTGATTGTTCCATATAGTTTACACAAACTAAAATTGAAAGATAAGAAAGATAGAAAACTGGAGTTATTTTAAAAGATGTGTTGTCTGTCTTTTGCAGGGAGATGTGGCCAATGAAGTAGAGACTGAGCAGATAGTACATGATGCCTCTGTGATGTCATTTGTGGCAGGGAGCTATTCTTCCTATGTCCAAGTCCGAGGTTCTGTTCCTCTCTACTGGTCCCAAGACATCTCCACGATGATTCCAAAGCCACCAATTACGTGTAAGAAATGTTACGTGCTAGACCTGTTAGAATATTTTAAGTTTAATATTGTAAATTGTATTGTATAGGAGTAAAGTCATTTTACTGTGTTGGCCTGTGCATCCACACATGTAATTGAATGGCTACTACATGCTGGAAAAATATTTTGGAAAGAGAGCAAAAAATAAGTAGAATGATAAATACCATGTTTTGAATTGATTTTGTACATGTTTTTTTTATCTGTTCTTCAGTGGATCAAGCGGATCCATATGCACATGTTGCTGCTTTTCACTTTGACCAAATGTTACAGAGGTTTGGTTCACCCATTATCATCCTAAATCTTGTTAAGGTAAGCGACATTCCTCATTCAGCATTTTTTAAATTTAGTTTTGTAAAATGCCTTCTTTAGACTCTGCGGATTATTCACCAGAATCCATATTGTGATAAATGATTTGAAAGATGATAATGGTTTATTGGGGACCTTAAAATGAAAGCTTTAACCATACTTGGTGGCCTTTATTTCTCTCAAGTTGTTGTAGCTAATTGATCATTGTGTCAATGGAAGTCAATGGAACTTGTTTATCAGGCGAATGGTCTAAAACAGAAAGTCAGAGTCAAATATATACATTTCCATCATAGAAACATGATGTCCAACACAAGGGGGAAGCTTACCAAAATAGCTACATTTAGAGGAAAATGTCAACTTGTAGCCGATCACATTTCAGCCACATGGAGTGCTTTTTCCCATTGAAGTCAGTGTGGAGTTAATGTGGCCAACTAAATTTACAGCTTCTTAGCAAGCTAAATCAAAGTCATCCCAAGTTTTAGGACTATAATACAGTTAATAAAAATCATGTTTTACTAATTAAAACCCATGTATAACAAATTTTCTATCATCATAAAAAAAATTGTAGCTTAAAAATACACATCTTCTCAAGCTTAAAGGAAAATTAAACGTTGTTTAACCCTTGCTTCCTTAAAGGAAGCAAGGGTTAAACAGTACATGTGCCGATAGAATTTAGTAAACCCGACGTGTATCTTAATAGATACACGCGGTTTACTTTCTGCTGTGTCTCACCCGCTCTGACAGCTGAATGCGAGGCTCATTCCCTGCTAGCACAGCGAGAGACCCTCGTTTTTGCATGGGATCAACAGGGGGGGACTTAGTTAAGGTCCCCCATGCTGATCTCATCCAAAAACAAGGGTCTCTCTGCGCTATGGAAGCATGGCAACTGTTGGTCAGAGGATAAACTGGCGTGTACTATCAAAAGTACACGCCAGTTAATCCTCATACTAGGGACAACTAACTTTCCACTTGTGCTTCTATATTAGAAGCACAAGTGAAAAAAAAGTTTAGTGTGCCTTTAAATAATCTATAATTGTTCATCTTAATGGACATGTTAATTTCAGTTATTTTTAGCCAGTTCTGTCAGATTACTTTAATGTGTTTATTTGCTTTAAAATGTTAATTGTCACCTATCCGTGTGTTGATTATTATATTTATTAGGCTTTTTGAGAGGGATTTCTATTGTGCTGGTCTATGTGTAAAGATCCAACAAACATACAGCAATAAAAGTAGTACTCAAGTAGCGACTTAAAAATATTATTTTCTTGTAAAGCAACACCACAAATTTATTGCAACTTCACTCACAAAGAGCTGTGGAAATTGATTTAGTCAGTCTAAACGTGTGTTATTTCTGTGAAATCCCTTTTGATGCACAGAATTGAGTTGTATGTAAAGAAGGCTGACGTGCCAAAATTAGCATGAAGGAAATGGCTCTGAAAATTTCAATCAGTGCATCCGATGAACGCTGTTACGCGATGATATTTCCCTTGACCGGGAACGGGGGACTAATATTTGTAGCCATAACACAAAAGCGCTAAAAATGGCTATTCTCAGCCGAGTGTTAGAGAGTAAATAATACTAAAGCACACAACATGTATCCCACGGGGTAACACAAGTTCTTTAACAAAATTAGTGTAGATAGTAATTTTTAGTTGCTTGAGTTGATGCCATCACCTACACATGTTTTTATGCTGTGAATGCAGAAAATTAAACATATGCAAATGGATTAGAATACATATATTTTTTAAATGTGGCTTGATAACCAAATTCCACATGCAATATTTTAACTATCATTTAATGACATTAAAACTTGACATCTAACACACATTGGCATTTATATCTAACAATCAGTTCCTGGACATTGTTCGAAAAGTTGAGGTCTGTCCCATCTGGTTGTTATATATATATATATATATATATATATATATATATATATATATATATATATATATTATTCAGTGCAGAAACAGACCTTTTGTTTTTATCTGCCACTACCAGAGGGGAGCAACGTGGATAAAAAAAAAGTTAAGGTGCTCTGGATATTCCCCTCTGCTCTACTTCTATGTGATGGATTTTGTATGTATAATGAACGGAGTCCTTTGCAATGAGTGGGATACTTAGCCTTCAATTTTGTTTGTTCTTGCGGAGACCTTCCTACTTCCTGATTAAGTGTGTTATAAAATATGAGTCAGCTCAGTACAGAAATCCATTTAATGTGCAGTTGGCGTATCTGGTTCCGGTTGAACTGCAAAATAGAGCACAAGCAGTTTAAATTTTTTGACCATATTGAGTACAATGAAATGTTGTCTCCTAAACATACCTCAATGTGGACGATTATGAAGTAAATATAACCATTATATTTTTCCTGATAAAGTGGCAACTCTAGAATTCATAGGGGGTATTTATTATAGCCAATTTTAGAGCAAGGTCCTAAAAGTGAAGTGTTATGGATAGAAAATAACACAGGTTAAATGTCTATTTACTGTGTATTCCTGCTTGTACTAACTCACTCAAAATGGCTGCTAAAGCACCCCCTCCCGTCGACTGAACACCTCGTGTAAGAAGATCCCGTCTGCATCCGGAGTAGCATTCCAAAGATAAGGATGACACCACCTTTTGGGGAAGTGCATTAGATAAGACACTTAACACTTAACCAACTAAAGATGTATTCTCTCTGTTATCTTGCTTTCTTCTTCTGATGTATTATTTCCTTTATAAGGGGCTTGCCGCCCCTCTGAATAAACATTCCAAAGTTTTTCATGAAACTGAAACTTGTGTCAGTGTGATGTACTTCCTGCGTGCATGCACCTGTTATTTCAGCAATTTGGACAGAGGCAGATATTCAAGTAGACATTTCGTCTAATCCAAAACAGAAGTAGTCTGCATTGAAACCAGTGGAATGTTCCTAGTGTTTAGGCCAATTTTAGGGCTTTGCCTCGGAATTGACTTCATAAATGATAAATAACCCCCATAATTTTTTAGCATCTTCAAAAGTAACCCATGGCTGAGCTAGAAACAATGTATAAATCTAAACATATAAGACTTAATTCCCTGAATTACCCCTTTCATCAATAAAGAGAATTTCAAACCGAATTCAGCTGATTTGGAGAATTTTTCTAACTCTGCTACTTTGGCTTAAGTTTAAAATTGCCTTCTCAATACCGTGCAATTCCCTCTTTCATGAATAAAGTCTATAATGTAATAACTGTCCATCAGAATCTAGAATGGGTGACAAAATTACATTGTAAGGACAAATGACATAGAATGTATAATGGAACATTTGTTGATAGTGTATTGTTTGCTTGGGGAATTGTATCCTACATAACACAAAACAACAAAATATAAAGTGAATTCCATACTGTACTAAGAATTATAGGTTGTTACTTGGATTGTGATAATAACAAATGTTTTGATTTCTTCTTTTCAAGATATACATTAAATATTAATTTGCTTCATACAGAATACATAAATGTGTTGTTCAAATGATCTAGTGATGGTATATGATGTATAAATATGCATAAAGGGCAAGGAATTTACTTTTAAATAATTTTCTCTTGCATCTTCGTGGAGTGTAGACATCACTTTATTTTGTTTATGTTTACTGACTTGGGACTTCTACTATAAGTTAATCAGTCTTTGGTGTGCTATAGAGTGTTTGTTTGTTTTTTTGTTTTGTTTTCCAATATTTAAAAATTAGTACTAGCATTGAAAGTGTTACATAATTAGGGATTATTCTAACCTTGGTGTAGATATAATCTAAATTTTATTAAAGACAGGAGGCGAGTATTTGCATATCCTTCTTTACTGTTTAACCTCCAGCAGCAAAACAGATAACAGTATAAGAGAAAAACAACCAATCAGAAGATGGTAAAATAGCTGTGTTAGGCAGTAACATTCCTCTCCACTTTCTTTGATGTGCCGAACAACTGAATTATGAGCCAAAAACCCCAACGAGGGAAAAAAGGGCAAATGTTCAAACGATAAGAAGCCAGATGTAAGGTGACATCGAGAAACTCTGAAGTCGATCAAGCTAGGAGAAAACAAAGCGACATAGTGAAAGTAAACTGTCCACCATTATTATTGATAACCAATTGTCACGGAAAATTTACAAGGTATACGACTGTCATAGGCATAAACATGGCAGACAGAGCAATATAGAAAGAAACCCACATGTAGGAGTCATAAAGGGAAGGTTAGTAGGGAAAACCTAATCTGGGAGGGAAATACTCGCCTCCTGTCTTTAATAAAATTTAGATTATATCTACACCAAGGTTAGAATAATCCCTAATTTTATGGCAAGACAGGAGGCTTCGTATTTGCTATTTTAATGCTGAACCAATAACGAAGAAACTGCGTGGGTCCGCGGGCGAAAGTAGAAGGTACGAAAGGTCGATTCCCTGGACCAGTCTGCTGCCACAAGTACGTCGGACATGGACCCCCCCCCACCCAATTTAATAGCCGCAGACGCCACTGCTCCGCAGACAGAATGTGCGCCAAAAGAGCCGTCGATGCTCGCGAGGCATAGAATCCATTTGATCCAGCGAGCAATCGTCAGGGCGGAGTCAGGCTGAAAAGGCCATACTTATGAAATTAGCAATTATTCGTGGGTCAAAGAGCGAAGCTGCGCCGTAGAGGACAGGTAACAACAGACAAAGTGGGCAACGCAAAGCTTGGGCCATCCGGACAATAGGGATAGAACACCATCGAAAAAAAAAGACTTGGTTCTTTTGGAGATAGTTACAACAGTGCCCTCGGCGAGGAGGAAAACAATGTAGCATCAAATGCTCGCACATCCGCGACCCTCCTGAAAGAAACCAGACAGAGCAGTAGCGCCACCTTAGCGGAAAGCTTGTGTAGAGAAAGAACGTTGTTGTACGGCCAACATTCCAGAAATGAGAAGACCTTGGATACGTTCCGAATGGCAGAATACTTGTATGGAGTAGGTCTAGTTGAACAGATCCCACACAGGAGGCGACATATTGATGGGTCCCTGCCCACGCTCACGCTTTCAATAGGGACGTGAGCCACCGAGATAGCCGAGCGGACAATATTGATAGTACTGTAGGACTTCCCTTGGGTAAAGAGAGATGCTAAGAAGTTCAAAATATCTACTACAGGGGCAGTAAAGCCAAAAATGGCTCGGCCGTTCCATGCTGCCATGTGAGTTAACCACCATTGCAGTTCGAGACAAACTTCATCTGTGAGAGAGAAAAAGATGTTGTAGGATCCTGAGACACAATCAGCCACTGCATAGCCAGTAATGTAGGGGGCCTGGAAAAATCACCTGTATTGATGTGAGTCGTGAAGAAGGGAGTTAAACATGTCCGTCATGTGGGGGGCCAATACTTTGTGAAATTTCTTATAGTATTGTAAGGGGTAGCCGTCAGGTCCTGGGCATTTCCCAGACACATATTTTTTAATGGCTAAGGCAAGCTCCTATGGGGTAATTGGCCCCTCTAATGAGTCATCCTGTTCAGTCAAAAGTTTGCGTGTGATTGCTTCCTTGAGATATTTAGCAGTGGAAAATCCCATCCGTCTAGGACTTAATATACAACCAATTAGGTGGGGAGGTTTGAGATGACGATGGCATCCTGGGTTCCATTCCCTGTGTAGTTTTGGGATCCGGGTCTGTATAAAGCAATGTAACAGTTAATTATGGTACATCAGAGGCCAATATGTGTAGTTATTCTCCCCCTACCATTGAAATTAGTTTCCCCGTGTACCCTCCCTTTCAACACTATGTAGCATGATAATGGAAACCAGTAAGGGCGACTATGTGAGAAAGGGTATACATTTCTGTCAACTCTGGTGTCCCTGGGGCCCTTAAGGTTTTATTACTCCACTTCACCTTGGCAATAGGGTACACAGCTTCGGGAAAGGTCCACCAACATTTGTCTGCTGTCCATGCAGTGATTCCAGGATGTCCGAGCTGCCATCAGAAGTTAGGTTGCATTGTACCTGCTAGTCCTTAGGTAGGCTCCAGTGGACATCAAGAGGGGGTCTCTAGGATCTACTCTCAGTAGTAACGCCTTTATTCCTCTTGGGTTAAGGGACCAGGGGATGATCGTGGCTGTGGCCTATGTGTGGGATCAGGCCTCTTCTCCCTGACCAGGGCGCGGTGCTTGCGGGGGTCTGTTCCGTGTCGGTGCTCGAGATGTCAGTAGCCAGTTCGAGACTTCCACCATCTCAGAGCCCCCTTATTCAGATGTTCTGAGGCCTACCACGGTTATCCAAATCTTCTAATAACAACCTCATCTCTCTCAAAGCGGTTGTGTGGGTTGCGAGTGCTGCTTGAGCCTGTTGTGAAGCCAACTGAGCCTGCGGTATAGGAGTTTCGAGCGTGTCCACTCTGCGTTATACTTTCCTCTTCTCTCGTGTCACGACTCAACCCGTATTCAGGCTCATCCAAGCTGTATCCAGGCTTTTCAGTTTAATTTCCTGCATTTTGCTATTTTGTCTTGCTTCTTTGTTATTCTTGTTCCTGGGTTCTTTTCTGTTCTGCTTTCCTTGTGTTCTGTTTGTCTTAGTCGTGGCCACAAGGGGGAATATTTCAGTCCTGGCCACATGGTAGCATATCCTAGTTTCAGGCCACAGTAGTGGCGTTTCCCAAGTCCCTGTCCTTAGTGGCTCCTGCCTAGCCTGGCCCCATAGCGGCACCTGCCTTTGCCTAGTCATAAGACCGGCACCTGCCTAAGTCTTGGCTATAGAGCAGCACCTAC
The DNA here is from genome assembly GCA_036172795.1 of Pelodytes ibericus. Classification (NCBI taxonomy): domain Eukaryota; kingdom Metazoa; phylum Chordata; class Amphibia; order Anura; family Pelodytidae; genus Pelodytes; species Pelodytes ibericus. The sequence continues at coordinate 102,460,870 of CM069861.1, read as the reverse complement.
CCAAACCTAGCAATAGTCTGGTACCTGCCAAGTCTAACTCCAACTGGCACCTGCCTAAGTCTCGCTAGTCCGGTACCTGCTGAAGCCTAGCCATGAACCGGTACCTGCCTGAGTCTGGCTATTGTCTGGCACCTGCCCAGTTGGCCCCAGAGTAGCTTCTGCCCATGCCCTGTCTTGAATTCCTTCAGTGGAATGCCCTGTCTTGAATTCCTTCAGTGGCATGCCCTGAGTCCCTTCAGTGGCATGCCCTGAGTCCCTTCAGTGGCAGGCCCTGAGTCCCTTCAGTGGCAGGCCCTGAGTCCCTTCAGTGGGATGCCCTGAGTCCCTTCAGTGGGATGCCCTGTCCTGTCCATTTAAATGTAATCCTTTGTCTCTAGCCTTGTAATCTTTTTCTAGCCTTGTTCCCTGTCTAAATTATATCTTGCTCTTGTACCCAGTTCCTGGGTTTTCTCTGTTCTTTGCTTTGTTCCGGTTCTGGTTTTCCTTTGTCTGTGATTATGTTCCATTCCAGGTTTTCTGATTCCCTCTGCCTTGTCAGTTTTTATTTAAACCACACCTGTTGCTGTTCAGCCCTTTTGCAGCAGTCTACAGGTATTTTCTCTGTGTTTAAGTTTCTATGCCATTTATGTGTCTTAGATTGTATTTATGCTTTGCTATATTATGTTTTAGTTAGGGACTTGCCTAATGTGAGGTACCTTGAAGTGGTTGGCAAGCTAACATCTAATTGGCCAATTTGGTGAACCAAACTCCCACCTTTGACATCTTTAGTATTAGGGTAGTTCTTGTAGTTATGTTTATTCCATGTATGTGTCTCTTGCGTTCCTTAGTCCTGTTCCCTGCAGTATTCTTATGTTACGTTTTCTGCAACCCTGAGCCTTGCCTTGTCTTGTTTATTATTAGTTGGTTTCTGTTTTATCTTGCCCATGTCTTGCCTCTGTACTGTAGCCCTGGATTCTGTATTTCAGTTCTGCTATTTTGCAGTTCCTTTTCTGTTTTAGCTCTGTTTAGCTATCATTTAGTTCATTTCCTCTCAAGCCCTGGTACCTGGATACAGCAGCTGCTTCACAGGGCCTGGTTGTGGCTGCAAAGACTTGGGGTCCCAAACCTCAAAGCGATTGCAGTTACCCAGCACCAGGTCCTGTGTCTCCACCCTGCAATGTGGCTCCTGATCTCAGGCGCTCAGGGTCCCTTTACCATCCCGGACCCCATGCATTACATCTAGTTTGCGCAAGTTTCTCCTTGATCATCTGTTTAACGTCATCAATGAAATTACTTAAGTCCGCTTTCGAGGGGAGAGACTGGAACATGTCTGTTATGTCTTCCTTGGATGCTGCTTGAGTTTGCCTTGGAGTGGAAGGTCCCAGGGCATCTGTTCTCCCTTCAGCCATCGAGTCCCTGGAGTCTGTATCACAGGCCTCAACAGGCTGTGAGGCCAGCAAGGCCCGACGAGCAAAATAGTCTCTGAAAGACGAGGCAGAGGTCTTCGTTTTGGGACCGGGGGTACCCCTGTCTTCCACTCCCCGTCTGGATCTGCCCATAATCAAAGTCTGTTCGGTTTCAGCTATGTTAGATGCTTTTGCAACGGGCAGTTGGCGGGAGCTCAAAGATTATGCTGCCATTTTCGATCAAGGTTAGGCCATGCCCCCAGATATTTCATATTTCTGATGTTAAAAGTGAAGTACTAAAGTTTCAAACTATATATGCATGCTGATTCCATTGCATAGCCTGGTTGAAGCCAACAGAATAAAGTACCATTATTTTTATTGTTCTATTTAACATGAAACCTTATTTTTTTTCATTGTCCAATATGTTGGAACAATCAACTTACCTACGAATCTTCAGATAGTTGGTGCTCCCTGTTCTACTCCAGCATTGGTATCTTCTTCAACTTCTCGGAAGCCCTTTCACCATCCTCAATCCTTCAATGTCATTCTTCCTAACTATTCACATTCATATTGTTCTTGGCCTTGTCCATTTGCGTTTTGCATTTGCATTCTCTTTGGTATTCTATAATTCGCGTTTTGTATCTTTCATAGAATTCACAGCATTCTTGCTCCCATTTCCATTTACCGTACTTTCTTTCTTCCAGCTTAAAAGCTAAATGCCTGATGTATACTTAGATAACAAAATAGATAACCCAAGTATTTGTTTTCTTTGGTATGTAGTTTAAATGGTACTTCATTTAAGTGCCTTTCAAAATAATTTGAAACACAGAGAAATGGCTTTTTAGATATTAAAAATAAATGTTTAGTACATCTTAAAGTCCAGAACACCTCTACAGAAGAAACAAAATCTTGTTACTTTTTGTTGAGGTTAATTGCAATAAGTGATCTAAACACAAACAATTTGTAAAGACATGACCATTGTAAGGAATTATGCTCTGTTCCTTGTAATACGACTGTCTTGGTTTGACTCTGAAGTACTGGATCCAGGAGAGCTCTCTCACAGTGAATAACTGAGACCGACACCAATGCAACTGTGAAACAACTCTGATTTTAATTGTTTAGACAAGCGTATATAAACGAAGATAAAAGCATTAGTTACTACAATATAATTGGTTATTCTGATATTCTAATATGCAGAAAGGTGTGTTTTACAAAAAAAATGCACTTAAAAACGTAATATGAAAAATAGTGTTACAAAAGTCGTTCTTATGGAAAATTACAAAACTTTCAGAGACAACTTGTTGATGTTCCAGAAACCTCTGTTCTGGCCTTGGAATAGTAAGATAAGACCATTCTCATAACAATTACGCTACTGGCGTGATCTGGCCTTCCAGAAGCTGCTGCAGACATCAGCTTCTTTGACACACTGTCGACTTTTAACCCTCACAGATCCAAATCCTTTCAACCATGAAGTTGCAATTTTATACAATCTGAAATTTCTCTTAAATCTATTTTATCATAGCGTCTTTGTAATTAAATGGAACCTTTCATTCACAAATTACATTACAATGTTCAGCCATATATGCAGTTTTTATTGTCTTCAGAATGATGATTGTGTACCCAAAGATTTTGCAAGTTTAATAACGTCATTTCTACATAAGCTATCTATCACAATGTACAGATGAAAATGTTTTGGAGGTGGTCTTTGTTTGACTGTTATAATTGTTGGGGATAGAGATACCAAAAGTACCCGAGGTAGCTCTTTTCCACTTCTTGCAGAAACTCTTAACAAGAGATAGGAATTACTTATTGATTTGTGTTATTGATGATTAATGTTTCTACAAAAATAGTTTACGCTACTAGATGGTTAAGAAAGGAAAGCCCTACCTGGAATCAAATGATACAACATAGAATCAGTGGCGTTCCGAGGGGGGTGCAGACCACACCGGGTGTTGACATCCGTGCTGCCGGCATTGCCCTGCAGCGCATCACGCTCCTTAACTTTTTTAAAAAATTTTTTATGACAGCCGCATCTGACTGGCATTACTAAGGAATATTTATTGGACCCCATGTGTATAATTAAGGGACTCTGGTGTGGCATAATTTATTGGGCTCTGGTGTGGCATAACTTATGGGGCACTTGTGTGTGTCATAGTTATGGGGCTCCTGTGTGTGGCATAGTTAATCGGGCACAGGGCCGGCCTTAGGGGTGTGCGACCTGTGCGACCGCACAGGGCGCAACACCCCAGGGGGCGCCCGCCCGGCCGGTAGATAGGAAAAAAAAAGCCGGTAGTGGCACTGGCTGGGGGAGATCAAAAGATCCCCCCCTCACCAGCCCTCTGCCCGGCATTCTCTGCTTGGTCCGGGGAGGGGGCGGAGCTAACCGGCACAGCGGTGTAGCTCCGCCCCCACCCCGGGAAGCAGAGCAGAGTCTGCTTCACGGGGAGCCCCGGGCAGCATGAGATAGTGCTGCTCGGCTCCCCATGCTTGCATTAAGCATGGGGAGCCCGAGCAGCACCTTCTCTTGCTGCCCATGGCTCCCCGTAATGCAGACTGTGCTCTGCTTCCCGGGGTGGGGGCGGAGCTACAACGCTGTGCCGGTTAGCTCCGCCCCCTCACTGGATCCACCTTTTCAGGCAAAGGTAAGGGAGGGGGGGAGAGAGACAGAACAGGGGTTAGGGGGGAGAGACAGAACAGGGGGAGGGGGAGAGAGGCAGACAGAACAGGGGTTAGGGGGGAGAGAGACAGACAGAACAGGGGTTAGGGGGGAGAGAGAGAGAGACAGACAGAACAGGGGGAGGGGAGAGACAGACAGAACAGGGGTTAGGGGGGAGAGACAGAACAGGTGCAGGGGGAGGGAGAGAGAGAGAGAACGGGGAGGGGGAGAGACAGAACAGGGGAGGGGTGGGAGAGAGACAGACAGAAAAGGGGCAGGGGGTAGAGACAGAACTGGGGGAGAGAGAGAGACAGAACAGGGGACGGGGGGGGAGAGAGACAGAACAGGGGACGGGGGGAGAGAGACAGAACAGGGGACGGGGGGAGAGAGACAGAACAGGGGACGGGGGGGAGAGAGACAGAATAGGGGAGCGGGGAAAGAGACAGAACAGAGGGAGAGAGAGAGAGACAGACATGGCAAGGAAGAGGAAAGGGACAAACATGGGAAGGGAGAGAGACACAAACATAGGGGGTCGAAAGAGGCGGGGGGGGGGCACCACGGGGGAAGCCCGCACAGGGCGCCGGAACACTTAAGGCCGGCCCTGATCGGGCTCCTGTGTATGACATAATTTGTGGGGCTCCTGTATGTGGCATATTTAATGGGCCAACCTGACTGGCATTACTAAGTAATCTGTTTGACATGGTATTGGAGGAAATCCAGGGGGTTGACACCATGAGTTACCGCACCAGGTGACACCAACCGTAGTGACGTCTCTGTGTAGAATATCAGCATGAAATGGAGATTAGTATAGACACACTGAAGGGATCATGGGTGCCTTTCAACAACAGATGGACTCCTTGGATTGAGAAATACAAATTATATAAATTGGGGACAAACCAATAAAGCAAGAATGTTTTGCCCCAATTTAAAAAGTTAAGAGCATAATTAGAATTTAATAAAGAATCCTTCCATGATACCAGAAAAAGCTTTTCGCTAAAGACGATATACAAATCTTCAACCTCTTGTATTTGTCTGTATTTACTTGTTTAACATATAGATAATAAGAATATTAAAGTCAGTGTTGGATGTTTGAAGGTTTTGTATGCCAAATATTTTAATCATTTTTGCATGGCAGGTGCCACTTTAACTAGGATTTTTCAACATGTCAGTGTCCCTTCTAATCTTCATTATGTTCTTTAGCACAGTGTGTGTCAACTCTCTGATGGTAAATATCTCTATTTGTGACACAGGGAGTAAAAGTAGCACATCTTTTTTTAATCGAGTTACCGCGACCCATTGGTTACTGTTTTTTACAGGCATTGAAAGGGTGAAGGCAGGAACATGCAACCTAGTGATTTGCAGCTGCTCATTCATTAGTACTTTTAGTAAATCATCACATGGTACTTGAAAACCAGTTTTCTATATCAAGGCACTCCACAAGAAATGCATTCCTTCTCTTACATATTCCCTTCGGCTGCCAGTTTAAGGCAGACTGTGCCAGCGTTTTATTTTGAACTCTCGTTTTTGGTTTCTAGGCAACCGACGACATTTGTTGGATCCCTTAGAATAAATGCAATTAAAATCATTTCATTTTCTCTGTTTTCGTGAAAGTCTCCTAATCCACTTTTTTTTATGAGCTTTGGAATTGCAGCATGAAAAAAAATAATACAAATGATTAGTATTTCTGTGATAATTAATATCCATTCATCTTTTATCCCATATGCTTTGCTATGTGGACTGATCGATTTTGATGTAAACAAGTAGAAATATGTTGAAAAGAACCAAGAAATAAATGTATGCTGTCTCTATTTATAGATTCCGTTTTGAAACGCCAATGCAGGACGCAGTATTCAGCCTCACCAGGCTCTGACATGTGACTTGCAAAGTGTTTTTTTTTTTTTTTTTAACGTGGCAATTGTAGAGCGGATGGAAATGTGTACTTTTTAGAATCGCTGCACTATGATTCCAGCATTAATGCATTTTCATTCACTTTCGTAATTGAAGTGTATGATTCCCTATTAAGTGTAGGCCCAAATTATGACGCCGCATATGCTGAGATATTATTCCTAATTAAATTTTTAAACAACTCTTGTTTTTTATTGTCTTGCTAAAATGTCAATGGTGTTTATAAACATGTGCACAGAAGACGCAGCCATGCCGAGCCTGAAGCTTTAAGTCACGTTTAATCACAATAAATGAAAATTGGGCTGTATTGTCTGTGTGTTCTAGTAAAGGCTCAGGCAGCTTTTAGCACAGTCTAGGTCAGTATATTATGGGGATTACTAAAATAAAATGCCATTGTAAATAAGAAAAGTGTCAGAGCCATTTATTTGGTCAGCAATATACAGAGCCTTATTCAACAGTAAATCAAATCTGGGTGCTTTTAACATGTAATTTTCCTGCCAGTTGACAGGTGTGCTCCTCACATTAAAGGGAGTCCATTACCAATGTGTCCCCCCTCCCTTCTGTTTTACCTGCTTGCATTAACTTTTTAAACATTTTAACAAGTCATGTTACATTTTAACATAGGACCCCTTATTTGATAGCAGCTTCTTGCATCCATTGAACTTGTGAGTTTTTGGACAGTTTCTGCTTGAATTTGTTTGCAAGATGTCAGAATAGCCTCCCAGAGCTGCTGTTTGGATGTAAACTGCCTCCCACCTTCATAGATCTTTTGCTTGGGGATGCTCCAAAGGTTCTCAATAGGATTGAGGTCAGGGGAGGATGGAGGCCACACCATGACTTTCTCTCCTTTTATCCCCATAGCAGCCATTGATGCAGAGGTATTCTTTGCAGCATGAGATGGTGCATTGTCATGCATGAAGATGTTTTTTTTAGGGAAAGCATAGTTCTTCCTGTACCAGGGAAGAAAGTGGTCAGTCAGAAACACCACATACTTTGCAGAGGTCATCTTTACACCTTCGGGGACCCTACAGGGGCCTACCAGCTCTCTTCCCATGATTCCGGCCCAAAACATGACTCTACCACCGCCTTGCTGACGTCGCAGCCTTGTTGGAACAGGGTGACCGGCCACCAACCATCCACTACTCCATCCATCTGGACCATCCAGGGTTGCACGGCACTCATCAGTGAACAGGACTGTTTGTAAATTAGTCTTCATGTATTTTTCTGCCCAATGCAGCCGTTTCTGCTTGTGAGCATTGGTTAGTGGTGGCTGAATAGAAGGTTTATGTAGAGTTGCAAGACTCTGGAGGACTCTACACCTTGATGTCCGTGGCACTCCAGAGGCACCAGCACCTTCAAATATCTGTTTGCTGCTATGTAATGGTATTTTAGCAGCTGTTCTCTTGATCTGATGCATGGATCTGGCAGAAATCTTCCTCAATGTGCTTTTATCTGCACAAACCTGTCTGTGCTCTGAATCAGCCACAAATCTCTTAATTGTGCGATGATCACGCTTAAGTTTTCATGAAATATCTAATGTTTTTATACCTCGTCCAAGGCATTGAACTATTTCACTCTTTTCGGCAGCAGAGAGATCCTTTTTCTTTCCCATATTGCATGAAAATGGTGCTCTGCTTAATAATGTGGAACACCCTCCTTTAGTAGTTTTTCCTTAAATTGGGCTCACCTGACAATCTAATTATCACTGGTGTCCGAGATTGTTTTCAGTGATCAAAAGAGCCCTGAGACACAATGCCATCCATGAGGTAAACTGAAAAACAAAATATTTAATCTTTGTGACACTTAAATAGAATTTGCATAATAATTTGGAACAGGGTGTACACCTGGTCGCTGTGATCGGCTGTCACACTGGGTGTTTCCAGGGGCCATCAGCAGACATGTAAATTTTACCGCAATTGCGGTATGCCAGCGTTTGGGAAACACTGCTACTTATCCGCAAAAGGTACACGGTATAGCAGAAGGTATAGCAAGTAATTAAAATAATGAATGACTATATATGATGACAGAACCACTTTAATAAACAAACAATGTACCATCTGCAAGGAAAAATAACTATATCTTGGCTCACACTACTTTTATTTACCGATACTGAGCTGAAAGGTTTATTAACCCAGAACATGACACATTTCCCCATTTCCCCAAAAGCCTTGAAGGAACACACTTACATCCCAGGAACCATGTGGTTTCATTTATTGTTACTATTTATTAATGTAATGTATGTCTTAAGCATTGTACACACAATGCTGTACAATGGATACACTACAGAAGTCTGTAGCATAATAAAAGAGAAACAGTGTGAATAATCTATTCTCTTGGCAGTTTGATCAAACATCACTTGTTAAATACAGATGTGACAGCTGCATGCCATAAACGTAGCTGTAGCAGCTTACTGTGACCTTTGGCAGTCAGTGCCACAGCAGTAATTATTATACAGGAGTAATGCTGTAACATAACGATAACAAAGTGTAATACTGATATATTTCAGCTAAGTAAGAAATGTAATTGCTAGAGAAGTACTTGATCAAATGATATGCAAAGAACCTGCAGATATGACGAGTGACTCATTTTGCAGTAGGAGGTTATGTATGTAGGCTGAGGAGATGTATGTGGGCTCAGGAGGTGTATGTGAGCAGAGGGTTGAGTTCTGATCAGAAGTTTGGAAAGAAGCTAGTTAAAAAACCACTCCGAGAAGAAGAAAAAAAGAAAGGAACGCATAACTGAAGCTGACACTGAAAAATGAATGCATTAATTACTTTTTTAATTAGATTTTGCAATTTTCACCTTTTGCAGGCTTCTCCTTGGGGATTCATGCCACAATGATGTTTCCAGTTCTGCACAAAAATCGGTATTCACAGCCAATCATGGGGCTCACTTAGAAATGCATGTGGGATGCCCAATGTGCATTTGCATGAAGTCAGCATTATGCTAATTAGTACTCCCTGTGCATCTCATTGGAAAGACATGGCAACTCGCTGAGCATATATGCACAGGTGTACTGCAAAGAATTATGACCCTCCTGGAGGGCTGTTCATCTTCAGGGAATATGTGATGAATGAAACACAAAGACAAATGTATACAGAAGTATATACTGATATTGAATTGGGTTACTGGAACAGGTTATAAAGCATGTAACCTACACAAATCTTGAAATAATACAAAACACTTAACTTGACTTAAAAGTTGGTTTGAACTTCTTAAGGAGGCCCAACACTTCCTCAGAAAGCTGATGGTTAAGCATTTATTTTTGAAAAAAAGATGGTATCAGACCAACTGAATCCCAATAAACTGACTCACCAATATGCTAATTAATGAATTTGAAAACACTGAGAAGGTTTAAAAAGACTTCAAAGACTGAACAATTAGCACTGTGAAGAACACAAAAGATCCTTCGTAAAAGGGGCCAATATGTGGGCGGAATGGTAGAGATGAGCCGCTCCTTTTATGTGGAATTATCCAATAGAATCTTGGGGGACCTCATTATATATAACAAGTTAAAGAAGGATCCTTCTCCTGAGTTTAAACAGGAATTAAGTTGTATTGAGAGTTCAACTATCTGAATCAAAAAAATCGTTACTTGGCCATTTTTGTTTTCTGCCTCAAGTGTCTAGAGAAACCTCCTGGCCAACCCATTATAAGTGGGATTGGTTCATTAACTGCAGTACATCTGAGTATGTAGATTTATTTTTGCAAATATATGTAATAAAAGCTCCCTCATTTGTGATTCAGGCCATATCCTTAATATTTTGAAAGAAGTTCAGTGGTCCAAAGGGATGTTGTGGGTCATGGTGGATGTCACATCACTGTACACTGTTATTGCACATCATAAAGGTATTCCGGCAGTTGGTACTCAGTTGGATAATGACACAGATATGTCACCATCACAAGCACAGTTTTTATTTAAAATTGTGTGGGACAGCCATAGGCACCAGGTTTGCGCTGAGCTATAAGAACATCTTTGTGGCGGATTGGAAAGCTAATTCCATATGGCAGAACAATCCCTTTAGCGCAAACCTAGAGCTCTGACGATGTTATATAGATGAGGTATTCATTATTTGGGATGGCACTAAAAAGAGGTTAGAAGATTTTATTTAATTTATGAATCAAAATCAATATGGTTTACACTTCATGTCTCACATTCACCCCACACGTATTGATTTTTTAGATCTCACTTTATTTATAGATAAAAGTAATATTTATTCACCCAGTTTTTTTTACACACACTGATGGTAATAGTTTTGAGTTTTCTAGTTGTCACCACCCAACGTGGCTCCGCAGCATCCCAAGGGCCAACAAATGTGTATACATTGAAACTGTACAGAGGATGATGATTTTTCACAACAAAGTAATGTTTTAAAACAGATTTCTTAAATGCAATTATCCAGATGATTTATTGAAAGATGGCCTTCAACAGGTGAGTAAGCTGAAGAGAGAGGACCTATTGGTCAAAAAAACTCCAGATTCAATGCAGATTTCACCTTCTCTTTCTTAATCCGATACAATAACCAAACACCCCAGATTAAACGTGCACTGAACAAATGTTCACGGACTCTATTCTTTCTTAGACAGATTTTTTTTATAATTACTAAATGCTTTCATTATTTTACTATTTTGTCCAGTTCTGTGCAGTATCACAGCATTTCTTCAATTTTTTACTGTTAATGACACACCTAATGCTATTTTCTGCTTCCTTCATAAGTGAAACTTTTAGATAATCCCATTTCTCCTGGACTCCAATTAACCCACTACAGTGTGATAATGATTGCAATACGCATTTGTTAATTTTAGTAAAGTCGAATCTTCTAAAAACTTTATTTTTTTGGGTTTTAACTGTTCTAATAAACTACACCATAGTGATCACTAGATCACAAACTTTTAACTGCAGTAATACCTAATACCAAATCTCCATTTGTAACACTAACACTAAATCGTATATGCAGGCGATATGCCTGTCACAGACCCAGCGGTCTTGGGGGGGCCCCTAGAAACAATTTTTACCGGCAGAGGCGCTGGCTGGAGAGATCAAAATATTTCCCCTCACCAGTCTCTCTGCAGGCGAGCAGGCAGCTGAATGTCCTGCACTGTGGATGTTAAGGGGAAATCCTGGGTCTGCAATGTGGGTGATGGGGCATGTCTTGGGTGTACAATGTGGATGATGGGACATGTCATGGGTGTGCAATGTGGGTGATGGGGCATGTGCTGGGGTAAGTGCTGGGTCTGTATTTAGGGTACTGGTGCATGTCCTGGGTGTCCATTGTGGGTGATGGGGCATGTCCGGGCTGTCTATTGTGAGTGATGGGGCATGTCCTGGGTGTCCACTGTGGTTGATGGGGCATGTCCTGGGTGTGCACTGTGGGTGATGGGGCATGTCCTTGGTGTGCAATTTGGGTGATGGGCATGTCTTGGGTGTGCAATGTGGGTAATGGGTCACACCCTGGGGTGCTAGTTTATTTCATGGCTCTGCAATGTGGATGCTGGAGCATGTCCTACGTGTGCAGCCCTGAATTTGTCATGCCTGGGGTAGCACAAAACCAAAATACACCACTGGTCCTGGGTGTGCAATGTGGGTGATTGAACATGTCCTGGGTGTGCAATGTGGAGTGTGGGGGTGGGGTCCCATACCCCATTGGTTCTGTAAGGGGCCCCACAATTTCTGATGATGGCCGTGGTAATATGGCTGCCTTCTTAGCTGGCTCCTCTATTACTTGTTTTAGAGATAATCCCTGAAGGGGGTTTAGAATATGTGTACTCCTGGCACAAGCAGCTATTTTGGTTTTCCAGTTCACATCAGGAAGATTAAAGTCACCCTTGATGATAACTGTACCCCTTCCAAGTCATTTTACCTATTACTTCAACTAGTAGCTAATTTGTTTTGCAAATATCTATATCTTACAAGTTTCATCAATATGGGCATGAAAACTTATCTGACAAGTTTCATGTATATGGGTATGTTTTTCATTTTGCATTGGAAAATAGATACTCTTTTCATACCTTTATGCCACAGTGGAAATGAATATAGAAAAAAAAAAAGCACTAAAAAAAAAAATACAATTATTTAAAAGTTGTTTTATTTGTAAACTAGCTTTACTACCTGACTCTCCCCTGGGATTTAGATTCTTGTATGTATAAATGTAAAATTCCCTTATATACCCTTACATTAAAGTGAATGCATCACATGAAATTATCTATACATTATATTATCCAAATTGCAAACACATGCCTAAATTAGAAAAATGTTTTTTAAATGTGTCTATGGAGTCTCCTGGGGCACGGTATGCAAATTACACATTTCCCATTGAAAAGCAGTTAATTTGCATACCGTGCCAGGCTGTGTCAGAAATGCAATTCAGATGCCACATTCTGGCCCTTGGTTCATTTGTGTTGGAGCCAAGGGATCAGAAATGAACGTAGGAGGGACTGGGGACGTTATGAATCAAATACAGTTTACAGTAAGCTGCCCCCCCCCCATAAATAAATAGTTTAGTTGTCCTTTAACAGAGCAGCGGGTACTACGGTTTGTCACAATTATAAAGCACAGGTATGTTTTTACTGTGTTAAAGGGATGCCATCATTATAGCTGGTGTAGGTAATTAGTAATACTTGGCAGTACATCTATGGCAAGGCATTTTGAACACTGGACCTTTGCCGTAAATACTAAAAGTGCTACAAATCATGTATAAGTAAATCAGTGATATTTGTTTTGTAATACTGGATTCCATGCACTGCTGAATATTTAAAGAGCATAATGTTAATCATTGGTTTATTGTATTGGTAATACAAAAATATATTGGTTTGAAGTCATGTTTATTACATTAAAGTTTTCTTATTAATCATGCTTGAACTGTTTTCTTCTCCTGTAGGAGCGTGAGAAGCGTAAGCATGAGAGGATCCTGAGTGAGGAATTGGTTGCGGCTGTTACCTATTTAAATCAGTTTATACCCCCAGAATATTCCATTCTATATATTCCTTGGGACATGGCTAAATACACAAAAAGGTGACATCTAAGAGAGAAATTAATGAAAAATCACCTATTTTTCTAGTTAAACCTGTTTTAAATCTTGACGCACACGGGAGATGGATGATTTGATAAACTGATGATATGATAGAAAAGACCTCACAGTCCTCCCTAATCTTGGAAGTTATGCTATTGTCACAAGTTGCACATATACATAACACCTTGCTTAATTTACAAAAGCAAATATTACTTTAAAGTGGACACATGGTAAAAAAAAAATATTCTTAATTGAAAACTAAATGCCCACTTTAAAATGAATGAACATTGTGTATAATGTTGTTATCCTGAGATATTAAAGTTTTATTCAAACACTTATCTTAGGTGGAGTCCTTCAATTTTGCATGTTATTGGTCCAAAGAGTGTTGCGCAATCTCAGTGTATCAATGTATTTAACCAGTAGTACATCTGAATCTTAAAAATCTTAAAATATCAATTAACTTTATACACAATGCATTGTATTTTCTTTTTAAATGTATATTTGCCTCTGTGATGAATGTGTGAAGACTGACACTTTAAAAAGTTGCATGGAGAATTAACAGCAGCAAGCAAGAGTTATCAAATGTGATTAGAAAACAAATGCCTTAGTTTAACATTTATATATTGGGAACAGTAGAAACTAAATAAAAACCCAAACATGATCAAACTATAGGCGTCATGCCTATAAAATTTACTTTACTCACATTTTAATTAGGCCTTAGGATTTTGAGAAAAATTGAGTCAGATGATCAACTGAATCAATTAGCAATAAGAGACAACACACATCCGCTGATTGCTTTCAGTTTTAAGCAGGCAGTACCTATTCATCAGAGAAAGAGCTTGTAACTTAAAATGTGCATGCTGCAAAATTCATTCAATAAATTTCTAGGGTTAAGAAAAAAGTATTTGAAGAATTTCTGCACAAATATCTAAGAATTAGTCGTATTTAGTCATTAGTGAATTTCTGACACTGTGAATTTGTTTCATTTTTTTGTGTGTTACAGCAAACTCTGTAATGTTCTGGATCGACTAAATGTCATTGCTGAAAGCGTTGTGAAGAAAACAGGTTTCTTTGTTAATCGTCCAGATTCCTATTGCAGCATCATACGGCCTGATGAGAAGTACGTAGTTTACACTTATATCGAAGTGCAAGGAATGATATGTTTTATTTGTTTTTAGCAATAAGATAAACATATTGATTTAAAAGGGACAGTTTAGTCCCCAAACTCACTTTGGTGCAAGATGGAGATTACTGCTCGTATAATTTTATCCCTGTGTGATTTGATGCAGGCATTGTGTATAAATCACATTTTAATATTTGACTCAAGCCCTCCCCAGAGATTACTCTGCATGTTTACTGCAGGTGCAGCAGCACTGATTCTATACACACTGAGGATATAAAGTTTTGTTTCATTTAGTAACTTCCTGTCCTCCTCAAATTGAGTCGATTGAGTGGCCTATGAGTGACCTTGCTCTTGTACACAATAGGATCTTTTAACAGTGCAACACATTGTCTGATGACATCACTAAAGAGACAGGATATTCCATTCATTTCAATGGCATTATTCTCAGTGGTACCTGCAGGAAAAAAAAAAAAGGAAATTACTTTTACACATCTACTGTGGGCGGTCCTTGTTTCTTGCAAACTGCTGTAATTTCACAGTTTCTTCTAGCTGTAAGTATTTTATATTCTAAGCAATGCAAACTGCATTTAAAAGTACTTTGAAAGCACATTAATATGCATTAATATTTTGAAGATGCATTTTGGGCACTAGACAGTCCCTTTAATAGAAATGTCTAGTCTGCCCCGATTTTTTATTAAAACTTTTTTTTAGTCAAGGAAACGTTTTGCACATAACACCAACAGGTACATTTTATTTTTAGTACATAATGTTACATTGTACTCACAACTTTAGGAAATAGGGGTTGACATTACAATTATACAAAGTCCATTACAAATGAAGGGATCGATCAAATTATACCTCCGCTTACTCTCGCTAACACCGTGGCCATAGGGGCTGGTACTTGCGACACCTCCGGCGGTATACCATTTTCCTGGAGCAGTCTCCAACATGGCTGCACAGGAAAATCCAGCAGCTCTGCACATCTGGGAACCTCCAATTAAAGGGGCATACACAAACTTTTCTCTGTCTCCTAAATTCCCTGATGGTGTGAGATTAGTATTTAAAGCCCTTGTTTGGTTCTTACTTGCCTGTGATAGCAGTTCCTTATGATTCTCTTGGCTAGTCCCTGACCTTAACCCTGCTTGTTTAACTTCTCTTTCACCAGTACTCCCCATGTTTGACCTTGACCTTGGCTAGTCTGTTCTATTGGTTCAAGTTTCCTGTTCTACTTGCGCCTTTGCACACCCTGGACAGTGGTCAAATGCAGCATACTTTTTCTATGACCAAGGGTTTCTCTGATTTGGACAGAAGACCTCCTCTTACCGCTCAAAGGGCTATGCTATGGGTTGCACCTAGCATCTCATATTGATCCTAAAGCTTTGCATTGTGGATTCTCCTTCAGTGGTTACATAATTATAAGTGAATAGGAAGCCAGTGTTGTTAAATATATAAAACCTTATGAGCAGGGCAGCTGATAATGTGACACATTATGCTGTTAATCATTAGTTTGGCACATAACATGCATACAAATCAGTAAAACTCATCGGAAAAAATGTAGCGTTAGGTATGTGCAATTCCTATCACCTGACACAAGGACACGCAGTTCCAGGTGCCAGGCAGCTGAGTTTTTGTAACATTTAGCGCATTTAGCCCTCCTTAGTCGGAAAGGAGCTTGGGCTCAACATATACCAGGCGCCTCTTGTCAAAACATTTTTTTCCCCTGCAGCGCAAGGGGGCAAAGTCTGTGCCAGCTGCACAAACTGCTAGCTGTGCCCCCTCACGCAAGGTGCTCTACTGTCTGAGCCCCGGGTGCAAACTGTGTTGCTCTTGTATATCTTCCACCAGTCCTCTGGTACCCATAATCAGAGGGATCTTTAAGGAGCTTTGTGATCTTCTTATATGATAGCACCACCTGTGAATACTGGGTTGTCATTCAGACTCCTAAAAAATCCCATCAGTGACACTTAAAATATATAGTTTTATAAAACTTACTGAATGTGCTCAGATGTTCATATAAATGTGGCTCTGTTCTAGGTGGAATGAGCTTGGTGGAGTCGTGGGACCATCTGGACGTCTACAGGTAATTCCAGGTTCTCTACCCTTCAAATTTCTACATTTTTATCACCCGATCCATGAAGTTTAAAGGAGGAGAGAACGTGTGGTATTAGATTAGATAATTCAGTGATTTTCTAGTCGATGACCAAAAGCAAGAAAAGTAAAATGTTATTTCCCAGGTTTTGTTGATTTTAAACATTTCCCAATGCACAGCAGTAATGCATGAAAAAGGGGGAAAAAATGGCCAAGCAAGCTAATGCACTTGGAGAATAAAATTCAAAAGCAGAATATAGTAATTTGGACACAGTACTATTTAGTCTAGGTGACATATAGGTATGCATGCAACGTAGTAAAGAAGCAATAGATGCTGGTGGTTGTGCTTGCTTTGTCGCCTAAATATACTAAATATATAATAAGAATAAATGATTGCTTCTATGGGCTCTGCAGCAATCGTAATATATACATTTTGTTTTGGTGTGGCAATTTGAGTTTGTACAGACATAGTATTGGTGTTTATCTTGTTCTGTACTGATAATGAGAGAAGCTTTAAAATGTACACAGGCAATATAGGTATGGATTACTCATTTGTTCTTACAGCTATACAAATTATGAACAGACAGACATGAATTCAATCTCTAATGAACATTGCTTAGAAACATAATAATAATAAAAAAAAATACTAAAAGTATTAATAGGATTGATTAAATGTTCTTTCATAATCATTCTACTATTCAATCTCCAGATTCAGTTTTCACCAGTATTTTGTGATAAGAGTTTTTGCATATTTTTCTAGACTGGTGTACTTCGGACAAACTGTGTTGACTGCTTGGACCGAACCAACACAGCACAGTTTATGGTGGGGAAATGTGCTTTGGCTTACCAACTCTTTTCTCTGGGACTTATTGACAAACCCAATTTGCAATTTGACACAGATGCTGTTAGGTAAGAAAACATTTGACAGTTTATTTATAATGTTTACTAGTGGAAAAATTATATAGTGGTGTATTGTAAATGTACTCTAATTGGAGTGTAATATTACCACAAATTAACTGGAATTCTATATACAATAATATGTTGTAGTTAATGACTATTATTAAATTAGATACAACTTCCATAACCGTGAAATCATGTGAAGGATCTATGCAGGGGAATAAAAGCTAAAGTAAGGCACAACCTTGTCTCATACCTTGCAAGTCTCCATTTTTAAAGGGACAATCCCTCTTTTTGTACCCATGTCTGTAGGCAAAACATTATCTCAAATAATTTGAAATTTTGAGTGCTATGCTGAGGTCAGTTAATTTTGCATTGATTTGATATTTGAAAAGTGTTATATATTTTCTATATAAGTAGGTAATTGATTGTTTTTATATATAACAGAGATGCTGCCTACTTCATTTTCAAGTTTGTTCTATAATATATTTGTGAACCAGGAAACCTTATAGAAAAAACCCATGTTTTGTATATTACTTTACAATAAGCAACAGACTTGGAATGTGAATTAAAGGTCTCTCAAAGCATTAATAGAATGAATAAAAGTCAAACATTGGTAGATTAAGAATGTTAAAGATGTATCCAGGAACCTTCATAACACCCAAATAAAGATTCCTATATGCCTCTAAATCCCTTACTTATTTTTATTAACTCCTGCAAAGCGGGAGGTGCTGAGTCCATTAAAAAATAAAGTTACTCACTTACTTTAGAAATAATCTGTGCATCTTTTTCATAGTAGTATAGTAAAGCTTATATTAACTGATAATGGTATTGACTCCATACACTTAGCATTGGCAGCAAGCCAATTTTTTTTACCGGCCTGCTGATAAAATACTGACTGGGTGCCAAACCTATGCAGGATGCTGTAACATTAGTTAGTGTTAGTATATCAGCATTTAGTTAGCCAGACATGTTACATGCTATTGCATACTTACCAACTTTTACATTTTTGCCTTACAGGACACAAGGGAGTGGGGTCAGGAATGGGTGTGGTCACATAAAATCATGTGACATTTCATTACCTTGCAGCATTAATCTCCAGGCTACATGGTACTGATACTGGGTGTCTGGAGCTCATTTGTTTGCATGTTGGCTTTGTATGTCGCCTAAACATACACAGTTTAAACACATTTTTGCTTCTGCACATTGCACTATACTATGCATAGACTGCAGCTAAGCTGGGATAGACCTGAAATTTATGGGACAGGACTAAGGTTGCCACCAGGCCAGGTCGGTAATTTACTGTCAGGCCCGTAAAAAAATTGGATTTTGGATCGTGGACAATGTTAAGTCTATAGTGGCAATAGCATGGCCGGTATTTTTTTATTTTTTTATTTTTTTTTAAGAAAAAGTGTTTACCCTAGACCAGGGGTCCTCAAACTACGGCCCGCGGGCCACATGCGGCCCGCCGAGCACATTTGTCCGGCCCCCCCGCTGCCGGCACCCCCCGCTCCCCGCTGATTACCTTTTTTTTTTTTCCTTGCAGCCGCAGAAGATGCGGCTGCAGGAAAACGAAAAAAAAAAAAAAATCACCGCGACCGGATGTGACGTTTCGTCACATCCGGACCCGGTAACTGTTTCCCTCCTCCGTGCAGGGAGGAGGGAACACTGCGCGAGACGTCCAGCCCGGGGACACAGAAGCTGGAGGTAAGTGATGGGGAAGGAGGGGGAGGAGGGAGGTATAACGAGCACTCTACTATTCCTGGGCATCTGACTGGCATAATTTTCTTGGGCTGTGACTGGCATAATAATCCTGGGCATCTGACTGGCATAATATTACTGGGCTCTTACTGGCACTCTATTCCTGGGCATCTGACTGGCATAATATTCCTGGGCATCTGACTGGGATAATATTCCTGGGCTCTTACTGGCATAATATTCCTGGTCATCTGACTGGCATAATATTCCTGGGCATCTGAATGGCATAATATTCCTGGACATATGAATGGCATAATATTCCTGGGCATCTGACTGGGATAATATTCCTGGGCTCTTACTGGCATAATATTCCTGGTCATCTGACTGGCATACTATTACTGGGCATCTGACTGGCACACTATTCCTGGGCATCTGAATGGCATAATATTCCTGGACATATGAATGGCATAATATTCCTGGGCATCTGAATGGCATAATATTCCTGGATATATGAATGGCATAATATTCCTGGGCATCTGAATGGCATAATATTCCTGGACATATGAATGGCATAATATTCCTGGGCATCTGACTGGGATAATATTCCTGGGCATCTGACTGGCATAATTTTCTTGGGCTGTGACTGGCATAATAATCCTGGGCATCTGACTGGCATAATATTACTGGGCTCTTACTGGCACTCTATTCCTGGGCATCTGACTGGGATAATATTCCTGGGCTCTTACTGGCATAATATTCCTGGTCATCTGACTGGCATACTATTACTGGGCATCTGACTGGCACACTATTCCTGGGCATCTGAATGGCATAATATTCCTGGACATATGAATGGCATAATATTCCTGGGCATCTGAGAGGCACACTATTCCTGGGCATCTGACTGGCATAATATTCCTGGGCTCTTACTGGCACACTATACCTGGTCATCTGAATGGCATAATATTCCTGGGCATCTGACAGGCACACTATTCCTGGGCATCTGACTGGCACAATATTCCTGGGCATCTGACTGGCACACTATTCCTGGGCATCTGACTGGCACACTATTCCTGGGCGTCTGACTGGCACACTATTCCTGGGCATCTGAATGGCATAATATTCCTGGGCATCTGAATGGCATAATATTCCTGGGCATCTGACAGGCACACTATTCCTGGGCATCTGACTGGCACACTATTCCTGGGCATCTGAATGGCATAATATTTCTGGGCATCTGAATGGCATAATATTCCTGGGCATCTGACAGGCACACTATTCCTGAGCATCTGACTGGCATAATATTCCTGGGCATCTGACTGGCACACTATTCCTGGGCTCTGACTGGCACACTATTCCTGGGCATCTGAATGGCATAATATTCCTAGGCATCTGACTGGCACACTATTCCTGGGCATCTGACTGGCACACTATTCCTGGGCATCTGACTGGCATAATTTTCTTGGGCTCTGACTGGCATAATTTTCTTGGGCTCTGACTGGCATAATATTCCTGGGCATCTGACTGGCATAATATTCCTGGGCATCTGACTGGGATAATATTCCTGGGCTCTTACTGGCATAATATTCCTGGTCATCTGACTGGCATAATATTCCTGGGCATCTGAATGGCATAATATTCCTGGACATATGAATGGCATAATATTCCTGGGCATCTGACTGGGATAATATTCCTGGGCTCTTACTGGCATAATATTCCTGGTCATCTGACTGGCATACTATTACTGGGCATCTGACTGGCACACTATTCCTGGGCATCTGAATGGCATAATATTCCTGGACATATGAATGGCATAATATTCCTGGGCATCTGAATGGCATAATATTCCTGGACATATGAATGGCATAATATTCCTGGGCATCTGAATGGCATAATATTCCTGGACATATGAATGGCATAATATTCCTGGGCATCTGACTGGGATAATATTCCTGGGCTCTTACTGGCATAATATTCCTGGGCATCTGACTGGCACACTATTCCTGGGCATCTGAATGGCATAATATTCCTGGACATATGAATGGCATAATATTCCTGGGCATCTGACTGGGATAATATTCCTGGGCATCTGACTGGCATAATTTTCTTGGGCTGTGACTGGCATAATAATCCTGGGCATCTGACTGGCATAATATTACTGGGCTCTTACTGGCACTCTATTCCTGGGCATCTGACTGGGATAATATTCCTGGGCTCTTACTGGCATAATATTCCTGGTCATCTGACTGGCATACTATTACTGGGCATCTGACTGGCACACTATTCCTGGGCATCTGAATGGCATAATATTCCTGGACATATGAATGGCATAATATTCCTGGGCATCTGAGAGGCACACTATTCCTGGGCATCTGACTGGCATAATATTCCTGGGCTCTTACTGGCACTCTATTCCTGGGCATCTGAATGGCATAATATTCCTTGGCATCTGACTGGCACACTATACCTGGGCATCTGAATGGCATAATATTCCTGGGCATCTGACAGGCACACTATTCCTGGGCATCTGACTGGCACAATATTCCTGGGCATCTGACTGGCACACTATTCCTGGGCATCTGACTGGCACACTATTCCTGGGCATCTGACTGGCACACTATTCCTGGGCATCTGAATGGCATAATATTCCTGGGCATCTGAATGGCATAATATTCCTGGGCATCTGACAAGCACACTATTCCTGGGCATCTGACTGGCACACTATTCCTGGGCATCTGAATGGCATAATATTTCTGGGCATCTGAATGGCATAATATTCCTGGGCATCTGACAGGCACACTATTCCTGAGCATCTGACTGGCATAATATTCCTGGGCATCTGACTGGCACACTATTCCTGGGCTCTGACTGGCACACTATTCCTGGGCATCTGAATGGCATAATATTCCTAGGCATCTGACTGGCACACTATTCCTGGGCATCTGACTGGCACACTATTCCTGGGCATCTGACTGGCATAATTTTCTTGGGCTCTGACTGGCATAATTTTCTTGGGCTCTGACTGGCATAATATTCCTGGGCATCTGACTGGCATAATATTCCTGGGCTCTTACTGGCACTCTATTCCTGGGCATCTGAATGGCACACTATTCCTGGGCATCTGAATGGCATAATATTCCTGGGCATCTGAATGGCATAATATTCCTGGGCATCTGAATGGCATAATATTCCTGGGCTCTGACTGGCATAATATTCCTGGGCATCTGACTGGCATAATATTCCTGGGCATCTGAATGGCATAATATTCCTGGGCATCTGACTGGCACAATATTACTGGGCTCTGACTGGCATAATATTACTGGGCTCTGAATGGCATAATATTACTGGACTCTGACTGGCATAATATCCCTGGGCATCTGACTGGCACACTATTCCCATTGAAATACTGGTAAGTTTGTTGATTTAACTTTACTTCATTTTAAATATTGTATTTGTTCCCGTTTTGTTTCTTCACTTCAAAATAAGATATATGCAGTGTGCATAGGAATTTGTTCATAGTTTTTGTTTTTACTATAGTCCGGCCCTCCAACGGTCTGAGGGACAGTGAACTGGCCCCCTGTTTAAAAAGTTTGAGGACCCCTGCCCTAGACAGTAACCCAGGAAGCTATGACACTAGAAGGAGGGAGCAGGCAGACAGTGAGACAGACACAAGATGTTGGCACTGTAGTATAAGACAGAACACAGAGCATGCTGACAATGTATTATAAATCCTCAGCATGCTCTGTATAGCTAAATTTTTATCTGTAAACTGGTTGAGTACATGTCAATATTTTATGAGGAGGTGATGCAAAGCCAAAATGCGTGATGTCACTTACTGTTGCAAGACCTCTAGAGACTGAGCTTCAGCCTCCTCTGTACAGGTAGTGGGTGTTTGGAGTCCACATCTTCTGCATTTACAAACATACATAGATATACATCACATACCTCCATCACCCAAATTACACGCCTCCATGACCCCCATTACATGCCTCCATGACCCCCATTATATGCCTCCATGACCCCCATTATATGCCTCCATCACCCCTATTAAATGCTTCCATCACCCCCATTATATACCTCCATCACCCCCATTGCATGCCCCCATCACCCCCATTGCATGCCCCCATCACCTCCATTAAATGCCCCATCACCCCCATTACATGCCTCCATCACCACATTACATGCCTCCATCACCACATTACATGCCTCCATCACCACATTACATGCCTCCATCACCCCCTTTACATGCCCCATCACCCCCTTTACATGCCCCATCACCCCATTACATGTTTCCTTTACCCCATTACATGCCTCCATCACCCCATTACATGCCTCCATCACCCCATTACATGCCTCCATCACCCCCATTACATGCCCCATCACCTCCATTACACTGCCCATCACCTCCTTTACATGCCTCCATCACCCCCATTATATGCCTCCGATGTCGGAGCGCCGGTTCACATGACCTGTTATCACTCCGACCCTCTAAGAAAAAAGCGTACGGGCAGCCCGATCGTCGCCATCAGGCTACCCGTGCGTTTTTTTTCACATTTGGGGGACACTGCCTCTCCCCCTGAAATGTTCCGCCCTAGGCATCTGCCTAGGATGCCTCGCAGTAAATACCGCACTGGACATGACCCCAAAAAATGGTCTGTCCTGTCAAATCTGGTACTGTTGGTAAATATGAGTACGGATACTAACGACTATCTATATATATTTTTAAATAAGTACATTATATCGACACAATATAATCTCAATGTCTGTGACCTTACCCATAGTTGTTTACTGTTTTATTTTGTGCTGCAGTTTTCCCTTCGTTTCACCATTAAAGATAGATGTCCCCATTCAATAATTTTCTTTGTCATATCAATCGCTTCTATTCAGCTATTTCTTCCTTGCTGCTGTAGAAAGCTCACGTGTCCTAGGATTACTGCATTTAACCTTCAGCGATATTAGCAGAGGCTGAAGAAACTATACAAAGAAGAAAAAAGTAACAAAGATGAGCAGTTAGTCACATGTCAGTCTGAACCCCCTGCAGCTTTGTCTTTTTTTTCCCCTTCCAATAACAACACCTACTTAGCATAGCACTGCAAGTATTGTGTAAGTACACCTCATTAGCAGGTTTGGAGACTGAGAGGAGGTGCATGGATCGAAGTCAAACAGTACACGTGAGTTTCAAAAAAACAGAGGCTTTTCTTATTGCAGCATACATTTATTAATGATCATAAAAGTAATGTGATCTAATATTGGCAATAAAGAAACATGGTGGGGGGAAATGTGTAAATAAAGAGGACATTTGTAATGATTTTTTTGGTTCCTTACTTGATAGCATTTATGTAAGGATAAGAGAAGGATTTATAAGTACGGTAAATGAAAAAGAACATAGCTGTTATTCTATGGACTAACAACAATCGACAAGGATTATTTAGCTTATTGTTCTAGAGCAAAAGTGTTCAAGGTTTTTCTACACTGGGCCACGTGACCAGAAATAATGATCTGTATGGGGATGCCTTCATTTTTTTTTTACAGTATTGGCAAAGAACAACAAACTATTATATTTAAAGAACAACTTGTTCGCAATAGGAAAATATTTGGATAGTTAGCTGTAATACAAAAACTGTTTAAATAACATTTATTTAAACAAAACTACACACGTTGAATGCCTTTGATTTAGAGCATTGATATCCAACTGGCCATCATCCTGGCTGAAAAGTCCAATCATTGTATTGTATTCTCAAAGGAAATAATGATGTCTCGTCCCCCAACCTAAACTTCTGCATTGTATGTAGCCATTCACATTAAAAGTTCAATAACAATGTTCTAGTGCAGAGGCATCCAACATGCAGCCCATTTGAGAGCAAGGAGCGGCATAACTGACTTAATTACTCATTACGTCTTATAAATATATTATTTTCTTTGAATAAAGCTGATTTTTGTATTACTACTTAACAACCAAACATTTTCCTGTGGACAACAAGCTATTTTTCAGAATTAAAGTAAAATACTAAAACGTTTAATATATTCATTTCTGATCATGCAGTCCACGTCAGAAAAAAAAAACTTGGACACCCCTGTTCTAGAACATAAGTATTTACATTTTGCAATTAAAAATAAAAAAAAATCAGTGCCTGTAACAAAGTTGTTAGACCAGACACTTTTTTAATTCACTACTTGGCTCTATCTTTTTTTGATCATTTTTTTTTGCAGGTCACACAAAAGGAGTGCAATTATGGTATTTTGTCATAGAAATCCATAATTATGGTTGGTTATGTAAAGCATGAAAATAATTATTTGTCACTCTTTACTAGGCTATTTGAAGAATTATATGAGGATCATGGAGACACGCTGTCTCTTCAATATGGAGGTTCCCAGCTTGTTCACAGAGTTAAAACCTACAGGAAAATTGCTCCCTGGACACAGCATTCAAAAGATATAATGCAGACTCTGTCTAGATATTACAGTAATGCCTTCTCAGGTGAGTAACTACATACATTTCTGGTGAGTCAGGCAGGAACGTTTTATTGGGCAAACCTTCATAAAATAAATAACTTGTAAGTAAAAGTAACATTAGGTACACAACTTTATTCTTTTTCACAATAAACTTTACAGTTTGGATTTATAATTTGAGTTGCCAGATGTCTCTGACTAAAATACTGGATGACACAAAAAAAATACTGGACACCACAAAAACCACAATGCTCCCATAGCAATCAAAGCTTTAGACATTATCTGTGTGGTGACAAGTAAGCCTGGTGACAGTGCTGCATTAAAATTGGTGCACTGTGCTCCGGCAACACAGAGGACATTCCCCTTAATGGTGTTTTTTAAATTTATTAAGTACTCTTCCATCTTCATTCAGAGGAATACTTTTTTTTATCTTGCCCTTTCTCTATTAGGAGGGATTTCTGTTTGGAAAGGGAAGGGGGAAGCATTGTGACACTGAAAAATAATGAATGTGACACACAACTACATGCATTCTGGGCTGCCATTCTTACCGGTATTCGTGGCACCTCTTGGTGCTCCCACCAAGTAAAAGCTTGAGCAAATAAACAAATGCTGAAAGGCCGGAGTGACCGGAAAAGGACTCTGAAGTGGAGGGTGAAGCTCCCTGTTTGTGCTAAACTGTGGCTTCTCACAAATAAAGCATTATCACTGCTACTTTGGAGTCCTATCATTCCCTTTCCGGTCACGGCAAACCTTCGCATTTTGTTTATTTGCTCACTGTGACAGGTGCTTTGGCAAGTTATTTAGGGGCAATGTAGGACTGGGCCAAGCTGTGTGTGATATTGTAAAACTGGGACATTGTGGCAATGTGGAAATCTCTGTAGGAACAATAGAGATGTCACATTGGGTGACTGGGGCAATCTCTGTAGAGCAATGTGACATTATAGCAAGCTCTTTGGAGAAAGGCGACACTGTAGCAAGCTGTATGGGACAATATGATACTGGGAAGAATTGCAGAACAATGTAAAACTGTGAGTCTGTGGCAAGCATTTTTGGGACATTGTGACACTGTGGCATGCTCTTGGGTCTTTGTGATAATGTGGCAATCTCTGTGGGACAATATGATACTAGGGCAAGTGGTGTGAGACAGTCATTGTGGTACACTTTATTGGACAATGTGACACTGGGGCAAGTTCTGTGGGCCATTGTGACTATGTGGCAAGCCAGTGGGGGAAAGTGACACTGGGGCAAGCTGTGTTGGACATTGCTACACTAGCAAGCTCTGTGGAACACTCTTATACTGTAGCAAGCTCTGTGGGTCAATGCGATACTGTGGGCAATGTGAGACCGTGGCCAGCTCTGTGATATGATACTGTGGAAAACATTGTAAGGCAATGTGCCACTAGCAAACTCTGTGGGGCAATGTATCAATGTGGCAGTCTTTTTGGGGCAATATGGTACTGTGGTAATCTTTTTGGGGTAATGTGGCAAGCTCTGGAGAACACTAACACTATAAGCTTTGTTGGACTATGTGAAACCGTGACAAGCTCTGTAGGTCACTGTGATACTGTGGCAGACAGTTTGGGGACATTGTGACACCGTGACATGCCCTGTGGAACACTGACACTTGTGCAAGCTCTGTGGGGCAATGTGACACTGAGCAAGCTTTGTGGGACACTATAACTCTGGGGCAAGCTCTGTGGAATATTGTGACCAGTGCTGGCAACTTCTGGCCCGTTAGGCAAAACCAATTTAGTGGCCCATGTTGCAACTTCATCAGCCTACCCATTATCATAAGAGATAGACACAGATAGACGTATATATCATTTGAGTTTGAATTCGTTAAATTGTAAGATAAGTATTGTAAAATGAATTAACTTACCTATACTGGAATGAACTGATATCATCTACTATTTCTTTCAAGATGGTTGCCAGGTTTTGGTTTATGACAAATGAAGTATTGAATGCAAAGTGTTTGTTGTCTCAGTTGTGAGTAATCTTACCAATACAACTACTGTTTTGTGGATGTGAATTTCACAAGCAAATTAAAATTGTTGAAAAAATGTAATTGAAATCAAAAAACTAGCTGGTAGGTGGAACATTGGCAACCTTCTGGGACATTATAATACTGTGGCAAATATTGTGGGACAATGTAACACTGTGGCATGTCTGTGGGGGTATTGTAACACTGTGGCAAGTTCTGGGAGGCATTGTGACACAGTGACAATTTGTTTTGTGAGGCCTTATGACTCTGTCAAGCTCTATGATACAGTGTTACACTTGCAAGCTCTGTGGGTCACTGTGACACTGGGGTAAGCTCTGTGGGTCACTGTGAAGCAGGCAGGGTAGAATTGTATTATGGAAAATGACGGAAATGGTGTTTGTTCCATGCTGTTAAGGTGAACATTATTAGTGGATTAATTCTAAATTGTTCTAGGAGCAGGGTTATCATGTAGTGCTAAATTACCTCTCATGGAGAGCAGGCTGCGATTCCCTCCATGATGGAAATGGAGCATGGTTGCTTCACATTGTGCGTGCGCTATTAGTGTACTTCTGTTCACTGCATGGCATGGCACATTTGGTGGCATTAAAGAATCAAAACAGTGACAAGAAGCCAGGCTCCATCTTCCTTAAAGCAGACATAATCCAGACAAAGTAATGTGTAAAATAGTTTCTCCCTCATCATGCAGATAGGTTCTCTATCTTAACATAAAAACACAGTTTATTTAATTTATTGTTTAATGCAGGGCTCGACAAACCCCGGGCGCCAGGTCGCCATGGCGACCTGGAAATGGAGCCTGGCGCCCGGGTGCCGTTGCCCTAATGTTCCCCTTGCCGCTGCCATCCGTCTTTTGCAGTGCGAGGGGACAGACAGCAAGCTCCGCCCCCTCGCGCAACACGTGTGTTAGTGTTCAGCCGAAAGAGCCATGAGGATCGGCTGCGGCACGAATGTTCCCCCTCCCCAGCAATGAGGTAAGGCAGCAGGGAGGGGAAACATTCGTGCCGCAGCCGATCTTCATGGCTCTTTCGGCTAAGTGCTGGGTTGTCAAGAGACGACACCCAGTACTCAGAAGTTAAGAAGGGAAAAAAAAACTTGTGTATGTTTGAGTTGTATATGTGAAGTGGGGGGGAGGGATGTATATGTGAAGTGTGGGGGGGAGATGTATAT
The DNA here is from genome assembly GCA_036172795.1 of Pelodytes ibericus. Lineage (NCBI taxonomy): Eukaryota > Metazoa > Chordata > Amphibia > Anura > Pelodytidae > Pelodytes > Pelodytes ibericus. Next base: position 102,432,495 of record CM069861.1, on the reverse strand, counting down.
GTGAAGTGTGGGGGGGAGATGTATATGTGAAGTGTGGGGGGGAGATGTATATGTGAAGGGGGGGTATATATGTGAAGTGTGGGGGGGGAGGTGTATATGTGATGTGTGGGGGGGAGGTGTATATGTGAAGGGGGGGTATATATGTGAAGTGTGGGGGGGAGGTGTATATGTGAAGTGGGGGAGGTGTATATGTGAAGGGGGGTATATATGTGAAGTGTGGGGGGAGGGAGGTGTATATGTGATGTGTGGGGGGGAGGTGTATATGTGAAGGGGGGGTATATATGTGTGAAGTGTGGGGGGAGGTGCATATGTGAAGGGGGGGAGGGATGTATATGTGAAGGGGGGGTATATATGTTAAGTGTGGGGGGGAGGTGTATATGTGAAGTGTGGGGGGGAGGTGTATATGTGAAGTGTGGGGGGGAGGTGTATATGTGAAGTGTGGGGGGGAGGTGTATATGTGAAGTGTGGGGTGGAGGTGTATATGTGAAGTGTGGGGGGGAGGTGTATATGTGAAGTGGGGGGGTGTATATGTGAAGTGGGGGGGGTATATATGTGAAGTGTGGGGGGGAGGTGTATATGTGAAGGGGGGGTATATATGTGTAAAGTGTGGGGGGAGGTGTATATGTGAAGGGGGGAGGGATGTATATGTGGGGGGAGTTGTATATGTGAAGGGAGGTATATATGTGAGGTGTGGGGGGAGGTGTATATGTGTATATGTGAAGTGTGTGTGTGTATATGTGAAGTGGGTTGGTGTGTGGGGTGTATATGTGACGTGGGTTGGTGTGTGTGGGGTGTATATGTGACGTGGGTTGGTGTGTGTGGGGTGTATATGTGACTAGGGTTGGTGTGTGTGTCTGTTTATGAATTGCGTGTAAAAATTTTTGCTGGCTCCTAGAATAAAATTAAATTTGTCAAGCCCTGGTTTAATGAGTGGCAGAGCTGAAATGGATACAGCCCTCACTCACGCTGTCAGCATGTCCTCAGCCAATCCAATTGGTCACATGTCTTTCTGGAGTCTGTTGGCTCCGGCTAAAGACTCTTGCTTTTAAATATAATCACTGGACATTCACTAGACAGGGGATCTAGTTATAGATTCTGTACACAAATATATATTAGCCACTTTACACATTGAACCCGTAAAGCTTATATATGGTGTCCTTAACAGCATTTCCAGCATAGCTTGGTATACAGGTGGAGTCCAAAAATATACCCTCATATATGGCAATTTTATTGTGTGATTGCTGAAGCATATTCTTCATAAAAACACGTGCACATTCTATGGAATCTCTTGATCCAAAAATGGAAGCGGCTGGGAATTGGCTTATTGCCGAGCAGCCGTACAGCATGGTGTTCAGATTAACAAGATTAACAGATGTTTACTGCTTTAGATGACTGTCCTTTAAGGTAAAGAGTGGTTGAAAAATTGCTTACTTGATTAACTATGTTTGCAAGACTAAGTATGTCGGCAGGCTTCAAGTGCAGCTGAGATTGTTTTGTTCTTCTTTGAAATCAAATGTATTATTGTGGCTCAAGTATGTCCATGCTAAATGCAATCACTGCAGAGCAGAATAACAGTTGTACAGATCCTTGGTAGAATATGTTCAGTGATGTTGTCAAGATCCAGATTTTACAAGTCTGCCATCTGCCATCTAGTGACCTATTGCTGCCAAGAGTGCTTTGATGCTGTGATTCAGCTTTACTTCACTTTGGTCAAGTGCTTCATAAGGTTACAAAAAACAAACGAGTCCATTGAGCTTAGCTCTTTGGTTTTCTTTTTTTGTTGATCTAGGAACATGAAAACAAACCAAACCATTACAAATACTGCTAATGGAGCATTGCCATTAAAACAGAAATAATTTCTCACTCCAAATAGATGTCATTGGTCTTTTATGCCCAGTAGATTAATTAGTCAACAGCATGTACATATCTGCCAACATTTAGCCAAATGTCATGTTTAGTGACAGTGGATCCAGGTGTTGGATATGAGCGAGATATGTGTAATGTTGTCATTTTTATGATGTATCAGTAAGAGTTTATGACAAGACAGAGGTAAGATAAGAATTAGCTGCATTGTCAGCTGAATACGAAAAGTTATTTTTATCTAACTTAATGGTGCCCATTTATCCATCTCAGAAAGATGAAGGGCCGGGAATTGAACCAGCAGCTTTATGTTTTGAACAGGTACTGTTAGGGCATTTAGCCACTTAGACTTATTTTTTTATTTGTGAAAGACCATTTCTCCCTGCTTTATATCATCCAAAAAATACCCCAAGTCTTGCTGCAAGCTGCTCCTTCACCGAGATCTGACTACCATCAGTCGATCTTAGTGGTGTGTTTGTGTGAAAGCTGGGAGAGAAGAGAATTTAAATGCTATGGCTAACAGTTAGGAAGAATGACCGTGGAGCAGGAGTGAATGTGAATCAGGGAAAGGCAGCCTCCATGACAAGTAAATATCTGCAATTAAAATGATTGGTGCTGATGCAATTGCAATGGTCATATAAACTAGGAAGTATGACATTGTACTAGGAGGGAGCAGGCAGATACTGAATGAAAGGTAAGCATTAGGGGAACCATTTTGTATGGAAACATTTTATGTTTAGGGTTTAATCCATCTTAAACTATATCATCGGCTATATCTGTGTCCTATGTATCAAATATACTCCTTCATAGCCACATAGCCCCAACTTCCTGAAAATATATAAATATATTGTAGCTCACTAATGTGTAAAAATTTTAATTATAAATTTACAAGCTAGTTGACTGCAGTATAGTATGGGAATACAATTAACTTACTAGCTATAGACATCAAGCAGTTTGCAGGTGTCTGCATTACGTTTTCCAGTGAGCAGTGGTAATACGTTATTTGTGTGATTCAGCACAAGTGTTTTCTAGATTGGACTTTTAAAGACAATATTGTTAATCTTCATGTTGCTCTGTAAGACTCACTATGGAACCCTCCTGATAATGCAAACTGGGCTCAATATGACCAGGCAAAAATGTCTTAATCTATTTAATCATAAGTCCGAGACTGTGATATCTGCTTCAGAAACAATAATTTCCATTAAAAAGTATTGCATACAACACCTTTAAATTGTGTATAGTTTTAATTTGGCTTAACATACTGGTGAAAACTGCACCAACAAATATATAATTACTTTTTAACTGATAAGTTGTTGCCAAGTAATGTCGTGGCTCTCCACCTCATTTATCAGTCTGTTCTTGTTCATCTAACTTCGTATGTGAGTTTCCTCAACTTTTATCCAACTTTAAGACATTCAACTGCAACTCACAATTTAGTGAGTAGCCCCTAGCTCTTAAGGGTTTATTCACTAAAAGGTTAGTGAATAAATGAACATTTAATCTTATCAATTTAGCTATACATTGAGCAGAGACAATCATGGTGAGTTTGCTTAGCACTAGAAACTCACCAGGTTTGTACCTGTACGAAATATAGTTAAACTGGTGAGATTAAATTTCCTTTTCAATTCAATTTATCTGCAACTCACCTTTTAGTGAATAGACCACTTAGAGACAGATCTTGCTATTTACTAAATGTTAGTAACCCACCTGACACCCAAAAGATTTTTTTTTTCTGTTTTATCAGGCAAGGTAGAGAGGATAATTTTTTATTTTAGTTATTTATTATAGGGGGCCCGGGTCATCGGGCATCCCCAAACCCCAGCTCGGGGGATTAATTGGATTTATTATCAGGGTCTGGGCACATCGGCAGCCCATCTGGAAATTGCCTAGCCCTCAGACCTCAAAGGATTTTTTATACAAGGAGGGCAAAATGTCAAAACATGAATGCACTTATGGCTGGGGTGGTAAAGATTACCCACTATTAACCCAGTCTACAATTCCTAAGCTGGGGTGAAATCCATGGTAGTTGGAAGAAGCTAAGGGAACTTGGGCAATATCACGATGAAAGGGGTTTAGTGGTGAGTGAGGGAAAGAATAAAATGAATAATAATTTAAACTAGTATAATGTAATCCAACCAGGCAAGTAAGAATATAAAAAAAAAAGGATTGAGGTACTAAAGGGCTCAAGTAGCAGATTCAGTGGACACTGCAGTGTGTCCACTCAGGGCAGCTACCCCTATAGCTCAGTGGTAAAAACAGCCAAAGAGCCAAACCATTCTGACAGAGGGGAGTACAGAACTGAATAAAGGTGGGGGGCAAGTGCCCCAACCCCTACGTGGACGCCCATGCCCCTGGGGGGAATTTTAATGTATGAGGGCTAGGGACAGTAACGATATAGGACCTAATGTCTAAAAGCAATTATTTCTAAGCACAAAATGTGTGATACAGTTAACCATTTTTCCCCCTACCACTGCTTGCCACAAGTGTCACTTCTTATGAATTTGCTACGATAAATGTCACTCTAGAATAGTCAGTGGGTAAGCTCTAAAACCTTTTACCTGTTTTCAAAATAGGTCAGGTTGGATGCAGGTTGCTACATCTGTCATGGATTTTTGCATATATTATCATATTTGCTCGATTATTAGACGACCCTGATTATAAGACGACCCACCAAACTCTGCATATTCCTTTAGGAAAAAATTAAAAGCCTGAATATAAGACTACCCTATAGGGAAAAACAAGTTTAACTTGTATATATTTACATGTAAATAGATTTTTCATATTTAATAAAAATTATGATAGAAAAAAAAGCATTTCTTCTTTTTATTTCCTTTCATTTGCCCATCTGCCCCAGACGTAGCCAGTGCATCGCCCCCATAGCCATCTGCCCCCACATACCAGTGCTGCCACCCCCTCCCTAACTAGCCTTAGTGCAATGCTGCTTCCCCCAGACTTACCCAATGCTGCCTCTCCTCCTCCCCCAGACTTACCAAATGCAGCCTCTCCCCCTCCCCCAGACTTACCCAATGCTGCCTCTACCCGATCCCCAGACTTGCCCAATGCTGCTCCTCCCCCCTCCCTCCTTGAGACTTGCCCAATGCTGCTTCACCCCCTCCCTCGCTCCCCCAGACTTGCCCAATGCTGCTCCTCCCCCTCCCCCAGATTTGCTCAGTGCTGCCTCTTCCTCTCCCAGATTTGCCCAATGCTGCCCCTCCCTTATCCCTCCCCCAGATTTGTCCAATGCTGCCTCTCCTCCGGTCCTCCCCCAGATTTGCCCAATGCTGCCTCTTCTCGGTCCCTCCCCACAGACTTACCCAATCTCCCTGGTGGCTAGTGGGTGCAGCCGATGTACGTCTGCATGAAATCCTCCGATGCTGCCCGACACTTCCGTCTTCTATGACGGATAGGGTTGCCACGCAGCCGGTATATTACCGGCAGGCTTGTAAAAAATTGGCTTGATGCCAATGTTAAGTCTATGGAGGCAGTTGCATGGCCGGTATTTTTTTTGTCCCAGAAAAAATATAATAAAAAACACAAAGAAGTTTTTTTTTTGTTACCATTTTTTCACTCTTTATTAAATTGTATATATTACACAAAGGGTTAAATCTTGAAAAAAATGGTTGCAAAAGAAAACCCTATCTTTCCTTAAGAAAACTAAAAATTTTATGTGGGAAATCATTAAAAATAGCAAGCTTACACTTTAATTTAAACCCACACATAGATAAAGTAGAAAAAAGTAGTAAATGAATACATACTTTACATAACAACATATGATCCAAAATGGATACTTCAATTACAGATTTATTTCAGTTGAAATTATTTTGTAAACAGACTCTTATTCTTAACCCCTTCGTGACAGATGACTTGCCAGGCACTAGAGTTGAGCGGACACCTGGATGTTCGGGTTCGGCAGGTTACGCTGAACTTCGAAAAAATGTCCGGGTCCGTGCTCGAACTTGACCCCGAACCCCATTGAAGTCAATGGGGACACGAACTTTTGGCCACTAAAATGCCTCTAAAAAAGACCTGGAAAGGGCTAGAGGGCTGCAAAATGAAGTAAAATGTGGGTAAGAGTAGGACAAGTGCCCTGCAAGCAAATGTGGATAGGGAAATAACTTAAAATAACATAAAATACATACAAATTAAAAATACAGCTGAGCCCGTCCAGCCAATGCGTATTCAATAAAGTTTGTTTAAAAAAAAAGTTTAAACAGGGGAAGGGGGAGGATTATATTTTTTTCACGGTGCCGGCGCCCCCTGCTAAGTTGCGCCCTAGGCGGCTGCCTAGGTCACCTTACAGGTGGCGCCGGCCCTGCCGAACTCCAACACGAACATACAGTGGAATCCCTACTGGGATTATCTCTAAAACAAGTAGTGGAAGAGCCAACTCGAAAGCAGGCCATACTAGACTTAGTGTTCACAAATGGAGATTTGTTATCAGATATTACTGTAGGTGAAAGTTTAGGATCTAGTGATCACCAGACAGTGTGGTTTACTATAAGAACAGTCACACCACACAAAAACAAAAGTTTTAGATTTTAGAAAAACAGACTTTTCTAAAATTAGATTAGGTGTAAAGGAGTCATTATCAGACTGGAGCAATTTAAATGGAGTCCAGGAGAAATGGGATTATCTAAAAGTTGCACTACTGAAGGCAACAGAAAATTGCATAAGGCTTGTCAGTAAGAGCAAAAAATTGAAGAAACCACTGTGGTACTCTGCAGAGGTGGCTAAAATAGTAAAAAAATAAAAAGCTAGCATTTAGTAATTATAAAAATACTCAGAGTGAGGAAGATAGAAAGATCTATAAGAGTAGGCAGAAAGAGGCAAAGCAAGCTATAAGAGCTTCCAAAGCACACACAGAAGAGACTATAGCCCAGTCAGTGAAAAAGGTTGGATAAAACATTTTTTAGATACATAAATGAGAAAAGGAAAGTAAAACAAGGATTAGTTAGATTAAAAACAAAAGAAGGATGCTATGTAGAAGAGGATAAAGGCTTAGCAGAATGCCTTAATGAATATTTTTGTTCAGTTTTTACAAATGAAAATGAGGGTAAGGGACCTCATTTAGGGAAAAAGACTAATGAGTCTTTTGATGCATGTAAGTTTACAGAGGAAGAGGTTTTACTTCAGCTGTCTAAAGTAAAGACAAATAAGTCGATGGGACCTGATGGGATACATCCAAAGTTATTAAAAGAACTTAGTGGTGTACTAGCAAAACCGTTAACAGATTTATTTAACCAATCATTGTTAACGGGAGTAGTTCCAGAAGATTGGAAATTAGCTAATGTTGTGCCCATTCACAAGAAAGGTAGTAGGGAGGAGGCGGGCAACTATAGACCAGTAAGTCTTACTTCAGTAGTGGGGAAAATAATGGAAACCTTGTTAAAGAATAGGATTGTTGAACATCTAAAGTCGCTTGGATTTCAAGATCAGAGACAGCATGGGTTTACTTCAGGGAGATCATGCCAAACTAATCTTATTGATTTTTTTGATTGGGTAACTAAAATAATAGATCAGGGTGGTGCAGTAGACATTGCTTACCTAGATTTCAGTAAGGCTTTTGACACTGTCGCACATAGAAGGCTTATCAATAAACTTAAATCTTTGAGTTTGGATTTCAATATTGTTGAATGGATTAGACAATGTGTGACAGGCAACAGAGGGTTGTAGTCAATGGGGTATATTCGATGCATGGTCTTGTTACTAGTGGGGTACCTCAGGGATCTGTTCTTGGACCCATTCTCTTTAATATTTTTATTAGCGATATTGCAGAAGGTCTTGTTGGCAAAGTATGTATTTTTGCTGATGATACAAAGATTTGCAGCAGGGTTGATATTCATGGAGGGGTAAGCCAAATGGCAAATTATTTAGCTCAACTAGAAAAATGGTCAAAGCAGTGGCAACTGACATCTAATGTGGACAAGTGCAAGATTATGCACCTTGGGCGTAAAAATCCAAAAGCAGAATATAGACTATTTGGTACAGTCCTAACCTCAACATCTGAGGAAAGGGATTTAGGAGTAATAATTTCAGAGGACTTGAAGGTAGGTAGGCAATGCAATAGAGCAGCAGGAAATGCTAGCAGAATGCTTGGTTGCATAGGGAGAGGTATTAGCAGTAGGAAGAGGGAAGTGCTCATGCCATTGTACAGAGCACTGGTGAGACCTCACTTGGAGTATTGTACGCAGTACTGGAGACCGTATCTCCAGAAGGATATTGATACTTTGGAGAGAGTTCAGAGAAGGGCTACTAAACTGGTTCATGGGTTGAAAGATAAAACTTACCACGAAAGGTTAAAGCATCTTAACATGTATAGCTTGGAGGAAAGACGTAACAGGGGGGATATGATAGAAACATTTAAATACACATAAAGGGAATCAACACAGTAAAGGAAGAGAGTATATTTAAAAGAAGAAAAACTACCACAACTAGAGGACATAGTCTTAAATTAGAGGGGCAACGATTTAAAAGTAATATCGTGAAGTATTACTTTACTGAGAGGGTAGTGGATGTATGGAATAGCCTGCCAGCAGAAGTGGTAGAGGTAAACACAGTCAAGGATTTTAAGCATGCGTGGGGATAGACACAAGGCTATCCTAGCTATAAGACCGGCAGACTAAATGGACCGAATGGTTCTTAACTGCCGACACATTCTATGTTTCTATGTTTCTAATGTCTGTGTTTGGGTCCGGGGTCCAATTTTTTAATTCTCCTTCCTGCACTACAAATATGGATTAGTATGCATTCACTGTTTTACTGCATGTATCGGGTAACGTCAGTAATGTAGTACTAAATATTGTTGACTGAAAGTAGATATAACCCTTGTCTGGATTCTTACAGAAAATGGTTGGTACACACCATCACTGGCCTCAAGCCAAATTGTACCCACCTGCCAGTAAAATACTGTCTGGGTGGCAACCCCGAATCGTGACCCAGCACTATATTTAGCACGAGACAGACAAGGCAAGTACCTAGGGTGGCACTTACCTTGACTGCTGGGGGCAGAGCAGAGCTGCTTTCAGGCAGAGCTGCAAAGGCACACAGACATGGGGATGGGACGGTACATCGCGGGTTTGGGGTAGTGTTAGTATTAGTGTTTGGGGGGTTAGTATGGGAGTTCAGGGTCACTTTTGGGGGGTTGATTTATTAAAGGGGGTGTATGTTTGTAAGCGCTGAAGTGTCAGCCCTTACATTGCCTCGATAAAGTGACCGCTTTGATCTTCACCGCTGACAGTTCAGCATTCAAACTGCTGTGCTGAACTGTCAGCGGTGAAGCAGCTGCACTGAACTATCCTAGATGCCACAGACATAAACCCATGCTATTTGTTGCGCTCCACGTGCACTACTGTGACATCAGAGCTCTGGGGTCACGTGATCTGCCGGCACTTTGACTTCAGAGGGTGCGGGGAGTGCGAGAATCAGCATGGGAACATGTCTATGCGCCTAAGCCGCCCACTGGACATCAGGGAGGTGGCTGATGTAAGTCCAGAGTATGCAATGAGGCATGATAAGCATGCAATGTAAGTAATAGGGCATGATGGGTGTGCAGTGTGGGTAATTGGCCATGTCCTTGGCGTGCAATGTTGGTGATGGGGCATGTCCTGTAGATTTTTTCCAGATATGGTTTTATTTATCCACCATTAGCATGTTAAAATTCAAATAAAAATGGTGGATAAATATAACCATTTATCAGGGGGAGGGAAGGGGAGGAGGGTTGCCCAGATTTAGTCTTGCCTAGGACACCACTGCCATGACCATTAAATTGTTTTACCATGAAGGCTCATGGTGGCCAGCACTATTCTGACACCAAGATAGAACATTAGTTTGCAGGTTAGTTACTTAGTCATTCATCCTTTCAAGTAAGGTAATCGTAACTGGGACAAACCTGCAAATGAGAGAAGCCTCAGTGTATCCTTGGTGGCTAAACAAAATAAATAAACATTTGTTATTATTATTGCTATTATTAACTGAAAAGTCAAGAAAGTGGAGAGGTATGGGAGTATACTGCATCACCTCCATGCATGCACAATGTTTCCATCATTTTTTCAGTGTACAATTGTATGCTCAGTAATATCAGGATCAAAAGTTATATCAAGAAGTACCGTATTTGTTTGAATATAAGACAAGTTTTTTTTCAGAGCAAATTGAGGTCATATTATAAGACTGGGATCCCGGTCCCCCGCAGAGCTGCAGGGGACCTGGATCCCCCTCTCTAACAGCACGGAAATGTCTGCGCAATGAGCGCAGACCTCCCCTGCTGCCGCCCGCACGACCGCCGGGACTTCTATGATGAAGCCGGGTACTTCCGGCTACGTCATAAAAGTCCCGGCGGTCGTGCTGGGCGGCAGCAGGGGAGGTCTGCGCTCATCGCGCAGACATCTTCCGCTGCCCCACTAGCCACCAGGGAGAATCGGGCAGCCGGGGGATGTCTGCACGATACGTGCAGACATCCTCCATGCTGCCCGACACGGCAGTCTATTATGACGGACCAGCTGTCCGTCATAATAGACTGCTGTGTCGGGCAGCATGGAGGATGTCTGCACGTATCGTGCAGACATCCCCAGGCTGCCCCCACTAGCCACCAGGGAAAGAAACCGGGGGGAGGGGGGGAGGACACAGACAAAGGGGGGGGGGAGACACAGACAGACAGGGGGAGGGAGGAGGGAGACACAGACAAGGGGAGGGGGGGACAGAGAGAAAAGGGGAGGGGGAATAGAGAGAGTAAAGGGGAAGGGGGGGATAGAGAGAGACAAGGGGAGGGGGGAGATAGACAAGGGGAGGGGGAAGAGACGACGGAGGTGGAGAGAGAGGTTTGGGTGGGGGAGAGAGACAGCTGGGGGAGGGGGGGAGAGGCCGCATTGGCACATAAAAGGAAATAAAAACAAGAAATGCATTTGTATAATATAATTTTTTTATTCAATATTAAAAAGCAATTAACATATATACAAGTTAAACTTTTTTTCCTATAGGGTAGTCTCATATTGAGGCTTTTAGTTTTTTTCCTAAAGTAATATACAAAGTTTGGGGGGTCGTCTTATAAACAGGGTCGTCTTATAATCGAGCAAATACGGTATTACTTTACTAAGCAGGTAGTGGATATATGGAATAGCCTTCCAGCGGAAGTGGTAGAGGTAAACACAGTCAAAGATTTTAAGCATGCGTGGGATAGGCACAAAGCTATCCTTAATATAAGATAGGGAACTGGGGACTAATAAAAGTATTTAGAAAATTGGGCACACTAGATGGACTGAATGGTTCTTATCTGCCGACACTTTCTATGTTTCTCCGAATTTTTAGATTACAGACTATCTATTTATATTTCTTTTGCATGCTCAAACATGCAAAATCTATACAAAAAAGCTTACTATAATGGAACATGCCATACCATATTAATAAAATAATATTATGCTAATATGACCCTTTAATGACCCATAACATTATCTGTATTCTCAGATTGTACGAACTATTTATTAAATGTACTAAAAGTGTTTAATGGAATGGAACTTGTTACCATTTATAAATTACTAAACTGACTACAGAAATAACCCTCTTGATCTGAGGTTCCCAGCCCTTAATAAATCACATGTCCCGCTTTAATTTTCTCCCAGTTTCCAGCTCACAGTGCCGGACTGGGGGGAAAAAAACCCTTGTATACTAGCCCCGTATAATGACATTAATTTTTGTTCATAAAAAGGAAAACCATGCATTTTAAAATCACATCTGAAGAATGTAATACTTATAGATAAGACTGATATATATACCCCTGCCTAGGGCAATATATACCACTAGTATGTACACAAGGTTATTTTTAACACTGTCCTAATTCCCCATACACAGGGCAGTACACAGGCCACAGTATGTACACAAAGTTAAATGAATTGTCCTGTGCAGAGGTATATATCAGGGCAGTGTGTGAGATATAACCTTGTGTACATACTGGGTGGATATACTGACAAAACCCAGCACCTACGTTGCACTTACAGGACTTGCCCCAGCACCCAGATTGCCCTCACAGGACTTAACCCAGCATCCAGATTGCACTCACAAGACTTGACACAGCACCCAGGACTTACCCCAGTACTGAGATTGCATTCACAGTACTTGCCCCAGCCCCTAGCCCAGCGCTGACTCTGCACCACAGGACTTGCCCATCAGGGGGCGGATCCATTCTTTTTTCCGGAGGGGCACTGCCCATGTCTGACTGTCTTTTTTGCTCTCCCCCTTCAGTCTCTACCCCTTCAGTGTCTCTCTCTCTCTCCCCCTTCAGTCTCTACCCCTTCAGTGTCTCTCTCTCTCCCCCGTCAGTCTTTCGCTCTCTCTACCCCCCTTCAGTGTCTCTCCCTCTACCCCACTTCAGTATCTCCTTCTCTACCCTCCTTCAGTGTCTCTCTCTACTCTCCTTCAGTGTCTCTTTCCCCCCCTCAGTGTGTCTTTCCCCCCTTCAGTGTGTCTTTCCCCCCTTTAGTGTCTCTTTCCCCCCTTTATTGTCTCTTTCCCCCCTTCAGCGTCGCTTTCCCCCTTCAGTGTCTCTCTCTATACCCTCCTTCAGTGTCTCTCTCTCTCTACTTTCCTTCAGCGTCTCTTTCTCTACTCTCCTTCAGTGTCTCTCTCTCTAACCCCTTCAGTCCCTCTCTCCCCCCTTCAGTGTCTCTATGTTCCCCTTTCAGTGTTTCTCTCCTCCTTCAGCTGTGGCTGCCGCCGCCAGCAAGGCTCTGCAATTTTGCCGGGGAGGCCAAAAATTGGAACATCTGGCGGAGGCAGCTGCCGAATGTTTAAAAGCGGTGGTGGCCGCCGAATGTCTTAAAGAAAAAGAAGAGCAGCTTCCGCCTCTTTAAGACATTTGACTGCCCACGAATTTCTTGCATGCCACAGTGATGAAATGTTATAAATTATTATTCTCTCCATCTGAGGTTTGTCTGTTTTTCTTGCCTGTTTGGTATATATGCCATTATAAGAAAACAAGTTTAAAACGAAAAATAACATAAATATAATACTCTCGATGATACTTGTCTTGGTAGTGGTCTGAGCGTAATAATATTCTTAACATATACTTTTAATTTTTAAGTTCCTAGTTTTACACAAGATGAGAAACCTTTTGCCTTTTCCCTCTTAAAACGGAACATTGGCCTATAATAAGGGTTTAAAAAAAAAAAAAAAAAAACATCCGTGCTATTGCCTCCATAGACTTAAAGGACAACTGTCATCAACAACTGTTGATTAATAGAGGTAGAAGTGTAGACATTTTACCTAGAAAAGCTTTAATGAAACAATACAAATAGAGTCCCTTACAAAGCCCCTTTGCTTGTAGAGCTATTATATTGATTGCGACGGGTCTAATCTTATCAAAGTTATGAATAACATGTCTGCCCCTTGATAGAGCTACACGGAGTTAAGGGGACTCAATAATGTACTTTATTTGTATCCTCTTTCTGTTTTAAAAAATAAATAAACAGAACTACTTTTTTGTCATTAGTTGTCCTTTAACCCCTTAGTGACCGAGTGCTATGTTGCATTTGACGTGCCTTGAAGACCAGAATTCCATTATTTTTGTCATACGTTTACTGAACTGTGAATTTCTTTCTTTGTGTTCAGTCCACCCACACAAATTATATATCATTTTTAAAGGACAGATAGGGCTTTCATTTGATACTATTATTTTCATCATATGATATCATTTACTATTAAAAAAAATAAAAAATTTGATGAAAATATGCCATAAAAAACACCTTTTCTAACTTTGACCTAATTTTTTTTTTTTACACAATTACAAATGGTTAAAAAGACCCCGTCTATATACCGTATTTGCTCGATTATAAGACGACCCTGATTATAAGACGACCCCCCAAACTTTGGATATTCCTTTAGGAAAAAAACTAAAAGCCTGAATATAAGACTACCCTATAGGAAAAAAGTTAAACTTGTATATATTCACATGTAAATTGCTTTTTTAATAAAAAATTATGATATCAAAAAATGTATTTCTAGTTTTTATTTCTTTTTATGTGCCAATGCTGCCTTTCTCTTTCCCTTGCCCCCATTTTTCTCTCTCTCCCCTTGCCTGTCTCTTAACCCCCTCACTCCCCTTGTCTCTGTCTCTTAACCCCTTCCCTCCCCTTGTCTCTGTCTCTTAACCCCTTCCCTCCCCTTGTCTCTGTCTCTTAACCCCTTCCCTCCCCTTGTCTGTCTCTTAACCCCTTCCCTCCCCTTGTCTGTCTCTTAACCCCTTCCCTCCCCTTGTCTCTGTCTCTTAACCCCCTCCCTCCCCTTGACTCTGTCTCTGCCCCCCTCCCTCCCCGTGTCTCTCTGTCCCCCCTGTCTCTCTGTCCCCCTCCCTCCCTCCCCCTGTCTCTTTGTCCCCCTCCCTCCCCCTGTCTCTCTGCCCCCCTCCCTCCCCCTGTCTCTCTGCCCCCCTCCCTCCCTCCCCCTGTCTCTCTGCCCCCCCTCCCTCCCTTCCCCTTACCTTGATCCCTGGTGGCTAGTGGGGGCAGCCGGGGGATGTCTGCACGATACTTGCAGACATCCTCCATGCTGCCCGACACGGCAGTCTATTATGACGGACAGCTGTCCGTCATAATAGTCTGCCGTGTCGGGCAGCATGGAGGATATCTGCACGTATCGTGCAGACATCCCCCAGCTGCCCGATTCTCCCTGGTGCCTAGTGGGGCAGCAGAGGATGTCTGCGCGATGAGCGCAGACCTCCCCTGCTGCCGCCCGGCACGCTCGCCGGGACTTCTGTGACGAAAGCGGAAGTATCCGGCTTCTTCACAGAAGCCCCGGCGGTCGTGCCGGGCGGAAGCAGGGGAGTCTGCGCTCGTTGCGCAGACTTCCCCTGCTGCTAGAGAGGGGGATTCAGGTCCCCTGCAGCTCTGCTGGGGACCTGGATCCATGTCTTATAATCTGACCTCAATTTGAGGTCAGATTATAAGAGATTTCGATTATAAGACGAGGGGGATTTTTCAGAGCATTTGCTCTGAAAAAAACCTTGTCTTATAATCGAGCAAATACGGTATTTATAATATTTGTCCTGAGTTTAGTAATACCAATGTTTCCTTGTTTTGTTTTCTAATCATTTTCTTCTACAGTGACTTTTTAACCCCAACCCTAAATTTACCCCAACTCTAAATTTACCCTAACCCTAAAACTACCCCCACCCCTTAATCTAACCCTTGTAATCATCCGAACCCCCCTGTAACCCTAATTCTGACCCTATTTATGACCCTAACCCTAGATCTAGGTACAGTAGATCTAGGGTTAACTTTTTCCATTTATTTATTTATTTTATTTATTTATTGAATTCATTTTCTATTTTTAACTGCAATATACTTAACTGCCTGTAGGGGCAGTCAAGTAGCGGTTTCAGAGCGACGGAAGAGATTTTTTTTTTTTTTCTCTTCTGTCGCTCTCCTCTGAGGAGCATGCTCCTCCGAGACAGCACACACCCGCGATCACCGGGTGATCGCGGTGTCCAGGGGGGCACAAAAGGTGTTGAATGATGCCTCCATCGAGGCATCATTGCAACACTCTCACACATAGGCAGTGATCAGCTTTCACTGCCTATGTGTGTTAGCACGCATACGATCACATTCGCGGTGATCGTATGCGCGGGGGTGGGGGGGGGTGAGGGGGGGGTCTGTAAGCCCTCTCAGAGGCTGCTTCGGATCCGAAGCAGCCTCTGAGAGTAGCTACAGACATGTAGTGTTGCGCTAATGAGCGCAACACTACATGAAAAAGGAGGACGTATATATACGTCCTCATGGTCCTTAAGGACCATGCTTTTCAGGACGTATATATACGTCCGAATGCGTTAAGGGGTTAACATTGTCCCTAAGCCAATTTTGTTTACAGTCCTGCCTGTAAAATACCAGCTCAGTGACAACCCTACCTATAATTGAGCTATACCTACTTTTATTTTGAATATGGCAGACAACACTTTATATGATTCTTTTTCCTATATGATGTATCTCCAGGGGACAGCTGGCAACTGTTGGCCCAGGGGGCAAAAACAATTTAGTTGCCCTTGGTGCCACTTCATCAGCCCACCTGATATCATCACACATAAACATGCAAGACAGATTTGCTGTCAGACAAGGTATGAGATTGATAGGCAAGACAATACAGTTGGATAGAAAGATGAAAAGTGTTACCGGCTGAGGTATCTAAGAAGGAAAAGTGGTGCAGTCACAGCCCACTGAGCGAGTTTAGAGAGCAGCCAGGGCGGCAATTGCCCTCCAACCCTCCCCTATATATCTCTCACTAAGAAGTAAAACAAAAACCTATTTGATGTGTGTTTTGTTCCAGATGCCGACAGGCAAGACTCCATCAATCTTTTCCTGGGAGTATTCCACCCAGCAGAGGGCAAGCCACATCTTTGGGAGCTCCCCACTGATTTCTATTTGCATCATAAGAACACGATGAAGCTTCCATATACTAAGAGAAGGTAATGATGATATTTGTTCTTCTTGGAATTGCATTCAAGTACATGTTTTGCCTTGAGAAAGAAAAATAACTGTGTGCCAGAACAGCGGTAGATTGCAATGTTACTTTAATTGCGCGCTGATTGCATTCTTCAGCTTTGCTGTCCTAAAGCAACTGAATAGTATTTTTGTTAATTGAAATGCTGGTTTTATAGGTAATGTAATTTTAAAGTTAATACACATAAACCTTTAAAATAATAAAACATATGTAATTTTTTATTAATGCTTTTAAATGTATAAAAAAGGTAACCAGATTTTGCAAGTGAAAACGACACTTTTCGCCAATTTTTTTCTCGGTGGCCCAGGCACGAAAGGATTTAGCCAGGTTAGTGTCTTTACATAGGGTTAAAATAGGTTTCTAGACAGAGTACAAGGTGTTAGTTATTAACTTTAAAGGGACAGTTTAGTCCCCAGACTCACGTTTGTTCACTATGAATATTACTGCTTGTATAGTGCACAGGTTGTTTTTTTTATATGATTGATAAATTAATTGCATATAAAAGGAAAAATAAAATTAGGTGTTTATCTCCTGGCTTCATTGTGTGATTATTTCCCATGATGCAGGAGATTAACCTGATCAAACAGGATCATAACTCTGCCCCCTTATGATGTAATAGCTATATTACCTTCCCATTCAATGCAACTGCATTCTGTGTCCCCAGCCCCAAAGTGAGAAATGTGTGCTGTAAAGTCACAAATGGGGTGGCACCCAAAAACACTATGATTCACAAAATGGCCGTGCCCAGTCACACTTGTTTAGTTACATATTTTATTAAATACAATCACATAACAAAAACAAAAGATAAATCTGAAATCAACAATACAAAGTAAAAAAATAAAACCTTTTCATTTTTTGGTGGGAGTGTCCATTTAACAGTGCAAAACATTGTCTGATGACATCACCAGAGAGACAGGACATTTTATTCATTTGAAATTATTCTCTTTAGTTCCTTCAGCAAAGAAAAATAAATTACTTTTACTTTGTCTAGCTGTAAGTATTTTATATTTTAAGCAATGCAACATGTAAAACATGCATTTTAAAGTACTCTGAAAGCACATTAATATGCATTAATATTTGGAAGAAGCATTTTGGGCACTAGAAAGTCCCTTTTAAGCCCTATATAGCCTAGGTCTAAATTATCAGCAGGAGCACATTCTTCTGTATATACCTTCCTATACATTGAGGTCCTCTGGTGTTAGATTGGCAAAACCACTTACAACCAGATTATCATCTGCAGCCCAGAGGTCCTTTTCTATGGTTGCCCTCACACACAGACATATTCTACTAGGGAACCCAGGGCCGCCATCAGAAATTTCAGGGCCCCTTACTGGAAAAAAAATCTAGGCCCCTCGATAGTTTATCCATTAATAGCCAACTGATAATTTGATCATTAATAGCCCACTGATAATTTGTCTATTAATAGCTCAATGATAATTTGTCCATTAATAGCTCACTGATAATTTGTCCACTAATAGCTCACTGATAATCTGTCCATTAATAGCCTACTGATAATTTGTCCATTAATAGGCCAATGATAATTTGTCCATTAATAGCCAACTGATAATTTGTCCATTAATAGGCCACTGATAATTTGCTCATTACTAGCCCACTGATAATTTGTCCATTAATATCCCACTGATAAGTTGTCCATTAATAGCCCACTGATAATTTGTCCATTTATAAGTCACTGATAATCTGTCCATTAATAGCCCACTGATAATGTGTCCATTAATAGGCCACTGATAATTTGTCCATTAATAGCCCACTGATAATTTGTCCATTAATAGGCCACTGATAATTTGTCCATTAATAGCCCACTGATAATTTCTCCATTAATAGCCCACTCATTGTCCATTAATAGCACACTGATAATTTCTCCATTAATAGCCCACTGATAATTTGTCCTCTAATAACCCACTCATGAGTTGTCCATTAATAGCCCACAAACCCCCAACTTCCCCAGTACTTACCTGGATGCTGCTCGTCGGCCATCACCTCAGCAGGGTTTCTTCTGGCACGCACGCTGCAATCAGGAAATATAGCCACCGGATATGACATGCCGTCAATTCCGGCGGCTGTGACTAAAGCCGGGTCCATATGCCGGCTGCTGCCTGATCGCGACAGTCACACGGGCAGTGGGGGCTCATGGGGTAGCTGCCTTGGGCCCCCAAGAATGAATGGGCCGTGGGCAGCTGCCCCGTTTTCCCATGTTTATTATTATTATTTTTTTTACATTTTGTTTTTTTAAAGAGCCGCGGCCCAAGTGGGCCCTCCGGGCCCAGCACAGGTGTATCGCCCATTCCCCCTGATGGCGGCCTTGATTGTCAGCATGTGAGCCAGCCTCCATAAGGCCTATGCCTCAGCTCTGAAGTAAACTTGCTTGTATCTATCAAGTTAAATGTCATGTTAACATGGGGTAAGGGGACACTTGTTTTAACCTCTTCCTCCAAGGAAACCAGGGTTAAAAAAAAAAATAAAAAAAAATATATATATATATATATATTTTATTTTTTTTTCTACTGCAGCCCTCTAGCCAATTTCCTCATAATTAATAGCTTGGCTGCTCTTCTTAGAACTGCTTTCAAAGAGTATAGTTTGAGATATTCTGGAGATACTCTGGAGGTAGTCTGAGCTATACAAGAGGTACAAAAAATAACTTTTTGGCAGATTTGGTTCCCTGCGATAATTGTTATGCATTTGTTTCACGTTCCATTTTTTGGAGGTTTGGATGTTGTCTAATCTATAGACAGTTCTCTAGATTGCAGCCAGAGAATTTTTAAAGTCCGAGATTTGTAAATTATCTGTAAAACAAACTCGGTCTGAGACTGTTGCAAAGCCACTGCCAAAGAGGCTTCCTAGGAATGAGAGGTGGGTTGCTGTAGGATCTGGTAGACTTGGCGTTGTGGATAAAAGGCACGTCCAGCAGTCTGTGGCTCTCCATAATTCTTTTTCAGCACTTTCAGAGTGCAGTGTTATGGAGGAACCACCCTCCTCTATGGCTAAGGTGTGCAAGGAGAAGATGAGGCCTGGTAGAAAGCAGTTGTTGTTAGGTGATTCTATCATAATAGTTAATATTATTAAGCAAGCAAATCATGAAGGGAACTTTGATGTACTTGTTTATTTAGGGACAAATGATTTGGCTTGCAATGAGGTTTCAGAGGTGAAGGAAGTTTTTCGTATTCTTGCCAATGATAGCAGGTTGTGTCCAGCAGGTCATTTTCTGGAGTTCTGCCTGTGCATAACATTCAGGATGATAGACGGATGAATGATGTTGGGAGCAAGCATTTGGCTTTTTTTCTCAAGGTGGTTTTTTTGGGGATAGAAATTAACTGTACAAAAAAGATGGTTTGCATCTTTCTCGAAAGGGAACAAATGTTCTCAGTGAGCAGTTCAGAGGTTTTGCTAGGAGGTTTTTAAACTAAAAGAGGGGGCAAAAGGGTAGTAAAACATCAATCTAATCGTCCCCAAAACAGGGACAGAAGGTGCCTGTAGTCAGTGTTAGTGAGGCGAACAAATTCAGTTTGGGTTACGTTAGAATTTAGTAATCATACGGTAACTCTTGTAGGTGTTCCCCTGGATAAATAGAAGAGTTAGGTAATCTACTAGTTGAGGAAATAGCTAAAATGATAATGAAGGGGGACGTAATCATCATGGGTGACTTTAATCTTCCTGATGTGAACTGGAAATCCAAAAATAGCTGCTTGCGCCAGGAGTTCACATATTCTAAACTCCCTACTGGGATTATTTCTAATGTCTAAAGCAAGTAGTTGAGGAGCCAACTTGAACAAATAAGTTGATAGGCCCTGATGGGATACCCCCAAAGTTATTAAAGGAACTTAGTGGTGTACTAAGATTTAACAGATTTATTTAGCCAATCCTCTTCTGGGAGTAGTCCCAGAAGATTGAAAATTAGCAAATGTTGTGCCCATTCCCAAGAAAGGTAGTAGGGAGGAGTCGGGCACCTATATACCAGTAAGTCTTACTTCAGTAGGGGGGAAAATAATGGAAACCATGTTAAAGAACAGAATTATTGAACATCTAAAATCGCATGGATTTCATGATCAGAGACAGCAAGGGCTTACCTTTTTCAATTGGGTGACTAAAATAATAAATCAAGGTGGTGCAGTAGACATTGCTTACCTAGATTTCAGTAAGGCTTTTGACACTGTCACATATAGAAGGAGTATCATTAAACTGCAATCTTTGAGTTTGAATTTCAATTTTGTTGAATGGATTAGACAATGGCTGAGTGACAGGCAACAGAGGGTTGTAGTCAATGGAGTATATTCAATGCAAGGTCTTGTTATTAGTTGGGTACCTCAGGGATCTGTGCTTGGACCCATTCTCTTTAATATATTTATTGGTGATATTGCAGAAGGTCTTGTTGGTAAGGTATGTCTTTTTGCTGATGATACAACGATTTGCAACAGGTTTGATGTTCCCGGACGGATAAGCCAAATGCCAAATGATTTAGCCAAACTAGAAAAATGGTCAGAGCTGTGGCAACTGACATTCAATATGCAAAAAACAAAGGTGTACCCAGCGCTGTATTCTAAGCTCTTAGCAGCACTTAAGTAGTGTGTCCCTAAACCACACAAAAATACAATATAGACAAATACAAAAAACATAAAGTGCACTTAGGAGCAAACTGTAGAAGTAATGCACCTTTTGTGAATAATATATGTACAGGTGAATCTCTATCAGAGATGAAGGTGTTTGTGGATTTCTTATCCAAAATTCAGGGAGATTCTTTTGGTCCCCCTCAAGGGGATACACTTACAGACTCTCTGAGATAAGAAGGCACTTCAAATGTATCCTGTTGAAATCAGACTTCAAGGTTGTAGGTCTCAAAGAAATGCAGCAACAGACTGAATGATCCCTCCGCCCGGCACGACCGCCGGGGCTTCTATGAAGAAGCCGGGTACTTCCAGCTTCGTCATAGAAGCCCCGGCGGTCGTGCCGGGCGGCAGCAGGGGAGGTCTGCGCTCATCGCGCAGACATCCTCTGCTGCCCCACTAGCCACCAGGGTGAATCGGGCAGCTGCGGGATGTCTGCACTATACGTGCAGACATCCTCCATGCTGCCCGACACCTCCGTCTATTATGACGGACCAGCTGTCCGTCATAATAGACGGAGCTGTCGGGCAGCATGGAGGATGTCTGCACGTATCGTGCAGACATCCCCTGGCTGCCCCCACTAGCCACTAGGGATCTAGGTGTAGTTAAGGGGGAGGGAGGGGGCAGGGAGACAGGGGGATGAGGGGAGCAGAGCAACAAGTGGAGGGAGGGGGGAAGAGACAGAGCAACAAGGGGGGGAGAGACAGAGGGAGGGGGGACAGAGCAACAAGGGGAGGGAGGCAGAGAGAAACAAGGGGGTGAAGAGACAGAGGCGAGGGGGAGTCAAAGGGAGGGGAGAGAGACAAAGCTGGGGGCAACGGAAAGAGAGAGGCAGCATTGGCACATAATAAGGAAATAAAAACAAGAAATGCACTTTTTGATATAATTTTTTTATTAAAAAAGCAATTTACATGTGAATACATACAAGTTTAACTTTTTTCCTATAGGGTAGTCTTATATTTAGGCTTTTAGTTTTTTTCCTAAAGCAATATCCAAAGTTTGGGGGGTCGTCTTATAATCAGGGTCGAGCAAATACTTATAAAATAAAAAATAAAAGTACAATACAATAGGGGAGCAGGTTGAGTCCAGATCGCTACGCGTTTCGCTCTTCATGAGCTTCGACTAGGCGTCTGTACTCCCTTCTTCAGGATGGCACTTTTATCGTTGGTCTCCACTTCCGGGTTCGGGCGTTTCTTCCGTGTTCGTCATCTTCCCGCATCTCGCGTGAATACAACTTAGAGGTTTCTCCTGTTTACTTTCGTTTTCGCGATCTCGCGTCTCGTGAGATTTTGACTTAGTTCTTCTTCACTGTTTGAACTTCAAAACGCTTCGTGAGCTTTACAGCTCATATTTACATGCAAAAAAAAAATATAGGGGAAAGAATGGGAGACATAGTGCTTTACCTTACAAACAATAAGGTGTTGATATTCTTCCTAATATGTGCATTTTAAAAAACGGACATTATGTTATATTTATAAAAAATCATATAACAAATATATATATATATATATATATATATATATATATATAAAAATATTTAATTGCATAAAAGCAAGTTTAAAAACTTTAACATTGGCATAAGCCTGAAAAGATAGATTTCGAGCAAAAGTATGGCTCTAATTAAGATCAAAAAATATCTAATTCTATGTGGCAACTTACTGTATTAAAGAATTTTTAAATTATTTTGTTTTAAAATACACACATTTGGCTTCCAGTAATATACAGAACACTGTAGACACATAACAGCAGATCTAAAAATGTACCCATATTATGACCAATATTACATAAAATTGTAAAGGTCGAAATCTGCACATTCAATATGGATAAGTGCAGGATTTTGCACCTTGGGCGTAAAACCCCCCAAACAGAATATAGAATATTAGACAGAATCCTAACCTTTAGGGATTTAGGAGATATAATTTCAGAGGACTTAAAGGTAGATAGGCAATGTAATAGAGCAGAAGGTAATGCTGCTCATGACATTGTAGAGAGCACTGGTGAGACCTCACTTGTAGTATTGTACGCAGTACTGGAGACCGTATCTCCAGAAGGATATTGATACTTTGGAGGAAGTTCAGAAAAGGGCTACTAAACGGGTTCATGGGTTGAAGGATAAAACTTACCAGGAAAGGTGAAAGCATCTTAACATGTATTGCATGAAGGAAAGACGTAACAGGGGGGATATTATAGAAACATTTAAATACACAAAGGGAATCAACACCGTAAAGGAGGAGAGTATATTGAACCCCTTGGTGACACAGGATGGACTAGGTCCTAGTCTGTCCTGTGTCTAAACGAGCACTGAAAGCTGAGTTTTTCCGCTTTCAGTGCTCAAGCAGTATTGTAACGTGCCTTTAAAATGCGGGCATTTCAAAAACGAGCATAGGAAGCAAATTTTTCGCTTCCTATGCTCAGTAAGTGTTACTTATTGCCTCGCAAGTCGAGGCAATCAGTAACACAAAAAAAATGCACGATCTTGGTCACTGTGTGACCAAGATGGCGCTGCCCTTCTAAGTGCAAGAACACAGGAGGCAGGAAGTACCTGCTTTCTGTGCTCTTCCTGCAGTCACACGATTGCCTCTTCACAGAGGCAATCTGTGACTGCAGGCACACTAACAAGCAGTGGGGATGCTCTGATGAGCACCCCCACTGACTGGTCAGATCAATATTAACCCTATATTGATCTGACCAGTTATGATCTGCCTCCCTCTCCTCACATTTTTTTTTTTAGTGAGGGAGAGAGACAGATCAAAGTTATAAAAGTACAAAAAAATAATAAATACACAACACACGAATAATAAAACAATAACAATTTTTTTTATAAAAGCAATTCCATGCGTTTAACCCCTTCCCTGCCACTGATCTTGTGTAAGCAGTGATCGTGCACATCAGCACATTTATTTTTGCTGTTTGTGCATTTTTTAGGGGTTCATTTTTTTGTACTGTAATTTATTGCAGTACTTCAAAGGCTCTTCTAAGAGTTATTAACCCCTTCTTTGCCGTCGATCACTGCTTACGCAATGATATTGACGCCAAAGCAATTTTTATCTGTCTGCATATTTTGTTTTCATTTTTTTTTTTACACATACCCGCTAGGGGATTACGTGTAAAGTAAAAATATTTGAGATTTTTATTTTTAAGCTGTCTGAGCGCATAGTGATCAATAACAGCGAATTAGTGGCAAAGGCGGTTTGGTGATTGCTCAATTAAGCTCACCATTCGCCCTGGTCAGATCAAAATTGGTTGGATCAATATTCACAAATATTGATCTGCCTCCCTCTCCTCACTTACATTTTTGTGACGGAAAGAGACAGATCAGTATTAGTGATATAAAATAAAATTTTATAAAATTGTCAGGTTTTATGAAAGTCTTTCACTGTGTATTAACCCCTTCCCTGCCATTCATCACTGTATAAGCCAGGGGTCCTTAAACTACGGCCCGCGGGCCACATGCGGCCCGCCGAGCACATTTATCTGGCCCGCTGCCGGCAACCCCCGCTCCCCGCTGTTTACCTTTTTTTTTTTTTTTTTTCGTTTTTCTGCAGCCGCATCTTCTGCGGCTGCAGGAAAACGAAAAAAAAAAAAATAATCACTGCGACCGGATGTGACGTTTCGTCACATCCGGACCCGGTGACTGTTTCCCTCCTCCGTGCAGGGAGGAGGGAACACTACGCGAGACGTCCGGCCGGGGACACAGCAGCTGGAGGTAAGTGATGGGGAAGGGGGGGGGGGGGAGGGAGGTATAACGAGCACTGTACTATTCCTGGGCATCTGAATGGCATAATATTCCTGGGCATCTGACTGGCATAATTTTCTTGGGCTCTGACTGGCACTATATTCCTGGGCATCTGAATGGCATAATATTCCTGGACATATGAATGGCATAATATTCCTGGGCATCTGACTGGCACACTATTCCTGGGCATCTGACTGGCACACTATTCCTGGGCATCTGACTGTCACACTATTCCTGGGCATCTGACTGGCATAATATTCCTGGGCTCTTACTGGCACTCTATTCCTGGGCATCTGAATGACATAATATTCCTGGGCATCTGACTGGCACACTATTCCTGGGCATCTGAATGGCATAATATTCCTGGGCATCTGAATGGCATAATATTCCTGGGCATCTGACAGGCACACTATTCCTGGGCATCTGACTGGCACACTATTCCTGGGTATCTGACTGGCATAATATTCCTGGGCATCTGACTGGCACACTATTCCTGGGCATCTGAATGGCATAATATTCCTGGGCATCTGAATGGCATAATATTCCTGGGCATCTGACAGGCACACTATTCCTGGGCATCTGAATGGCATAATATTCCTGGGCATCTGAATGGCACACTATTCCTGGGCATCTGACTGGCATAATTTTCTTGGGTTCTGACTGGCATAATATTCCTGGGCATCTGACTGGCATAATATTCCTGGGCTCTTACTGGCACCCTATTCCTGGGCTCTTACTGGCACCCTATTCCTGGGCATCTGACTGGCATAATATTCCTGGGCATCTGACTGGCACACTATTCCTGGGCATCTGAATGGCATAATATTCCTGGGCATCTGAATGGCATAATATTCCTGGGCATCTGAATGGCATAATATTCCTGGGCATCTGACTGGCACACTATTCCTGGGCATCTGACTGGCACACTATTCCTGGGCATCTGACTGGCATAATTTTCTTGGGCTCTGACTGGCATAATATTCCTGGGCATCTGACTGGCATAATATTCCTGGGCATCTGACAGGCACACTATTCCTGGGCTCTGACTGGCATAATATTCCTGGGCATCTGACTGGCATAATATTCCTGGGCATCTGACTGGCATAATATTCCTGGGAATCTGACTGGCATAATATTCCTGGGCTCTGACTGGCATAATATTCCTGGGCATCTGACTGGCACAATATTACTGGGCATCTGACTGGCATAATATTACTGGACTCTGACTGGCATAATATCCCTGGGCATCTGACTGGCACACTATTCCCATTGAAATACTGGTAAGTTTGTTGACTTAACTTTACTTCATTTTAAATATTGTATTTGTTCCCGTTTTGTTTCTTCACTTCAAAATAAGATATATGCAGTGTGCATAGGAATTTGTTCATAGTTTTTGTTTTTACTATAGTCCGGCCCTCCAACGGTCTAAGGGACAGTGAACTGGCCCCCTGTTTAAAAAGTTTGAGGACCCCTGGTATAAGCAGTCATCTTTCACAGCAACGGTATGTTTTGCTGTCTGCACTGTTTTATGGATTAATTACTTTGTACTGTAATGTATTACAGTACTAGATAGGCTCTTCTAAGAGCTATTAACCCCTTCTTTGCTCGAGATCACTGCTTACGCACCGATTCTGAGGACTCAGGGTTCGATTTTGACCCTGGTCAGCTTTCTGATACATCATCTAGTGATGTATCGGTGGCTGCTGAGCCCTTGCCACAAGGAGTGATGGGTGTCTACAGTTAAAAAATATATGGTTATTTGGGGGTAAATTACATTGGCTGGCTTCAAAGATATATCCCATATAGGACACGGACGCAGGGTGACTACATATCAAAATTCCAAGTTGGAATTTTGAGATGCGCATCTCACAAATGTTGCCTTCTAGCCAAACCAACAAACCTATGCATGGGTGCTATCCCTGTACTCGGGAGATGTTGCTGAACACATATTGGGTTGTTGTTTGGCAGTGACATATACCAGAATTCATGCCTGAAGTACAATGCATGTGGAAAAAAAAACTCCCAAAAAAGTACTTCCACAAACTTTTACAAAGGCTGGTGGTAGAATTAGTACATATACAGTATTAAAATACCACCATTTGAAATACCTTAGGATGTCTATTTTCCAAAAATATATGGTTTGATGGGGTAAAATTCATTGGACGGCTTCAAAAATTGTCCAAATGGAACATGGGCGCAGGCTGACTACATGTCAAAATTCCAGGTTGGAAATGTGCACCCCCTAAATGTGGCCTTTTAGCCCCAAAACAAACCAACAAACCTATGCATGGGTGGTATCCCTGTACTCAGGAGATGTTGGTGAACACAAATTGAGGTGTTGGTTGGCATTGGCAAATACCCGAATCTGAAAATTCCTGCCTGAACTACAATGTGTGTGGGGAAAAAATGACATCCCAACCCTTTGACATAGGTTGGTGGTAGAATTAGCACTTGGAAAGTGTTAAAATACCACAATTTTAAATACCCTAGGATGTCTAGTTTTCCAAAATATATGGTTTGATGGGGTAAAATACTTTGACAGGCTTCAAAAGTGTCCCAAATGGAACATGGGCGCAGGCTGACTACATGTCAAAATTCCAAGTTGGAAATGCACCCCCCCATAAACGTGGCCTTTTAGCCCCCAAACAACCCAACAAACCTACTGTACTCAGGAGATGTTGCTGAACACATATTGAGGTGTTGTTTGGCACTGACATATAACAGGATCTGTGAATTCATTCCCAAAGTACAATGTATGTGAAAAAAAATTACTACCCAAAACATTGACATAGGCTGGTGGTAGAATTAGTGTATGGAAAGTGTTAAAATACTACCATTTGAAATACCCTAGGGTGTCTAGTTTTAAAAAATATATGGCTTTGTGGGGTAGAATACACTTTCTGGCTTCAAAAATGTCCCAAATGGGACATGGGCGCAGGTTTTCTGCATGTCAGAATTCCAAGTTGGTAAACCAAAATGCGCACCCCCTAAATGTGGCCTTTTAGCCCCAAAACAAACCAACAAACCTATGCATGGGTGGTATCCCTGTACTCAGAAGATGTTGCTGAACACATATTGAGGTGTTATTTGGAAATACCCCGTCACATTTTAAGGTAATGTTTACTTAATTGCAATCTATGTGAAAAAATTAAAAAACATTTTTTTTGCTGTAAACTTTGGCAAAGATTGGTGGTAAAATGGCTACATGAAATGTGTAAAAATACCCCAAGTTAAATGCCCTGAGTGGTTTAGCTTTTAAAAATATGTACATGTTGCGGGTCATTCATTGATTTAGTACAGATATCAGTGTTACAATGTCACTATCGCTAATTTTGAAAAAAAGGATTTTAAAATAGCTTTGCACTACTTATAGTTCTGGCCCTGTAACATGAATAAAAAAGTACAAAAACATAAAACATGGGCTATTTCTGAACTCAGGACATATATTAGAAACTATTTAGCAGGGTTTTTGTTGTTGTCTCTTGTACATGAGTATACGATTTTTCAAATAAAAGTCCTAAAAAAAATGTTTTCTTCATTTTTTTGCCATATTTTTTTTTTTTTTTACATCAAATTATATGCTATTATCAAAATAATGGTATCAAAAGAAAGCCCTTCTTATGACGATAAAAACTATATATAGTTTGTGTGGGTAGACTAAATGAGACATAAATAAATTACAGCAAAACACAAACACCTCAGAAATGTTAAAACAGCCCATGTCACCAAGCGTCGGACAAGTCAAAAAAGTCATATCACTAAGGGGTTAAAAGAAGAAAAACTACCACAACTAGAGGACATAGTCTTACATTTGGGGCAAAGATTTAAAAGTAATATCAGTAAGTATTACTTTACTGAGAGATTGGATATATGGAATAGTTTTCCAGCGGAAGTGGTAGAGGTAAACACCGTGAAGGAGTTTAAGCATGTGTGGGATAGGCACAAGACTATCCTAGATATAAGACAGGGAACTGGGGACTAATAAAAAGTATTTAGAAAATGGACCAAATGGTTCTTATCTGCAAACATATTCTATGTTTCTAGTTCAGGAACACATACTATATTCTCTAATGTCATAGTTCTTAACATTAATAATCTGGTATTACTCATCAGTATTACATTGATTCATGCCCACTAAATTATAGGCAGTAAACCCAAATTCTACAGCTTGATTATTCCTTTACCTAACTAATGAAAAGAGATTCATTTTTCTTAACACAATAAAGTTTCATTCTTTCTGGGGAATACATATTAAAAGCCAGGTCTACTCAACCTAATACACAATAAGTAACAATTAATTTTATATCAGGGTCAAGATGACATCTTGCATATCACTATGTTCATTAAACATCACATCTGGTATTTTTAAATTGCACATTCTAATGGCTTGTAATAAAATGTCTGATTTATTTCATTTTGGTTTTAATAGTGGTGACAATACTTAAATGATGAAACTGAACGGGGTTGTATATGTGAACACGTCCTTTTATATTGCTGATTCATATTTAAAAACTATTTTAGTTAGCAGAACCCAAGCTTCATGACTGTCAGGGCCTTTACCAGGTCAGGTAGGAGTTTAAGCGCAGGGATAGTGGAGGTGTCTGGTTGCATGTTAAATATAGTACAAAGGGAGAACAGATAAAGAAACAGAGCTAGGTATTGGAATAAAGACTGAAGGAGAGACAAAAGGGAATTTAGCAAAGAACTGTAGAATAGGAAAAGGGTATGAGTAGGAACTGCAGTAAGAACAAAGAGCTATAGCAGGGACTGTAGACAAAGCAAAGGTAGGGGTGGAGAGAGCTAAACAAGGGTTCAGGCCAGAGGCAAGGGTAGCTAAGCAGGAACACCCGAGAGGGGGTGAGGTCAGAGGTTGGTAGCTAAGCAGTAAGGAACACCCTAGTGAGGGTGATAAATGAGAAGGGTAGCTTTAAGGGAATAACTTAGCTGAAGAGATCTTGATGTACTCAGAGGGTCTCAGGAGATGCTGAAAATCATCTACTGAGATGGTTGAGCCACTCAGGTTCAGATTCCCAGTTCCTGGACAGGGTCACAATACAAATGGGCTTTAAGGAGAGTATCAGGAACAGAAGCAGCAGCTCTCATAAATCAGGCATCCAACTTCAATGCAAAAGCACTGTTTTCAAGAAACTGCAGCTATTTAACCTGGGTGTGAGCAAACGGTAACGAGCCCATCTGACACCAAACAGAAGGGAAGGAATACAAGCAAAGTAAGGTAGGGAGACCTCTAGAGGAGGCAGGAGGAATATAGGCACATAACTAATGACTTTTAAATGCATGAGTCAGAAGATCAGTGTTGAACCCTGACAATGACCATATTGAGGAAACTTTAATTACTATTAGTGGTATATTTTAGTTTTGATCTGCCATAGGCGCAACTAAATTTGGGCACCCCCTTCCTCTACCCACATTGCACACCCAGGACATTCCCTAGCACCCACATTGCAGAACCAGGACATATCCCAGCATCCCAGTGTGTGCCCCATCACCCACATTGCACACCCAGGACATGCCCCATCACCCATATTGCACACCCAGGACATGCCCCATCCCCCATATTGCACACCCAGGACATGCCCCATCACCCATATTACACACCCAGGATATGCCCCAACACCCACATTGCATACCCAGGACATGCCCCATCTGTCACCGGCAAGGTTGCCAGTTCCGGCTGGAGTCCAGATGCAAGGGCCGGAGCAGGTGTGATACCCTGTGGAGGGTGACCACTCTCCCCCAAGGGTGGAGCCCCAGGCTTTGATCGGCCACAATTAGGGTTTTGAGGTCTTCTTTTGGGCATCTTGACAAACAGGAACAAACGGGCAAATCAGAAAACGTAGTGGGGATCACAAGCCAAAAGGTCAGTATTGGAGAAGGACTGAGTAGTCAGGGTACAGGCCAAGTAGATATCGGTAGATCAGGGAACAAAACAATAACACCAGCAAAAGACAGGCAGGCAAAATGTTCCAGCAAAGAGTGCTGGGAGGAGGGGGTTTAAATAAGGCAGTAACGATGGACAAGGAACACCTGAGCATAATTAAGTATAGGCAGGAGGTACAGACATACACTTAGCAATGGTGAAAAACCAAGCCCTCTGGTGGCGCACAGAACAGTCACAGGCACCAGAAACACAGAGGTCCCAGGGTTCAATCCCAGCAAAGGTTACACCATCACCCACATTGCATACACAGGATATGCCCCATCACCCACATTTCATACCCAGGACATGCTCCATCACCCACATTGCACACCCAGGACATGCCCCATCACCCACCTTGCATACCCAGAAGCTGAAGTCTGTTCTCTGCTCAGACGTGACACTGCCGACATGCTTTTTAATTATATATTTTTGAGGGGGCAGTGTTTTTAGCCTTCCCCTGCAAGTGCCACCCAAGGCACTTGCCTAATTTGCCTCGTGCTAAATAGAGCACTGATTACTACGTTAGTTTTCCCTTTTTCAATTATATGAAGCAGTAAATTTAGAGCCCAGAGCTCAATCTGGTTCTGATGTGTCTAATTTCAAAAATCAGGAAACATTGACCATTGGCATAGTGAGAGAATCCTTGACCGTGAGGCAACAGAGTTACATGGTAGACAATCAATATGCAAAATAATTGTTTCATTTTTTTTTTTTAAACCACTGTGTTATTATTAATTTATATTTCTAAGAAATATAAGGCTAAGCTTTTGACATTCTAATTTAATTTTGTACCTGCAGATACATGTTTTAGCAAGCATCCATGCATTTATCTGTCACCCACACATATATTTATATACTTACGATCAATAGTAACTTGGTACCGGCAGATGGAATTCAAGTAAATTAAATATCTTTCTAGCTTGATTGTGGGGAATTAAGGTTATGAGATTTTTTTCTCAGCATGGTTGGTGTTACTGTGAATTGGACTCATTGTTCTTTCAGTCTTGTCCATCACTGATTTTCATTATGAAGGTTACACACACAAATGTGGCTTTTATTCCAGGAAACCTAAATTAGGCAAGCGTTGAATAAGATTTCAAGGAACATAATGCATGAGGACATTATCGCTAATATACTTTACAGTACACCATGATTTAACTTGAATTATCTTTGCATTAACAAGAAACAAGTGTTTTAAGTGGCCAATTTTGGAATGTGTGGAAGGGATTGAAATTCAACAGCATTCTGATTGTTTACTTTAAGTTGAAACTGAAAAGAAAATTCTTCATCCTCTTTGTTAATCACATACATTTTAGTGATAGTTGGAGTAGTTAATGACACCTCCTCTATAAGGTTTAGATATGAGTAGTGTTGAGCGAACCCGAACCGCACTGTTCGGGTTCGTACCGAACATTACGGTATTCGGACCCCAGACCCAAACACGGACATTCCACTGTATGTTCGTGTTGGAATCGGGGTTCGGCAATAAACCGAAAGTCTATAAACCGAAAGACATTTGGTTTATAGACTTTCGGTTTATAGAATAGCAATAGCATTACATGTATTCTATAAACCGAAAGTCTATAAACCGAATGTCGTTTCGGGTTCGCTCAACACTACTCATATCTAAACCTTATAGAGGAGGTGTCATTAATTACTCCAACTATCACTAAAATGTATGTGATTAACAAAGAGGATGAAGAATTTTCTTTTCAGTTTCAACTTAAAGTAAACTATCAGAATGCTGTTGAATTTCAATCCCTTCCACACATTTCTTATGAATGGGGACTCTAGTTCGGTTTATAGGAAGCCAATAGTATTACTTGTATTCCATAAGCCGAAAGTCTATAAACCGAACGACATTCTGTTTATAGACTTTCTTTTTATAGAATAGCAATAGCATTACATGTATTCTATAAAACGAAAGTCTATAAACCGTATGTCTTTCGGTTTATAGACTTTTGGTTTATGGAATACATGTAATGCTATTTCTATTCTATAAACCGAAATAGACCTATTCGTATGAATGGGGACACTCACCCACATTTTACTTCATTTTGCAGCCCTCTAGCCCTTTCCAGGACTTTTTTAGAGGCATTTTAGTGGCCAAAAGTTCGGGTCCCCATTGACTTCAATGGGGTTCGGGTTCAGGGTCAAGTTCGACCCCGAACCCGAACTTTTTCCCGAAGTTCAGCCGAACCCGAAACTCCAGGTGTCCGCTCAACTCTAGATATGAGCTTTGATAACTGGGAGGCACCACTGGTGGATTTGGACATAAAGGCCAATAATGCAGTCCAACTGCCATAGGTAAGACGTAAGGTTTATACATTCGGCACAGAAAAAGGTAAGATGACAGGCCACAGGCAAAGTTAGAATTAGGTAAAACATACAACTATAGTGAAGTAGGAGAAAGGACAGGCAGAGCAACAAGGGAACATACTCCAAGGTGGTGATTTAAATGATCGGATAACTGCGCCCTCTCCGCAGCTCTGCTGTATGTTGCTGCACTTTTATGATGGGAAGCAAGGTAGAGCAGGATACTATTAATCCTCACACAATCGTTTGTCTGCTGAGCATCATGGACTTGGTCCCCACTAGATTAGGAAAGGCAGTGGCAGCAGGCAGTGCTGCTTGTATAACTGGACCTATTCGCCACAGCCTTGACAGTACATACGTATAGTGCCACCTTGGGAGGTGCACCTAAGATAGTCAGTCTGTCAGGGTATGCAGATTGGCAGAAGGCTGTCAGGTGCGCTTCTATGTTCGGAGGCAGAGCTGATCTGGCTAGCAGAGCGGTTGCTAGCCGCTTGCATCTAGAGCAGAAAAATACTTTACTTTTTAAATGTAATCAACACAGGGCACCTGCTAAGGGATTTAGTGTCACTTTGCTACCGGATCGGTCTCCAAGGGCTACTAAAATTTTCACTTTTACTTCTACAGTAGAGAAAGTTTAGTGGATTTTGAATATGACACAAAATAAGATTAATGGGCTGACCTTTGGCTAAAAAAGCTCAATGAATCTCTCCGTTTGTCAGTTCGCATTTTAGTTACACATTCTCATAAAAAAAATACGTATTTGGATTTCTAGTAAGCAGCAAAAACATTGAAAAACAAATTATAAGAAAAAAGTAAGGGGAAACTGGCTCATACTTCTCATCTCTCCCAAATTGTTTGTGGTAATATATACAGAGCAGGGTGTTCCCACTACATGGATGGGAAGGCATAAAGTCTGTGTCCTAAAGACTTTAATACCACATTTGGAATCAACCTTATATTGTATTGTATGAGTTCATCACCTATGGAGATCAAATTAAATGGTGTCAGTAAAGATTATACATTTTTAATGGTTAGTTGGTTCTATTTTATTTTACATTTTAGTTTTACTTTTTAAAATAAAGAAAGTGCAGCGCTAAAAGTAAGAAACCAATTAGTGAAATGACAATAAATTACACTTGTAAATAAGTTGGCATATACTCCGTCTGATGCTTCAATCGGTGTGTACATGTAAAATACAAATGTAGTGCAACTCTGTGATACACAATGAAATAAATATAAATCTATGTCCAGCAATAGAAATTCCACTCACAGTGTGCTGACCAAATGAGTTTGCTCAGACTATGAAAGCAAATCCTTTTTTGGTCAAAGACGCCTTGCATATGCCAGGTAGTTGAAAAGAAAGGAAGACCCCTTCTGGCAGAGTAACGAAAAACGAGCCTCCAGGAAAACTCTCGGTGGTATTAGAATGATAGACAAGTGGAGAGGAGGATGTTAGAAAAGCTGGCCACTTTAACCCCTTGCCGACAAAGGACGTGCCAGGCACGTCCTGGGAGAAACTCCCTTAACGACAAAGGACGTGCCTGGCACGTCCTGCATTGAATGAAGCGGTTTTCGCGATCAATGATTGCGAAAACCGCTTTAACAGTGCTGGTCTATTGCCTCAACATCGAGGCAACAGCCAGCACCGAAATTTCTATTTCGGGACCCCCACGATCGCTCCACGATCGTGGGGAGCCATATTGACGGAGCATGCTGCTCCGTCAATATGGCTAAGTCCTCTGCCGGTCTGAGCTTCGGAAGTGAAAGTAACTTCACTTCCGTCGCTCTGAATATGCTACTTGACTACCCCTAGTGGTAGTTTAGTAGCATTGCAATGGGAAATATTTAAAATAAATATTTAATTAATTAAAAACAGGTTATTTAGCTATATTAGCCTATAGGGTTAAAATTAAATATTTTTTAGCATAAGGGATAGGATTAAAATTAAATTAAAGTAAAAAAATATTAAGGGATATAATAAGGATTAGAGTTGGGGTTAAATTTAGTGTTGCGGTTAAATTTTGGGTTCGGGTTGGGGTCAAAAGATCAATATAGGAAAAAAACAAAAAACACTATTTTTGGTTTTTGCCCCATAACTCGCAAAAAAATACCGAAAAATATGGAAACATGCATATTTTTGAACTCGGGAGAACATTTAGAAACTATTTAGACGGGGTCTTTTTTAATGATTTTATTTGTGTAAATTATATTTTAGGTCAATGTTAGAAAAAGTGTGTTTTTTTAAATTTTTCATCATATTTTATGATTTTTTTTTGTAGTAAATTATAAGATATGATGAACATAATGGTATCTAATGAAAGCCCTTCTTATGACGATAAAAACAACATATAATTTGTGTGGGTACTGTATGTGAGAAAGAAAAAAATTACAGCTAAACACAAACACCCTAAAGTTGTCAAAATAGCCATTGTCACCAAGGGAAAGTCAAGGTGAAAATGTCTTGTCACTAAGGGGTTAATATAACATAAAAACATGTAAATGCTCACACATAAAATAGCTGCTTCGTGATCTGTGTGTCTCGCTGTGTAGGATTATTTCTGGGTGGGCATGACTTATTGTTATTTTTAATAACACATTCATATGCAATTTCTTGCTAATGAAGATTCAGGAATTCAGACCAGGCAACATATATAAAAACCTTAAAATCTATTCTTTAGGAGGAGAACACATTCTTAACCTTCTCAGACTGCAAGATGTGAAACACTAGGTAATATTTGAAAATATAATGGTGTATTTACACTGATAAAAAATAAATAAAGGGTTACTGCAATAAACATCAAACACACCTAGGACCTCTCAAGGGCAAGATGTTGCATATTGGACAATATAAATGTTGGAAAGAGACACCAAGATCAATGAGGTTACAAACGTCAGTGAAGAAATAAAAGAAACTAATAGGGAGGTCACTGGCCACAGTTAATATTTAACCCAGCTTTCTGTTATCACAATCACTATTATAATAATGGCTTGTTATGGTGCTTCCAGAAGTGTCAACGATAAATATATTATACTAGTTTTTAGCCGGTGGACTTGGTGCAAACACTGAACCCAACAGGTTGAAGAATGCTGTCACAAATACATAGCGATGTTTTAACACATTGAGGATCCAATGATGTTCCATGTACCCAACCACAATTTATGCAATACCACATTATTATGTATAAATGTTATTTTTAATGGGAAGCTGAATGGTGGTGTGCAAAGTGGCATTTGTACCTTGTGCTGCCACCTTGGAGAATTAAAATGTTTGTCAAGCTATTCATTTACTCATACTACAGGTTACACCTATGTTGCTACCCAGACCTACACCTTATGCCCACTATAGTGCATACCATGGGCTATACTCTCTTGCCTCCATTACCCACACCCAAACAAAACAAATGATGCTTGAAGCACAGTGAGGTCACTTTAACCTGGTAGCTTTGCTCATCAGCACATAGGAGTGGAAAGCTAACATCCTAACTCCGCCATGGATGTATCCTCCCAGAAATATGGCTGCTCACATGCTGATTTCTCCATAATGTATGCATGGTTCTTCTTTTATTTCTTGCACTTTACTACCTATGTATATTTACATGTATTATAACATTATTATATACATTAACCCCTTGGCGACACAGGACGGACTAGGTCCGTCCTGTGTGCCGAGGCGTTAGTGACACAGGACGGACCTAGTCCGTCCTGTGTCAAAACGAGCACTGAAAGCGGAGTTTTTCCGCTTTCAATGCTCACACAGTATTGTAACGATGCTTCCGTGTGGAAGCATCGTACAATACTAAAAAAAAAAATGCCCGTCGGCATTTCGATCGCTCCGGAGAGCGATTAAAATGCCGGTTTTAAAGGCAATGCTGTTTTTCATTTGTTTTAGTGAGGGAGAGAGAGACAGATCAAAGTAATAAAAGTAAGTTTAAGTACAAAAAAATTATAAATACACAACACACTAATTATAAAACAATAAAAAAAAGTTTATACAAGCAATTCCCTGCGTTTAACCCCTTCCCTGCCACTGATCTTGCGTCAGCGCATTTATTTTTGCTGTTTGTGCATCTTTATTACAGTACTACAAAGGTTCTTCTACGAGTTATTAACCCCTCCATTGCCGTTGATCACTGCTTACGCAATGATATTGACTCCAAAGAGATTTTTTTGTTTTTATTTATTTTTTTATATTTATCGCTCTTTATTTAATTTTCCATTACTTTCTTTCCAACATTCCCATCAACACATAAATACATGGACAAGAATACATAGAAAAAAGTTCAGCGCTTCAAAATAAGCATTAACTTGCACAAACATTATTCTGGCATCGAGACTACACAACTACATTTTTCAATTCATCATATTCATATAAAATACAGAAGAGAAAGAGAAGTGGGAGGGAGGGAAGAGAGAGAGAAGAGAAAAAAAGAAAAAAAAAAGAAAGTTAATCCCTCTCTCCCTCTCTCTTCCTCCCCTCTCAAATACATATATGCAAGCAATACACATCAGAAAAAGCATAATTATATCTCCTCCGGTTAATCGGCAACAGACAGTATCTGTAATTCTGTCATTACCTACACCGAAAAAGAAAAACCATCTGGGGTAACCCTTTGAATGTCCTCTCATACAATGGCACACAATCACCATTCACATCCTCATTCATCTTGTAGCCAATAGGGGTAATTATAGTTTCTTGTTGACTCTGGGTTAGGGTGGGAGAGGGGGGAAGGACAACACTTTGTCTTTGATTAAAACCTGCGAGGAGTGATGATCGAATATATAGTGAAAACAAAACATCGAGAGAAATCCTCGCAGGGGATAAATAACCCCAAGAGAACATAAAGATCAAACAGGAAAACCCGACCACTGGAAGAGATCAGTTAGACAGCTCCGGCCACTTTGTCCATATTCCCTCATATATTTCTTTACTTTCTTTATTTTTGGCCTTTAGGAAGAAATGTTTTTCGGCCTCAGCCTGGAGGCTTATCTGCAACTTAATTTCAGGCCAGGACAGTATTTCCGATCTCCTCCAATATCTCGATAAACATATTTTAAAGGCTGAGAGAATATTAATACAGAGGGCTTTCCGATTTTCATCAGTTTCTAATAGGTCTAGATGGAACAAGAAAGCCTGTGGAGTAAGTTGCCCTTGGTTGGGGGTCACCCCTTCTATTAGAGCGGATGCCTTCTGTCTGATTACTAGTAATTCATCGCAGTCCCACCATATGTGGTGCTGAGATCCAATTGCTTGTTGGCATCGCCAACACAAATCGTTCGCGTTTACATCGAATTTAGCCAGCCTTTTAGGAACTAAGTACCTTCTGTGGGTGAGTTTATAAAATTGCTTGTGGATGTTAATACAGTGGTTTGCTCCCCTAACATCTTGCCATACCTTGAACCAATCTCGGGGGGAAAATGACTTACCCAAATCAGATTCCCATTGAATAATCGCCGAAGACTTCTCAACCGTCACCCCCCTGTCGAGAAATCGTCGGGATTTTGCTATTACATTCCTGGTCCCCACCGTGGTCAAAAAGTTATCCCAATCCATGACGTCCGTGGGAGGGTTTTCCCCGAGAAAGGATCTAAGTCTCAGATAGTTATAAAATTCAATGCCCGGGAGATTATAGTTTTTAATTAATGTCTCAAAGGAAGTAAAGTTGTTATTTGTATATAGATCTCCCAATATGTTGATCCCAGCCTCCCTCCATCTCTGTAACTTGATGTCCTTTTTACACAACGAGACCATCTGCAAGGGGACAGCTTTTGATATAGTATCTCTTATATTAAGTGATCACTTTAGTTTATAAAATGAAGTCATCACGTCTGTTACTGTCTTAAGCAAGAGGCCCAGATTTCGATAGAACCGGGGGCAACCAGGGTCGTTATTTTCACAAACCGTCTTTTCTAGCCTGTACCAGCATGAGCCATATCTTTGGTTCTTCCAAGCTAATACATGTGACAATTGACACCCCTCATATATTCTACGCAGGTCTGGATATCCCAATCCATCATATTGTAAAGCACGTTTAAGTGTCTGACTAGGGATACGTGGCTTTTTGGAGGACCATACAAATTTTGAAAACATTAAATCGTATTCTCTCAGGATCTTAATCGGAACTTTATACGGTATAGTTCGTAAGTATAAGTAAGTATATCAGCTTTGGGAGGATGTAAGCTTTTAGTATGTTAATACGGCCCAACCAAGATGTTTCCAGCTTTGCCCATTGTGAGGTCTGTTTTTGTATGGTTGTGAATAACAGCCTATGATTCACTGGGACAATTCTGTCTAATTGTCCCAAAATGTTGATCCCTACGTAGTCTATTGTCTCGCATGCCACCCCTTTTCCACCAGAAACTGCCATATTTGACAGTTAGGTACTGGCAGATAAAGGGAAATAATCTGTGTTTTAAGAAGATTAACCTTATAATTAGAGTAGGAGCCGTAAAGCTCTAAAGCTTCGAGGAGTGCCGGTATCGAGGTTAGGGGTTGCTACAGGGTCAGCAGGACATCATCTGCATAAAGTGTAATTAAGTGCTCATCCGAGCCGATCTGGACCCCCACCACCTCTTGTGAATTTCTTAGATACTGGGCCAGAGGTTCTATGGTGAGTGCGTATAAGAGAGGTGCTAGAGGACAGCCCTGTCTTGTTCCATTACATATGTCAAAAAATTCCGAAGCCAGGAAAGGAACCTTGATCCTGGCCCGTGGATTTACATACAATGCCATTGTTGCGTTATAAAACAAGCCCGTAAAACCAAAAATCCGGAGAGTTTCGACAAAAATCTCCAGTCCACTCTGTCAAAGGCCTTTTCTGCATCGAGAGCGACCATGACCGAGGGGATTTTCCTTTGGTGTATAATGTCAATAATGTCGAAAACCCTCCTGGTATTCTCTGAACCCTCCCTACCCGGCACAAAGCCGGCTTGGTCGGGATGAACCAAGTCGTGGATCACACCAACTTTAAACGGTTAGCCAGGATCTTAGAGAATATCTTAACATCAATATTGATCAATGATATAGGTCTATAGTTACTCACCATCTCCGGGTCCTTACCTGGCTTCGTAATAGGGGAAATGGAGGCCTCCAGCATCTCTTGTGGGAATCCCTCTCCTCTAGTAAGCGAGTTGTACAATCTGACCAGTATGGGAGAAATCACCGGGTCAAGTATCTGATAAAAGGATGCTGGGAACCCGTCCGGACCTGGGGATTTGCCCTTCTTCATCTCTCTGATCGTTTTAGATACTTCCACCAAATTGATCTTATATATATAGTTTTTCGTAGTACGATTTAAAAGCCGCAGCAATTTGTTCCGGGGCGATACAGATCTTACCATCTTTTACTATATTATTTATTCTTGAACGTGCGTTCTGAGCTTTAAGTTTTTTTGTTAACTCTTTCCCCGCTCTATTATTACTATAATACCACTTGCTTTTTAAGCGAGTCATTGCGGTTTCTGCTCTAAACCGGAGAGCCCTCTTGATCTGTTCTTGGACAGCCTGGATCTCTCTGCCTGTCTGCTCGGTAGGGTCTAATTTATTCCGGGCTTCAAGAGTTGCTATTACTGCATGCAGTTCCGCCAAGTCCTTACCCCTTTTCTTCTTTAGCCAAGCACCCTTCTTGATCAAATAACCTCGCGTTACACACTTTAGGGGGCACCATAAGTTCTGGTCTGACGTCTCTCCATTATCATTAATTTCAACAAAGGATTTAACATGTTCGATCAGCTCCTGGGCTCTCCCATCTGACTCTATCAACTGCTCGTTTAATCTCCAGTTGTTACGGGTTTGATAATTAGGGTTGTCTTTAATGTCTAGATATATTGGGGCATGATCTGACCAAGTAATATTTCCCACCCTGGATTTGGAACATCTTTGAAGCATTGGGCCCCTGACCAGAAAGTAATCAATCCTTGAATAAGTCATATGAACCCTTGAGAGAAAGGAATAATCCCTTTCCCCCGGATGGTGCACCCTCCATACATCATAGAGGTTTTGTCTAAACAGGCAGGCTGAAAAAGCATCTGCTCTTGCTTTCATATGTGCCTCCTGTTTCCTCACACCATCTGTCCGCCTGTCGGGATCAAAATTATCAATCGCATTGAGATCTCCTCCGATGATCAGGAAGCCTCTAGCAACCCTCTCGATTTGATCTAGTTATGAATTTACAAATCCTTTGGTTCCCTCCAAAGGGGCATACAGGTTAACTAGTGTGTAAAGTATATCGTTAATCTTACAAACCAATAATACTCTCCGAGCCTCCGAATCTGTTTCTTGGTAAATGAGTTTGAATTTAATTTTGGCCGCGACTATAATTCTTTTTTTTTGTCGCCATTGCAGACGAATATACGTGGGGGTATTTAGAATATTTCCACTGAATTCTCTCATCCTGCCTCTAGTGGGTTTCCTGAATGAATACAATGTCGATATTACCCCTTAACAATGAGTCATACAGATATGCTCTCTTATGAGGGGAATTTAAACCCTGCGAGTTTATCGACATTAGTTTAATGGACATCTTTTGACCATTCGATTATCAAATCTCCCCCAAATAGCCCCCCCCCCTCTCGCCCAACCCCCATAATTCCTACGGCTACCCATTCACACACAAGCACACCACATATCTTCATACCTAGCAGAGGAATCATCTCCGATATGTATGAGTCAAAAATTCCCTGAACCCACCAGGGAGCTAGGGGGGGTGAGTATCCGCCGAGAGAGTCCTGATTTATAATGCTCAGGCCATGTATGAACCTGAATTATAGTACCGTTCTCCAAAACGCCCCTGGTTGAATATTAATCGCCTATGCTAAATAGCAGGACAGTCAAAACATTCAACAATAGTTAAGTGAAACCTAAAGAATGGGAGGGGGGTCGGGGGAGAAGTGGGAGAAGAGAAAAAAAAGGGGGGAAAGGGGAAAGAGAGAGAAAAAGTAGGAAACCCATCTCCTTTCGGTATCCATAACCGAGGACCACTTCAAGGATTAATTATTGGTGTTACAATATTTACCAAAGGGTCTTATTTATGATCATCTTATCTGGTCGTGCCAATTGCACAGCTCTCGAATAACGAACGTATGGATACAGGCAGGATAAACAAGTCTGAGTCACAATTGTCTCCCATTTTGCCATGCTACCGACCCTCACCCTCTTGCGCATCCTTCACGTCCAACACCTCGACATTATCGTCCTGCCATATCTTAGTTTTAAAAATTACCTTATTTTAATTTTTCAAATATAAGTCAATTAATACCACTCCAAATTTACATATACAGGAGTAAGGAGGTAGGAACAAGGGAGAAAGAGAAGAAGAAAAGAAAAAATAAATAAATTGGGAATAATAACCAATATCTCTTAAACAACCAAACAAAAAAATCATAATGTGCGCTAGTGCCAATTCAATCGTCAGAAAATCTGTAAAGTGATTACTTTGCATAATAATAAAAAAAAAAGAGATACATAACTTACAACCTGAAAAATATTATACATGTAAGCTAACAATACATTCCTAACAAAATTTCATACTGTTCACTAGTGCTACATCAGTCATCAAAAAATCTGTAAGGTAAGTAACATGCATAGTGAGAAACAAAAACAAAGAAACAAACAAATTGGGAATAATAACCACTATCTCTTAAACAGCAAAACAAAAAATCATAATGTGCGCTAGTGCCAATTCAATCATCAAAAGATCTGTACAGTGAATAACTTGCATAATAAGGAGGAAAAAAATATATATTTTCTCCCCTTATTGAATAATAACCAATATCTCTTAAACAACCCAAAATAAAATTCATAATGTGCGCTAGTGCCACTTCAATCGTCAGAAAATCTGTACAGTGATTACTTTGCATAATAGGAAAAGAACAAAAACAAAAAAAAAGAGATACATATCTTACAACCTGAAAAATATTATACATGTAGGTGTAACGGTCGTGTTCAGGAGATGGACCACAAGTGTAGATGAGGCTATAGGGACACTCACTAAGTACCGTAGTTAGCAAGTATTGGTCTTCACCTTAATGACTACACACCCTTGGTTGAGCCGCCGGTGGTATGTCACCAAGGATTTTGCTGGAACACTTACTACCGGATACTCAGCAAGTGGAGCCCGTATAGGATCGTACAGGAATATAGGCAAACGGAGAGTCAGGAGACAGGCCGGGTCACGGACAGGAGAGATACGGATAAACAGGTCACTAGCAGAAACGAGGCAGGCGGCGGACGGAGAATAGTCAGGAACAGCAGGGTCATACACAGAATAATCAGGAATGCAGGAACAAACGGATGGAGTATATAGCGACGAACCGGGTCAGCAACAGATAAACGGAGTCAATCAGGAGTCAAAACGCTAGTGAGATACACAAGGCACTATCACAGGCAAAGGTAACCTGTGAAATGACCGTTTAAATACACTACCAATTGATCAGGACACACCTCTGATCAATTGGCAAGGGAGGGGTTAATTTAATAAATAGCCCTTTAACTGGGCTCATGAATATTCATGAAACACCCGTTCGCGCATGCGCGAACGGGTGCGTGACGTCACTGAGCGCGCGTCTTACTGGACGCGCGTCTCAGCATCAAGGGATGCTGGGGCTCTCACTCTGAGCCCCAGCCGACGGGATGGCGTCCTCCTGATCCGCGATGGCGGCGGATCAGGAGGTGAAACAAGGTAGGTGACACTACCCCTCCCCCGACGGGAGACATACTGGCTACCAAGACCCGGCTTGAGAGGAAACTTGGAGTGAAAAGATCGGAGTTTCACAGGAGCATGAACATCCCTAGCCGGTACCCAGGAATTCTCCTCAGGACCATAACCCTTCCATCTAATTAGATATTGCAAGGAGCCCTGCTGGAACCGAGAATCCAAGATAGACTGAACTTCGTATTCTTCATCCCCCTGGAATAAAACGGATTCGGGAACTTTGAGCATATGAGAGTATTTGTTAGTAATGGCAGGTTTCAATAAGGACACATGGAAAGAGTTGTTAATGCGTAACGATTTGGGAAGACACAAAGAGAAAGAAACGTCGTTGAGTCGAGATTGAATCTTATAGGGTCCTATATACTTTGGCCCCAATGTTTTGGCAGCCTGACGAAGGCGGAGATGTTTTGTAGACAGCCAGACC
This sequence comes from Pelodytes ibericus, assembly GCA_036172795.1. Taxonomy (NCBI): domain Eukaryota; kingdom Metazoa; phylum Chordata; class Amphibia; order Anura; family Pelodytidae; genus Pelodytes; species Pelodytes ibericus. The sequence continues at coordinate 102,388,419 of CM069861.1, read as the reverse complement.
AGTGTACCAGGTGTAAGGACAGGACCCACCGACCTGTGTTTATCTGCGGCTGTCTTCTGTTTGACCTTGGCTTGACGCAAAATATTGGCCAGGCGAGACCAATGGTCTCGGATAGATAAAACTTGGAGGTCAGCGGCAGGAACCTCAGTGAGAATGCGATCCTGAGGCCATAAGGTGGGTTCATATCCATGAACGGCCTTGAAAGGGGACATCCGGAGAGATTCATGGTAAGAGCTGTTATAGGACCACTCGGCTAGGTATAAAAGGTCAGACCAGTCAGATTGGTCGGCAGACACATACATTCTCAGATATTGTTTAAGAGCTTGATTTGTACGTTCAGCCTGACCGTTGGATTGAGGGTGGTGAGAAGAAGAAAAATGAAGTTCGATATGTAGAAGTTTGCATAACGCCCTCCAAAATTTTGAGACGAACTGAGGACCTCTGTCAGAGACAATCGATTGCGGGACTCCGTGCAGACGAATGATTTCTTTAAGAAAAATATTAGCAAGCGTGCTGGAGTTGGGTAACTTGGGGAGTGCGATAAAATGAGCCTGTTTGCTAAATAAGTCGACGATGACCAGGACAGTAGTGTACCCATGAGATATAGGTAAATCGGTAATAAAGTCCATGGCTATATTAGTCCACGGTCTGTCGGGTACAGGTAAAGGGTGTAGTAATCCAGAAGGACGAGGAATTTTGTAACGAGCACAAACAGGACATGAGTGGATGAAAAGAGAAATATCCTTCAACATAGAGGGCCACCAAAAATATCTCTGAAGTAAGAATCGTACATTCTGTTTGCCCCTATGACCTGCCACAGGGGATTTATGACCCCAGGATAGTACTCTTTTTCTGAAGCGGAGCGGAACGAATAATCTGCCAGGAGGTGATTGACAGTTCTTTGGTTTATTTCCTTGTAACTTGGATATCCACCATATTAAGGAACTTTGTACAGTAGCTACCATCTTGGACGAGGGTATGATGGTTTCTACAGTATGCTCGGTTAACGGAGTCTCAAATTGTCTGGATAAGGCATCTGCCTTAGTATTTTTTGAACCAGGACGGAAAGAAATTATGAAGTTAAAACGAGTAAAAAATAGAGCCCATCTAGCTTGACGTGGGTTTAGTCTTTTGGCCTTTTCAATATAAAGCAAATTCTTATGATCAGTGAGGATGGTGATGGGGATTTCCGTACCTTCAAGTAAGTGACGCCATTCCTCCAAAGCTAATTTAATGGCTAACAATTCCCGATTACCTACATCATAGTTCCTCTCTGCGGAAGAAAATGACCTTGAAAAATAGGAACAAGGGTGGAGTTTATTGGTTTTCTGATCCCTTTGTGACAATATAGCTCCTGCTGCAATTTCCGAAGCATCGACTTCCAATACAAATGGTTGGTTGGTTTCTGGTCGTTTAAGTATGGGTGCAGAGGTAAAAGCCAATTTCAATTTTTTGAAGGCGGCAGTAGCTTCGGGTGTCCAATGTTTGGGGTTGGCTCCCTTTTTGGTTAGTGCAATGATGGGGGCTATGACACGAGAGAAGTTATGGATAAATCGTCTGTAGTAATTGGCAAAACCTACGAATCTTTGTACCCCTTTGAGGTCAGTGGGTTCCTTCCAATCATTAATAGCTGAAAGCTTGTCTGGATCCATCTCTAATTGACCAGCAGAGATAATGTAGCCTAAAAATTTTATTCGGTTGGATTCAAATTCGCATTTCTCTGCCTTGGCGAAAAGGGAGTGATCCCTAAGACGTTGCAACACTTGTCTGACATGACTGCGATGTTCTTCAAGGTTTTTGGAATATATTAAAATGTCATCCAAATAAATCATTACGTGGGACAGAAGTAAGTCCCTGAAGATATCATTCATGAAAGTTTGGAATACAGCTGGCGCATTACACAACCCAAACGGCATTACCAGGTACTCATAGTGGCCGTATCGGGTATTAAATGCCGTCTTCCATTCATCCCCTTCCTTTATGCGGATCAAGTTATAGGCCCCCCGAAGATCTAATTTAGTGAAAATCGTGGCATCCCTTAATTGATCATACAGTTCAGTGATGAGCGGTAGAGGGTATTTGTTCTTGACTGTGATCTTGTTAAGTCCCCTGTAATCAATACAGGGACGGAGGGATGCCTCTTTTTTAGCCACAAAGAAAAAACCTGCTCCTGCTGGGGATGCTGAGGGTCTGAAAAATCCTTTATTTAGATTTTCTTCTATGTATTGGGCTAAAGCCTGATTTTCTGGACTTGATAAAGGATAAGTATGACCTGTGGGAGGACTGGATCCACATAATAATTCAATAGCACAGTCATATGCCCGATGTGGAGGTAAGGACTCTGCTTTCTTTTTAGAAAATACATCTAAGAAATCCCAATATGGAGATGGTACAATTTTCCGGGGATCTTCGGTAGGTAAATCAAGAACAAGATTGACTTTATGGAGGGTTATACAACAGGATGTTTTACACCGATTGCTCCAGGAAGTAATTTGTTTGTTTTCCCAATCAATACAAGGATTATGGAGTTGTAACCATGGCATCCCTAAAATGATAGGTATGTGAGGACTCTGCAATATATCAAAATGTAATTCTTCAGTATGACATATTCCTACTACAACTCCCAGAGGTTCAGTCTGTAAAGAAATAATTCCTGTACCCAGCGGAGTCCCATCTAATGTGGCGACAGCTGTCTTTTGGGTTTTGTTATTTAGATGGATCCCCTGACGAAGAGCCCATGTCTCATCAATAAAATTCCCAGCGGCCCCTGAATCTATGAAGGCTTGTGTGGCCATTTGGTGGCCTCTCCACTGGAGAGTAATGGGTACATACATTCTTTGGTTGTCTGGAGGCATGATCATAGAAACGCTCAGTGGAGAACCTCCTGACTCCACCAAGCTTAGGCATTTCCCGATTTTTTAGGACAGAGAGCTACCAAGTGACCTTTTTGGCCACAATACATACACAACCCTAGAGATCGTCGGCGTTGTTTTTCTTCTGGAGTTAACCGAAGGACTGGGCCTATCTCCATAGGTTCTGCACCGGGAACGTTACTTTCAGTTGTGGGTTTGGGGTAAGGTGAACGAAATGGACGAGGTTTTCTCTCTCTGTCTCTATCTTTCTCCAATCTTCTTTCTTGATCTCTAGCTTCTAATCTTAGGCATAAGGCAATCAGGTTTTCTAGATTGTGTGGTATATCTCTATATGTGAGAGCATCTTTGATGGATTCATTTAAACCTCTGCGAAATGCAGCCCGTAAAGCGCTAGCATTCCAGTCGGTCTCGTAGGCCAAGGTGCGGAACTCCACTGCATATTGAGCTACAGTTCTTCTCCCTTGGAGAAGTTCCATCAGATTTGATTCTGCAGCTTCACGTCGACCAGGGGCGTCAAATACCGAGCGAAAGGCAGCTGTAAATTCATCTGCATCTTCCAGAAGTATAGAGTTCTGTTCCATAAGTGGGGTGGCCCAGGCAAGAGCTTCTCCCTTTAACAGGTTGATAATAAAGGAAACTCTGTTGAAGTGTGAAGAAAAGGTCTGTGGTTGTGTCCGAAAATGTAAAGAACATTGATTTAGAAAACCCCGACATAATTGAGGTTCACCAGAATACTTCTCAGGAAGTGGCATTTTTGGTGGTTTCACCAAAGAAGCAGAATGAGTAGCGGTCTCGGCCATGGTTCTGGAGGACGTAGACGGACCAGTCATTTGACGTAGAAGATCTGCAACTTCATCCACTTTCCTCTCAAGAGACTGGAGATGTGTAGCATGGGTCATCAGGACTTGATCATGCGTGTCCTGTCTGGACGAAATCCTCGCCATATCTACGGGATCCATATTTAAAGGCCTGTGATAAATGTAACGGTCGTGTTCAGGAGATGGACCACAAGTGTAGATGAGGCTATAGGGACACTCACTAAGTACCGTAGGTAGCAAGTATTGGTCTTCACCTTAATGACTACACACCCTTGGTTGAGCCGCCGGTGGTATGTCACCAAGGATTTTGCTGGAACACTTACTACCGGATACTCAGCAAGTGGAGCCCGTATAGGATCGTACAGGAATACAGGCAAACGGAGAGTCAGGAGACAGGCCGGGTCACGGACAGGAGAGATACGGATAAACAGGTCACTAGCAGAAATCGAGGCAGGCGGCGGACGGAGAATAGTCAGGAACAGCAGGGTCATACACAGAATAATCAGGAATGCAGGAACAAACGGATGGAGTATATAGGGACGAACCGGGTCAGCAACAGATAAACGGAGTCAATCAGGAGTCAAAACGCTAGTGAGATACACAAGGCACTATCACAGGCAAAGGTAACCTGTGAAATGACCGTTTAAATACACTACCAATTGATCAGGACACACCTCTGATCAATTGGCAAGGGAGGGGTTAATTTAATAAATAGCCCTTTAACTGGGCTCATGAATATTCATGAAACACCCGCGCGTGACGTCACTGAGCGCGCGTCTTACTGGACGCGCGTCTCAGCATCAAGGGATGCTGGAGCTCTCACTCTGAGCCCCAGCCGACGGGATGGCGTCCTCCTGATCCGCGATGGCGGCGGATCAGGAGGTGAAACAAGGTAGGTGACAGTAGGCTAGCAATACATTCATAACAAAATTTCATACTGTGCACTAGTGTTACATCAGTCATCAAAAAATCTGTACAGTGAATAACTTACATAGTGAAGAGAGAGAAGAAAAAAAAAATAGAGATACATATCTCACAGCCTAAAAAAATATTATACGTGAATGATGAATAGAAGAACAATACCTTCGTAACAAGACAAAAATTCATAATGTGTGCTAGTGCCACTTCAATCATCAAAAAAAAAAACTGTACTGTGAATAACTTGCATAAAATAAAAAAATTAAAATAAAAAAATCATCAATCATCGAAAAATATAAACAATATAAAACAACAAGAAAAAAGGGAAAAAAAATAAAACAAAACCCATTATCTCTCTATATCTCCTCCACCCTCAACCCCCCTCCACAAAGCGATTATGTCTTTAGAAGACCCCACTGGGTCAATTTGTCCTTGGCCTGCTGAACATCAAGACATATATGGGTTTTATCCCTATATAGTATACGTAACTTATTCGGGAAACCTCAAGAGTAAGGAATGTTATGTTCTCTCAAACAAGTAGTTATGTCTACAAATTTTCTCCTAGTCAATCTTGTTGAAAGAGAAAGATCGGCATAAAGAGCCAGGTGTCCAAATCGTTGATTTAGCTGGATTTTTCCTAAACTCTTTAACCAGATCTTCTTTGATTTTACAGCTACTGAAACAGACGATTATGTCTCGAGACATATTGCCTTGTGTCCAGTTGGTAGGCTTCGGTAGGCGATGTATCCTTTCAAAGGGGATCAACCCTATATTTTTTGGATCTGTGTACATGGATAACATTTCGAGTAAGTAGGTCTCCAGATCCCCAATGTCATCCGGTATCCCTCTTATTTTCAAGTTTGATCTCCTAGAGCGATCTTCTAGATCAGCCACCTTAAGGTCCAGCCTATCAATAGTTAAGTTGGCCACTGCATTCTGTTCTTGAAGGTCCTGAATCTTCAAGTGTAGTGTCTCAGTTTCCGCAGATTGCGTCTGAGCAAATTCATCTCTGTTGTCACTTAGCATTTTATCTAGGTCTGATTTAATCTTCATGTAGAGGACATCTAGAGCTGCTGTAAGCTTAGGCTGAGTAATATAGCCAATAGTATCAGGGGAGAGAGGTCTAAGACCCGGTCTGGCGAACTTTTGTCCAAGGCCACTGAAACGTTTAAGTGGCTCTTCGGAGAGTAGTAGGACTCGATAGGCGATGGTTTGCCAGATTTGCTTGTATTTTTCTGTTTGTCGCCTTTGTCCTGTTTTTAGGTGCCATGCTCGCCAGGCAATCAGTTTCCCAGAATATTCTCTAATAGTCTCTACGTCCAATAGAAATAAATTACAAAAAGGGAATTCTCACCTTGCTTGAGTTCTATGGAGTGAAGAAGTGTCTCAGGTGGTAGCACAGTCCCAGAAGATGATAAGGTTCCACCCACTAGTATGTGGACCTCACTGCGGATTCCCACGAGGACAATAAATGCGGGAAGCTGGGTTTTAACCCAGCCAACAGTATATCCCGTGTACTCCGGTGTTAACCCCTCTCTAATTGAGTCAGGGTAACCCAAGTCTATGTCTATATCCACACAGGACACGGGATGGCAAATTCACTCCGCTAGTAACAAAGGTGCGTCACTTGGTATCAGATACTTAGGCTGTATGTGGCGTATCTTCTCAACACACAATAAACACAGCCTACGGTCTGAACTTAAAGACCTAGATTAGGCTCCAAAATAAAGGCCATATTTGATAGGCCTTGAGTTTATCCAGGTTATCAAATTCATCTCGCCTCTGGCACTCCACCAATCTTCGTGTCGCAGCCTCTTAACCCAGCCTCCAAACGCAGAGCCCAGTCTATATAGTAAAAACCAAAGGTCGTGTTTTCATAAAGTCCAGACTAACACTGACAGAGTTCAGACCTTGTTTCTCTCATGTGTGTTCTACATAATATAGTCAGATTGAGTGACAGACCTAGGAGAGCCGTTCCAGGAGACCCAGGAGCAGCGTCTTATCACGTTTCAAGCAGAGTTCAGCTGGACCGCGCCATTATCTTCAGGGGGATTGTATTGTAGTCAGGTAAACTATCATATCCGGCAGTAATCTCAGTCGTCGCTATGTTGTTTCAGCAGAGGGATCTTTCCCGTCATCAGGTACTTGAGTTGACCACAGCGTCCAAATATAAATTATAATTGTAACAGGCTGTCGGTTTAGTTGCACGCAGGGCTCAGCGTCAGCAAGTCCTTAGTCTCACTCCTCTCTCTTCCTCCGGCGGACACCCCCCCACACACGCCACACGCTACGTAGTACGCCCTACGTCATCACACCCCGGAATGATCAGGCCCGACGACTCCAAAGTAATTTTTATCTGTCTGCATATTTATTAATTTTTTTACACATACCCGCTAGGGGATTACGTGTAAAGTAAAAAGATTTTAGATTTTTTTTTTAAGCTGTCTGAGCGCATAGCGATCAGTATCAGCAAATTAGTGGCAAAGGCGGTTTGGTGATTGCTCAAATGAGCATCACAATTCGCCCTGGTCAGATCAAAATTGGTCATATCAATATTCACAAATATTGATCTGTCTCCCTCTCCTCACTTCTCCTCTCCTCACTTACATTTTGTGACTGAAAGAGACAGATCAGTATTAGTGATAAAAAATAACATTTTATAAAATTGCCATGTTTTATCAAAGCCATTCACTGTGTATTAACCCCTTCCCTGCCATTCATCACTGTATAAGCAGTAATCTTGCACAGAAACAGTATGTGTTGCGGTCTGTACTGTTTTATGGATTAATTTATTTGTACTGTAATGTATTACAGTACTAGATAGGCTCTTCTAAGAGCTATTAACCCCTTCTTTGCTCGAGATCACTGGTTAGGCACTGATTCTGAGGCCACGGACTCAGGGTTTGATTTTAACCCTGGTCAGCTTTCTGATACATCATCTAGTGATGTATTGGTGGCTGCTGAGCCCTTGCCACAAGGAGTGATGGGTGTCTCCTTTTAAAAAATATATGGTTTGGTGGGGGTAAATTACATTGGCTGGCTTCAAAGATATATCCCATATAGGACACAGACGCAGGTTGACTACATGTCAAAACTCCAAGTTGGAATTTTGAGATGCGCACCTCACAAATGTTGCCTTCTAGCCAAAAAACAAACCAACAAACCTATGCATGGGTGGTATCCCTGTACCCGGGAGATGTTGCTGAACACATATTGGGTGGTTGTTTGCCAGTGACATATACCAGAATCTGTGAATTCATGCCTGAAGTACAATGCATGTGGAAAAAAACCTCCCAAAAAATAACTACCACAAACCTTTACAAAGGCTGGTGGTAGAATTAGTACATATACATTAAAATACCACAATTTTAAATACCCTAGGATGTCTAGTTTTCCAAAATATATGGTTTGATGGGGTAAAACACTTTGACAGGCTTCAAAAGTGTCCCAAATGGAACATGGGCGCAGGCTGACTACATGTCAAAATTCCAGGTTGGAAATGCGCACCCCCTAAATGTGGCCTTTTAGCCCCAAAACAAACCTATGCATGGGGGGTATCCCTGTACTCAGGAGATGTTGCTGAACACATATTGAGGTGTTGGTTGGCAGTGGCAAATTCCTGCCTGAACTACGTGTGTGGGAAAATACCCTAGGATGTCTAGTTTTCCAAAATATATGGTTTGATGGGGTAAAATACTTTGACAGGCTTCAAAAGTGTCCCAAATGGAATGGGCGCAGGCTGACTTCATGTCAAAATTCCAAGTTGGAAATGCACCCCCCCTAAATGTAGCCTTTTAGCCCCCAAACAACCCAACAAACCTATGTATGCGTGGTATCCCTGTTCTCAGGAGATGTTGCTGAAAACAAATTGAGGAGTTGTTTGGCACTGACACATAATAGGATCTGTGAAGTACACACTTCTCGATGCTCGAAGTACAATGTATGTGGAAACAAAACATTAAAAAATTACTAACCTAACATTTGACAAAGGCTGACGGTAGAATTAGAGCATGGAAAGTGTTAAAATACTACCATTTGAAATACCCTAGGGCAGGACTTGACAAATTTAATTAGATTTTAGGAGCCAGCAAAAAAATTTAGGAGCCAGACAATCACGCAATCATACACGCAATTCATCAACACAAACCCCTACTTTACATATAGACATATATACAAACACCTCACACACACCTACTTTACATATACACATATAAACAAACACCTCTAAACCTAAACCTCTAACCTCAAAAGTTAAAATATAGATACTATTTTCCGGCATATAAGACGACTTTAACCCAGGAAAATCTTCTCAAAAGTTGGGGGGTCGTCTTATACGCCCAGTTGTCTTATACGACGGAAAATATGGTACTTTACATATATACAAACACCTCACACACCCTTCTACTTTACATATACACATATATACAAACACCTCACACACCCTTCTACTTTACATATACCCATATATACAAACAACTCACACACACCTACTTTACATATATACATATATACAAACACCTCACACACCCTTCTAATTTACATATGCACAAATATACAAACACCTCACACACACCTACTTTACATATACACATACATACAAACACCTCACACACACCTACTTTACATATACCCATAAATACAAACACCTCATACACACCTACTTTACATATACACATATATACAAACACCTCACACACACCTACTTTACATATACTCATATATACAAACACACACCCACCTCACACAGTCTTTTCTTGTTTTCTTCTTAACGTGTCCCCCCTCCCTGCTGCTTTACCTCATTGCAGGGGAGGGGGACATTCGTGTTGCAGCCGATCTGCCTGCTGAGTGCTAGGATGTCACGTGACGACACCTGGCACTCAGACACGTGTTGCGCGAGGGGGCGGAGCTTGCAGTCTGTGCAAATGGCACAGACTTTACCCCCTCGTGCTCCGAAAAAATTAAAATAAAAAAATCGGATGGCAGCGGCGAGGCGACCATGAGGCTGACGGCACCCAGACGCCAGGTTTAATTTCCTGGTCGCCATGGCGACCTGGCTTCTGGGGTTTGTGGAGCCCTGCTCTAGGGTGTCTAGTTTGCAAAAATGTATGGTTTTGTGGGGTAAAATATACATTCTGGCTTCAAAAATGTCCCAAATGGAACATGGGCGCAGGTTTTCTGCATGTCAAAATTCCAAGTTAGAAAACCAAAAAGCGCATCTCGCAAATGTGGCCTTTTATCCCCCAAATAATCTAACTAACCTACACATGGGTGGTATCCCTGTACTCAGGAGATGTTGCTGACCACATATTGAGGTGTTGTTTGGCACTGACACATAATAGGATCTGTGAATTCATGCCTGAAGTACAATGTATGTGAAAAAAAAATTACTACCCAAAACATTGACATAGGCTGGTGGTAGAATTAGTGCATGGAAAGTGTTAAAATACTACCATTTGAAATACCCTAGGGTGTCTAGTTTTCAAAACGATATGGCTTTGTGGGGAGAATACACATTCTGACTTCAAAAATGTCCCAAATGGGACATGGGCGCAGGTTTTCAAACCAACAAACCTATGCATGGGTGGTATCCCTGTACTCAGGAGATGTTGCTGAACACATATTGAGGTGTTATTTGGAAATACCCCTTCACATTTCAATCTATGTGAAAAATTTAAAAAAAAAAAAAAATTCTGCAAACTTTGGCAAAGATTGGTGGTAAAATGGCTACATGAAATGTGTCAAAATACCCCAAGTTAAATTCCCTGAGTGGTCTAGTTTTCAAAAATATGTACATGTTGGGGGTCATTCATGGATTTAGTACTGATATTAGTGTTACAATGTCACTATCGCTAATTTTGAAAAAAAGGATTTTAAAATAGCTTTGCACTACTTATAGTTCTGGCCCTGTAACATGAATAAAAAAAGCACAAAAACATAAAACATGGGCTATTTCTGAACTCAGGACATATATTAGAAACTATTTAGCAGTTTTTTTTGTTGTCTCTTGTACATGAGTATAAGATTTTTCAAATAAAAGTCATAAAAAAAAATCTTAATTTTTCTGCCATATTTTAGTATATTTTTTACATCAAATTATATGCCAAAAAAGTCATGTCACTAAGGGTTAAAATGATCCATATATTGTGTTAGCAAAATTTCAAGCAAATGAATGAGTTAAGAGGAAAATGTTTGTTAAAAGTGTGAAAGTGTACATTCACAGCACAAGCATTATTGAGTCCCTTTAATAGTTAATGTTCTTTTAGTTTTTAAACTGTAATTTAAAAAATGCCTTTTTTCAATATAGCTTCTAAAGGAGTTACATTCAATATTTAAATTTCCAGAAAGGCATTATTCAAGTTTTATTTTTCAGAACTAGATTATGGTTGAAAAGTCTAGCATTAAAGGACAACTGTAGCAAAAATGTTTTCTTATGTTTAATTGAATGGTTGAATTAAGTGTACATGTGTTACATGTAATTATTTAATGTAAGAATGTGAAAAAAGTACCTTATTTGCTTGATTATTAGACAACCCTAGTTATAAGATGACCACCAAACTTTGGATCTTAATTTAGGAAAAAAACTAAAAATAGCGCTACCCTAAAAAAAGGTTTACAAGCTAATATTAATTCACATGTAAACAGTTTTTCATATTACATTAAAATATGGAAAAAAATGATTTCTTGTTTTTATTTCCTCCTTCTTTACCCCTGCATTCCAGTTCTTCTGTTCACCTTTCATTATTGCCCCATACAAAATATTCCTCACCAAGAACCTGGCAATGCACCCTTCAGGACTTGCCATGTCTCACGGGTGTTTAGTTGGCAGCTGATGCTACTAAACACCACTGACCAAGTCTTGTTAGGGAAAATGCCAGGAGGTCACATGATCACACGAAAATGTCTGGTAGCATTGGAGGATGTCTGTGCTCAACGCACAGAAATCCTCTGGAGGTCGACAAACCTTGAATTTAATCCCTTAGTGACAAGACATTTTCACCTTGACTTTCCCTAGGTGACAATGGCTGTTTTGACATTTCTGTGGTGTTTGTGTTTAGCTGCAATTTTCTTCTTTCTCACATACTGTACCCACACAAATTATATGTTGTTTTTATCGTCATAAGAAGGACTTTCATTAAATACCATTATGTTCATCATATCTTATAATTTACTACAAAAAAAATCATAAAATATGATGAACATTTTTAAAAAAAAAAGACTTTTTTTTTAACTTTGACCTAAAATATAGTTTACACAAATACAATCATTAAAAAAGAACCCGTCTAAATGTTGTCCCGAGTTCAGAAATATGCATGTTTCCATATTTTTTTTTTCCATACCTGAACAATGGTTAAGCAAAACAAATAAATAGCAGGTTAATCTAATATCTTTGACATGGAGGAACCATAGTTCTAAAAAGTTACTTACTAGAAATGAGATTGCTAACAGGATAGCTGCAATCCCCCTATATCTGGATCCCCCTCTCTAACAGCCGGAGGATGTGTGCGCGATACGCACAGACATCCCCTGCTGCCACCTGGCACGACCGCCGGGACTTCTATGATGAAGCCGGGTCCTTCCGGCTTCATCATAAAAGTCCCGGCGGAAGTGCCGGGCAGCAGCGGAGGATGTCTGCGCATATCGTGCAGACATCCTCCGCTGCCTCCTCTAGCCACCAGGAGAATCGGGCAGCCGGTATCGTGCAGACGTCCTCCATTCTGCCTTACACTTCGGCTGTCCGTCATAATAGACGGAGGTGTCGGGCAGCATGGAGGATGTCTGCACGTATCATGCAGACATCCCCCGGCTGCCCCCACTAGCCACCAGGGATCAAGAAACAAGGTGAGGGGGGTAGAGAGAGAGAGGGAGGGAGGGGGCAGAGAGACATGAGGAGGGAGGGAGGGGGGCAGAGAGACAGGAGGAGGGAGGGAGGGGGGACAGAGAGACAGAGGGAGGGGGCAGAGAGGGAGGGGGCAGAGAGACAGGGGGAGGGAGGGGTGCAGAGAGACGGAGGGAGGGGGGGGCAGAGATGCAAGGGGAGGGAGGGGGAAGAGAAAGAAGAGGGGGGAGAGGGACAAGGGGAGGGAGGGGGAAGATAAATACAAGGGGAGGGATTGGGAGATAAAGACAAGGGGAGGGGGAGAGAAAGACAAGGGGAGGGAGGGGGAGAGAAAGACAAGGGGAGGAAGGGGGAGAGAGAGGAAAGTTTGGGGGGAGGGTGAGACAACGTGGGAGGGGGAGAGAGATAACACTGGGGGGAGAGAGAGGCAGTATTGGCACATAACAGGAAATAAAAACAAGAAATGCATTTGTTTAATATCATCATTTTTATTAAATAGTAATAAGCAATTTACATGTGAATATATACAAGTTAAACTTTTTTTCCTATAGGGTAGTCTTATATTCAGGCTTTTAGTTTTTTTCCCTAAAGGAATATCCAAAGTTTGGGGGGTCGTCTTATAATCAGGGTTGTCTTATATTCGAGCACATACGGTATAATCTCACCTTGCATTTGCATTTTTTGTGTGAAAGCCAGCTGCCAACGTCATGTATTAAAGTATACCTGCATGCCTCCCAAGTGTCCAATTTTGGTAGTCTGTCCTGCTGTCCCACTTTTCAGTAGAAAAGAATCTCAAAGCTGATGGTATAGCAAAAAATAAATTAACTTCTTTGATGTCAACCAAAAATGAATGCTGCTTGCATGCTTGTCATTGTTTGCTGCTTATATGTTTTGCGGTTAGTTGGTTTGTAACGTGTTCAATGTGTGCCAACTGTGTTTAAATAAATAAATGAAAATACTATGTTATATAATGTCCGATGAATTACATGAATGCATTAAATAAAATCACACAATTACCAAAGTCTTGTGCATATATACAATGACAGAGAAATTATACTGCTCTGATACCGGCTGCAAACTAGATCAGTACTCTCCACATACAAATTTTAATCACATTAACACAATGTTTATTCTTGTTTTATAGTTATACATGTTGGTGGACACAAGGGGTGCTGGAACATTTACCCCTGCCTCTTGATGAGGGTGAGTAGAGAAGGTTGCATTCTAATTTTTAGCCTTGAGATGTGTCACTAGAATGATTATAACATGTGTTTCTGGATATAGAATACTTTATTCTTGGAAATACCAGGATGGGTAAACTTGGAAATGCTTCTGATAAACTTCCTGATTGCATTTAACAGACATGATTCTCCATCTCTTTAATTATCTTGTACCTCTTTTTTTTAACAGAAACATGGGTATCCACAGGATTTGTTCCAGGGAAGTGGGGGCAAATATCCCCCCTTCCCTTCCACCGCCCAAAACTTCCTTACCTCCTCCACATTGCCTATGTTGGTTAAGATAAATGTTCCTTTGTGGGAGGCAAATGTTACTTACCCATTAATAGGAAAGAAACATGACCATTGTAGAAGTGTAAGACAGGACCTATAATGCTCAGCTACCATGATCCTAAGCATCATGGGGACTTTAATTTACAGTAGTTGGTGTGGTAAAAATTAGCCACTATTGCCCCAGTCTGCAATTAACTACAATTCTCATGATGTATAGCCAGTAATGGCTAAGCTGCTGTTAGTGTGTAGTATTGGCTTCCACAGACCCAGTCTAACAGCTATATTGTATTGTAGATGCATCAATTTATTCATGAAAGAAGGAATGACAGGGAATTACGAAGGTAATTTCAAACTTAAGGCCAAAGTAGATGAATTGGAAAACATCTCATTCAGTTAAACTTCAAACTCTGCTAATTTGGTCTTAAGTTTGCAATTACCTTCTTAATTAAAATGGGTGTTTCATGAGTAAAGCCCTTTGCATAGGCCTCTCCACAGCTCCATCTAAAGGTAACAGCAATTCCTATGATAATTAACCAGCAATGTTGCTGGCTCAACATAAGGGGATAAGCAGTTGAAAACCATAAGTGTAGTGTATTTCTGTGATCTACAGCAACAATTCGAGCTATTACAGTTGAGTACTCACTTTGCCATGTTTCTTCGCATGTCAAATAACTGTCCTTGAATCATGGAAAATGTACTCTAAACAGCTGTGTATTGACTAACCCTAGCTGCAATACATGTTTAAAAATTACCTTATGCTTGCAGCATGGAATCTGTACCTCTGCTCAAACAGCTGCCAGAGTGAAGGGGAAGAGACCAGATAGAGGGAGAGGAAGAGAGCAGACCAAATTACTTTGATAGTATGGGGTGTACAGAATTAAATGAAATTAATACCGTCCCTACCATGTGTTTGTTCTGCTCTCTATGGGGTCAATTCACTAACAGCATCCAAAGACATCGACTTTGGAGGTCGACTTCCACTTTAAAAGTCCTCTCAAACCTGTAAATAAAAACCTGTAAATGAATATCACGTTTCCAGCGGCAATCATTTACGCCGTGGATTGTCATCTTCTGAGCCATGAAATGGGGCCATCTATAAAAAAAGAGAAAATAATAAATTATCCACATTTTACTAAAAGAAAATGATACAGAGCTATAGCTAATGGTTTGCTCTCAGTGGAGAGCACCCCTAAATGAAAGCTCAACCTGGGAGGGCTGGGCTTGGAAATGCGCATAGGAGCCTCCCTGTCGCAGCCCTATTATTGTGTGTCCCAGCCCTACTATTGTGTGTCCCAGCCCTACTATTGTCTGGATTGTCAAGGTCCCCTCTGCCAATTCCATATAAAAAAGGGTCTCTCTCTATCTCCAAAAAAAAAACAACAGAAAGCATGTAAACATGGCATATTTCTAAATTTAGGATAAATACTAGAAGATATTTGATTACAGATTGCAATTATGTAAAAGATTTTTCAGATTAAGTTATTGTGTTTTTTTTTCAGTTTTGAAAAATACAATTATATCTAAACACAAAAACTGCAGTGAAGTCTAAAAACAGACTCTGTCCTCAAGGGGTTAAAAATCAATTCCATCAATCAAGGTGCCCTTTGGATCATCATTAAACTGCACCTGAGTGTTAAAAAATATGTTCTTTTGTGCTTAATAATTATGGGTCTAACATTACAAGACCTATAAAGTCTAACAAGAAACAGTAATTGAGCATATGTTTTGTGGTGTAATTTCTTGCAATCTTTCTATTACAGTTCTTTATGCAGAAAATCGAAGGAAGATGACCATAAAAAAGTATAACAGATGTGATGAAGAAACCAATACCTATGATGAATTCTTTCGACCTTATGAATTGAGCAGTTTTGATGACACATTTTGCCTGGCTATGACAAATTCAGCTAGGTACATATATTTTTTTATAATATCCGTTTCCTTGAAGAATTTTTTTTTTTTTTTCATTTTAGCAGACCCTAGATTATGTCACCAAATTGTAAAATACCTGGATTAGGTCACCTATTTGTTTTTATCATAAGTTACACACAAAAAACTAGCTAGTTTGGTTTACTAGCCCCATAGCATAATATAATTTATTTGTTCATGAAAGAGAAAACCATGCATTTTAAAAGCACATACTGGGTGAATATATTAATGTACCCCAGCACCCAGATTGCAATCAAAGGGCTTGACCCAGCACCTAGAACTTTCCCCAGCACTCAGATTGCACTTACAAGATTTGACCCAGAACCCAAATTGCACTTACAAGATTTGACCTACCACGCAGGACTTACCCCAGCACAGGACTCTCTCTCTCATTTCTGTAGCGTCTCTCTCTCATTTCTGTAGCGTCTCTCTCTCTCATTTCTGTAGGGTATCTCTCATTTCTGTAGGGTCTCTCTCTCTTTTATAAGGCATCTTCCCTCTATATTGTCTCTCCTTCCCCCTGTAGTGTCTCTCTCTCCCCCTTCTCCTGTAGTGTCTCTCTCTCCCCCCTTCCCTCTCTAGTGTATTTCTCCCCCCTTCCCCCTGTAGTGTCTCTCTCCCCCTTTCCCCCTGTAGTGTCTCTCTCCCCCCCTTCCCCCTGTAGTGTCTCTCTCCCCCTTTCCCCCTATAGTGTCTCTCTCCCCCCCTTCCCCCTGTAGTGTCTCTCTCCCCCTTCCACCTGTAGTGTCTCTCTCCCCCCTTCCCTCTCTAATGTCTCTCACCCCCTTCCCCCTGTAGTGTCTCTCTCTCCCCCCTTCCCCCTCTAGTGTATCTCCCTCCCCTTCCCTCTGTAGTGTCTCTCTCTCACCCTTCAATGTCTCTCTCTCCTCCTTACCCCCCTGTAGTGTCTCTCTCTCTTCCCCCTTCCCCCTGTAGTGTCTCTCTTTCTCCCCTTCCCCCTGTAGTCTCTCTCCCTCCCCCTTCCCCATATAGTGTCTCCCTTCCCCCTGTAGTGTCTCTCCCTCCCCCTTCCCCCTGTAGTGTCTCTCCCTCCCCTTCCCTCTGTAGTGTCTCCCACCCCCTTCCCCCTGTAGTGTCTCTCCCTCCTTCTTCCCTCTGTATTGTCTCTCTCTCCCCCTTCCCCCTAAAGTGTCTCTCTCTCCCCCCTTCTCCCTGTAGTGTCTCTCCCTCCCCTTCCCTCTGTAGTTTATCTCCCTCCCCTTCCCTCTGTAGTGTCTCTCTCCCTCCCTTCAATGTCTCTCTCTCCTCCTTCCCCCTGCAGTGTCTCTCTCTCCCCATTCCCCTTCTAGTTTCTCTCTCTCTCCCCTTCCCTCTGTAGTGTCTCTTTCTCCCACTTCTCCCTGTAGTGTCTCCCTCTCCCTTCCCCCTGTAGTGTCTCTCCCTCCCCCTTCCCTCTGTAGTGTCTCTCTTCCCCTTCCCCCTGTAGTGTCTCTCTCCCTCCCCTTCCCTCTGTAGTGTCTTTCTCTCCCACTTCAATGTCTCTCTCTCCTCCTTCCCCCTGTAGTGTCTCTCTCCCCTCTTCCCCTTGTAGTGTCTCTCTCCCTTCCCCTCCCCCATAGTGTCTCTCTCCCCCCTTCCCTCTCTAGTTTCTCTCTCTCCCCACCTTCCCTCTGTAGTGTCTCTCTCCCCCTCCCCCTTTAGTGTCTCTCTCTCCCCCCTTCCCTCTGTAGTGTCTCTCTCCCTCCCTTCAATGTCTCTCTCTCCTTCCCCCTGCAGTGTCTCTCTCTCCCCATTCCCCTTCTAGTGTATCTCTCTCTCCCCTTCCCTCTGTAGTGTCTCTTTCTCCCACTTCTCCCTGTAGTGTCTCCCTCTCCCTTCCCCCTGTAGTGTCTCTCCCTCCCCCTTCCCTCTGTAGTGTCTCTCCCTCCCCCTTCCCTCTGTAGTGTCTCTCCCTCCCCCTTCCCTCTGTAGTGTCTCTCCCTCCCCCTTCCCTCTGTAGTGTATCTCTTCCCCTTCCCCCTGTAGTGTCTCTCTCCCTCCCCTTCCCTCTGTAGTGTCTCTCTCTCCCACTTCAATGTCTCTCTCTCCTCCTTCCCCTTGTCTCTCTCCCCTCTTCCCCTTGTAGTGTCTCTCTCCCTCCCCCTCCCCCATAGTGTCTCTCTCCCCCCCCTTCCCTCTCTAATTTCTCTCTCTCCCCACCTTCCCTCTCTAGTGTCTCTCTCCCCCTCCCCCTTTAGTGTCTCTCTCTCCCCCCTCCCCCCTGTAGTGTCTCTCTACCCCCCTTCCCCCTTTAGTGTCTCTCCCTCCCCTTCCCTCTGTAGTGCCGGGACTGCTGCTGCAACATCTGGCGGCGGCAGGCAAATTTCTTAAAGCAACAGACAGCGAATTGCTTAAAGTGGCGGCGGCGGACCAACTGCTTAAAGTGGCAACTGCCGCCGATCTGCTTAAAGTGGCGGCAGCTGCTGAACTTTTTAAAGTTGCACAGCGGCCCCGTGGCAGACGGGATCCAGTGGGTCAGTCCACACCTGGTCTAAAACATAATAACAAAAAAAAAAGTTTGCACAAGAACACCTTCTGGGCATAAGTTGAGTTTTCCATATATTCTACAATTACAAATACACTATTTGGGTTGATACCAGTGTCTCCAGTTCTGACAGAGAAGGTTTAGGTTTTTAGTACAATCTTTCACCATGTGTTAGGTACAGTGAATGTAACTCTACCCACTCCTTTTCCAAACAAAGTTTACTAAAACCAAGCAGCTCCTCAACCACAAACACCCTTTCTGTTTGTCCTGATGTTTCTACTTGTCCTGATATTTCTACTGATAATTATTGCAGCAACGTATACCGTATTTGTCGCCTCATAAGACGCACCTGACCATAAGACGCACCCAGTTTTTAGAGGAGGAAAACAAGAAAAAAAAACCTCAATATGCCAGGATTTAGCCATTCAATATGCCAGGATTCTCCCCCTCACTATGCCAGGATTTAGCCATTCAATATGCCAGGATTATGCCCCCCACTATGCCAGGATTTTGCCCCTCACTATGTTAGGCTTTTAGCCACTCACTATGCCAGGCTTTTGCCCCTCACTATTCCAGGATTTTTCCCCTCACTGTTCCAGGATTTTGCCCCTCACTATGCCAGGCTTTAGCCACTCATTATGCCAGGCTTTTGCCCCTCACTATGCCAGGATTTTGCCCCTCACTGTGCCAAGATTTTGCCCCTCACTATGCCAGGCTTTTGCCCCTCACTATGCCAGGATTTTGCCCCTCACTGTGCCAGGATTTTGCCCCTCACTATGCCAGGCTTTTGCCACTCACTATGCCAGGCTTTTGCCCCTCACTATGCCAGGATTTTCCCCCTCACAATGCCAGGATTTTGCCCCTTATTATGCCAGGATTTGCTCGTTTGTGCCACCCTCCTCCCCCCTTCCCTAGCACTTACCTCTATGCTGCTCTCCGTTGTGTTAGCTCCGGTCGCTTTTTTTCTTCTTCTTAACTTTATTGAAGTCGCGCAACGTCAATAAAGTTAAGAAGGGGAAAAAAAGCGCCCGGAGCTTCCTTCCTCGGTGCAGGAGGTTAGAATGCACGGAGGAAACAACGGAGAGAACACAACGGAGAGCAGCATGGAGGTAAGTATGCACATACATTCGCTCCATAAGACGCACAGACATTTCCCCTCACTTTTGAGGAGGAAAAAAGTGCGTCTTGTGAGGAGAAAAATACGGTATATAACCAACGTATATATAAAAACTATAAAGACTGAATGCAAAAACTGTAAATACTTTCATGAATGATATGAAATTATATGAAATAATATACCTGTTAACGTAATTATTCTACATTCATATTGGTTATATATACATATTAAGAACTTGGAAATCAATAGTATATTTCTATAACAAGATTAGACAACTGCCAGTTCTAATCAATTGGGTCAATGAACCTATACAGGTTCATATAGGTTCTAGTTAAAAGAGAAAAATGTAAAAAAAAAAAAAAATAATAATCTATTTCACTTTGATAGATAACATAATTATTGAATCACATGCTCAGAATAAAATGAGTAGAACCTTCATCTTTAGAAACATTTATTTAGAAAAAATGTTGAATCCCACTGCCATGTCAAAAAGGATTTTTCTTTCCTTTGAAATATTAGTAGTGGGGTTTTAATTTGTTGCCTTGTTCTGGATAAACAAATATGGGTTTTTGAAGGGCTTAGCTTGATGGACTACATGTGTTTTTAAACCCTAATTTACCATGTTACTATGTTTCTTCCAGGGATTTCATGCCAAAAACCGTTGGCATCGATCCAAGCCCATTTACAGTTCGTAAACCTGATGAAACTGGAAAGTCTGTACTAGGGTAAGAGTCTAGGATAATTTATTTATTGGTGTTTGTAAGACAATGATATAGAATGTTTTTTTTTTTACTTGTTTACAGTAGAAATCTGTAGTTGATAGAAACAAACTATGTTTATAGTCCATTTATAAAACTTACTCACTCAACTAAGCATATAGTTTCTAAATGCAAGTCATTTGTAAGAGTTCTCCACATGTCAAATCACTAGATTTAACGTAGGTACAGTAGTCAGGCTTTCTGTACTGTATATATAATACACTTTGTGTTGGAGGACTTTATGATTTATCACAGCTTTATATGTGTTCTATAAATTATTCAATGCTTTTAGACTTGAAGAACCACAGAAACACTTTTGCAAAACTTTGACTGTTCATATGAAAGCAATTGTAGCTACTTTTCAGTAATAAAGATAAACCAGCTCAGCACTGAGTTTTGCGCACCGTTAGGAAATTAGAAGGTATGGTGAAGCACTTGCTTCCTGTTTTGATTCTTTTTTTCTAGCCAATTTGCCACTTGATTGTTAGTCATGTTCTTGTCTCTTTCCCAGAATCCGTGTAGCTAAACATTGTATTTATCTAGGATGACCATTTTTTGTTTGGCTGCTCCTACCTAAAATTATGTATGTGCTGTACATAGAAACAACATAGCCAGCTAAAATGTGTACAAGAATGTGTTTAAATATCATACCTATAACATTACTTCTGTTACCAGGGCTAACTAGCTAGGCAAATTCCTGATTTTATCAGTTACAACTTTAAAGCAACAGTAAATCTGTATTTTGCACTTGGTTCGTTATGGCTTCTGGAACAGGTGGGCATTTACCTTTTCATTTCGTTAAGTGTTGTAGTACGGCCAATGTCATGTGACATAAGCACAGAGGCATACCAAGCAATAAGTATGCCAAACTCACCCTTGCCTGGAAGAACACCTGCCCATCTCTAAAATTAACAAACCTCCAACAACTTTTGTTCACCCCTTAGTGACATGACTTTTTTGGTTTCTCCGACGCTGGGTGACATGGGCTGTTTTAACATTTCTGAGATGTTTGTGTTTTGCTGTAATTTATTTCAGTCTCATTTAGTGTACCCACACAAACTATATATATCGTTTTTATTGTCATAAGAAGGGCTTTCTTTTGATACCATTATTTTGATAATAGCATATCATTTGATGTAAAAAAAATAATAAAATATTGCAAAAAAATATTTTTTTATGACTTTTATTTGAAAAATCGTATACTCATGTACAAGAGACAACAAAAAAAAACACTGCTAAATAGTTTCTAATATATGTCCTGAGTTCAGAAATAGCCCATGTTTTATGTTTTTGTACTTTTTTATTCATGTTACAGGGCCAGAACTATAAATAGTGCAAAGCTATTTTAAAATCCTTTTTTTCAAAATTAGCGATAGTGACATTGTAACACTGATATCTGTACTAAATCCATGAATGACCCCCAACATGTACATATTTTTGAAAACTAGACCACTCAGGGCATTTAACTTGGGGTATTTTTACACATTTCATGTAGCCATTTTACCACCAATCTATGCCAAAAAATATTTTTTTTAATTTTTCACATAGATTGCAATTTAGGTAAACATTACCTTAAAATGTGAAGGGGTATTTCCAAATAACACCTCAATATGTGTTCAGCAACATCTCCTGAGTACAGGGATACCACCCATGCATAGGTTTGTTGGTTTGTTTTGGGGCTAAAAGGCCACATTTAGGGGGTGCGCATTTTGGTTTTCCAACTTGGAAATCTGACATGCAGAAAACCTGCGCCCATGACCCATTTGGGACATTTTTGAAGCCAGAAAGTGTATTCTATCCCACAAAGCCATATATTTTTTAAAACTAGACACCCTAGGGTATTTCAAATGGTAGTATTTTAACACTTTCCATGCACTAATTATACCACCAACCTATGTCACTGTTTTGGGTAGTAATTTTTTTTCACATACATTGTACTTTAGGCATGAATTCACAGATCCTGTTATATGTCAGTGCCAAACAACACCTCAATATGTGTTCAGCAACATCTCCTGAGTACAGGGATACCACCCATGTATAGGTTGGTTATTTGGGGGTTAAAAGGCCACATTTGAGAGGTGCGCTTTTTGGTTTTCCAACTTGGAATTCTGACATGCAGAAAACTTGCACCCATGTCCCATTTGGGACATTTTTGAAGCCAAAAAGTGTATTCTACCCCACAAAGCCATACATTTTTTAGTATTTTAACACTTTCCATGCACTAATTCTACCACCAGTCTATGTCACTGTTTACTGTGTATTCTATCCCACAAAGCCATATATTTTTTAAAACTAGACGCCCTAGGGTATTTCAAATGGTAGTATTTTAACACTTTCCATGCACTAATTATACCACCAACCTATGTCACTGTTTTGGGTAGTAATTTTTTTTTCACATACATTGTACTTCGGGCATGAATTCACAGATCCTATTATGTGTCAGTGCCAAACAACACCTCAATATGTGTTCAGTAACATCTCCTGAGTCCAGGGATACCACGCATGCATAGGTTTGTTGGGTTGTTTGGGGGCTAAAAGGCCACATTTACGGAGGGTGCATTTCCAACTTGGAATTTTGACATGTAGTCAGCCTGCGCCCATGTTCCATTTGGGACACTTTTGAAGCCTGTAAAAGTATTTTACCCCATCAAACCATATATTTTGGAAAACTAGACATCCTAGGGTATTTCAAATTGTGGTATTTTAACACTTTCCAAGTACTAATTCTACCACCAACCTATGTCAAAGGGTTGGGATGTCATTTTTCTTCCCACACACATTGTAGTTCAGACAGGAATTTTCAGATTCTGGTATTTGCCACTGCCAACCAACACCTCAATATGTGTTCAGCAACATCTCCTGAGTACAGGGATACCACCCATGCATAGGTTTGTTGGTTTTTTGGGGGGCTAAAAGGCCACATTTAGGGGGTGCGCATTTCCAACCTGGAATTTTGACATGTAGTCAGCCTGCGCCCATGTTCCATTTGGAACATTTTTGAAGCCGTCCAATGTATTTTACCCCATCAAACCATATATTTTTGGAAAATAGACATCCTAAGGTATTTCAAATGGTGGTATTTTAATACTGTATATGTACTAATTCTACCACCAGCCTTTGTAAAAGTTTGTGGTACTACTTTTTTGGGAGTGTGTTCAGCAACATCTCCCAAATACAGGGATACCACCCATGCATAGGTTTGTTGGTTTGTTTTTTGGCTAGAAGGCAACATTTGTGAGATGCGCATCTCAAAATTCCAACTTGCAATTTTGACATGTAGTCAACCTGCGTCCGTGTCCTTTATGGGATATATCTTTGAAGCCAGCCAATGTAATTTACCCCCACCAATCCATATATTTTTTAAAGGTAGACACCCATCACACTTGTGGCAAGGGCTCAGCAGCCACCGATACATCACTAGATGATGTATCAGAAAGCTGACCAGGGTCAAAATCGAACCCTGAGTCCGCGGCCTCAGAATCAGTGCCTAAGCAGTGATCTTGAGCAAAGAAAGGGTTTTAATCCATAAACAGTGCAGACAGGAAAACATACTGTTGCTGTGCAAGATGACTGCTTATACAGTGATGAATGGCAGGGAATGGGTTAATACACAGTGAAAGACTTTCATAAAACCTGACAATTTTATAAAATGTTATTTTATATCACTTATACTGATCTGTCTCTTTCCGTCACAAAAATGTAAGTGAGGAGAGGGAGGCAGATCAATATTTGTGAATATTGATCCAACCCATTTTGATATGACCAGGGCGAATGGTGAGCTTATTTGAGCAATCACCAAACCGCCTTTGCCACTAATTCGCTGTTACTGATCACTATGCGCTCAGACAGCTTAAAAAAAAAAACTCAAATATTTTTACTTTACACATAATCCCCTAGCGGGTATGTGTAAAAATAAAAATAAATAAATATGCAGACAGATAAAAATTGCTTTGGCGTCAATATTATTCTGTAAGCAGTGATCGACGGCAAAGAAGGGGTTAATAACTCTTAGAAGAGCCTTTGTAGTACTGTAATAAATCACAGTACAAAAAAAATTAACCCCTAAAAAATGCACAAACAGCAAAAATAAATGCGCTGATGTGCATTATCACTGCTTACGCAAGATCAGTGGCATGGAAGGGGTTAAACACAGGGAATTGCTTTTATAAAAATGTTTTATTGTTTTATTATTCGTGTGTTGTGTATTTATTTTTTTGTACTTTTACTTACTTTTCTAACTTTGATCTGTCTCCCTCCCTCACTAAAAAAATGTGAGGGGAGGGAGGCAGATCCTAACTGGTCAGATCAATATAGGGTTAATATTGATCTGACCAGGCAGTGGGGATGCTCATCAGAGCATCCCCACTGCTTGTCAGTGTGCCTGCAGTCACAGATTGCCTCTGTGAAGAGGCAATCTTGTGACTGCAGGAAGAGCACAGGAAGCAGGTACTTCCTGCCTCCTGTGCTCTTCCCCTTAGAAGGGCAGTGCCATCTTGGTCACACAGTGACCAAGATCGTGCATTTTTTTTTAGTGTTACTGATTGCCTCGACTTGCGAGGCAATCAGCAACACTTACAGAGCATAGGATGCGAAAAATTTGCTTCCTATGCTTGTTTTTAAATGCCCGCGTTTTAAAGGCACTGTGCCTTTAAAACTAATATTTCAATCGCTCTCCGGAGCGATTGAAATGCCGACGGGCATTTTTTTCAGTATTGTACGATGCTTCAGTACGGAAGCATCGTTACAATACCAATAGAGCACTGAAAGCGGAAAAACTCCTTCTGTGTCACTAACGCCTCGGCACACAGGACGGACCTAGTCCGTCCTGTGTCGCCAAGGGGTTAAAATTAAGTGGTTACTATATTGAAAGTTCTGGGTCAAATAAATCAGTCATACATTATAAGGTTAATAATGCTCGATATTAATAACCATAAAAATATGAAAATGGGTTATTAATTATGAATCATTAAAAATATGAAAAATTGATGATTCATATATATGGGTCTGACCAAAAATACCCATATAAAGTTTGGATGACGTTTTTACAAAAGTAAATACAATGCAACAATTATTAATAAAATAATAATTAATTTATTGAATGTGAAACAAAGATCAAATGATAAGTAAAATAGCGTAACAACAAAATACAATATCAATAGATGTTAATCATAATTCACATGTATGACTTATAACAGAGGTGAATAAAATATAACATGAATTATGCAGCTCTGTAGCTGTATCAATATTCATGTAGTATCATTTACTATGCAGTTACGTTTCTGACCACTAGATGGACATTTTATTCTGTTACCACCACACCTATATCCATAATGATTAGTAGTTAAAATAGTTAATGATAGTACACCATAATTACCTACAAATTACCAGCATATACTCTGCTTAAGTAAGGTAAAATTACTAAATCATAAAACTAAAGGTGGCTATTTCTTAATCTGCCTGGTAAATGACAATGTATGCTTTCTTGCTTAGACTTTAAGAATAAGAACCTTAGATAATCTCTGGAGATTAGATATTCCATATTTGGGTGAATAGCTAGATTATAAGAACTTCTGATTCTTGGTAATATCTATAGGATATTCCTCTGGCTTTCTTATGCAGAAAGGATGACAGATAAACACCAGGCTAAAAGCAATTCCCCCATAAATTGTGGGATTTAATTTTAATTTACCCAAATATATACATGCCGGCAGAGGTTGATTTGCAGTTGAGACTCCTTCCATTGAAGAATGGTGTGATGGTAATTACTTCTGGGACTTAATACTCAATACTATGTGTATGGCGATGTCTATTGTCATAGTGAACATGTGCTATTAAAAGCCTAATATTCCTGAGTTCTCCCCAGAAGAAGAGAGACTCAGCCCTTTTCTAAAACATTCCCATCTCTCAACCTACTAGTGGCAGTTCTTCTAAAATCAGTCTCTCCTCAGGTCTCTTCTGGTCTCCTTTTTTGCACCTCCA
Source organism: Pelodytes ibericus (assembly GCA_036172795.1). NCBI lineage: Eukaryota > Metazoa > Chordata > Amphibia > Anura > Pelodytidae > Pelodytes > Pelodytes ibericus. Next base: position 102,362,197 of record CM069861.1, on the reverse strand, counting down.
GTAGCAACTTATCAACCAACTTTATCTCGGACTCACACCCTGTTTTCTGTAACTTTTAGCCAATTAAAAGTGAATGGGTGTGTTTAATTTAAATGAGATGATGTCATGATTTATAGCTATACCTGGATTGTGAGTATAATGTGAGAAAATATATATGTTGAAATTTATAGAAGTGTTAAGAATATTTACTCTAATTTGAAATTGTATTATCATTCCACATTATATTAAAACTCATAATAAAATGTATACCACACTAATAAAACAATAAAAACAATATTCTAATTAATATGTAGGATTAATTAATTATACTTTACATATTTATTAGTGAAGGTGTGATATAATTATATATTTTAATGGGTGATTTGAATCATCTAGGTGTGTTTATAATAGCCCTTATTAGATTTTTCAAATCTAAGATCCAAATAGTTTCACAGTGTGTGTCTGAGTCTCTATCAGTTTGGGTGGGCTAGTAAGCTGATTTTTAGCCCCTCTTTCTCCTCTTGTTTGTATATAGACACACAATGAAATGTGGCTAGGGTCATAAAGCTTCCACTCACAATGGCCACATTATCTGTTCCTGCGTTAGGAATGTGGAAGACTTTCTTTTATCCTCTGAGACACAGAATAAGAAGGATGTCCAAAAACTTACACAAAATGGAGACTGCTGGCATCCATCTTGTTATCCATGGCTTATGCCTGTATCAGTCTCGAGATTGCTGTTCAATACCTGTTCAATACCTCTGACAATAAGGAAACACTGGCACTCACGGATCTGTTGAAAAATGTGCAGTTCAAGAAACCAAACAGACTGTTCCATACATAGACGGAAAAAGTGGACACTTTATGCGTTGCTTAATCATACGTCGCAGGACGCAAAACATTTAAAGTGTCTTTTTCTCTCTATGGATGGCACAGTCAATTTGGTTTCCTGGATTGCACTTTGGATTAAAAGCACATTTTTCAACGGAGCCCTGAGTGCCAGGGTTTCCTAATTTTTCTGTGTCCCGTGTTGTCAGCGGTTTATTGGTGCACACTGGATCCCGCATGTGAATTGTCCGGCCAAAGATCAGACCTCGCCAGCAAGGTAGATCCCGGTTATTTATCTATTAAAATTTTGTTATTCTGATACGAAGCGATTAAATAACATTAGATAAAAATAACAAAGATAAGAAAAATGGAAAATAACATAAAACTCTCTCTAGCAGTTGCGGGGGGTGGGGGTGGGATGGACGGCAAAGTCCAACTCTCCAACCAATTCGAACTCCCTTTATGTTTTTTTTAAGCAAATTTTATTCACATTTAAGTGATACTAAAACATTTTCACAAATAAATCATAGCTTGCATTACATAGGCACTATAATAAATGGATGTTTAATACCAGTATATGTAACAGGCTGGACAGTGTAGTTACTGAAGGGAGTTTTGACTTTGGCCAGGTAGGGCAGTCAACATTCTTTTAGTAAATAGCGTGAGGAGCTTGACTCTTAAAGTCAAACTGCACCTCCCAATTTGACCTCCTCACACTATTCTTACATGTTAGTGAATAGCCTCCACTTTGTCAAACATTCTCTCATTTTCCATAGTGTCGCACTTCAGTATACTTGTGAGAACGCTGCTATTTATTTTTTATGTGTTGATGTTTTTATTGCTTGTGATTTCTTTGTGTACTTTAACTAATGAAACTATGGTTTGTTGCCTCTCATACTTGGTATTTTGCTCACCTTTTTAACTGGTTTGATAATACTGTTGCAAAAGACAGACCAAGTCTGTGCCAAGCCAGTCAATTAGTGCATCCTGAAATATAGACAGGAATATTTCTAAATAAGTAATTTTGACTTACACTTTGCTCGTCTTCATGTTAATTTTGGCAATGTAGAATTGATATTCTGTTGGCTTAGTTTGTGCATATCTCTCGGCTCATGTTCTCACTGGCTACATTGGCCTGGGATTTGATCATCATTTGAGCAAATATCTTGTTGCTACCTTTAGAAACAATTATTATTCATCTTACCTCGCTAATTGCTTGTTGATGAAAGTAGTCATTGTGGATTTGTATTCAGCAACTGTGACAGATGAGAATTTTATTCTCATTTTTCATTGTCTTTGTTATGTGCGTTTAACTATTTGAGTGTCATGGGGCTGAATAATAAAACAGGATGAACGAACAATGGAATAAGGTTTGCTAGGTTAATATGTCTAGTATCTTAATGAAATGTTAATCGTGTGGTCTTGACTCCTGTCTGCCCAAGGGATGCTTTAAATCAATGTCCATCCATTCTACTGTTATTTGCAACATGTTTTTTGATCTGTAACTGAATGCAATGCAATCGGCTGCCTCTGTCATTAGGGGACACTGGTTTGGCTAATTCATTCATTAACACAGCAGATCTGTTTATGTTGCTTGTATGAAACTGAGGAGATAAATTACACGAAAGCACAATGGGACATGTGTAGAACCAGGTGTTCTTGGATGAAACTATGTTGACTTTATTAGCTTAGTTTATTACTTGTAACTGCTATGGGCACTTCATGCATACTGTGTTAGCCCGTACTAAGTACTATCAAGTAAAAAATAACACTGGCAAGAGACTGCAAAATAATAGTGTTTAAATAAATACTCATATTTTTATATACATTACGGAAAAACTATACATTTGAATTAGTTAATAATGCTACCTGGTGTAGAATATGGGCTGCCGCCCCCCAAAATTTGCCGCCCTAGGCATCCGCCTAGGATGCCTTGCGGTAAATACCGCACTGGGGGTACCTAGTTAAGGTCCCCCCTGCTGATCCCATGTAAAAATGAGGGGCTCTCTCTCTGGCAGAGGGAGCCTGTCACCGACCAGACAGCTGCTTGCTTTCTATGGAAGCATGGCAGCTGTCGGTCAGAGGATAAACGGGTGTATACTATCAAAAGTGCACGCCAGTTTATCCTCACTATAGGAACAACTTACATTTGTGACTGAATTTGCAGAGGCTGTTTTGTGTTACTATCAAAAAACACCCTAATATATATGTGTTCAGCATCATCCCTCAGCATCATCCCTTGAGTACAGTGATACCATCCATGCATACATTTGCCAGCTTGATTGGGGGTTTAAGGACCAGGCTTGGGACATGCTCCTATGCCCTTAGGACGTCTGGAGCAGCATGTGAACAGCTAAAGACAAACCCCCCAAAACATGTTCAGCTATGGTACTGTGTGGAAAAAACAATGCACAGTGTGTGAACAGAAGAAAATTCGAAATCAAATCATGTTTGGTGTGACCACCCTTTGCCTTCAAATATACATCAATACTTTTACTGCTTCTGACGATCAGTCAAATAGCAGGTACAGAGAGGACACACAGACAAAGGTATTTGAAAACATTGATTTTGTCATGTGATCATCTGTGATCGCTGTTATTGATCACACAAACATATGGTGTCGGACCTCTGATTGGGTCTTGGGACTCAATTACACAGCAGATTCCTGGACCTACAAAACACTGTCCAATGGGGCATATGAAGCACATCGGATCCGTTAATGGAGCACAGGTTGTCCAGTCATAAAGTGGTGATCTGCGCAGCGATCATAACTGGATAATCCATCCATAGGTCAGAATGGCTTTTCACTGTGTATATATCGTCAGTATATAATGAGCATAAAAATAAATTTAGCATGGTTGAAATTAAAAATGTAGTATTTTCCATACATGAAATATAAAATAGTTATAAACAAATCTCTATTGCATATAACATAATTCTCTTCACTTATGTTATTAAAAGCTGAGCTACAAGACTAGCCTAAGATTGCTTTATAAATTTCAGTATTTGATTGCCTGTTTAAATGTATCTTTCAAATTCTTTTGTTATCTCTGCAATCCTTTGTGATTTTGAGAGAATTTTGACAGCTACTTAACAAACTACAGCATGTTTTGAGTTGTATACATTATGCAAATCAGCCTTTATTGTTGTGAAGATTGTTTTAAATTACTGGAGGTGATCTGTCAATCCACGATCAAAACGTTTTGAGTGATGATAAAATATGAGACATTGATTTGACGTGTCATATATCAGAAGACAGTCAGTTAATTGTATCTATGATCAATGTAGTAGAAGGATTCGCCCACCCTCTCCATGCCAGGAGTGTTTATCACTTCAGTGACCTCAAGCTGGCTTCTACCTTTTCTTCCACCCACACTGCTGTCTTCTGCTTACACCACGGAAACATCTGCTTCTTTCTCCATCAAATGAAGAATTTTGCAAATCTTTTCTAGAGATTTTTAGTACATTGATTTATAATGTGTAAATGGCACTGATTAGGACCTGCAGTTGAACATCCTGTACCCATCATCTTTATGTTGTATATTACCTGGGGCATTAAGTCTGTCAGGTATTAATGTGCCTGCTCTTTAGAGAGCTGTCTAGTAATGTTATCATTACGAATATAATATTTTTTTTTCTTTTTCCACAAGGCGGAAATTAAAATGATTTAACAAAGATGATTGTTTAATTTCTGCTCTTTTTTTTTAAGCAATTAAGAATGCGATTAGAATCACATAATACTTGAGTCTCCATTGTTATAAATCCAGAACATTGCCTGGCTTCTGTGTATTCCCAGGTTATTTTCATCTACAGACTTCTGCGCATATTTATTTGTTCCTAAAAAATATCAGCACACTCCAGTGTATTGTGGTTATCTTCTCCTCATTTCTCTTTCGATCTGCAGATTTATGTGGTAATTGAAATATGTTGCTATACTACTGACAGAATAAATGAACCATTTTTGATGTGAGGAGATTTTTCATGGTTTAATACACTATGACATTAACCGCAAACCAGCACAGAACTCACACAATTAAAGAGGGAACACAGTTGCCACCAGTCTCAGATCTGCTGGAATGGTGCACAGTTTTTGGGTCCCATCCTATTAAATTTGGGTTGTTGCAGGTGGATTTCTGTTAGTAGGTTTAACTTATGTTCTGTATATTGCACATGTTTCTAACATAATTGCCAACAGTTGGCGAATTTAATAGGGACAGTCTTTTTCTTTAGTCCTGCTCTGTCAAATTTGCTTCTATTCCGCGATAAATACTGCATATGCACAGTGCTTTGCACTGTACACAGGCAGCATTGCTCTTACATACACAGTCTAAACGAGTAGAATGAGTGCCAGACACCTGGTATCTGTACTAGGTAGCTTTAATCTTATAACAGCAGGGTCTCGCAATGCTGTCAACCCTCATGTGACATTGCATAATTCCACCTCTTTTTTGTCCACGGACCGCCAAAGACAAAATTGGTAAGTATGTTCTTATAATGTGAAATGTTTATTTTTTCTTTAAAATAATTTCCAGTTCTCCTGTAGAGTTACATTGAAAATAGCATGGAGGCCTCTGAATTCTGTGATGTCCAATAAAGGCTTGGCCAGATAGGCAGGATTAGCAATAAATCTATTAGCTGAGCACAATACTGATAAACTCATTTTTTAATTTTACATGATGCAATACTTATCTAAAAATATTTTTTGGACACTCCGAAAGATTGGAGAGAAGCTTCCAGGTGATTGCCCATGAAAGAGGACTTAGTTGTAATAATGGACAAAGCCATTCAGCCTCTGTGCACTGACATACAAGAGATGCATAATGATCTGAGACACATGGAAGGCAGGGTCCTAATTCTGGAGGAGGAAATGCTACAGGCACAAGAGGTGGTTAGCGCATAAAGCCCTTAAACAGGTGACCCAGTGCATTAAGAGCAGCCGATATTGCCCATATTTGGGGCACACTCTTTGCCCTACATGTGAAGAAAAACAATATAATATACACGCTTTGACATCCGAAGGACCTACCCTCATTTTTAAGCAGGCTGGGTCTGCCCATTATCACTCCACTGGGCTGGATCCACTCCGATACCCGAAGACGGCAACCACCCCTATGGATTAATCGCACTTTTTAACTTACCTCTATTGTTTGTCACATATGGCTTACAGTTCACTGTTAAAGGTTTATCATCCTACACCACACTGGTCTTCAATTTTGTAGAAATGCACCCAGTTTAAAGGGACTACCTGGACTCGCTGTGGCAAGTGTTATCTAATAAGGCTGTAGTCACGATCGTTTATGATTTTATGTCTACCGGACAGTAGCTCGGCTCTAAAGATCAAATTTTTTTATGCACTCATTTGGATCCAGAAGATGCACATAAACGGACTATATATGCAACAAATATGTACTGTACTGACACTCAGCGACATCAACCTGTCTTCTTCTGTCTGATCCCTTTAAGTGGGCCCTATATTGGCAAAGTTTCATTTCTTTAGTATTGTCCGGTTGGTCATGTCGACATATATGTACTGTCCTGACACTCAGCGACATCAACCTGTCTTCTTCTGTCTGATGCCTTTAAGTGGGCCCTATATTGGCAAAGTTTAATTTCTTTAGTATTGTCCAGTTGGTCATGTCGACCAAGCCATGTTAGTCCTTCAAGCCGCTAGTCTCCTTATACCCCCTCCCCTCCCCCAAGGCACTTTGTCTTTTTGGCCACGATCCATGTCTGGTTTTTCGTTGTGCTGTGGGTGGCCTGTCCCACCAGGGATTTATTCCCACTCTCTATTTACTTCTCCTCCAATTCCTCCTCTCCTTTCCACACTTATCTTCTCTTTCCTCTTCTCCTTCTCATTTTCTTCCTTTATATGGACTTATTCTGACTTTTCCTTCCCACTGTTATTCTTTCTGATAATTTGATGTTTGACTTTTGCACCACCCTGCAATGTTACTTTGAACCGCAAATCTCTGTATTATTCAACCTATATTATGACTGCAATGAAAATAAAATTTACAACAATAAAATACTATTCTGTTTCTGTAATTATCACTGATAAAGTTTTACTGAAATCTTTTTTACATTGATGTCTGCAGCTGAAGATCAGATGATGTTTTTTAGCATATGTACCAAAGCTAATAATATGGACACTGATGTAGGCCTTGTGTGCCTCCCACAGAATTTGTTTTGAGGCTTTGGCCATATTGTTTAATCTGAAGTAGTTGGATAGGGCTAGTTCGATTTTATTGACCGTATTTGGTTTGGTGAGGAGCGTTTCTTTGAGGCGCCACGAGTGTGGCAATTTTTTATTGGGTGGGTTGGAGATGGTGAGGGTAACCAGTACATGATCGCTCCAGGTGATTGAGCCAATGGATCCGGCTGCAGATATCTAGGTGAAATATATATGTGATCAATGCAGGTGTATCGGTAGTATGTGAGAGAAAAAGGTATAGTCTTTTTGAGATAGGTGAAGAATTCTCCATGTATCAATTAATTGGAGTGTGTGCAAAGCTTCGCTTACCCTCCTCGGGTGGGAAGATCATGTTAAAATCGCCTGCTAGAATCGTCTCAGGGCGTTTAAGATGGTTGCTTTGAGAGGGTGAGCTCACTTGAATGGTACTGAAGCTAAGTGGGATATGCGAGACCAGGGGGAGATTCAGGGAGGCAGGGTAATTTACAAGGGATCAGAGTGGGAGCCTCACTTTTTTACTCTCGAAAAACAGGTTAATAAATAGGTGACTTTCTCTAGGGTTCCGCAGCGATGTAGGGATATGGTTCCTCCGCTTCATCGCGTGCAATGACCAGATATCGGGATATCATATCAAGGGAGAGAGGTTGGCTGAGGCAAGGTGGATCCGTGCTATCTGAGTTGTCTACTGTATTCTTTTTTTGTCTTTCCTGATTGCGGCCAGGGTCCGAGGACACATAAAGAATGTTTTTATAGTCCGTAGGAAGCGGGAGAGAGAAGATGGGTCAGGGGGAGAGCAGCCTTTACCCTCGGTGTTCCAGCAGTCCATGCTTCATGTGTTGTTCAGTGTTCTGCTACTAACTGCAGCGTGGGGTGCTGGATCGTACGGTTGATTATTTTCGGCCTCCTTTTGTGATGAGGGTGTGGAAGCAATGGGAAGCGTGGAAGCTGGGGTACAATCTTTTTCAGGTTATCTTGAGCAGCCCAATCCTGGATCTGAACTTTGGGTATTTGAAGCTGGGCACAGAAGTCTGTGACATCTGCAGATGTGTGCACAGTGACTTTTTCTCCGTTTCTGCGTACTGACAGGCTTAGAGGGAAACCCCACTGGTATGGCAGTACGGCCTTGCGTAAGGCTTCTGTTAGGGGCTCGAAGGGTTTTCGGGCCTGTAGTGTTAACCAGGATACATCCTGGAGTATTTGGATAGGTGAGCCTTCATATGATTTCTTTGGCTTTTCTGGCTGCTGCCAAGATGGCTTCTTTTTGGGTGTATGAGTGGATGCAACAAATAATGTTACGTGCAGGGGACTCAGATGAACCTTTGGGCCTCAGGGCCCGTTGTGCTTGGTCCATGGTGATCGAGTCTGGATCTCTGGTCTCTAGAAGATGTGTAAAAATGTTGACCAGTATGCTTTTGATGTCTTCGTCCGTGTTGGATTCTGGTACTCCTCTGATCCGGAGATTTTTCCTCCCCCCCCTCTGTTTCAAGATCCATCGTTTGTAGCATAAGGAAGGATGACATGCGTGTTTGCGATTCCATTCGTGGTTTGAGGGCTTTGAGTGTGCCTTGGAGTTTTTCCAGGTCTCCCTCAAGTGTCTGGAGGTCTGCTTTTACAATCAACAGTTCCTCCCTAATAGTTGATTGGATGTGGTCAGCGGCCTCCATGAGGTCTGTCTTCATTTGTGCAGCTATGCTGGTAAGGTCTTCCCTGGTAAGTGCCGTTTGTAAATCGGGTGGGGATTCGGTAAAGCTGGGCCGTAGACAGGGTTCTTCTGACTCAGAGTCTTAGCCTTGCCAGGGACCACAAACAACCGGAGGTTGACAGCAACTGGTGTGATTCAGGATAGAATGTATAAAAAATTACCATACCTGGGAACATTGGTATATGGGTTACCCAGTGATATTTGTTGGCAGGCTGGAATCAATTGGGAGTGCGCATAATGGACAAAAACATTGGGTGGTCTTGTTCCAAAGCCAGTGTTTCTGACCGGTAATGAATTGATGCAGGATGTACTCTGTTTTGAGGTCTAATTATAATGCAACCCTAAATGTAAGGTAAGATTACTTTTTCAAAAGCACCGACTAATAGAAAATAAGAAGTAACACCTTCTTTGCAATGAACAATTGGTACAAGACTCATCTTCTTGTTACTCTTTCTTTAACAATTTATCTTTTAGTCAAAATATTTATATAGTATATATATTATGTGCACATAGATGGTACTGTGAAATAATATAATGATGTAATACTTGAAAAATGTATTTGTTTAGAATCAGCGGCATCACTAACAGTGTATAGAACAATTTATTATGTAGTATTTCCAGAAAACCCAATTTTCACATAAATACTTTGTTTTAGCTTTCATACAAAGACTATGTACTCAGTTATTATTCCTTGATGTAATTATATGAAACAAGATTAATTTCCAGAAAATGGACCATAGTACTTGGAAATTGGGCTTTTAGAATTTATTCTGCTTCCTTGACTTTGCATGTCTTTAGAAAGATACTGGGAATGCTTCGAACACTGTGTTTACTCAACAAAACAAGAAATATGCGTCAGGTATTTTGCTTGTATGAGAAATTGATAATGCCAAATAAGGCTGTTTTGAATATCTTCGGCACATAATTACTATGCTTACTACGGTAATATATGACTTTCTATGGTACTAAGAGGCATGTTCTACCGTTTATAGAGTAAAACCAATCAGAAGGTTGCCAAGGAAGTTGAAAAATTGTTTGTGTAGATATATATATATATATATATATATATATATCTACCTACATATTTATATATATAGTTGTGTGTGTATGTGTATATATATGTGTGTGTATACATCTTTATTTTAACAAACGCAATGTCAAAAATAATTACAGAAATATATATTTTTGGATATACTAAAAATGGTGAACAGGGTAACTGAAAAAAGAAAGTATTTTCCAGAGGAAATCTGAGGTAAAATAGTGTCTCCTGTATAGTCATAATAGCAGGTGGCATTGTCTGTACAGTCAGACGGTTCATGAGTGTTGGTTTCAGTCAATAACCCATGTGGAGATCAGTGGGGACTCTTATTTCAGAATAGCTGTTCTAGTTTTACTTCTGACTATGGAATAAAACCATTCCCAAGCTTGTATATTGGATACACAATATATGTGTTCATTGTGACTGTATATGATGCTTTGTATAACAAAGTATTTAAACTTGGAATTAAAATGGATTTCATTAGGACTTTCTCTTGTGGGAAATCCTGCATATTTCTGTAAAGGGGTTGCAAAATAACTTTAATTTGCAGTAAGTAAGTAAGAAGAAGTAACTTAATTAGTTTAATGAAGTACATATGTGAGATAAGAATTTTGCATAATCTTTGATGAAGTACACCTGAAAGACACCAGAGTTTCTTATGTAAAACAAAGAGGGTACCAAGGGAAGGGGCACATTCTACACAGGAAAACAATTATAGCTGTATAAAAAATAAACCAAACAAGTGAACAATATTACAGACCATGGAGCATGAGAAAAGGCCTTAAATAAATATTATTTTTTCAGCTTTCACCTCAAATACAAACCACTTTATTTAAGTAAAATGTAATTTTTATTAAGCATGCAGACTTGAAGTAGAATGTTTCTTCTTTGTTTTACATATGCATGTGTTTGGACTTTGACCAGGTACTCTTTTCTATGGTGTATAGCACCACAGAATGTCTAATGCATATAGTATAGTGTAAAATATCGAATCTTAAAAATAAAATAAAAAATCAATCTTTCCTTTTTTTTTTGGGTGAGTGTGTTTTGTTTTAGTTTTATTTTCTGTTAACTTCTATTAATATAGTTCCTTTATTTGCACACTGAATGAAAGGCCCTAACATAAAGAGGAATTACACCTTCAAAATAACATTTACCAAAATGAAGACATGCTCCCACTTCTACTCCAGCACTCCATCTTGTGCAACTACTGCAAGTTAGGTGCTGGCTAACTGTTCTAGTGCATAATATACTTACAATTCTCTATTCACTTTCACACTCTCTTTAGCATTTAAATTATCCTTAGCATTCTTATTTGCATGGCCATTCTTATTCACAAAAAATGTCCTGCCTACCACCCTATATGATGTGTGCACTGTGTCAGTAGGTGACTGACCAACAGTCGATCAACAGCTCTGTAAAACAGCAGCTTCTCACAAGCCTCTGTTTTCTAAAGCAGAAAGATAAAATAATCCTTTAACATCAAATAAAATAAGTAAATGTTTTCCAATTTAATTATATAAATATCTTCTATTTATTGCTACATAGCAATGATATATGTAGAGGATACACTAATACACACATTTTCATGATACATTTTAAAATCCAAATCTTTCTATGAAATAAACTGGGGTGATTTTTATAATGTGAGACTAATTACCTGTGATGCTGTTTGATTGCAAACATATAATCCTGGTTTTTATACTTTCAAATGGTTTTCTAGGTAAGATTAAATGTATGATTATAAATGGCCATATACAAAATAAGTGGAATCTAAAGAATCGTATAATGCTTAGTTCCTTAATGTAATGACAAACACGGAGTATAACTTATTTGTATTAAGAGCATTAACATGTAATGATTCACTAGATAGAGAATATTCTAGTAGCTCTATGCTGAACAACAGTAAGCTTGATATAACTGTTTCTTGTGTTCAGAATCTCTGCAATGTGAGGCACGTGGCAAGCCTTGTGACTGAGCTTTCAAATGCCTTTCCAAGAGAAAAATGTTGAATGCATAGCAGCAAAATGTTTTTTTCAAAATGAGCAGTATATAAGAGACATGATGTCAAAGGTTTTAGATGGCAACAAATTACACTATGGAATAAAGTGTATGTTACAGTCGGCAATGTGACAAATCATTTTTTGTGTACATTGCCTGCAATTAACCTCTAAACCAGGCATTACCTTCAACGATTTGCAAAATAGAAAAAATAAATACATGAATTAAAACTTCTGAATCCTGATTTATTTACAGTATTTCACAATGTCTTAATGCTACTTGTTTGTTCCATACCTTATTATGGTGAGGCATTTCATGCAGTACCCCTGTAAAAATAACAGGAAAAAATGGACAGCGCTAAAAATATGTGGTAATAATTAGAAAATTAACTCCAAATATTAAATAAATATTTCATATATTCATATAAAAAAAAATAAACATAACATATACGTACATAAACAATAAATGAAGATAAGCAATTTGCTAGATAGTTTTATAAAGTGCCACAAATTGCACGATAGGGAATAAGTATATAAAAACACAGAAAGATCAATACACAAAACCCAAAACTTAAATGTGCCGGCTGGTTCCAGTGGGTTTGGAGTATACTTTCTTGTTAAAAAAAAACATCCTAGATAAGGAAGGAGAAATACAAACAATTTACATATATATACAGTGGATATAAAAAGTCTACACACCCCTGTTAAAATGTCAGGTTTCTGTGCTGTAAAAAAATGAGACAAAGATAAATCATTTCAGAACTTTTTCCACCTTTAATGTGACCTATACACTGTACAACTCAATTGAAAAACAAACTGAAATCTTTTAGGTAGAGGGAAGAAAAAATATAAAAATAAAATAATGTGGTTGCATAAGTGTGCACACCCTTAACCCCTTGGCGACACAGGACGGACTAGGTCCGTCCTCTGTGCCGAGGCGTTAGTGACACAGGACGGACCTAGTCCGTCCTGTGTCAAAACGAGCACTGAAAGCAGGAAGTACCTGCTTCCTGTGCTCTCTGGCTGTCACACGATTGCCTCTTCACAGAGGCAATCAGTGACTGCCAGGCACACTGACAGGCAGTGGGGATGTTCTGCTGAACATCCCCACTGACTGGTCAGATCAATATTAACTCTATATTGATCTGACCAGTTATGATCTGCCTCCCTCTCCTCACATTTTTTTAGTGAGGGAGAGAGACAGATCAAAGTTCTAAAAGTAAGTAAAAGTAAAAAAAAACAATAAACACACAACACACAAATATTAAAACAATAAAAAAAAATGTATTAAAGCAATTCCCTGCGTTTAACCCCTTCCCTGCCACTGATCTTGCATAAGCAGTGATCGTGCACATCAGCGCATTTATTTTTTAGGGGTTAATTTTTTTTGTACTGTAATTTATTACAGTACTAAAAAGGCTCTTCTAAGAGTTATTAACACCTTCTTTGCCGTCGATCACTGCTTACGCAATGATATTGACGCCAAAGCAATTTTTATCTGTCTGCATATTTTTATTTTATTTTTTTTACACATACCCGCTAGGGGATTACATGTAAAGTAAAAATATTTGAGTTTTTTTTTTTAAGCTGCCTGAGCGCATAGCGATCAGTAACAGCGAATTAGTGGCAAAGGCGGTTTGGTGATTTCTCAATTAAGCTCACCATTCGCCCTGGTCAGATCAAAATTGGTCGGATCAATATTCACAAATATTGATCTGCCTCCCTCTCCTCACTTACATTTTTGTGACGGAAAGAGACAGATCAGTATAAGTGATATAAAATAACATTTTATAAAATTGTCAGGTTTTATGAAAGTCTTTCACTGTGTATTAACCCCTTCCCTGCCATTCATCACTGTGTAAGCAGTAATCTTGCACAGCAACAGTATGTTTTTCTGTCTGCACTGTTTTATGGATTAATTTCTTTGTACTGTAATGTATTACAGTACTAGATAGGCTCTTCTAAGAGCTATTAACCCCTTCTTTGCTCGAGATCACTGCTTACGCACTGATTCTGAGGCCGCGGACTCAGGGTTCGATTTTGACCCTATTCAGCTTTCTGATACATCATCTAGCGATGTATCGGTGGCTGCTGAGCCCTTGCCACAAGTAGTGATGGGGGTCTACCGATAAAAAAATATATGGTTTGGTGGGGGTAAATTACATTGGCTGGCTTCAAAGAATTTTTCAGATGTTGGAATTTTGATGCGCATCTCACAAATGTTGCCTTCTAGCCAAAAACAAACCAACAAACCTATGCATGGGTGCTATCCCTGTACTCGGGAGATGTTGCTGAACACATATTGGGTTGTTGTTTGGCAGTGACATATACCAGAATCTGTGAATTCATGCCTGAACTACAATGTGTGTGGGGGAAAAATGACATCCCAACCCTTTGACATAGGTTGGTGGTAGAATTAGCACTTGGAAAGTGTTAAAATACCACAATTTTAAAAACCCTAGGATGTCTAGTTTTCCAAAATATATGGTTTGATGGGGTAAAATACTTTGACAGGCTTCAAAAGTGTCCCAAATGGAACATGGGCGCAGGCTGACTACATGTCAAAATTCCAAGTTGGAAATGCACCCCCCCTAAACATGGCCTTTTAGCCCCCAAATAATCTAACTAACCTACACATGGGTGGTATCCCTGTACTCAAGAGATGTTGCTGAACACATATTAAGGTGTTGTTTGGCACTGACACATAATAGGATCTATGAATTCATGCCCGATGTACAATGAATGTGAAAAACAAATTACTATCCATAACATTGACATAGGCTGGTGGTAGAATTAGTGCATGAAAAGTGTTAAAATACTACCATTTGAAATACCCTAGGGTGTCTAGTTTTCAAAAATATATGGTTTTGTGGGATAGAATACACTTTTTGGCTTCAAAAATGTCCCAAATGGGACATCGGCGCAGGTTTTCTGCACGTCAGAATTCCAAGTTGGAAAACCAAAAAGCGCACCTCTCAAATGTGGCCTTTTAACCCCCAAATAACCTAACCAACCTATACATGGGTGGTATCCCTGTACTCAGGAGATGTTGCTAAACACATATTGAGGTGTTGTTTGGCACTGACATATAACAGGATCTGTGAATTCATGCCCAAAGTACTATGTATGTGAAAAAAAATTACTATCCATAACATTGACATAGGCTGGTAGTATAATTAGTGCATGGAAAGTGTTAAAATACTACCATTTGAAATACCCTAGGGTGTCTAGTTTTCAAAAATATATGGTTTTGTGGGATAGAATACACTTTTTGGCTTCAAAAATGTCCCAAATGGGACATGGGAGCAGGTTTTCTGCATGTCAGAATTCCAAGTTGGAAAACCAAAATGCGCACCCCCTAAATGTGGCCTTTTAGCCCCAAAACAAACCAACAAACCTATGCATGGGTGGTATCCCTGTACTCAGGAGATGTTGCTGAACACATATTGAGGTGTTATTTGGAAATATCCCTTCACATTTTAAGGTAATGTTTACCTAAATTGCAATATATGTGAAAAATTTAAAAAAAAGATTTTTTGCTGCAAACTTTGGCATAGATTGGTGGTAAAATGGCTACATGAAATGTGTCAAAATACCCCAAGTTAAATGCGTTGTTGTCTAGTTTTCAAAAATATGTACATGTTGGGGGTCATTCATGGATTTAGTACAGAAATCAGTGTTACAATGTCACTATCGCTAATTTTGAAAGAAAGGATTTTAAAATAGCTTTGCACCACTTATAGTTCTGGCCCTGTAACATGAATAAAAAAGCATAAAAACATGGGCTATTTCTGAACTCAGGACATATATTAGAAACTTTTTAGCAGTATTTTTTTGTTGTCTCTTGTACATGAGTATATGATTTTTCAAATAAAAGTCATAAAAAAAGTATTTTTTCAATTTTTTTGCCATATTTTATTATTTTTTTTACATCAAATTATATGCTATTATCAAAATAATGGTATCAAAAGAAAGCCCTTCTTATAACGATAAAAACAATATATAGTTTGTGCGGGTACACTAAATGAGACAGAAATAAATTACAGTAAAACACAAACACCTCAGAAATGTTAAAACAGCCCATGTCACCAAGCGTCGGACAAGCCAAAAAAGTCATGTCACTAAGGGGTTAAACTAATACTTTGTTGAAGCACCTTTTGATTTTATTACAGCACTCAGTCTTTTTGGGTATGAGTCTATTAGCATGGCACATTTTGACTTGGCTAGATTCTTCAAAAACACTCCAAATAGAAACATAGAAACATAGAATGTGTCGGCAGATAAGAACCATTCGGTCCATCTAGTCCACCCAATTTTATTTTTTTTGAGTACTTTTATTAGTCCCCCGTTCCTGGTCTTATAGCTAGGATAGCCTTGTGTCTATCCCACGCATGCTTAAAATCCTTGACTGTGTTTACCTCTACCACTTCTGCTGGCAGGCTATTCCATACATCCACTACCCTCTCAGTAAAGTAATACTTCCTGATATTACTTTTAAATCGTTGCCCCTCTAATTTAAGACTATGTCCTCTAGTTGTGGTAGATTGCGATCGTCAGATTGCGAGGGCATCTCCTGTGCACAGCCCTCTTCAGATCACCCCACAGATTTTCAATCGGATTCAGGTCTGGGCTCTGGCTGGGCCATTCCAAAACTTTAATCTTCTTCTGGTGAAGCCATTCCTTTGTTGATTAGGATGTATGCTTTGGGTCGTTGTCATGCTAAAAGATGAAGTTCCTCTTCATGTTCAACTTTCTAGCAGAAGCCTGAAGGCTTTGTGCCAATATTGATGGTTTTTGGAACTGTTCATAATTCCCTCTATCTTAACTAAGGCCTCAGTTCCAGCTGAAGAAAACGGTACCAAAGCATGATGCTGCCACCACCATGCTTCACTGTGGGTATGGTGTTCTTTTGGTGATGTGCAGTGTTGTTTTTGCACCAAACATATCTTTTGGAATTATGGCCAAAAAGTTCAACCTTAGCTTCATCAGACCATAACACCTTTTCCCACATGCTTTTGGGAGACTTCAGATGTGTTTTTGCAAAATGTAGCCTGGCTTGGATGTTTTTCTTCGTAAGAAAAGGCTTGCCACTCTACCCCATAGCCCAGACATATGAAGAATACGGGAGATTGTTGTCACATGTACCACACAGCCAGTACTTGCCAAATATTCCTGCAGCTCCTTTAATGTTGCTGTAGGCCTCTTGGTAGCCACCCAGACCAGTTTTCTTCTCGTCTTTTCATCAATTTTGGAGGGAGCTCCAGTTCTTGGTAATGTCACTGTTGTGCCATATTTCACAACAGTCTTCACTGTGTTCCATGGTATATCTAATGCCTTGGAAATTATTTTGTACCCTTCTCCTGACTGATACCTTTTAACAATGAGATCCCTCTGATGCTTTGGAAGCTCTCTGTGGACCATGGCTTTTGCTGCGGGATGCGACTAAGAAAATTTCAGGAAAGACCAACTACAGCAGCTGAACTTTATTTGGGGTTAATCAGATCGACTTTAAATGATGGCATGTGTATGCTGACTCCTATTTAACATTATTTGGAATATGATTGCTTAATTCTGAAAACAGCTACATCCCCAGTTATAAGAGGGTGTGCACACTTATGCAACCACATTATTTTATTTTTATATTTTTTCTTCCCTCTATCTAAAAGATTTCAGTTTGTTTTTCAATTGAATTGTACAGTTTATAGGTCACATTAAAGGTGGAAAAAGTTCTGAAATGATTTATCTTTGTCTAATTTTTTACAGCACAGAAACCTTCACAAAAACAGTTATTACTGCCCACAAAAAAATGAAATGAAGTGACCCTGCCGGGAATCTCTGTAATATTGTAGCCCAAACAGCAGCAACTTGTTTCAGTATAGTACCTTTTCTCAAGCAGGCTCAATAAGTTAGTATCCCTAGGAAACATGCTGCCTTGTTAAATTATTCACCAATTTGTTTGTGTTGGTAAGGTTTATTACCGTAATTATCTATTGAGAGTGTTAACTATAGTTCTTTCCAACCATTGAACATTGCACTTTGGCTTACTTTTCTAGATGTGCATTGGCGTATACCTGAAAACCAACTGCATCCTATCACATCATTTTGACTCTTGAAAGTGACATTTTAACAATTGGGGGTTGGTGATAGCCCAATCTTGTCCTTTTTGAGGACAATTCAACAGAAAAGGGAGGGTTACGTTGTCGGGCATGCACTGTTAAAGAAATGCACACACAAGAATTGCTTTACATCATTAATGTCCTAATAGGGTCCTGCTCAGACTATGGCACCTTTTTATCATTTGCATTGCAGTTCCCTCTTGGGTGCATTTTCACTCAAAATTAGTAAGATCACAATATATTTGAACGCTGTGCCAATTTTTGGATGTTTTGCACATGTGACTAAGGAAATGTTGCATTCCTTGTTTAACAACACATTATTTCAATGTGTGATGTCTTTGTGCTGAACTGCTTGGCATTTCACATTTATCGATAATGGAACTGATGTCAGCCAAGTCCTATTAGTACAAGTGTCAGACTGCCTGTGTTAAATAAAGTCTTGAACATAACTCATGTCATTCTAAAAATCATTATTAAGAAGGCATTTTAATTATACTGCATACATAATTAACCAAGTTGTGGGATCTCCAAATGCTAGTTTGCATACCAAAAAGGATGGTATATTTAACTTTTGTTTGTTTGTTTTTTTTTTTTATTTCCATGGAGTGGGCACAAAGAAAATCTCAACATAACACCTGCCTACCTAAAATAATAAAGGCAGAAGGGGCTATTTTTATTTGGTTTATTTTAAATCTCTCAATAGGTACAATTTATAAACATTTTTCAAACAATCAAAGCCATGTACCCGATTCAGGACCACTGGAGAATTAATTCTGCCATTTTAACACTTCCCAAGCCATGTTTCGTATTGCTGGGGGGGAATGATAAGATAAGAAGCATGGAAGCAACACATGTACACTTAATTATATTAGTAAATGTGAAATTTCAGAATATGCATTTATTACTGCTGTTGACATGGGGCTTTGTTTAGGTAAACATTCAGTACAGGAAGTATCCAATATCCTTGTATCTGACCACCCAGTTTATAGTTACATCCCTGGATTAATTCCAAGTGATCCTTCTTATTTATGTTGCTGGAGAGTTTGTGAACAATATGTTTTACTCTATAAGTATGAAATATTTGATAAAGAAGATAAATAAAGAAGTATTTGGCCATTTCCTGTACATAATGGAATTTTGTAATGAAATTTGATTTAAGTAAAGACTGGAGTTTTTCATTTACATTAGATGAGCATGGAACAGGTGCTGTACATTATTGTGAAATGTGTTTAGCAGTAGACCTTTGGTTCAAATGTGTTACTAAGTAGTTTAATAGAGAAATTACTTAATATAAGAAGTTTTCTGAAAGTTTAGCTATGCAGCCAATGTGCAGCCTACAGCCAAAGAGATGGCTAAGCAGTCTTTGAAATCATTCCGACCATTAAAAAACAGGGAAAATAGATGTATTTCTGTAATAGATAAATTTTTACTAGAGACCATCGACGAACCAGAGTAAATCGACTTGGAGGGGAAGTGAGGACATATAATTTTTCTCTGTGTAATGGTTGAGACAAAGCAGCAGGAGAACGTAAAAAGAAAACCTTGTTAAATCCAATGGAGTTTATTTGATTCAGTATATTTCTTGATAATGTCAAACTGTTATACTGTGAATGCTGACCTATAGGTCTATTTGATATCATGCGTAGCTTTGATGTACGATTATTACTATTGCTCCACCAATATTTTTGTTAAAAGAAAATGAAAACATTGATTCCAGGAAATATCAGACTCCCTTCCCCTGAAAGTAAAACACTGAACTTCAGTGCAGTTCATTACTAACTATGCTGCAAGGTAAAATATGGAATAAAATATGGAAGAGGTTCTAGGAAAATGAGCAGAATTTCATAGTTCATAAAATCCTCATGAGTATTTTATGTAGTCATATATTCTTACAGTTTCTAGAAAGATGACATTGTTCATTATTTAGAAGACTTAGAAAACCAATGTAAAGAACTAAGAGACATTGTTGTAGATCGAATATACATATTGTGGATAGAGTCCTCTGCTTACGCTGACATATTGATCTAGTTATCTTAGGTAGAGTGTTATTGTTGCAATTACATTAACATTTATGCATATAGCACCAACAGTGGGGTCTATTCTATTAACATTCGACTTTGGCAAGAGGAGATCTAAATAAAATTCAACCTCCCAATTTGAACTCCTTTCCCTATTCACTTAACTAAATGTAACCTCCGTTTCCACCCCCCTCGACAAAGTCCAACTCTGATTCCCATCTAAAGATGACGAGTTGCACAGACATGACCTTCTCCCAAAAAGATCCCATCCCTTTGCCCCCCCCCCCCCTGAAATTGCCCCCAGTCACATAATAAATATTAGTGGCAGGGGCTGGGTTAAATAAGCTTTGGAAGTGAGTCGTTATCACCCCCAGTACTCAGTGGGTGTTGCTGACCTGCCTCAGTGTTGAGGCATTTAGCAACACTAAAAAAAAACTGCCGGAACGCCATGTGATTGCTTCAGAGAGCAATGTTGCCTTTGACAGCCTCGCATGCCCTCCGTTCAAATGAGCTTTGGTAACGATCAATGATCACTTTTGTTGTTCAGGGGGTGTTGCTGGACTGCCTCCATATCGAGGCATTCAGCAACACCCAATAAGGTCACTGGACCCTTGACCAGCATATGTCTGCCTCCCTTCCCTCACTTGTGTTTTGTAAGGGAGAGAAACAGAGATTGTTATTATAGTGATAGTTTGTTAAATAAAATGTATTATAATAGCCTTTGCTTTGGTTTTAACCTCTTCATTGTCACTGATCACTGCACTTATAGCACATAGTAGGTTTATGCCATCTTGGCTTCAGATTCTGAGACCACTGACTCACCATCAGATTTTGATACTGGTGAGTTCACAGATACATCTACTGATGTGCCTGTGGCTTCTGAGCCCTTTGCCAAAAGGAGTTGGTACTCCTGCTGGCAGTGTTGCTGAGGAGTGGATAGCACAATCATTTTAAGGAAGTTATCCCTCCTTTTACTGCTAATCCTGACATCATTCTTGTTTATGCAACTGTTTCTAGGAGATGATATCTTGGGTCACATTGTCTCCCAAACTAAGATTTACGCTCTGCAGTTATGAGCAGCAAACCCAATTTTTTTTTGGTGGAAAGCAATCATGGACCCCCAATGATGTGCCAGAATTTCTGGGTATTATCAAAAAAACACTCTATCTGCTCTTACTGGAGCACTATCCCCATTGTAGTATCCCCATTTACCCCCAATCTATTACTAGGCTAGGTATAAAATGCTCCTGCATTCCTGTATCATGCGCTTTAGCTACAACAGCCCATGCCCCCCTATGGAACATCCCCAGTTTGAGGAGTTGTACAAAATCTGCCACCTGATTATCCACCTTGCTGGTTTGCAGAGGCTTATACATCAGGAATATCTGTGTTGAATTATAAGGGAAGGTTGGGACCTAAACAGAGTATATTCCTTCTAAGTGCTCCAGATATGGAGTAAAATTGTATAATCTCTGCGAGAGGAGACTGGGTATACTCAGGCCTCCTGGGTATACGAGGGAAAGGATAGCCACTTTGACCTTCCAGGTCACCCACAACACCTGGGAACCGGTACCAATATAGTTTGGGACCTAATATTCCCCATCATGAACAAAGGGTTCCACTTAGTACCATCCATGATTAGAGCACCGTAGCTATGCCTGGCCATGACAGAGCTGGGATCAAACGCAAACCAAACGGACATCAGGGCCTATAACAAGCATATTGGGGGTTGATCTGTCAGATCAGCTGCTGCAGCACTACCTAATTAATACTTAAGACAAGTAGCCTAGTACAAGAAGGTTACAACTGACCTTATGCAAATTGAAACCCAATGCATTTTTGCACAGCAAAACTAAAACTCACCTTTTTACAGTTCCAGCTCCAGGGCATTTTGGGGATTTTATACCAAGATGCATCTGGTCCCCAGGCAGTGATGGGGAAAAGCAGAGTTGGGGGCTACCCACATTTTTTTTAAATCATATGGCAGCGCCCTCTTGTGGTCAGAACTTCAGAAATTAAATTTTTTTTTACTTCTGACGCTCTGAATATGTTGCTTGGCTGCCCCTAGAAGCAGTCAGCCACATTGCAATGGGAAAAAAAAGACTTAATTAGCTTAAATCCAGGGATAGAATAGCAGCTAGGGTTACAATTAAATTAGGGTTAGCATAAGGGATAGGGTTACAATTAATTTAAATTAAAATATATTAAGGGTTAGCATAAGGGTTAGAGTTGGGGGAAAATTTAGGGTAAGGGTTAAATTTAGGGTTTGGGTTGTAATTGTAAATTATATTTTAGGTCAAAGTTAGAAAAAGTGTTTTTTAAATGTTTTCATATTTTATGATTTTGTAGTAAATTATAAGATATGAAGAACAAAATATTATCTAATGAAAGCCCTTATTATGGCGATAAAAACAACATATAATTTGTATCGGTACATATGTGAGAAAGAAGAAAATTACAGCTAAACACAAACACCCCAGAAATGTAAAAACAGCCTTTGTCACCAAGGGAAAGTCAAGGTCAAAATGTCTTGTTACTAAAGGGTTAAAGGAGAGGACGGAACCACGCCTTCTCTGTAGTTAGAGGAAAGCAACCCAGGAGTGGGGATGTGACACATGGGGTTATTGTTTGGCACTGACATGTTCAAGGATCTAGAAATTTGTACCTGAAGTACAATGTATCTGGAAACAAAATCACACCAAAGGCTGGTGGTAGAATTGGTGCATTAAATGTGTTAAAATACCACCCTTTGGAATATCCTGTGCTGTATATTTGCTCAAAAATATACATGGATTGAAGGTGTAAATTTAATTGTCCAGCTTCAAAAATGTCCTTAATTCTAAGTTGCAAACCTATGCACAGGTGACATCAGGAGATGCTGCTAAACACATATTGCATAGTTGCCAACATCGGCCATGTTTCCAGGGACACATATTTGTTCCACATGCTGCAGAAACACCATGCAAAGTGCAACCTGGCAGTATGTAGGATGGATATACGCACAGACAGAATCCAATTAATTAATCAGAGTGGAGATCTCATGGGACCTACCATGATTAATTAAGTGGATTGTGTCTGTGCGTATATGCATCGTACATACTGCCGGGCTGCACTTTGCTTGCTCTTCCTGCAGCATGTGGAACAAATATGTGTCCCTGGAATCATGGTCAATGTTGGCAACTATGTGATTGGTGTGTTGTTTGGTGACGTATTCCAGGATCTGTAAATTTATTGTAAAGTGGAATTGTGCCGATACTTATAACCGCTATTCCAGTCACAGAGGCAGTCCAAGTTTCTTCATTGTATCTGTAAATTTATGCCTAAAGTACAATATGTGTGAAAAAAACACACACAAAATTACTACCACAAACTGATAAAGGCTGTTTGTAGAATTAGTGGATGTAAAGTGTTAAAATACCGCCATTTGAATACCCTGGGCTGTGCACCTCCCAATATAGCCTTTTAGCCCCCAAATAACCTACCATGGGTGGTATGACTATAGACAGAAGACATATTGTTTGGCAGTAACTCTTTAAATTATCATTACATTTATACCTAAAGGCAGTCTCTGTGGAAATTTTTTTATTTTTTTTTATCTCTGAAAACTTTGGCAAAGATTGGTGGAAAAATTGCTGGATGAAAAGTGTGTCTGTTACTGCATTATACGTTCCAAACGAAATAAAGCAAAACAATGGAATACTCCCAAACTTTTTTCATTAGCTTTTATAGATGTCCAAAAGATTTTTCAAGCAAACGTTGGAAAAAGTGTCTTTTTTTAATTTTTGAGCCATTTGAGGAAGTTGGTACAGCTAACCAACGAAACACTTAGAGAAGGCTTGGACTTTTCTTGCTCCTTTGCTGGGACTTGTTCACTCAATGATCCAACTACTGTTTGTGGAGTTGATGTATATGCTGTCCGTCCATTTTCATGCCGATGTGCATAAATGAAAAAAAAATTCTGTGTCACTTTGTGATCATACTTACTACACTATCAAGCTTTTTTTGTTACATTTTTTCCAAATATGATTCTGCGCTACTCCATAAACACAAGTGTATATATTTTGCAAGTACTGGGGAGAAGCTGCAATCATATGTGTAGGTATTTTATGTGTGTGTATATATATATATATATATATATATATATATATATATATATATATATATATACATTTTTTTCACTGCGTCCTAAGGTCACACGTCACCCATTTGTTTTGCTTATGCTAACAGAGTGCAGGAAGACTGTGAGGAAGTGTTACCATAGAGAGCAAAGCCCAAGGTACTTTTTTATGTATTGTATGGGTGACTAACTTTGTAAACTAAAACTAGTCTTGTTAAATTGTATTTGCTTATGAAGAGATTGCAAAAAAACAAAAACAAAATCTGTATCACTTACCTAATGAATTTTTCAGGCACACCTTTGGTCAAGGTAAGTTCTGTAATGCACATTTGTGTTCATAAGACAATCTATATATATTTACATTTTATTTAAGAAATATTTAGGCTTCTTCTTTCAAATAGTGTTATGTTTAAAGGACACATTTGCATGTGGTATAGCAATTATGAGCATTAATATACAGAACGTTGCTTGGTAACTGTAATGTGTATATTTTCTTTTCAAACATCGGGCTTTATTCAGTGACTTGAGAAATTTGTCTCAGTTGGTGGAATAAACTGCAGTAGAAAATGTTAAAATGTTAAGCCCATTGTATCGGTTTGCCAGTGCTGTCTTTCTCTATAGGTAAAGAATGCTAAACATGCAGAACATATAACCAGTTCATACAACGTACTAGTACTGAAAAGAAGTGTGTAGCTCAAGAGCTTTTTGGTGTTGTTCTTAACCATTGCAACGTTATAATACATTTCCATGAGCAAATAGTCTTCTACAGTGAGATATTATTAATTTGCTGCTTTATAATGTCCCCTAATGCAATTTTGCTATATTAAATTTGAGCTTTGAGATAAAAAGTTGTCTGGCAGTCCTTTAGGGTTTGGAAAAGTAGCTGTGAGTGTGAGGAGTGTATCTGCATAAAACTGTTCTTTTGTTTTAAATAGCTTCCCTGAAATCTAGTGTATAAATCTTTTTTTCTGGAACCTAAAGTGGCATCACAGAAGAAGAAGTTTAACCCCTTAAGGATGGAGATTGTTTTTAGACTTTGCAGTTTTTCTGTCTCATTTAAAGTACCCATACATATTATATAGTGTGTTTATCACCATAAGAAGGGCTTTCTTACAATATCATTATTTTTATCATATGTTATAATTTACTGCAAAAAAATATTAAAATATGATGAAAATTTTAAAACAATTCAAACTTTGACCTGAAAATCTTTTATACAATTACAATCAGTAAAAAAAGACCCTGTCTAAATAGTTTCTAATATTTGTGTCATGCTGGGAGAGGTTAGAACAGTCCTAAGGATTTTAAAGGGGGCATTTTATGCCTTTTAAGACACAAGTGCTTTTATCTTTTGAAATATTTCTTTATCAAGTATTTTATCAATAATTAACTTTTTTTTTTTGCCAGAAACAAGACGAATAGAGAGGAGACTGTACTGCAAAGGAAAACTGCAGCAAGTGCGCCTCCTCCTCCTAGTGAGGAGGCAGTATCTAGCAGCTCTGAAGATGACTCTGGAACCGATAAGGAGGACGAAGGTGCCGTTTCTCAGCGCTCCACACCAGTAAAAATTACAGATGTTGGAGAAAACCCCAAAACAGCAGAGGTAAACATTTATAATAAACAATGATACAAAAAAAAATATCTGAGCATATTTTGAGAGCTGTGGTGTATTTAGGTTTTGTGCTGCCCTATGCCTGACTAAACTCACGCACCCCCTTATATTTATTTGCCCCACAGCGTCTGATATAGACCACATATCTTTTCCTGTGTGGCATCCACAATCATTGTCCCAAAACACCTTTTCAGTGCCATCTTTATCCACCAACACATTGCCAGTGCCATATTTGTCCCCAAACACCTAGTGCAATCTCTGTGTCTGTACTCACTCAGGTGGCGCCAGTTAAAAAAAAAAAAAAGTTTGCCAATACAGGCAGTGGCTGGGGAGATCAGAAGATCTCCACTCGCCAGCCCTCTGCACAGCTGCACTGAACAATCCGGGGAGAGGGCGGACTTCATCGGTGTAAGGAAACCAAGTGTATTTAACCTCAATCGGTAGTTTCCTCCCGAACCACCAGAGCCTAGTGAACATAGCCCTCCGTTCGGTAGTTATGGTAGACGAATCCCCGTGTAATTTCAAAAGTGTCCCTGGATAATTCCCTCAGTAGACACACGAACTCTCCAAAAAACATACGTAGTCAAAAGAAGGGTACAAAGATTAACTGAAGATGTATTGACAGGCAATCTTGAAACGGAGCTGCAAAATTAAATCCCCAGTCCACACGAACCCCAGAACAGGGAGTCAACTGACAATTTTTAAATCTCGCTCAAGGAGTCAACTGCCAACATGAAACAAGGGAATACAAACTGTCACCCCAACGCCAAACAGGGGAATTCCTTCACACTGCTCCCCTATATGTCCACAGGTCGGCATACCCGCCAAGACCCTGACGTCCGAGAAAAAAATAAAAGAAGAAATGTCTAAGTTAAACATCCAGTTCCATTTGGCGGGACAAACCGTCTGCATTACCATTTTGTTTGCCCGGACGGTACTGCATGGTGAAGTTGTACGGGTGAAGGGCTAGGCTCCACCGTAAGAGTCTGGGGTTGTCGCCAGCTACCCGGTTTAACCACACCAATGGGTTGTGGTCGGTCATCAGAGTAAATGGCCGGCCGTACAAATAAAGTTGGAGTTTCTTAAGCGCCCACACCAGGGCTAGGCACTCCTTCGGTGGCATAGCTGACCTCCCGGGGCAAAAGTTTACGGCTGAGATAGGCCACCGGGTGTTCCATGCTGTCGTCTCCCACCTGGCTTAACACGGCTCCCAGCCCAAACATGGAGGCATCTGTGTGGACGAGAAATTGTTTAGAGTAGTCGGGTGCTGCCAACACAGGAGCCTCACTCAATGCTGCTTTCAGTTTCTGGAAGGCTGCCGCGCACTCTGAGGTCTAGGTAACCTGTTTGGAAAGGGCCTTTTTGGTGAGGTCAGTGAGGGGTTTGGCCAGGGCGCTATAGTCGGGGACGAATTTCCGGTAATAGCCGGCTGTTCCTAAGAAGGCTAAGACCTGGGTCTTAGTCCGGGGTTGGGGCCAATTAGCTATGGCTTCTATTTTGGCAGGCTCAGGCCGCTGTTTACCTGACCCTACCCTGTGGCCGAGGTACTGTACCTCAGCCATACCAACGTGACATTTGTCCGGTTTTAACGTAAGCCTTGCTTGGTGAATTCTCTCGAGCACCCTGGACACGTGCCCTAGGTGGTCTCCCCATGCGCGGCTGTAGACAGCAATATCGTCTAAATACGCACATGCGAAGTCCTGGAGTAGCGGGGGCATTCTTCATTCCAAAGGGCATAACCTTGAACTGGTAGAGCCCGAAAGGAGTGACGAATGCCGACTTGGGGATGGCCGCCGCCTCCAAGGGGATCTGCCAGTATTCTTAGCAAAAAATCCAGGGTGGTCAAGTAATTACCTCCAGCCATACGGTCCAGCAACTCATCTATTCTGGGCATGGGATAGGCATCCGTTATGGTGCGGTCGTTGAGCCTCCGGTAGTCTACACAGAAGCGTGTGGTGCCGTCACGCTTCGGTACTAGTACTACCGGAGATGCCCAAGGGCTCTGAGAGGGTTCTATTACCCCTAACTTGAGCATGTCGGTAATTTCCGACAGCATGCTCTCACGCACGGCCTCGGGAATACGGTATGGTTGCTGCCGTAGTGGCGTCTCTCCCTGAGTTTCTACTCGGTGTACCGCAGCGGAGGTATAGCCGGGAATGGCGGAAAACATATCCTGGTATTCCCGGAGTAGGCCGTACGCTTCTCCTCACTCTAGGGTTAGTAGGTTCTGACCCAGGCTGACCTGGTCAATACTACAGGGCGAGGGGTCTAGCAGATCGGGGAGGGGGAGCCCCTCACTATCTTCAGAAGAGGGGGCGCATACGTCGCCGACATCTTCCGTTCGCTCTTAGTAGGGCTTTAACATGTTTACATGAAAGACTTTGGTCAGTCTTTCATCCGAACATTTACAATATAGGTGGTATCACTTATTCGCTCCACCACCTTAAAAGGTCCCTGCCATGCTGCCTGGAGCTTATCCTTCTTGGCGGGTCTCTTCCAGCTTCCCCGGTTTAAACGTGGGCACTGGTTTTTGTAGTGTCCCGGCCGTTTGCAGTAGTGACACACTGCAGGTTGTCGGGGTGCTGCTGTTGCGCTGGGAGGCGGATTACTCAGGGGGGCTCTGGGTGGTGCAGCCGTGGTTGGGGCTGAATACGGCTGCCTAAATGCAGGTCGGCTCACCCCTTGTTCTTGCCTCTGGTTGTCCTGGTATTCATCTGCTAGTCTTGCAGCCTCCTCCACAGATTTAGGCTTCCTGTCTTTTACCCAGTCCTTAATGTCCTCTGCTCTATGGTTAAAAAATTGTTCTAATAAGATGAGTTGTAAAGCATCCTCCAGAGTGGTTGCTTGGCAGCCCTTCATCCAATTTCGGGCTGCCCTGTGTAGCCGGAATGCCCATTCAGTATGGGTATCCTTTTCCTCAGTTCCCTGAATTTCTTCCTGTATGCCTCAGGGGTAACTGCATATCTAGCCAACAAAATGTCTTTCATTTTCCCATAATTGTGAATGTCCTCATCAGGTACTGCTCGTGCCGCTTCTGCTGCTCTGCCTGATAACTTGCTGCTCCGTACTGCGGCCCATTTGGTGGAGTCTAATCCCTCCAGTGCACATTGCCTTTCAAAATCCTGCAGATAACTATCAATCTCCATTTCATTGTCATTAAAGGTTTTAAATGCAGCATAATTTACCTTCTTTGGTAGGTCATTTGTACTTCCCGGGGAGTGCAGCAAATCCCCCTGCAGCAGACTGTCACGGTCATCTCGCTCCTTCTGCGATTGCCTGGCTTGTGCCATGACCTGCAGAACCGCTTCTGTTGCTGGGTTAGGTCCCAATAAACTGAGCATCCATCTAATGTCTTTCTGCATTTCAGTTTCATCCCACCGCTGCCACCAGTTGAAAGGAAACCAAGTGTATTTAACCTCAATCGGTAGTTTCCTCCCGAACCACCAGAGCCTAGTGAACATAGCCCTCCGTTCGGTAGTTATGGTAGACAAATCCCCGTGTAATTTCAAAAGTGTCCCTGGATAATTCCCTCAGTAGACACACAAACTCTCCAAAAAACATACGTAGTCAAAAGAAGGGTACAAAGATGAACTGAAGATTTATTGACAGGCAATCTTGAAACGGAGCTGCAAAATTAAATCCCCAGTCCACACGAACCCCAGAACAGGGAGTCAACTAACAATTTTTAAATCTCGCTCAAGGAGTCAACTGCCAACATGAAACAAGGGAATACAAACTGTCACCCCAACGCCAAACAGGGGAATTCCTTCACAATCGGGTACAAACAGAAATGGGGGGCGGGGGAAGAGTGGGAGAGAGAACAGAGATCAGGGAGGAGGGGGAGAGAAAACCGAGATGGGGAGGAGGGGGAGAGGAGAGACATACATGGGAAGGGAGAGAGACATAAACATAAAATGGGGGGTTGGAGAGAGACATTCGGGTGGCCCGCACGGGGCACCTGAACATGTAAGGCGGCCCTGAGAGGAGAACAGTGGGCTCAGAGACACAATGAACTGTGCCACATATTCATCCCTCCCCTTATAATTATGCACTGGAACCGATGGCAGATCTTCATACTTAGATTGAAGAGTACAACACTAATGATTACAATATTTTTATTATTTTTAGAAGTTTTCCTTAGCATTTCCAAAATCTTTTGTATAGATGCAGACTATAAGTACTTATTACTAGGCATGCAAGTCTCAAGTTTTCTGTTATGCCTATGACTAAGCACCCTGCAATGGCTTGAAACGCGTAAATCTGGTTGTTCCTAGGGATGCACTCTGTAAGTGAATAAATATGTTATACATTTGTGTCCGGTGTTGCTATCACTATTTTGGAAGACTTGAGGTCATTTTGTCCGCCTCTTTGCTTTGTTTTTTTATTGGCATTGCTGCCAATCTTAAATCAAATCATTTTTAAGCAATATCTTCTGTATGTATGTTTTATCTATTTTGTTCTATATGCATTAAAATAGGTTTATATTTTTTTAACCACTGAGATTGTAGTTATCATTTTATATAGCGCTGTCCACTCTTTGTATGCTTTTTAAAGGACTTTGAAAGCAAATACCGTATTTATCGGCGTATAACACGCACTTTTTCTCCCTGAAAATAGGGAGAAAATGGTGTGTGCGTGTTATACGCCGAAAAAAAAAAATCTGAAACTTACCTCGTTCCTGCTCTGTCCCCCGGTGCTCTGAAGCTGCGTGGCTGTGAGGGAAGCGTTGTGAGCTTCCCTCCAGCCGCGCGGTCAATAAAGTCTGTTTTTTTTAAAACAAACTTTATTGACCGCGCGGCTGAAGGGAAGCTCACAACGCTTCCCTCACAGCCACGCAGCTTCAGAGCACCGGGGGACAGAGCAGGAACTAGGTAAGTACTGGGGTCTGGGGAAGGGGGGGGAGGAGGGTGGCATAACGAGCATACTTAGGGGCAATATCCTGGCATATTGGGGGCAATATCCTGCATAGTAAATGGCATATTGGGGCAATATCTGGCATATTAAAATGGCATATTGGGGGCAATATCCTGCATATTAAATGGCATATTGGGGGCAATATCCTGCATATTAAATGGCATATTGGGGGCAATATCCTGCATATTAAATGGCATATTGGGGGCAATATCTGGCATATTAAAATGGCATATTGGGGGCAATATCCTGCATATTAAATGGCATATTGGGGGCAATATCTGGCATATTAAAATGGCATATTAGGGGCAATATCCTGCATATTAAATGGCATATTGGGGGCAATATCCTGCATATTAAATGGCATATTGGGGGCAATATCCTGGCATATTAAAATGGCATATTGGGCTTCAAAGTTCTTAATTTAAGTTCTTAAGTTTTTTTCCCTGAAATTTCCTTCTTAAAATTAGGTGCGTGTTATACGCCGGCGCGTGTTATACGCCGATAAATACGGTAAATATGCATTAACATTTGGAAGATGCATTTTGGGCACCAGACAGTCCCTTTAACACCGTTTTTTATTTAGTTTCTATGTGATTATGAGATATGAAGCAACAAGTAAACTGACAAATGTTTTACATTTTCTTTCCTTTATGCACCACATCACTATTTTATACAGGAGACACAATACTTTTAAAAGCATAAGGGAATATATACATTTTACATTACCTGACAACCAATTTATTCTCCTGACAGAAGGCAGAGCACTTACACTGAATATTCCCTTCATTGTTTTCAAAATCTTCAGCAATGAGTAACAAGGAAATCATTTTGTGTTGATATTGCAGGCGTTCTGTTATTTCTAAGATGGAAAAATAAAACAGCCTGCCTTTAAAAAAAGACAGCTTGCAATACAAGAGTAGAACATATCTACATCATTGGTTAGTGTGTTTTTCTTCACACTTGAATCCTTCTTAATTACCAGGATTCATATCCACAATCTAAATAATATTCTATTAGGGTGCGATCAATGAACATTTGTGTTTTTAGAAGACTATTGGCATATTTTTATATTAAATTTCTTTAGAATCACCCAGATATGAAACTTTTTTCATAATCATCCCTGTCCTTATGGCATTTTTTTTTACCTTGAAAACCGAGTTTGCCACACCTATACACCATTATTTTACCCCTTTATGATTTTATTAGTATCTAGCCTTCTAGAATACCAAACTAAATTATGGTCCAACTGATAATGTTACTACACATCCTGTAATAATTTAAAGGTCTACTCAAAATAGACCAATCTAGAACAAAATTTGTCCAGAAAGGTCAAAGTAGGCGAATTTACGAATTTTCCGAAATTCAACATAGCAAATTTCGGGCTAAAATTGACAATTTTCTACAATTCTTGGCCATTTACAGTTCAGGGATTTTTGCCCTGTGAATCCTATTGATTTGGCCTACAGAATGCCCTCAATACACTGACAAGAACCCAAAATTGCCAAAAACAGCTTTATTTCGGGTATTTCAGTTCTCTACTTGGAAAATCGAGAATTGAAATGCAAATCATTTAAAAAAAATTCCCCCTGCAGTCCGTAGATTCAGCTGGCAGCATGAATTTAAAAAAATGCTTCTGGCCAAAATTAAAATTATGTAGGCCAGGGATAGTAGCCCTGCCCCCTAACGATAAATGCAACTGGGATGTGGAAAAATGTCTCCCAGCTCCCATAAAATACATTGTGGAGCAAGGGCTGGTAGCCCTGACCTCCCCCTATAATAAATGGGGTTGGGAGGATAGGCACATGCTCCCAGCCCCCAGTATAATCCATGGGGGCCATGGCTACTGCTCCCACATAATACAGAAATCCTCTGGGGTCTGTAAACTGCCCAAATGCAGTTAAAAAAAAAAAAAACTTTGTGGATTCATTTTATTTTTGGGTGGCCCATTTCCCTGGTCCGAAGATGAGGATTGAGGGCATCAGGGCTGGTGTGGGACATTTCAGGGGGTATCATTTTTTTTCTCTTTTTTGCAGGACACCCATTGAATTCTAGGGGTTGGCCAATACTAGCAACCATACTATTGCCCCCATTGAAGCCACTTTCTGATGGCCTTTCTAAAAGCTGCATTTCACCAGTGTTATGGTACATGGTTTACATTATAGAAGCACTATGTGTCTATAACCACTGGCTTTGGATTAGTATTCCCTCAGCTTACCTTTTACCTATTTATTTGCAAATTACTGCTCCAGAACTTGTGTTTTATATGCCTGCATCTTGTTACTCTATCAGCACTTTGATGTTTTTGGTCTGACTAATAATCCGCTAATCACGTTAATGATAATTTCACTTCACTTTTTACTTGACAATGGGAGCTGTTAAAGAATCATACCTTGACAGCTGAGCACCTGTCAGGAGTTTTAAAATAAACTTATTTTTTTCAGGAAGCTTATGACAATCAACAGGTCTGACACTAAATTGACCATTCAAATGCTCACTTCACTTCATACCATTTTTTCCATTACTAGGAATTGGTATCAGAAAGCTTCAGCTGTGATTGCAATGGAAGGGATAGGTTTTTTCTTCTGTTCCTGACATAATGTAATTTCTACAATAGCATGACCCCACAGCCAGAGCTCACTCCACCAGTTCAATTTTGTCAGCAAAAAGTTGAAAATGAAGTAAATATTCCCTGAGAAGCCCATTTTCTACCTTACAATTTTCTGGTTGAATAAATCAAACGGTAGAACTCTGTAACACTCTATTTTACCTCAAAGTAACTGTAAAACAAGTGTGATGCATTGTTTTACTGCAAAATGGCTACATACACTAATCTAAGAGTCAGTAAAAGGATGCATTAAATAAATGTATTCATTTTTTCATCATCTTTAATAAGTAGTTTTATTTATTAGTCAAGTCTAAAATAGTTAGTGTAAATAATTCAAGGAACAGGAAAATTTGTTGGAAAAATTTGGTGTTTGGCAAACATAGTAAAGCAAAGTAAAAATGTATTAATAAAAGTGGTTCACGCCACTTAAATATATTACATAGAAAAATATATTACATAGAAGGACGCTAAACCCCATGTAAGACCATCCAGCATTTCAATAACCTTATTTTGGGTTCAGTAATCTAAAATGTCGTTCAGTGATCTAAAAAAATGTAAAATTGCAAAAAATTATGAGAAAAAAGAGGGCCATAAAGTAGGAAGGAAACTTGATTTTTATTTCATGAAATGGTTTTGTTTTTTTTAATTTCACTTGCCTGTCACTCTCTGTACTTCACAATCTGTATGTGAAGTACAGAAAGTGAATTGGAGGCAAAGTCAATGTATAAACACATTGACTTTGCCATCTAATTTGCATTTATGTGCGGGGATTAACTGATCACCTTGGTCACATGACCAGAACATTTCTGATTGGGTATAGGAACATTGCCTTGGTTGCAAAGGAGGTTCCTGGACCTGTTACACAGCTGAATGGTGGTGCGCTTGATTTGGCAAACACTAATGTACTTGCAGCTGCACCCCTTTTTCTTAAAGGCATGGGGACACCTTCCTTTACATAGAGAATTACCTAGCGAAACTTGTGTTGGGCGTCTGTTCCCAGTAAAGGTTAAACACGGGTATCTAGGATTGCAATCTCTCATTTTTACCACTACTGGTCACTCAGTCATTGTATAGGATGGACACAGTAGCTCCATGGTTACTGTTGCTATGTATTGTTTGGTTCTAAAAAAGTTCAGTTTAAATAGTTCAGTATGTGTTAGTCTGTGTGTTTTTTTTTCTAGTTCTTAATTAGGCTTCAGCCAGTTCTTGAATAAGACATAGAGACGCCACTTACATTTTGTAGTACCTAAGAATATCTCAAAGAGGCTGTGACGGTGCAGCCCAAAAGGGTCCGGTATATCCTGGCTCCGTCACAGAGAAGACCAGAAGACTTTATTTAAAATTACAAGTATTAAGTGATATACCATACCCATATGGAATGACTGTGTCAATAATAACCGCAAACTCTCGAAAAATAATGACTTCTTATATGTATATTGTAGTATTTCTTTTATAAACGTGGCATATCATAACACTATTCTATATAGCAAATGTTGTACACATATTAAATGTAAATCCAATGTTGAGTTTGCTATAGAGTGACCAGCAAGTTTCCTGTTACTTGTTTTAATTACTTTGTAGTATGCTGTATGCATGCCTTTACATACAGTTGTGCTCAAAAGTTTGCATACCCTTGGAGAATTGGTGATAAATGTACCATTTTTAACCCCTTAGTGACAAGACATTTTTAACCTTCACTTTCCCTTGGTGACAATGGCTGTTTTGACATTTCTGGGGTGTTTGTGTTTAGCTGTAATTTTATTCTCTCTCACATACTGTACCCACACAATTATATGTTGTTTTTATCATCATAAGAAGGGCTTTCATTAGATACCATTATGTTCATAATATCATTTACTACAAAAAAATCATAAAATATGATGGAAAAGTTTAAAAATAACCACTTTGTTTGACCTAAAATATAATTTACGCAAATACAATCATTAAAAAGGACCCCTTCTAAATAGTTTCTAAATGTTGTCCCGAGTTCAGAAATATGCATGTTTCCATATTATTGCCAGGCACGTCCATTGTCAGGAACAGAGTTCCCGGCAGGACGTGCCTGACACGTCTATTGTCGCGAAGGGGTAAAAGAAAACATGCGTGAGCAGGCAAAACACATTTCTTTTATTTCTTATGGGAATCATATTCAACTGTAGGTTATAACAGAATGGCACAATTATAAAACAAACCATGGCAACAAATAAAAAAATTAAATGACCCCTGTTTAAAAGTCTGCATACCCTTAGTTCTTAATACTGTATATTACCCCCTTTAGCTTCAATGACAGCGTGCAGTCTTTTGTAATAGTTGTGTATGAGGCCCCAATTTTTTTTAGGTGGTATAGCTGCCCATTCGTCTTGGCATAATGCCTCAAGGTCATGCAAAGTCTTTGGTCGTCTTGCATGAACCGCACGTTTGAGATCTCCCCAGAGTGGCTTGATGATATTAAGGTCAGGAGACTGTGATGGCCACTCTGGAACCTTCACCTATTTCTGCTGTAACCACTGGAGGGTCAACTTGGCCTTGTGCTCAGGGTCATTGTCATGCTGGAAAGTCCAAGAGTGTCCCATGCGCAGCCTTTGTGCAGAAGAATGCAAATTGTCTGCCAGTATTTTCAGCTAACATGCTGCATTCATCTTTCCATCAATTTTCACAAGGTTCCCTGTGCCCCCCCCCCCCCCCCCCCAAACATCAGTGAGCCTATGTGTGTCTGTAACAAGGCCAAGGGTATGTAAATTTTTGATCGGGCCATTTGGTTGATTTCTGTTATCATTATGATTTAAAAAGGAGCCAAAAAACTATGTAATAATGAATGGCTTCATATGATCACTATCCTTTGATTGGCATGATCAGTCATGTTTTCAAAATCAGTGCCAAAATTTCACAATTTCTGCCAGGGTATGCAAACTTTTGAGCACAACTGTATCTTAACCTTTTAGTTAGTACATGAGTTTGGCCCTCTCTATCCTTCAAAAAGAACAACACATAAGCTGCTTGTTACAGTACTGTCTCAGTTGAGTGCACAGATGAATTTCAGATCTAGATTGTAAGTGATTAAGATGACTAGTAAAAGATGTACAGAGAAGACAAAGGCAGATATTTGAACCACTTGGAAAATATCTGTGTGGGTAGATATTAATTTAAAATTCAAGTCACCTGCAAATATAACAATCATATATGTATAATAGTGTGAAGTATACCAGAATATTAATAAAAATACTTTTCTGCACGCCAATAAACCAGGTAAATATTTAGCAAATACACAAAGACGGCAGGAGGAGCACACAGAACGAAAATGAATACGATAAATCATACAGTGCCATAAGTTTGCAAAGAATTTATTAGAGAAAAGCTATATAAAAATATAATCCAGGTAATAAATTACATCATTAGTACAAAAACACAACAGTAAATACTCACATATACAAATAGCACCAGCAAAAAAATTGTTCTAGATACAAAAGTAAAGAAAAAGAGGGACAGGGGGCACACACTATGCACAAAAAAAAAAACAAAAAAAAACGGAGGTCACCCAACGTTTCGGCTATAGATCCTTTTTCAAGGGGACCACCAAAAAATATTTAGCAAATTAATTGCAGAAACAACAAGGTAGATCTTTTATACCGCAAATTAAGGACAAGACGGGGATGTACAAATATGTTTCCAAGGATATAGCATCAGTTTTTAAAAGATATTGTAGTGATCTATATAATATACATCCAATGGGTAACCAGGAAAATATATTTTCTTTGGTAGAGAAAATGAGAGTATATATTAGTAAGAACTTGGTTCAAATTATCTCAAATGGGTTAAATCAATATATACAATTCCTTCTGCCAGGATTAAAGTTAATGGGATTTTTTCAGACTGCTTGGTTATGAGTAATGGTACTCGGCAAGGCTGCCCGTTGTCTCCATTATTGTTTGTACTCTCGATGGAGCCGTTACTCTGTGCAATTAGAAGGAATGATAATATCCCTGGGATCAGATCTAATTCAGCTGAATATAAATGTGCGGCATACGCAGATGACCTCTTGTT
This sequence comes from Pelodytes ibericus, assembly GCA_036172795.1. Classification (NCBI taxonomy): domain Eukaryota; kingdom Metazoa; phylum Chordata; class Amphibia; order Anura; family Pelodytidae; genus Pelodytes; species Pelodytes ibericus. Next base: position 102,325,036 of record CM069861.1, on the reverse strand, counting down.
ATTTGTAACAAATCCTCTTCAGAGTTTACAATGGGTTATTAAAGAGTTAGAGGTTTATAGTTTATATTCTAATTTTAAGATGAATATTTCAAAGAGTGAGATTTTAAATGTAAATTTACAAATGTACGAAGTCTCACATATTAAGAACAAATATAAGTTTAAAATCATGCCACATAAATTAAAATACCTTGGAATTCAGTTTAGTGCTAATCCCAAGGATTGGTATGATCTAAATTGTAAACCTTTGCTGCTGCAAATCAGGGACGATCTTCTACGTTGGCTGCTATTGAATATATCCTGGGAGAGTCAGCTTACTCTCCCTGTTGAATTCTACCGAGAATCCTTTATTTGATACAAACATTGCCAATATTAATCCCTAGATCCTTCTTTCTCTATTTAAAAAAAATAAAAAATAAAAAATTATTTGTTAGGTTCGTCTGGAAGAATAAGCCATCAAGATTGGCATACAAATATTTAATTAGGCCAAGATTACCGGATATTTTGAGATACTATAGGCAATGCATTGAGTGCGGATTTTACAGTGGACAAAAGGCTTTGATAAAGCCTGGATTCAATTAGAGCAAGAACAGGTAGAGGAGGACTTATCTTCACTCCCATGGGGGGAGAACAGGGGAAAATTATATAATGATTACTGGGAACATCCGACTATTTATCCAACATTGAAAATATGGAATACGATTTGTAAGACCAGGAATATAGGGAGACATCTTGGGTTAATGACATCAGTTTCTAAAAATAAGGATTTTAGACCCGGTCTTGGAAATAATAGAATATTTTCCTCACCATGGAAGGAAATGGGCAACATTAGATTAGGCAATATTATTAACCTATCCACCAGAGATTTGCTGCCTAGAGAAATTCTTTTGGATCCACACATAAACAAATTAGCTGGATTTTAATTTTATTTGCAACTAGGCCATTTCCTAGCTGCAGTAAAAATTAAAGGGTCTTTCTTGCTGAATTATACAAAATTTGAGGTGCTGTGCACACAGGGAGAGAAAATAAAAAGTCCTTTATCTAAAATTTATAGTCTCCTTATGTCTTTGGAAAACCCGATAATACCATATTATTGTAAAATGTCGGAATCTGATCTCGGGATCTCGTTGATAAGGCAGTGCTCTAAATCAACAAAACAGCAAGAAGCAGGCGTATAAAATATTATCAAAGTGGTTTAGAGTTCCGATGGATTTGCATAGATTTTTACCACACAGTAGACAAGAGATGTTGGAGATACGAAGAAGCAGAAGGAACTCTTTTTCATATTTTGTGGAATTGCAGTAAAATTAGACCCTTTTGGGATAATGTGGAAAGGAGTATTAGATTAGTTGTGGACCCCGCGTTTGATTTAACACCAGAATTGGTGATCTTATATCAAACTAATGTAGCCCAGGAATTGTTTAAACATTCCATAATAGTTAGATTAATTAATGTGGCAAAAGAAATTAACATAAACAGGTGGAAATACAAGACCGGGACATTCTTGAAGGATTGGTTACTGGGTGTCTATAAACTTAGGGAACTCAAAGAGTTGATAAACAGAGATCCTACTTCCACTATACAGAATAGGGAAAGATGGCAGTCTTGGGATAAGGTAGATTTGGCATCTCTTTTTATATGAGGCATGGTATTGAGGCTGGGGTCATAGGGAACATCTTGTGTAGGGTCACAGGAACTTTGTACCACCTTGTAAGGATTTTGTATGCATTTTCTTGGATCTTTGTCACTAAAGAACCTTTGTGTGCTAATAAAACCATTTTCTGCCATTGTGGGTCTGTAAACGTGCACTGTAGTTCCATTTCCCAGCCAATTACGTAGTGTGGCTTGTTTGCCGCCTGTGCTGAGGTCAGAAATTTGTGTATGGAGGAAATGAGTTTGATCGGGTGTGATTTTTCTGCGCACAGCTGCTCAAAAGGGGTCAACGTGTGGACCTCTGTCGGAGGTTTAGGAAGGGAGAAATGGCCTACCTGAGTGTGGGTCCATACCGGGCCTCTCGGACCCTACCCCTTACCTCAGATCCTGCAAAGATTTAAGGGTTCCATCATGTTTGAGGAAGCGACCCATTCTAGGAAAGGGTATACGTTCTTGGAAATAAACATCGAAGGGTCTGCCCCCCAAACCTGGAGGGAAATCGGCGTTTGCAGACAAGGACAACAATGACGAGGGGGTCCCCAAGAGGCCCATTAAGTTTCTAAGGTTTTTCCACATGGATAGGATGGGATGTATCGTCGGGTGAGAGACATCTGTGTATGAACATTGTTTAGGAGAAACCCAGGCCACTACGGGTATTGGGACCTTCATAGTCCCCATATAAACTTAGCCGGGATCTTTTTAACGTCTTTGAAGAAGGAATTCGGTACTGCAATGGGTAGTGTTTGTAAAATAAAGAGGAATCTCGGTAGGACGTTCATTTTAATGGCGGCTATTCAGCCAAACCAGGAGATGTTTTTGTTATTCCACTTTTGGAGATCAGCTCGTAATGTACTGAGTAGGGATAGGTGATTGTTCTTAAAAAGTTCTTCCAGTAAGGGGGATATGGTAACACCCAAGTACTTCAGTTTGAGCTTTGGTATGCTATGGGCAGGCATTGAAATGTCCAGTATCTTAGACATATTCACTTTAAAAAAAGGGATTTTACTTTATTGTTCTATCTCGTACATGAGGCTAGGGAGTGATATATGAGGCTGTGTCAGTGAGAGTAAGATATCGTCCACAAAAGTGGATATTTTATGATGGTGAGGCCATATCTGAAGGCCCTTAATTTAGTTGTTTTCCCTGATGGCTGCAAGAAGGGGTTCTAGCGTTAAAATAAATAGGAGTGGTGAGGCATCCCTGGCGTGTCCCATTCGACAGGGTGAGCTGGTCCGACAAGGTGCCATTAATTCGTATGCAGGCAGAAGGTGCATGGTACAGGAAGCATATCCAATTATACATGGCATCTCCCATACCCACATGTCTGAGGGTTTCCCTGAGGAAATGCCAGCTCACCCTATCGAACGTCAAATGACTATTTTACCATTATCTATGGTGCTAGTTTTCACAATCTAACAACTAGGTGGTTTCATCCAGGTTGGACTCTGGGAATGTGCAGTCACGTAGCAAGAGCTGCTGACTTGCTTGGACAGGACGTATAACCTATTTGTCAAATAAAATAACTTCACCCGCAGTCCTTTGGGCTTGTTGGCTTAGAACGTTTTTTTTGCTGTACTCAAACTGCATGATAATTATGTGTCATTCAGGGGCGGATCCGGAGTCTGATCTCAGGAGGAGCACTGCTCAGGTCTGTCTGTTTCCTCTGCCCAGGTTCGACCGTTTTTTCCTCTCCGCCTCTTCTTTCAATCTCATCTCCCTTCCCATGTCCACCTGTCTCTCTCCTCTCCCTTCCCATGTCTGTCACTCTCATCTTCCTTCCCGTGTCTGTCGCTCTCTTCTCTTCTGTCCCATGTCTGTCTGTCTGTCTCTCTCTCTCTCTCTCTCTCTCTCTCTCATCTTCCTTCCCATTTCTGTCTCTCTCCCCTTTTTCTTCCCATGCCTGTCTTTTTCCTGTCATAGTAACATAGTCCACCTGGGAGACCAACAATTTCTGGGAATGAATGTCAGCATCTTCCTAGATAAAATCATGAGACCTATAGTACAACAAACCAAATCGTACGTACAAGACACCACGGACACGATAAAAAAACGATGGAATACTACAGTCCCTAAAGGGGCCTTTTTGGCTAGCCTTGATGTTGTCGCTCTATATAATAACATCCCCCATGAGAAGGGTCTCCTTGCTTGCCATGCGTGGTTTTCAAGATTTTTTACTGACAAACAAAGGGACACATTCTTGTCCTTTCTCCACTTTGTTTTGACTCACAATTATTTTTTATTTGATGGGAATCACTATAATCAAACTCGCGGTACGGCCATGGGCACTTATTGTGCACCAAGCTATGCTAATTTATTTCTGGCATGGTGGGAGGATATATATGTGTTTACTGATAATATGTCCAAATATACCAAATATGTAGCCAAATGGATGCGCTACATCGATGACATTTTCTTAATCTGGACAGGACCAGTTTCCCTCTTTTTGGAATTTGCTGATCTTTTAAACATTAATGATGTGGGTCTTGAACTGACTAAAGTTTACCATCAATCAGATCTGGTGTTTCTTGACCTGAACATCTTTATCGATCATGATAACTCCATAAAAACTAATTTGTTCCGTAAACCGACCGCAACGAACAATCTTCTATCATGGGAGAGCTACCATCCAGAACCGTTACGCCGCAGCATCCCTATAGGGCAATATCTTAGAGCCAGAAGAAACTGTTCATCTTTGGCTCTCTTCCAACAGGAAGCGAATAAACTGCGCCAGATGTTTAGATCCCATGGCTACCCCTCTAGATGGCTCAAACAAGCTTATCAGCGGGCCCTTTTACAGGACAGGGAGTCCCTTATTCTGAAGAATTCTAATGGAAATTGGGAAACCGATAATAAGACCCCCATCATCAGATGTGTAGCCAACTTTGACTGCGGCTGGAATCCTGCCAAGGCAATATTACAACGCTACTGGCCAATTCTAAAAGCAGAACCATTGCTTCAAGGTGCCGTTTCTGATAATGTCAGCTTAACAGCCAGAAGAGAACAAAATCTAAAAGATCTGTTAGTACACAGCACTTATTATACTACCCCCAAAAATACATGGCTACAATCTACCAAGGGATGTTTTCGATGTGGGAATTGTAAAGCCTGTCATTTTATTGCCCCATCAAAAACCTTTTCCAGCAATAATAAAGGGGACATATACACCATCAATAGCTTTCTTAACGGTAAAAGCACTTTTGTTATATATCTGATCGACTGCGACTGTGGTGCCCAATACGTAGGAAAAACCATCCGAGAATTCCGAAGGAGAGTCTTGGAACACATTAACTGTATCACGAGTCATCTAGACACCTCAATCTCCCGCCACGTTAAATCATACCATAACTCAAATACTAACTGCCTACATTTTCGAGCTATTGATCACCAGAGGGTGACACCACGAAGAGGAAATAGGAATAGATCCCTGTTACAGCTTGAATCCAAGTGGATCTATAAGCTACAGACATTGAGCCCCAGAGGACTTAATGAGGGTTTCAACTACACCCCCTTTATATAAAAGCTAATACCCTCTATAAGGCTAATTAATTTATTGTCTACATTTCTAACTACCAGCAACATTGGGACATCAACGTACCCCCAGACATGTGGGTATGTAGGGACGTATGTAATAGGTATTAAGGAATTCACCCCCTTACCTCTTTTTACCCCATTTTATCTCAATCTACTTTAATTTATTTTATCCTATCTCCCTCTACCCCATCTTACTTAATTTTATTATACTGACCATCTCTACCTCTCTATTTAGTAAATTGATTTTAGGTGGGAAGGGGTCCGTTTATCATCATTATACAATATTATATTCTGTTATTATTTGACATTTCCATGTATATTAAAGTAGGTGATATATATTCTGAAATAGTGTGTCTATTTAAATTTCAGCCTTAAAGCCTATCAAATGTGCCTGTTTTTACATATCAACACTACAGTGTAGTTCATACAGTGGCACAATATTATACAACATATATGAGAAATACTTATATCTCTTTTGGCTTATATTTTGTAATTGACAATACCCACTGTTGTCCCTAGTATAGAAAACATAACACTCAAGGGGTTAACCTCTGAAACTATGCTGTTAGGTAGACACATTTTATTCATACCAATTGAGATATATATATATCCTTATCTATTGATTCACTTATTTATTTACATGTATCTCTTCTTTTTAGGCATCTGAATACCTGGCATACGTATCCCTCTATATGTATTATTGATCTTTTTGCCTGCAGACGGCAATTTCTCCCTTTAGTGTAGTTCCGTGTAGCCCCTCCCATCCCTTCCCTCCTTCTCTGTGATGGGCAGACACACCTCCGGTCTATAGCCAATTGACAGCTAGGATACACCCACTGATCTCCTATTGGCTATTCTGACACACCCACTGATCTCCTATTGGCTATTCCGTTTCAGCCAACTTTGCAGCGCCACTATTTAAACTCTTTCTCTGTTTAGTTCTGCTTATGCTCCTGACGAAGCCGCCACGGCGAAACGCGCGTCGGGCTTCTCTTTTTTCTTTTGTTTGTTGACATCTAGCCTTCTTTTACATCTCTTTTGATCACCTACCTGTCGCCAGTCTGCAGCTTGTGCTGTCCTTCCCCTTATCTCTCGCTATCTCCGCTATTAGGCGTATGATCATTAGATAGGAATTATTTGATTTGAGATTAGGGACTCCCATTTTACTCCACCCCCGCTATCTTTCTTGCTTTATCTATTTGTGTTGGACTATTTTGGAATAAGATATATCACCCAGGCTGCACCCTGTTTATAGACAGGTATATAATATAGGGCTCTATTATCATTTATTATTTATAATTTTTTTATATATATTGTTCATTATCATTATCTATTACTATTCTTTTTGTATGTGTGTGTTTTTTGTTTTCATTTGTGATATATGATTTAATATATCCTTTGTATCTATTAGTATTGATTTGGGTAATATTTGGTACAAATCTTTGCCTCCTTACCCTCTCACTGTCTCTTTAATTTGCAACTATCTATGGGGATTTTTCACCTTTTTAATATATATTGAGAATAAAATTTGTTCTTTTAAATGTTCTCTTTGTTCAAATAGTAATTTAGGTTGAAAAAAGACAAGTCCATCAAGTTCAACCCATCTACCTATCATTCCAGCGTTTTGATCCAAAAGAAGGCAAAAACCCCTAAGGAAGCTATTTCAAATTTTTCCTCCTAGGGGGAAAAAATCCTTCTTGACCCCCAAAGGGCGACCAGATTTCTCCTTGGATCAATAAGCTCTATTATAAATGCTAATTCTATTATTCAATGGGGTATATTTGATGCAAGGTCTTGTTACTAGTGGGGTACCTCAGGGATCTGTACTTGGACCCATTCTCTTTAATATTTTTATTAGCGATATTGCAGAAGGTCTTGTTGGCAAAGTATGTCTTTTTGCTGATGATACAAAGATTTGCAGCAGTGTTAATATTCATGGAGGGATAATCAAAATGGCAAATGAAACTAGAAAAATGGTCAGAGCAGTGGCAACGGACATTTAATGTGGACATGTGCCAGATTATGCACCTTGGGCGTAAAAACCCAAAAGCAGAATATAGAATATTTAGTACAGTCCTAACCTCAACATCTGAGGAAAGGGATTTAGGAGTAATAATTTCAGAGGACTTAAAGGTAGGTAGGCAATGCAATAGAGCAGCAGGAAATGCTAGCAGAATGATTGGTTGCATAGGGAGAGGTATTAGCAGTAGGAAGAGGGAAGTGCTCATTCCATTGTACAGAGCACTGGTGAGACCTCACTTGGAGTATTGTATGCAATACTGGAGACCGTATCTCCAGAAGGATATTGATACTTTGGAGAGAGTTCAGGGAAGGGCTACTAAACTGGTTCATGGGTTGAAGGATAAAACTTACCAGGAAAGGATAAAGCATCTTAATATGTATAGCTTGGAGGAAAGACGTAACAGGGGGGATATGATAGAAACATTTAAATACATAAAGGGAATCAACACAGTAAAGGAAGATAGTATATTTAAAAGAAGAAAAACTACCACAACTAGAGGACATAGTCTTAAATTAGAGGGGCAACAATTTAAAAGTAATATCAGGGAGTATTACTTTACTGAGAGGTTAGTGGATGTATGGAATAGCCTTCCAGCAGAAGTGGTAGAGGTAAACACAGTCAAGGATTTGAAGCATGCGTGGGATAGACACAAGGCTATCCTAGCTATAAGACCGGGAACGGGGGACTAATAAAAGTATTCAAAAAAATTGGGCAGACTAGATGGACCGAATGGTTCTTATCTGCCAACACATTCTATGTTTCTATGTTATTAATAGCCCTGTATGTTCTGCTTTTCTAAAAAAAAAACATCCAGACCATTTTTAAATGCATCTATTGTGGTTGATAGCACTACCTCTCTTGGCGGTAAGTTCCATAACTTTATTGTCCTTACCGTAAAGAATCCCTTCCTTTGCTGTCTATGAAATCTTTGCTCTTCCAGTCTCAGGGCGTGACCTCTTGTTCTTTGTACATTTCTGTTAATGAACAGGTCCCTGGAGAGCTCTTTATATTGGCCCTGCACATATTTATATAATGTTATCACATCCCCTCTAAGACGCCTTTTTTCTAAAGTAAATAAATGCAATTTTTTAAGTCTCTCTTCATAACTTAGAGCCTCCAATCCCCTTATTAATTTTGTTCAAAGCTTTCCTTTGCACTTTTTCTAGTTCCTTAACATCCTTTTTAAGGACTGGTGCCCAGAAGTGTACTGCATATTCAAGGTGAGGTCTTACCATTGATTTGTAAAGAGGCAAGATGATGTCCTCTTCCCATGAATCTATACCTCATTTTATACATGCCAATATCTTATTGGCCCTTGCAGCTGCTGACTGGCATTGGGCACTGTTGCCAAGTTTGTTATCTACAATGATTCCTAAATCCTTTTCGTTAGAAGTTTTTCCCAGGGAAATACCATTTAATGTATATGTTGCTTTGTTATTATTTTTCCTATAATTCATAACTTTACATTTGTCTATATTGAACCTCATTTGCAACTTTCTTGCCCAGTCCCCCACTCTGTCCATATTTTCCTGTAAAGAAAAAACATCAAGATTAGTCTTTATTACCTTACCTAATTTTGTGTCATCACCAAACACTGAGACATGGCTCTCAGCACAACGTGGGAGATCATTAATAAACATATTACGTACTCCACTCAATACCCTGGTCCAATTTTAGGCTTTTCCATTTACAACAACCCTCTGTGTTCTATCTTTTAGCCAATTTTCAATCCAAATACATTTGCCCCCAATACTATTTTTCTCAATTTTTAGAGTAACCTTTTGTGTGGAACTGTATCAAATGTTTTAACAAAATCCAAATAGATCACATCAACTGCCACACCTAGATCTATATTTTTACTGACTTCTTCATAGAATGTTATTAAGTTTGTTTGACAAGACCTGTCTTTCACAAAACCATGTTGACTTTAATAATTATATTCTGATTCAAGATGTGTTCTTGAGTGTACACCTTTAGCAATCCTTCAAATAATTTCCCCACTACAGATGTCAAGCTCACTGGCCTATAATTACCCGGCAGAGATTTTGATCCCTTTTTAAATATTGAAATGACATCTGCCTTTCGCCAGTCTGTTGGCACTATACCTATACTGAAAGAATCCCTAAAGATCATAAATATTGGTCTGGCCAGAATTATGCTTAACTCTCTAAGGACCCTTGAGTGTATACCATCTGGCCCTGGGGCCTTGTCTATCTTAACAAAGTTTAATTGCTTAAGCACTTTTTCCTGTGTCAGCCAATCCCATGTTTGCGGTGACTGTTCCGTAACTTTTCGGTAGCAGGGGCTCATCCATCTGTTCTTCCTTAGTATAAACAGAAGGAAAAAAAAGTATTTAAAATGTCTGCTTTCTCTCTGTCCTCAGTTACCAAATTTCCCATTTGGGATAACAAGGGGCCAACATTTTCCTTCTTTAGCTTTTTTCCATTTATATACTGATAAAAATTTGGGGGTTAATTTTACTCTCCTTAGCAATCCTTTTCTCGTATTCCAATTTAGCCATTTTAATTGCCTTTTTGCAGGCTTTGTTGGCATCCTTGTATTTTATAAATGATAATGCTGATCCCTTGCTTTTATAATGTTTGAATGCCATTTTCTTGTTTTGCATTTCCTGTTTCACGTTACTATCACTTCCCATGTCTCTCTCTCTCCTATCACTTCCCATGTCTGTCTCTCTCCTATCACTTCCCATGTCTGTGTCTCTTCCTTCCCATGTCTGTCGCTCTCCTCTTCCTTCCCATGTCTGTCACTCTCTTCTCTTTTGTCCCATGTCTGTCGCTCTCTCCTCTTCCTTCCCATGTTTGCCTCTCTCTCTTCTTCCGTCCCATGTCTGTCTATCTCTCTACTTTTCCTTCTAATGCCTGTCTTTTTCCTATCACTTCTCATGTCTGTCTCTCTCCTATCACTTCCCATGTCTGTCTCTCTCCTCTCCCTTCACATGCCTGTCTGTCTCTCTCTCTTCCCATGTCGGTTTGTCTCTCTCCCTTTCCATGTCTGTGTCTCTTTTCCTTCCCATGTCTCTTTCTAATCTTCTTTCACTTGTCAGTCTCTCGCCTCTTCCTTCCCATGTCTCTCTCTCTCTCCTCTTCTTTCCCATGTCTGTCTCTCTCCTCTACCGCCTATGAAAGTCTCTTTGTCCCTCTACCCATATATTTATCTATACCCCCCACCTATGTCTGTCTCTCTCCTCTTCGCTCATGTCTGTCTCTCTCCTCCTCTCTCCCATCAATGTTCTCCACTCTCCCCCATCAGTGTTATCTCCCCTCCCCTGTCAATTTTCTCTCCTCTCCCCTGTCAATTTTCTCTCCTCTCCCCTGTAAATGTTCTCTTTTCTCCCCATCAATGTTCTCTCCTCTCCCTGTCAATGTTCTCTCCTTCCCCACCTGTTGGTGTTCTATCCTCCTCCCTCAACTATAAGTTTTCTCTTCTCTCCCCTCCCTCTCTCCTGTGTGAATTACTCGGCAGGGAGACCCAGGCAGCATTGGCTCTGTGTGTTACACCCACTCAAAGTTCAGTCGGTGCTGCCTCGCGCTCCTCTTGCATAGTGATGACGCAGAATATCATATTTCCAATGCTCTTAATAATCACTATACGCGGGGCAGCACTGATTGAGCGCTGAGTGTGTTTGCTTCTCCCTGCCAAGTAATCTGCACTTCTCTTCAGGGTGGGGGCAGTCATTCACTGCGCACCCGGTTCCCAGATGCCCTCCCCTGATTCCGGCACAGGTCTCATTCCACCTAATTTGGAGTCAAAGTTGCTGTGCTGATATAGAAATCTATTCCTATCACCTAGCACGTGTAACATCTTGAATTGAATATCTTCAATTTCAAAACATCTGGTTTTGAGATAAATTAAACTAAATTATAAAAAAAAAATTGATAGCAAAAAAAACGGAGGCAGGCAAAGTTGGCTGGCAACAAAGATTTAAGCAATAGAAAATGGCTGCCAGAACAAAACCAAATCCTTTTCGTTAATGTAAAAAAAATGATTGGTTGCATCCCAAAAAATACATTTTTACACTCAATTATGCTTTCAAATAATGAATATAGTATGAAAGCAAAGCCCTACTTTTCATTTCAGAAAAAAAGAGAGGGAAATTACACTTAATCACACACAAAAAAAAATCCATAAAATGATCAGATCCTCCAGGTGCAATTTGCCTTATGCCATCATTGCATCTTTCACTTTACTTAACCTTATTCACTGTTGCACACAATCTTTCTTTATCTTTTAGCAAGACTTTTTGTTTCTATAACTTTAACAAGTTTTTCTTTCATATCCATTACTTTATTTCCAACTAGGCATTCGCATTCATCATTTAAAGAAAATAAGTGTTTTAAATTTAGTTCCCATTATGGTTTATTAAATAAGCAGAATTTTAATTGGATACTGTTTCATCTTGAGAATTAATGTTTAATTGTATGCAAAGGGAAATGCAAATAACAAAAACAACAACTAGATATGAATATTTCTGCATAACCTATTTGTCACACAAAGTAGTGCATCACCAGTCCTTGAGGCTTATTGGCTTATCAGAGAAGCAATTAACATATAGTAGTTAATTTGTTGATGACATGTTAATGAGAGAAATCAACAGTGTAGAAATTGTCTTCATGTCAAAGAGTAAAACATACATAATATTACTATATAATAATTGATTTCACTTTATTATATGAAGTAGTTTGGTAGTTTGAGTATTTTAATTTATTTTGGCTACCTGTTTATTCTATCTAAGATAAGTAATTAGAACATTTTTACTGGTATCCTGAATATGGTAGCATTCTAGCCGATTGTCAATGTCTATATTGAGGTATATCTGTCCTGTTTGATCTGTTGAAGAACATTACAGTGGTGGTTGTGTTATGCTGTGTCACTACAGTTTAATGTAATTAGAGCATTGTTCAACATATCTACACATCCCAAAACAATTATGCAGATCTGTTTTTCTTACAGATATCCTGAGTGCTCACACGAAAACTTTGAATTTGTGGTAGGGACATAGGGAAAACTATGGTTGACAACAATTGATTTTTGGCTCTGTATCCACTTTAAAGACTTACCCCTTAGGTATAGTGGGAGTAAAATTGCTTCTGTGTGCAGTAACATGTTTGGTTTTTAAAGTTGTTCAACATGATGCTGGTTTCTGGCAAACTAATTTGTGAGTTTGCCTAAAGGTTTCATTTAACCTCTGACCCCAGTGAATCAAGACGCTGGTGTTCTGACAAAAAGTCCAGGAACACAGTTCTTACCACATGCAAAATCACTCACATCATAAATTTGTTAGCTGGGATGAAATGCTTTCTGAAAGGCCAACAACTAAACTTGCTATGATGCCTCCCACCTCCAATGGTAAGAACTATGAGCGATTAGAGCAGAGTGGTTAGGGTTACATTGAGAGTAAGGCTTCGGGTTAACTCTTATCTTTTTTTACAACCCAAGTACATACATTACTCCAGCAGGTTATTGTTGGGATAAGGGTTAGGGTGTCAGGCTCAGATAGGGAGCATATTGTAGGCAGGAGGGTATCTGTAGAATCTTAATCCATAATAAAGTCTAAAAATACCATAAAGTTTCAAACAAGGGGAGAAGGCAAAAGAGTGATCAAACATGCCCCCCCTCCCCACTTTACAGGTTGGCCTGTTACTACAGGTCGAGGATGTGACATAGCTCACAGTCGTGAAAACTGGATGTTGGTTGAGCTCTGGGAAGCAGGGACCCCCTGGGCAAGGTAAGCATTTTCTCCCAGCTGTCAGCTGTGATGTGAGTGATTGTGCACTTCACTCTGTGATAAGAACTGTGTTCCCAAGCTTTTTGTCAGAAAAATGAGGGCGAAGCCTGGTCCCTCAATCTGACAGCATGCCTTCTCCGGTGTCCCAGACATTAAAGAATCAGATCATGACTGCGGGATTTCTGTCTTAAAATTGCGCTGTCCTGCCAATCTCCTACCTCTGTCCCAAAAGCAGGACAGAAGTTGAACAAAATTTGTTACTATCCCATGCAAAACCTCACAGTTGGGGGTATGCAAAAGGCATATTTTAGCCTTATTTGCATGTTCCCATACTGCTCTCCTACAGTGGACTGGAGGCATTTGTTATTTTCGTTTTCAGTTATGATTGATGTTGTTTATGTTCTATGTACACTTCCTCCCTAAATTTCTCACTATCTGTGCATCACCAGCCTATTCTGAGGTAATCCAGGTTACCATAGAGGTGAATTATGGACTTTAAGTGTGTAGGATTATGGCTTTATATATATATATATATATATATATATATATATATATATATATATATATATATATGCATGTATATTGTATATACCCATTCATCTCTGTGGAGGAACAATGTATATGCCCATAAATGGAGGAAACGTGGAGTAGGGGAAAAAAAATAATTAAACCTACACAACATAAATGAGAAAGAATTAAACAATACCATAGTTGCCAACATTCAAAAAAAATATCCAGGGACACTTTGCAGCACAGTTTTCCACACCCACTGCCCCCAAAGCTCCACCCACTGCCCAAGCAACATAATTAGCATAATGTAACACCGCCTAATTATTATAGTGCAGATGATATCACTAAATTCCCACCAAACAGGGCCTATTTTAAGGAAAAGGTCTCCATACATATTAAACCATCATTATGTCAGACGCATAGCACTGTACCATTGTTTTGTTCAGAATATGGAAACTGAAATTTTAAAACATGCAGTTCATAAGTTTGACAGATAAAAAAGCACATAGAGCTTCATATTTGCTCCTCATGCATAACCCCATTAAAACATGTTGTGCCAGTCACAGGCAGTGAGTGAAAAGATTTAGTTATGATATAATAAAATTATTTCGAAAAAAATGCATTTCTTGTTTTTAATATCCTTCCTCTGCCCCCTTACTCCATTTCTCCTGCCCATCTTTCATTATTGCTGCTACATTCCTTGCATTGCACTCACAGCACCACCTTGCACCCATGTGACTTGCCACAGCACCACCTTGCTCCCATGTGACTTGCCACGGCACCACCTTGCACCCCTGTGACTTGCCACAGCAAGCTTGCACCTAAAAGTCTAGCCAGAGCACCAAGATTGCACCATCAAAATTGTGCTCTTTCAAAGCCAACCTGTACCAAAAAATTGCATTTCTTACTTTTATTTCCTTCCTCTGCACCCACATTGCACCTAAAGGACTTAACACAGCCCCATACAGTACCAACAGCACTTACCATTGCACCCACAGTATTTGGCAGGCCACAGTGTAAATTTTCCCCACAGAACAAGCCAAAGTGTCAATTTTCCCCATAGCACATTTTATTTTGCCCTAAAGAACATGCCACAGCATCACTTTGTCATTAACATATGTAACAGCCAGTTTTCCTTATTAAAATATGCCACAGTTTGTCCATGAAATGTGCCAGTTTGCTCATAAATATGCCACCATTAGTTTGCCCATAAATATGCCACATGCAGCTTTCCAAATAATAAACCACAGCCAATTTGCCTATGAATATGCCACTGTTAGTTTGTCCATTAATATGGAAGTGTTAGTTTGTCCATAAATCAGAGACCGCAAGCTTGACAATTAATATGCCACAACCAATTTACCCATTAATATGCCAGTGGTATTTTGCCCATTAATATGCCAGTGGTATTTTACCCATTAATAAGCCAGTGGTATTTTGCCCATTAATATGCCAGTGGTATTTTACCCATTAATAAGCCAGTGGTATTTTGCTCATTAATATGTCGCAGCCAATTTGCCCAATAATATGCCAGTGGTATTTTGCGCATTATATATTGCACTTTATAAGCACTTATACACTGGGTTTTCTTTGTTTTTTTTTGTGTATGTGTACATTTGTGTGTGTGTATGTATGTGTGTGTGTGTGTGTACACACATATATACATACATACACAAACAAAAGGAAAACAAAGATAACCCAGTGTACAAGTGCTTATAAAGTGGAAACATGGACTGCATTTTCCCTTGTATTCCCTTAGAAACATAAGTTTTAATAATACAGTATTAATATATATTTATATATAAAACTTATGTTCCTAAGGAAATAAAAGGCAGTCCTTGTATCCCCTAGCTCTCTCTAATAACATCACCACCATATTTCATTTATTGTTGCTTACTTTTTTTTTTCACACCAGTGCTGCTGCACAGTGTGAAAGGGTCCAGCACGGTGGATTCCTTTCTTGCTGTGCTTACTGAACCAAGTCCTCCCTCGTGCTGCCTCTCTCTTCCCCTGTGTCTCCGGAGACCCTATGCTCTCTGCAGACGTCGCGCGAGGAAGCTTTTTTTTTTTTTTAAGGTGCGGGAGACCTTTTTTTTTTTTTTTTTTTACGTGCCACTCCTGGACATTTGCCGGGACAGTCCCAGTGTTCTGACAAATTTCTGGAGCAAATTATCCTGCGCAATCGCATAAAGTTACAGCTGATCACTCAGCTGTAACTTTGTGACCACCGCGCATGCGCCAGCTGCGCAACCCACCTCCCGCCCCCCGCATACCCCTTCTTACCAGATGACCGGACACAGCGGTACACAGCGCATGCGCACGTCTATCCAGCCGTTTGTGAATGCGCGCGTCCGTTGAATTCAAAACGCTGGTAAGTAACACGGGGCGGGGGGGACATAATGAGCCAACAGAGAGGTAAGCACCCTGGTGAGGGCTGCCTCATCTTCATGGGAGTTGTGATCCTCCTGCTGTATTATTGATGCAGCAGGGGGATCACAACTCCTATCAAGATGAGGCAGCCCCTCAGGTACTGCCTTAGTTTCATTGGCTCCTTATGTCCCCCCGCCCCGTGTTACTTACCAGCGTTTTGAATCCAGCCACGGACGCGCGCATTCCCACACGGCTTGATAGCCGCGCGCATGCGCTGTGTACCGCTGTGTCCGATCATCTGGTAAGAAGGGGTGTGCGGGGGCCGGGAGGTGGGTTGCGCAGCTGGCACATGCGCGGTGGTCACAAAGTTACAGCTGAGTGATCAGCTGTAACTTTATGCGCATGCGCAGTGAGCAAATTCTCCTGCGATTGCGCAGGAGAATTTGCTCCAGAAATTTGTCAGAACACCGGCATGATGAATTCACCGGGACATGCCCCCAAATGCCGGGATTGTCCCGGCAAAAACGGGACAGTTGGCAACTATGCAATACTTACATTTTTCATTGTTGTAGTGTTAACTATAGGAACTTTATTGAAATATGAAATTGTTAAGGGAAATTAGGGAAATAAAAATAACTAATGTGCTAAATTTGCTCCTTGTACGGACCAATGTAGACTTCATTCATATAAAACCTATTTGCTGCTTAGTGACTGTAGACCTACATTGATTACAATGCAAACTAATTTGACTGGATGAAATTGGGTGCCTTGTAGCTGGCTAACAGCATCCTGCTGTGTTCATAGTCCCTAAAATAGATCTGATATTCTAATACTGTGTGAGAAGAATAATAACCTCACCATATTGAATATAATACTGGTTATCTTTAAAATGTTTAGTTTTGTTGTGATTTGAAAGGAGAGCCTCAATTGGATCAAAATCTTTAATGCATTACTGCTGATGGACTGGATGTGACATTACATTTTTTGTAGTTTTGTAAAAATGTACTTTTACAATGCTTTTACTATGCAAGTTATCCCACATCCACAACATTTTATAATTGTAATAACGCACACTTTTTTTGTTCTAATTGTGGAAATGGGGTTATTTTTTACTTTTTGTTCTCTAATATGATTAAAAAAAAAAAAAAAGCAAGCTTGATAACTGTTTGATTTAACAAACATTACTAAGCAAATCACAGAAATGCTGGAAATGTATGTTTACCAGCTTTTTTTATTTATGTTTACCCCAGCTCGACACATTTTGGCTAAGTTGAGAGAAGTCAAACTCAACCTTTAAACTTGGGTACCGAGTTAGAATTGTAAAAAATTGTAATTTCACTTTGCTTTAATGGGAGGCAAATTGATCAAAGCTATTTTTGAGACTAATAGATCTATTCAATCAAATTTCGACTTGAAACTAATAGTAGACAAAATGATCAAAGCTATTTTTGAGACTAAGTCAAACGTGCATCCACCGCTGAACGGCTGAAGTCTTACTGACGATAAACGCCTGGAAAGTCTGAGAGTGTAATCGGAAGGACTGGTGATATACTAACATCGATTTTAACTATTTTTTATGTAAGCTGTATGTTTGGAGGGATATTAAAAATCTTTTTTATTGGTGTTACTACATCTTGTTATTATCCTCTCTATCCTATATCCCTATTTGGAATTCATCCTGTTTGGGAGTTGAACTACGATTTCTACAGTACCCTTGCTCCATCTGACCTAGAGTAACAGGAGGTGGAGTCCTTTCCACGTGTATACTTAGAGCCAGTTTAAAGGCGCTATACTCTGTGAGTAATTTTCTATTGGGGGAAATATCTCTCTGGATCACTATCACAGTACTACACATTGTAGTTTTTTATTGTTTTTTGTCTGTTTGTTTTTTACATATTTTTCTTGCCGAGCTATTTGCATTTTTAAGATAAGTATACCACACTGGTTTTTGTTTGCGCAACACTTTATTTACTTTTGTATTCACTATTGTTTGTGTGGACCCTGGAAGAGCCACACTAGTGTTTTTGCTGCACATTGTTTTTTTTATTAGCGCCGATCACTTATTCACTAACATTAGTCTCCAAAATAGCCTCCCATTACTTTCAATGGGAAAGATTCAAACCTGTTTTTTTTTTTTTCTTAACCCCTTCCCGACGTTATGACGAGTTAACTCGTCATAAGAGCCGCACCATTAGCGACCTTATGACGAGTTAACTCGTCATGCAGTCTAGCCGGCGGTTCGCTCCGTTGGCACCGCCAGCTAGTCTGCAACCGGTCCATGACTAAGCCTCGCACCCGAGGCAAAGCTCCTGGACCCGATCGGTGCATTTCCGGGCATGTGATCGCGGTGATAACGTGATCACCGCGATAACATGCAAATTAGATGGCAAAGTCAATGTGTTCACACACTGACTTTGCCTCTAATTCACTCCCTGTGCTTCACATTCTTATAGTGAAGCACAGAGAGTGACCTGTAAGTAAAAATAAATAAATTACATACACATAGGTTAAAAAAAATGTTTTTTAAAAAATTAACCCTTTCATTGCTGATCACAGTTTTTAACTGTGATCAGTTTCCTTCCACTTTATGGCCCTCATTTAGTTTTTTTTTTAACAGATTTTTTTATTTTTACAATTTATAAAGTTTTTTTCAATAAATAAAGGTAATTTTAATACATTTATTTAATAAAATGTAACCCCTGCATGCCTGTTGCATGATTTTTACTGATCTGACATCGCACTCTTCAGAGTTATTTTCTGTCTTTTTAGTTATGGGGGGGTTTGGAAAACCAATATTTTTCTTTTTTATTAGTTAGTTAATTAGGGGGGATAAGTGGGTTAGTGTTGCACTAGTTATGTAGCTTATTATTGGGAAAATAATGGGGAAAAACTTTTTTTTCCTCAAAAATATCCTCTTTTATATGTATTTTTTAATACTAAAATGTAAATAATTTTTATGTATAGGGTATCAAAAGAAAGCTCTAACTGTCCTCTAAAAAACAACATATAACTTGTATGGGTACGTTAAATGAGAGAGAGGAAATTTATGTTTCAAAAACCGCGTATTAAAAATTTAAAAACGCTCTGGTCCTTGGCCCAGGAAAATCCCTGGTCCTTAAAGGGTTAAATCAAACTTTGCAGTTGCTGTGTTTGACTTAGTCTCGACCGCCTCGACATACCACATCTTGACCTTGGGAAAAATGCTAGTGAATACCATTTTGCAAGGTTGAGATGAGGCATCGGTAAGGGGGGTGAGTCTGTTTGCGCGTAGAGATGGAGATTAGTGCCAATCTCGACCTCCAGTCTCGAATTTTAGTGACTAGATCCCTTGTGAAATAGGACAATAAACAATTTTTATAGCGTGTACTTCTTCAAAATGGAATTAAAATTAGCAGTTGACAGCAGGTGTTGTTCTTGTTAACAAGTTCAATGGTTGGCAATGTTTCGTCTTCCATGCATCAACCCTCAGGATTGATTAGGCTTCAGTTTTTCAGTTGGGGTATTAATAAAGATATATTGTGTATAGGGATAAAATAAGAAAAGATAGAAAATGGGCAATGCGGGAGGAAGTACAATATATACATTTCATATCTTATAAGTTCCATCATAAGTTAGGTAGTGTTTAAGAAAGGTTAGAGGACAGCTGCCAGGTTTTTCTGTGTTTTGGTGTTTTGCTCCATGGCTATTACCTCAGTAATATTTTGTCTCAACTCTGTGGATAGAGCTATTAAAGTAAATTGTATAGTTCAGAGTTGTGCTAATGTCCACTTAAGTTGGTTCTAATTACAGTTTACATGTTGACTTTTGAAATAAATTTGTCTCATGAAAGTGGTTAATTGATTTTAAGTAATTGTGATTGAGTTGTATATAGTTTCTTAAAGGACAACTAAACTTTTTAAAATCATTGCATCCTTATAAAAAGCAAGGGTTAAAAAAAAGTGTGGTTTTCCCACATTCGTCTGTGTTTTTCAACTGTTTTAGTCACCCATAAAGCATAATGGGCTTTTTTTCCACATGGTCATCTCTTTTCAAGTCATGTAGGAGAGTAGGAGAAAATAGTGAATGAGAGAACCAGAGCTTTTATTCCTCCACCTGTGAAGGGTCATTAGACTGTCTGGACATCATAGGAAATAGCTGCTGGGATTCTATAGGTTCCCATCTTGATTGTAAATGCACTGGTAATTTGTGAACACTGGTATAACAGAGGCAATATTGAATGCTTTAAGTGTGAAAAATTGGTTGTATACAGATTATTGGCGTGACATCCCATAATAAGTTAAAAAATTGCCAGCTCAAAATATGAAATTGTAGAATACATCCAGAACAGGAGCACCAGCTGACACCAAACAGAAAAAGAGTGGATTTCCAGTATTATAAAAATACAAAATTTATTTAAATCTGTAGATAATAATAAAAGCACCAAGGGACAGATGCAGACAGCACCCTAAACTACTCCTATACTTTCCCCTTTTCAATTGGTAGACCGTTTCCTTTATCTTCAATCATAACACCCAACAAATTAAGATTTTTATATTTTATTAAGAGCTTGACTGGGTGTCTTCAGGAAAATAGTTTTCTATGGTACAATAAAAATGAATATATTGAATCTTTCCTGTGTCATTTTTTTAGTAGGTGACTTTGTTAATTGAAAATAAATACTTCTTATAAAGATATGTCCTTGTGGTAAATCTGTAAATGGTATGATCATCCCTGAATAACCATGCTTTTTAATGCCATGTTATGTGTTAAATTGTATAGGGCTTAGCAAAAATATATTTTGATCTGCATGTCAAAAATGTCTTTAATAATGATTTTTTTTTTTGCAAATAATAGTATCCTTCTACGCTCAGATTATTTTGCTCTCTATAGTTTGTCTCTAGTGTTTCAATATTAGCCTGTTTTTGCCAATACAAACAACTTGGCATTTGTGAAATGCTAAATGTTTATCTTTCCCATCAGAATTTCACTCAATCAACAAAAGACACATATGGGATTAATCTCTCAGATGTTCCTTCAGAAACTGACCTGCAGATATATACAAGGTGAGATAAACCAGATAAAGTGATATATTAATTTGCCATTTGTAAAAAAAAAAAACATGCACTTTAATACTGTGCTCTTTTGATACATGTATAAGGCACTCTAATTTCTCACAATACGAAGAACAAATTAGTAAGTATTTGTCAATGTTTGAATGACGGATAGCCATTATGTGTATGATGCAGTGGAAACTAATTCTGTGTATTCATATGAGTATTCACAAATAAAGATAAATAGTATATGTTCCGTATATAATATCATGCAGTAACATAGAAACATTTTTTGTATGACACATTTCATATTTAAAGAGCCACTAACATTTTTTTTATTCACTTGTGCTTCATTTATAAAAGCACAATTGAAAAGTTGAGTGATCTTAGTATGGGATTTATTTTAAATGGTACTTTTCTCTATGAAGCATTCAAATTTCAAAGTGATCATGTCACCAGCTATCACTGCTAGCGCCTTTTTGATACCCTGGTATTTAATTAAAATTAATAGATGGAACCCTAACCAGGTGTCTTCTATTGAAAAGACAGTTGACACTAACTAAACCCTGAAATATAGTATGTGTTTACAGATAAGAACCATTTTGCCCATATAGTCTGACCAATTTCTACCTAATTTGTTTATATCTAAATCTGAATTCTTTCATTATTTCCTGACCTCATCATATATCTAAGATAGCTTTATGCCTGTCCCATGCATGCTTAAACTCTGTCACTGTATTAACCTCTACCCATTCTGCTAGAAGGCTATTTCATGCATTACTCTCTCTCAGTAAAGTAATACTTTCTGATGTTACCTTTGGACCTATAATGTTAGATTATGCCCTCTTGATGTGATTGTTTAACATTGATTCCCTTTATATATTTAAACGGTTCCCCTTTGTCTCATCTTTCTTACAAGCTATATGTTTTTTTTATTTATTTATTTATTATAAACATATAAAAGTACAAACAGACAGAAGATAATCCAGTACAAAGAGTTTCATCGAATGGTGAAAGTAAGCAAATATTTAGATTGGGTTATTTTAGGATTAGAGGTGACAATGTTCCAAATAATACATAAATAAAATACAATACAAATACATACAAATTGTAAACGTACGATGGGGAAGTTGGACAAAGGGTTGCCAGAGACCGAACTGGAGGGATGCCCGAGGCCTTAAAAGATGTTGAGAGGGGAGGGAGAGTAGGGAGACTCTAAGTATTCAGGGGTTAATAACCCCAATGCGTCTATGCCCATGGTCAAGATCGAGTTTGGATAAAATTGGCATCTGTCCACTTTCCCCAAATTTCTCTGTAAAAGTCACCATTGGAGTTGTTATGTGTCAGGGGTTTTTTCATGTAGGCTTGATAATTTATTTAGAGTTTTAAGTCGTTTTGAGTTGGGGTCGTGGATTTCCTCCAGTGGCGAGACATGCAAATCTTCGTGGCCATTAATATGTGTAATGCTAGAATATATTGTGATTTAGGAATTTTAGGTAGATCTAAGTGAACAATAAAATTTTCGGGAAGAAGGGTGTTCAGGTTGATGTCCATATTGTTCAACAATTTTAAAACTATATGCTTAAGATTTATTAAAGATGGACAGTTCCACCAAATATGAAAAAGGGAACCAGATTCATTATTACAGCGCCAGCATTTATCAGAGGTCCCTGATTGGAATTTACATAGTTTAGTGGGGACCAAATACCACCTGTGCAAAATGTTAATAAAGGTCTCGTGAATATTTATACAATGAATATATTTTTTTACCTGTTCTAAAGATTTTAACCATGTTTGTAGGGGAAAGGTCTTGAGAAGGTCTTCCTCCCATTTTATAATGCTACCTCATTTCTTATTTTCTCCCTTGTTATGTATATGCTTTCTGATTTTAAATGTAAATTTTTTGAAGGACCCTTTTGCCAGTTTTTCATAGGTTTCTTCCTGTGTTATTTCTCTATTGCTCATTGTGTTTTTAATTCTCAAATATGTGAAGAATTCACTATTTGGAAGGTTAAATTTTAGTTGAAGTTGTGAGAAGGAAGACAATTTTGTCGCGTCCAAGAGGTCTATAATCTTGAGGAGAATTGAATAAGTCCATCTTTCCAATTTTAAATCGCTAGTTATGAGTGTCAAAGCCAATAGCGAGGTTTCTTTTGAGATGGAATAGTTAGGATAAAAAAGTTTTTTAACTGGATTAATAGATTTATAAAGTTGTTTAATTATGATATCATCAATATTTAATTTTTGGAATTCAGTTTTATCTATCCAAAATAGTACGGCAGGATCAATATTCTTACAAAGATGTTTTTCAAATCTATACCAAGTTTTATTTTTAGAATCAGGATTACTTATTGTTTCACTGTATCATGAGTAAATATAACATCGGGAAAAGAAAGACCTCCTTGGGACCATTTGGAAGTCATTATTTCTCTGGCTATTCTTAGTTTCCTTTTTCCCCAAACAAAGGAAGAAAATAGTTTCTGAAACATTATAAGAGTTTTCCTTGGGACTCTAATAGGGATGACACGAAAGAGATATTCTAATTTTGGGAGGATATAAGATCTAATTATCTCTATTTTACCCACAGGACACTTGCAATTTTTTCCACCTTGCGGTTGTAGAAGACAGTTGATGGTATAAATTCATATAGTTTAAGTCCACCCATGTGTCAATGTTTAGGTTGATCTTAACTCCAAGATATGAAACAAACTTATTAGACCAATTAAAACTAAATTTGCTCACAGTCTCGAGATTAGATCGGGTCTCAAATTGGCGTGGAGCAACTGTGTTTTCTGAATGTTAATTTTATAATTAGACAGTAAACTATATTCTTTTATACAATTCAAAATTTCCGTAATAGAAATTTCAGTATTGGTAAATGTCAAGATTATATCGTCCGCAAAAAGTGTTATCTTTAATTCTTCGTTGTCCAGAAGAATACCTGAAATCTTGTTGTTTTGTCTAATGTTAGCCGCTAGTGGTTCAATTGAGAGAGTGTATAATAGAGGAGCTAGCGGACAACCCTGTCTCGTGCCGTTTGTTACTCCAAACCAATTTGAAGTTACACCATTTCCATGGATTCTAGCGGTTGGGCCAGAATAAAGAGCCATCACAAGGTCCTTAAATTGACCCTCCAATCCGAACGCCGACAAGGCCCCCGACATAAAGCTCTAGGTCACTCTGTCGAAGGCCTTCTCGGCGTCCACTGCCATCAAGATGGCTTGACAGTGGTCCTTCTTTATTTTTTGAATAATGTGAATTAATCTACGAACGTTATCTCCACCAGATCTATTTCTAACAAAACCGGATTGATCAATATGAATCAGACTATACTATAGTATGACTATACTAAGCCTATTGGCCAGGATTGTAGAAAAAAATTTCATGTCCAGATTTATTAAAGAAATCGGACGGTAATTTCCAATATGGGTAGGATCTTTCTCGGGCTTAAGTATAGGAGAGATTGTAGCTTTTAATAGATCTGGTGCTATTTTTTCTTCTTCAAAGAAATTCTTCTTTAAAGAATTTATATAAAAGTGGGGTTATAGTGGATTCAAAGAGTCTATAGAAATGTTCGGTATTGCCATCCGGGCCTAAGGCTTTCCCTAATTCGTATTTTTGATTGTCAAAGAGATTTCGCTCTCAGATATAGGATCATTTAACATCTTCATATGATCCTTTTTACTTTAGGGAGAACACAATTTGAAAAATATCTATCCATTTCAATTTGATGTGTCGTTGGCCCATTTATGTTATAAAGCGAGGAGTAGTAGTTGGCAAAGGCTTCCCCAATTTGAGTGGTAGAAAGAAAAACTTTGTTACCGACCACTATTTTCTTTATGTTCTTCTTTGTAATCTCAGATTTAAGTTTATTTGATAGTGGTTTACCGACTTTATAATTACTTGAATACCATTTCTGATTCGTAGAAATTATCATATTTTTAACTCTTTCTTCCAGCCTGGCTTTAATTTGGGTTTTGATTTTAGAGATTCTCATCACAGTAATGGGGGAAGGATTATGTATATTTTGTTGTTCCAGTTTGGCCAAATGAATATATAATTCATTTAAGGCCGCGCCTCTGGATTTTTTACGAAAGGCTTCCCTTTTAATTAAATGGCCTCTCATCACGCATTTAAAGGTTGACCACACATTTTCTGGAGATGTTTCACCTGTATCATTAAGTCTAGCAAATTCTATCGCTTGATTTTCTAAAAAGTTTTTATCGACTTTAGATGCTAAGCAAGCTTCGTCAATTCTCCAGATGTAATTCCGATTATATTCATAATGGTTTCTAACTTGAATCTTAATAGGAGCGTGATCAGACCAAGTAATTAGATCGATAGTTGAGGAATTAACCCTCTCTAAATTAGAACGGTCCGTCAAAAAGAGATCAATTCTCGAATAGCTGTTGTGGACACCTGAAAAATAAGTGAAATCTTTATCTGAAGGGTGATGCATCCTCCATATGTCAAAAAGATCGTATTTTAACAGAAGTTCTTGCATGCACTTACATCTGTTTCTATAAATTGTGTTCGTTTTAATTGTATATGTACCACTTCTATCTTGTTTTTCATCTATTGTGGTGTTAAAATCTCCCCCGATAAGTAAAATACCCTTTTTAATTTTGTCAGTTCTTTTAAATAGTTTTTAAAAGAAGGGCCGAGAGAAGTCATTAGGAGCGTATAAATTCAATATGGTGTGAGTGATGTCATTTAATTTGCAGATAATCAAATTGAATCTCCCAAAGGAATCATTTTATTTGTGTAGTAGCTCAAATTTAGTCCTAACTGTACACAGTATTGTGACTCCTCTTTTTTTTTTTTTTAGATGCCAACTCCGAGCTAGCCACCACCGGAAATTAAGAGAATTTCCACAATTTAGAACCATTACATTTCCAGTGTGTTTCCTGTATAAGACAGATATCAATTTTATCCTCTGATAAAGTTTTATAAAGTAGACCTCTTTTTAAGGGAGAATTTAGACCTATGGCATTTATTGACGCAAATTTAAGTGACATCCGACAGCCAAATGATCTCGCTCCTCTCCAATCCCATCCCCAAAAAAAGACTCAGGCACCCTCCAGTGCAGTCGCCCGGCAATGATCCCCATACTAAAAACACAAAGACGACATAGGAAACAAATAAACATTACATATACATTCTTACTCCACCAATAATTATTCATAATAAAGGTGGTTGCCCTGAAATTGCTGAGGTTATTCAGTTGCCGGTGACCATAAGTAGGGGAAACTCTAATATTACAAATCTGAAAGGGTGTGTGACTTTATAGTTAAAATTTGCTCAATTTACCACTAAGGGAAAAATTATTTTAACTTGGGGTAAAAAACAACAACATTTATTATAATATATTAAACTTGAAGTTGCAATTTGTTAAAGTTGGAGGGGAATTATACTAGGGGGTGTATCGTGTTATTGTTTTTTCCACCTAAATTTAAGATCGTAATAAAATTAAGGGTTAATTGGGTGGGGAAGTATAGTTTGGGTTTTTATGGCGAGAAAAGGAGTATAAGGCATACCTATAATATGATGTACTAAGTCGTTATGTAATTTGTAGATTGAATGTTGTCCCCTTGGAATTGATATTTAATCTTCGCGTTTGAAAATTTAAAGTGGGGTATATATTTCTCAATAATTGTTCAAAAATGCAACTTCTTTCCTGTGTTCATGACATACCATAACAAAAAATAAATAAGATTTATTGTGGTGTTTGTGTGGTCCCCCAATATAATACATTAAGTTCATAATACTGACAATGATATGCACAAAGTTTGGCTGAAGCTAAACGTAGATATCGTGATGATAATATTTAATGTTAAATATAAGACTCTTTAATATATACAAATTGCTCTTATAAAGTGAATAAAATGTGATCGAAGAGAGAGAAAAAAAAAGAGATGTGAACCAAAGCTATCACCATCAATTAGTCATACTGTGTCGTGGTTATGACATGGAGTGTAGAGACTATCTGTTGTGTGATATTTGTGCCTAGTATAGTACAATATGTACAAATCTATGTTAAAAAATTAACATGTGAATAAACAGTATAATTAGTCAAACACGGAGTTCGTGTTTAAAAGATGACTATTTCTTTCCATTTTTAACAACAGGCCTTAATATATTGAAAAATGGTAAAGAATAGCTCGAACAATTTACATTAAAGGAGGCTAACATTCATATCAGTTTGCATAAGAACTCTGAAACCTTATTGTATGATTAATATTTAGAGTTGAGCGGACACCTGGATGTTCGGGTTCGGCGGGTTCGGCCGAACTTCTGAAAAAAGTCCGGGTTCGGGGTCGAACTTCACCCCGAACCCGAACCCCATTGAAGTCAATGGAGACCCGAACTTTTGGCCACTAAAATGCCTCTAAAAAAGTCCTGGAAAGGGCTAGAGGGCTGCAAAATGAAGTAAAATGTGGGTAAGTGTCCCCATTCATACGAATAGGTCAATTGACCTATTCGTATGAATGGGGACTCTCTTTCGGTTTATAGAAAGCCAATAGCCATGTAATGCTTTCTATAAACCGAACTAGAAATTCTTATGAATGGGGACTCTAGTTCGGTTTATAGAAAGCCAATAGCATTACATGTATTCCATAAGCCGAAAGTCTATAAACCGAACGACATTCGGTTTATAGACTTTCGGTTTATAGAATACATGTAATGCTATTGCTATTATATAAACCGAAAGTCTATAAACCGAATGTCTTTCGGTTTGTAGACTTTCGGCTTATGGAATACATGTAATGCTATTGGCTTTCTATAAACCGAAATAGAGTCCCCATTCATAAGAATTTCTTATGAATGGGGACTCTATTTCGGTTTATAGAAAGCCAACAGCATTACATACAATGTAATCGCCGAACCCCGAACTCCAACACGGACATACAGTGAAATGTCCGTGTTAGGGTCCGGGGTCCAAAAACTGTAAAGTTCGGTACGAACCCGAACAGTTCGGTTCGGGTTCGCTTAACACTGTTAATATTTAATAATAGATTTGTCTATACTTAGTTTATCTCCTTTCCCTTATCCCCCTTTCCCCCTTTCTTCCTCTTCTTCCAGAAATAACCTCTGACTTTCAATCATACTGCCTTAAAGTAATGAAATTGGGAGAATGTTGCAAAGGAACCAGAGGAGAAACTAATTAACTAACTACTATCTAAGGTTGAATCACGTGGATAGACAGTGAAATATGTGTCTACAGAACAAAAGGACTTTGCCATCCTACAGTTGTGTGGTATGTGTTTTCCTAAGTGTTTAAGGAATAACCTTACACTTACAGTCATACTGGTCATATTGCTGGCTGTTGTAAAGAATCAGAGGAGAATGTTGCAGTTTTGAGACAAGGGATCCAGAGGAGAAACTTGTTACTACCTAAAGGTTTAAATCCCTAGGGTTAACAGTGAAATTGGTGCCTGATTTACAAATGATTAATCTCCCTCATTGTTGACCCAAAGTTGAATCACTGGGGTAAACACTAAAAGTATTGTGAACAGATTCTGAACACAGCACATAACTAAATGATCACTCTTCCTATTGCCTCTGGCTGGCTAATTGTTTGTGTCTGAAAACAGAACAATAATTTCTCCCTCTCCCGACAAACAAGTTAAGCAGCACATGTACTTAAAGAAATAAAGAGATAGCTGGATGTAATAGAAGACGGGAGACTGGAGGGAGCCGAAAAGGGAACTAAAAGGAAGGAGTAAAGACATTAAGATACAAAAGGATGTCTACTAATAAAAAAGCAGAGGCAAAGAGCCAACAAAAGAAGAAAGATGTTTCTATAGAACCAAAACAACAGAAAAAGGATAAATCAAAGAAAATCCCCTCTATGTTTGCTTCTGCCAACTCAACATTAAACCAATCACGGGACGATAACGAGGGGCAGATGATCCTAGGGGAAACAGAATCCGTGGGCTCTCAGATGGATTCATCAGGAGATTCAGAACCCCAGATTCTCACGGTGGAATTACTAAAAAACTGCCTTGACACACAATTTAAGCTTTTGAAACAAGACATTAATACATCTATAAAAGAAATTAAAGTAGAGCTGGAATCGTTTGACAAAAGAATTAAACAAAATGAAAGTAAAATTAACATGCAAGACTCAAAAATTGACGTGACTAATGTTCATATGACAGAACTGCAGCTGAAAATTGAGGAGCTTCGGCTGCAGATAGATTCTGCCGAAGATAGGGACAGAAAGATCAACCTGAGAGTCAGGGGAATAAAAGAAGATATATCACAAGAAGGGCTGGAGGAATATCTGACAACATTATGCGATAGTATGAACTTAAGACATTCTAATAAGGACATTCTGTTTGAGCGTGTCCACAGGCTATTTAAACCCGTGGGCGTTGCCCCAGATAGCCCAAGAGATGTGATTATCGTGTCCATGCTTATAAATACCGAATAGCCTTTTCAAATATGTTCAGTGATGTTTCTAAAATACCAGCGAATTACCAACACTTAACCTGTTATCCTGATCTATCGAGATACACAAGATTGTTCCGAAAATCTTTTATAGAGGTCACTAAGATTCTGAGAAGGGAACACGTAAAATATAATTGGGGTTTCCCTGCTAAATTAGTGATCAACTTTGATTTCTCCAAAATTATCTTTACCTCGGCAGAAAAAGCCTTGGAGTGGATAGATAAGAAGGGGTGGGCCAGGAGACAGGGGGGAATTCAGAGGAACGGGGGGGGGGGAGACGGGGAGGGAGGAGGAGGGCACCCTGGAGATGGAGGCTCATTATAGATTGGTACATTGAGAAAGGGGGGGCACACGGGAGGAGAAGTGGGTTGGAGAAGATAAATATATAAATTGCCAGGGGGTTAACTGGGAATTATATAGGGAGAGTAGAGAAGTATAGTTACGAAATGAACCAGATTTATTAAGCTCTAAAGAGTGTGGATAATGTAAATATATAGAAATAACACTGGAATTATTGCACTTAATTATAAGAAGTCTTGGAAAGAGGTGACCCCAGCAAGGGGGAAATAGGGGGATTAAGAATTAAACCACGAAAAGTTACTGGTAAGATAAGAATCGTTTGAACTATAATGATTGAAAAATGTTTGTTTTTGATAAAAATATAGATATATATATATATGTTTTTTTTTTGTTTTTTGTTTTTTCTCGTAGCATATAGGAAAATATTCATTTATTCACTTATAAAAACAAGGGCCCTTTAATATTTAGTCACGAAAAGACTCTGAAGTAAGAAGTTATGAAATATACAGGACACTATAAACAAACACAGAAAATATTAGATTTATTCACTTTTATTTTTTTTTTTCTCTTTTTGGGTTAAGAAAAGAGGAAATAGTAGAACACCCACTTATCACTTACTCACTCATAATTAGGGTCTAATAACATTTGTTCACGAAAAATGTTGAAAGTAGATAGTAAAGAAAGATTTAAGACATTATACATAAACACAGAAATCATTAGAATTATCTGCTTATATCTGGATAGCTGTCTTTTTTTTTTTTTTTTAGTTCCTTCTTCTCTCCCCTCTTATGTCTTGCCTCTGGTGAGCTGACTTTCTTCTCCACTTCGGTCAGACCTTCCCCTCCCTCTCCTTCCCCTAGCCAGATTTATGCCAGGAGGGGGAATAGATTAAGAGGAGAAGAACTTTGCCCATCCCACTCATGCAGCTTGCAAGCTCTTATTTGGGAGCTAAATTAAGTGTTAAAGTTACCGAAAGGTAGCATACACAAAGGGGGTAGGTAGTCCTCATGGGAGTGTCCGAGTCCAAGAAGGACTACTATGTTATATGTAATGTTTGTTTTTTATGTAAGGGTAAGGGGAAGCGCCACAGGTTGTTTTTTAAAACTTACAAATGATTCAATTCTTGACCTTAAACGTCCAGGGTTTGAATACACCCCAAAATTATCTATCTTATGAGCCATAGAATTGACGTTGCTCTTATTCAAGAAACCCACTGGAAGGAGCAGAAACGGTTTCGTGAAAATAAAATGTACCCCAATGTAATCTACTCCTTTTTTAATACAAAGAAAAGAGGGGTTGCAATTTTGATTAGTAGGAATATGGTATATGAGGAAATCTACAAAGAAATAGATAAAAAATAGCCGATATATCATTCTGATCTGCAAGCTGAATGACCAGGTCTACACTTTTGTGAATATATATGCCCCTAATAAGGATCCAACTAGGTTCATTATTTGAGTGAGCAGAACGAGTTGCCCAGGGAATTATATTAATAGGATGCGATTTCAATTGTATTTTAGATATTGAGATGGACAAAAAAATCTCCCAAGGTCAAAAAATTGATAAAAACATAGAACGTAATGCCAAAAAATTCCAACAGTTTTTATTCAAACAGAACCTGTTCGACGTATGGCGAACATTAAATCCCGAAGAACGAGATTACACGTTCTTCTGTAAACCAAATTTATCTTATTCCCGACTAGACTACTTTCTGGTGGGGGCAAGGGATATCCAGCGTTGCGGTGGTACCAGGGTGGAGGAGGTGATCTGGTCCGACCACTCAGCAGTACTAATGGAAATTGACGATCTAATGGCGACTAAAATCAGAGGTTCCTGGAGACTGAATAACCACCTACTAAACAATAAAACAAATATAGATATCATCAAGAGAGAATCAAGGGCATTTTTTGAGGCAAACACCAAAGATGGCCTCCCAGCCACAACAATATGGCTCACGTATAAATGCGTTATAAGGGGCCAGCTTATTAAATTAGGCTCGGAACTAAAAAAGAAACAAGGTCAATCTCTAGCCCAACTAAATGTGGACTACAATAAAAACCAACTGGTCAATAAAGAGTCACCTAATATAACTACAACCAAACTTTTGGAAGATATTTCGGTAAAAATAAAAGATCTGCTTATGGCTAAAACTAATTACGCTCTACTAAAACTCAAACAATGCTGGTACTCCAAAGGAAACAGAGCTGAAAAAATATTAACAAATAAATTAAAGAATAATAAATCAAGATCAAGAGTAAAAAAGATCATTGTGCAGGATAGAGTAAAAATAGCACCCAGAGACATCGGAGAGGCATTTAACAACTACTACTATAGCCTATATAACCTTCCATCGACAGGTTCATCATTGGATCAAATAAAATCTTACTTAAAGGACATAAATCTTCCTACGATCTCAGAGGATCAATTAAAATCATTGAACCTGCCCTTTGAGGAAATAGAAATAAAAGAAGTTATTCGGAAATTAAAAAAAGATAAAGCCCCAGGCCCGGATGGTTTTAGTAGTAATTTCTATAAAATTGTTGGTGAAGATGTGGCCAATTATCTCACAACTCTATTTAATTATTTAATGAAATCAAAGGAGGAGCTGCAATACCAAGGAAATTTTTACAAGCAATTATTATGCTAATTCCCAAGCCAAATAAAGACCCGGCTAAAACTGCAAATTACAGACCAATATCTCTGATTATTTGCGACTTAAAGATTTTCTCGGCAGTTATTGCACGCAGAATAGAGGGGCTGATGCCATATTTAATCCACCCAGACCAAATAGGATTCGTACAAGGTCGGCATGCAGAAAATAACATCAGAAGAATGCTAGGCATATTTGATCAAGTGAATAGAATGGGACTCCCCAGCTGACCCTGTCTCTGGACGCTGAGAAAGCGTTTGACAGGGTCAGCTGGGATTTCCTTGCCCAGGTCCTAAGCGGAATGGGAGTAACGGGATCAATACATTCCGCCATTATGGCAATGTATTCAATTCCAACAGCCAGGACAGTGGGTCCAGGAATAATGGCGGACTGGTTTCAGGTGGGTAATGGCATCCGGCAGGGTTGTCCCCTAGCCCCAATGCTGTACATTCTAACTTTGGAGTCGCTTGCTGCAAAAGTAAGACAAAATAGGAATATTAAGGGCATAAGAGTGAATGATCAGGAGTTAAAAGTTTGCATGTACGCAGACGACGTTGTTGTGACATTAACAGACCCAGAGACTTCACTAGTACAGTTTATGAAGGAAGTGGATCAATATTCAAAACTGTCAAACTATAAACTGAATCTCTCTAAATCACAAGCTTTAACAATTAACATCAATGAGGCAACCAAGCGCAGAATGGCAAATGTATTCCCTTTCGACTGGACTAACCAGATTCACTTACCTGGGGATTTATCTTACAACAGATTATGGTAGGACAATGATAGAAAATTTCAACATTCTGTATAGAGACACGCAAGAAAAATTAACACAAAGATGGTTAAAAACAGAAATATCGTGGCTTGGTAAAATTAATGTGGTAAAAAGTTATATTATCCCAAAATGGTTATACCTATTCAGAATGTTGCCATTGATGATTCCTTCTAGTAGACTGCTAGAGGCCCAAAAATTAATGTCCACATACATATGGGGCGGGAAAAAAACCAAGAACATCCTAATGAGGAAGATAAATAAAGTGGGCCTGGGAGTACCAAATCTAATTAGGTTATATGAAGCCAGTAGGGTTTTCCTGGTAAACAAATGGCATCTGACCTCTGAAATAGAGGAAGCTTGGTTCAAACTTGAAAAAGAAGCAATAGGACTACCTGATATGTCATCAATTCTGTGGTTAAATGAAAGGGCATATAAATAACTATTAGAATCTATGGCAGCAAGCTATATAGCCGACCTTATAAATATATGGAGAAAATTTAAAAAAAGACTGGGCATAGAGGGCCGGATCATATCCTCCACCCCGATCACTATATTGGAACTTAATATAGAAATTTTTTCTGCGAAAAATTGGAATGAAAAACAAGATCTCACATTCGCAAACATAGTAGAGGGTGAATCTGTTAAACACGTCTCACAAATTCAGGAAGAGCTAAATGTCCCCTCAAGAGAACTGTTTACGTACTTGAGAATAAAGAACTACATAGTCTTTACACAGAGAAAGGGGGAAAAAAAGGTGTCAAGATGCGAATTAGAAAAAACTTTCCCTAAAGAAGATAAACCCAAAATGCTTCCCATCTATTATGAATGGCTAAACTCCACAGATAGGGACGAGAAACCCAAAGCTTGGCTAACTTGGGAAAAAGAACTAGGTATAGAGTTCGACAATAAGCAGTGGATCAACTCCCTAACCGAAGTTAGGAAATGTGTTAAATATCTAAATATAATTGAACTCCACTGTAAAATGATAAACAGGTGGCATCTAGTACCAGTCATTTTAAATAAAATAGACAAAACAAAATCATCCCTATGCTGGAGATGTAAGATAGAGGAAGGAACCCAAGCGCATATATGGTGGAGTTGTCCCGCTTTAAAACCATTATGGAAAAGAGTGTTAAAAGAAATAACTCAAATATTGGGGGGAAAATTAACTATAAACATAGACTCCGCCCTTTTACATTTACAGATACCAACACGCTTATTTGATAGGAAATATCTTCTGATCCACATCCTTATGGCCACAAAATTGGTGATTGCACGCCATTGGAACCAATTAAATTGCCCTCAATGGCAACAAGTAAGGCATCAAATGAACTTCCAATATAAGATGGAATTGGGGATCACAGAAAACCTAGGATTCAAGCAATCACAAAAATGTAAAACAAGATGGGAGCCTTGGACTAGATATATTCAGGAAATAGATTACATAGGATGAAGAGTAAAATAATGTTCCTGGTGGCGCCTCCCCCCGTCCCCCACCCGTTGTTTGTATTATATGTCTGAGTACAGTCTGTTAATAAGTCGATTTAGCAATATTTAAATCTGATGAATTTATGACAAACCTCTGTAATATTGGAAGTATGTAGACTGTGCTTTTGTCTAATGTCAGTTGTTTTTAATGTTTTTGTATGACCTTTTTGTAACTTCAATAACAAATGTAAAAAAAATAAAAATAATCTGTGTTATAGCAGCTCCTTCTTCCACATGCTGCTTTTCTCTTAGAATTAAGAGATTAATGACTCCTCTGCATGCATTTCTGTGAGGTCACTATAGTTCCGTGACATCATAATGCAGCATAAAATCTGGTAGTTATTGTCAGCTGCTCATTTCAGTTAACTGAAGCTGTTTCTTAACTGCAGTGTTTCAGTAAAGAGGAAGAATCAAAAATTAAAAAGGTGAGTTCTGATTTTAGTAATGTTCTCATTTATTAAATGATTCCTACTGGCTCATTAAAAAATATTAAAAACATCTGCAAAATGTAGGTGTTTTAAACTCCTCATGATGTACACATGGTGCAGTTGTTACTAGAAAACTGCATTTCATTTGAGTAGTCATATATATTTTGCTGGCACAAATATAGAAAAAAACGTCACCTGAACATTCTCCTTCGAATACTGGGAATGTTAGATGGCGCATTGGGGTAATACACTAGCTGTTACAATTTATTTAGTCCTCGGGGCTGCAGGACCCTTCTGGGTCAAGTGTCATTATACTTGGGAATGTCAACAATATGGTTAGCAAAGGTAAACTCCTCAGGGTGTACTTGAAAATGAGTGGATATTGCACTATACTCTTCCTGGAAAACATTTTACTGTCTGCTTGACATCAAGTAAAACCAAGAGCACTAACAAATATAGCAGCAGCTTCATACCAGGAATGCAATAAAACTGTTTTTCCATTATTTCACTTGTCGGAGGACCCTTCAATACTTTTTACAAGTATGCGTTTTGACAAAAATATAAACATTATAGAGGAATATAAAGAAGTAAACAACATGGGGATTCCAAACAAAGCCTGCTGTCTAAACCAAATCAACTTCAATTTCATTTTAACAGGAGAATAGGAGATCGAGCCTAAGAAAAGACTCAACCTCCTACACAAGACTTTGAAAACCATAAGTGCAAAATGGCAGTAGCCTCACTTTAGCAAAGAACCATGCAGCAGTCATCATCCTGACTTCCGTTACAAACATCAGTGCTTAATTCTTCTAGACTGTCAAAACAGACACTTATTGAAGAAATCGTAAAGCTCATTCAACACCTCCAACATACTACCCTGCAAATTTCAGCAAACAGTAACATCATAGAAACATAGAAACATAGAATGTGTCGGCAGATAAGAACCATTCGGTCCATCTAGTCTGCCCAATTTTTTTTTGAGTACTTTTATTAGTCCCCCGATCCCGGTCTTATAGCTAGGATAGCCTTGTGTGTATCCCACGCATGCTTAAAATCCTTGACTGTGTTTACCTCTACCACTTCTGCTGGCAGGCTATTCCATACATCCACTACCCTCTCAGTAAAGTAATACTTCCTGATATTACTTTTAAATCGTTGCCCCTCTAATTTAAGACTATGTCCTCTAGTTGTGGTAGTTTTTCTTCTTTTAAATATACTCTCTTCCTTTACTGTGTTGATTCCCTTTATGTATTTAAATGTTTCTATCATATCCCCCCTGTTACGTCTTTCCTCCAAGCTATACATGTTAAGATGCTTTAACCTTTCCTGGTAAGTTTTATCCTTCAACCCATGAACCAGTTTAGTAGCCCTTCTCTGAACTTTCTCCAAAGTATCAATATCCTTCTGGAGATACGGTCTCCAGTACTGCGTACAATACTCCAAGTGAGGTCTCACCAGTGCTCTGTACAATGGCATGAGCACTTCCCTCTTCCTACTGCTAATACCTCTCCCTATGCAACCAAGCATTCTGCTAGCATTTCCTGCTGCTCTATTGCATTGCCTACCTACCTTCAAGTCCTCTGAAATTATTACTCCTAAATCCCTTTCCTCAGATGTTGAGGTTAGGACTGTACCGAATAGTCTATATTCTGCTTTTGGGTTTTTACGCCCAAGGTGCATAATCTAGCACTTGTCCACATTAAATGTCAGTTGCCACTGCTCTGACCATTTTTCTAGTTTAGCTAAATCATTTGCCATTTGGCTTATCCCTCCATGAATATCAACCCTGCTGCAAATCTTTGTATCATCAAAAAGACATACTTTGCCAACAAGACCTTCTGCAATATCGCTTATAAAAATATTAAAGAGAATGGGTCCAAGTACAGATCCCTGAGGTACCCCACTAGTAACAAGACCTTGCATCGAATATACCCATTGACTACAACCCTCTGTTGCCTGTCACTCAGCCATTGTCTAATCCATTCAACAATATTGAAATCCAAACTCAAAGATTTCAGTTTATTCATAAGCCTTCTATGTGCGACAGTGTCAAAAGCCTTACTGAAATCTAGGTAAGCAATGTCTACTGCACCACCCTGATCTATTATTTTAGACACCCAATCAAAAAAATCAATAAGATTAGTTTGGCATGATCTCCCTGAAGTAAACCCATGCTGTCTCTGATCTTGAAATCCAAGCGACTTTAGATGTTCAACAATCCTATTCTTTAACAAGGTTTCCATTATTTTCCCCACTACTGAAGTAAGACTTACTGGTCTATAGTTGCCCGCCTCCTCCCTACTACCTTTCTTGTGAATGGGCACAACATTAGCTAATTTCCAATCTTCTGGAACTACTCCCGTTAACAATGATTGGTTAAATAAATCTGTTAACGGTTTTGCTAGTACACCACTAAGTTCTTTTAATAACTTTGGATGTATCCCATCAGGTCCCATCGACTTATCTGTCTTTACTTTAGACAGCTGAAGTAAAACCTCTTCCTCTGTAAACTTACATGCATCAAAAGACTCATTAGTCTTTTTCCCTAAATGAGGTCCCTTACCCTCATTTTCATTTGTAAAAACTGAACAAAAATATTAATTAAGGCAGTCTGCTAAGCCTTTATCCTCTTCTACATAGCATCCTTCTTTTGTTTTTAATCTAACTAATCCTTGTTTTACTTTCCTTTTCTCATTTATGTATCTAAAAAATGTTTTATCCCCCTTTTTCACTGACTGGGCTATAGTCTCTTCTGTGTGTGCTTTGGAAGCTCTTATAGCTTGCTTTGCCTCTTTCTGCCTACTCTTATAGATCTTTCTATCTTCCTCACTCTGAGTATTTTTATAATTACTAAATGCTAGCTTTTTATTTTTTACTATTTTAGCCACCTCTGCAGAGTACCACAGTGGTTTCTTCAATTTTTTGCTCTTACTGACAAGCCTTATGCAATTTTCTGTTGCCTTCAGTAGTGCAACTTTTAGATAATCCCATTTCTCCTGGACTCCATTTAAATTGCTCCAGTCTGATAATGACTCCTTCACACCTAATCTAATTTTAGAAAAGTCTGTTTTTCTAAAATCTAAAACTTTTGTTTTTGTGTGGTGTGACTGCGTCACTGTTCTTATATTAAACCACACTGTCTGGTGATCACTTGATCTTAAACTTTCACCTACAGTAATATCTGATAACAAATCTCCATTTGTGAACACTAAGTCTAGTATGGCCTGCTTTCGAGTTGGCTCCTCCACTACTTGTTTTAGAGATAATCCCAGTAGGGAGTTTAAGATATGCGTACTCCTGGCACAAGTAGCTATTTTGTATTTCCAGTTCACATTGTAAACAGAAATTAAAATGAAACAGGAAGGCGATGAGCCTAAAAGCCCAGACTTACCTAGCGTTCACAGTCCCACATTAGCTTGTCATTTTGAGGCACACGTGTTTTTTCCTTGCGCACCAGTAGTCAAATAGCTCAGTGTGGCTGAACTTGGAACTGCAACACAGAGATAAATAGATACAAAAGACCAGCATAGACTATAAAAACCAGAAGGATACCGAAATGCCTAGATATTCCTTTTCATTCTTATATTTATTTGAACTCTATACTATTCTTATTTGAACTCAAAATACTACACTATAAAGTGTTTTGTCTGTTGTGCGTCTCCCTCCTTGCCTTAAAGGCTTGCAGTATTCAGAAGGAACATTTAAAGATGTCATCACTTTGTATTGTGCGCACCCTCAATTGTTGTACTGTCACTGGTAGTTGGTGTATTTGGAAGGTTTATGCACTAGAGTTAAAATAGATTAAAATAATTAGAGCACAACCCATTTCCATTGAGATGGGATAAAAACACAAGGAATCTAAGATAAGGGATATGATGAACCTTAACAAGTATGTTCAAGGTCATGGAAATATGATAAACTGTATAACATATGTTCAAGGTCAATACAAAGATCTTTTTGGAGATCACTTTCAAAATTGTACCTTCCAGACAACACATGCACATCACTTAACACCGAAAGAAAGGAAATGTCTATCTTATATATAGACACGGTTTTGCTACTGTTAGTTCAGTTAAATTATGGAATAGACTGCCATCTGAAGTTATTTTTCGCTGATGTAATCTATATGTTAAAAACATGGTTTCATGTTGTTCTAGATATAGAATATGTACAGGGTTATCACACGTAAATGTAGGTTAGGTGATGTTGATCCAGGGTGAGTCTGACTGCCTTGCAGTCAAGAAGGATATTTTTCCCCTTTGAGCTGCCATTATTATATTTTGCCATCTTTTGGATCAACAAAAATGGGTGTGGAAGTGTTGAACTTGGTAGACATGAATTCTTTTTTTTTTTTTTTTTTTGAAGAAACTTCTGCTACTGATTATTAGTAGTTGGTCCTACAAAGTTGATAATTTCTTAGAGGTCAAGATAATAAGTTGTGCTACAGCGTTTATATTGTAGGTGATAATTACTGATTCAGTTATGACTGCCTTATATATAAAAACCCTTTCTATTATTTTCCAAGAACACCATAAGGTTAGGTTATTTTTATTACACAATTTGTTTTCTGTACTTTTTATAACTTTCATAATGTTTATTTACCAGCATGTAAACAATTCTCCTTTCTGCATGTATTTGTCGAATGGCATAAATGAGTTATCAGGCTGTTGAGCACAAATCCCTAAGTAGATGAATGCTTTGTGTTTCACACATACTGTGCAGTTAAAGTGGTTCAGCTAATGGTGATCATTTTCCTTCTTTTTTTGTTGTTTTTTAAGTAGTATTTTTATAATTATATAATATTAAATATAGTTGTTTTCTTCATTGAACTTATTAGCACTATCTGTATTACCGCATACAGGTGAGTCTGAACAAATTAAGAAAACGTGAGGAAATTTGTGATACTTTTAGAACTACTTGACAGTATTGAAGAGCTTTCATGAGTTTTAGCAAATCGAGTTTCTCTTGGCTTTCATTGGTACCAGCAGTGGCGGACTGGGTCTAAAAATATTGGTTGACAAAGGGGCCCCACCCACAACT
Organism: Pelodytes ibericus; assembly: GCA_036172795.1. Taxonomy (NCBI): domain Eukaryota; kingdom Metazoa; phylum Chordata; class Amphibia; order Anura; family Pelodytidae; genus Pelodytes; species Pelodytes ibericus. The sequence goes on along the minus strand of CM069861.1, from coordinate 102,285,041 downwards.
ATAAAGCTATCATTCAATTTTCATAAGAAATAAATAACATTTTCAAAAATTATACAAGTGGGGGAAAAGGTACAATTTAAATTTTAATGGTGACCAGATTTGCTTGTGGTGCCTGGTGGGTAATTCTATAGAAAGCGATATTTTATAGCATTACTGTTACAATACATTTTATTATTCAGTACTGCTGTTATATAATGGGCTTTAACGGTAAACTGCCTTGACATATAACACTAAAGAGACACTACCACTTACATAAGATGTAACTAGATAACCTGGTCATTTAAAACAAACACATATATGCCACTGTTTGTTTTTATATGATTTAATTAATTGCATATAAAAGGAAAAATAAAATTAGGTTTTTATCTCCTGGCTCCATTTTGTGAATATTTCCCATGATGGAACATCGTCCAAAATCTTCCAGCCAGCCTCACTTTACAACTGTGGCCAAAGTCTGCATGATGATGTCATAAGATCTCTTACTGGCTCCTGTGTATCAAAGTCAGTTTACAACTTTTTTTTACCTGCCTTCCAACACAAAGAGAGGAGATTGACCTGATCATACAGATATTACAGCATAATTCTGCACCCTTGTGATGTAATAGTTACATTACCCGCCCATTCAGTGCAAGTCTATGGTCAGACTTATAGACTGCATTCTGTGTCCCGAGCCTCAAAGTGATACATTTGTGCTGTAAAGGCACCTGTGGGTGGCACCCCAAAACACTATATTTCACAAAATGGTGGCACCCAGTCACACTTGTTTAGTTACATATTTTATTAAATACAGTAACAAAAGACATCTGAAATCAACAATACAAAATTAAAAAAAAAACCTTTTCATGTTTTTGGTGGGAGTGTCCCTTTAAATCATATATATGGCACAAACTGAATACCTTCTTATTATGCAATAAATGTACTTACTGCAATAAAAGTACTCAGTGCTTATATTACAAAAATATACATTAGATACACAACTTGGGGTATTAGAGAGCACTTATGGCAACAAAATCTAAAACAATTTATCTTATATGGGACATTAAAATACAGTTATGCTACAGTAAAGATATAGCACACTGATATTACACAAGTCAAATATTATACACTAAGGGATATCAGTAATGTATTAATCAGTAGCTTACTGACTGTAAACTTATAGAACACATCCCCATCAGACAATACAGACAAGAAGGATGAATGATAGTGGAGGGACAGGGCCCCCAGTCATATAATTTTGTGATTATTATTATTATTTTACAAATAATATAGTGTTTTTTGTTTTTTCCTATATTGACCTTTTGACCCTAACCTTAAATTTAACCCCAACTCTAACCCTTATGCTATCCCTTAATATATTTTAATTTAATTTTAACCCTATCCTTTATGTACAAAAATATTTAATTTTAACCCTAACAGCCAATTACCTTATTTGCTCGATTATAAGACAAGGTCTTTTTTCAGAATTTTTTTTTCTGAAAAAACGACCTCGTGGGGGGCGTGCCCTGATGTCGAGGTGGTGAGACGTGTTTGACCTGAGCTCCTGCTTCCCGGGCTGTAAATCCGCACGTTGCAGCTCCTACCCCCTACCTAAACCCAGATTTTTCGATAGGGAAATCTTCTAAGATGCACCCCCAGCTCACAGACTCCGGTAAACCCGCGAAAAAAACATCTGTGCCCAACTTACGGAACTTCTTAGTCCCGCTACCCTCGGCAGATCTAGCCAAGATGGCGCCGTTAGGGCGGGAAACGCCGCTGCAGTCTCCCAGCGAGTGCTCCGACGAAGATGTGGACATAACACCGCCACACCAGACTACACTACCTGAAGACAATATCAGGGCGGATTTTCGGAAGCTAGTGACACAGGTCAAAACGGACATTGCTGCGGCCGTAGACATGATCCGCGCTACTATTAAAGAAGAGATCCAGACCCTGAGAGTGGACCTCACGGAGCACGGGCACCATATCGAGAAGGTTGAAAGCGACCAGGCTTCCCTACACACCGCTCTGTTAAGTATTGAAACGCTACTTACTGAGCAACGCCGCATCTCTAAACAATTAGCCCAACATATCGTTGACCTCGACAACCGTGGTCGGAGATGCAATCTTCGGATCCGGGGCCTACCGGAGTCTGATGGCCCGGAGGACCTCCATGTCATAGTGCCAGACCTTTTCCGTCTGATCTTGGGAGACCGATCCTCGCCGGATGTGTGCCTAGACAGGGTGCATCGGGCCCTGCGCCCCAAAAGTATGGATAAAACTTACCCTCGTGATATCATCTGCTGCGTCCACTCCTTCTGGCTTAAAGAGGAGATCCTGAGGGCTGCCAGAAAGATGAGAAGCGTAGTGTATCGAGAGGCCAAAATCATTATACTCCCTGATGTGGCCTGGGCGACGCTTCAGGCCAGACGTCTCCTGAAACCGATGGCGGACCTATTGAAATCACAGGACATACCATTCTCCTGGGGATTCCCAATGAACATCACGGTTCACAGAGGTTCTCGGCGATTTATTCTTGCTACACCTGCGGATCTGCCAGCTTTCTGCGAGGCCCTAGTCCTTTCGAGCCCCGGACTTACCTGGATGGTCATCGGATGATGGTGGAGGGCAACTAATCCCGCCCATGATGAACCAACCCTGGATCGCTCGCCCTCAAGGGAAGAAAAGGCCTAGAATGACACCAGCGCCTCCCCTGCGGGATATCTCCCACCCAGACCTACAGGCCCCTTCTACCTCTGATACGCTGCCGATATGAGCCCCGACCAGCCGCCTAACATTTTTTCTACATCTGAGACCCCAATCCTGGGGTAATTTGGAGAATACACCTTGCCTTCGCCTCCCATCTCCCCCTCCGGAGACTATGCGGCCTTTAAGAGACAGCTGGACCCTATTTTTATATATACGTTGTTTGGAACTCCTATTACTCTCTGCTGATTGACGCCGCTTGTTTGGAATGCTGCTTGCTTGGTGACTCGTAAGACCCTCGCTAGACGGGGCATCTCTCTTCATTCCCTGACTGTATAGGGTTCTCCGTGTGTCTCCCCAATTTTATTTTACTTCATCCCCGTGCTCGTTATGTCTCATGCTCCCGTACCCCCTCCCCCCCCCTGCCTCACTCAGGTTGCTGTTCTAATCGATATACAATTTTGATATATATATATATAAGTGCTTTCTATACATATTTGCCCCCCCAACCAATCGATCTATATATTTACGACCCTATTTCCCCCCCTCCCCCTCCCTTAGGCCCCTTTCTGATCCCCTTTTTCGCTATCCTACTCACCAACCAATATATATTTGTAATTCTCCCCCACCCCCACGCTGCTCCGCAATGGGTGGATACGGTGATTATGTTGGGTAGATATCTCAATTTATGTTCAAGTCGCCCCTTTCACATTTGTTTATACTACTTGATAATGTCTATTTATTGTTCTGCCTAAACTGACCCAGGTCCTCACTTAAATTGTGTTTTTATTATATCATATGTTTTTTTGTCCTTGCTCATATGCTTCAAGGGTTTCCCAGCCCTATCATCCCCTTATGCCCTTTTACCCCCCCCCCCCCACCAATAGAATTGTGTATTTGTGATCCCATTTCCCCTCCCCATCCCTCTCTCAAGCCCCTATTTGGCTCTCTCACTTGTTACCCCATTTGCCAATCAATCTAAATCTGAGATTCCCCTTTATCTCCCCATCTGTCCCCTTACCGATTTGCAACTGGTGGGTCTGATATTTATGTTGGAATTATCTCCCCATTTGTGTATGAAGCGTTCCTTTTGTATCTACATACACTATTTGATAATATATGTTTAATGTTCTGCCTAACCAATCCGGTTTCCCCTTCACATTATGTTTTAAGTTAAGTCCCCCCCCCCTTTTTTATTTTATTTTATTTTATTATTTATACGAGGATATGTTGGTGGGATTTTCCCAAGACCCTATTATTCTGCTATGTTTGACTTTGATCGTATCAGTGTATACTCTTAGTCAACACGGACCTCTGTTATTCTGTGTTGGCCAGTCAATTTATCTATGCCTCTTAGGTTCCCCCCTCTCTCATCCATGGTCGCTCTCCCCCCCCTCCCCCCTTCCCGATCTCCTTCCTGATGCTCCCTAACCACCAATCAATATACATATACGATCTCCACGTCCCCCCCTTCCCTCCTTCTCTCTTATGAGAGGGTAACCTTTTAGAACATGAGAAAGGGGGGAACACTGTGCTGGTTTGAGAGTTTGAGAGCTTCTATTTGTTGGTGTTCTGTATTCATGACAGCTCTGGAGGCCTGTGTGCTGTTTTTCGATATGAGTCTGATGCGCCTTGTTTTCGCTCATCGACTCTTTCTTATTAAACACTTTTTCATATGTGACCCTGGTTCCCATATTATATACTATGTTCCATTATTTCTGCTCACACACTTGTGTTTTCCGGCCTTATCTATTTATTTAAAAAAAAAAAAAATATCTTTCTTTTCTCTCACCTCCCCTCCCCCCCCTCCCTCTCGGCCCCCCTTCCCCTCCCCCTCACCTCCTTACCCCCCCTCCCCTCCTTACCTCCCCTTTCCCCCCTATCCCCCCCCCTCGCCCCCCCCCCATTCATCTGTCTCACTCTTTTTATTTATTTTATTATTCTTGCTGCAACGTGCTATTTGTCATATATACGGATACGGGTGTCCCCCTATCCCCTTTAATGAAGTTGAGCCTGTAGGGTGCAGAGCTCAACCTTTGCCCCTGTTCTGATGCGATCCCATCTCGCTCACACCCGCTCCCCACAGCGTATAGGTGCCTTTGTATATTTGCACGGCCCCACTCCACGCCGCATGGTCTGGAGTGGTCCCTCTGCCCGACGCCCACGCCCTTCATGTCCTATGGACGTTTGGTTATGGTTTTTTTTATATTCTCCTGTTAAAAAACTCTTTTTTTTGTTTCTTCTGTGTACTCTTTCTTTTCTTCTCCCTATTTTTTTTCCCTTTTCTTTCTGAGGAGTTCACGGGATGGTTTCTCCTTCCGGGTCATACACCCCCATCATTTTCTAATGGCTGCCCTAAGTAATATTTCCGTCGTTTCCATTAATTCCAATGGGCTCAATTCTCACATGAAACGGGCTCGTCTATTCCGCGAATTGAGGGGCTCCCGGGCCGATATAGTTATGGTCCAGGAAACTCATTTCCTGCGCCGTAAGGTCCCCGAGTTTCGCAATCGTGACTACCCTCAAATGTATTACTCTCACTCCCCTTTCCAAAAAAATAAAGGGGTGGCTATCTTTATCTCCAAGCGTCTCCCATTTGTTATCAAAGATCAATGGTCGGATAATGAAGGGAGGGCGTTATTTCTTAAAGGTGCTATTGGTCAGGATCTTGTTACTATAGCCACTTTGTATGCCCCCAATGTATCTCAACAAACCTTTTTAAATACGATGCTACACCACTTACAGGGTTTTGCTGATGGTTTAACCCTTCTGGGGGGAGATTTCAATGTAATGTTGGATCCTACTCTAGATTCCTCCTCGGGCGCTTCCTCGATGAGATACGCTAAAATCAAAGTAGTTAAGAAGGCCCTTCGTGATGCCCAGTTAGCGGATGTATGGCGCATCTCTAATCCTAGAGCTAGGGACTATACCTTCTACTCCCCGCCTCACCACCGATACTCTCGTATCGACTATCTGTGTATATCGCACAGACATCTCCCATGTGTGACGAAAATTGACATAGGCCACATTACGTGGAGTGATCATGCCCCTGTTTCCTTACTACTGACATTACCTTCCTTAACCCGACGCCATTCTAATTGGAGATTGAACTAATCTTTACTTCACGACCCGGAGACACTTTCGCTACTCAAAACACACATTACTAATTATTTTACAGAGAATATATGTCCTGAAATGTCCCCTACGATGGTTTGGGAAGCCCATAAGGCGGTCCTACGTGGTCATTGTATCAGTATCGGGGCGTTCCGAGAGTACTATGCTGGCCTATATAATCTGTCAAAACCACTTGACGAACCTGCCACTGAGGTGCTCCATGATAAAATCCGGTCGTACCTGGACGCCAACATGCACACAAAAATACCTGTGACTGATGTGACGTTTCTAGACTCTCCAATTACCGTTGAGGAGCTGACTATTGCTGTCAAGGACTCCCCGACTGGTAAAAGCCCTAGCCCGGACGGATTCACCATCTCCTATTATAAAGTTTTCCTGGACCATATAGCTCCCCCACTTGTGGCCGCATTTAATTCTCTTTGTGAGGGTCATTCGTTCCCCCCACAGGCGCAGGAAGCGCACATTACTATTATTCCCAAACCCGGAAAGGACCCGAATTGTTGTGCTAGCTATCGCCCCATTTCCCTACTGAACGTTGACGTAAAACTTTTTGCCCAAATTCTTAGCACCCGTCTCAAGACTTATATACCTTCCCTGATTCATCGTGATCAGGTCGGGTTTGTCCCGGGTCGCGAGGCTCGAGACAACACGACCAAGATCCTTAACCTCATTTACCTTGCTAAAATTTACCATACCCCGTCTATGTTACTTTCTACTGACGCGGAGAAAGCTTTTGACAGGGTGAGTTGGCCCTTTCTACACGCCGTTCTAGCCCATATCGGTCTAGGACCAGGGATGCGTCAGTGGATTGGATCCTTATACCAGGCCCCCACTGCCCGGGTGCGGGTGAATGGATCTTTATCGGGCCACCTCACCCTGTCAAATGGGACTAGGCAGGGCTGTCCCCTTTCTCCTCTTTTATTTGTTTTAATCTTGGAACCCCTGACATCAGCTATTAGAGCAAACGCAGATATCTCTGGCCTGGTGGTGGGTCCTCACCATCATAAATGAGCTGCGTTTGCGGACGACCTTCTATTTTTTGTAACCAACCCGGTGGTCTCCCTTCCCAACATACTGGAGGAATTCAAGACTTTCGGATGTCTTTCTAATTTCAAAATAAACTTTAATAAATCTGAAGCCCTTAACATCTCTCTCCCCTGCCCCGCAGTGGATGCCCTTAAAGGCTCCTTTCCATTCAAGTGGAGCGTCCCCTCGATTAAATACTTAGGTGTTCATCTATGTGCAGACCTCACCCGACTCTTTGATATAAATCTTAAATCCTTGTTAGCTGCATGTCAACACGATCTCACTCGATGGACAACCCGACGGATTTCCTGGTTCGGTAGGGCGTCAGTTATTAAAATGAATATTCTTCCTCGGTTCCTTTATGTGATTCAAACCCTCCCTATCCATATTCCCAAATCATTTTTTAACAAGATACGTTCTATGGTGTGTACTTTTGTATGGAACAATAAACGCCCTTGTTTAAACCGCTGTCTATTAAGTCGTCTGAAAAGTTTGGGAGGTATAGGCCTTCCAGACATTGAAAGATACTACTCTGCGGTACATCTGGCCAGAGTGGTGGACTGGACACGTCCCTCCCCCAAATTGTGGGTGTCCTTGGAGCAACGAGGCCTACGTGCCCCTATCCCAGTGGCAGCCTGGACCACGAGGGCTCAGATGACCCTCATTTCTCCAGACCACCCTACCATTGCCCCTACTTTACATATATGGGAACGGTATATACGTACTACGCCGCTTACCCAGTTCCCATCCCTGTTAATGTCCCTGATAAGTAATGATTTATTCCCCCCAGGCCAAGATTTTGGCTTTTTCAGTGACATGTTCCAGTCGAAGGTCCGGTACCCAAGATTGGGCCATGTCGTAGAAGACGGGGTGATTAGACCTCCACATGCTCTTTCGTCTGTAATGCCCCCGACTTCTGGATTTCACTTTAAATATGTTCAAATTACACACTTCCTTAACTCCTTCGGCCCTACATCCCCCATACCTGTAGTAGCTACCCCCTTTGAATTACTATGTATGACTGAGGATCCACCACCCAGGATCGTATCTACGATATACCGTACCCTCACGGACATGACTGACGTGTCCAAACCTGCATATATACTCCACTGGTAACGCAACTGTAATATAGAATTCACCCAACAGCAATGGCAAAAAATGTCTTTATTGGCACATAAGTGCTCCGCTTTCACTCATATCCAAGAGAATGCGTTCAAATTACTTACGCGATGGTATCTGACCCCTTCGACCCTGCATAAAATTTTCCCTTCCACTTCTAATCTGTGCTGGCGTTGCCGCTCACAAGTGGGAGATTTTTTGCATATATGGTGGTCCTGCCCTCTTATTAAACCCTTTTGGACAGTGGTACTTAGAGTGATTAAGAAGGTGGGGGATGAGTCTATACGCATACACCCGTTAACGGTGCTACTACACCACACACCGCACCCTATTGGAGCATACAAAAACTCCCTGACCATTCATCTCCTGAATGCGGCCAAATTGCTTATCCCACGTTACTGGAAGGCGACCATCTTTCAAAGACTGGTTGGACTCAGTAGAATCCATACGTATTATGGAAGATGCCTTGCAAACGGCTAATGGTAGAAGTATACAGCATCAAAATAAGTGGGTACATTGGTCCTTATTTCTAGGAGGAACGGAATGCCACGCTGAGCTTGCTGAGGCAGATGCACCAATTGCTGCTAATATTATCTAGGTCTACCCGCACCCCATCCCGTGGGCTCCTCCACTGCTCCTTCGTCCTCCTCTTTTCTCCTACTAATCTTTCTCTTTCTGTATTTTCTCTTTACTTTTTTGTTTTCTTATATATTCTCTGAAAATTTATATTGTATGTTTTTTGGTTTCTGTGGGGTATTTCAGTGTAATACATATTGGATATTTTTTATGTAAATATTGAAAGATGTTTTTTATTTTTATCCAGTGGATGTTGGTTTATGTATCTGAAACTTAGCCCTTGCACAGCCTCTGTATTATTTTTCATTTTTTATTTTTGCTGCTATCTTGTATTTTATCTGTTAATATTGGTTTATTTGTTATATATGCTAATAAAAATATATTATATAAAAAAAACGACCTCGTTTTATAATTAAGGTCGTCTTATAGTCTGACCTCAAATCGAGGGGGGGTATAAGAGAGACAAAAATGTTTGGATGGAGGGGGGGGGAGAGACAGGGGAAGGGGGGGTAGAAGAGAGAGAGAGAGAAATGTTTGGATGGAGGGGGGGGGGGAGAGAGACAGGGGAAGGGGGGGTAGAAGAGAGAGAGAGAAAAATGTTTGGATGGAGGGGGAAGAGAGAAATGTTTGGAGGGAGGGGGAAGAGAGAAATGTTTGGAGGGAGGGGGGAGAGAGGCAGCTGTGGGTGCCCCAGAGAGCAAATTTCAGTGCTGGCTATTGCGTCAACATTGTCAGGAACGGAGTTCCTGGCTGGACGTGCCTGACACATCCATTGTTGCGAAGGGGTGGAAGTATTTGAAGCTTAACGGAAGTGTTTCATCTAGACCGTACGTGGCTCCCTGGCGCTATTGATAATGAGCATGTTACTGCTCAGTAACATGTGAGTTGATAAGCCTTATTGTTTTTGTATAACCAATTTTATTTACAAGATATACTACACTATATTATTTTATATGGCTTTGTTTTTTCCCTTTATATAATAGTGGTAGGAGAGATTATCTCATCAAGATAGGTTAACCCAAGTATGCAAGTATCCCAAGTTTTAGGATAAGTGCACTGATTCACTTTTTTAAGGTTTCTTCAACAACAAAAAATTGCTCTGCTTAGCCTATTTTTCTCAGCCTGCGGCATTCTGGCAGTGGTGTTATATTTCATGCCTGCTCTAGATACCCTGCATCTTCTTGGCTTAACAGCAGCTACTACCTCTGGAATGTGCTGCCTGGGGTCTCAAGCCTCCAGGGGAGTGCAGTTACTCTGCACCTGGGTTGATAGGCACTAGCTCCTCACTCAAAAAGGAAAAAGTTATGACCTTAAAACACCTCCAGATCAAATTAGTTGTACTTCAAACCTTGAACAAGACCAACCCTACACCCCCTACAGCCACCAAATTATATCAGTACCATTCTGTACTTTTTCAATCACTCACCCGACAAAACTCTACTCAGTCCTTCCCATGTACAAAAGATCTCATGATATTTAGACCAAACTTACACCCCCAAGCTATCCGCAACCTTCAGTGATTTCTTGGACAGCACCATATCGTAAGAAGAAATCCAGAAGGCAATTAAATCAGTAAATTGTTTTGGAGGGATACGATCATGGGGGGTGCCACTTTTCCGAAGATATGCTAGAAGCTAACCTTACCCTTATTCACAGGAGACAGGAAAGAGCAAACAACAAACTACAGATCAATGTCCCTACTAAATGTTGAATACAAACACTTCACTGAAATCTTAGCCCTTTCCAAGCTCATTCATCCCGACCAGGTGGGCATCATCCCCAACTGGCAAGTCCTTGACAGCACCAGGAGATGTTTTGATCTGATGTGGATGGCATCCAGTTACAAACACCTTCTCTGTTCCTTTCTCTGGATGCATAGAAGGCTTTGACCATATGAATTTGGTCATCCTAGCCTTTACCAATCCTAGCCTTTACCATGGAACGCATTCACTTTTTGCAAAAAAGTTGCCTCTTCATGACCGATCAAAAAACTTCCTCCAATATTTGCATTCTCAGAAGCTTGCCAATTAGTTGTTTTTATAAACACTATCGTCTCTACTGTTCATCTGGAGCAATCCATGTAAGATACGACTTGTTTTTATTAATACATTTTGTATACTTACCCTACCTCCTGCTGTGTTCTCCTTATACACTACTGGAAATTATTTGAGGAAGAGGAAAAGAGTGCCTGCAGCTGATGAACCTAGCCTGCAGCTGATGAGCTCTATTTATCATGAAAGCTTTGTGAGTGCAACAGCTTATATTTACCACTTTCCCCTGAAAGTTAAAATTGTGCTACTCTATGCTTTGTGTTCTTTTTCTTTTGCATATGTTCCTTGATCATTTACCATCTGCATAAGAGTGATCATCACTTCAGGCAAATATTAGCATTCCTTATTGCTATTTGTTTTGGTGGGGGTTACTGAGCGCACCTACCACCTTTTCTGTGTCTTTTTTGTCTTTGTTCTACATGTGAATGCAGGGAATCACACAGGCTGGTGAAGCTTGGTTATAGATCTAGCGCTAGAATTTATCTTTGTTCACATATCGTCTCTACTGTTTGCATTGTTGCTCAAAACACTTTTACAATCCATACGGAACAACACCAATATCACGGGCCTCTCATCAGCTCACACACAGTACAAAGTTGCTGCCTATGCAAATGACGTCCTACTCTCCTTGACCAAACCCTTACTATCACTCCCAAATCTTTTTTGACACTTCCGAGTTTTGCAGACCTCGCTGGGTTCAAGGTCAACAGCAAAAAATCAGAAGCATTACACAATTTACGTTGAAATTCAGGCCCAAAGTAATTGGGTTGAAGTTCTAAAAGATTCTGGTTACATCGGAAACCATATTTCAAGCTACACAATATGCCCAATATGTGACCCCACATATTGAAAAATTAACCCCATATTGAAAAATTAACTCTAATGGGGCCCCAAAAATACATGGGAGCAGTGAAATTCCCAGTTCATGTGCCGATCTTCATTTTTTAATTTATATTTTACTTTTTTAATATCAATTAGCCATCTAAAAAAATGAATCTCCAAAGAATTGGGACCACAATGGGCACACGCATGCTACACAATATGCCCTGTTCATGGGCAAATTGGAGGAGGATTACACATCCACCTGTCTTACCAAACCTCTTTTATATCTCCACTACATAGATGATATTCTAATCATATAGTCTGATCGTGAAAAGGAACTTCACAGATTCAATGAAGACTATAATGCCTTCCATCCCATTATAAACTTGACACTGAGTTACTCTCACACAAACATCCACTTCCAAATACATCAAAAACAACTCCATTCAGACTTCACTCTACCGAAAACCAGACCAGACCAACATACCTGCAACACAACAGTTTCCATACCAGACAGACCAAAAATGTAATAATCTATAGCCAAGCCATCAGATACAATAGCATCTGCTCATATTCCACAGACCGTGATGAACAAATTCAGAACCTCAGGAAGTACTTCATCAACCATGGCTACAGTTAACTCTCTCAAATAAAGAAACCCATTAATATCCCCATAGAAATCTCCTGAGATACCAGCAGCCACAAAAAGATGTCCACGCACTATTATTGGTGACCTACAATCCACAAATGGAAGTCCTGTGCAAGATTTCAAAGGAACTACAAACAATTTTAGACACAGATTAAAGACTCTGGACAATATTCCAACATCCCCCACTACTTTCATTCAGGCAACCTCTCAACCTCAAGCAAATGATGGTGAGGGCACCCTGCACAGAGAAACGGTGAACGGTACATCTCCCTGCCAACAAAAGAGATAGGAGACCTGTGTACATATCCACAAGACAGATAAAGTACCAATTCCAGGCTCACATTTTCACTACAAAATCAGTGGCTGCGTTACATGCATATCATCCAATGTGGTATCTAATCACGTTTGTAAAGTGCTTTTTTCAGGAATTTGGTTTTAGCCTCATTTATACCTAAGGAAGGAACCTAGGAACTTCACCTTGAAAGCTTGCAACCAAACTCTCAGCCAATAAATGGTATAAATTTAACCCTGCTTGTTTCCTGTTTTTCCTCGGCTAACGTGGTACTACTGCTCCTTTAAAAAAAAAAAAAAAGTAAATTGAAATAGCCATAATGTGGCAGTCATCCCTGTGTCTGAATTGTATTTGGGGTTGATTGCCACATATTGTGTAGCCGAAATGCTATGCTTTTAATAGCGAAATTGTTCCAATCTGAATGATTCTGAGGCTTAGATTTCCGAACGATCAGAATAGTTGAATTGGACCCGAAATGAGGCTTATTGTGTAGTCGAATTTAAGGGATCCGTTCAGTTCGGCTATTATGACTGATTTGAAACCATTTTGGAATGGATCAGGCTATATTGTGTAGACCCTCAAATGCTCCATTAATGGAATTACCATGAAAAGGCACGTTTGTTTCTGAGTTATTTTCTGTGTAATTCTTTTCATCTCCTAGTAGACATCTTGTACTTTTTAGTTCACATTGACACTTACCTTTTGATAGCAAGAAAAGACTGCAACTTCTTACTGGTGATTTCATAAAGAAATGAAACAGTCCTTCTCCAATGCTTGGTTCTGCTCCATTGCATATGCTTCCATATAGAAACAAAAGCAACACCGGCTCTAGTCACAGGAACAAAAGTGCAGGAGGTGGGTGCTCCACAGTGCTGATTAGGCACAACAATTAAGCGTGGTGACAGGCGAAACGTGTTAGGTGGCCTTCCCTTTTCACTTTATCATCCGTGGATTGTACCTTACCCTGTTTGTTTGGATTTTTAGAAAGTATTAAAGCACTTTATTCATTCACTACTTGGCGAGTGGAGTGCACACTTTGTTCTACTTAATGCTATGCTTCCATAGCACCTGTAGCTCATCGTCAGAAACACTGCCCTCTTTTTCTTGACTATTTTGAAGAAACCAGCTTTATGACATTCACATCACACAAATCCCAACTAAGCTTGAAAAATGTGTAGTACTATTTTATCCAAAGATATGTTTTATTTTAGATATACAAATAACTGATTCATATTCACAAATTAACTGCTAAAAATAAAATAACAAAATGTAAGGTAGTGACATACCTAAACAACAGTAATATAAATAATTTCTCCTTGTAATGCTGCATTAAGTAAAGAATCAGTAGTCTGTTCCCTGTGCTCCTGGTAAGGCATAAAACAAGTGCAAGTAAACTTATTTAGTTTATTTATATCACATAAAAACACAGATAGAAAATAACGACGCTTATGTATAAAATACTCTGCACACACACGTCTCGGAAAGTTAAAAATAAGGTGCCGTCTCTGCTTGTTGTGGATAACCATGATTGCACCTTTCTTATATATCCCCGACAATTTTATATGTGGAAATGTAAACTCTTCCAAACATGGTTTGGAGGAAGTTCTCTGACATTTATCATTTGCAAAATGTTTAAGAATGTATTGCACTAACTATGCGTTTTGGATTCATTTGGCCATCATATTTTAGGTTCACTAAAGTGACAACTGAAAGAAAGTGTATGATATCAAACATATACAGTCAGGTCCATAAATATTGGGACATCGACACAATTCTGATCTTTTTGGCTCTATACACCACCACAATGGATTTGAAATGAAATGAACAAGATGTGCTTTAACTGCAGACTTTCAGCTTTAATTTGAGGGTATTTACATCCAAATCAGGTGAACGGTGTAGGAATTACAACAGTTTGTATATGTGCCTCCAACTTTTCAAGGGACCAAAGGTAATGGGACAATTGGCTGCTCAGCTGTTCCATGGCCAGGTGTGTGTTATTCCCTCATTATCCCATTTACAAGGAGCAGATAAAAGGTCCAGAGTTCATTTCAAGTGTGCTATTTGCATTTGGAATCTGTTGCTGTCAAGTCTCAATATGAGATCCAAAGAGCTGTCACTATCAGTGAAGCTAGCCATCATTAGGCTGAAAAAACAAACCCATCAGAGAGATAGCAAAAGCATTAGGTGTGCCCAAATCAAATCATCCTTAAAAAGAAAGAACGCACCGGTGAGCTCAGCAACACCAAAAGACCCGGAAGACCACGGAAAACAACTGTGGTGGATGACTGAAGAATTCTTTCCCTGGTGAAGAAAACACCCTTCACAACAGTTGGCCAGATCAAGAACACTCTCCAGGAGGTAGGTGTATGTGTGTCAAAGTCAACAATGAAGAGAAGACTTCACCAGAGTGAATACAGAGGGTTCACCACAAGATGAATTGGTGAGCCTCAAAAACCATTGGTGAGCCTCAAAAACAGGAAGGCCAGATTAGAGTTTGCCAAACAACATCTAAAAAAGCCTTCACAGTTCTGGAACAACATCCTATGGACAGATGAGAGCAAGATCAACTTGTACCAGAGTGATGGGAAGAGAAGAGTATGGAGAAGGAAAGGAACTGCTCATCCAAAGCATACCACCTCATCAGTGAAGCATGGTGGTGGTAGTGTCATGGCGTGGGCATGTATGGCTGCCAATGGAACTGGTTCTCTTGTATTTATTGATGATGTGACTGCTGAAAAAAGCAGCAGGATGAATTCTGAAGTGTTTCTGTCAATATTATCTGCTCATATTCAGCCAAATGCTTCAGAACTCATTGGACGGCGCTTCACAGTGCAGATGGACAATGACCCGAAGCATACTGCAAAAGCAACCAAAGAGATTTTTAAGGGAAAGAAGTGGAATGTTATCCAATGGCCAAGTCAATCACCTGACCTGAATCCGATTGAGCATGCATTTCACTTGATGAAGACAAAACTGAAGGGAAAATGCCCCAAGAACAAGAAGGAACTGAAGACAGTTGCAGTAGAGGCCTGGCAGAGCATCACCAGGGATGAAACCCAGCGTCTGGTGATGTCTATGCGTTCCAGAGTGTATTAAAAAGAGAAAGTTTGATTTATGGCTGTTAATCTGTCCCATTACTTTTGGTCCCTTAAAAAGTGGGAGGCACATATACAAACTGTTGTA
Source organism: Pelodytes ibericus (assembly GCA_036172795.1). Lineage (NCBI taxonomy): Eukaryota > Metazoa > Chordata > Amphibia > Anura > Pelodytidae > Pelodytes > Pelodytes ibericus. Next base: position 102,269,506 of record CM069861.1, on the reverse strand, counting down.
ATTCCTACACCGTTCACCGGATTTGGATGTAAATACCCTCAAATTAAAGCTGAAAGTCTGCAGTTAAAGCACATCTTGTTCATTTCATTTCAAATCCATTGTGGTGGTGTATAGAGCCAAAAAGATCAGAATTGTGTGGATGTCCCAATATTTATGGACCTGACTGTATATAAATATATTTTGCCCTGGATGTACACATGCTTATATTGCACATTAAATAATATGTAGTAGCCAATGGGTAACCATTGGGTTTTATGCGATGGCTGTCCTTCAACCGCATCACTTCATTCCATTCACGCTGTAAGACTTCTATCTTCTAAAAAACAGTAATTTTATTGCATTAACTAGAGAGGGAAAAAAGGTGCATGTTTACATATAGGCCACTGTTTAATATCTTCCATGGGTTCTGGCTAATGCTTCAGAAGCTAAAATGAGTCTTTACGCAAAATAGCATCAGCAACAGTGATACTTTGATTCACCCTTCCCATACAGTTTATGATGTGTTTGAGCATGGGCCATCTGCTGAACCATCCTTCTCTGATATCAACAGTGACAGAGTACTATTTGGCAGTACACAGTATTATTTCATCAAACAACTTGTACACAAATTAAGTAATCAAGAGATTTCTTTCAATATATTTTAAAAAGTACATTTTAGTAATCTCCCATGGAACCTTTTACTCTTTGTCTTTTTAAACTACGTTATTAAAATATTTAACCTGAGCCTGGTCTTTCCATTTTTGTTGTTCACTCTTTGCATTATATCTGTTGAAATGGTTCAATGACTGGTGCAGATCTTTGGTGCGCAAGTGATTTTTTTGTTTTTTTTTATAGTGAGGATTGAAGAAGGAAGCATATAAATTTACTTTAAAATATAAGAAACATAAAATATCTACTCTACATCTATTGTTTATATTTTATTGTGGAGTGCAGTTTGATTGTACAAACAGATGTGAGCATTGGCATAAAAGGAACCCACACCCACTTCCTATGACAACTGTCAACAAAGCTTCTCTTTGGACCAAATCTGTTCTCTAAGAACAACATTGGTTGGTGTAAAGAACAGTACAGAAAGTACCGTAGTTTCCGGCGTATAAGACGACTGGACGTATAAGACGACCCCCAACGTTTCCAGTTAAAATATAGAGTCTGGGATATACTCACCGTATAAGACTACCCCTCTTCCAACGCGCATTTTCTCCTACAGTGACATTTACACATACACAATTACACAGAAAGTGACACAGTGACACCAATAGACACATAACCTGAGACACACTATTTTGCCCCTCAATATGCCAGTATTTTGCCACTCAATATGCCATTCTTGTGCCATTTAATATGCTTATATATTTCTCCTCCAATATGCCAGGATTTTTCCCCACCAATATACAAGGATTTTGCTCCTCCAATATGCCAGGATTTTTCCCCTCAATATGCCAGGATTTTGCCCCTCCAATATGCCAGGATTTTGCTCCTCCAATATGCCAGGATTTTGCCCCCTCAATGCCATTTAATATGCCAGGATTTTGCCCCTCCAATATGCCAGGATTTTGCCCCTCTGATATGCCAGGATTTTGCCCCTAAATGCCATTTAATATGCCAGGATTTTGCCCCTCCAATATGCCAGGATTTTGCCCCTCCAATATGCCAGGATTTTGCCCCTCCAATATGCCAGGATTTTCCCCCTCAATATGCCAGGATTTTCCCCCTCAATATGCCAGGATTTTCCCCCTCAATATGCCAGGATTTTGCCCCTCAATGCAATTTAATATGCCAGGATTTTGCCCCTCTAATATGCCAGGATTTTTCCCCTCAATATGCCAGGATTTTGCCCCTCCAATATGCCAGGATTTTGCCCCTCAATGCCATTTAATATGCCAGGATTTTGCCCCTCCAATATGCCAGGATTTCCCCCCCCTCCTCCCCCTTCCCAGTACTTACCTTGTTGCTGCTCTGCAGGTGCGCGCGGCTGTGAGGGAAGCGTTGTGCGCTCCCCTCCAGCTGCGCGGCTTCAATTAAGTTTGTTTTTAAAAAAAGTTTAAACAAACTTTATTGAAGTCATGCGGCTGGAGGGGAGCACACAACGCTTCCCTCACAGCCGCGCGCACCTGCAGAGCAGCAACGAGGTAAGTAAAAAGACGAAACCCGGCGTATAAGACGACCCCAGACTTTCGGGAAGATTTTCCTGGGTAAAAAAGTTGTCTTATATGCCGGAAAATACAGTACTCTTGAGTGTCCAAAGCTTCCATACAGTGGAAAGAGTGGTACTATAAGTCATGTCTGACAACCAGGGAGTTTTCAAAGCTGTAGTCGCCACAGGGACAGGCACTAGCATTGCTCATGTTGGATGTTCACTGTGCTCTGGGACGGTCAATTTAATTATCTATGGACCTTCACAGACGCTGGTGTCCTACCAGTGGTGTGTGGACATTTTCCCTATCGCTGGTGGGACACTGAGGGACTTGGCCACCTCTAAGAATGGTTCCTCCAAAGTAAAGTTGTATAAGGCTGGTCTTGAAACACTCTCAGTTTGATGTTTGTAAGATCTTTCCTTGGTCAAAACTTGTTGGAGCTGAAATGCAGTTGTAGGTTGTTATTTCTACTGGCAGATAAAGGGGCACTCTGTGCTATACACACAAAAACATTGAATCCAGTTATAAAAGTATTACACTTTGTTCAGTTTGGTAATGGATGATGCAGAAGGCAGTGAACAAAATCATGAAGGGCATGAGAATAATTGTCTTCAGGGATTACTCTTCCCCAAGCCTGCAACTATAAAGGTAGACCTCTGTTATAGGAGCGCTGTTGTGGTTGCTGGTTAAATGTGGATGTTTGACATTATAACAGAATGCTTCCATTGATCATTCTCCAAAGTGATAGCTCTGGTATGCTGGTCTGTAAGCCCCTAAAGGTCTTTCTCCTGGAGACTACAGTGATCACAAAAGAAGAGCTTAACAGCTACTTTAATAGCTGGAGTATCATATGTATCAGTCATTTGTGTGTATTTGTTCGCCCATCTTCAGCATAGGTTATGGGAGTATGAATGTAGTCAAATTCTAATCCAATACCATTCTGGAAGAAGGCTAGGACAGGTGGTTATGTCAAAAACTGTAAAGCCCTATTCCCTGTTGAGCTACAATTAAGCTTGTAATTATGTGGACTCAGTATATATGCATCTGAGATTAAGCAGTGTTTATTTGTCGCAAACCATTTATGCATGTTCTTTTTCCCCTAAAATGCTTTTTTCAGGTCATATAGTATTCATACACTAATTCAGTGATTGCCTCTGAAATGAAATCAGCTGTTTTTTGTTACAGTAGTTTACAGCCCCCAGTGTTATAAAAAAAATTACAGCTGGCTGCCATGGTAACTCTAAACGGTCCTGTAGCTATGTGGAAACCTAACCATTTAAATGCTGGATGTATGAGCAATGCATTGCTCAGTGTTATGGGTTTTTAGAGGTATACGGTCAAACATAATTGTTAAGGCAAGTGAGTAAATGCAAAAATGTATTTGAAGAAATAAAATGTCATAGCTGCAGGCTCCATTCTACATGACACATTTGTAGAGGCACCTGGAATAACAAGTAGGTGAAAGAAAAAAATCTTAGAGCTTCATGCTGAATAGTGAGAAGGCTGAAATGTCTCCCACCCCTTCCAGACTGTTGTACACGTATTATAAACAATTCCTGAATTCCCTTATTATCAATATTATGGCACATTATATTATGGCTTATGCCCCCTATGGGTAGGTGAGGAAAGGTAGAACCTCCTCGTAAGGGGAGTTGAAAAACCATTTTTCAAAAACAAAATTGCAAAGTATACTGCTGAGTGCATTACTATACTTGTTTTAGAGCATCTCTAGTTGCAAATTAGTTTCTCTCGACTTTTATATGAAACTTCATGTTGCTCTGAGCCACGTCATGTGGATGCTTTTTTGCTAGCACACAGAATCCAGTTTCCATGTAGAGATTACTAGACGCAAACACCATTTAGGTGACTGATTCCTCATCACCGCCATAATAGATGTCCACAAGCAATTGATGTAGTAAAGTGAAGTACTCTGTTTTAGAGAAAACCTGTAAAAAAGGGAGATGTATGTATTGAATTTTAGGAAAAAAGATTACATGACAGACGGAATGACTCTAACACAAAGTGAAGGTGAGTTTCCCTTATCTGAACTGACCCTTATCCAATAAAAACATTTTGGATTCTAGGTCATTTCGTGCAATGGATCTATGGATAACCAATACTCCACCTGTGTTGGATTTTTATTTCCCTGGACAGAGAATCCAAATACTAGACTGTTAGAACCTGAACCTGGTTAGAACCTGAACACCTGGCAATCCTACCTGGAATTGATATGTCTAGGGTCACATTTTATTTGCATATAACAACATACAGTGCTACAAAAATTGAAATGAGTAAATGACAGGAAGTTTATTGCTGTATACATTCAGTAGTGTCGTTAGAGGGGTCAAAAAGAAACCTTACATAGTGTTTTCCATGACATTAAATGGAAATGGTGCGTCAAAAAAGATGGTATTTATCACACTCGTGGGTCTGACCAAAAACCTTTGCTCTAGGGATCTCTTGCATAATATAAGTAGTGCCCCTTTACCACAAACAGCTTGGCTGTGCCATGTGTGACCCTAACAGCTTTGCAGTGCCATATTGCCCTTCAACAGCTTGTCAGTGCCATTTTTGTTCCCAAATAGCTTGGCAGTACCATATGTGCCCTTAAACAGATTCAGTGCCATATTTGTCCCCAAACAGCTTGGCAGTGCCATAATTGCCCTTAAATAGTTTGTCAGTGCAATATTGGCCATCAAACAGCTTGTCTGTGCCATCTTTGTCACCAAACAGCTTGTCAGTGCCCCTCCCCACTTACTTGCAGGAGTCGTATATCTCCCCCTCTGTGCTGTGTGCAGACTGATCCAACATGCAGGCTGGATCAGTTAGACACGGTGCAGTGAGAGTGTGTGAGAGATCCTCCAATAAAGGGGCAGCTATGCAAGTGGTCATCTGGGCCCACGACAGTGGTGGGCCCAGTCACAGTTTCAACCAATGCGACCATGATTGTTGCACCCCTGAGTGACATCAGAGACGGGAGACACCAGAAACACATTTAAAACATATTAATTTATTAATTTGCTTGAAATTTTGTTAATATAGTGATTAGATAATTATTATATTCTACTTTCACAATATAAAATATATTTAGGAGTCCCTAAAGTAAAAAATGGTTTGTGTGTATATTATGCAACCCGTGATATATATATGCTATTTGCTTTCCATAGGTTTATGCATCTTGGGCTCTGTCAACATAAACAAGACAAAAGAGGCCTGAAAGTCCAGTCAAAACCAATGGACACCATTCTAAAACTGTAAGTATGTTTCACTGTATATGGATGGTTTGTGTCAAATAAAACTTACCTATTTTGTGGTGCATGTAACAAAGCAGGGTTACTATATTTTAGTGAGTATATGTTGACTACTGTTATAAAGGATCCCTTTGTATATTAATGACAGAGAAATAGGAGGCTCCTACAATGCAAGATGATCCTTAGGACTTAGTACTTGATTTGTCCTCAATCTGTGATTCTTCAGTATACTCACCAATCTAAAGCATGAATAAGGAGATCAACAGTATAAGTAATAAGTAGACAACTTATTAAAACATGTAATACAATGGAACCACATTGCCATACCTGCGGAACACTCACAAGAAATGTAACCTGTTCTAAAGAAGAAAAAATTATTCAGTAACCCATGACTTTGTCTTATGTTCTTTGAGAGAAATGAAAGAAAACCTGTATACGAGATTGGTGATACAGGCGCAATGTATTACAGTTAATGTTATATGTGAATAATGTTTATATAATGGTTATGTTTGTTTGGTTAGCCATATCACATCTTACTGCATGCTCTGACGTTAAAACAGGATATTTCCCCAAGCGCTGGGACATGGGGGAAGTCCTAATATTGACTATGCCCATGGTAATTACCCAAAATAAAACAGGAATTGGATAGAGTGTCTAACTCTATGCCATTAAACTCTACAACAATTACCAAACCATTCATGTTTATATTTGTGCATGGAATGTCGACGGTCTAAACACTACTATCAAACGAAAGCTTGTTCTCAACCACCTTAGGAAATTATCACCACAAATTGTTTTCCTACAGGAAACACATTAGAAAGATTATGATAATGGACATCTTAAAGATAATTGGATAGGGGAATGTTTATCGGCTCCCTACTCATCTAAAAACAGAGGAGTAGCCATATTATTACATAAGTCACTTAACTATGTCAAGCATGCAGTAACCCTAGACCCTGAGGGGAGATACATTATATTAGATATGACGATTGAACAAAAGAGATTATTGTTGATAAATATATATGCTCCAAATGCTCCCTTCTACTGCAAACTTTTTGACATATTATCTCAAACTACCGTATTTGCTCGATTATGAGACAACCCTGATTATAAGACGACCCCCCCCCCCCAAATTTGTACATTCCTTTAGGAAAAAACTAAAAGCCTGATTATAAGACTACCCTATAGGAAAAAAGTTTAACTTGTATATATGTAAATTGGTTTTTAATATTTAATAAAAAATGTATATTATACAAATGCATTTCTTGTTTTTATTTGCTTTTATGTGCCAATGCGGCCTCTCTCCCGCTCACCCAGCTGTCTCTCCCCCCCCCCAGCGTTGTCTCTCTCTACACCCAAAACTTCTCTCTTGTCTCTATCTATCCCCCCATCCCCTTGTCTGTGTCTCCCCCCTCCCTCCCCTTGTCTGTCTGTGTCCTCCCCCTCCCCTTGTCTCTCTCTATCCCCCCTCCCCTTTTATCTCTGTCCCCCTCCCTCCCCTTGTCTGTGTCTCCCCCCCTTGTCTGTGTCCTCCCCCCTCCCCCTCCCTTTGTCTCTCTCTATCCCCCCTTCCCTTTTCTCTCTCCCCCCCTCCCCTTGTCTGTCTGTGTCCTCTGTCCCCCCCCCCCCCTTACCTGGTTTCGTTCCCTGGTGGCTAGTGGGGGCAGCTGGGGGATGTCTGCACGATACGTGCAGACATCCTCCATGCTGCCCGACACGGCAGTCTATTATGACGGACAGCTGGTCCGTCATAATAGACTGCCGTGTCGGGCAGCATGGAGGATGTCTGCACGTATCGTGCAGACATCCCCCAGCTGCCCGATTCTCCCTGGTGGCTAGTGGGGCAGCAGAGGATGTCTGCGCGATGAGCGCAGACCTCCCCTGCTGCCGCCCGGCACGATCGCCGGGACTTCTGTGACGAAAGCGGAAGTACCCGGCTTCTTCATAGAAGCCCCGGCGGTCGTGCCGGGCGGAAGCAGGGGAGTCTGCGCTCATCGCGCAGACATCCCCTGCTGTTAGAGAGGGGGATCCAGGTCCCCTGCAGCTCTGCTGGGGACCTGGATCCCAGTCTTATAGTCTGACCTCAATTTGAGGTCAGATTATAAGACGACCTCGAATGTAAGACGAGGAGGATTTTTCAGAGCATTTGCTCTGAAAAAAACTCGTCTTATATTGGAGCAAATACGGTACTTATTCTGAGGTCATTGTAGGTGGGGATTTTAATATAGTACAAGATCAGGAAATGGACAAACTGGGACCGCCCCGCCCCACAATACCTAATACACATGACGGATTGAATCTCTTATTATTCAATTAATATCACCTAGCCTGATAGTTGAATCTGCTCATATTAGAGATATTGTAATTTCTGATCATGCTCGGTAGAACTTTGTTTAAATCTATCCATAGATAGAATATATACTCGACATTGGCGCTTCCCCCAATATCTTAAAACAGAGGACTTTGCCTCATTCTTAGATACCACATGGAGTAACTATGTGGATGATAACATAGAGCACATAGAAGACCCGTTGTTGTTTTGGGAAGCGGCTAAAGCAGTCATGAGGGGTCATATAATATCTTATGTAGCTAGTTCAAAGAAAAAATGGAGGGATACATTTAACCAATTGCATCGAAAGATGTGTGAAGCTCATCAGCTATATATTCGTACCCCGACAGATACTACAAAAACTCATTATATCACATGTAAAAAATTAATGGATACACTGCTCCTAAATAAAGCACAGTCACAATTAGATTATACACGTTCCAAATTTTTCCGCTGGGGAAATAGATCAGGAAGACTATTGGCAAATCTGCCAAAACCTAGATCTAACATATATAACATTACACATATTATCGACCAAAATAAAGACAACATAACAACACCCAACCGTATAAACGAACTGTTTCATAAATATTATACTCACCTGTACAGAGATAGCCTTGATGATTTCCCTATAGGCCTAGATCTCCTAAATAAGGCGAAATTACCTAAACTAACACCCAATCAAAGGAACATATTGGAAAAGGAAATAACAAAGACAGAGCTAAGCCAAACGATTTTCATTGTTACACAATAACAAAACCCCAGGCCCCGATGGCTTCCCAGCAGAATTTTATAAAATGTTAAAGCCACATATTTTAGCCACTCTAACCTCTTTGTATAATGCCATTATTAAAGGGGAGGTAGACATTGGCACTTTAAACTCAGCAAGAACCATACTTATAAAAAAAACAGACAGAGACCCGACTTTGGTTACCTCATATAGACCCATAACGCTTCTAAACCAAGACATAAAAATATTAACAAAAATATTCACTAATCGCCTACAAAATATCTTACCGAACATACTAAGCGGACACCAAATAGGTTTTGTTAGGGGTCGACACTCCGTGAAAGGTATACGTACAGCTATAGCAGCTATAATAGCTTCCCAAACCCAATCACCATAATCCCATAATACGTTATTAAGTCTAGATGCCGAGAAGGCTTTCGATCAAGTTTCCTGGCCGCATCTGTTCAGGGTAATCAAACACCAACATTTTGGACAAACCTTTTTAAATTTAATTTGTCAACTTTATAATCACCCGACTACAGTTATCACAACAAACGGACTAGACTCGACTGAAGTGGTAATGTCTAGCTAGGGGAGTCAGACAAGGATGCCCATTATCGCCTCTATTATTCAATTTGGCATTAGACCCGTTAATACGACTTATAGCTTCCTCTGAGGATCTACTGGGGATAAAACTAGGCCCTCAAACATTAAGGGTTTCGGCATTTGCAGATGATGTTCTTGTATATACGTCTTACCCACAATTAACTATACCAAAATTATTCGAGGTCATTGATACATATGGTCCTATTATGGGATTCTTTATTAATAAAACAAAGTCAAAGGCCCTGTGTTTATCATCCCATAGGAAACCACCGGGGATGCCGAACACAGGTATCCACTGGGTAGCCAGAACGCTTACATATCTAGGGGTGAAGTTACCAATATCTCTCACAAGGTTATACTCACTAAATTTTAAACCCCTAATACGAAAAATTCTTAGAGAATTAGACAATTGGAAGAAATTGCCACTTACGTACACGGGCAGAATAGCTCTAATTAAAATAATATCATTCCCCAGACTGTTATACCCACTTCAATCTCTTCCATTACTCATCACCAAAAAAGATGAACGAACCCTCAATACAGCCTTCCGGAAATTTGTTTGGTCTAATAAACGATCTCAAATTGCCATGGTAAATCTACAGCAATATAAACCGAATCTAGGATATAACTTACCTATTATCAATACTTGATAATATAATAATACTTATAATCTTGCAGCCTTGTATAGATATGCCCTGAATTGGATATCATACTCAAACATACATACCAATGTAGATTTAGATCAAACATTTAGTCCTAATATATCTATACAAGCCCTATTGCATACTCCGGCTGACCAGATACCTAACTCAATAATTCAAAATCCATTATTATACTCAACGATAAAAACTTGGAAACAAGTGAGATTGAGACTGGGGATGCAATGGAAATTTTCCATTTTCCAACCCCTCTGTAAAAACCCAAGATTCCAAGATGGATCGGTCCCAGACCCATTTCCTACATGGGAAGCTAGGGATATTAAAAATGTATCTCCCTTCTTCGATAATCATAACTCAAAATTCATGTCCCTCACTCAATGCAGAGATAAATTCAAGAATATTAATATCCCATGGTTTGCATATCTGCAGATTCATAGTTTAGCAAATATTCAAATACACAATTTGACCCAGAAAGATTGGGATAACCCCTTGGATCGGGCAATACGGACATCAGCCTTCCCAAACATTTCAACGAAAATAATAGTTAAAGTTTTACACTCCAATCACTTTGATAACCACATTCCTATGGGAATTACCAAATGGCTTCAGAATTTTCCTAACCTGTCGCAAAAAGACATAATAAAACACACGCTTAATCTAAGTAAATTGTTGCCAGCTTGCTCTTATACAGAGATGCAAATGAAAATTGTCCATCAGGCCTATTTATCTCCACATCGTCAATATAGAATGGGTATATTATCACATGACTCATGCCCAAAATGCACTTAATCTGGGGCCGACCTATTTCATAGTTTCTGGTCTTGCTCTATCATTCAACAGTTTTGGTCCCAAATTACTTTATTCCTTGTATCACTGGGTTTTCATAATTATTCTATTGAACCAATGGCGGCAGTGCTGGGGGTGGTAGAATTGGAATCTCAACTGAAGCACTCAGTTTCATTGATACGCATCATATTGGCGGTGGCTCGAAAAACTATCCTACAAAACTGGATACTCACTGACCCCCCTACCATGACCATTTTTCAAACAAAATTACAATTCCTTATGAGAATGGATTGGCTTGATACGGCCATGACCAAGGAAAAAGGAGATAAACATTTTTTTAGTAAGTGGAAGCCATATATTAAAACCCTAGATGACGTACTGAAAACACAAATCCAACACACTTTCCAAGAAACCTCTTGGTATGCGACACAATTATTGAAGGGTAGAATTCCATGTACATAAATTTGATTGCATATATAAGTCTTACATAGAGAGCTGCAGAAATATAATAAGATAGTTTACTAATTACAAGATGATGATAAATGGCAAAATTTGTGATTGGGGGTAAGGGATTGTTTAGTTTCAATAAGCACCATTTTTACTGAGACAAGAGTTGTATTCACTGTATGTTAATCTCTGATCTAACTTTAACTTACCAGATATTAGATAGTAAATATGTAAATTCTGACTCAAATGTTGGGGGCGGGAGGGGGTTGGAGTTTTATACGGGTGGAAAATTTAACTATTGTATACCATATATGTAAAACAAAAACTGAAACAAAACGATATTTAAAAAAAAAAACATGTAATACAAATACCTTACATTAAAGTCACCCAATGTCCAGTCCAAATATATCCACCGCCTTTGTATAAGTTACAGCTCTAGGAACTTCCTTTGGGTGAAATATAAAATGCTTGTAGGTCTGCTCCAAAAACCTTATATGAACCGGCAGCTCTTATACAGAGGTAGTGGATATCTTTGGACTGGACACTTGGTGACATTTGTTTTAATGGAAGGTATTTTCATTACATGTTTTATTAAATTGTCTACGTATTACTTATACTGTTGATCTCCTTACTCTGCTTGAGATACGGATCAGGGACTATAGTGAAGAATCACCGATACCAGAGAGGACTCATTCGGGTGCATGAAACAGAGCAGTGTTTTGCTTTGAAATAAGTGAGTGCAAAATGTTGAGTTATTCTCAATCTACCACCACTTTATCTGATATGGTATACTATCCTTTGTAAATGTTTTTTTTTTTTCATTGTATTGGTGTGATCTCTATATTCTGATGGATGTATACGATAAATTGCAGTTGTTTTCGTTGGATTAGCAACAATGAAGCAGAACACCACATAAAGTCACAGAGTGGGATCACCAAGTGTTGAGGAGCTGGGTGGGTTAAAGTCGCCAATGCACTTCTTAATCCATAGCTGAAGGGTTCCAAATTTCCACTAGCATTAATATCAACACAAAAATTGTGCAGCAGGAGCTCTGTGGAATGGGTTCCCATGGCAGCATGCAAGCCTCACGTGTTTGCGGATGCCAGTCGAACGTTGACTGCCTGACACCATTGTGCCAACTGTAAAGTTTGGTGGAGGAGGGATAATGGTATGGGGCTGTGTTTCAGAAGTTGGGCTAGGCCCCTTACTTCCAGTGAAGGGAAATCTTAATGCTTAATCACACCAAGACATTTTGGACAATGCTTCCAACTTTGTGGGAACAGTTTGGGGAAGGCCCTTTCCTATTCCAACAAACATGACTGTGCCCCAGTACACAAAGCAAGGCCCATAAAGATATGGTTACATGAGTTTGGTGTGGAAGAACTTTACTGGCCCGCACAGAGCCCTAACCTCAACCCCATCAAACACCTTTGGAATGAACTGGAACCAAGATTGCGACCCAGGCCTCCTCATCCAACATCAATGCCTGACATCACAAGTACTCTACTGGAAAAAAAATTCTCACAGAAGCACTCCAAAATGTGATCCGAACCAGAGGCTTTGAAGTCCCCCAGGATGGAAGCGGGGACTATTAACCCTCAAAAGTATTACAAACCATGAGACCCCCAGTTACCTGCTGAGTGTGGGGAGCTAGGACACATTAAAGTTTCTTTGTCCACATCTGCCAGAACCCCATGGAATGTGGGTATAATTCTATAAATAAGGATAATTGTGGACTGATCTGTATGGTGGGGAAACAAACCCAAATTTGTGTGTTTGATAAAACTGTTTTGTTAAATGGGAAGGCAACTGTAACTCTTGTGGACCCGGAGTGAAATTATGCTAATGACAAGCAGTCTGGTTCAGCTTTCTCAATTGCTCCCTGAAAAGAAGGTTGGGGCAGCAACTTAGCACATTCCCTTATTCTTGGGCGAAATTTCCCAGGCTTTGAAATTCAAACCCAGTGTGAGTCCATAATGCAGAGTCCATTTTATATCTTTCCATTTACACACCCTGATTTGTTTCATGATAAGTGTATGGTAGGTGTAGAAGGCGCAAGTCAAGGCGTGAAAGAAGGGAAGACACACATAGGGGAACTAGGAACTTACAAATGGCTTTGATAAATGAAGCTGAGAGTAATGAAGGCATGGCTCTACCAGGCCCAAGTACTAATTCCACAACTGCAAAAGGAATATAGGCCCAAACCCTAGAACAGACTAACATTGTGGATTTGGACATTGGTTCAAATCATTTAGGAAGGGAACAAGTCTGTGATTTAACACTGCAAAATGCCCATAGTCAAATTGTAGAAGTTAATGGGACTATGGTTGACAGGAAATCCAGAGAAATGTATCCCCATTTCATTCTTAGAGATTGAACAGCTATTGGATGTTAGATTTGGCTCATTGTCCTTTATTTGGGTGACACTTGGAGGTTGTAAAAAAACACAGGAAAGGATTCTAAGGAGATTTCTCTGGTCCAGGGTATATGAAGAGGTCAATAGGTACTGTGCCTCATGTCCAGACTGCCTGCTAGCAGCCCCAAAACCTCACTTAAGGACACACCCAATTCCATTACCCATTATTGAAACCCCTTTAGAGAGAACTGTTATGGACTTGGTTGGGCCATTGGAAAAGTCCGCCAAGGGTAACCAATACATTCTGGTTATATTGGATTACGCTACTCATTATCCAGAAGCTATTCCACTTTGCAATACTGCCTCCAAAACAATAGCAAAGGAATTACTTCATGTATTTTATCGAGTAGGGTTAGCAAAAGCCATTTTAATTGACCAAGGTACCCCTTTTATGTCCCGACTAGTGAAAAAGTTGTGCCAGTTATTACAAATAAAAGCATTAAGGACATCTGTGTACCACCCTCAAACTGATGGGTTAGTAGAAAGACTCAATAGAACCCTAAAACACATGCTGTGCAAGGCTGTAGGTCGAGATGGGAAAAATTGGGCCACTCTCCTACCGTACTTACTGTTTGCTGTTCGTGAGGTTCCCCAGTCTTCTGTAGGTTTTTCCTCTTTTGAGCTCCATTATGGTAGGCATCTGAAGAGTTTATTATATATAGCAAAGGATAAGGGTGAAGAACAAACGGTACCAGGAAAGAATGTGATTCACTGCTTGGATCAGCTCACATAGCACATGACACACATTTCTCCCATAGTCAGACAATACCTAGAAGACTCTCAAAGGAGCCAAGGTAGTCTACAACCATCAGCAGTACAATCCTTCCAACCTGAGTGATGGTCCTTGTTCCCATAGCTGAGAGCAAACTCTTGTCTCATTGGCAAGGCGAGGGTTATTGTAGGGCCAGTAAACTATAAAGCAATTGAAAATTGGTCACGTCCTCTAAGGAAGAAGCAGGTTAAGCCTTTTTTAGGAATAGTTGGCTATTAGAAATGGTTCATTCCCCACTTTTCAACCCGAGCAGTCCTTCTCACTGACTTTCTTAAAGATACAGTGAGATGCAATGATGATGCAGAAAAAGCTTTTTCAGACTTGCATAGAGCTTTGTGCAAGTAGCAAGAAGCATTTCTTTTTACAAACCGGTGCTTCTGATGTGGGGGCAATACTATCAATGATGGTAGGGAAAGAAGAGCGCCCAGTGCTATTTCTAAGCCATAAGTGAAATTGTGCTATGGTAGAAAAAGAGTGCTTGGCCATTAAATGGGCAAAAGAAACGTTGAAATATTATATGTTGGGCAGATCTTTCACCCTTATCACTGACCATGCTCCACTACGGTGGATGCAGAACAACAAAACAAGAATGCTAAGGTCACACGCTGGTTCCCCTCTTTGCAACTGTTTACATTTTTTGTGACGCACAGGATGGGTCTACTATATGTCATTGTGGATGCATTGTCCATTGTGCATGACATTCCAACAAAGGTTGCTTTGCACACCACTGTTAAGCTGGAAGGGAGGATGTGTTTATAACTGGAAACTGGATTAGCTGGCCAGTTGGATAGTTAGAAAAATCTAGTGTCAGACACAGAGACCCTGACTTACCCCGCACTGCAAGTGTCCGCTTCCAGGGCTGCAACTGGGACGCCGGGATCCACTCGTGATCCACGGGGTAGGCCGCATCCCTGGACTCAAGTTGTGGGCAGCTAGGGGGCGTGTCTTACCTCCGGTTTGTATCGTGTCACAGGGCAGGTCTGTAGGACCAGACAGAGGAGGAGTGGTGTTTCCTCCACCCCCTCCTCCTCTGTATAGTCGATGGAAGGGGTGGATACTTGGTGTTGGGAGGAGGGACTCAGGGAGGTCAGTCACTATTTAAACCCCATACTTGCTTTACTCCTTGCTTACTTGTTGAGCTAGTTGGTGTACTTTCTCAGTCTCCTTCGTTATCACTACTCTGCATATTTGTGTACCTGGTTTTGACCCTTGGCTATCCTCAACCGTTTACCCTCCTTTCTCTAATCCTTGGACCTTGGCATGCGTCCTCGTTATTGATCCTCAGCTGCCTGCCTCGACCATTGGACTGTTCCTTGACCACTCTTTTGCCTAACCCTGCTCTACGCTCCACCACCCCTGAGTAAACAATACTAGTTTTTAGTTAATCTCCAAGTTGGAGTAGGTTTTGTTTTATTTATATCTGTAAAGCACAGCATTGTGTACCTTGTGGAAAGCTTGAATAACCCCTACTAGCCCTTAGGCAGTAAAAAGTAGGACGGCATAGAACAATGAGCTGTGTGCGGATCCCTCTGCAGGGACTTGCAGCGGGGTGCCCACTGTCAGGTGAGGCCACTTTGAGTGGCCTCACTCTGACACAGAAAATGCAGCTGACTCTCAAAGTGAGAGTCGCTACATTTTACTGAAAAAAGCTGCAGGACGACAGACTGTCCTGCATGTAACAGCTTTGAAAAGAATAGCAGCCAACTTTGTTATAGCAAACTCACTTTTCAGGAGCAAGAACATCAAGAAGATTATCAATATATGCTTTGGATTTCCTGCCACAGCAGATTCTAGCTTTCCCTGCACAATCAGAATATTCCCCGCACTTTGGGATCCGTTGGCGCCTTGGTCATTAAGTCACCACCCTAAAATAATATCACTTTATCACCACCACAAAAAGTTACACTTTTTGACAAAGCCAAAACACACATCTGCAACCCACTCCACACCAGCTCATGACCCACTTTAGGGTTTGGACCACCAGTTTGATCTAGATGAAACTATTTGCAGATGTTACCAGTCTGTAACCTTCCCTGCCTGTGTGATGCAGATGGAATTAATGGACACCAAGGATCTTAAGCCTTCCATGGCATATTTATTTGTAACAAGGGTACACATCAGAAGTAATCTCAAACTGCAGCCATCACCTACAGCTATTTGCAGGAATTATTTAATGTTAAACAGACTGACAAAAGAACATGTAGTCTTGAGGAGTTCTCATAGTGGACCATGGGGTCCAAATCTGCTTAAGGCTGTTAGCCAGTCTTGGTTCTAGAGAGAAAGGGAAGGTATATTGAGCCAACCCTGCAGGGAAGGATGATGCACCTTGACTCAACAACTCGTCGGGCTGAATTTGAATACACAACAACATTGAAATAGTTATTTATTCCCTAAATAAGAATGTTATTTATGCAAACCATTGAATTCTAGCGATATCTAGGCATAAAGGTTTTTTTTTGTTATTATCTGAAAATCTATTTTCAGAAATGTAATGCTATGTTAACTTTAAATGAACCTTTGCCTTGGATATTGCATCTATTATATTAAGTAATAAACCTGTTGATATTATAACTAAGTATTGAAAAACACGTGTACAACATTATCTTTCATCTTTGCTAAGATATGCTTTTACATAAAACAAATTTGCAGGCAAATAAAACAACTAGCAGACAATGGACAAACCCAATCCTAAACATTTTTTAAAATGGTTTCCACAGAATGGTGGTACTAGTTTTATTGGCTGGAGGCCATCAGTTATCTCACGACTGGTAATGTTTTAGCCATTTCAGGAATGTTGATGGGTATGACCTATATGGCAATTTTAAACTAATATGGACCGATATTTCTCTGTTTTTAGTCTCCAATACAGCCAACATAACTTTTATATAACATCTGGATTAATGATATCCACCACTATGTGTTTATAATCTGATTACAATTCCAGTAACGGCTATTTCCTTCTTTCCCCTTGTTCCCTTGTTTCAATCAGTAGAAGCTGTTGTGATCGTAGAAACAATTCTTATAAAAGGATATTGGCCCCCATTATTAATAAAAGTGGTGTTAGTGGTAATTTAACGTGCGTTGATGATTCAATGCCCGCTAGTAACGCCATTAACGGATGCACTATAACGATGCCCACGGTCACTTAAAATATTTTTATTTTATTAAAATAAATTGTCCCCTTGGGCTTGAAACTGGCGCTATGCCCCAAGCCCCTGTTGGGGCATTAAATCGCACATTATTCCATGGGAATAGCATGCAGTAGTCTAAAAGTCGCGGAGGTCATTGAATCTACCCCATTGAGTCAATACTTAAAGTACCCCAGACAATGGTCTTATCCTCTATAATAATGTTCAAGTGTCTCCTCGTCCAGTCCCTGTGTCCGTGGGATTGCGCTACAGCGCATGTGCCCCACGGACAGCCGCTGGGACTTGGAACGCAGAGACTCCCTCCCGCCCAAAGAAAAAAAAAAAAGCCGGTAGAGGCACTGGGTGGGGGAGATCTAAAGACCCCCCCTCACCAGCCCTCTGCTCGGCATGCTCTGCTAGATCCCGGGAGGGGGCAAAGCTAACCGGCTGAGCGGTGTAGCTCCGCCCCCACCCTGTGAAGTAGAGCAGCGTCTGCTTCACGGGGAGCCACTGGCACCATGAGAAAGTGCTGCTCGGCTCCCCATGCCTGCATTAAGCATGGGGAGCCCGAGCAGCACCTTCTCTTGCTGATCTGCTTCACAGGGTGGGGGCAGAGCTACACCGCTCAGCCAGTTAGCTCCACCCCCTCTCTGTATCCACCTTTGAAGGCAAAGGAAGGGGAGGGGTGGGAGAGAGAGACAGGGGCAGGGGGGAGAGAGAGACAGGGCAGGGGGGAGAGACAGAACAGGGGGAGGGGGAGAGACAGAACAGCTGGAGTGGGGAGAGACAGAACAGCTGGAGGGGGGAGAGAGAGATACAGAACAGGGGGGTAGAGAGAAAGAACAGAGGGAGGGAGAGACAGAACAGGGGGAAGGGGGAGAGAGAGAGAAAGACAGAACAGGGGGGGGAGAGAGAGACAGAACAGGGGGGGAGAGAGAGACAGAACAGGGGGGGAGAGAGAGACAGAACAGGGGGAAGGGGGAGAGAGAGACAGACAGGGGGAGGGAGGGAGAGAAAGACAGAACAGGGGGAGGGGGAGAGACAGAACAGCTGGAGGGGGAGAGACAGAACAGGGGGTAGAGAGAAAGAACAGAGGGAGGGAGAAAGAGACAGAACAGGGGGAAGGGAGAGAGAGAGAGAGAGAGAGACAGACAGTACAGGGGGGGAGAGAGAGACAAAACAGGGGGAAGGGGGAGAGAGAGACAGACGGGAGGGAGGGAGGGAGAGAAAGACAGAACAGGGGGAATGGGGAGAGAGAGAGACAGAACAGGGCTAGAGAGACAGAACAGGGGGGAGAGAGAGACAGAACAGGGGGGAGAGAGAGACAGAACAGGGGGGGAGAGAGACAGAACAGGGGGGGAGAGAGAGACAGAACATAGGAAGGGCAGGCAGGGGGGGGAGAGAGACAGGGCAGGGGGGAGAGACAGAACAGGGGGAGGGGGAGAGACAGAACAGTTGGAGGGGGGAGAGACAGAACAGGGGGAGGGGAAGAGACAGAACAGCGGCAGGGAGGAGAGAGAGATACAGAACAGGGGGGTAGAGATAAAGAACAGAGGGAGGGAGAGAGAGACAGAACAGGGGGAAGGGGGAGAGAGACAGACAGACAGAACAGGGGAAGAGAGAGAGACAGAACAGGGGGAAGGGGGAGAGAGAGACAGACAGGGGGAGGGAGGGAGAGAAAGACAGAACAGGGGGAGAGACAGAACAGCTGGAGGGGGAGAGACAGAACAGCTCGAAGGGGGAGAGAGAGATACAGAACAGGGGGTAGAGAGAAAGAACAGAGGGAGGGAGAAAGAGACAGAACAGGGGGAAGGGGGAGAGAGAGACAGACAGTACAGGGGGGAGAGAGAGACAGACGGGGAGGGAGGGAGGGAGAGAAAGACAGAAAAGGGGGAATGGGGAGAGAGAGAGACAGAATAGTGCTAGAGAGACAGAATAGTGCTAGAGAGACAGAACAGGGGGGGAGAGACAGAACAGGGGGGGAGAGAGAGAGAACAGGGGGGGAGACAGGGGGAAGGGGGAGAGAGAGACAGACAGTACAGGGGGGGAGAGAGAGACAGAACAGGGGGAATGGGGAGAGAGAGAGACAGAACAGGGCTAGAGAGACAGAACAGGGGGGGGGGAGAGAGACAGAACAGGGGGGGGAAGAGAGACAGAACAGGGGGGGAGGGAGAGACAGAACAGAGGAAGGGCAGGAGGGAGACAGAACAGAGGAAGGGGAGGAGAGAGACAGAATAGAGGGAGAGAGAGAACAGGTATGGGGGAGTTAGAGAGAGACAGACAGGGCAATGAAGAGGAAAGGGACAAACATGGGAAGGCAGAGAGATTCATACATGGGGGGGGGGGGGTGCCATGGGGGAATCCCGCACAGGGCGCCGGAACACTTAAGGCCGGCCCTGCTGAAAGATTTCTCGTGCAAATTCTCCTGCGCAATCGCAGGAGAATTTACTCATTGGGCATAAAGTTACAGCTGATCATTTAGCTGTAACTTTGTAAAGACTGCGCATGCGCGAGCGGAGCGACGCTACCCACCTCCCGCCCCCTTCACACCACGCTAAGGTGGTAAGTAACAGGGGGGGGTGGGGACATAGGGGGGCATCAATAATACAGCAGGAGGATCACAACTCCCATCAAGATGAATCAGCCCTCAAGGCTCCCCCCCTCACCAGGGTGCTTGCCCCTATGTTGCCCCCTTATGTCCCCCTGCCCGCCCCCCCCCCCCCCCCGTCCACATATGTTCTAGCGCCCTAATTTAACGGGCTTAATGTCTAGTCCATTATAATATGCTGGATTGACATATTCGAGTTTGCATATATTATTTACATTTTTTTCTAATGTATTCTTGCGTGTTTTTTTTTTTTGTTTCCAAAACCTTATACCTTAATTATTTCCCATCATTTTCCATACAAAGAAATCTTAATTTCAAATACAAAGGAGGCCACTATATTTTAGTGGATTACTTTACTGTTTTGGATACAGACCTGTCTTGTGCACTGTATTACTGTTTGAACAAGACCTAAATCATGTTTGATTTATATTACCTTACATGTATTTGAAAGACCATGTGCAACTAACCTCCTTTTTATGTGTTAAATCCTTCTCACAAAAATATGGTGAGCCTGTCAGTCACTCTGCTTTGCTGAGCCGTTGTTATGTGTTAATATGATCACAGCGGGCCATTTCTTACTGACATATGAGACATTTTTATGAAAGAATAGTTGGCTGACGTGATTTAGTCCACTAATTGTTATCTCTAAAAGAATATCGTTGGTAAATGCCCTGACTACAGAGCCTGTTCAAACCTCAAAGTCACAGGTTCAAATCCCAGCAGGGTCAACTCAGTCCTTCATCCTTCCAAGGATGATAAATGAGTACCATCAATTAGGTAATAATAATATCTATTATTCAGCTATTCAATAACGAGACTGTTCTCGGTATGTTTACCATTTCTGAAATTACCTGATATCTAAGTTTAGTGTAAAATGAGGCTTGAACAGAAAGCTCAGTTTGGAAATCAGCTTGTTCTTGGATTGGAAATGAGCTGCCCCAGTGTTACAATGCACCCACAGAGCTGTCCCGGATCACAGTGCCTCCACAGATCTTCCCTGGTGTCACAATGACCCAAACAGAGCTGCCCCAGTGTCAAAATTCCTCCAGACGATCAGCATATGCTCATAGCCTCCTCCTTACAAGTACCTCTTAGGTGCAGATCATCCTCCTCTCCTCTGTATACAGAGGGGTGACGTTGTCTCCCATGTCCTCCACTGACAGAAGATGTAAGAGCACATAATAATAAAAAGGAGTGCCCGACCAGGGTGGTAAATTGCCGCCCCCTTAAAGTGTCACACAGGTGCTATGGATCCACTAGGGCTCATTGTAGGTCCAGCCCTGTATATATGTGTATATAAAAATGTATGTGTTTGTGTGTGTGTATATATATATATATATATATATATATATATATATGTATATATACACATACAGTCAATCAGTAAATAAAAATAAGGTGTATTGGTGCATGGAAACTGTTAATAGGCTTATAATTTAGCAGATATTTTTGTGTGTGTGAATATCGTTGCCTAGAATACAGCTAAAGTTTAAGCCCATTGACCGTTTCCATGTACCAATAAACCTTATTTATTTTTGATACTGTCATAAGTTTTTATAAATATCTTCCCTAGACATTTAAAGTTTATGTAATATAGAATTCAATACAGTAGCCAGAAAATATTGACTGTTTTTTCTTTTTAAGACAGTAAAACATTGTGTTATATAACTAGTACAATATTGTATCTAACCTGCTGCAAGACTCTTGGCTTTTTTTTACATGGAGACAGAGGCGTCGCTAGGGGTGGGCTAAGGGGGCTGAAGCCCTGAATGTGCTGAGCAAAGCCCCGAGTCTCTGCAGCTCCATGATAGCTCCGCCCCCTGAAATCACACTGATAGGATGCTGAGTGATGTTTCAGCCAATCAGTGCAGTGCTTTTACACAGCATCATCACTGTGTGTGACTGCAGGGATGTGAGGGAAGCTCCACGTGGGACAGTGAAGCAGCTCTCAAGAAATCCTTGCAGGCTGTCACCTTGTGGAAGATACAGAGCAGGTCTATTTCCACTCAGGTAAGCTCTGGGTCTGGTACAGTTTGAGAGAAGGGAGGGTTGGGGTCACTTATTTACATCCTCCTTTGTGTATTCTAGCTATATGAGGTTCCTTATTACAGGACTGCTAAACAGCATAGGAATGATTTATGTTACATAAGTTATATACCGTATTTGCTCGATTATAAGACGACCCTGATTATAAGACGACCCCCCCAAATTTGTACATTCCTTTAGGAAAAACACTAAAAGCCTGATTATAAGAATAGGAAAAAAGTTTAACTTGTATATATGTAAATTGCTTTTTAATATTTAATAAAAACTTTATATTATACAAATGCATTTCTTGTTTTTATTTCCTTTTATGTGCCAATGCGGCCTCTCTCCCCCTCCCCCAGCTGTCTCTTCCCCCCCCCCCAGCGTTGTCTCTCTCTCCCCCCAAAACTTCTCTCTTCCCCCTTCCCCTTGTCTCTATCTATCCCCCCTCCCCTTTTCTCTCTGTCCCCCTCTCTCGCCTTGTCTGTGTCTCCCCCTCCCTCCCCTTGTCTGTCTGTGTCCTCCCCCATCCCCTTGTCTCTCTCTATCCCCCCTCCCCTTTTCTCCCCCCCCCTCCCCTTGTCTGTCTGTGTCCTTCCCCCTCCCTTTGTCTCTCTCCCCCCCCCTCCCCTTGTCTGTCTGTGTCCTCCCCCTCACCTGGTTTCGTTCCCTGGTGGCTAGTGGGGGCAGCCGGGGAATGTCTGCACGATACGTGCAGACATCCTCCATGCTGCCCGACACGGCAGTCTATTATGACGGACAGCTGGTCCGTCATAATAGACTGCCGTGTTGGGCAGCATGGAGGATGTGTGCACGTATCGTGCAGACATCCTCCAGCTGCCCATTTCTCCCTGGTGTCTAGCGGGGCAGCAGAGGATGTCTGCGCGACTATCGCAGACTCCCCTGCTGCCGGCCGGCACGATCGCCGGGACTTCTGTGACAAAAGCGGAAGTACCCGGCTTCTTCATAGAAGCCCCGGCTCATCGCGCAGACAACCCCTGCTGTTAGAGAGGGGATCCAGGTCCCCTGCAGCTCTGCTGGGGACCTGGATCCCTGTCTTATAGTCTGACCTCAATTTGAAAAAAACCTCGTCTTATATTCGAGCAAATACGGTACTATGTAACATAAATCATTCCTATGCTGTTTAGTAGTCCTGTAATAAAGAACCTCAAACCAACAATAGATAGCTTAAATACACAAAGGTGGATGTAAATAAGTGATTTATGCTATATATGCATAATTTATGCCATATATATATATATATATATATATATATATCATAAATCATTATGCTATATATAGCATAATGACTGATTGGATGTCTGTGAGGTGTGTGTATGTGACTTTCTGTGTATGTATGTGATTCTGTATGTGAGGTGTGTGCATATGAATGTCTCTGTGTATGTATGCTTTTGTGATGTGCCATTGTCTGGCTCCTAAATTTTTTTGCTGGCTCCTAAAACTAAATAAAATTTGTCAAGTCCTGATATATATCATAAATCATTTCTATCCTGTTTAGCAGTCCTGTAATAAATAATGTCACACATATGTGTGTTGTGTGTGTGTGTGTGACATTTTTTATTACAGGACTGCTAAACAGAAGGATTTATGTTTATATCAGGGCTTGACAAATTTAATTTAGTTTTAGGAGCCAGCAAAAAAATGTAGGAGCCAGACAATGGCACATCACAAAAGCATACATACACAGTCATTCACATACACACACCTCACATACAGAATCAAATACATACACAGAAAGTCACATACAAATTATCTTGTTCTTGGCAAATGGCATCTGAGCTAGTGTGAGTACCTTTATCATTTGTTGTGTGTGCTACAATGCTGCATATTGGAAGGGTTGCATAGGAAAGGTAAATAGGACAGAGAATCTTTCATAGCCTCCATCCTTTTAATTGTCTTTATTAACCGGCATTGTTAAATTTGAAGCAATGTTTAATGTTTTCGTGGTGCTCTATTACAATTACAATTTTAATACACACTAGGAAAATATAAGGCAACAGATTATTTGATTAACCCCCTTCGCAACAATGGACGTGCCTGACACGTCCTGCGGTGAATCAAGTGGTTTTCGTGATCAACATTCGCGAAAACCGCTTTAACGGTACTGGTCTATTGCCTCAATTTCGAGGCAATAGCCATCACCGAAATTTCCAATCTGGGGCACCCACGATCGCCCCACGGAGCGATCGTGGGAGCCATATTAACGAAGCAGCATACTCCGTCAATATGGCTATTCCCTCTGGTGGTCTGAGCTTCGCAATTGAAAGTAAATTCACTTCCGTCGCTCTGAAAATGCTGCTTGACTGCCCCTAGAGGTAGCTAAGCAGCATAGCAATGTAAAAAAAAATTAAAAATATTTAATTAGCTGTAAACTGATTATTTAAATATATTAAGGGATAGCATAAGGGTTAGAGTTGGGGTTAAATTTAGTGTTAGGGTTACATTTTGGGTTCGGGTTGGGGTCAATATAGGAAAAAAACAAAAAACACTTTTTGTTTTTTGCCCTATAACATGCAAAAAATTACTGAAAAATATGCATATTTCTGAACTCGGGACAACATTTAGAAACTATTTAGACGGGGTCTTTTTTCTTTATTTATACAATTTTTATTAGATAATTTACAAAAGAAAACAAAGGAAAAAAATAAACACATTCATTAGAATATCTTCGAGCTTACAATCATAAAGATAAAACTTCCACAAATTCTTTACAAAGAGCAGTATGTCGCTATCTTTAAAGGATAAAACAGGAGCTGTTATTTTACCAGAAACAGATACTTAAATCATTGGAGAATAAGTGGGGGGTAAGTTTGTGAGAGGCAAGAACGGGGAGAGAAGGGCAAAGGAGAGGGAGAGGGAAATGGAAAAAAGAGAAGCAAGAGAAGAAAAAAAAAAGGGGGGGGGGGAAATAATAAGATTAAAAAAAAAAAAAAAAAAATTATTTTATATATAAGGGAGGGGGGAAGGAAAAGGGGGGGGGGAAAGACAAAAAGACAAGAGTAGGGGCCCCTACCTCTTTGGGCCCCCCATCCACCGCCCTTGATGGTTCAATATTCCAATTAAATATATAACTAAACATTAAATTAATCCATTCATTCCACATACATATGATTCCGAGCCGGGAAAGGAGAGGTGCACCACCCCCCCTGGGGGGGGACATGCCAGGTCGGACCCCGCACAGCGATGTACCTCTACTTAGTTCCCGTTCATAGTTGACGCGATCAACTCACTAAGTCTCTGATATAGAGCTTGTATTAATCTCTGTATTTGTTGTTTTGTTCCAAATATTCCAAATATCTCTATGAATAGCGCTCACCTCCTCCCCATGAGAGTATATTTGTTTCTCGGAATTAATTTGGTGCTCTATTTGGGCCTTAATCTCTGGCCATGATGGGAGGTCTGTCCTTCTCCAATGTCTTGCGATGCATAATTTGAATGCCAGCAGTACATTGATACAGAGGTAATGGATGGGCCTGTTTGAAATGGGGAGTTCTAGGTGGAAAAGAAATGTTTGAGGGCTCAATTCAAATGTGTATCCACATATGCTGGAGAGCAGCAATGCTGTTTTTCTTTTATAATTTTCCAATAGTCTGCATCGCCACCATATGTGGTAATGAGTGCCTGGCTCGGTCAGACATCTCCAACATAAGTTGTTCGAGTTCTCATGAAATTTAGCTAATCTAGTTGGCACTAAGTACTAAGGAGTTTAAAAAATAGTTCGTGAAGGTTGATGCAGTGGACTGCCTTTCTAGTGATAGACCAAGTTCTGAACCATGATTCAATTGAGAAAGTTAAGTTAATTTCATCCTCCCAGCGTAGAAAAGCTTTAGGTTTCTCCATTAACTCATTAGATTCAATAAATCTGAGGATTCTAGATATCATTTTATTTGTTGGCCCAGCTGTAAGTATTTTTTCCCAGGCTTTTGGCTCTGCTATGGTATTTGACAGAAGAAAGGACTTTACCCTGAGGTAATTAAAGAGTTCCTTAGGTGGAAGACCAAATTTGTTGCTAATAGTTGGAAAAGAGGCAATTTCTCCACCGATATAAAGGTCCTCGATATGATGTATTCCCCTATTAATCCATAGCTTTAGATCAAGATCGTTCACACATAAGGAAACAATCTGAAGTAAGGCTTTCTTGGACACTACATCATTAATTTTCAATGTTTTTTTGATTCGAAAAAAGGATGTCATAAGATCTTTAATTAATGTTGATGTTATGTTGAGCTTTTTAAAAACTTTTGACGTTAGCCAGCACAGCATAGCAGGATCTATGTTATTGCATCTTTCCTTTTCGATTCTGGTCCAGCAGAACGCTGCCTATACAAACTTCAGCTGCTGCCTGCTCCTATGAAGTGACGGATGGAGACTGTGATATGATTGGCTGGGTGACTCTGCCTGCTTTTTACCTATGCTGTTTTAACTGTTTTTTACATGGGATATCGTTTTTTAACTTCTTCTATGTAAGCTGCTATATGTGGGGGGGGAATTAAAATTGTTTACATTTGACACTGCAACGTTTGTTTCTCACTCCTGTTGTGTCCTGCTCCACGAGTATTCCATCGATTATCTATCCAGTGGATGTGGGGATTTTGGGACTCAGAGTCTGCACGCCTTATACACCCAGAGCCGGTCCTATAGGCTCTGTAGAGTGTGAGTACAATTCTTTAGGGGGAGATATTTATTTTCCTTATATTCACAATACTGCACAATTTTGTATATATTTTTTTCTTCTCTTTTATATACATCTAAAAAAGGCTGGATTTTCGCCTATATATCTCTGATAAGTATTTATTTTATTATATCCTGCACAACACTTTATTACACGATATTCACTATTTTGTGCTAATTGGAGGAAAATGCACTAGTGTTTGCTGAATAATTTTGTTTGTCTGCACATTATATATAGCGCTTGTCACTTTATCTGCATTGGTTTTTAATTTAGGCATTTGCTTGCAATTTTGCCAATACAATGTATAGATTATTTCTATGATGTGGCAGGAAGACTTGTACGCGATAAAAGGAGAAATCAAAGAAACACAAGCGAAAGTAACCGCCCTCAAAATGACTCCGCAGGCAGTGCAACCACATTGCAATCAAAATACTGAAGTTACAGCATCACTAATACAGAGAGTGCACACTATATACAAACAGGTCGTAATTTTAGATTCAAGGACCCGACATGTAAACATTTGCTTACACAGGATTCATGGAAGGAGCAGGGCCCGCTGTTTACCGGCCTTACCTGCTCAGCTTTGTCACACTCGTGATCACAGTTAATGTGCCTAATACTGTGACCGACCACTTCAGGGTGGTCGTCAGGTATACTATAAGACATAGTGGTGCTGCTACATAGCCCAACTATCAAAGCCATTGAACATCCAATGGATACCGAACAGTTACTTACAGTACGTGTTTGGACGATCCTGCCCTATAAACCACTAGGCAAAACAACTAAAGCTCATTGGAGACCTAAAAACTCCCAGACTGCTAACAAGAGAGAGCACTGTTTTAGTTGATGATAGGCTACTTCTGTGGGGCAGCTCTAGTATTTTATACAAACGAGCCACAATGTTGATATGATAGATAATTTTTACTAGAATTTCATATATATTCACTCGTTATTTATTGCAGAAAATTAAAAATGTAATATATTTACAAAGTCCATTCAGTAGATAAATGATATGTCTTTATGTGAACTCATCCGCTACCTGTTATGGTATGTGATAAGACATTATCATCTGTGTTTCTTTTTCTGTTTACTCATGACTCAATAAAACCTATAATTAAAAAAAAAATTGCAAGGAGAAAAAAATTGCAAAATAGAAATTGTAAATTAATTTACTGACACATGATGCTATTAAAATGTCATATTCAATTCGAACACAGTACTTATCAGGTTGCAGCATCCTCAAGATGATGCACATTAAATACTTAGTGTCAGCTGTTAAAAGTTTCAATTATCACTTCGGAATGAAAAAGTTCAGTGTTGTTGGATAGTGTTTATAGTCTTGGTCCTCCGCTGTACAAAATACGTCTTCAGATAGAAAAGAGAAAAGTCGCTTATATCCGCCACCTTGGTATCGATAATCCAAAGACTGTGGACTTTCAAAACAAAGAGGAAGGAAACACACGTCACTTGTGTGATTATAGTAAAATCAACTTTATTCACACACACAAACGTGTATACGTACAAATGCAAGATGTTAATAGACATATGAACAAACGCCATCCACAGCCTCAATACACTGCAACAGAAGTGCTCTGCATTACTCCATTTGGTAGCTGCACTAGTCACTAGCGCCTCTTTCCAAAACTCTGCCCGAAGCATTATGCTACTTCCTAATGAAGAAGTGTGGATCAGAAACAGGCAAAGACAATGTCATACATAGCAAAGCACAGGCTGGGCGGAAATCGGGATGAGTTTATAAACTATCTGATGTAAAGACTTGGAGTAAAGTAATGTCAGATGAGAGCTGAGGCGTGCACAGGAATCAGTCAAGAAGCAAACTAACAACAATTAACAATCCTATAGCGCAGGTACCAGCAAATTGCAGAGTGAGCATTTTAAATTCTGTCTGAATTGACTGGAACAACCCAACAATATTGGGAGTTGATGTATTCAATATAATATATTAACTAGTCCCCCTAAAAGACAGCGTGGCCTCAGCTAAGAGCACCTTTATATACTAGTGGATCTGAGCAAAGAGTTGACCTTGTGCAAATGCTGGCACCTCAGTCAGCTGAGCAAATGATGGCACCTCATTTAATACAAGCCCTTTTACAGCTGACAGTTCAGCGTGGCAGTTTCAGCTCTGAACTCTCAGAGGTGTATGATAGTACAGGTGGCCTTTTCACCACAGCAGTGTAAACTGAACTGTCAGCACTTGCAAATAAACATTAATATCCCCCCCCCCAATAAAGTAACCGCCCCTAAAAGTAACCCCAAACAATAATACTAACCAGTGAACTGTGCGATGAACTGTCCCGCGCCAAATGTCTCGTGATGAACTGTTCATCACACTGAATGTCTCACGTTGAAGCAGCTGCGAGGAAGCAGCCGCAATATACTGTCACATCCCTGCTGTGATATGCCACCAATAATGTATGTATTATAATAGTAATAGCAAAATATAAATAAGGAAGGACATAATAGTACCCATGCAGAAATAGCTATAACAATCAGCTGACCGCAGAAAGCTTGAAACATTCAAAACTTTCTGTCGCTTTTGAGTACTTACAGATACATTTGGTAAAAATGTATATGTCAATCTGTTTGCATCCAAATTATCTTTGCAGAACAGAGGCATCTTGACACAGCAGAAGAAAACAATGCTTATATATCTCTCCTCTCAGTCTTAACCCCCTAGTGACATGACCTTTTGACCTTGTCTTTCCTTTAGTGACAAGGGCTGTTTTGACATTTCTGGGGTGTTTGTGTTTAGCTGTAATTTTCTTCCTGCTCACATACTGTACCCACACAAATTATATGTTGTTTTTATCATCATAAGTAGGGCTTTCATTAGATACCATTATGTTCATCAGATCCTATAATTTACTACCAAAAAAATCATAAAATATAATGAAAAAATACAAAAACACTTTTTCTATCTTTGACCTAAAAAGTAATTTAAACAAATACATTCATTAAAAAAGCCTGTCTGTTTCTAAATTTTGTCCCGAGTTCAGAAATATGCTTGTTTCCATGTTTTTATGCATTTTTTTGCGTGTTAAAGGGAAAACAATAAAAATAGTGACCTCTTGACCCCAACCCAAACCCTAAATTTAACCCTTACCCTAAATTTAACACTAACTCTAACCCTTATGCTAAACCTTAATTTATTCTAATTTTAATTTAATTGTAACCCTATCCCTTATGCTAACCGTAATTTAATTGTAACCCTAACCCTAGATTTTAGTTAATTAAGTTTTTTTTTTGCCCCTAGGGGCAGTCAAGCAACAGCATCCGAGCGACGGAATTGAATTTTTTTTCACATCCGACACTCTACCCACAAAAGGGCAGCAGCCATATTGGAGGTTATGCCTAATGCCTCGATATCGAGACAATAGAGCAGCACCGTCAGAGCGGTTTTCGAAATCGTTAATCGCGAAAACAACTTGTTCCACCGCAGGACGTGCCAGGCACGTCCATTGTCGGCAACAGAGTTGCCAGCTGGACATTGCTGACACATCCATTGTCGAGAAGGGGTTAAGGACAACTGTATGCAAATAATTTACTTCTGTTTAATTGAAAGATTGCATCATATGTAGAAATTTTACATATCAATTCTATAATGAAAAAAGTACTTTATTAAGCTTTCTTTGCTCTGTATAGGGCTGGCAAGTTGTTTGGGATCATGGGTCAGATCTTCATTTATTTTTACTTAAGATGAAACCAGAGCTGACCCAAAGTTCTAAACAACATGTTGGCCGTCTGACAGAACTATATGGAACAAAGAGGACTCAGTAATGTAGTTTGTATTCATTCATTAAATATTCAACACTTGATGCTTTCTTTCAATTAAGGATGTTATTTATTTTACCTACGGTTGTCCTACTATAAAATGTCGATCTTTACAAATCATGATAGGATTTTGACTGGATATGGTCTGCTTCTGTCCGTGATGTACGTGACTGATTCTCTTTATTCTTTTATTTGATTTCCAGGCAGGTTATTGTTTAAATAACAGCTGCTAGGTATTATATTTTATTCTCATGTTTGGTAATTACGTATAAAAAAAACCCTGATGTCATGTAACAATAAAACAGACTGTCCCATTTCTCTGTGGTTAGCTATGATTTTGTGTATGTAAACTGTTTCCTAAGAAGAATAAACAGAATATTTGCTAGAAATGAAATGACATAATCTCTGTAATTTTTTTGCTTTCTTTTTTTAAAAATGGGTCCGGAGGCCCGGACCAACGGATTTTGAGGACCATATACGGCCTGCGGGCCTGACACTGCACACCACTGCTCTACATACTGTGTATAAGCAATGTTTAGGTGATACAGTCCCTTTAAATGCAATCAACAAATGCAAGTATGTAGTGAGCTTAAATAGAACAGATTTCCAATTAGAATTGTAGCTTAGTTCATCAAAAGGTAACTAATGCTTACAGTTATTTACACATACAAGCTCATATTTACACATACATGCACACAGTCATATACCCATACAAGAATGCAGTCACCTTTCAGGAAATCAGGCCAGAGAAAAAATCTAGGAGCCAGACAATGGCACATCAATCACGCTGACAGTTACATACACATGCAGAGAGACAGTGATACACACACACGGAGACAAAGAGACAGTCACACACACAGAGACAGACAGTCACACACACAGACAGTGATACGTAGAGCCAGTGATACTTTTACTCTGTGTCCTTACTCCCTGCTGTATTAACTCATTACAGGAGAGGGGGCAATTCTTCTGCAGCCAGGTCTGTGCCTTTCTTACATGCATAGACCACCTCCTCTTGTAGCCCTGTGGAGCATTGGGATGTAACGAGACACCCAGCGATCAGAAAGAGTGCATTCCTCGAGGGGGTGGAGCTTGCAGTCTGTGGCATGCAAACACTTAGCTCCCTTGCACTGCACTGTGGAAACAAAATGCGGCAGTGGGTGCCACGTGGATGACTGCCCTGGCACAGCAGGGCTAAATGTAAAAAAAAAACAATAAATGGAACTGCAAATCTCGGGCATCGGCCAATAGGAATTGCACATCCCTGCACTGCCCAAGTGTGTATACACCCAAATTTTCCCAGCAGAACATTGTCCAAAGCATCATACTGCTTCTGCCGGCTTGCCAGATGTCAGTGGTCATAATGTTATGGCTGATCTGTGTCACAATCCCTTTTTGCATTTTTCATACAACTTTGAACATAGTATCCATGGGCAGGGACATAAATAAAGAGGATGCTTGATGTTGAGAAAATGTTTTGTTAATGGTACTATTTTAAAGAGGTACTCCTATTATGCACCATTAATAAGATGTTCACCCTTAAGGGTCTACTCAATCAAGAGACCATTGCAGGGAATTGCGACAGGAACGTTAAACTTAAGGCCAAAGTAGTGAGTTTGAAAAACAGCTGCATTGGAGAATTTTTCCAACTTGGCTACATTGACCTTTCAAAGTTCTTAAAAAGAAAATATCTTTTGAGCAGTGCTCTTCACCGGAATATTGATATTAGACTTCCGAAGAAAGGAAAACATCTTTTGAATAGTGTTCTTTAGAAGCACCATTGCATACCTTACAACTTCTGCCCCTGGTGAATCAGGACATTGGGGGAGAAAGTTCAGAGGTCATGTGTCGCTACCACGGATGTTTGGTGGCACTGTTACTCAAACTGACAGCGCTACTGTACACGTGTACGATGCTGTGGACACGCAGTATGCATTCTCCAGTGTCCCAAAATGAGATCGCAACTGTAGGTTTGCAGTCCCGAATCCCGCTTAACTCTGTCCCGAAAAAAGCAGTGGGGCAGAGCTTACATCTGAGACTGTCCCGCACAATGCAGGACAGCTGGAAGTCACGCCATTGTAGTCTTCTGCCTGATTAAAATGTTTAGAAGGGGTTTCGTCCCTCTTTAATGATTATTATTAATTATTCCCTTTCAATTGTTTTTTTTTACAACCTGTTGTACATTGTAAAGATAAGTCCAATAGGATAAAACTGAATATAAATGGTAAAAACTGATATTCATCATTATACAATCCGAATAGTATATATAAATAAATGTAATTCCTTCTAGATTAATACCAACGCTTGTAAAACTCATATGTCCATATGCTGAACATACCAAGGGGATAGTTTAATTATAAATGTGATTAATATTGAACGCACACCAGTGGCTGCTCTAAAAGTTCAGTCAAATCAATATTAGTTTGCTAACTTTTTAAATTAAAAGACATTAGTGATTGCAAAGTGCATGGTTTAAAAAAGATTAAATATAGTTGCACATACTACAGATGTGATAGGCCTGATACAAATCTTTTAAATCTAGTAGTAGTTCACAGAGTACAGAGTAAATGGATTTATGGTTGCATGGCATCATAATTAGAGTTTAATGCATTAAAGCAGTAATATTTCCTTCATTTATTTTAAAAATGTAACTTTGTTTGTACTCTGTGATCTTATGTGTGCTTTTATGATTCATTTATTTAACCGTAGTAACCCCAAGTAATTGTTTATTTTCGTTGCTGTTTGCACTACTAGGAAGATTCTAAAAGAGGATGACCCTGTAAGGGTTAGATCAAATAAGAAGGCCTGTATAAAAAAAAAGGAGGAGAGTCAGTGTTTGGTACATTGCGCATTAACCCTAAAGATGTTCACTCACGCATCTATGGCCATTGCATTTTGTACTTGTTTAATTATAAGCGATGTCTTAATATGACATTTGAGTTGTTGTCAGGGGAGGGCTTGCAAGAAGGGCAATTTACCCCTTCATTGCTCTCTGTCCTGACTCAGTAGGCGATGGTTGCACCACTTTTCACTTTCTGAGTGTTTAGGCTGTGTAGCCATTTTCTTCAGATGAGGCTTTGGCTGAGATCAGTAGTTTAGGATAGAAAGCACCAAGGTCAGGTATGCTCAGTATAATGGCCTTTCACACAGACCGCATCAGCATGCACTTGTGTGAGAGGAGAGTCCCTCTCTGTCTTCACCATCACAGACTTTCTCTCCCCTCTGGATTTCTGGATTTGAGGTAGACTGGAACTACCTGGTGTTCGGACATTTCCTCTGGGAATTCAGATTTTACCATTGAGTGAGCCACGCATGCTCGTGATCACTAAAATCACTGATTAGACAGCTCAGAGGAAATTCAGACTACCGGCCACCGAGCATTTTGGCAAAGTCATTTTTACACTCTTTGTTAAATTGTATACAATACACAAGGGGTAAATCTTAAAAAAAATTCAAAAGAAACCCCTATCTTTCCTTAAAAAAACAATATATTATATGTGGGGATTTATTAAAATAGCAAGCTTACACTTTAATTTAAACCCACACATAGCTAAAGTAGAAAAAAAAAGCTATTGTCCAGAACGGAGATCAAAACAAAGGAAACCATTGTCTTGAATGTGTTAACATATGTCTTGCCTGTCTTTTTGTGTCTATCTCTGATGATAACAGGTGGGTTGATGAAATGTCGCCCCGTGGGTCAAACAACAACAACAAAAAATAGACTGGAATGCCACTGCTTCAACGCAGGAAACTAGAAGGAGTGAAAGCACCTTGTCCTTGACTTGGAAAAAGGAAACGGTTGGAGCTCACATATAGGGTAAAAGCATCAAACAATACCCATCCATGTGCGTCTGTGCAAAAATATGTAAATCCTTTATTGCGAAAAAGTTAAGAACAGCTGTTTTTAACTTCTTCGCAATAAAGGATTTACATATTTTTACATGGATCGGCATTGTTTACTGCCACCATTTGGACATAACTATTCTACTGTTGTGCTTTCCTTCCCTATGTCCATTCATTTTTTTCTATGGGGTTCGGTAGTGTCCCCTTCCTCCCCACCAGCGTTACACCCTGCCTGAACGTATTCTATTGCTCCTCACCATCCTGACTGTGTACCAAATGGTTTTCCCTACCGCTACAGCCTATTTTGTGCAGTGTATTTTACCAGCCTGGCAGTCTTTGTTGTGAGATTTCTGCTTTCTGTCCAATAGCCAAGGCAGGTAGCTGAGTGTTAGAATGGTCAGGCAAGCTTGGTCAGGGTTGGAGAGATCAGGAAAGTCCAAAAACAAGCCGGGGTCAATATCAGGAGGTTTTGGTTAATCCTCTCAGTTTGCCCATTCGTTTGTGGATGTATGCCATAGATAGCCATCTTCTATTTAGAGTCCTTTACAGAATTCAGCCCAGAAGCAGGAGGTAAACTGGACACCCCAGTCCAAGAGGATGGAGTTAGGCATTCCATCAAGGTGGAAGATGTAGTTAGTAAACAGCTCTGCGGTTTTGGCTGCTGTGGGTAAACCTGATAACAGGAGGAAGTGAGCCATCTTTGTTAATCTGTCAACCTCTACCATGATGGTATTGTGTTGGTGTGACATGGGAGGTCAACAATGAAGTTGACAGTTCTCTCCAGGGTTGTTTGGGTACCGGTAAGGGTTGAAGTAGACCAGCGGGTCTGGCATGATACCCCTTGGTACGAGCACAGGTGGTGCAAGATTGCACATGATTATGAATCTCCTTTTTCATGTTGGGCCACCAAAAAGAACATTGAGCTAAGTCAGAAGTCTTTCTCACTCCACCATGGTTCAGAAGTCTTTCTCACTCCACCATGGTCAACCAGTGGATGGTTGTGTACAGATGTGAATACTTGGTTTCGGGCTTGGTAGAGTACGAAGATATGATTCTCTCTGTATCATATACCTGTTCCAAATGGAGATGGGGGTCTTCTGGGGAACCTAGAGCTTTGTGGCTGTGTTTTCATATATGGGACAAGAGGGTAGTTTGGAGGGCAAGAAAATGGCAAGGTTGAAGGACAGTAGACATTGAAGAGTCTTCTTCCTTGGGGTCTTCGTGCATTCGAGACAGTGCATCTGCTTTAACGTTTTGGACACCGGGTCAGTAGGTAATGTGGAGTTGAAACCTGGTGAAATACAAGGCCCTTCTGGCTTGTCGGGGACACAGCTTCCGTGCGGAGATACTC
This sequence comes from Pelodytes ibericus, assembly GCA_036172795.1. Lineage (NCBI taxonomy): Eukaryota > Metazoa > Chordata > Amphibia > Anura > Pelodytidae > Pelodytes > Pelodytes ibericus. The sequence goes on along the minus strand of CM069861.1, from coordinate 102,233,935 downwards.
CAGATTCCGATGAGAATGGCTAGTAGTTCTGGATCCCCCACGTTGTAGTTTACCTCAGCAGGCCTGAGGCGTCTTGAAAAATAGGAGACAGGGTGCAGGAGATCCTTCTCTCCATGTCTTTGGGAGAGGATGGCTCCAACCGCTGTTTCTGATGCGTTCACCTCCATGAAGTATGCTTTTTTATGGTCTGGAAGGGCGAGTACTGGGGCGTGGGTGAACCTTTGTTTGAGATTATCGAATGCCTGTTGAGCTTGAAGTGTCCAAGCCTGGATGCCTTTCTTCGTTAGGGAAGGTTGCACTACTTGAGAGAAACCATTAATGAATCGCCTGTAGAAGTTGGCGAATCCCATGAACCTCTGAACTTCTTTGACAGAAGTTGGTGTGGGCCACTGGAGAATGGAGGAGACTTTCTTAGGATCCATCGCTATGTGGTTTCAAAGATGCACTTCTCCAGTTTGGCGTACAGATTATGTTCTTAAAGACGGGTGAGTACACGAGTCACGTTTCTCCGGTGTTCGAGTAGTGAGGAAGAATACACCAGGATGTCATCCAGATAAATCACGACAAACAAGTCCAGCATATCCCCAAATACATCGTTAAGGAAGTGCTGGAAGGTGGCTTGTGAATTGCATAGGCCGAAGGGCATTACTAGGTACTCAAATTGCCCATATCTCGTCTGGAAGGACAACTTGTTGATTATGTCTCAGGACATATCAACGCTACGTCTTCATCTCTTCTGGACTTTAAATCTGTTACAGGATCTGGCTTCCCTCATAAATTGGGAAAAATCCTCTCGACCCCGTCCCAAAATCTGGAATTCCTGGGCTTTATGATCAACTCTATTCAGGGTTTGTTGTTTCTGCCTCCTTCCGAGGTGAAGTCTATTACAACAGAGATCAAGAAAGTCTTACCATTTCTGCTAATTTCGAATCAACACTTGGCTTGCGTCATCGGTCTGTTTCCAGCATCGATCCAAGCCCTATTCCCTGGACCATTACCTTATTGTGCCCTCCAGCATTTGAAGATTTGTTCTCTGCAACGTAGATTGACATACGATCAGATGGTCCCAGTGTCATCAGACGTGAAAGAGGAGTTGGACTGGTGGCTTACAAACATGGAGGTTTGGAACAGAAGAGTGATCTTTGGCACCACTCCAGATCTTATTGTCGACTCCAATGCCAGTCTGACAGGTTGGGGTGCGCAATGCAGGAGTTCATCCACAGGAGGTTGTTGGTCTCATTCTGAAATGAATTTGCACAAAGTCCTTGGCTTTGTCTCATCAGGCGACAACACCTTGAAGTTTCTGCACAACGTATGTAGAAGTGTGGGTGTCTGGATGAGGAAATAAGAAGCTTTGTGACTAGTGTTTTTTTTTTCACAAAGCAAGTCTATGATAAAGAAAGGTATGCTTGTCCTTTAAATGAATAAATAAAGGAGCTTTTTTTTTTTTTTTACTTATCCTGTTTTAAACTGTTATATTCACTTTGTGCAGCACACCCTAATACAGACATGAGGTTTTATTAAACAGGAAGAAGGAAGTATTAATGGCATCAAAAGGTAATATATATCACCCCCCCAAAGTGCTCAGACACATTACAATAGATAACGGGTGGCCCACAGGCCGCACCTCTGAGCCGCTCCAACAAAGTGTGCACCGGGATGTCAGTGGCAACCGGAGCTCCTCTGGGAGAAAGCTCTGCTCCTCTGACCCTGTTGGAGCACCGGGTGTCAGTGACAACCCAATGCTCACATGGAGAATAGGAGCCCACAGATGGAACAATCCCCCTCCCTGCAGATAAAAGGTAAACGAGCAGGGAGGAGGAATAAACAAGATAACTGTATTTATTTAAGAAGAGAAGCACAAACACAAGAAGCAATGTCTATGTCTGTGGAACTGTGACTCAGTGTGTGTGTGTGTGTGTATGGAAGTGTGACTTTGTGTGTGAATGTGTGCAAATGTGACTCTGTGTGTGTGTGTGTGGAAGTGTGACTGTGTATTTGTGTCTTTGTATGCACGTGTGAATGTGTGTGCATTTGATATGAGGTTTTTATATAAATATATATCAACACACACACGTGTATATATAGGCTTTCATTGCTTATGTGTTAAAGGTGTTCCAATGATGCCTCGATCGAGGCATCATGCAACACCCTTCTCTGCCCCCCTAGGTCACCGCAATCACCTGGTGATTGCAGGTGCCGAATTGAAGAGGAGCATGCTCCTCCAATTCGGCGTGCCCAGTAGAGAGCAATGGAAGTGATAAAAAATAAAATCTCTTCTGTCACTCTGAAACTGTTGCTTGACTGCCCCTAGACTCAGTCAGCAACATTACAGTTAAAATATATATATATAAATAAAAGAAAAAAGCTAACTCTAGAAAAACTAATCCTAGATCTAGGGTTATGATTACAATTAGGGTTAGGGTTACAGGTGGGTTAGGGTTACATTTATGGTTAATTACAGGGGTAGATTAAGGGATGGGGGTAGGTTTAGGGTTAGGGATAAATTTAGGGTTGGGGTCAAAAAGTCACTGTAGAAGAAAATGGTTAGGAAACTACTATTGATTATTGCCTTATTACTTGAAATAAAACAAAAAAAAACATGAAAAAATAGGTATTTCTAAACTCAGGACAAATATTAGAAACTATATAGACGTTTTTTTTACCGTTTGTAATTGTTTTTAAAAACAAATCAGGTCAAAGTTAGAAAAAGTGATTTTTGGCATATTTTCATCATATTTTATATTTCTTTTATAGTAAATTATAAAAATACCGTATTTGCTTGATTATAAGACTGAAATAAAAGTCTGAAAAAACGACCTTGTCTTATAATCGGGGTCATCACATTTTCAGACCTCAGATCAGCCCCACTTACCTCCAATGACCCTTGCTTGCCTGCCTCCTTGCCTGTCAGCTAGCCAGCTGCCACCTCCGGAGCTCCATGGAAGTGGATGCAGAACAAAACGGTAAAAAAAAAGAAACGGAATCACGTGAGCGCTGCGTGACCCCCGTGACCCGCGCTAGGAGCTGAAACTTTATCTGTAGTGAGCTCGAAGACAGGCTCACTACAGTTAAAGTCTCAGCCCCTAGCAGAGTCACGTGGGTCTTGCAGCGCTCACATGACTCCGCTTCTTTTATGAAGTTAATGCTGCATGATGCAGCATGCCATAATATAGCCCTGCCTACCAGTTTGTAGTTCATTGATGGGGAACACATCAATGAACTACATTTCCCATGATTCTCAGACTGCCTTAAGGGTGACTGAGAATCATGGCAGATGTGGTTCCTACAGATGTGCCACTCATCTCTGAGCCACTGACGGATAAGCAGGTCTGTAATTTTAAAGTAAAAAAATAAATAAAGCACGTTACACATTTACACACAAATTACTACCCCTAGCCCTACCCCCCCAGTACTACCCCTACATTAGTGTTCACACATCTGTCTGAGTATAAAATGTTAAGTGTGCATTTGAGTGTAAGTGTGCATATGAGTGTAAGTGTGCAAATGAGTGAGTAGCAGATTTTACTGTAAGTGTGCATATGAGTGAATGTCAGAGTAGTTGGGCATATGAGCGCGTGTCATAGTGTAAGTGTGCAGGTAAGTGCATGTTAGAGTGTGAGTGTGCATATATCATAAGTGCTTGTCAGAGTGTAAGTGCGCTTATGAGTGAGTGTCAGTTTCACTCATATGGCCCATTTCATTCAACAGTACACCGTATGTACATTACTCCAAAAAAGTACAGTAATGCTGGTAGTGTTTAAAGGTACTGGTACGTAACGTACCATACGTTTATTTGGAATAAAAATAACATTAACGTAAAAAAACACTTTAGAGATACACATGATATACAGTAACAGAATAGCATGACTAGTGTCTTCTTTTTGTGTTGGTTTTACAGTACCAGACAGCAAACCTGCCATCCCCTATCATACTGGTATTTTATTCTACACTTTAAATTGCCATCATGTCTTCCACTCCGTCCACATCCAGAGGAGAGTGTCCAAGCGACCGTGCAACTCCTTCAACATCTAGAGGAGACTGTTCAAGTGGCCTGGCAACTCCCACATCCAGCGGAGAGTGTTCAAGAGAGGCACCGGTAGAGAAAGCAAAAAGAAAAGCTACTGGTAGCAAATTCATGCGTAGAAGCTACAATGCCAATTTTAAAATTATGGTCATCAATGAGGCAGAAGAAACCAACAACTGTGTCGCTGCCAGAAAGTACGACGTCACTGAGTGTAATGTCAGGCGATGGAGGGCACAGAAGACAGAACTCCTGAATGCGCATTCCACCATAAAAGATTTTCGAGGCCCTAAAGTTGGGAGACATGAAGAAGTTGACAAACGGGTAGCTGAGTTTGTCACTGAAATGTGTAGCAAAGGCTAGCCTGTTACCAGAGAAGCTATGCAAATAAAAGCTCTGGAGATTGCAAGAGAGTTAAAAATAACGGAATGTAAAGCTAGCATGGGATGGTGCAGAAGGATGATGCTGAGAAATGGTTTGGCTTTGAGGCGACGCACAACCTTAGTACAAAGGCTGCCAAATTACTTCAGTGAAAAACTCCTCTCTTTCCAACGCTTTGTGATCACTCTGAGGAAAAAGCATGCATATGCTCTCAATCAGATCTGTAATGCTGATCAAACACCAGTGTTTTTTGACATGCCAAGCAATGTAACAGTGCACAAGAAGGGAGAGAAGTCAGTCCTCATTAAATCCACTGGCAATGAGAAATCCACAATAACAGTTATGCTGGCAGCACTTGCAGATGGAACAAAACTTCCACCATACATTATCCTGAAAAGGAAAACCATGCCGAAAGAAACCCTGCCATCAGGAGTGATAGTCAGAGTTCAAGAGAAGGGGTGTATGGAAGAAAGCCTAGTTCTAGACTGGCTTAAAGTTGTTTGGGGAAGACAGCAAGGAATCCACTGCAAGAAAAGAGGAATGCTTGTCCTTGATGCATTCAGAGGACATTTAACCCCACATGTTAAAAAGCAGGTTTCAGAGATGAACACTGATTTGGTCATCATCCCTGGAGGTATGACCTCACAGTTACAAGTGCTGGATGTTGTGGTTAACAAGCCATTTAAAGACCATTTAAGAAGGCAGTACAACGCATGGCTCCTTTCTGATGATTATGCTCTGACTGCAACAGGAAAAATGAAGAAGCCTTCCATCAGTCTTTTATGCGAATGGGTACTTCATGCCTGGAGCCTGATTTCTGCTGACAGCATTGTTCTGGGCTTCAAGAAATGCTGCATTACTAATGCCACAGATGGCACAGAGGATGATATCTTGTGGGACACACCACAGAGCAGCACTGCTAACACAGGAGACGATGAGGAGGAGGAAGATGATGATGATGACAATATCATTCCAGTTATCATTGATTAAAAAAAGAAGAAAACTGTTGTTTTTCCCTCTGATAGTTTTTATTTAAACATGTTTTTATGTTATATGTTGCAGATAATCTAGTTTTTACATGTTTTAACGATTAAACAATGCTTTATGGAAAAAAAATCCCCCATATGGTAGTCTTATATTCAGGCCTTAACTTTTTTTTTTCCTAATAATATCCAAAATGTGGGGGTCGTCTTATAATCAGGGTCGTCTTATAATCAGGGTCGTCTTATAATCGAGCAAATACGGTAATGGTATCAAAATAAAGCCCCATCTGTCCTTTAAAAAATGAAATATAATTTGTGTTGGTGTATTTTACAAGAAGAAAGAAATTAAGAATTAAGCAAACGTATGACAAAAATAAAAGAATTCTGGTCTTCAAGGCACATTAAATGCAGCATAGAACTCTGTCACTACAGGGTTAAACTGGATAGCACCTTTGTTTGCCAAGTGCAATACTTTCTACAGCTTTAGTTATATAGCTATATAATATGGTGCCAAAAATTATATGAAAAATATTTGTATACATTTGTATAATTCTGTTATGTGATATATTACATTTTGCTTTATATTGTACAAATATTTTACTGTAAAACCTACCATTAATTTGATTCAGATAAAATATGGCTTTAACTAGGTAGGAATCAACTAGGTAGGAATAAAGATGATCAATGAAGCTCTTCATTTAAAAAAAAAAAAAAAAAAGTTTAAGCAGTGCTAATGAGCATAGAAAGTATAGAATGTTTGTTTATATTCATCAACTGTACATAAGAAGTCACATGCACAAAGGTTTTGGTGCATCTTCCATAAAATAGACAAGCTTGTTATTTTGATATATATTTTTTTGGTATTACAGGATTGTGCACATGTGAAAAGTTTACGTGTTATTGATCACTAATGATAGTTCTGTAGAAGCTTAATTTACAGTTAACTGTACAGTTATCTACATTTGTTATTTCATCTCCATTCAGCGATATTCCTTTAAAGTCACTCAAGTCTGTTAAAGTCTGTCAGCACACAACCATCAGACATCAGAAAAAATACTGTATTATATACTAACCCCTTAGTGACAAAACATGTTGACCTTGACTTTCCCTTGGTGACTAGGGCTATTTCTACATTTCTGGGGTGTTTATGTTTAGCAGTAATTTTCTTCTCTCTCACATACTGTACCCACACAAATGATATGTTGTTTTTATCATCATAAGAAGGGCTTTCATTAAATACCATTATGTTAATCGTATATTATAATTTACTACAACAAAAATAATAAAATATGATGAGAAAAAAAAAACACCTTTTCTGACTTTGACCTAAAATATAATTTACCCCGTCTAAAGAGATTCTAAATGTTGTCCCAAGTTCAGAAATATGCTTGTTTCCATGTTTTTCTGCAGTTTTTTGTGAGTTATGGGGCAAAAAACAGTGTTTTTTTCCTATATTGACCTTTTGACCCGAACCCTAATGCTAAATCATAGGCCTATGATTAAGTGCCAGTTGGCACGAAACACATAAGGCGAGCCCCTTCCTCTCGTTTCCATGCTGCATTTTTTCACATTTTGTCGGATCCTTATTTAATAAATTTGATACATCGTTTCATCGTAAGAAGGAGTGCAAGCGTCTTTGTCGTTTTTTTCCTTAACAGTCTTTACAAAACAACAGGCCATTACTGGCTTCAGTTTTAGTCTATATGACTGAAATAAGTAGCCCATACACACTAGCTATATCTGCTGATATAGTAGAGTATTATGTTTTAATTTAATTAAATGGTTCCATGGATCAACATGCTATATCTGTGTTGAATGTAATCTCTTTAACCTGTTGGCACTGATTTACTATGAAATAGAACAATTCTAAATTAAACTTTATTTTTTTTAAAATGTTTTCACCAATTAAACGCGGCAATGAATAACTGATTTCTATGTGCTGATACATGCTTAAATTTAAAACATACAAAAAATGATCCATAAGAGTATTTGCATTCTAGTAGGGAGTATTGTAGATCTCCCAATATTAACTTATCTGGCATCTCACGAAGTATGAGTGTGCCCATAAGTAACTTTACAAGTATTAAGTAGCGCTCCATCTTTCTAATCCTATTTGAATCTGGCTACTACCATTTTCCCTCAACACTACAGTCCTCACTCTTCTTTTCACTCCACTTTACATTCTCCACTGACCTCTTCCCACAGCATTTCTGCCCCCACAGCTCGCAAATCACCCAGCTTAAAATCCAAACTCCTTTCATATGCTGCATTCACAATTTTAAACCCCTCCAGGTTTATTTTGCTTGCTGCAGCCGCATGTATGCTGCTTCATGTTTAAAGTAATATAACCCCCTTGGGGGTTTGTGTTAATTAACCTGTCTGGGTGCCGTTTTTTTCACTTGGGTGACCCCCTAGTCAGTGTCTGATACCTGTGTTTTCATACCAGCTTACCAAAACATTTTTACTAATCATTTTTTTACATTAGAACTGTATCACCAAATGAATATATACAGATGTTGGGATAACCTCCCTCTCCGTGTGGGTAGGCTTTTCTCTAAGCTGCAACCGCATCCAAGGGTGGGCCCCACTGGGCAATGGGGTGAACCCTGTTACATTTCACTTTTCTTATATATACCTCCCCATTACATCTTTCAGATATCATTACTGAAAGAGTTACCACTTGTCATGGAAAGTGAGATGAATAACTCCATATCTAGGCCCTTCCGGCATGGCTCCAGTGGACCCTGGCTGCCTCTTTTCCAACGGCCCTGGCTGCTCTGCAGCAAACCTACCCCAACACTACTCAGGGTTCCCCTGAAGCTCCCTCTATTGCTGATTGCGGATCTGAAAGGATTCGTACCATTTTCATAATCTGACCCCCTCTAATAAAAGGTCCTGGTTGGACTCTCTTCCTCAAGGAAAGGGCGAGGCACCCCTCAAGAAAAGGGATAAGTCTGCCCCACTTTCGGGTACACTGAATACTACACCTGAACAGGCAGATGTGCCTTCTGGGGAAAAGCAATTTGAAACCCTTGATGAATATCAGGCTGGTTCCTCTAAGCATAAATCAACATGTCCACATATTCACCTAGCTAAATAAAGCTCAGACATCAATGACAATGAGGATGGTCTTCTGTGGGGATCGTTTTTAATTCAGGGCTGGTCGGCAGAGGGGCTGTGCCACCAGCAGAACTGCCTTCTACGCCATCAGCCCCCTCTACTCAGAATCTATGACACCCTACTGATTTCAGAACTGCACATTCTCCTACCGTTCACCATCCTACCGGGGTGCATCACAAGGCCATGGGTCGTCCTCCTTTCAGGCCAGATCAACATCTTATAAGGGTACGTCTTATTCTCCCACACAAATAATCACTGGCGGGGTTTACAGGAAATGTCTTCAGTTTTTCTGACAAGGTCATCTGTGGCAATTCACGTGCCTTCCGTTCAGCCTCAGCTCTGCACCTTGGTGCTTCACAAAACTTCCCAAGCCAGTTATGGAGCGCCTTCTCGCTTGCAGGGTCAACTATCATCATTTTCTGGACAAAATCTTGCTTGCGCTAGATCGGCCAATGAAAACAGAATCCATGAGTTTAATTCGGAATTAAAACCCACTCAATCTGTACAATTTCTGGGTTTCATCATGTACTCAGTGTCGGTTGTCCGCAAACGTTCTCAGTCAAAGATTTCCACCGCCTTCACAGTCCCTCTTGCGTCGCATGATTGTCTGCTCTCTGCCTCTATACAGGCCATTTTTTCTGGGGCCCTTGCACTCTCATTATGCATCTTCAGAAGGCTCATCATCTTCTGGTTCCAACGACTGGATTGTTTCCACTCTCGTACGATGCATCCTAGATTCAGATATCAGCTCCCTCAGATAGGGTGCGTTTTGTGAGGAGGTCTGTGGACACCGGAAGATGTCAAGTGACTGGATATGATCAGATGTTTCTTTTGTGATGGCCAGTTTCCTCTAAAACAGAACTCAATGTTCATTGGTCCTACACATTAGCACCTGTCCCCATCAGTCATTCTTGCCCTAAATCATCTCAGGGGCCCCTTCCACCTCAATCTGTTTGTATTCAGGGCAAACTGTGAAACACCAGTCTTCTTCAGCTGGATGCCAGACCTGGCTCCAGTCATTGCTTTTCCAGGGAGACTATGCCTTCCTGGTATCTGGCACAATATTACAGGCATCTTACTGGCACAATATTACTGGGCTCTGACTGGCACAATATTCCTGGTATCTGACTGGCACAATATTAATGGGCTCTGACTGGCACAATATTCCTGGGCTCTGACTGGCACAATATTCCTGGGCTTTGAATGTCACAATATTCCTGGGCTCTGACTGGCACAATATTCCTGGTATCTGACTTGCACAATATTACTGGGCTCTGACTGGCACAATATTACTGGGCTCTGACTGGCACAATATTCCTGGTATCTGACTGGTACAATATTCCTGGCCTCTGAATGTCACAATATTTCTGGGCTCTGACTGGCACAATATTCCTGGGCTCTGACTGGCACAATATTCCTGGGCTCTGAATGGCACAATATTACTGGGCTCTGACTGGCGCAATATTACTGGGCTCTGGATGTCACAATATTCCTGGTATCTGACTGGCACAATATTCCTGGGCTCTGAATGTCACAATATTACAGGCATCTGACTGGCACAATATTCCTGGTCTTTGAATGTCACAATATTCCTGGGCTCTGACTGGCACAATATTCCTGGTATCTGACTGGCACAATATTACTGGGCTCTGACTGGCACAATATTACTGGGCTCTGACTGGCACAATATTCCTGGTATCTGACTGGTACAATATTCCTGGCCTCTGAATGTCACAATATTTCTGGGCTCTGACTGGCACAATATTCCTGGGCTCTGACTGGCACAATATTCCTGGGCTCTGAATGGCACAATATTACTGGGCTCTGACTGGCGCAATATTACTGGGCTCTGGATGTCACAATATTCCTGGTATCTGACTGGCACAATATTCCTGGGCTCTGAATGTCACAATATTACAGGCATCTGACTGGCACAATATTCCTGGTATCTGACTGGCACAATATTCCTGGTATCTGACTTGCACAATATTACTGGGCTCTGACTGGCACAATATTACTGGGCTCTGACTGGCACAATATTCCTGGTATCTGACTGGTACAATATTCCTGGCCTCTGAATGTCACAATATTTCTGGGCTCTGACTGGCACAATATTCCTGGGCTCTGACTGGCACAATATTCCTGGGCTCTGAATGGCACAATATTACTGGGCTCTGACTGGCGCAATATTACTGGGCTCTGGATGTCACAATATTCCTGGTATCTGACTGGCACAATATTCCTGGGCTCTGAATGTCACAATATTACAGGCATCTGACTGGCACAATATTCCTGGTCTTTGAATGTCACAATATTCCTGGGCTCTGACTGGCACAATATTCCTGGTATCTGACTGGCACAATATTACTGGGCTCTGACTGGCACAATATTACTGGGCTCTGACTGGCACAATATTCCTGGTATCTGACTGGTACAATATTCCTGGCCTCTGAATGTCACAATATTTCTGGGCTCTGACTGGCACAATATTCCTGGGCTCTGACTGGCACAATATTCCTGGGCTCTGAATGGCACAATATTACTGGGCTCTGACTGGCGCAATATTACTGGGCTCTGGATGTCACAATATTCCTGGTATCTGACTGGCACAATATTCCTGGGCTCTGAATGTCACAATATTACAGGCATCTGACTGGCACAATATTCCTGGTATCTGACTGGCACAATATTCCTGGTATCTGACTGGCACAATATTACTTGCATCTGACTGGCACAATATTACTTGCATCTGAATGACACAATATTCCTGGGCTCTGAATGGCACAATATTACTGGGCTCTGAATGGCACAATATTACTGTCATCTGAATGGCACAACAATTATGGCATCTTAATGGTACAATAATACTGGTATCTTAATGGGCAAATTGGCTGGGGCATCTTAATAGTACAATATTACTGGTATCTGAATAGCACAATAATATTGGCATTTTAGTGGGAAAAATGTCTGTGGCATATTAATGGCAAAATAATACTGGCAAATTGATGGGCACATTGACTGTGGCATATTTAATGGACAAATGGTGTCATATTTTAACAGGCAAACTGTCTGTTGCATATGCAATGACAAATTGACTGTGGCATGTTCTCTGGGGAAAAATAACATGTACTATGGGGAAAAGTGACAATGTGGCTTTTTTCTGCATGGGCAGTTCAGTGGAACAAAGTGAAACTGTGGTATGTTCTGTTGGGCAAATTTACACTGTAGCATGCGAAATTGTGTGGGTTCAATCTAGGTGCAAGACAAGTGCTGTGGCTACTCTGTGGGGCTGTGTTAAGTCCTTTAGGTGCAATGTGGGTGCAGAAAAAGTGGATAAAAACAAGAAATGCAACTCTTTAATAACATTTTTATTACATATGAAAATAGTTGAATATAATATTAAGAAGTCCATATAAGTATATATGCTACTAGTGAGAGAGAGTGAGATGTGTATAGATATTTATAAATATATATGAACATATGTAAGTGCTCTCTAATATCTGTGTATATTTTTGTAATTTAAGTAATGAGTAGTTGTAGTGCAGTGTTGCATAGTAAGATGGTATACATATTGCAGCCATATATACACATTTTGTATCCAAATATACAGTTTATACACTGCAATTATACACGTAATTTTATTCAATGCAAGAAAAATGCTCACTGCAAGAAAAGACCAATTGTGTGTGTGCTTATTTTAATTTTTGTGTGTGTGTGTGTCGGGGGGGGGGGGGGGGGAGGTAACATTGCGATTGATGGAGTGATTGCATGCAGGGGAGGGGCAGGGTCCGGGGGGCCCAAGCAAATGCTTGCCCAGGGTCTAATAACTATTAAAGACAGCCCTGAATATTTGCCCACATCATGTGACGCTGATTTTGCTGATGTCACTTTCATAAAACCCCACAACGCCAATGTCACAAAATGTGCACTATGCCTTCTTGGTTACTGTTTTCAAATGTAAGTTTGTAGGATGTGATTGGGATAGATAAGACACTACAAAAGCACATCCATATAGTAATAAAAAAAAATATATATCTCTATTACATAGAATGCGGGACACATATTCTGACTTTCATAACCAATATGAGATGGTTGGCACTTGTTGTTCCAATGTGATAGATAATGTTGCACTGATGATACACAGCATAGAGGTTTTGCATAGCTGCTATTAAAAGATACAAATCATGATATAGTCTTTTAGAGCAGTTTGGTTGAAGTAATGTCTGTTTCATAATGTATTCTTTGGAATGGCAGTGCTCCAGCCTTGTAGGAGTATAAATGACAACATTATTAACAAAAATAATTTTAACGGTGCTGTAGTTTATGTATGTGGGTGTTTTTTTTGGATTGGAATCATGCAAACAACTTTAATATATCCTTATTTCTACTCTCTTATTCATTGGGAAAAACAATATACTCCACTATGAAAGAAAATCTTATAAATATTTTATTTTCTCAAGGGAAACAATTATGCACAAATTAATATCATTTTATGTCTTTCTATATATTTATGAATATGCTAACTCAGCTTTTGTTGCTGCAAGGGAAAATTATCATATAGACAAGCTTTTTTTTTTTTTGTATTGAATTTTTTTTTTCAGTGAAACTGGCTATAGATTTCGCCATTCCCTATACAAATTATACACCCTTCCCAGCCTCCACAGTATGTCCCGGCTTGTCTGCTGCACGTTCACAATGCTTTTTTTAGAGCTCATGTCGTGGGGTCACACCATGGTGTGTGATCTGTTGTAGTCTCACCGTTTTTTTGGCTCCATGTCTAGGGTTGCCACTTGGTCAGTATTTTACCAGCACAACCGGTAATTAAGCTTTAGGAACCGGTGCCAGTGCAGCTAAAATAGCAGCAATGTAAATACCAGTATTTGCGGAGGGGGGAGGCAGTGCGGTTCCCAGGTGGCAGTGACAGAGGGTCAGGGACAGCGCCAGTGCACAGTATAAACGAGTTAGGCAGCTGCCTAGATGGGCGCCTGCTTCTGCCTACCACAGACTATTAGGTGACATAAGAAGAAACTTACAGGTCAGGTATGAACCTACTTCAAATTCTAGAGGCTAAAAGAGGATTCAAAATATGAGACCTGGAAGTAATTGTTTTACATTTTGCTGACAATCAATATATGGCAATTATTTATTTTGAAACATGTCTTTCATTACATTTTTTGCATACAAAAAAATATGTTAATGCATATAGAACATGTGGCATGTCAGTACTGAAACAAACAAGGCCCAATACTAAGGCTGCGTTTTAAAGAGACATTTCTAGTTAATGTTTTATTATTGATTTATGAAAAGCTCTGTGTGTTCAGTAGTCTTGAAATTGTATATTGCCATTTGCAGCGACAATGTCAATTACAGATGCTGTTCAGTCCCAAATTAATCAAACTACCAATCTTGATGTGTGTTGCAATCCCAGATTTCTTTAATTTAAAAAGAGGGGACATGATTTATTTGATGGATTTGGATAAAATGAAGCAGAGCTTAGAATGTAAGCAAGCAGGATATCAGCAAAAACGTTTGGGATTTGATCAAATGGGAGCTTTAATCAAAGTGGGTGGTGCTATTAATAGGTCCCGCCCCTTTGACTGTTAAACTCTTTGCATCAGGGTTTGTAGGGGACCAGTCACAATTGTAGCTTATATAATACAGTTATCTCTGTTGATAAAACATTTCCCTGCATTATCATTCTGATTATCATCTGTTAAGCTTTTAGTAATATGTATTACATTCTCCAGTATAAAACTCAACAAGTTTTGATCTATTTCGAGTATAATTGTATTGGCAAGCAAATAAGAAAGCACAATTATAACATTTGATGGTAATTTACAGTTTTTCATATTTTTTTTTTAACTTACCCACCAGATTGTTCCAATGAAATTACATGTAAAAATAAATAATAAACAGATAAAATACACTGCACCTTTATCTAATGGAAAACGCAGCACCGAAACAAACTAGTGTTTCACTACTAGTAGAAAATAAACAACAATAAAACAGGTGAATAAGTGCGCTGACACTTGAAAAAGCCTTGTGGAGGTAAAGTGCGTTGTGTGGAGGGAGGACTTTGCTGCAGGCACATTGCACTTTATGAGACTTTTGCTTCAAGCATCTATATTGGGTACTGCTTTTTTTAATGTAAGGCTTTTACTCTTTTCTGTGTTGCATATTAAATGTGTTTTACTTAAGCTTTGCTCCCTCTCCCCTCTTTTTTTATGCAATGGAGTGGAGATTGATTAAAGAATACTTCCATCTGTTATACCCCACAGGGGCTCCTGGATGCCATTTTATACTGAGCAGTTATTGCTCAAGTACGTGTGAGTGGATTAGCCCCATTTTTTGGATACACTAGTCCATCTTTTAGAATATAATACACTATATTATATTTCACGTATTTTCCCTTTGCATAATACCAAGAGGAGATTTTTACCTTATTATAAAGGGTAACTCGACTGTGTGGAGTGTTGTGAGAAGCACACTTATCCACCTGTTTTATTTAAAAATAAATATTTTGATATATTTGGACATGTCTGTATGGTTAGTTAATTACATATGGAATGCAGCACAATGTTAAAAGATATGTAACTGCTATTGACCATAACATTTGCCATAGTGCTCGCATAGTCCCATGGGAAATGTAGTCCTCAACTGTTAGATGAATTGAAGATGTCTGTACCTGCTTATACTGCCACAGGATTGCCAGTGGGGAACACTCTAGTTATTTTAAGCAATGCAAAATGTTTCATTTTAAAGCACTGTGAAAGAACATTAATATGCATTAACATTTGGAAGATGCATTTTGGGCACCATACAGTCCCTTTAAGTATACAATTCATAAATGGATAGGAATGACATGAAAGTCTCCCTAAAAACAGGGGAGGGCTGGCTAGTGTTGGCCCTGGGGCAAACAATTAATTTAGTTAGCCATGGTAACTTCATAAGCCCACCTGATACCATCAGAGATAGACACACATAGACATGCAAGACAAATTTGCTGAGAGATAATCTTTGAAGAAAAAAACATCTGCAAAAGAAGTTTTTAGCAATTCCACCAAAATAAGTTAATGTTCTCCCGGATTGTCAGTATATTATAGTTCAGTATCAATTGAGCTTTTATTAAAACAGTGGCCCCTCAGTAATTTGAGAATTGGCTCTAAGATAAGGATTTAACTTCTGAAGCTTCTGAGTGAGGCAAATTGAGTACATGCTGGAGGTTTGAAGGACATACATAGCGTTTGTGAGTGACAGTACAATATCATCAGCAAAAAGCCCAATACAGGTTGAATATTCCTTATTCAAAATGCTTGGGACCAGAAGTATTTTGGATAATGGATCATTTTCACTAATAAAATATCACTCATGAAATACAGTTGTATCAATGCAAATGCTGTCCAGAGCAAATAAATCACTTTTACCGTGATGTAGCTGTGATATGAGTCATTGTTGGGACCCTGACATTGACGCATTAGGACTGCACATGTGCCATTGTGGGTCTGGGGGAATCTTAGTGTGTATGAGAAGGCTATATCGCAGCTTAAGTGGGCTGGACACTAAATAAACTGCTGTGTGCTTGCATTCTATGCTATGTTAAAAGAGTTAAAATGGACTCTTGCCTCCAGGTGCACTCTCCACCTAGCGTGCTTAGTGCATAACCACTTCTCTGGAAAGCCCCCCCCCCCCCCCTACCTGAGCAGCATGCTCACTCTTACTTACAATCTCATATCCCATATCAGCCACTTATTAGCGGCCCCTCACTTCAAAAACGAAGCAGGTCAAGGTACATTCTCTTTCAGAGCTCCTCATATGTGGAATAGCCTCCCTGATTCCACCAAATCATCTTCTAGTCTAAAAATCGCTAAAAATGAGTGTCTTCCAAATCCTGGAAACAGAATGTACCTGTTATTAGTATACAAACTCCTATATATACTGTACATGTTGTTGTTTTATCTTTAGTTTTTTGTATCAATAATGATTTACCCTATGTTCTCTCCCCAACATGTATACATATATGTATGATAATTATATATATATATATATATATATATATATTTATATATAATCTGTTACATGTGTAATTCCATTGTGGACTGGGTCCCCAGGACATCTCAGTGTATTCTTCCTGGTAAAACACTTTCTAAATAAATAAATAAAAATTCTGACAGGTGTGTGGACTTTGCAATTTGTAGCAAAATCCCCCCCAAAAATTTGCATAATGGATAATGCATTTTGGATAAGGGATACTCAAGCTGCAAAGAAAACTAAGGTTTTGACCTGATTGTAACAATAAGATTTTGTTAGTAATGAACATGAGACGAAAAACATTTGCTTGACTGGTAGTATTTTTTCTGTTAATGGTCACTGTTCTGTACTGATAGGTTGGATAAACTAATTTGCTACCAATCAGGGCGTCAAGTTTCTCTTTAGTCAGAGGTAATTCTTTATCATGTATGGATCATTTTTGGAAGACACAACTTACTTTGCCAGATATTTCTATATTAAGCTGATTTAGTACATCAGTTCTGATTGTCGTTTTTTGAGGGTTGTGCTGCATACTGGAAATTATGGGTTGTGTCTGCTGTGTGGATGTGTCCAGCAAATCTTAATCAGAAAAACATTTTAATCTCATTGTAAGGTCCCTACTATGTATATTTGGGCTTACTTTTTCCCCCTCTGTGCTTTTTATAAACCACATGTGAGCTGGATATATGCATGCTTTTACAAATATAAATTCTGAAAGAGTAGGCATCCTCTTGTTTATTTTTATGAAACAAAACTGAGAAGGACTTAATAATTTTATTTTCTGAACAACTTAATCATTTTGTGCTTCATTTTTAAACATTCTTTGAATCGAGATGGAAATAATGATTTTCTTGGTAACATTCATTATACAAGAATGAATAGAGGATATGCCATGATAATTGCTGTAGCTGATAACTATATGACTCATTGTCCCTTTTCACGGTACCCAGTAGGTAATGAGTAGCTGTTGCAGTCTGCAAGGAGGTCTTCTTTGAAAATGGATTTGCTATAAAAACTTCACATAATTGGGTAAATGACACTTGGGATTAGGGTTGCCACCTTTTCTTCCAAAAAATACCGGCCTTGGTACTGTCTCCATTGACTTAACATTGGCCTAATGGCAATTTTTTACCGGCCTGCCGGTAAAATACCGGCCAGGTGGCAACCCTACTTGGGATGCCAAGGGACTTTCTTAAAATATCTCAATAGCAAATACTTATTACTTTCCCACAATTACTCACTATAACTTAAAAGATACCAGTTTATGGTCCATGTTCGGTCAATACGTATATCTAAGATGTTCCGGGGCTGACTGCCTCTTGGGAGTCTCAGCTGGTGCACCCACAACAGTAAGATAAAAACAAAAATGAGAGGAGCGCAAAGAAAATATATAAGTAAAATTGGTGAAGGTTTTAAGTGAGCTATGGACAATAATATCTATATATCTTCCAATAGTGAAAAATAAATAAAGCTAGAAAAATACTTATATCTGGAACAAAATCTGAATCGTTGATTGAAGGTCTCTCATAGTGGTATTCATTCAATATATACAAAAAAAGAGAAAACAGAAAGAAAAATAGTGCTCTCTGTATGTGAATAACAATTTGAATGTTAAGGATAATGGGTAAGTGCAATTATAACACTTCCCCTGCTCCTTCCAGGGTTTGGAAAGTGACAGGGTGTGGCAGGTGCACCTGATGGCAATCCTTCACTGGGTAATGTCCAAAAAGGCCGTGACCATACAGAATGGTCGGAGATAAGTGCTGCCTCTGGTTCCTGGGAAATTAGGAAGGCCACAGCATAAACTACCAACATTTAATTGTATAGATAAACATATTCAAACTTTTTGTTAACCCCTTTAGTGACAAGACATTTTGACCTTGACTTTCCCTTGGTGACAATGACTGTTTTTACATTTCTGGGGTGTTTCTGTTTAGCTGTAATTTTCTTCTCTCTCACATACTGTACCAACACAAATTATATGTTGTTTTATCGTCATAAGAAGGGCTTTCATTAGATACCATTATGTTCATCGTATCTTATAATTTACTACAAAAAATATCATAAAATATGATGAAAAAAATAAACACTTTTTCTAACTTTGCCCTAAATATAATTTACACAAATACAATCATTAAAAAAGACCCAGTGTAAATAGTTTCTAATTGTTATCCCGAGTTTAGAAATATGCATGTTTCCATATTTTTCTGCGAGTTACGGGGCAAAAATCAAAAATAGTGTGTTTTTTTTCTTCAATATTGACCTTTTGACCCCAACCCGAACCCTAAATTTAACCCAAACCCTAAATTTAACCCCAACTCTAACCCTTATGCTATTCCTTAATATATTTTAAATCAATTTTAACCCTATCCCTTCTGCTAAAAAATATTTAATTTTAACCCTAACAGCTAATCTAAGCCTAATGCTCTTTTTTAGCTAATGAAATCTCTAGGGGTCTAGGGGCAGTCAAGCAACATATTCAGAGCAACGGAAATAAAAAAAATTTCACTTCCAAAGCTCTGACCACAAGAGGGCATTGCCATATTGCCGACGCATGATGCTCCGTCAATATGGCGCCCACGATCTCTTCGTGTGTGCCCCAGAGAGCAAATTTCGGTGCTGGCTATTGCCTCGACATTGAGTTCCCGGCAGGACGTGCCTGACACGTCCATTGTCGCGAAGGGGTTAAATGTAATCTAAAATCAAATTAAAGGCTAGTGGTAGCGCAGATTAGGGATAAACTGGAATGTGTTAACATAAATCATGGTAAGGCCTTTGCCAATGCATAATGCCTTTCTATTGGGCTGAGGGACATTTTAAAATGGTATGAGAATTATATAAACTGACTTCCTTCATGTAAACATTTGACCCCCACATCCACCAGAAGGATGTGTAGTGCATTACAATGCATTATGCTCCTTCATATTCCTGCATATGGCCTGTTAAGAACACACTAATCAATAGTTTATTGTCATGTCCATTGTTGATGTTTAGATAAAGTTTTACGTGTTATCAGTAACTCTGTCAAGAATAAAATGGGTCAGGTCAGCTTTGCACCATTATTCTCAGGAATCGAGTGACTCTGCTATTGTCTTAGACTCCTTGTAGTCACCTGCTAGAAATAAGAAGCAATGCAAAGTAATCATGACCCAGTAACTGTGTAAATTAAATATTGAATCATTTTAGGAAGGTTGCCAAACATGGCCTTGAAAGTGCTCTATTCATTTTATAATGAATAAATGATTACATTTGTCCATATAAATATGCACTCAGGACTGTATGAATATATATTATAGTAAAAGTCATTAGTATTCAGTGGTCTTTTTTACTCCTTCTTTGTGTTTTCATTCTTTCATTTGTAGATTTGAATACAGTTCTAAAATTAAGCAATTTTCTAAACAATGTCTCTTGCATATGGAAGAAGATACTGCATGTACTGTTGGTTCTAGTAGTATTGCATAATCTGACCTTGCACTTACCTGACCACTTACTCGTATTATTTTTTTGCAGTCATATTTTATATTTACAGTGAATAAATCAGAGTAAACTTTTGGATATTTTAGTTATTATTACATTTTTACTCTAGGTTTACAAATATTAGGTAATTGGTAAGATTTAGCAAATGCTTCCTTACAAAACATACTTTAAATGAAATGGTTATCTTTTCAAAATGCCCTGTATCTAATGCTGCAACCAGGGGTTGTATTCTATATTATCATCACTTCTGTCAGAGTACTTACGAGATGTGTTTTGGCATTTTAAAAAAAATCTTGCTGGAAATTCAATTTGCAGCATCATGTATTAAAAACTAAGTGAAGTCACAAATTTTGGATTTAAAATAAACCCTGCAGTTTTTATTGATTTTTCAAATAGGTAAAGAAGTAATGGGGGGCTTCAGTGTATCAACCAGGAATCACTGTTACAGCAGAGTTGAAAAATTACATAACAAGTATGCATAAAACATCACATAAATATACAGAAAACATTACATAAATATACAGAAAACATCACAACAGAGGTTTGCGAGGGAATGGGAATAATCCCATGGGTGGGCGTGTATCACATCTAGCCAAATGTCCTATGACGGAGGTTAAACGAGGGGAAGCAGTGGGGTTGGTAGGGGGGGGAGAATGGCGGAGCGGAATGTTCAGGTGGGAATCAGGGATGATGAAGCATCGGGTAAGGGGACTACAGGCATCAATAGGGTTAGAATCTGAGGGTCTTCCAGGAATTCCAGCCAATAGAACCAGACAAGGTTGTACCTTTCCACTCTATCCTCACTCCCTGAACGTTGAAGGGTGGGGATCCCACCAGTGCAACGGAATCAGTGCTTTGGCCTCATTGAGGAGATGCCGGAGTACAGATTTCTTATAGACTTTGATGGGAGAGGGTGTGTGGTGGAACAGCATCTGTGCAGGGAGCAGTGATGGGGGTTTTTCTGAAAAACGGTTGAGGATTGAATGTATTTTGGACCAGTATGGGACAATGAGTGGGCACGTCCACCAAATATGCAGTGGTGTATCTTGATTTTGTGCTGCCCTAGGCAGACAAAATCCGGGCACCCCCCTACCCAAGCTGCACACCCACGTTACACACCTAAGACATGCCCCATCATTCAGACTCACATCAAGCTCACACTCCCATCACACCCAGTCACACACTCCTACTCCCATCACACTCAGTTACACACTTCGACTCCCATCACACTCAGTCACACACACTGTCTCCCATCACACACACTCTGACTCCCATCACACTCAGTCACACACACTGTCTCCCATCAAATACACTCTGACTCCCATCACACTCAGTCACACACACTGTCTCCCATCACACACACTCTGACTCTCATCACACTCAGTCACACACACTGTCTCCCATCACACACACTCTGACTCCCATCACACTCAGTCACACACACTGTCTCCCATCACACACACTCTGACTCCCATCACACTCAGTTACACACACTTTCTCCCATCAAATACACTCTGACTCCCATCACACTCAGTCACACACACTGTCTCCCATCACACACACTCTGACTCTCATCACACTCAGTCACACACACTGTCTCCCATCACACACACTCTGACTCCCATCACACTCAGTCACACACACTGTCTCCCATCACACACACACTCTGACTCTCATCACACTCAGTCACACACACTGTCTCCCATCACACACACTCTGACTCCCATCACACTCAGTCACACACACACTGTCTCCCATCACACACACACTCTGACTCCCATCACACTCAGTCACACACACTGTCTCCCATCACACACACTCTGACTCCCATCACACACACTCTGACTCCCATCACACTCACTCTGACTCCCATCACACACACTCTGACTCCCATCACACACACTCTGACTCCCATCACACTCAGTCAGTCACTCACACACACACACACACACACACACACAGTCTCCCATCAGCACTTACCTTTCCCTGGCAGGCAGGCAGCATGGTCCCTCCATGCTGCCTGTTCGGCTTCCCGGCGATTGTGCCGACAGGTCACGTGACCGGGCGCGCGTATGACGTCAGCGCGCCCGTCACGTAACTGTCGGCACTTCCGTGTCGGCACACTGCACGGGGAGCCGAACAAGCAGCACGGAGGTTTCTCTGTGCTGCCTGTTCTGCTCCCCGTGCAGCCTGGCAGGCAGAGCGATGGTGAGGGGGGATCTTCCGATCCCCTGTCACCTCCGTCTCTGCCTGCAAACGCGGTCTTTTTTTTTTTTTTTTAAAGGGCCGCGGTTTTTTTTTTTGTAATTTGTTTTTTTTTGTAATTTTTTTTGTTTTCAGTGCTGGGGGGCGCTGCCGTCCCCCAAAATTTGCCGGCCTAGGATGCCTCGCGCTAAATACAGCACTGCAAATATGAAGTGTAGTGCCCGGGCCATGCCGCACTGTGAGTATATATTTAGCAAGGTTTTTTTTTTTCTTTATTATTTTAATCTTGGATAACTAGTTTATATTTGTAAAATGGGAAATGTATGGCATTGTGTAAAATGCATGTTTATTATTTTTTATTTAAAAAGTGTGGCAAACATTTAATCTCAACTCAATTATACATTGTGCAAGGAGAAACCTGGTGAGATAATACATAGTTACATCTTTAACCCCTTACTGACATCACCTTTTGACCTTGTCTTTCCCTTGGTGACATGGTCTGTTTTGACATTTCTGTGGTGTTTGTGTTTAGCTGTAATTTTCTTATTTCTCACATACTGTACCCACATAAATTATATATTGTTTTTATCGCCCATAAGAAGGGCTTTCATTGGATACCATTATATTCATCATGTCCTATAATTTACTACAAAGAAAATCATAAAATATGATACTTTTTCTTTTTAAAACACTTTCTAACTTTGACCTAAAAAATAATTTACACAAATACAATCATTAAAAAAGACCCCATCTAAATAGTTTCTAAACTTTGTCCCGAGTTTAGAAATATGCTTGTTTCCATGGTTATAGGGCAATAACCAAAAATAGTGGTGGTGGTGGGGGGGGGGGGGTTTCACCTACAGTGACCTTTTAAACCCAACCCGAACCCTAAATGTCACCCTAACTCTAACCCTTATGCTTACCCTTAATTTATTCTAATTCTAATTTAATTGTAACCCTAACCATTATTCTAACCCTAACCCTAGATTTTTAGCTAATTAACCCCTTGCAGACACAGGACGGACTAGGTCCTTCCTGTGTGGCAAAGCATTAGTGAAGCAAAACAAGCACTGAGGTCATGCGCAAGGGTCAGAGGGAGGGAAGAAGCGCACCGGCAGCATGAAGAAAACGGGGATGCCACGGCCATGTGTTAAAAAAAAAGAAAACTTCTTGGTAAGTGTGTGTATGTGTGTGTGGGGGGGGTAAGTGTATGTATGTGAGTGTGTGTGGGGTAAGTGTATGTGAGTGTGTGTATGTGTGTGTGTTGGGTAAGTGTATGTATATGAGTGTGTGTATGTGTGTGTGTGTGGGGTAAGTGTATGTATGTGAGTGTGTGTATGTGTGTGTGTGGGGTAAGTGTATGTATGTGAGTGTGTGTGTGTATAAATGTGTGTGTGTGTGGTAAGTGTATGTATGTGAGTGTGTGTGTGTATAAATGTGTGTTTGGGGTAAGTGTATGTATGTGAGTGTGTGTGTATAAATGTGTGTGTGAGGTAAGTGTATGTATGTGAGTGTGTGTGTAAGAGTGTGTGTGTGGGGTAAGTGTATGTATGTGAGTGTGTGTGTATAAATGTGTGTGTGGGGTAAGTGTATGTATGTGAGTGTCTGTATAAATGTGGATGTGTGTGGGGGTAAGTGTATGTATGTATGTATGTATGTGAGTGTGTGTGTGTGTATAAATGTGTGTGTGTATAAATGTGTATGTGTGTGTGGGATAAGTGTATGTATGTGAGTGTGTGTGTGTGTGTATAAATGTGTGTGTGTGTGTGTGGGGTAAGTGTATGTGAGTGTGTGTGTGTGTGGGGTAAGTGTATGTATGTGAGTGTGTGAGTGTGTGATTATAAATGTGTATGTGTGTGTGGGGGGGGGTAAGTGTATGTATGCGAGTGTGTGTATCTATGTGAGTGCATGTTAAGTGGGTGTGGGGTAAGTGTATGTATGTATGTATGTGAGTGTGTGTGTATAAATGTGTATGTGTGTGGGGTAAGTGTATGTATGAATGTCTGTGAGTGTGTGTGTATCAATGTGTGTGTGGGGTAAGTGTATTTATGTATGGATGTGAGTGTGTATGTGTGTGTGGGGTAAGTGTATGTGAGTGTGTGTGGGGGGTAAGTGTATGTATGTGAGTGTATGTGTGGGGTAAATGTATGTATGTATGTGAGTGTGTGGGGGGTAAGTGTATGTATGCAAGTGTGTGTATAAATGTGTATCTATGTGAGTTCATGTTAAGTGGGTTTGGGGTAAGTGTATGTATGTATGTGAGTGTGTGTGTATAAATGTGTATGTGTATGGGGTAAGTGTATGTATGTGAGTATGTGTGTATAAGTGTGACTGTGTGGGAAGGGGTTGGTAAGTGTGACTGTGTGTGTTTGTAGTTAATGTGACCACTGAACATTAGTGTGAAATTGTATGTATGTATAATATATATATATATATATATATATATATATATATATATATATATACACACACATGTATATAATTATATATATTATTCTCTGAATGAATGAAAAATTAATGCGGCCCACGCACGCATACATTTCTAGCGAAGTGGCCCTTTGCAGAATAAACTTGGACACCCCTGGCTTAGGCACTGATTCTGAGGCTGCTGACTCAGGGTTCGATTTTGACCCTGGTCAGCTTTCTGATACATCATCTAATGATGTATCAGTGGCTGCTGAGCCCTTGTAGTGGGTGTCTACTTTTTAAAAATATATTGTTTGGTTGGGGTAAATGACATTGCCTGGCTTCAAAGATATATCCCAAATAGGACATGGATGCAGGTTGACTACATGTCAAAATTCCAAGTTGGAACAATGAGATGCGCACCTCACAAATGTGGCCGTTTACCCCCCAAAAAACACAACAAACCTATACATGGATGGTATGTCTGTACTCGGGAGATGTTGCTGAACACATATTGGGGTGTTGATTGGCAGTGACATATACCAGAGTCTGTGAATTCATGGTTGAAGTACAATGTATGTGGAAACTAAAAAAAATACTAAATTACTAAAATACCACCATTTGAAATACCTTAGGGTATCTAGTTTTCAAAAACATATGATTTTGTGGGGTAAAATACACTGGTTGGCTTCATAAATGTCCCAGATGGGACATGGATGCAGGTTTTCTGCATGTCAAAATTCCAAGTTGGAAAACCAAAAAGTGCACCTCTCAAATGTGGCCTTTTAGCCCCCAAACAAGCTGACAACATCCAAAAACATCCTTTTCTGTCTGTAAGCTATGTTACAGATAAAACGCCAATAATTGCTGTTTATTTGAGTGATGCATGCATGCATACTCCCACACTGTTCATATTTCTATCCTGCAGATAGTCATATAAACATTTAATGGAGACATCAAAGCAAAAATATCACTCAATTTATCTGTTTTTGATTTCCCCATCTGACATATAAATTCAGTTTTATTACCAACCTGCAGGAGGCATTATCTTCGAAAAAACTATAAAATGAATAGCTCCAATAAATTGTCCTTATTCTTGTGTAATCACTTTTTTAATTGTCTTTTTATCATGTTTCATTTAAAAGACATGATTGGTTGTAACGTGAGGAACCATGCTTTAGGAGATGTGATTCCTGGAATGTGTCCAAGGGGCATGGTCTGTTGTCAGCCCTCTTATTGGGGTTCGATGGTTTACCTTAATCAGTAATTTGCATGTCATGTTTCTCAAGTTTATCTTCTCTCACTCCACTTAATTTCATACCTTCAATTTTATACATTTTTAGTTTTAAACAAGAATTCACCCAGGTTCTTTCTGGGTGATATAAGGTGTGCTTGAAGTAGTAAGAATAGGATGTAATAAATGTATTTTAATTAACTACACTAATATTTTTAATATGCTTACCCTGCAGGAGCTGTATTTCTTCCTTCTCTCCAGACAACATCTATGAAGTTCAGCCTCCAAGGGTGGACAGGAAATCACAGGAGATATTCAATGCTCACATCCTAGCTGGGAGAGGGATCATGCAACCTCTGGGTAAAGAGGACATGCTCACATACAGAGAGTATATCCGAAACCGTTACATGTAAACACATGAAAGTCAGTATAAGAAGATGCACAATGGATGTTACAGATTTTTTAAATAGAACAACTGTGAAATAAATGTATAATAAATAAATTTATTCAGACTCTTGTTTTTTTATTTAATTTAATTTAAATGTTCTGCTACATTACAATGGTTCTGGTTTTCAACAGGTGCATCCACGTGACTTTCAAGCAACTGTATGTTTTAACATAAACCAATAAAATAGCAGTACCAAAAAATTTAAATTCTTTTCATTAACTGAGATATAGTAGAAGATAAATCATACATCATAATTGCTTGACATTATATGTCAATGTAAAGATGGTACTCACTGTATGAAGAAGTGTAATGAAACCCCTCCTGCTGGAGCAGTACACTGGAAGAGAACTGACTATGGAGAACAGGACTCTCCCTATGGTAACTGCAGAAGCTCATTATAGGTACATGGTTGACTGCGATGGATGGTAGATCACACTGGAGCTTGATGTTTCTATGCTCTATATAGAGAATAAGTTAGTTGAGGTCAAGCAGTCAATCCAAAGATAAGGATTCCAGAGAGCCACTAAGTTGATATTGGAAGCCAGAGTAAAGGGAGCCAGAGATAAGGGTGGTCAAGGGTACAGTACTGTAAATCAGGATTCCAGATAGAAGTGGGGTCACAACCTAGCCTAGGTCTAGGGGGAACCAGAGAGTCAGGGTAGTCAATAAGCAGGCAGAGGTCAGGTACCAGGTATCAAAATCACAAATAAGGCTTGGAGGCTTAACTCTAGGAGTAGCACAGTAACCCTGAGCAATGAGTTTAGGTAATGCAATAGTGTATATACCCAGGTAAGAAGAGGGGTTGTGATGTTTAGGGGTGGAGCTCACACACATTGCCATAGCAACACCTATGTGTATATATTACTTTACTTTCTCATGCATGCAAGGAAACACCTCAAACAGAGCAAGGAGGTGGGAGGAGTTTGATGCCGGGATTCTGCCAGCAAGACACAAGATCCCCACAAGCAGTGAATATGAGGTGAGAAAGGGCTGTGAGTGGCACAAGTTGGGCATAACAGTTAGAATTAAAGTCTGGTCACAAAATTGAGTGATATAAACTTTAATGCATATTAGTGTAGACTTAAACTAATTAAAACGTTATCGATAATCACTATATCTCTCTGTAATATATATATATATATATATATATATATATATATATATATATATATATATATTAGTTGCATTTATACTTATATGAGCTTTTTCATATTCAACAATTTTCGTATGGAATAATGTTATTGAAAAATTGCATTTCTTGTTTTTATTCCCTTCGTCTGCACCCACATTGCACCTAAAGGACTAAGCGCAGCACCGTACAGTACCCACTGCACTATCCATGCACATATATTGCACTCACAGCACTTGGCTTGCACTCATATTGCACCCACACGATGTGTCATGCCTCAGTGTCAATTTGCCCCACAGAACATACCACAGTGTTACTTTTCCCCCACAGAACTGCCCCTACAGAACATGTACATGTTATTTTGCAACACAGAACATGCCACAGCATCACTTTGCCAATTAAATAAGCCACTTCCGTTACCAAAATAACATGCCAATAACATATGCAACAAGTTTGCCTATTAAAATATGCCACTGTTAGTTTGTCCATTAATATGCCAATGTTAATTTACCCATTAATATGCCACAGCCAGTTTGCTTATTTATGTGACATTGTTAGTTTGCCCATTAATATAACACAGCCAGTTTGCCATTTAACATGCCAGTGTTAGTTTGTCCATTAATATGCCAGTGTTCGTTTGTCCATTAGTATGCCACAGTCAGTTTGTTCATTAATATGCCACTTTTACTTTGCACATTAAAAATACCACTGTTAGTTTGCTTATTGATATGCCACTATTTGCCAATTAAAAATACCACAGGTAGTTTGCACATTAATATGCCACAGCCAGTGTAACTTACCTCAGTTCCCCTCCTGATCCGCTGCCATTGCGGATCAGGAGGACGCCATCCCTTCGGCTGGGGCTCTGAGTGAGAGCCCCAGCATCTTCCGATACTGAGACGCGTGTCCAGCAAGACGTGCGCTCAGTGACGTCACGCATGCGCGAACAAGGTGATTCATGAATATTCATGAGCCCAGTTAAAGAGCTATTTATTAAATTAACCCCTCCCTTGCCAATTGATCAGAGGTGTGTCCTGATCAATTGGTAGTATATTTAAACAGTCATTTCACAGGTTACCTTTGCCTGTGATAGTGCCTTGTGTGCCTCACTAGCGTTTTGACTCCTGATTGACTCCGTTTATCTGTTGCTGACCCGGTTCGTCCCTGTATACTCTGTATATCTCTATCCGTTTGTTCCTGCATTCCTGATTATTCTGTGTATGACCCTGCTGTTCCTGACTATTTTCCGTCCGCCGCCTGCCTCAATTCTGCTAGTGACCTGATTATCCGTATATCTCCATTCCGTGACCCGGCCTGTTTCCTGACTCTCTGTTTGCCTGCCTTCCTGTACGATCCTATACGGGCTCCAATTGCTGAGTATCCGGTAGTAAGTGTTTCAGCAAAATCCTTGGTGACATACCACCGGCAGCTCAACCAAGGGTGTGTAGTCATTAAGGTGAAGACAAATACTTGCTACCTACGGTACTTAGTGAGTGTCCCTGTAGCCTCATCAGCACTTGTGGTCCATCTCCTGAACAAGACCGTTACAGCCAGTGTGTCCATTAAAATGCCAGTGATAGTTTGTTCATTAATATGCCAGTGTTTGTTTTCCCATTAATATGCCAGTGTTTGTTTTCCCATTAATATGCCAGTGTTAGTTTATCCTTTAATATGTCAGTGTTAGTTTTCCCATTAATTTTTCAGTGTTAGTATTTACATTATATGCCACTGTTTGTATGTTCATTAATATACCACTATTAGTTTCCCCATACATATGCCACAGCCAGTTTGTCCATAAATATGCCACTGCCAGTTTGTCCATTTATAGGCTACTGTTAATATGCCACAGCTAATTTCCCCATTAATAATATAAATATTCCAGTCAGTTGCTTATTAATTTGCCACAGTCAGTTTGCCCATAAATTTTCCAGTGTTAGTCCATTAATATGCCACAGCTGGTTTGCCCATAAATATGCCAGTGTCAGTCCATTGAAATGCCACAGCCAATTTGCCCATTAGTATGCCACAGCTAATTTGCCCATAAATATACCACAGCCAGTTTGACCATTAATATGCCACAGCTAGTTTGCCAGTTGATATGCCACCACCAAAGCAAAATTGCCCATTAATCTGCAACAGTCAGATTTCACATTAATATGCCACAGCCAAATTTTCCATCAATAGGTCAATGTTAGTTTGCCTAATAATATGTCACCATTTATATTCCAATGTTTGCCCATTAATATGTGAGAGCCAGTTTTCTCATCCATATTCCACTGTTAGTTTGCTCATTGAAATGCAATTGTTTGTCAATTAATGTCACAGCCAATTTTCCCATTAATGTCACAGCCAATGTTCCCATAAATATACCACAGTCAGTTTGCTTATTGATATTCCATGGCCAGTTTGCCCATGAATATGCCAGTGTTAGTTTGTCCATTAATATGATACTGTAAGTTTACCCATCAATATGCCATGCTTAGGTTGTCCATTAATATGTCTCTGTTTATCCATTTTTATGCCACAGTTTGCCCATTAATGTCACAGCCAATGTGGCCATTAATATGCCACAACCCATTTGCTCATTGGTATGCCACAGTCAGTTTGTCCGTTAATGTCACAGCCAATGTGTCCATTAATATGACACAACCCATTTGCCCATTAATATGCCACAGTCAGTATGTGCATTAATATGCTACTGTTAGTTTCCCCATTAATATGCCATGGTTAGTTTCCCCATTAATATTCCACTGTTATTTGCCAATTAGAATGCCACATATTTATTTTTCCAATAATATGCCACAGTCAGTTTGCACATTAATATGTCACATCCAATTTGCCCCTAATTATGCCACAGCCAGCTTGCCCATTAATATGTCACATCCAATTTGCCCCTAATTATGCCACAGCCAGCTTGCCCATTAATATACCACAGCCAGTTTGCCCATTAATTTGCCACTGTTAGTTCCCCCTTATTATGCCAATTTTTGCCCATTAATATGCCACATCCAGTTTGTCCATTAATATGCCACTGTTAGTTTTCCCATTAATCTGCCACTTTTAGTCTGCCCATTAATATGCCACAGCCAATTTGCCCATAAATACGCCACAGCCAGTTTGCCCATAAATATTACATAGCCAGTTTGCCTATAATTATGCCACAGCCAGCTTGCCAATTAATCTTAACCCAGCCAGTTTGCCATTTATATTCCGCAGTTCGTTTGTCCACTAGTTGACCACAGCCAGTTTTCCCATTAATATGCCACTGATTGTTGTCCATTAATATGACAGTGTTAATTTGCCCATTAATATACCAGTGTTTGCCCAATAATATGACCTTTAAAGAGACAGAATAATATCTTTCTCTCATGAATCAATACTCCTTTTAATACATCTCAATATCTTATTGGCCTTTACTGGTACCAGCTTGTAAAGTGCACTACTGCTAAGTCTATTGTCTATAATTTCCCTCAAACCTTTTTCATCAGTAGATTTCCCACGGAAACATCATATAAGGTATATGTTGCATTTTCAATATTATACTCAAAATTCATATTTTTACATTTGTCAACAATGAATCTCATTTGCCATTTATCTGCCCGGTTACCCAATTTGTATAATTTATCTTGCAATGACCACACATCTAGTTTAGACTGTATTACCCTACTTAATTTTGTATCATTTACAAACACTGGGACATGGCTCCCTATGCCCACTGGGAGATCATTAATAAACTAATTAAAAAGAAGAGGACCCAAGACAGATCCCTGGGGTACTCCACTTAACATCTGTCCAGTTTGAGAACTTCCCATTGACCACCACTCTTTGCTTTCTATCTTTCAGCCAATTACTAATCCGCACAAAAATGTTGGTCAGATTGTACAGTAACCTTTTGCGTGTTACCGTATCAAATGCCTTGGCAAAGTCTAAATATATCACATCCACTGCAACGCCCATATCTATATTTTTACTCACTTCCTCATAGAATGCATTTAAGTTAGTTTGACAGGACCTGTCTTTCAGAAAGCCATATTGGCTTCTGTGAATGATATCCCTGTCCATGACGACCTCCTGAAATATTCCCTTAGCAAACCTTGAAACAATTTCCCCACCACAGATGTCAAGCTTAGCTTACAGGTCTGTAATTGATTTTGATCCCCTTTTAAATATGGGACATATGGGCACCACATCAGCTTTACGTCAATCTTTGGGATCATACCTGAAGTAAAAGAATCCCTGAAAATCAAAAATAACGTTCTTGCCAGGACGTGACTTGGATCTTAAAGTATCTGCCAGTGTATACCTTATGGCCCTGGGGCTTTGTCTACATTAACAACATTTAATTGTTTTAACAACTGTGTCAGCCAATCACATCCTTGCTGTAAAAGTAGCTTGCAGGTTATTACCCATCAGTTCTTCCTTGGTAAAAACAGAAGAAAACAGATTAGGCTTTTTAGTATCTATATATTTTGCAAATGTATATGCTGATCCATCAGCTTTATAATGTTTGAACGCTGCTTTCTGTTAATTTTTTTTCCTGATTTGCCTTACTGGTTAGCCACATCGGTTTTAGTTTCCTTCTTTTATATTTGTTTCCAAAGGGAATACATTTATGTGTATACTTTTTTAGTGTTAGTTTGAAGGTATTCCACTTATCTTCTGTGTCTTTGAATTCCATGCTCTAGTCTGCTGCTGAAAGCCATCAGGTGTCAGATTGATGTTGTGCTTGTCACATTAGAGGTGAGTAAAAAAAACACTGCACAATCGGTCATAAAACATCTCTGTGTGGCTTTTCTACCTATTGTTTTAAATCTTTATTTTAGTAAACAATTTCCCTTAGTGCCCTCACTGGTAAGCCTTGTGCAGATATACTGGTCCTCCTGCAGGTTAATGTCACCAGAGGGACGGCTTGAGCAGTCCACTAGGAGAAATAAGCCATCAATGTTCCAGTCGTAAACAGGATGAACAAAGCAAACAGAAGTGGGCGGATCCTTCCAGCGATCAAGACAAATGATTACAAAGCTTTTATGTGTAGTAAAAACTGTCCCCGTTCTTTAAATTAGTTTTACAGATACTCCCAACTCCCCCCACCTCCCCCCCCCCCCAATTTATGACTTATTGACTTATTCATGGGAAGGTGACAGCAAGGGTGCTGAAAGGGTTGGGTGTATGTTTATATGGATTGTGTATAGTGGTGTTCATCCCAACAAATATGTGCCCGAAGGTTAAGCCCAGGACGATGTACTGTTGAGGACTTGTGCGTCACCGCCACAACCCAAAGTACCAGGAGTCAGGTAGAACACAGCCATGTGCAGGATAGGAGGAGATAAAATGTAGCTGAGATTGAGACAGGTGAAGAGCTTGTGAAGTCAAAAACTTAGCCGAGGTAGGGACAGGTGGATTCACATGGTCAGGTGGACAGGTGGATTCACATTTACATGGTCCTGGAGCCTGTATATAGAAAAAAAGGTTCCAGAAAGATGGCTACCACACGTGCAGAAAGACGCTTGTGATGTCCGCACCTCCCCAAGATGGCCACAACGATCACGTGAGACTTCAGACGGCGAGGGAAGATGATCTTGTGTGTGACGACGGGGGTTCATGGTGGCAAGGTAAGTGACATGATGTAAGTTTTGAATTATTTAAAGCAATAATCCATTAATGTTTCACCTAAATATTGTTAGGTATAGAATCTTATTAAATGGTAAAAGAGACTTACCATTTGTTTTGATTCATTAAGTATAGTATAGAATTTTGAAATCTTATGCGTGTATGTGGTTTCATGGAAAGAGGATAGTAGAACGACTTTAGTTAATTCAATCGCTATGGTGAGGAGCAACGATTACTGATACAAAAATTAATTAAAGTGCTGGGGAATAAATTAACTGTTTGACCTGGTATTTTTTGGCATGAAAAATTCTTAATCCTGTTTGGAAAGGGAACATTAGCAGCTGTTGCTCACTTAAGGACCTTTATATGGAACGACTGATGATGTTCAACAGCACAACTTGTATTGCTTGTGTATTGATTGAGGACAGAAGAGCCAACGTGAATTTATAAAATGTTGGCATATATTATTTGCTTGTTCCAATGGAATTACTAGGCAAAAGAATATGCTGTTCTCTTGCAACCAATTAAGTAAGTGACATTCAGTTGGATATAAACTGTAAGTTCATGATGAGTCCTGTTTTTCTGTCCAAAGTACACAGAGGTAGGCTGGCAAAGAAAATGGGTGGTCTGGAAAATTGGGTAATTAAACCCTCTGCTGATAAGGTCTTATGTGAGCATGCAGTGTTCACGTGCTATCCTATGAATCCTTTATATAGTTTTGTGGTATTTCCATGTGTTACATAAGTAGTTCTTGAATTTATAAAGACACAGAGGCTCCTATTATGCTTTCTCTTTCTTTTAATTCCCTCAGCAGCAAGAAATAACAGTTTACAGTAACATGGAAAAAAATGAACCAATCAGCATAGGTATAACATAGTAACCCTTCCCTTTCCTTCTATAACAGTCTGTAACATCCAATCCACTTCCTATTTCTTTGCTGCTTCCCTCAGAAAAGTACTATGTTTCCCTGTCTCTGTTATATTTTATTATTTACATGTTTTAATGTTATTATTTGCATTCATTATAATCATTATTGATTGCCTTAATATTGTATTTATGTTTGACATACATTTTGAGGATCTTTATGTTTAACCTTATTCTTTCTAATGAGTTTATTATATGTTCCCCCCCCCCTTTTCTTTATGATTACCCACTCATTGGTGTTTTACTTTCATTTTAATTTCTATTCAATATCCTTTTTTCCCTGCTCGTTTTTATTAGGGGCGGTTGTGTCCCTCCCTCCCTTCTCTATAACCACTTCATTGGTGGTTCAACGACATTGTCCTGTTCTTGTCCATTGGCCGCCGTGCGTGCGCAGTTTCATCGCGGCGGCCATTTTGGTGGAGTTTTCTAACAACTCGGTTTTATTTTCGTTTTTCATCGCTCAACTCTGCGTGTTCTCGCGCGAGCCCGTCTATCATCATTGGAACTTGTTGGTCTTTACCTCAGACGCAAGTTCTATCTTCTACTCTTGGCGTTTTTTTTTAAAGTTTTTAACGTTAATTTCTTATTGATAACATTTTTTCTGATGTTTTAAAATTGCTCAATATATTTAATCTTTTAACTAGTTAATCTATTTATACTATTTAAACGACCTTTGTTTATTTTTTTCATTTATTTTCATTCATTTTGTTTTCTTTTCTGTACCAATACTTTTCAAAGGTATTGTATTATTTGTCCTTGATATGTCTTCTGGTAATGTGCCACTCACCCCTGGGTCTAAGCCTGCTTTGGCTGTCCCTGTGTCAAATACAAATTTAACCCCTCATTATAGTGAGGATCCGTCCTCTGAAGCATTAAATTCTGAAGACTTTCACTCTGTATCTGATTCCTCAGTACCACACTCAAGCAGCCATGAGTGTCATGTCTTCTAATTTAACAGCATCCTTATCTTCCATTATGAGATTTAATCAGGATCCCAATTATCATACCCCTATATTTAATCAAGAAGGGGCACAACAGCAATTAGCTACGGTTCCCACAGGCCGTAAAGCTAGGGCTAAAGTTAAACATACCTCCACCATTAGTCGGATAGTTGACGTCCTTTCCCAGAGGGCATGGTTGCACCATGCAAAAGAGCCCGCCACCGGGCAAAATTGGTGAGACACTGGAAGAGAGCAAAAGCTCTATCTGATTCTGAGTCTATGTCAAGTTCTGAGGAGGCTTCAGATGGGTCTGTAGATTCTGACCAAAGGGATTGGGCTGAAGGAAATATGCCTCTAGATGTTATTCCATCAGAGCTTATTGAAAATAAGAGCCAAATTTCTGAGTCCGATACTCCACTTGATCCCAGCGGTAAACCCTTATTTGACCCTGATTTGTTACGTCATCCTAGATCAGTGGAATGGGCACGAGCAGATCATGTGGCGAAAACCCCTAGATAAACTTTCAAGGAACAAATTAAGGGCTGAATGCCCAAGACCCTCTGCACCAGAGGATGTATGTGTTACACCAAATGTGGATCCTAAAATTGTTCAATTTTTGAGTAAGACGGGGTGGAAGCCTAAGAAAGGTTTAGCATTTTCACTGCGTAACTTCCAGGATAAAATCCTTGATATTTTGGGGCCTTTGACTCAAATTATTATTATGGCAGAAACTGCAGTATCTGATGGTTCCCCTGTGGATCCCTTTATCCTTAGAGGATGGGTACAGAGAGCTATTTGCCTTCTAGGTAATGCCAACACGGCAGTAGCTACTGAAAGACGTAAAGCCATTTTGTTGAAAATTGAGCCGAAATTAATAAATCTGGCTACATCGGAACCTGGCCCCAAAGCCAAAGGCATGTTATTCGGGGACTCTTTTGTAAAAGAATTAGGTTCTTTTGTTCAGACTTTCACTGCCCTTGATCGGGCACAGTCTAATATGAAAAGAGTATCCCCCAATAAGGTTTTCTTAGGGGCCGGCAGGAGTAGAGGCCGCCTGTCCGGCCATCCCAACAGAGGTCCCTTCAGGGGACAAAGAGGCTTTAGTCAAGGCGGACCCATTTTTCAAGAATCTAGGCCAGCAGCTCCGACATTCTTTACTCAGAGAGGCCGCCAGTGGCACACTAGGGGTGCCAGAGGATCTTGTTCGACATGTCAGACTTACGGTAAGTCAAATGTTCAATCCCCCTTTTTCCCATGTAAAAGTGGGGGGCAGACTATGTTGGCATCTGAATGCTTGTTTGAGAATCACAACAGATTCTTGGGTTCTAAATACTGTGTCGGGTTACCACATAGATTTCATTGCTTCCCCGACCCAATGGCAGGTTCCCAATATGATAAAGTTTGCTATAAAAGATGCATCAATGATAGATGTAGAGATACAATCTCTGGCAGAGAAAGGTGCTATTGTTCCAGTTCAGAACAAGGAACCGGGATTCGTAAGCAATATATTTATTGTCCCGAAAAAAGGTGGCGGTTCCAGAACTGTAATAAATTTACGAGACTTAAATACATTAATTCAATACAGACACTTCCAAATGGAAGGCATTCATTGCCTCAGAGACCTCCTATTGTTAGGGGACTGGATGGTCAAGTAAGACCTCGAAGACGCCTATCTTAAGGTACCCATAGCCCTGGATCATCAGAGATGGCTTCAGTTCATATGGCGAGACCAATTATGGAAGTTCAGTCTATCCTGAGCTCCTTGGTGTTTTACCAAACTCCTAAAACCGGTAGCCGGTTACCTTAGAAGAAAAGGGGTAAGTCTGATCATTTACTTGGACGATTGGCTCATTATGTCTCAAGACGTGTCGACTTTAAATCTCCATCTTTCATGGACTTTAGAGTTGATACAGAGCCTGGGCTTTCTTATCAATTGGGACAAATCAGTCCTAACCCCGAATCAAATATTGGATTTTCTAGGTTTCACCATAGATTCCATTCATGGTTCCTTACATCTCGCTCGGGAGAAAATAAAGTCAATAAAGAAAGAAATCATAAAGAGTTTGATGTGCCCAAAACTGACCATCCAACATCTAGCACGGATAATAGGTCTCTTGTCAGCCTCTATTCAGGAAATTTTTTTGGGCCCTCTTCACTACAGAGCTCTTCAGAGATAGAAGACTCGCTCCCTTCACCAGGGTTTTTCTTACGACCACTCGATTCCATTGGATTACGAGGCAAGAGAGGAGCTGTCTTGGTGGCTCAAACACATGGAAGCATGGAATGGCCGAGCTATTTTTGGTGTAACCCCGGAGTTGGTGATACAGGCAGATGCAAGTCCTTCCGGATGGGACGCCCAATGCGGAACATCCGCGACCGGAGGAAGATGGTCTTCTACAGAACGAACTTTGCATACCAACTGTCTAGAATTATTGGCAGGTACGTTTGCAGTTCGCAGTTTCATACAGTCATCCACAAACTGTTCCATTCTATTATGCATGGACAACATTTCAGCCATACGGTACATCAATCGTTTAGGCGGCACCAGATCACTGACACTGTCCACCCTAGCGGCGGAGTTCTGGGAATTTTGCCTGTCTCACAACATCTCGATCAAAGCCCTTTACATACCAGGATTATCCAATATAGAGGCAGGTTGGAATTCGAGATACCTTACAGACGCCAGCGATTGGCATCTAGATCCGACAGTGTTCAGGAGGTTGTCAGAGATGTGGGGTCCATTGGACCTGGATATATTCGCCTCTCGTTTAAACTCACAACTTCCCCGATTTTTCAGCTGGAGACCAGATCTAGAGGCAGTAGCCACAGATGCTTTTCTTCAAAATTGGCCAAGCCAAAAAAGGCATTTTGCATTTCCTCCCTTCTGCCTAATCGCCCGCACTTTGGTTTATCTTCGACATCATCAGACTTCGATTGTGCTAGTCACTCCTTGGTGGGAATCTCAACCTTGGTTCCCCACTCTATTGGAGTTATCGATAGATTACCCTCTTGTCATCCCATCCTTAACTCTCCTGTTGACAGATCCGGAGGGTTTCCCACACCCCCTAATACAGTCAGGTCAACTTCAACTTATAGCTTGGTTAGTTTCAGGGAGCCTTGCTCCCGCCAGACCTTTCACAATCAACTCTGGATCTTATGGCAGAAGCTTGGGCACCAGGGACCAGGAAGTTGTATCGACGTGCCTGGAATAAGTGGTCTGATTGGTGCTTGGAACGAGCTGTCAATCCCTTATCGGCTCCTATAAATTTCGTACTGCATTTCCTCACTTGGGCTTTTGAAATCAGTATGGCGTATCGGCCAATCAATGTTCTCAGATCAGCCATTTCTGCGGGTCATAGGGGCTTGATGGTATCCCAGTTGGTAGACATACCCTTGTTTGTCGTTTACTCAAAGGGATGAAATTGCGTAGACCGCCTCAACCTCGATACTCGTCAACGTGGGATGTCAATATGATTCTTACGTTTTTAGAAGCTTGGCCGGTCAATATGGACCTATCTCTGAAACAGTTATCGGCTAAACTTGTCATCCTTTTCTGCCTTAATTCCTGCAAGAGAGTGTCTGACGTCAGAGCTCTAGATATTGGGGCGAAATCTTATACTCCCGAAGGGCTTTTGTTTAACATTTCCCGTAACACTAAAACAGCGATATCTTCTATATTTTATCCCGCATTTCCTTCCCACTCTCAATTGTGTCCGGTTCTCTGTTTGAAAGAGTACGAAATCAGGACTGCAGAGTTTAGAAGCTCTACAGATTCTGAATTATTTTTATCCATACGCCGACCTCAGCGACCAGTGTCTACGGTTTCACTGGCCAGATGGGTTAAATGTGTCCTCCAATTAGCTGGGATTGATATCTGGCTTTCAAGGCCATTTCCATGGGTTGTCGATTAGAAGATGTTCTTAAGGCTGTAGATTGGTCTAGGGAATCGACCTTTAGAGAATTCTATTTCCGACCTAACTTACATTTTGCTTCCAGTATTGTTAATCAGCTTTAAATTACCATAATAGGAGCCTCCATGTCTTTATAAATTGACAGATTTTGCTAAGTCATGATGTAAAGTCATGATTTATAAAGACACGGAGGCGAGTATTATACTCTCCCTTCATATTTCCCTACCCATGGGTTTTGATATATATTGATACAAATATAATGTTATTTCTTAGAGTATATCGTTATTTATTATATGATATATACATTTATGATATAGTTTATGTTTGTAATTTGATTTGGCTCTTCATTATGCTTTTTCCTTAATAATAGTACATTTTCTCATTATGTCCTCTCTTTTTTCTCGCAGTGTGAAGTTCTTATTTCTTGACAGATTCGTTCAGTTTGATGTTCCATTCATTTATTATGGATTCTTTAATGAAGTTACTTGTGTGTTCGTCATTAGAGTTCGTGTTTCTTGAAATTGTCGGTCATCACCAAAGAAAGAGGAAGTGGATTGGATGTTACAGACTGTTATAGAAGGAAAGGGTTACTATGTTATACCTATGCTGATTGGTTCATTTTTTCCATGTTACTGTAAACTGTTATTTCTTGCTGCTGAAGGAATTCAAAGAAAGAGAAAGCATAATACTCGCCTACGTGTCTTTATAAATCATGACTTTACGTCATGACTTAGCAAAATCTGTAAAATTTCAACAATATTTCATATACTCATTTTAAGGAAGTAATATAAACAACAAATTTTTTCAAGATGGCATAAAGTAGTGAGCATTCACTACTGTATACCCACTTGTAAAGGTGCTTGACAGCAGACTGAAACATGTTGCTTTTGGGGAAGTATACAAAGTATTACACTGTTGAAGGTGTTCCTGGTTATAAATCTTTTCCTCGATCTTTACAGGTAAGTTCTTTTTATAGTATTTCCTCTTGATTTTGAGGAAGTCACTTTTTATGTGACTTTAATACTTTGTTGCAACTTTAGATATATTTTGCAACATATAAATAAAGCCTTTTGGGGCTTAAAGATGCATGCGAATGATTAGGCTAGTTTTTATCAGATTTCTCCTTGGATCAACAAGCACTAAATAAATATTAATGTCGATACTAACATGCATAGCCCTCTATGCTCTGGCTAATTAAAAAACTATCCAGGCCACTTATAAAGGCATCTAAGGTACCACTTCTTCAAACAGGGAATTCCATAAAATAATTGTCCTTACTGTAAAAAAATCCCTTCTGCTGTCGTAGACTACATTTCCTTTTTTCAAGTCTTAGCGTGTGACCTCCTGTCTTTTGTACTGTTCTGTTAATGAACAGGTCTTTAGAAAGCCCTTTATATGGGCCCTTTACATATTTATATAACATTGTTATATCCCCTCTAAGATGCTGTTTCTCTAGCATGAACAGTTTTAACTTTTCCAGCCTTTCTTCATAACTAAACTTTTCCATTTCCCTGATTAGTTTTGTAGCCCTCCTCTGCACTTTCTATAGTTCCATAATGTCTTTTTTTTTTAAAAAAGGCGCCCCGAGTTGAACTGGTTATTCAAGGTAGGGTCTTAACATGGACCTATAAAGAAGCAGAATAATATCTTCCTCCCATGAGTCAAAACCCCTTTTAATACACCCCAATATCTTATTGGCCTTTGCAGCTGCCAGCTGACACTGTGCACTACTGCTAAGCCTATTGTCTACAACTACTCCCAAATCTTTATTAGTAGACTTCCCCAAGGAAACACCATTTAAACTACATGTTGCATTTTTATTCTTGTATCCAAAATGCATAATTTTACACTACATTGAATCACATTTGCCATTTATCTGCCCAATTGCCCAATTTGTCCAAATCCTCTTGCACTGAAGATACATCTAGTTCAGACTGTATTACCCTACTAAATTTTGTGTCATTGTCAAACACGGAGACATAGCTCCCTATGCCCTCTGGGAGATCATTAATAAACAAATTAAAAAGAAGAGGACCCAGCACAGAAAACTGAGATACTCCATTTATCACATCTAAGTGTATTTATTGTAAAAGTGGTCTTTATTAAATTATTAAGTCATATATACTTTTGACCACACTTTGTGTTGTTCTTTTTCTTCCTATAAACGGGTATGTGACGGAACCCTCTGGGGGTCCTGGAGAGAAGGCTAGTCTCCTTCCTACAGATTATGGGCCCTGGTCTTGCAAGGGGTTCTGTTTTGTGGAGGTTGGTACAGGAGATCTGTTTGGACTGCTTTCCCCTTGGTAACATTATGCCAAGTTACCCCAAGTACTGGGGACCCTGAAGACTGTTGAGTTTGGATTCAGATTTGGGATCCTGTGTTTCATTATGGTATAAGGGGATCAGCCCGGACCAGCCTTCCCTCATATCATCACAGGGTATATTTTATATTGTTGCAAATTAAAGCACTGTCCACTTTATATATTAATTTCTTAAAGCATGCTGCGGTGAGACTCAAGTCTGAGATGTCTAGATGTCAAGTATAGATGCCTCCAAAGACAATGAGGGTTGGTAATGGTAGTAGTTAGTACTGTGTATACTGTAGTTCTGGACCACTGGGAAGCTGGATGGAGCTGAAAATGAGTGGTGTGACATAAAATGCTGAAGCACCGCTCCCTACATGTCCTGTTAATAGGGCTCTCCAAACACCCATATATTTTGCCATTGATTTATCAGTTTAGTAGTATCTTTCAAAGGATCCCTATTGTCACACTGTTCTTCAAGTGAACATTTTTTATAATCCCCAAGGTTCAACTCCTTTACACTATGCATATTTAAAATCCTAGATCATTCCCATCAGCCAATTTAGTTTGTAAGTTGCAATGCGCTATAAATGCTGTATGGCATGGTGTGTAAGTTGTTATAGAAATAAATCCTAATGAAAATAACATATTTGTGCAATATGGCTTCTTGCTGTACAACTACACCTAAATATCATATAACGTAAGCTGCCTCTTTTTTCAGTGAGTTTAAAATACATGAAATTAAAGGTACATTTGTTATATGAGGATAGACTTGTTTCATTTGCCTTCTGTAAATAGGATGCTATAACATTCTATCCATAAAAACATTTAATTTAGCCAGTCTTGCACACAAGCACAGGCATGACATGACCTTTACAAATACTGTGTTCCAAGTACAATGTCACCAATGAGTCATGTGCAGCATTCACTGCAAAATAGCTGGTCTAATGTGTTGTATGACCAAAGCTAGATAAATGTGAGAGTTAAAAGTAAGTGCTTTCAAGCCACTTTCAGAGAAAAAAAACTAGTTAAAGGACAACTGTCAAAACACCCCACAAAATGTATATTTAATGGAAATATTGCATCTAGTGTATATGTTTTAAATAGAAATGTTTTACTGGAAGCACACGGAGAAAGTACATTATTGAGCCCTGTCT
The DNA here is from genome assembly GCA_036172795.1 of Pelodytes ibericus. Taxonomy (NCBI): domain Eukaryota; kingdom Metazoa; phylum Chordata; class Amphibia; order Anura; family Pelodytidae; genus Pelodytes; species Pelodytes ibericus. Next base: position 102,191,654 of record CM069861.1, on the reverse strand, counting down.
GTTTGTATAGCTCTATTAGAGAGCTATTTTCCTTTATTTGACCCATGATTCTAATCAACATGTCTTCCCTCTGATAGAGCTATACAAGCAAATAGGGCTCAGTATAAAATTTTATTAGTATTGTTTTGTTAAATTATTTAAAATGCCTACATATGATGCAATCTTTTTGTTTCAAGAAAAAGTCATATAAATTGAACTGAAGTGGATTAAGTGTTATTGTTACATACAAATAAATTACATCAATAGGGTTGTGTCCCTAAGCAAAGTCTGTTACCCAAATTACTTTAAAAAAACCGTATTTGCTCCAATATAAGACGAGGTTTTTTTCAGAGCAAATGCTCTGAAAAAGTCCCCTTGTCTTATATTCGAGGACGTTTTATAATCTGACCTCAAATCGAGGTCAGATTATAAGTCAGGAATTCAGGTCCCCCGGAATCCCTGGTGCCTAGTGGAGGCAGCCGGAAGATGTCTGCACGATACGCGCAGACATCCTCCGCTGCCGCCCGGCACAACCGCCGGGACTTCTATGATGAAGCCAGGTGAAAGACAAGGGGAGGGAGGGGGGAAGAGAAAGACAAGGGGGGGGGGGGAGAGAGGAGAAGAGAAAGACAAGGAAAGGGGGGAGAGAGGGGAAGAGAAAGACAAGGGGGGGAGAGAGGGGAAGAGAAACATGGGGAGAGAAAGACAAGGGGAGGGGGAGAGAGAAACGTTTGGGGGGAGGGTGAGACAATGTGGGAGGGGGAGAAAATAACACTGGGGGAGAGAGATTCAGCATTGGCACATAAAAGGAAATAAAAACAAGAAATGTTTTTGTTTAATATCATAATTTTTATTAAATATTAAAAGCAATTTACATGTGAATATATACCAGTTAAACTTTTTTCCTATAGGGTAGTCATATTCAGGCTTTTCGTTTTTTCCTAAAGGAATATCCAAAGTTTGGGGGGTCGTCTTATAATCAGGGTCATCTTATATTCGAGCAAATACGGTAGTAAACAACATTTAAAGGGGTGGTGCCAACTACAGCATGAAAAAATATTTTTAAATACTTCATCATGTAAAGTAAAGAAAAAGAAACCGAAACTCACTTTTTTCCTCAACACTTCCCATCTTCTAAAAACTGGAAATAAAGTGTAATATGTTTACTCCTGTAGTCCTGTGTCATCCCCCTCTAATCCTTACCTGCAATCACAGTAGTTTCATGTCTCCACCCTTTATTCAAGTTACTCTGCAGACTAGGCTAAAGCCAGGGCCTGTATTAGTGCCGCCTGTCAGTGATCTCATTAGTGCGGTAGGCCTAAACCAGGACCTAAAGTTTTTACAAGTCCAGAGTTTACCCCAATCAAGAGAGATCTATTTGTATTTGTAGAGGGTAGGTATGACCTCTCTCTACCATCACCAAAGCTCAAATAGTCTCCTGGCAAAGAAACAGAGAGGTATATGCTATTGAAGCACACCCCTCTGACATCCAATCCAGTGAGGGGCTTGTCCAACCAAGTGGACGAGTGGAAATCTACAACACTATAAATAACCCTCAAACTGTTACCACTGTGCTCCAATGTTCCAGAGCTTTGGTTCCTGTTTGTCCTTGGACTTCAGTTTCCTGTGAACTTATCGTTGCTGTGCTACAGTCTTTCTATTGGATTTCCTGTTACCTGACCTTTGGCTTGTCTCCTGGATTACCCAGTTTGCCTGAACACTGACCCTCGCTTTGATTTTCTACTATTCTTGATCGCTGCCTGCCCTGATCTATTGGACTGTTCCTGATTTTGCAGCTCTGCGGGGGACCTGGATCCCTGTCTTATAGTCTGACCTCAATTTGAGGTCAGATTATAAGACGACCTCGATTATAAGACTTTTTTTTCTGAAAAAAACCTCGTCTTATAATCGAGCAAATACGTGGACCACCTCGTAAGGGTTACTGACAAGAGATAGCACCCACTGCTCTACACTCCAAAACCCCAACCCTGACATCCTGCCTATCTATCCAAGCCCTCAATATTGGTTGCCATTGAATTTAGAGCACTGGGAAATGATTTTCAATGTAAAACTACAGAAGAACTGTAAATCATTTTAAACGATATGCATTTTACATATATTAAACACAAGTACAACATGCAGAAAATAAGTTAGGTGGAACTGCCTTTTTAAGTGACTGTATTAACACAATAAAGTATATACAGTACCCTGTACAGGATAATCTGTTTTAATATTTGTAAATACAAAAACTTTGGAAGTTAACTTTCATTTTGAGCACCCGAGTTTGACATAGGAAAGAAAAAACCCAGATTCCCCATTGAAAGCAATGGGAGGTGAAATGATCAAAGCTATTTTTTACACAAAAATTTGGCACCTGTGCAAATTGTTATTATTATATAAATAAGCTGTTTTTACTATGAAGGTACGGAATAAAAAATGATCTACACATTGTGTTAAAAAAATTAGAAGTAGATGTCTAAATTAGGAATAAAATGTGTTTTGAATGTTTCTGTGGTGTGCCTGTTTATAACATCACCTGAGGCTTGATATGGAAAAGAAATGGTTTTTAGTATATATACGTTTAGTATATATACGTCCTGAAAAGCATGGTCCTCAAGGACGTATATATACGTCCTCCGTTTACATGTAGTGTTGCGCTCCTTAGAGCAACACTACATGCCTGCAGCTACTCTCAGAGGCTGCTTCGGATCCGAAGCAGCCTCTGAGAGGGCTTTCAGCCCCCCCTCACCCCCCCCCCCCCCGCGCGCATACGATCACCGCGAATGTGATCGTATGCGCGTTACACACATAGGCAGTGAAAGCTGATCACTGCCTATGTGTGTTAAAGTGTTGAAATGATGCCTCGATAGAGGCATCATGCAACACCTTCTGAGCCCCCCTGGGCACCGCGATCACCCGGTGATCGCTGGTGTGTGCTGTATCGGAGGAGCATGCTCACCCAATACAGCGTGCCCAGAGGAGAGCGACGGAAGAGAGGAAAAAAAAATCTCTTCCGTCGCTCTGAAACCGCTACTTGACTGCCCCTAGAGGCAGTTAAGTATATTACAGTCTGTAAGAAAAAATAAATAAATAAAAAAGCTATGGAAAAAGCTAACCCTAGATCTACTAAACCTAGATCTAGGGTTAGGGTCATAATTAGGGTTACAGGGGGGTTCGGATGATTACAAGGGTTAGATTAAGGGGTGGGGGTAGATTAAGGGTTGGGGTAAAAAAAGTCACTGTAGAAGAAAATGGTTAGAAAACAAAAAAAAACAACTAATATTGTTTATTGCCCTATTACTTGAAATAAAACATAGACAAACAAAGAAACATTGGTATTAATAAACTCAGGACAAATATTCGAAATATATAGACAGGGTCTTTTTTACCATTTGTAATTGTGTAAAAAAAAATTAGGTCAAAGTTAGAAGAAGTGTTTTTTATGTCATATTTTCATCATATTTTATATTTTTTTTTAACAGTAAATTATATCATATGATGAAAATAATAGTATCAAATGAAAGCCCTATCTGTCCTTTAAAAAATGATATATAAATTGTGTGGGTGTACTGAACACAAAGAAAGAAATTCACAGAAATTCACAGTAAACGTATGACAAAAATAATGGAATTCTGGTCTTCAAGGCACATCATATGCAACATAGCACTCGGTCACTAAGGGGTTAATAGGAAATGTCTAGTTTGCATACCAAGCCACAGGGGATGTCGTAAATAGGAGACACCACAGATTAAATTAAAACAAATTTTTCTCCTAATTGAGGCATTTATTTGAAATTTTGCTAACACAACGTATAAATAATTTTCAATCATATTTTATTCTCTACATTTACAATAAAAACAATGTTTAAGTGATACAGTCCTTTTAAGAAAGCACTTCACGACGGGAATCCAATGGTATAAAGTCCTATTGCGGGAAAGTGATGTTTCGTCTGAATAAAGTCGTTAGATGAAGGCTCCAAAGATAAGCTTTGTTTAATTAAAGACGTCTATCTTTAGAGGCAATCTGACAATGGTCACACACAACATAGATTAAGAAAGCTATTTGTTTGGTTTTGGTAATTTAGTCCTTGGGTCGCTTCTCAGTAAGTATGAGAAAATAAACAAACCATGTTTATGTTGACATGTTTTGACAGTAATAGAGCAAATACGTTTGCAGTTAAAATGAGCATATTATCTAGTATAAGTCTCAGAAGAGATTTTTTGTTTATTAATTCAGTTTGAATATAAATTAGACACCGTTTATTCAAATTCTGGACAGAATGTATTCAAATGCATGCTGTTTTTTTCTCCTGATAATTACAATTTGACAGATTATTGCGATGTTGTAATGTTCTGTAGAACAATGTTTCCTCTGTGGCATTGTATAATGCTCAGCAAAGTTAGTCAGTTTCACACAAGGAAAGTGCTAGTGTAGCACAGCATAATTTTGTTACCACTTAGCATACTTATAAAAAAGCATTTAGTTTCTTAACGATTAACGTTTGTTCCTTACTAGTGTTGAGCGAACCCGAACCGCACTGTTCAGGTTCGTACCGGACATTACGGTGTCCGTGCCACGAACCCGAACCCGGACATTTTACTGTATGTCCGTGTTGGAGTTCGAGGTTCGGCTATAAACCGAAAGTCTTTAAACCGAAAGTCATTCGGTTTATAGACTTTCGGTTTATAGAATAGCCAATAGCATTACATGAATTCTATAAGCCAAAAGTCTATAAACCGAAAGACATTCGGTTTATAGACTTTCTGTTTATAGAATACCTGTAATGCTATTGGCTATTCTATAAACCGAAAGTCTATAAACCGAACGACATTTGGTTTATAGACTTTCTTTTTATAGAATAGCAATTGCATTACATGTATTCTATAAAACGAAAGTCTATAAACCGAATGTCTTTCGGTTTATGGAATACATGTAATGCTATTGCTATTCTATAAACTGAAATAGAGTCCCCAATTATAAGAATAGGTCAATTGACCTATTCCTATGAATGGGGACTCTCTTTGGCTTTATAGAATAGCAATAGCATTACATGTATTACATCTGAGAGTCAAATAGAACCGTCAAATACTGTGCTTACAGCGCACTTTGAAAAATTCTAATCGTTTTGGGTCGTAAATAGTACATTTGCGTCTTGCGGTGCACTTCATATCTGAGAGTCAAATAGAACCGTCAAATACTGTGCTTACAGCGCACTTTGAAAAATTCTAATAGTTTTGGGTGCTAAATAGTACATTTGCGTCTTGCAGTGCACTTCATATCTGAGAGTCAAATAGAACAGTCCAATACTGTGCTTACAGCGCACTTTGAAAAATTCTAATTGTTTTGGGTGCTAAATAGTACATTTGCATCTTGCGGTGCACTTCATATCTGAGAGTCAAATAGAACAGTCCAATACTGTGCTTACAGCGCACTTTGAAAAATTCTGTCTACCTCCTCCTCCTCCAGCGCCGCTTCCACCTACACCGCCACGGTCACCGCCTTCTTAACCTATGGGTCACTTAGTATAAACTGAAAGAGAATACCCTGCACTCCAACCCTCTCTCAAATGGATAATTCTGTTGATCCTCCTGGCAGCCATGCTTTAGATTTAGATTTATGTTCTTCCAAAGCTAAAATCAAAGATTCCATCTAGTGCTATTTTATGGCTCAGCTGTATTTTTAATTTGTATGTATTTGATGTTATTTTAAGTTATATCCCTATCCACATTTGCTTTCAGGGCACTTGTCCTACTCTTACCCAAATTTTACTTCCTTTTGCAGCCCTCTAGCCTTTTCCATTACTTTTTTAGAGGCATTTTAGTGGCCAAAAGTCTGTGTCCCCATTGACTTCAATGGGGTTCGGGTTCGGGGTCAAGTTCGAGCACGGACTTTTTTCCGAAGTTCGGTCGAACCTCTCGAACCCGAACATCCAGGTGTCCGCTCAACTCTATTCCTTACCCTTCTCACCAATATTGGAGAATTTGTGCACGAATAAAAGATGCATACTTTGAATGCAACACAGACCTTTGGCTCTTTAAAAACAACAGTAGACCAAAAAATACCCTCTTAAAAAAGATAAAATAACAAAGGTCAGAAATGGCACTAAGGAAATTGACTTTTTACTCAGCTAGTGTGGGCAGTCCTGGTTTCTTGCAAACTGCTGACTTTTCACAGCTTCATCTAACGGTAAGTATTTTATATTTTAAGCAATACAAAATGTAAAACATGCATTTTTAAGTTATTTGAAAGCACATTAATATGCATTAATATTGGAAAGATGCATTTTAGGAACCAGAAAGTTAAATGGTTTAAGCATTGTCATCAGCAACTAAAATAGAGGTTTTTAAAGTTGCCAAAAAAAAAAAACATATGGCACGAGCATGTATCACTGCTGACCAACGTGCAGCATTCTCAGTGCCTGTTTCAGGTACTGAATAAAAAAAGTTCTTGCTTTAAATAGACTCCATCACCTAAACAAGATATATATAATGGGTATAAATAAATGTAATGCAGTGAATAAAGAAAAACATCAAAGTGATACATTGTAGAGTTGCAAGCAAATTCCTAAATTACCATAATTAGGGAAAAGGTGTTTATGATATCACCTTGTGGCTTGATATCACACATTACACAGTGCATTTCCCACTGACAGTAATTCATTTCATATCAATGCACTAGCGGATGACCTAAACGGGAAAAACATTTTTTTTAAATTTATATTTGCCTGCAATACTCCTAATTCAATGCATAGATCCAGTGGTTTTTTCTGGGTTTGTGCTGCGCTAAGCAGACTAAATTCGAGCCATCCCCCCCACACACATTGCACTACCAGGACATGCCCCATAACCCACATTGCACACCCAGGACATGCCTCATCACCCTTATTGCACACCCATTACATGCCCCATCACCCACATTGCACACACATTACATGCCCCCATCATCCCTATTACATGGGTCCCAAGTGCACAGACAACTTACAATGCTGCCTGTTGGGCTCTCTGCGTTGTTTGATGGATGATTGCCAACAGGTCACGTGATCTAGGTGTGTGTCTGACGCCAGAGCGCCGGGTCACGTGAACTGCCAGCACTGACCCGTGAAACCGCATGTGGAGCCCAACAGGTGGCATTGTAATTTTTCTTTGTTCCTGGGCAGCACACAGACACCAGGCAGGCAGATCTTCTGATCTCCCCAGCCATCCTCTCTGCCGGCAAGCAAGTTTTTTTTAAATGGTGACTTTTTTTGCCTCCCCCCCAGGAAGACAATGTAAGTCCCACCATTGGTGAAATAAGGAAGATCAGGCTACTAAAATTGGCAGACCCACCCAAAAGCATGCAAAGCCTTTAAAAATGGGGTGGACCCAACCAAAAGTGAAAAAAAAAATGTAAAAATTAATAGTGAGCTCAAAAAGTTTGCTTTTTGCCAAATGTAGGCTTACTCCTGCTGTGTATCAGGCTATGCTTCCCTTTTTTTAATCTATACACTTGTGAAGACTTTTTGAGCGCATCCTTGTTTTTTTTTTAATCTGAGGGTTTTATCACACTATGGTTGCTACCTCTGTCTTCTATTAAGCGCCAAACCATCCATCTTTTCTGCCAACCAAAAGCAGGTCTGCTCCTGTGTCTGGCTTAAGAACTATTTTTCAGGTGTACAGATGTAGTGATATACTATGAGAATTAATTCCATTGTATTTATCTTTATACTTACTTCATATGATCAAGATGGCATGTCAGGCTACTAAGCCTGCTTGAGCAGGGGATACTTAACCCCCACAATATTCTCCAACTACTCGGTTGTTTGCAGTGAAACTGGATTTGTCTAGTTTCTCCTGTCCTGAACCTGGCCTGTTTTTTCATATTGCTTCTTTTCCACATCCCCTGGCTCCAGCATGTTTATTTGTTTTGCTCCAATTCTGCCTGTCTTGGCCTCTTGCACTGCCTTATTACCTCCCTTTTGCACTTATACCTGACTTGGCGCATGAATACTTTTCTGGATGTAATTGGAACTGGATATAATTGTAAGTTATTTCTGGCATCCTAGAGGCACACATCCAGACATGCCAGACATAACTGAGGAGGTATGATTTCAAGGCCAAAATTATATTAGTAAATATTTAAAGCTAGCACGTTAACAATACATTTTACTATCCGTATGATTTAGTAAGTAAACTCAAGTCACCAAGTCATGTTATAGAAACTGGGCAATACATTAAATTTACAGTTTTGTAACATTGTACATTGTTGTTATGATTTATATTCCTCATATCCTATATTATAATACAAGTGAATGTGTTGACATATGAAAATTCGGAGGCAGAGCTAACCAGCATGCTGAGAAGACGTGTGTTTGCAGAGCTCCTGCAAATCTACTGCTATTTTACCCCAAAAAATACATGAATACCCTGTTGAAACTTCACAAGTTGCAGTCTCATAGGCAGACAGAAGCCATGGGCAAAAGGGGAAATAAGCAGGAGAGGCAGAAACATTCAAACTGCCTTGATATTGGCACTTTACTCTCGAGGTCTACTAGGCCGCCAGCGGTGACACCCCTGGCAAACCGAGCCACAGAGCCAGACAACTCTGACTCCTCAATGGAAGAATCAGAAGGGCCAGGCCACAGCAACACGCCTGAGAAGTGGCTCCAGGATCAACCGGCTACCAAAGGTGATATTAGGCTGTTGCTGCTAAACATGAAAACGGCTGATCTAGCAGAACTCCGCACAGACATAGGATCTTTACAGCAGAGGATGGTTGATACTACCATTGATGACGTTAAACAACAACTCTCAGATTGCAAGGAATGCAATGAATCCCTGACGCATCAAGTATACTCTCTTCAGAAACAAATGACCAACATGGAAGGCAGACAACGTCCATCCAGGGGTGCTGGAGGAGGTCAGACCCACCATCCTCTGCACCTACTCTAATGAACTGGTGGCCCACATCACCCAATCATTGAAGCCCAATGACCAGCCAGTCTTGGATGCATTCCGGGTTAAGAAGGCCTCTCATGCACCAAAAGAGGCCTCTAGGGACGTTATGTCTGATAAACTCAGATTTCTGTCTACATGCCACAAGCTTGAATCTGTGAAGTATGAGGACATACCGCTACTCATCTATGAAGACCTTGAAGGGAGAAGTGATAATCATGGGTGACTTTAATCTTCCTGATGTGAACAGGAAATACAAAATAGCTACTTGTGCCACAAGTACGCATATCCTAAACTCCCTACTGGGATTATCTCTAAAACAAGTAGTGGAGGAGCCAACTCGAAAGCAGGCCATACTAGACTTAGTGTTCACAAATGGAGATTTGTTATCAGATATTACTGTAGGTGAAAGTTTAGGATCTAGTGATCACCAGACAGTGTGGTTTAATATAAGAACAGTGACACAGTCACACCACACAAAAACAGACTTTTCTAAAATTAGATTAGGTGTAAAGGGGTCATTATCAGACTGGAGCAATTTAAATGGAGTCCAGGAGAAATGGGATTATCTAAAAGTTGCACTACTGAAGGCAACAGAAAATTGCATAAGGCTTGTCAGTAAGAGCAAAAAATTGAAGAAACCACTGTGGTACTCTGCAGAGGTGGCTAACATTGTAAAAAATAAAAAGCTAGCATTTAGTAATTATAAAAATACTCAGAGTGAGGAAGATAGAAAGATCTATAAGAGTAGGCAGAAAGAGGCTTCCAAAGCACATTCAGAAGAGACTATAGCCCAGTCAGTGAAAAAGGGGGATAAAACATTTTTTAGATACATAAATGAGAAAAGGAAAGTAAAACAAGGATTAGTTAGATTAAAAACATTAAAAAGCCAAATGAAGGCTTACTCCTGCTGTGTATCAGGCTATGCTTCCCTTTTTTTAATCTATACACTTGTGAAGACTTTTTGAGCGCATCCTTGTTTTTTTTTTTAATCTGAGGGTTTTATCACACTATGGTTGCTACCTCTGTCTTCTATTAAGCGCCAAACCATCCATCTTTTCTGCCAACCAAAAGCAGGTCTGCTCCTGTGTCTGGCTTAAGAACTATTTTTCAGGTGTACAGATGTAGTGATATACTATGAGAATTAATTCCATTGTAATTATCTTTATACTTACTTCATATGATCAAGATGGCATGTCAGGCTACTAAGCCTGCTTGAGCAGCGGATACTTAACCCCCACAATATTCTCCAACTACTCGGTTGTTTGCAGTGAAACTGGATTTGTCTAGTTTCTCCTGTCCTGAACCTGGCCTGTTTTTTCATATTGCTTCTTTTCCACATCCCCTGGCTCCAGCATGTTTATTTGTTTTGCTCCAATTCTTCCTGTCTTGGCCTCTTGCACTGCCTTATTACCTCCCTTTTGCACTTATACCTGACTTGGCGCATGAATACTTTTCTGGATGTAATTGGAACTGGATATAATTGTAAGTTATTTCTGGCATCCTAGAGGCACACATCCAGACATACCAGACATAACTGAGGAGGTATGATTTCAAGGCCAAAATTATATTAGTAAATATTTAAAGCTAGCACGTTAACAATACATTTTACTATCCGTATGATTTAGTAAGTAAACTCAAGTCACCAAGTCATGTTATAGAAACTGGGCAATACATTAAATTTACAGTTTTGTAACATTTTACATTGTTGTTATGATTTATATTCCTCATATACTATATTATAATACAAGTGAATGTGTTGACATATGAAAATTCGGAGGCAGAGCTAACCAGCATGCTGAGAAGACGTGTGTTTGCAGAGCTCCTGCAAATCTACTGCTATTTTACCCCAAAAAATACATGAATACCCTGTTGAAACTTCACAAGTTGCAGTCTCATAGGCAGACAGAAGCCATGGGCAAAAGGGGAAATAAGCAGGAGAGGCAGAAACATTCAAACTGCCTTGATATTGGCACTTTACTCTTGAGGTCTACTAGGCCGCCAGCGGTGACACCCCTGGCAAACCGAGCCACAGAGCCAGACAACTCTGACTCCTCAATGGAAGAATCAGAAGGGCCAGGCCACAGCAACACGCCTGAGAAGTGGCTCCAGGATCAACCGGCTACCAAAGGTGATATTAGGCTGTTGCTGCTAAACATGAAAACGGCTGATCTAGCAGAACTCCGCACAGACATAGGATCTTTACAGCAGAGGATGGTTGATACTACCATTGATGACGTTAAACAACAACTCTCAGATTGCAAGGAATGCAATGAATCCCTGACGCATCAAGTATACTCTCTTCAGAAACAAATGACCAACATGGAAGGCAGACAACGTCCATCCAGGGGTGCTGGAGGAGGTCAGACCCACCATCCTCTGCACCTACTCTAATGAACTGGTGGCCCACATCACCCAATCATTGAAGCCCAATGACCAGCCAGTCTTGGATGCATTCCGGGTTAAGAAGGCCTCTCATGCACCAAAAGAGGCCTCTAGGGACGTTATGTCTGATAAACTCAGATTTCTGTCTACATGCCACAAGCTTGAATCTGTGAAGTATGAGGACATACCGCTACTCATCTATGAAGACCTTGAAGGGAGAAGTGATAATCATGGGTGACTTTAATCTTCCTGATGTGAACCGGAAATACAAAATAGCTACTTGCGCCAGAAGTACGCATATCCTAAACTCCCTACTGGAATTATCTCTAAAACAAGTAGTGGAGGAGCCAACTCGAAAGCAGGCCATACTAGACTTAGTGTTCACAAATGGAGATTTGTTATCAGATATTACTGTAGGTGAAAGTTTAGGATCTAGTGATCACCAGACAGTGTGGTTTAATATAAGAACAGTGACACAGTCACACCACACAAAAACAGACTTTTCTAAAATTAGATTAGGTGTAAAGGGGTCATTATCAGACTGGAGCAATTTAAATGGAGTCCAGGAGAAATGGGATTATCTAAAAGTTGCACTACTGAAGGCAACAGAAAATTGCATAAGGCTTGTCAGTAAGAGCAAAAAATTGAAGAAACCACTGTGGTACTCTGCAGAGGTGGCTAAAATAGTAAAAAATAAAAAGCTAGCATTTAGTAATTATAAAAATACTCAGAGTGAGGAAGATAGAAAGATCTATAAGAGTAGGCAGAAAGAGGCAAAGCAAGCTATAAGAGCTTCCAAAGCACACACAGAAGAGACTATAGCCCAGTCAGTGAAAAAGGGGGATAAAACATTTTTTAGATACATAAGTGAGAAAAGGAAAGTAAAAAAAGGATTAGTTAGATTAAAAACAAAAGAATGATGCTATGTAGAAGAGGATAAAGGCTAAGGCAGACTGCCTTAATGAATATTTTTGTTCAGTTTTTACAAATGAAAATGAGGGTAAGGGACCTCATTTAGGGAAAAAGACTAATGAGTCTTTTGATGCATGTAAGTTTACAGAGGAAGAGGTTTTACTTCAGCTGTCTAAAGTAAAGACAAATAAGTCGATGGGACCTGATGGGATACATCCAAAGTTATTAAAAGAACTTAGTGGTGTACTAGCAAAACCGTTAACAGATTTATTTAACCAATCATTGTTAAAGGGAGCAGTTCCAAAAGATTGGAAAATTATCTAATGTTGTGCCCATTCACAAGAAAGGTAGTAGGAAAGAGGCGGGCAACTATAGACCAGTAAGTCTTACTTCAGTAGTGGGGAAATTAATGGAAACCTTGTTAAAGAATAGGATTGTTGAACATCTAAAGTCGCTTGGATTTCAAGATGAGAGACAGCATGGGTTTACTTCAGGGAGATCATGCCAAACTAATCTTATTGATTTTTTTGATTGGGTGACTAAAATAATAGATCAGGGTGGTGCAGTAGACATTGCTTACCTGGATTTCAGTAAGGCTTTTGACACTGTCGCACATAGAAGGCTTATCAATAAACTGAAATCTTTGAGTTTGGATTTCAATATTGTTGAATGGATTAGACAATGGCTGAGTGACAGGCAACAGAGGGTTGTAGTCAATGGGGTATATTCGATGCAAGGTCTTGTTACTAGTGGGGTACCTCAGGGATCTGTACTTGGACCCATTCTCTTTAATATTTTTATTAGTGATATTGCAGAAGGTCTTGTTGGCAAAGTATGTCTTTTTGCTGATGATACAAAGATTTGGAGCAGGGTTGATATTCATGGAGGGATAAGCCAAATGGCAAATGATTTAGCTAAACTAGAAAAATGGTCAGAGCAGTGGCAACTGACATTTAATGTGGACAAGTGCAAGATTATGCAACTTGGACGTAAAAACCCAAAAGCAGAAAATAGACTATTTGGTACAGTCCTAACCTCAACATCTGAGGAAAGGGATTTAGGAGTAATAATTTCAGAGGACTTGAAGGTAGGTAGGCAATGCAATAGAGCAGCAGGAAATGCTAGCAGAATGCTTGGTTGCACAGGGAAAGGTATTAGCAGTAGGAAGAGGGAAGTGCTCATGCCATTGTACAGAGCACTGGTGAGACCTCACTTGGAGTATTGTACGCAGTACTGGAGACCGTATCTCCAGAAGGATATTGATACTTTGGAGAGAGTTCAGAGAAGGGCTTCTAAACTGGTTCATGGGTTGAAGGATAAAACTTACCAGGAAAGGTTAAAGCATCTTAACATGTATAGCTTGGAGGAAAGATGAAACAGGGGGGATATGATAGAAACATTTAAATACATAAAGGGAATCAACACAGTAAAGGAAGAGAGTATATTTAAAAGAAGAAAAACTACCACAACTAGAGGACATAGTCTTAAATTAGAGGGGCAACGATTTAAAAGTAATATCAGGAAGTATTACTTTACTGAGAGGGTAGTGGATGTATGGAATAGCCTGCCAGCAGAAGTGGTAGAGGTAAACACGGTCAAGGATTTTAAGCATGCGTGGGATAGACACAAGGCTATCCTAGCTATAAGACTGGAAACGGGGGACTAATAAAAGTACTCAAAAAAAATTGGGCAGACTAGATGGACCGAATGGTTCTTATCTGCCGACACATTGTATGTTTCTATGTTTCCCTCTCACTGCTCCCCTACTGGGATTATCTCTAAAACAAGTAGTGGAGGAGCCAACTCGAAAGCAGGCCATACTAGACTTAGTGTTCACAAATGGAGATTTGTTATCAGATATTACTGTAGGTGAAAGTTTAGGATCTAGTGATCACCAGACAGTGTGGTTTAATATAAGAACAGTGACGCAGTCACACCACACAAAAACAAAAGTTTTAGATTTTCGAAAAACAGACTTTTCTAAAATTAGATTAGGTGTAAAGGAGTCATTATCAGACTGGAGCAATTTAAATGGAGTCCAGGAGAAATGGGATTATCTAAAAGTTGCACTACTGAAGGCAACAGAAAATTGCATAAGGCTTGTCAGTAAGAGCAAAAAATTGAAGAAACCACTGTGCTACTCTGCAGAGGTGGCTAAAATAGTAAAAAATAAAAAGCTAGCATTTAGTAATTATAAAAATACTCAGAGTGAGGAAGATAGAAAGATCTATAAGAGTAGGCAGAAAGAGGCAAAGAAAGCTATAAGAGCTTCCAAAGCACACACAGAAGAGACTATAGCACAGTCAGTGAAAAAGGGGGATAAAACATTTTTTAGATACATAAATGAGAAAAGGAAAGTAAAACAAGGATTAGTTAGATTAAAACCAAAAGAAGGATGCTATGTAGAAGAGGATAAAGGCTTAACAGACTGCCTTAATGAATATTTTTGTTCAGTTTTTACAAATGAAAATGAGGGTAAGGGACCTCATTTAGGGAAAAAGACTAATGAGTCTTTTGATGCGTGTAAGTTTACAGAGGAAGAGGTTTTACTTCAGCTGTCTAAAGTAAAGACAAATAAGTCCATGGGACCTGATGGGATACATCCAAAGTTATTAAAAGAACTTAGTGGTGTACTAGCAAAACCGTTAACAGATTTATTTAACCAATCATTGTTAACGGGAGTAGTTCCAGAAGATTGGAAATTAGCTAATGTTGTGCCCATTCACAAGAAAGGTAGTAGGGAGGAGCCAGGCAACTATAGACCAGTAAGTCTTACTTCAGTAGTGGGGAAAATAATGGAAACCTTGTTAAAGAATAGGATTGTTGAACATCTAAAGTCGCTTGGATTTCAAGATGAGAGACAGCATGGGTTTACTTCAGGGAGATCATGCCAAACTAATCTTATTGATTTTTTTGATTGGGTAACTAAAATAATAGATCAGGGTGGTGCAGTAGACATTGCTTACCTAGATTTCAGTAAGTCTTTTGACACTGTCGCACATAGAAGGCTTATTAATAAACTGAAATCTTTGAATTTGGATTTCAATATTGTTGAATGGATTAGACAATGGCTGAGTGACAGGCAACAGAGGGTTGTAGTCAATGGGGTATATTCGATGCAAGGTCTTGTTACTAGTGGGGTACCTCAGGGATCTGTACTTGGACCCATTCTCTTTAATATTTTTATTAGCGATATTGCAGAAGGTCTTGTTGGCAAAGTATGTCTTTTTGCTGATGATACAAAAATTTGCAGCAGGGTTGATATTCATTGTAAGGAAATTTCCTCTGTCCCTTAATGCGACCGTTTTGGTTTGAGTTGTAAATACTGGATCCAGGAGAGCTATCTCACAGTGAATAACTGAGACCGACACCAATGCAACTGTGAAACAACTCTGATTTTAATTGTTTAAACAAGCGTATATAAACGAAGATAAAAGCATTAGTTACTACGATATAATTGGTTATTCTAATATGTAGAAAGTTGTTCTTGTTTTACAAGAAAATGCACTTAAAACGTAATATGTAAAATAGTGTTACAAAAGTCGTTCTTATGGAAAAATACAGAACTTTCAGAAACAACTTGTTGATGTTCCAGAAACCTCTGTTCTAGCCTTGGAATAGTAAGATAAGACCATTCTAATAACAATTACGCTACTGGCGTGATCTGGCCTTCCAAATTAATCCTTTCAATCCCCTCTTAGAACCATATTATTCATATAATATGGTTCTTCCCCTTTTGCTTCTGCCTATAAATCATTAAATACTGCTGATATCCTTCTGGGGTATGCTGTTGGGGATTGAGGGGCAGATTTGTTTCATACATAGTCATCTGTGTAATGCCTTTAATAACCAATTTACGAAAACAGGGAATTATGCACAATACTACTAGTGCGAAAATAACTAACACCACTAATATGATTATTCCCAATTGAGTTAAAGCCTTTTTCCAATCTCTTAGCCGACCAAAATATTGGTCCCAAGGATTGGCAATACCTGAGTTCTTCTTCAGCTCTATGGATAAGTCCTCGAGTTCGAGTTTCTGTATGTCTATGGTAACCTTTCCATTAGGTCCTGTATTGTCAGGAATGTACGTACAACATGAAGTGGGGTCTGTTAATATCTTGCATACACCTCCCTTTTCAGCAAGGAGCATATCAAGTAGACATGTGCATTTGTTTTCGGACGAATGCATTTTCGGACGAAAATAGCATTTTCGTCCATTCGTCCGAAAAACGAATAACGAAAATATTAACTAACAAAATCCGAATGAACGAATGGTTAATAAACGAAAATCATTCGTTCATTCGTCCATTCGTCCATTCGTACTATTGGAATTCTAAACCGAAATAGAGTCGGTTTATACAATACCAATAGCATTGTACATTCCATAAACTGACATGAATGATTTTCGGTTTATGGAATGCATGTAATGCTATTGGCTTTCTATAAACCGAAATTGAGTTCCCATTCATACGAATAGGTCAATTGACCTATTCGTATGAATGGGGACTCTTTCGGTTTATAGAAAGCCAATAGCATTGCATGTATTCTATAAGCCGAAAGTCTTTAAAACGAACGACGTTCGGTTTATAGAATACATGTAATGCTATTGCTGTTCTATAAGCCGAAAGTCTTTAAACCGAACGTCGTTTAAACCGAACGTCGTAACCTAACTAGAGTCCCTCCTCATTCATAAGAATTTCTTATGAATGGGGACTCGACTCTAGTTCGGTTTATAGAAAGCCAATAGTATTCTATAAGCCGAAAGTCTATAAACCGAACGACGTTCGGATTATAGAATACATGTAATGCTATTGCTGTTCTATAAGCCGAAAGTCTATAAACCGAACGACGTTCGGTTTATAGACTTTCGGTTTATGGAATGTATAATGTAATGCTATTTGCAATGGCATTACTATAAACCGAAATAGAGTCGGTTTATAGAATGCCATTGCCAATTCCATAAACCGAAATTCGTTCATTATGTCGGTTTATGTATTTTGCTATTGGTATTCCATAAACCGACTCTATTTCGGTTTATAGAATTGCCAATAGCATGAAATGATTTGAATTTAGTATTAAAAAATAAATAGAAAAAAGTGGAGAGTTTTAACCCCTTTGTGACGCATGGTGCTTGCGTCCCAAATGACGTAAGCACCAAAACGTCACGATTTGTTCCTGGCCACTGATCACAAGGTGATCGTTAGCCAGGAACACTATGGCAGAGACCCAATCAGGGTCTTAATAGACCCTGTGGGTGCCTGCCCAAAAATTGCAAGCCCTTCGGACGTGACGTGACACACGATTTAGAGAAATGTAGCTGGTGCTCGTTTTTGAGCAGCAGCTAAATTTCCCCTGTCAGACTGAGGCCATTTAAAATGGCCTCATCTGACAGGTGGGATCTCGCTGCAAGTGCCTGCAGCATGATCCGAGCCGCGATATGAGCTGTTTAACACAGGACGTACTATGCCGTCCTAACGACTTTAAGGGACTTAAAATCAGGACGGCATAGAACGTCCCAACGTCACGAATGGGTTAACGTTTGCTCTGGTCATAATCACAGCACAGGCTTGTAGGAGTTAACTGTAATTACATTAATACATGAAAAGAATATAAGTAATATAGTAAAAATGTACAAAATAAAATTTATTTTGAAAAAACTAAATGAGGTCCATAAACTTGGAAGGATCACAGTAAAAAGAAACTGTGATCAGCAAGGGAAGTGTTAATACCCCTTTTATAATCGAGGTCGTCTTATAATCTGACCTCAAATTGAGGTCAGACTATAAGACTGGGATCCAGGTCCCCAGCAGAGCTGCAGGGGACCTGGATCCCCCTCTCTAACAGCAGGGGATGTCTGCGCGATGAGCGCAGATCTCCCCTGCTGCCGCCCGGCATGACCGCTGGGACTTCTATGATGAAGCTGGGTACTTCCGGCTTCCTCATAAAAGTCCTGGCGGTCGTTCCGGTCGGCAGCAGGGGAGGTCTCGCTCATCGCGCAGACATCCTCCGCTGCCTCGCCA
This sequence comes from Pelodytes ibericus, assembly GCA_036172795.1. Taxonomy (NCBI): domain Eukaryota; kingdom Metazoa; phylum Chordata; class Amphibia; order Anura; family Pelodytidae; genus Pelodytes; species Pelodytes ibericus. The sequence continues at coordinate 102,173,425 of CM069861.1, read as the reverse complement.
GCCACCAGGGAGAATCGGGCAGCTGGGGGATGTCTGCACGAATCGTGCAGACAACCTCCATGCTGCCCGACACTTCCGTCTATTATGTATAGTGCATACATCCCCCGGCTGCCCCCACTAGCCACCAGGGAGCAAGAAACAGTTGAGGGGGGGACAGAATAACAAGGGGGGGGCAGAGTAACGAGGGGGGGGGAGAGAAACAAGGGGAGGGAGGGGGGAAGAGACAGAAACAAGGGGAGGGGGGCAGAGAGAAACAGGGGGAGGGAAGGGGGGAAGAGACAGGCACAAGGGGAGCGAGGGGGGAGCCAAAGGGAGGTTGAGAGAGAGACAACACTAAGGGGGGGAGAATTTCTTATGAATGGGGCTCTTGTTCGGTTTATAGAAAGCCAATAGTATTACATTGTATTCTATAAAACGAACGAATAATAATGAACGAAACAAAAATAATGAACGAATTTCGTCTGAAACGAATGCATTAATGAACGAAATTCGTTTTAGACGAAATAAATAAAATTTTCGTCCGAATGGACGAAAACGAAACGAAAATTTTAGTTTTGCACATGTCTAATATCAAGAACCATTCTATTTTGGAATGTCATAATGGAGTCGGCTTGTAACTGTTCAGCTAGGCCTTTTAATGCATCTCTTGTATAATTAACAAAACGTTTATCCAGTCTACGTTTTTATTTACAGTGATTATAGGCCATATTGATTCAAAACCAGCAGCTACCTGATCTCGAGCCTTAAATTCATCGTGGACCCCTCTTGGGACTCCGATGGTATCAATATATACATGTAGGTCAAAACTACCCTGTGGGGTGACTGAACGTTTTATGTGGGATATGCTCGTGTGGTGTACGTTTTCTGTAAAAATATGGATATTCATGAGTGCTTTGGCAAGAGCGCATTCACCTTGCGAATTACCTTCTAATCTGAATCTTATTTTCTTATCACCACAGATCCAATATACATCACTTATTGAATATATTTGGTTTTGAGTTATATCAGTGGACATGTTGCTATAAGAACTACAATATCCTTCTGAAAAATTGCCTACCGACCTATCAGTACTGCCACCCTTGTAACAGGTGTAGTTACCTGGATATATGGTAATACCCTCACCATGGCAAGGGGTGTTGGTGAGGAGAGGGTATTTGTGTTTCCATCCTTGGCATGTAGAATCATTGGAACTCGTATTGAGGAATGTTTGTAAGAAACATTCCTCAATATCAGAAGGTAAATTTAAAAGAACCGTGCCAAGGTGAGGTCGTGCAGAACCACAAACATAACAATTTGATTTATTTACAGATGTGGCGCTGTATTTCATCCATTCTAACCATAAATTGATATCTGAAAACCCTGTTTCGGCTGCAAATGTATCTTTAAATGTGGGATTGGAAATAGCTTTCATATTATTAAATAGAGACATACGGGGCGGAATGATGGCAACTGTAGGTTTGGATAATACAGGGGGTTTGTATCGTTGGTTATTAAACATATCATCAATATAAAAAGGGCAATGAATGCTTCCATCTCCTCCTGGATAATAAATCCTCAATATGTATCTCTCTCTATCACTAGGGGATAGGTTTTCAATATTTAAGGAAAGTTGGATTGCATCTGATTTCCTCATAGTCTTACAGTTATCATAATTGTAGGTTGCTATGTTTCCTACTTTCATGAGGGTCATCCTGGTGAATAGGGATTTGCCATGTTTATCTTTTCGATCAAGGGCACTCTTAGGTTTGAAACCCCAGTCGTGTCCAGTGTTCCAACCCACTGATTCCCAATATTTACAATCATCCCCCCAATAAGAATCTGTTAAACATATGTATGGAGTGACGCATATAGGAACAGTATCCCTATCACATAAACTGTGGTTGAATCTAAAAGTAGCTACCTGGGTGTTGGATGAATTAAACCAAAAGGTGGTGTTGGCCCCTTTTGTGTTAGAAAATATATTTTTACCGTCTTCATTATTCCAGTATATGGGGGTGCCTCCCTCTTGTGTAATATCTACTTCAGTTTGGGTATTGTGTATGTTACAGAAAAACAAAATCAACTTAATCGTCCACCATGTTCCAAAACTGAGGGAGTCTTTCATCATCTTCAAGGTCAGGGCTGTCTGCCCCCGTTAATACCTCAGCTGTGGGTGGGTTGTCTTCGAGGTCCAGACTGTCTGTCTCCGTTCTTACCTCCTTTGTTTGGTGATTCTCTTCGAGGTCAGGGCTGTCTGCCCCCGTTATTACCTCCTTTTTCTGTACCAATTTCACTCTTGTGGCATGTATCCACGTAGGGAAGTTTTCAGTTAGCACAGCTGTGCGGTTGATAGCCACTACCGTTGTCATGGGTCCGTATGGGAAATCTCCAGGATTCTTCTTCCGAATAGCTTTCACTATCACTTCATCTCCGACCTGGAATGGGTGTGTTGGTTCCTGTGAAAGAGAGGGAGACTTACAAGCAACGTTTCCTTCAATTTTATCTAATGTTGTGATAAAATCACGTACATATTGTTCCCTTATGAGATCGAAATCTCCTTCTTGAACTACTAGGGGCTTCCTAGCCCAAGGGGTGGGGAAAGGACGTCCCATTAAAATCTCAAAAGGGGATAGACCTGTCTTTTTATTGGGGCTCATTCTGATTTCTGCAAGTATTATAGGTAACATGGTTTTCCATTTCTCAAATGACCCTGCAGTAGCCTTTCTTAGTTTGTCTTTGAACGTTCTGTTCATGCGCTCTTCAATCCCTGAACTCTGCGGGTGATATGGGATGTGAAATTTCCATTCGATGTGAAGGAGTTTCACTAGTTCTTTGTTTACTTTAGAAGTAAATGCGGGACCTTGATCAGACTCAATCTTGGTTGGGCATCCCCATCTGGGAATAATGTCTTGTGTTAAAATGCGTGCAACTGTTTTGGCATCCTCTCGTTTGGTAGGGAAAATTTCGGGCCAACGTGAAAACATGTCCACAATCACTAGAGCATATTCCTGGAGTCCCTTTTTTTTCGTGGTATATGTGTGAAATCAATTTGTAAATGAGTGAATGGTGCTGTGGGATATTCCAAATGTTGATGTTTAATTGATGTATTGGTGTTAGGATTATTTCTGAGACATGTGATGCAGCGCTTAATGTAATCTTTGATTAATGTGAGTGCGTCTGTCAAGTAAAAAGAGTCTGTCAGTAACGTGTGTGTTGTTTGTATTCTGTTGTGTCCAATGCCATGAAAATGTGATATGAAAAGAGCTGCACTATGTTGGGGAATACATGGTTTCCTCTCTTTGCAGATCAATCCACTCTGTGGATTTTTCTGCATCACAGGATAACACCAGTCCTCGAGATCATATTGTGAAGCTGTAGCTTGTAAATCAGTAATCATTTGGGCTTCCTCGAGGGATGGAGGTTTTAGTATGGCCATTTGTTGGACTGCTGGAGCTTTAAGGGCAGCCTATTTAGCTTCTATGTCCGCAAAGGCATTGCCTTGTGAAACATGATCTTTGCCCCCTGTGTGGGCACGGCAGTGTACAATAGCCAATTGTGATGGTAATTGGATTGCTTGCAGTAAATCAGTGACTAGATGTGAATGTGAAATGCGCTTACCGTCAGCTGAAATGAAACCTCGGTGTAGCCATATAGTGCCGTGGTCCCAGACAACGGCATGGTCATACTTGCTTTCTGTGTAAATGGTGACAGGCTTACCTGTATAGTATTGGCAGGCGCGGGTGAGAGCAATAAGTTCTGTGGCTTGTGCTGACTGATAAGGAATAGAATCAGAATCAATAACAATATCTGGCAACATAACAATAGCATATAATGCATGGTACGTTGTGTCATTGGGACGGCTACAGGAACCATCAAAAAAAAATTCTGGGGCCAGTGGAATGGGGGTGGATGACAAATCCATTCTGGGGGAAGTTTTATGTTTGATACAGTGTAAGCAGTCGTGTAAATCGGGGAGTTTATCCTCTTCCCCTTTGAGACCGAAAAGGGCATTTAGGATAGCTGATGGGCCAGAATTATGTGCTGCGTGTTGAACTTCTAACGTGGGATTACTGAATAAAAGGATCTCATATCCTGATAAACGTTGTGCTGACATGTGTTGTGTGTGTAGTCCCTTAAGGAGACCCAAAACATCATGTGTGGTGTGGAGTACAGTGTGGTGTCCCAGAGTGAGTGGGGTAGATAATTCCACCATCATTGCAGAGGCTGCCAGAGATCTTAGACATGCCGGCATTCCTTGTACAGAAACTGGCATAACCTTTGAGAAAAATGCACAAGGACGCAACTTGCCTCCGTGAAATTGGGTGAGCACCCCCGCCATAGTTTTACAGTTTTGTCTGGCAAATATGTGAAATGACAATTTGTAGTCAGGGAGTCCTAAACCTGGGCTTGACATTAATGCATATTTCAAAAAATCATGAGCATACAACATTTCTAGTGACCATTTGATAAGATCTGGCATGTCTGCCAGAGTGGTTTGTTTCAATATGTTATCATAATATGAACAGTCGGGAATCCATTGTCTGCAATAGTTAATCATTCCAAGAAAGGACAGCATGTCTTTCTTGGTGTGCGGGGTGACCAGTCCCGCTACAGATTGGATTCTTCCCGGACTGATTTTGCGTACCCCTTTTGTGAGAACAAACCCTAAATATTCAACCTGTATTTGACACCATTGCATTTTTGTTAGAGAAACTTTGTGACCACATTCAAACAACCATTGTAACAGTGATAAACCATCTGCCAGGCAGTTCTCCTCTGATATACTACATAGCAGCAAGTCATCCACATATTGTAATAGGACAGAACCACAGGGGGGGTGCCATAATTCAAAGTGGCTTGGAGGACAATACTGTACACAACTGGTGAATCAGTATAACCTTGGGGCATTCGTGCCCAAGTTAGTTGTCGACCCTCAAAGGAAAAAGCAAAAAGAGGTCTGGTCTCTTCGTCAACTGGGATCGAAAAGAAAGCATTCTTAAGATTAATGACACTAAAATAGACAGCGTCTGCAGGGATAGCTGAAAGTAACTGAGTTTCTTTTTGGGGTTCTTATTTTTGGTAGAATTTGTGGATCTGTCATACCAATGTGGGGCAATTTCTAACCACTGTTCCCCTCCTAATTGCATATATTTGTGATCCCACTGTGGATCCCCGTGGTAATATGGAAAAGTTTCCTCGTCTCCGAGACAAAGTCCCTTTACCATATCCATATGAAAAGGTTCATTATCTCCTGCCCTCGGAAATGGACTGCTGGATTTCATGAATTCAGTCCATCCGGCCATATTATCTAACCAGGGATTTATCAAAAAATAATTTGTGGGACTAACTCGGGCCACATATTGTTTACATGTTTCCCCAACATTCGGTATAGGGTAATCAGTTTTGGACTCGTAAATTCCCATTTTAAACTAATGAGTTTACTGTATAAATAATATAAATATTTATACTTACCACCTATAAACAAATAGCAGGGAAATAATTTTCTTAGACGTACACTTACCACCCGTCTAAGGTTCCTTATAACTCTATAATTAATCTTATATATATACATACATACAAATATACAATTAACATGCAAAATTACAATTAAACAAGCCAAACCAAGAATAGTCTAGTCTCCCTGAGACTGTAAATTTAAGTGTATAATACCCCTGGTAATAAAGTGAAAGATCTCCCTGAGATCTGGGTATGTGTCCCTGACACAAAACCCAAAAAAAATAATAATAATAATACCCCTGGTATTAAAGTGAACGATCTCCCTGAGATCTGTCTAGCCTCCCTGAGACTGTAAATTAGCCTCCCTGAGACTGTAAATTAGCCTCCCTGAGACTGTAAATTAGCAAGATCTCCCTGAGACCTGGTTATGTGTCCCGGACACAAAACAAAAAAAAAAAAAATATTATAAGGATGTATGTCCCTGACACACAAATATAAGGATTGGGATTTGGCCAGTGCCCTCAGTCCGATAGATAAACCCCAAAAAAAGTATATCTTACTGGACAAAGGATGACCTTCCCGATCCCGGACGAGCCCCCAAATTGTAAGGAAATATCCTCTGTCCCTTAATGCAACCGTCTTAGTTTGACTTGTAAATAATGGATCTATTGTGCCAGATAGATACCAGGAATATTGTGCCAGTCAGAGCCCAGTAATAGTGTGCCAGTCAGATGCCAGGAATATTGTGCCAGTCAGAGCCCAGGATTATTTTGCCAGTCAGTGCCCAGTAATAGTGTGCCAGTCAGAGCCCAGTAATATTGTGCTAGTCAGAGCCCAGTAATAGTGTGCAAGTCAGAGCCCAGTAATATTGTACCAGTCAGAGCCAAGCAACATTGTGCCAGTCAGATACCAGGAATATTGTACCAGTCAGATGCCAGTTATATTGCGCCAGTCAGAGCCCAATAATTGTGTGCCAGTCAGAGCCCAGTAATAGAGTGCCAATCAGAGCCCAGTTATAGTGTGCCGGTCAGAGCCCAGTAATATTGTGCCACTCAGAGCCCAGTAATATTGTGCCAGTCAGATATCAGTAATATTGTGCCAGTCAGAGCCCATTAATATTGTGCCAGTGAGAGTCCAGGAATATTGTGCCAGTCAGAGCCCAGGAATAGTGTGCCAGTCAGAGCCCAGTAATATTGTGCCAGTCAGAGCCCAGTAATATTGTGCCATGCAGTGCCCAGTAATATTGTGCCAGTCAGATCCCAGTAATATTGTGCCAGTCAGAGCCCAGTAATATGGTGCCAGTCAGAGCCCAGTAATATTGTGCCAGTCAGAGCCCAGTAATAGTGTGCCAGTCAGTACCCAGTAATATTGTGCCAGTCAGAGCCCAGTAATATTGTGCCAGTCAGAGCCCAGTAATATTGTGCCAGTCAGAGGCCAGTAATGTTGTGCCATTCAGAGCCCAGTAATATCGTGCCAGTCAGAGCCCAGTAATATTGTGCCAGTCAGAGCCCAGTAATATTGTGCCATTCAGAGCTCAGTAATATTGTGCCAGTCAGATACCAGTAATATTGTGCCAGTCAGATACCAGTAATATTGTGCCAGTCAGATGCCAGTAATATTGTGCCAGTCAGAGCCAAGGAATATTGTGCCAGTCAGAGCCCAGTAATAGTGTGCCAGTCAGATCTTAGTAATATGGTGCCAGTCAGATACCAGTAATATTGTGCCAGTCAGATGCCAGTAATATTGTGCCAGTCAGAGCCCAGTAATAGTGTGCCAGTCGGAGCCCAGTAATATTGTGCCAGAGCCCAGGAATATTGTGCCAGTCAGATGCCAGTAATATTGTGCCAGTCAGAGCCAAGGAATATTGTGCCAATCAGAGCCCAGTAATAGTGTGCCAGTCAGAGCTTAGTAATATGGTGCCAGTCAGAGCCCAGTAATATTGTGCCAGTCAGAGCCCAGTAATAGTGTGCCAGTCAGAGCCCAGTAATATTGTGCCAGTCAGAGCCCAAGAATATTGTGCAATTAATGTGCTCGTTTTCAACCACCCTCCTCCCCCCTTCCCCATCACTTACCGAGTAGCTGCTGCTCCGAGTCCCCGGATGGACGCCTCCTCCGTGCAGTCTTCCCTGCTGCACGAAGGAGGGAAACACAGTCACCGGATGTGATGTAACGTCACAACCGGTCGCTGTAATTTTTTTAAAAAAAAATTCCAGCGGTCGCATCCAGCGGATGCGGCTGCCAGAAAAAAAAAAGTTATGCGGTGAAGCGATGCGGGGGGTGCCGGCAGCACGGGTGTCACCCCCGCTGGAGGTGTCAACCGGTGCGGTACGCATCCCCCGCACTCCCCTCTAGCCAAGCGGATTTAATAAAGTTTGTTTAAACTTTTTTTTTAAACAAACTTTACTGAAGCCGCTTGGCTGGAGGGGAGCGCACAACCCTTCCCTCACAGCCACGGACCTGCAGATCAGCAAGGAGGTAAGTACTGGCGAAGGGGATGGTGGGTTTACAAAAAAAAATGTAAGTAGGCAGCTGCATACTTAAAGCGGCCCCAGGCCGGCGGCCTACTGGGAAATTTCCCGGTATCCTGGTAGGCCAGTCCCAAAACCTGGGTGGGTTTTCCCGATACCTGTCCCCCCCGCATTAATTCCTGGGGGGATGCGTCCCCCCCATCCCCCCAGGTTCCTACGCCCATGCACACAGGATCTCTAAAAAAAAAAGTAGACAACTAAATGAATCTTACATACTTCTGTAGGTAACACAGTCACCCCCCACTGCACTCCACACCTCCTTCCTTCACTCAGTATACACCAATTTAGTCTGAAATGGATTTGAATTGGACAAGGTAGCCAAATTTTCCAAATCAGCAAAATGTGGCTACTCAATATAAGACTTGGGTGGCGCTGAAATTTTTGGTTCGCCTGCATGCATTTGGACAACAAAAAATTTAGTTTTTTCCACTGACGAAATTCAAACATTATTTTCGTTTCGAGAATTCCATAAAAAGAAATTCTCAAGTCTAGTTAGGGGTTAGGTGTCTTAGTGAGGGTTATGTGTGAGAGTGTATTAGTGGGTGTGTTTGTGTGAGAGTGTGTAGCCACAAGGTGCAGGAAGGTTAGAATCTGCAATGCAGATGAGGTGTGGGACACTTACTAGGCACTGTGGTGCATCACCAAGGTTCAAACAACCTTGTGTATTACCAAATTAATAAATTGCAATTAGTGTTGAGCAAACCTGAACCGCACTGTTCGGGTTCATACCGTTCCATAAGTTTTTTGGACCCCGGACCCGAACACGGACATTTCACTTTATATCCGTGTTGGAGTTCGGGGTTCGGCGATTAATTGGCGCATTTTGAAAGGCTGCACGGCAGCCAATAAACAAGCGTTTGACTCGTTTGCCCTTAGAAGCCATCACAGCTGTGCCTACTAATGGCATGGCTGTGATTGGCCAGTGCAGCATGTGACCCAGCCTCTAGATATAAGCTGGAGTCACGTACACGCACATCACATGAGCTCTTCTTAGTTTAAGAAATATAAAAAAGTGATGGGCGCTTATAAATAAATGTGAAAAGTAAAAAGCTCATATAGAGTAATAACAGAATCGAAAATATCACCAGTCCGTCCAATGTGTACGTAGTCCAAAACCGGCAGTAGTGGATAACGAAGGACGCCAAGTGAAAACAAGCTCCGTTGTTGGAGAAAAAACACTTACGCAATTGAAGTCTCGTGCAGCGTCACCAAAATCTCGCGACGCGTTTCGCCCAATAGGGCTTCTTCAAGGCGATGACGTCTGCACGGGACCTTTGAAGATTTTATAGAACTAGTCCAAGGGTGTTGCCACGGAGACCAATAAGCGTCTAAGTGGAGAATGGGAAAAACACACGAGGGTGGAAGCTGCACACTCTGCTGATTCTTGTTAAACAAATGTCTTTTTCAAAGAACACAATGATGGTTTACCACCAACGATATATATACAAACACAGAATATAATCTTATTAAAAAATAAATAAATTATAAAAACAAGATTGGTGCAAAACAGACAAATATTATAACCAGCAGACTAAAATCGGCTTCTAATAAAAAGAAGAGATGCAGTTAGAATTAAATCTCAAATCAGGTATAATATATATGTATTAGCAATGCTAATATAAACCACAAGGTTAATGTTTGTAAAACAAATGTTAAAAACAGGGGTATAATGGATAGCAATAAAAAACGTGTACAGGCAGCTCAATTTGTTTACACATGGAGTTTAAAGAGACAGATACCAAAAAAGGAAAATATATATAGAGGTAAAATTCTTATATAAAGAGGTCTTCGAGGCCCCGACCATCATGGTCTTTATAAATTCTTATTTGTTAGTGGGCATAAAAAGTGAATAAAAAATATATAGATGAGTCTAGTATATATAGATTTTAAGAAATGGCAAAGCTCAAAATCGGCATTGGATAGGGAACAATATTGTGCTGAGATAGACCGACAGCTGAAGGATAATAATACGTACCAACTTTTGAAATTAAACCCCAATCAAGGCATTCAAAATAAACTAACTACATTTTTAGATCAGGGTCTTCACCTCAATATTTTAAATAAAAAGGAATACCAATATTTAAATCCGTTATACCCTAAGATTCCCGTCTTCTATATACTGCCAAAAGTCCATAAAAATCCTACCTGCCCTCCAGGCAGACCAATAGTGGCAGGAGTGAATTCACTCCTTTCCCACTTATCAGAGTATATTGACAAACTCCTTCAACCATATGTAATTCAAACGAAATCATATTTGAAGGACTCGGCCAGCCTAATACGCGAGCTGGATGGACTTTCATGGCAAGATGATTACTTGTTAGTTACTTGTGATGTTAGTTCCCTTTACACTATTATCCAACATCAAATGGGATGTAAGGCAGTAGAATTCTTTTTAAAAAAAGAACCGAGGATGCCTCAGTCACAGATTAATTTTGTCTTGGAAGTTATTCTTCTTATATTAGAAAACAATTTTTTTCTGGTACGAAGATCAATTTTATTTACAACGAACCGGGACAGCCATGGGCACCAAGTTTGCCCCCAGTTATGCGAACCTGTTTATGGCATTTTGGGAGGAAACCTATATTCATGGTCAACATAGCTGGGCTGCAAACTTGGTTACCTATAAAAGGTATATTGATGATTTATTTTTTATTTGGAAGGGAGATTCAACTACTTTAAAGTCATTCCTAACATTCTTGAATTCTAATAAATGGGAGATTATTTTAACAACGGTTTTTAGGGAAGAGACAGTCAATTTTTTAGATCTTGAAATATTTCATGACCATCATACACTTAAATTTCGAACCTTTTTTAAAAAAGTGGATACGAACAGTTTTATAGAATCGGACAGTTGTCATTATCTCCCCTGGCTTTTAAATGTACCAAAAAGCCAATTACTTAGAATAAGAAGAAACTGTAGCGATATTGGAGATTTTCAGACACAAGCAGAGACATTAAAAGAAAAGTTTGTAAATAAAAATTACGACATTGACTCAATTAACAAAACCATAGAGGAAGTAAGATTGTTGGATAGACAAAAACTCCTAATGGCCAAATCTAAAACTACAATTAAAAAACCTCAAGAGATTCCATTAATCACCCAATATAGTGGTAACAATAAATATATCCGTAAAATTATAAACAAATATTGGCCAATTTTACTCCAAGACCCTACTTTACAAACTTTTTTATCGCATAGGAGAGCACATAAGAAATATAAAAAATGGATTTGAAAAACACAGCGTCTCCCAACATTTTTTAAAGACACACCAAAAAGATCCCTCCCACCTCTGTTTTCTGGTCATAGATAATCCAGAAATACAGTGGCGAGGAGGAGACCGAATAAGAAATTTGGGACAGGCCGAAATGAAATGGATTTTTGAGTTGGATACCCTAATCCCTAGAGGCCTTAATGCCGATTTTGAGCTTTGCCATTTCTTATAATCTATATATACTATATATACTAGACTCATCTATATATTTTTTATTCACTTTTTATGCCCACTAACAAATAAGAATTTATAAAGACCATGATGGTCGGGGGCTCGAAGACCTCTTTATATAAGAATTTTACCTCTATATATATTTTCCCTTTTTGGTATCTGTCTCTTTAAACTCCATGTGTAAACAAATTGAGCTGCCTGTACACGTTTTTTATTGCTATCCATTATACCCCTGTTTTTAACATTTGTTTTACAAACATTAACCTTGTGGTTTATATTAGCATTGCTAATTAGCATTGCTAATACATATATATTATACCTGATTTGAGATTTAATTCTAACTGCATCTCTTCTTTTTATTAGAAGCCGATTTTAGTCTGCTGGTTATAATATTTGTTTTGCACCAATCTTGTTTTTAGAATTTATTTATTTTTTAAAAAGATTATATTCTGTGTTTGTATATATATCGTTGGTGGTAAACCATCATTGTGTTCTTTGAAAAAGACATTTGTTTAACAAGAATCAGCAGAGCGTGCAGCTTCCACCCTCGTGTGTTTCTCCCATTCTCCACTTAGGCGCTTATTGGTCTCCGTGGCAACACCCTTGGACTAGTTCTTTAAAATCTTCAAAGGTCCCCTGCAGACGTCATCGCCTTGAAGAAGCCCTATTGGGCGAAACGCGTCGCGAGATTTTGGTGACGCTGCACGAGACTTCAATTGAGTAAGTGTTTTTTCTCCAACAACGGAGCTTGTTTTCACTTGGCGTCCTTCGTTATCCACTACTGCCGGTTTTGGACTACGTACACATTGGACGGACTGGTGATATTTTCGATTCTGTTATTACTCTATATGAGCTTTTTTCTCCAGTTTTTTACCCAGAGGAAAATTTAAGATTTATATTGTACCTTAAATTACATCTGACTTCCCAGTATAAGTCTATATCTCCTAACTGGGTCTACATCTACCTTTTACTACACTTGGCTGTGGATGATAGGACTCAAAGTCCTCTAAAGTTTTTCACACTCAGAGACGGTTTTTAGGCTCTTGAATTTTCATTGGGGGACATATCTCCATATTGTATATTACTTCTATATTACTACACATTGCTGTCTTTTTTCTTTCTGTTTCTTTCATATGTATTTTCCTGAGATATTATCATTTTTCTGCAGATAAGTATAGTTTCTTTGCGCAACACATTTCTTCACTTTTTATCTTCTTAGTTTAGGGAGAGGATGCTGCAGCTGTGAGGTACAGATTAGTAAAGAATTCTGGTGTTGAATCTGCAAACTACAGCTATTATTCAAACTACAGCGATTATTTTAGTGGGTGCTATACTACATTTTTGTACTCTGCCCTGAGCCCAGTGCCACAGAGAGTGCAGTTCTCTTGCAACTCCATGTGTGCCAGGCACATGACTTTAATCCTGTTCTGTTAGCTCAGTGGGCAACATCTAGGCATTTTTAAATACTGCAATTTGTTGGTGTTAAATATTACATTTGCGTCCTGCACTTCATATCTGAGAGTCAAATAGAACCATCAAATACTGTGCTTACAGCGAACTTTGAAACATTCTAATTGTTTTGGGTGGTAAATAGTACATTTGCGTCTTGCAGTGCACTTCATATCTGAGAGTCAAATAGAACAGTCCAATACTGTGCTTACAGCGCACTTTGAAAAATTCTAATTGTTTTGGGTGCTAAATAGTACATTTGCGTCTTGCGGTGCACTTCATATCTGAGAGTCAAACAGAACAGTGAAATACTGTGCTTACAGCGCACTTTGAAAAATTCTAATTGTTTTGGGTGCTAAATAGTACATTTACGTCTTGCCTCTTGACTCGGCTGGCGGGGTCATCAAACCTAGCCTTGCCCCAGATGTGGAAGAGATTGAGTGCACTGATGCACAACCACTTATGTGTCAGGATGTGGACATGCGAGGACCACCGCAGCACGTCTCTGATGATGACGAAACACAGGTGCCAACTGCTGTGGCTTTCGGCAGTGTGCAGACAGGCAAGGAGGGCAGGGTTGAGGAGTGGGTGGAAGATTATGTGGAGGATGATGAGGTCCCAGACCCCACATGGAATCAAGGTCATGCGAGTGACGTGTCCAGTTTGGAGGAAGAGGCGGTGGTCGCAAAGAGGCACCAGTGCAGCATAAGAGGGAGCAGGGTGCAAAACCGTAGCGGCAGTCCCCTAGACAGTACGCCTGCTACTGCCCACCGCACCCAGGGGCCGAGCACACCAAAGCCAGATACAAGGAGTTCCCTGGCGTGGCAGTTCTTTAGACAATGTGCTGATGACAAGACACGAGTGGTTTGCAAGCTGTGCAATCAGAACCTGAAGCGAGGCAGAAACATGCTAAACCTGAGCACAACCTGCATGACCAGGCATCTACATGCAAAGCACGAGCTGCAGTGGAGTAAGCATCTCAAAACCCAAGAAAGGTCTCAGGCTCCTCCTGCTTCCTCTTCTGCTGCTGTCTTGGCCTCTTCCTCCAGGAGTCACAGTGGCACCTGCCACCGAGCAAATAGAGGAAGTGGCAGCAACGCCACAATGTCCGCCACCATCCCCAAGCATCTCCACACTGTCCCATGGAAGCGTTCAGCTGTCCATCATCCCTTCACTGCACAAGCAATTGGAGGACAAAATCAGGTGTGCACTGGACAACGCCATCTGTGGCAAGGTCACATAACCACAGATACGTGGACCAGTAAGCACGGGCAGGGACGCTATATCTCCCTAACTGCACACTGGGCAAATGTAGTGTTGGCTGGGCCTGAGGCAGATAGCAGTTTGGCGCATGTCCTTCTGTCACAGAGGATTGCAGGGCATTTCTCTTTGACTCCTGTTGCCTCCTCCTCCTACTCAGCTTTTTCCTTCTCCTCTACCACCTCCTCTACCACCTCCTCATCCGGTCAGCGTAACACCTTCACCACCAACTTCAGCACAGCCAGGGGGAAACGACAGCAGACTCTTTTAAAACTCATATGTTTGGGGGGAAAACCCCACAGCGCACAGGAGCTGTGGATGGGCATGGAACAACAGATCAATGAGTGGTTGTTGCCACTGAGCCTCAAGCACGGCCTGGTGGTTTGCGATAATGGTTGAAATCTCGTAGCAGCTCTGGGCCTAGCCGGTTTGACGCACATCCCTTGCCTGGCACATGTGCTGAATTTGGTGGTGCAGAAATTCCTGAAAAACTACCCAGATATATCAGAGCTGCTACAGAAAGTGCGGGCCGTCTGTGCGCACTTTAGGACTTCTTACCCTGCTGCTGCTCGCCTGTCTGCGCTGCAGCGTAACTTAGGCCTTCCCGCTCACCGCCTCATATGCGACGTGCCCACAAGGTGGAACTCCACCTTGCACATGCTGGAGAGATTGTGCGAGCAGCAGCAGGCGATAGTGGAGTATCAGCTGCAGCACGCACAGGTCAGTCGCTCTGCGGAACAGCACCACTTCACCACCAATGAGTGAGCCTCCATGCGACCTGTGTGCCATTTTGCACTGTTTTGAGTACTCCACCAACATGGCCAGTGCCAATGACGCCGTTCTCAGCCTTACTATCCCGCTTGTATGTCTCCTTGAAAAAACGCTTAGGGCGATGATGGAAGAGGATGTGGCACAGGAGGAAGAACAGGGGTCATATCCACGGTTATCAGGCCAGTCATTCACAAGTGGCTTGGAGGGTGGGTTCCTGCACCAGCATAGGCCAGGTACACAACTGTCAAGCCAGGGCACAGTTTTGGAGGAGGAGGAGGAGGAGGAACCGTGTTCACAGAGGGGTGGCACACAACGCAGCTTGTGGGCATCACTGGAGCGTGGCTGGGGGGATACAGACGACACAGATGATACACCTCCCACAGAGAACAGCTTGTCCTTGCCTCTGGGCAGCTTGGCACACATGAGCGACTACATGCTGCAGTGCCTGCGCAACGACTGCCGAGTTGCCCACATTCTAACTTGTGCTGATTTCTGGGTGGCCACCCTGCTTGATCCCCGTTACAAGGACAACGTGCCGTCCTTAATTCTATCACTGGAGCGTGATCGTAAGATGCGCAACTACAAGCGCACGCTGGTAGACGCTCTGCTGAGGGCATTCCAAAATGACACCGGGGGCTCAATGGAAGCACAAGGCGAAGGCAGAGGAAGAGGTCGCCAACGCAGCTGGGGCACCGCCAGCACCTCAGAAGGCAGGGTTAGCATGGCCGAAATGTGGAAAAGCTTTGTCAGCACGCCACAAAAAGCAGCACCACCATCTGATATGCAACGTCTTAGCAGGAGGCAGCATTTCAGCAACATGGTGGAACAGTACGTATGCACAGGCCTACACGTACTGACTGATGGGTCTGCCCCATTCAACTTCTGGGTCTCCAAATTGGGCATATGGCCTGAGCTTGCCCTTTATGCCTTAGAGGTGCTGGCCTGCCCTGCAGCCAGTGTATTGTCTGAACGTGTGTTTAGCACTGCAGGGGGCGTTATCACAGACAAGCGCAGCCGCCTGTCCACACTTGGTATAAACTGAAAGAGAATACCCTGCACTCCAACCCTCTCTCAAATGGATAATTCTGTTGATCCTCCTGGCAGCCATGCTTTAGATTTAGATTTATGTTCTTCCAAATCTAAAATCAAAGATTGCATCTAGTGCTATTTTATGGCTCAGCTGTATTTTTAATTTGTATGTATTTTATGTTATTTTAAGTTCTTTCCCTATCCACATTTGCTTGCAGGGCACTTGTCCTACTCTTACCCACATTTTACTTCCTTTTGCAGCCCTCTAGACCTTTCCATGACTTTTTTAGAGGCATTTTAGTGGCCAAAAGTTTGTGTCCCCATTGACTTCAATGGGGTTCGTGTTTGGGGTCAAGTTCGGGGTCAAGTTCGAGCACGGACCCGGACATTTTTTTGAAATTCGGCCGAACCCGAACATCCAGGTGTCCGCTCAACTCTAATTGCAATGGTTCATCTGCATTAAAAGGTATTTATTACAAGGCAACTACACATTTATCACAAACCCACAGCCAAACACCACACAGCAACAACCTCTTTAATTCCTCTTCTGTCCCCTTTCCCCATCTCTCCTCTCCCCTCTTCCTTCCAGATGAATGGATGAGAATAAAAGCCCACGTCTACTCTGTATCCTTGAATTTGGGTTTGGGCCATTTGGAAACCAAATCAACAGAAATATTTGGATTGGGACATTTTCATCATGAAATCCATAGATTTCCCGCTACGCAATATGCACCAATCACCCCAGAACACGTTCCGAATTCAGGACAAAATTTGTCCATTTCAATTCTCCTGATTTTAGCTGGAGAATTGAAAAGTCTAAAAGAATTAAAGTAAACATATTTTAAACACAAAAATATATATAAAATTATAATATTTTAATGCTACATATTATAAGACTATATATATATATATATACAAGCATTTTTAAATTTTAATAAAATATTTTATTTTATTTTATGTTCATTTACTTTATTTTAATGTATTTCATTAATGTATGATGTTTTTATTTTCACTGATTTTTATTTTATTGCCCTATGAGCCATTTCGGGAGTACTTTGGCTACTTTTGTACTAGCCAAAGTGGTCCCAAAATGAGCCAAAAGTCTTCAATATAGAAGTCTATGGAGAGGATCGAGGCTACCACTTCATTTTGGTGCACTTCAACTGATTTTGGGGTCGGGAGATATCAGCTATATTGTCCGAATTGCAGGCGTACCAAACTAGCTTGAAATCTGTGTACTAATGTGCCACCGATGTGATCTGAATACATCTGTAATGTGGAGGTACCATAACAATGCTGAAAATTACCTGAGTCGACCCAATTATGTTTATTCAGCCTCCCACTGATATTGGATTGAGCTATGGAGCTTAATCCAATCTCTCTACCTTGTATATAAGTCCATCCCAGTATGTTTAATTGTTTGTAACACTCATTTCATTTATGTGTAAATAGTAAAAAAAAGTAATGTAGTAGCTTTTAATTGCAAAATATTTAGTTTAAGGTCCACTTAAACAATTTGTTCTGGAGGCAGTTAATGCCCCAACAGCTTGAAACAATAGGATCCCAGAGCAAAATGTTTGGGTGTCTGCTGAATGTTCAGCCTCAGCAGTTGCGTGCACCCAGATGTGTGAAAAAATGGAGAGAGCTTGGAGTGCTGTGGGGTTGTACCCTCTTTTGAAGTGTCTCTATATACTTCCTGCTAGTCAGGCTGCCTCATTCACTTTGGTGGGCTCATGATCTTCATGAACCCAAATACAATGGACATGCACTAGTAAACTTTTTCTAAAAAGCAAGTTCATGCAGACCAGGTCCATCTTGTACTCCCACTCTATATAAGAATCTTGCTCCATGTCTTTGGACTTACCAGAATATTGGTTGGTAGTCATCTGGCATTACTGTGTAGTGCACAAGCAGTCCCTGTTTCACCTCAGTGATGTCTCAGCTAAGGTCGCCTCCGGCTGTACTACAATCCCTTCAGGGGAATGGGTTTTAATTCGACCCCTGCCATCAATTGTGACCATGGCAGGATATACCTGTCTCATTATGATGCACAAATCTGCTGTCATCTCTGCACCATCATGGCCTCTGTCTCCTTTGTGAGCTACATTTCTCTGTGGCTGGGTATGCCCTGATTATTTTTTTGCTGTTATGCAACATGAATCTACTTGAGAGTCCGCCAAAAACACAGAGCAGCATACACTGAATTAACTGTAACAGAACATTTTTAGTACCAAATCAAACCATACATAGCAACAGTAACCATAAAGCTACTGTGACCAGCAGTAGTAAGTTCCCAGTGAGGTCAGATTTACCACTTGGATGCAGACTTTATAGTCTATTTTTTCATCAATGCCAAAAAACTAGAGGGTGAACTCAATATACACAGATTTGGATTAGGCAAGTCAGTCAAATTTCACTAATTGCTGAAATACAGCTATTCAATATCCCTGAATTTTGGATTTGAATTGTCTGTTCAGGCCATTCAGAAACTGAAGCATTGGAAGCATTCTTGCGGGTCATTTTCATTATGAAATCCATAGATTTTTGGCTACCCAGTACGCTCTAAATTCGGGAAATGTAGGTGAAATTTGCATATTTCTATTCTCCAGATTTTAGCTGGAGAATTGAATAGAAATGTGTAGAAAAATGTAAGTAAATATATTTTAACCCCTTGGCGACACAGGACGGACTAGGTCCGTCCTGTGTGCCTAGGTCCGTCCTGTGTCAAAACGAGCACTGAAAGCGGAGTTTTTCCGCTTTCAGTGCTCAAGCGGCATTGTAACGATGCTTCCGTGTGGAAGCATCGTACAATACTAAAAAAAATGCCCGTCGGCATTTCGATCGCTCCGGAGAGCGATCGAAATGCCGGTTTTAAAGGCACAGCGCCTTTAAAATGACGGGCATTAAAAAACGAGCATAGGAAGCAAAATTTTCGCTTCCTATGCTCAGAAAGTGTTCCTGATTGCCTCGCAAGTCGAGGCAATCAGGAACACAAAAAAAAAATGCACGATCTTGGTCACTGAGTGACCAAGATGGTGCTGCCCTTCTAAGGGCAAGAGCATCAGGAGGCAGGAAGTACCTGCTTCCTGTGCTCTCTGGCTGTCACACGATTGCCTCTTCACAGAGGCAATCAGTGACTGCCAGGCACACTGACAGGCAGTGGGGATGCTCTGCTGAACATCCCCACTGACTGGTCAGATCAATATTAACTCTATATTCATCTGACCAGTTATGATCTGCCTCCCTCTCCTCACATTTTCTTTAGTGAGGGAGAGAGACAGATCAAAGTTCTAAAAGTAAGTAAAAGTTAAAAAAAAACAATAAATACACAACACACAAATAATAAAACAATAAAAAAAAAAGTATTAAAGCAATTCCCTGCGTTTAACCCCTTCCCTGCCACTGATCTTGCAGAAGCAGTGATCGTGCACATCAGCGCATTTATTTTTGCTGTTTGTGCATTTTTTAGGGGTTAATTTTTTTTGTACTGTAATTTATTACAGTACTAAAAAGGCTCTTCTAAGAGTTATTAACACCTTCTTTGCCGTCGATCACTGCTTACGCAATGATATTGACGCCAAAGCAATTTTTATCTGTCTGCATATTTTTATTTTATTTATTTTTTTTACACATACCCGCTAGGGGATTACATGTAAAGTAAAAATATTTGAGATTTTTTTTTTTAAGCTGCCTGAGCGCATAGCGTAACAGCGAATTAGTGGCAAAGGCGGTTTGGTGATTTCTCAATTAAGCTCACCATTCGCCCTGGTCAGATCAAAATTAGTCGGATCAATATTCACAAATATTGATCTGCCTCCCTCTCCTCACTTACATTTTTGTGACGGAAAGAGACAGATCAGTATTAGTGATATAAAATAACATTTTATAAAATTTGCAGGTTTTATTAAAGTCTTTCACTGTGTATTAACCCCTTCCCTGCCATTCATCACTGTGTAAGCAGTAATCTTGCACAGCAACAGTATGTTTTGCTGTCTGCACTGTTTTATGGATTAATTTCTTTGTACTTTAATGTATTACAGTACTAGATAGGCTCTTCTAAGAGCTATTAACCCCTTCTTTGCTCGAGATCACTGCTTACGCACTGATTCTGAGGCCGCGGACTCAGGGTTCGATTTTGACCCTACTCAGCTTTCTGATACATCATCTAGCGATGTATCGGTGGCTGCTGAGCCCTTGCCACAAGTAGTGATGGGGGTCTACCGATAAAAAAATATATGGTTTGGTGGGGGTAAATTACATTGGCTGGCTTCAAAGATATATCCCATAAAGGACACGGACGCAGGTTGACTACATGTCAAAATTCCAAGTTGGAATTTTGAGATGCGCATCTCACAAATGTTGCCTTCTAGCCAAAAACAAACCAACAAACCTATGAATGGGTGCTATCCCTGTACTCGGGAGATGTTGCTGAACACATATTGGGTTGTTGTTTGGCAGTGACAAATACCAGAATCTGTGAATTCATGCCTGAAGTACAATGCATGTGGAAAAAAAACTCCCAAAACAGTACTACCACAAACTTTTACAAAGGCTGGTGGTAGAATTAGTACCTATACAGTATTAAAATACCACCATTTGAAATACCTTAGGATGTCTATTTTCCAAAAATATATGGTTTGATGGGGTAAAATTCATTGGACGGCTTCAAAAATGTTCCAAATGGAACATGGGCGCAGGCTGACTACATCTCAAAATTCCAGGTTGGAATTTGCGCACCCCCTAAATGTGGAATTTTAGACCCAATACAAACCAACAAACCTATGCATGGGGGGTATCCCTGTACTCAGGAGATGTTGCTGAACACATATTGAGGTGTTGGTTGGCAGTGGCAAATACCAGAATCTGAAAATTCCTGCCTGAACTACAATGTGTGTGGGGAAAAAATGACATCCCAACCCTTTGACATAGGTTGTGGTAGAATTAGCACTTGGAAAGTGTTAAAATACCACAATTTTAAATACCCTAGGATGTCTAGTTTTCCAAAATATATGGTTTTATGGGGTAAAATACTTTGACAGGCTTCAAAAGTGTCCCAAATGGAACATGGGCGCAGGCTGACTACATGTCAAAATTCCAAGTTGGAAATGCACCCCCCCTAAACGTGGCCTTTTAGCCCCCAAATAATCTAACTAACCTACACATGGGTGGTATCCCTGTACTCAGGAGATGTTGCTGAACACATATTAAGGTGTTGTTTGGTACTGACACATAATAGGATCTGTGAATTCATGCCCGATGTACAATGAATGTGAAAAACAAATTACTATCCATAACATTGACATAGGCTGGTGGTAGAATTAGTGCATGAAAAGTGTTAAAATACTACCATTTGAAATACCCTAGGGTGTCTAGTTTTCAAAAATATATGGTTTTGTGGGGTAGAATACACTTTTTGGCTTCAAAAATGTCCCAAATGGGACATGGGCGCATGTTTTCTGCACGTCAGAATTCCAAGTTGGAAAACCAAAAAGCGCACCTCTCAAATGTGGCCTTTTAACCCCCAAATAACCTAACCAACCTATACGTGGGGGGTATCCCTGTACTCAGGAGATGTTGCTGAACACATATTGAGGTGTTGTTTGGCACTGACATATAATAGGATCTGTGAATTCATGCCCGATGTACAATGAATGTGAAAAACAAATTACTATCCATAACATTGACATAGGCTGGTGGTAGAATTAGTGCATGAAAAGTGTTAAAATACTACCATTTGAAATACCCTAGGGTGTCTAGTTTTCAAAAATATATGGTTTTGTGGGATAGAATACACTTTTTGGCTTCAAAAATGTCCCAAATGGGACATGGGCGCAGGTTTTCTGCACGTCAGAATTCCAAGTTGGAAAACCAAAAAGCGCACCTCTCAAATGTGGCCTTTTAACCCCCAAATAACCTAACCAACCTATACGTGGGGGGTATCCCTGTACTCAGGAGATGTTGCTGAACACATATTGAGGTGTTGTTTGGCACTGACATATAACAGGATCTGTGAATTCATGCCCAAAGTACAATGTATGTGAAAAATAATTACTACCCAAAACATTGACATAGGCTGGTAGTATAATTAGTGCATGGAAAGTGTTAAAATACTACCATTTGAAATACCCTAGGGTGTCTAGTTTAAAAAAATATATGGTTTTGTGGAGTAGAATACACTTTCTGGCTTCAAAAATGTCCCAAATGGGACATGGGCACAAGTTTTCTGCATGTCAGAATTCCAAGTTGGAAAACCAAAATGCGCACCCCCTAAATGTGGCCTTTTAGCCCCAAAACAAACCAACAAACCTATGCATGGGTGGTATCCCTGTACTCAGGAGATGTTGCTGAACACTTATTGAGGTGTTATTTGGAAATACCCCTTCACATTTTAAGGTAATGTTTACCTAAATTGCAATATATGTGAAAAATTTAAAAAAAAGATTTTTTTCTGCAAACTTTGGCATAGATTGGTGGTAAAATGGCTACATGAAATGTGTCAAAATACCCCAACTTAAATGCCCTGAGTTGTCTAGTTTTCAAAAATATGTACATGTTGGGGGTCATTCATGGATTTAGTACAGAAATCAGTGTTACAATGGCACTATCATGCCAAACTAATCTTATTGATTTTTTTGATTGGGTAACTAAAATAATAGATCAGGGTGGTGCAGTAGACATTGCTTACCTAGATTTCAGTAAGGCTTTTGACACTGTCGCACATAGAAGGCTTATCAATAAACTGAAATCTTTGAGTTTGGATTTCAATATTGTTGAATGGATTAGACAATGGCTGAGTGACAGGCAACAGAGGGTTGTAGTCAATGGGGTATATTCGATGCAAGGTCTTGTTACTAGTGGGGTACCTCAGGGATCTGTTCTTGGACCCATTCTCTTTAATATTTTTATTAGCGATATTGCAGAAGGTCTTGTTGGTAAAGTATGTCTTTTTGCTGATGATACAAAGATTTGCAGCAGGGTTGATATTCATGGAGGGATAAGCCAAATGGCAAATGATTTAGCTAAACTAGAAAAATGGTCAGAGCAGTGGCAACTGGCATTTAATGTGGACAAGTGCAAGATTATGCACCTTGGGCGTAAAAACCCAAAAGCAGAATATAGACTATTTGGTACAGTCCTAACCTCAACATCTGAGGAAAGGGATTTAGGAGTAATAATTTCAGAGGACTTGAAGGTAGGTAGGCAATGCAATAGAGCAGCAGGAAATGCTAGCAGAATGCTTGGTTGCATAGTGAGAGGTATTAGCAGTAGGAAGAGGGAAGTGCTCATGCCATTGTACAGAGCACTGGTGAGACCTCACTTGGAGTATTGTACGCAGTACTGGAGACCTTATCTCCAGAAGGATATTGATACTTTGGAGAGAGTTCAGAGAAGGGCTACTAAACTGGTTCATGGGTTGAAGGATAAAACTTACCAGGAAAGGTTAAAGCATCTTAACATGTATAGCTTGGAGGAAAGACGTAACAGGGGGGATATGATAGAAACATTTAAATACATAAAGGGAATCAACACAGTAAAGGAAGAGAGTATATTTAAAAGAAGAAAAACTACCACAACTAGAGGACATAGTCTTAAATTAGAGGGGCAACGATTTAAAAGTAATATCAGGAAGTATTACTTTACTGAGAGGGTAGTGGATGTATGGAATAGCCTGCCAGCAGAAGTGGTAGAGGTAAACACAGTCAAGGATTTTAAGCATGCGTGGGATAGACACAAGGCTATCCTAGCTATAAGACCGGGAACAGGGGACTAATAAAAGTACTCAAAAAAAAAATAAAAAAATTGGGCAGACTAGATGGACCGAATGGTTCTTATCTGCCGACACATTCTATGTTTCTATGTTTCTATGTTTCTACTATCGCTAATTTTGAAAGAAAGGATTTTAAAATAGCTTTGCACCACTTATAGTTCTGGCCCTGTAACATGAATAAAAAAGCACAAAAACATAAAAACATGGGCTATTTCTGAACTCAGGACATATATTAGAAACTTTTTAGCAGTGTTTTTTTGTTGTCTCTTGTACATGAGTATACGATTTTTCAAATAAAAGTCATAAAAAAATTATTTTTTCAATTTTTTTGCCATATTTTATTATTTTTTTTTACATGAAATTATATGCTATTATCAAAATAATGGTATCAAAAGAAAGCCCTTCTTATAACGATAAAAACGATATATAGTTTGTGCGGGTACACTAAGTGAGACAGAAATAAATTACAGCAAAACACAAACACCTCAGAAATGTTAAAACAGCCCATGTCACCAAGCGTCAGACAAGCCAAAAAAGTCATGTCACTAAGGGGTTAAACATAAAAATATTTATATACAATTTTAATATATTAATGTTATATATTATAACAGCATATTTACATTAATATAAGCATTTTTTTTAAAAAAATTTTTTATTTGATCACATAAAAATAGTGTTTGATCCATGTCTCTTATTAAATTGCGAAAGAAAAATGGGGGGTAGGGGACTTCTAGTCACAGGAAAGGCTTTATCATAGGTACAAGTGCAACTAAAGTACTGCTTATACGCTCTCTCCTAAAGGGCATATATATTGAATGAGTTACTTAACAAAAAAACATTCATACTACATTCATACAACATGCATACTTCTTGGTTGCTTGTGGTATCGCAATTTAATAAAATATACAAGAAAGCAGACATGCACACTGGAAATATATAGTAAATATAAATTTTATTGAGAATATAATAATATACTGATGATCAAAAATAAATGTATATAGGAGATGGAGAAAAATAACCAAAGAGCAATAGAAAAAAACAGAGTGGCAAAAAATACTATAGGAGGAAAAATGAGCTTGAAAAAATAGATAATAGTAATCAAAAAGTATACATAGACAAAAGCATCAAAAAAAATATGGCAAAAAATAAAAATAAAATGGAAAAGTGTGGTAGTAGGAGGCTCAAAGAGTGACCGCAAAAAATGCCTAAATTGCTGGCTTACCACATATAGAGAAAAATATAGAAGGAAAAAATGAAAAAGGGCATAAAGATGTGGAAGAACAGGGGTTAATCCACAAAAAGTGTCTCTTGCAATATTGAATGGACCTGCATCACATTGGATCAAAAATAGAGGAAAAAATGGAACAAGTATATATGAAAAACAGAGAAAAAAGAGGTGCAAAACAATTAGAGAACAAAAAATATATAAAATATAGTGAAAAAGACAAAAAGAGTCACAAAATGCAAAAAAAGAAAAAAAATGAAAAAAGTATAAATGAGGAAAAAGGAGATGATAGGTCAAAGCACTAGGCTGGACCTAGGCAATTGCCTCACCCAGTTCAGTGGAGGAATCCTCGTTGTAATTGGGGTACAGGATGAATTGAAGTCCATAAAGTTCTTAAAACAAAGTTATATAAAGGATGCAGGTGAAGTCCATAAATAGTTAACGTCAGAGGTCTGGGGTGTATGGCACGGGCGACGCGTTCAGAGAGGGAGTCTCCTTCAAATGGCCATGCCAAAATGTTCGTATGAACTGGCCTTTAAATGCTCGGGGGCGTGGCTGTAGGTTGAGCTGAGACGCAATCCTCCGTTGTGTGGTGATCTGGACAGCTGGAAAGAAAAGGTTGCCACTACATATGCTATGGCATAAAGAAACACGGAACCACTAACACTAATGAGGTGTTTGTGGCGTGATATAAAAAGGAATGATGTGTGTTGCAATAAAAAATCGAATATATGACAAAATGAAAATAAAGAAATAGAAAATAATAAATAATAAATAAAAATAATAAAAAATAATAAAAAATAAATAAAAGATAAAGAATAAAAAATAAAAAGAATAATAAAACGGGGGGAAGGGGGAATGGAAGGGGAATACGAGGTTAATAAGTCAAGGGAAGAATGAGTGAAGGAAAGGGAGGGGGAAAGGAAAGGACTGTTAGAGGAGGAGAGTGTGGACAGAAATCTAGATAGGATGGGATGGAGGGGAGGGAAGGGGGGGAGTGAGAGGGGTATAGGGAGGGAAAGAGAAAGTAAAGATGAGGGGGCTATGTGAGTGTGAGTGGGGTAAAGAGGAAGAGGGAGGGCAATTACAAAATAGTGGTAAATTAAAGATTAATATTGAAGGGGAGACAATGTATGTGGGAGATGGGCAGCAGGGTTAATGAAGGGTATGAAGAAGAGAGAATGAATTAAAGGAAATGGATTAATTCATAGTCTTCGTTGGGACCCCTCGGGGGAAATGGTATCTAAGATGTTGATCCATTTGGTTTCCTTCTGTTTGAGTAGTTTTTCACGATTACCACCTCTCATTGGGGAGGGTACTCTGTCAATGATCTGAAAACAGAGCTGGTTGACATTATGGCTGGCTTCCTTATAGTGTTTAGCCACTGGCATTTTGTTGGTGCTAGCACCTGCTTGGGCAGCTCTTATGGAGGTTTTGTGTTCAGAAATTCTCTTCTTGATTGGTCTTGTTGTTTCTCCTACATAGAGGAGTCCGCAAGGGCATTTCAAAATGTATACCACATAGGTGGAGTCACAGGTGAAATAATCCTTAATTGTATATTTGTTGCCATGGTGGGGAGGGAGAAAAGAATGACCCTTAATGACACTATTGCATTGGTTGCAACTGAGGCACGGAAAAGTGCCAAATTGTGGATCAGCGAGGAATCTGCTCATAGGTTTTTTGCTTCCTACGTCTGCTGATACTAAGGAGTCTCTCAGGTTCTGGGACCTTGAGTATGAAAAGAGGGGTGAGTTGTGGAGAGTAATTGGAAGATTGGAGTCATATTGTAGGATATGCCAGTTCTTCATGATTGCTTTTCTGATTTTTGAGGTGGCATTGTTGTATGGTGAGACGAAAGGCACACGGGGTATTGAGGTTTCCTTGGTTTTTGGTACCATAAGCTTATCCCTGGGGATTGTAGACAGATGGTTTCTCTGGGTTAGTAACAGATCCTGTTTGTACCCACAATCAGAGAATTTGTTGGACATCTCATCGAGCCTGGTTTCCAATAGCGATGGGTTGCTAACGATTCTTTTGGTGCGAAGCAGTTGGCTATAGGGTAGACCTTTTTTGGAGTGCTCGGGATGGAAGCTGCTGTACAGAAGCAGGTTGTTTTTGTCCGTGGGTTTAGTATAGATATCTGTTTCAAGTTTAGTGCCTTTTCGTGTGACTATGGTATCCAAAAAGGATACTTTTGAGGCATTCAAATCACTTGTAAAAGTGATGTGGATGTTAAGGGAGTTTATTTTTGTGACAAACTCACTGAACTCACCTTGCGTGCCTTCCCAGCAGACGAAGATATCATCGATATATCTCTTCCATAGTCGACAGTGTTTGAACAAAGGAGTTTTGTAGATGCCATTTACTTCAAGATGGTCCATGTAGATGTTGGCATATGTGGGGGCTACATTGGAGCCCATTGCGGTGCCCACTTGTTGTAGGTAGAATTGATCTTCAAACAGAAAGTCATTTTCTGTAAGGATAAACTTTAAGAGGTCAAGGACGTACTTCTTTTTTGCTACATTCCAGGTGCCGGATGAGTCGGAGTATATGGTCCAGGATACAGCCTCGATACCGCCTTCATGGGGTATGGAGGTATATAGGCTCTGAACATCTAGAGTGGCCAGATAAAAGTTGTCTGTATCCGGGATGGTGATGGTGTTGATAATGTTAAGGAAATGGTTAGTGCCCTTAACATGTGATAATTGGCTGGTAACATATGGTGCCAGGAGTTTATCCAAAAAGATAGACACTGGCTGGAAGATAGAGTCAGAACCTGCTACTATGGGTCTGCCAGGTGGTTTAGTGGCATTTTTGTGAATTTTAGGGAGGGTATATAATTCCGGTGTGAGCGGAAATATGGTATACATGTATTTGGCTTGTTGTTTATTGATAATGCCTTCTTCTAGGGCTTGGTTGGTAAGCCTTTGTAGTATGCCTTGTAATCTGAATACTGGATCTCTGTCGAGTTTTCTGT
Source organism: Pelodytes ibericus (assembly GCA_036172795.1). NCBI lineage: Eukaryota > Metazoa > Chordata > Amphibia > Anura > Pelodytidae > Pelodytes > Pelodytes ibericus. The sequence goes on along the minus strand of CM069861.1, from coordinate 102,145,539 downwards.
AGGTAATGGTATGGCCATTATGGAGTTGGGAAAGAATTTCTGTAATGTAGTCATGTTGGTTCATTACAACTAATGCCCCACTGAACTGGGTGAGGCAATTGCCTAGGTCCAGCCTAGTGCTTTGACCTATCATCTTCTTTTTCCTCATTTATACTTTTTTCATTTTTTTTCTTTTTTCTCTTTTCTTTTTTTGCATTTTGTGACTCTTTTTGTCTTATTCACTATATTTTATATATTTTTTGTTCTCTAATTGTTTTGCACCTCTTTTTTCTCTGTTTTTAATATATACTTGTTCCGTTTTTTCCTCTATTTTTGATCCAATGTGATGCAGGTCCATTCATTATTGCAAGAGGCACTTTTTGTGGATTAACCCCTGTTCTTCCACATCTTTATGTCCTTTTTTATTTTTTCCTTCTATATATTTTTCTCTATATGTGGTAAGCCAGCAATTTAGGCATTTTTTGCGATCACTCACTGAGCCTCCTACTACCACACTTTTCCATTTATTTTTTCTTTATTTTTTGTCATATTTTTTTTGATGCTTTTGTCTATGTATACTTTTTGATTACTACTATCTATTTTTTCAAGCTCATTTTTCCTCCTATAGTATTTTTTGCCACTCTGTTTTTTTTTCTATTGCTCTTTGGTTATTTTTCTCCATCTCCTATATACATTTATTTTTGATCGTCAGTATATTATTATATTCTCAATAAAATTTATATTTACTATATATTTCCAGTGTGCATATCTGCTTTCTTGTATATTTTATTAAATTGTGATACCACAAGCAACCAAGAAGTATGCATGTTGTATGAATGTAGTATGAATGTTTTTTTGTTAAGTAACTCATTCAAGCATTAGATTTCCCTTTTTGTTTCTCCTTTCCTCTAAGCAGGGGGGGGATGGAACGGTTTGGTTGGACGAGTGAGAGAGAGAGAACTATAGTCAATAGAAGTATTTTTCAATAGCGGAATAAAAAAACAACTACTTAACCGTTGTAAGTTATGTAGACAAAAAGACCTAGTTTCCAGATCTCATCTCTGATCCCCCTCACCATCAAAAAGTCTAGTATGAACAAGGGAAGGAGGCAGACTCAAATAATGAGGAAGGGGGAAGGAAAAATTTGAATAAAACGTTATGAAGGGATAAGGGGAAAACTTGAATGAAAAAGAAAATGAGACACAATGATGAACCAAATAAAAAAGATGAAACCTATAGGATTTACAGTCCCATTATAAAAATTGAACTGAGTGTCTATTTTTATGTACTTAATTAATGTATCATGGTATTTATTTTTATTTTACTTCGTGAGAACTTCAGCTATTTTGGCTATAGCCATTGATTTCTATGGGAGGAGTTTAGCTACATTCATAATAGCGGAGGTCCTCCCGAAATGGCCCCAAAAATAAAAAAAAGATTGTTTTATTCTATTTTAAATCAGATCTCCGAGTATGTGGGGGGTGCTTCAGGATTTGATGACAAATATCAGTTTTACAGTGTCACTATTGCTAATTTTGGAAAGAAATATTTTTGAAATAGCAATGCATTACTTGTACTTATTGCATCTTATTATCATTAAAGAAAAGCAAAAAAATAAAAAAAACTTAAATCATTGGATACTCCCAAACTCAGGACAAATATTTGAATCTATTTAGCAGGTTTTTTCTTTAGCTTTTGTAGATAAGTAAAATATGTTTCAAGGAAAAAGTTGATTTTCCCCACATTTTATTACTGTTTGTAAGAAAATACACGGCATGATTAAAATAATGGTATGTAAAGAAGGCCCTTTTTATCCTTAAACAACAATATATAATTTGTACAGGATTAATAGAAAGAGAGACAGCGCTAAAATATACCCCAAAAAGAACAGGACATAATTTATAAAAATAGAAAAAATTATTTATTGTCACAAATGTACATGTATATAAGGTAAAAAGACTATAAATGAGTCTAGTACCACAGTATAATAACAAAAAACACAAATAAAACACAAAATAATATCAATATGCGGTAAAGTAGAATAAAATAATATATAAAATATATATATAGTAGTACAACCTTACCCACTGCTAGTATAGTGTTGTTCACCTGGCCAGGTTCAGAACATATGTATAAAATATACACTATAAGCACATACACAAAAAAACAGGACACCCCTCAGGACGCGTTTCGTAAAAAAACTTCTTCAGCTGGTGGGTGAGTGTGCATACAGGCAGTGGGAAAAGGCACTCTTATATACAAGACAGAAAAAGCCCCGCGAAAATTGGATTCTGATTGATGATACTTTACAGCTGGATAGTAGGTTGCAAACTATGTTGCCGATAAACCGGAAGTTCAAATACAGAACACTTCCGAAAAAGACGTAATCGTCATCAAGAAGCGTCTTGTTGCCATGGTGACGCGTCCTCCAACCGCATAGCCGGCATAGCGGGTGGGGGACCGCGAAATCGCCATAGGCAAGAAGATCTTCGTTTTGAAATACCAAAGGGAAAGGATGGTCTGCTGATACCAAAGGGACATAGAAACAGAGAAGGGAAATAGATGAAAGAAAAAAGGGGGAGGAAAGAACTAGCAAAGAAGAAAGAATGGAAAACGGGGAGGAGAAAGGGGAGGGGCGAAAATAGAAAGAGGAATGACAGGTGGTAAATAGCAAGCAAGTAATAGTGCATGCAGAATCATGATAGAGACATAAAACAGGGTATAGCAGCTATAATGTAGAAAAAATCAATATAAAAAACACACACCTAGTATGCTTTAAGCATGTTGCATACTATTATATAGATATATGGTCTAGTTACAAGTTAAACATATTTTCATTTTTTGACATGTTGCATACTATTGTATAGATACATGGTCTAGTTACAAATTGAACATATTAACATATATACATAACATGTTGCATACTATTGTATAGATACATGGTCCAATAACAAATTGGACATATTTTCATATATATATAACATATAGCATACCTCTGTATGTGAATACACTGCAGATATGATTTAAGACAAAATAAAAAAATAAATAAAAAAAACCCCGTAAAATTATTCAAGATATGGTATAATATCGAACTTATCATTAAGGCCTCTTGGTACCAATGTATTCAGTGTAAGAATCCAAAAGGTTTCTCTCTTTCTTAACATCAGATGGCGATCTCCCTTCCTAGTCCCCAAAATTATTTGCTCAATGACCCAGGCCTTAAGAAGGGTGTCATTTTTACCATGAAATTCCTTAAAATGTTTAGATACTGTATGTTTTAGGAAGCCAGTTCTGATGTTATATCTATGTTCATATAGCCTTTTTTTGAAAAAACGACTTGTTTGGCCAACATACTGGAGGCCACACGGGCATTCAAGCATGTATATGACAAATTTAGTTGTGCAGGAGACATACCTCTGAATACTATATTGGTTATTGGTGGTGAAACATACAAAACTGTCTTTCTTTTTCGGGCAGATATCGCAGTGGCCACAGCGTCCACAGCGATACCATCCTTTATTGGTCTCCAAGAAATTATTCTGTGTGGGACCTTCTGCCTTTTTAAATTCCTTAAACTTTTTTGTTAAATCAGATGGCGCCAAGAGGGTCTTTAGATTTGCATTTTTTCTACAAATGACTCTGCGGGTTGGTGGAAGAATTTTACCCAAAAAAGGGTCTGTTTGGATAACATGCCAATGTTTGTCCAGAATATTTTTAATTACACCAGTTTTATCCGAGAACGTGGTAATTAGGCCCATCTCGAAACTACTTCCACTCTCTTTTTTGATGTTGTTTTGCTTTTTGTTTAGGGCAACAGTGTCTTGCAACTGTTGTGGTTGTCTATTAATCTTGATGCCATTGATTTCATCTATCCTAAACTTCTTTATTTTGTTGTCCTTAATTTTATTATTATTAGAAAAAAGATTTTCCCTATTTATTTTTCTGGCATATTTTTTACTATTCTCTATTTTTCGTTTATCGTATCCCTTCTCGAGGAACCTGTTGCCAATTAAATCTGCCTGTGTGTCAAAAAGTCTGACATTTGTGCAATTTCTGCGTATACGCAAGAATTCTCCTTTTGGGATGTTCTGTATCCACCTATTATCATGGTAGCTTTTGGCATTCAAATAAGTGTTTTTATCTACGGGTTTGAAATATGTCTTTGTCTCAAAACATCCTTCAGAGTTGTTATTAAAAATAGTCAGATCTAGGAAATTAATAGATTCTCTACTGGCTTCGAAGGTAAATTTAAGACCTAAGGTATTCTTATTTAATTGCTCAAAAAACACTCCCAAGGAGTCCATTGACCCCCCCCACAAGATAAACAGGTCATCGATATAACGTCTGTATACAATAAGTTCGGCACGGCGATGGGAACCAAAAATATTTTTGCTCTCCCAATCACCCAAAAAGAGATTTGCGTAGCTGGGTGCGAAACGGGTTCCCATCGCCGTGCCGCACGTCTGGATGTAGAAATCCCCATTAAACACAAAATAGTTGGTTTCCAATATGAACTTCATGCTTTCACACAGGAAGTTTCTGTGTTGACTACCAAGATAGTTGAAATGATCAAGCATATTTTTGACTCCCTCTATTCCATCATAATGCCGGATAGAGGTATATAATGCTTGTATATCAGCAGTCACTAGTATAATATCATCTTGCCACGGGGTAGTTTTTAGTAATTCGATCAAAGATTGGCCATCTTTAAGATAGGAGGGCATAAGTGGCACAAGGGTTTGTAAAAAAAGATCAACATATAGGGATAGATTCGAGCTTAAAGATCCAATACCCGAAATAATGGGTCGTCCCGGGGGATTGTTTTTGTCTTTGTGGATTTTGGGCAGATGGTAAAACAATGCTATTCTAGGATTTCTTACCAACAAACAATTGTATTCTTCCCTGGAAATAATTCCATTGGATCTAGCTTCCTGTAGTATATTACTTAAACGTTTAGAAAAAACAAGAGTGGGATCGACAGACAATCTTTTATAGAAATTCTTATCAGACAAAAGTCTGTTGGCTTCATCCAAATAGGTTTCTGTATTTTGTATAACCACACCTCCTCCTTTGTCTGCTCCTCTAATGACAATGGCACTAGACTGCTGCAAGTCTTTAAGAGCTTGTCGTTCAAATCTAGTGAGATTGTCATATCCACATTTAGTGTCTATTTCCCATATGTCTCTTTCCACCACATTCTTGAAAACCTCCAAGTGCATCCCTCTACTGCATATGGGGTTGAACTTGGAGGGTAATTTCAAGTTGGTATGAACTCGTAATTCTTCAGTTGCAACATTATTTTCATTCAATAGACTATTTAGAATTGATACACCAGGTAGATCATTTACCGTCAAGCATCCACTTATATCCCAAATGGCAGAAGGCGCCCTGTCGCCACCAGGGGGGGGAAAGTCGTGCTTGGTGAGAAAAAATCTTTTTACAGTTAGTTTACGTATAAACTTGTTGATATCTATTAATAAGTCCGTTTTGCTTAAGTTCTTACATGGGGCAAATTTGAGGCCCTTCAGCAGAAGTGTGACTTGACTCACAGTTAGAATATGGTCAGATGTATTATAGATCCCCAGTTGTTCTAGATCTGTTACTGGACAATTCTTGATCTTTTTATTGTGTCTCTTGATGTTTGCTCTTCTTCCTCCTCTTCTTCCTCGGACTCGAAGTCCGACCATTGGTCTGTGGTATCCATCTCGGAAGATCTTCTTTGTATGGATGGATTGGCTTTTCTCTTCCCGAATCTTTGTTCTAAAAAAGACGCTGTGGAAGAAGGTACTGAAGAAGAGAAGGAAGTAGAGGGGACAGCAGGCATGGAATTGACAGAGGAGAAATTCATATTAGAAAAGTCTCTTTTTCTCTCTCTATTTTGAAGACCATCAAACCGATTCTGTGTCGTGACACCAAAAGTGACTTTAGGTCTCCCACCACCTTCCCTCCTATTATAATAATGCATTCTCTCCTCTCTTCTGTTGCTATTTACTCTCCTATCTGTTCTTTGTTTTCTCTCCGGCATAGACTTTTTATGTCCATAGTTCTGATTAGTCCTATCGTTACTGGGAATTCTCTCCCTTTCCTTGATCTTCCAATTGAATTGTCTTCCCTGTGAGTAATCTTGTCTATCTCTTTTGAATTTAGATTGTTTTACAGAAATAATATCTGATTCTATTTTATCCAATCTCTTCTCCAGAATATTTTCCAAGTCTTTAAATTCAGCAGCATTTCTATATTTCTCAACTGATTTACTCTGCTCCTCAATTTTTTCTTCCACCTTAGCTAGCAAGTTCTTTCTCCTCTTAATTGCTATTTCCATTAATTTGAAGGAACATTCCTCCAAAGTGTTGTTCCATTCCTCTAACAAAGCGGCATCATTATCACCCATATTGGCCTTTTTATTGATCCTTAAGCCTCGTGGTATGATACGTGCCTTTATATACTGTTCTAGACTAGTGATATCCCACCAGTGTCTTAATTCTGATTCTAATGTCTTTTGGACTTCAAAGAACCATGTATCGATATTTTTATCCTTTAAATTCTCTCTGGATTCTACTGTGTTAATATCAAAAATTCTCTCACTAATTAGTGCCCTTTTGTTTTTCCTCTGAATATAGCTTTCCATAGTGTGAGGAAGGGACACCAACTCAAAACAAAAATAGTGCAGATAAAGGTAAATATAAATAAAAATGGTATTGTATACACGTGTAGATAGAAAAGCAGCTATGCTACAAATAGAAACATCAAGCAATACAAAAAAGAAGAGTGCACAGCGCTTAAATATAATAATAATAATAATAATAATAATGAAAAAATGTGTGAAAAGTGAAAAGGCAGTGGTGACGGATATATAATGTGATGAAAAATAAAAGGGGAATAAAAAAACACACTAACCCGTATCGACTAGACACACAGAAAAACCTCACATATGGACAAGTATGGAGGGAAGGATATCTCTCCAAATAGAGAGGGGGGCAAACCACTAACAAATGTGGAAAAGGGATAGCAGCTAATCTTGAACTGCAATGGACTGGACCACTGCAAAAAAGAAGTACAGGATTAATAGAAAGAGAGACAGCGCTAAAATATACCCCAAAAAGAACAGGACATAATTTATAAAAATAGAAAAAATTATTTATTGTCACAAATGTACATGTATATAAGGTAAAAAGACTATAAATGAGTCTAGTACCACAGTATAATAACAAAAAACACAAATAAAACACAAAATAATATCAATATGCGGTAAAGTAGAATAAAATAATATATAAAATATATATATAGTAGTACAATTGTTTGTTGGTAAGAAATCCTAGAATAGCATTGTTTTACCATCTGCCCAAAATCCACAAAGACAAAAACAATCCCCCGGGACGACCCATTATTTCGGGTATTGGATCTTTAAGCTCGAATCTATCCCTATATGTTGATCTTTTTTTACAAACCCTTGTGCCACTTATGCCCTCCTATCTTAAAGATGGCCAATCTTTGATCGAATTACTAAAAACTACCCCGTGGCAAGATGATATTATACTAGTGACTGCTGATATACAAGCATTATATACCTCTATCCGGCATTATGATGGAATAGAGGGAGTCAAAAATATGCTTGATCATTTCAACTATCTTGGTAGTCAACACAGAAACTTCCTGTGTGAAAGCATGAAGTTCATATTGGAAACCAACTATTTTGTGTTTAATGGGGATTTCTACATCCAGACGTGCGGCACGGCGATGGGAACCCGTTTCGCACCCAGCTACGCAAATCTCTTTTTGGGTGATTGGGAGAGCAAAAATATTTTTGGTTCCCATCGCCGTGCCGAACTTATTGTATACAGACGTTATATCGATGACCTGTTTATCTTGTGGGGGGGGGTCAATGGACTCCTTGGGAGTGTTTTTTGAGCAATTAAATAAGAATACCTTAGGTCTTAAATTTACCTTCGAAGCCAGTAGAGAATCTATTAATTTCCTAGATCTGACTATTTTTAATAACAACTCTGAAGGATGTTTTGAGACAAAGACATATTTCAAACCCGTAGATAAAAACACTTATTTGAATGCCAAAAGCTACCATGATAATAGGTGGATACAGAACATCCCAAAAGGAGAATTCTTGCGTATACGCAGAAATTGCACAAATGTCAGACTTTTTGACACACAGGCAGATGTAATTGGCAACAGGTTCCTCGAGAAGGGATTACGATAAACGAAAAATAGAGAATAGTAAAAAATATGCCAGAAAAATAAATAGGGAAAATCTTTTTTCTAATAATAATAAAATTAAGGACAACAAAATAAAGAAGTTTAGGATAGATGAAATCAATGGCATCAAGATTAATAGACAACCACAACAGTTGCAAGACACTGTTGCCCTAAACAAAAAGCAAAACAACATCAAAAAAGAGAGTGGAAGTAGTTTCGAGATGGGCCTAATTACCACGTTCTCGGATAAAACTGGTGTAATTAAAAATATTCTGGACAAACATTGGCATGTTATCCAAACAGACCCTTTTTTGGGTAAAATTCTTCCACCAACCTGCAGAGTCATTTGTAGAAAAAATGCAAATCTAAAGACCCTCTTGGCGCCATCTGATTTAACAAAAAAGTTTAAGGAATTTAAAAAGGCAGAAGGTCCCACACAGAATAATTTCTTGGAGACCAATAAAGGATGGTATCGCTGTGGACGCTGTGGCCACTGCGATATCTGCCCGAAAAAGAAAGACAGTTTTGTATGTTTCACCACCAATAACCAATATAGTATTCAGAGGTATGTCTCCTGCACAACTAAATTTGTCATATACATGCTTGAATGCCCGTGTGGCCTCCAGTATGTTGGCCAAACAAGTCGTTTTTTCAAAAAAAGGCTATATGAACATAGATATAACATCAGAACTGGCTTCCTAAAACATACAGTATCTAAACATTTTAAGGAATTTCATGGTAAAAATGACACCCTTCTTAAGGCCTGGGTCATTGAGCAAATAATTTTGGGGACTAGGAAGGGAGATCGCCATCTGATGTTAAGAAAGAGAGAAACCTTTTGGATTCTTACACTGAATACATTGGTACCAAGAGGCCTTAATGATAAGTTCGATATTATACCATATCTTGAATAATTTTACGGGGTTTTTTTTTATTTTTTTATTTTGTCTTAAATCATATCTGCAGTGTATTCACATACAGAGGTATGCTATATGTTATATATATATGAAAATATGTCCAATTTGTTATTGGACCATGTATCTATACAATAGTATGCAACATGTTATGTATATATGTTAATATGTTCAATTTGTAACTAGACCATGTATCTATACAATAGTATGCAACATGTCAAAAAATGAAAACATGTTTAACTTGTAACTAGACCATATATCTATATAATAGTATGCAACATGCTTAAAGCATACTAGGTGTGTGTTTTTTATATTGATTTTTTCTACATTATAGCTGCTATACCCTGTTTTATGTCTCTATCATGATTCTGCATGCACTATTACTTGCTTGCTATTTACCACCTGTCATTCCTCTTTCTATTTTCGCCCCTCCCCTTTCTCCTCCCCGTTTTCCATTCTTTCTTCTTTGCTAGTTCTTTCCTCCCCCTTTTTTCTTTCATCTATTTCCCTTCTCTGTTTCTATGTCCCTTTGGTATCAGCAGACCATCCTTTCCCTTTGGTATTTCAAAACGAAGATCTTCTTGCCTATGGCGATTTCGCGGTCCCCCACCCGCTATGCCGGCTATGCGGTTGGAGGACGCGTCACCATGGCAACAAGACGCTTCTTGATGACGATTACGTCTTTTTCGGAAGTGTTCTGTATTTGAACTTCCGGTTTATCGGCAACATAGTTTGCAACCTACTATCCAGCTGTAAAGTATCATCAATCAGAATCCAATTTTCGCGGGGCTTTTTCTGTCTTGTATATAAGAGTGCCTTTTCCCACTGCCTGTATGCACACTCACCCACCAGCTGAAGAAGTTTTTTTACGAAACGCGTCCTGAGGGGTGTCCTGTTTTTTTGTGTATGTGCTTATAGTGTATATTTTATACATATGTTCTGAACCTGGCCAGGTGAACAACACTATACTAGCAGTGGGTAAGGTTGTACTACTATATATATATTTTATATATTATTTTATTCTACTTTACCGCATATTGATATTATTTTGTGTTTTATTTGTGTTTTTTGTTATTATACTGTGGTACTAGACTCATTTATAGTCTTTTTACCTTATATACATGTACATTTGTGACAATAAATAATTTTTTCTATTTTTATAAATTATGTCCTGTTCTTTTTGGGGTATATTTTAGCGCTGTCTCTCTTTCTATTAATCCTGTACTTCTTTTTTGCAGTGGTCCAGTCCATTGCAGTTCAAGATTAGCTGCTATCCCTTTTCCACATTTGTTAGTGGTTTGCCCCCCTCTCTATTTGGAGAGATATCCTTCCCTCCATACTTGTCCATATGTGAGGTTTTTCTGTGTGTCTAGTCGATACGGGTTAGTGTGTTTTTTTATTCCCCTTTTATTTTTCATCACATTATATATCCGTCACCACTGCCTTTTCACTTTTCACACATTTTTTCATTATTATTATTATTATTATTATATTTAAGCGCTGTGCACTCTTCTTTTTTTAATATATAATTTGTGTGGCTACAGTGAATGAGAAAGAAAATTACAACTAAAAACAAACACAGAAGACCTGTTAAACGTGTCACGGTCCTTAACCCCTTAGTGACAGAGTTTCTAACTTTGACCTGATTTTTTGTATACAATTACAAATAGTAAAAAAGACTGTGTCTATATAGTTTCTAATTTGTCCTGAGTTTAGAAATACCAGATAGTAACATAGTAACATAGTAATTTAGGTTGAAAAAAGACACAAGTCCATCAAGTTCAACCTTTCTACCTATCATTACAGCTTTTGATCCAAAAGAAGGCAAAAACCCCTAAGGAAGCTATTTCGAATTTTGCCTCCTGGGGGAAAAAATTCCTTCTTGACTCCAAGAGGCAATCAGATTTCTCCTTGGATCAATAAGCTCTTTTATTAATGCTTATTCTATTATTAATAGCCCTGTATGTTCTGCTTTCCTAAAACATCCAAATCATTTTTAAATGCATCTATTGTGGTTGATAGCACTACCTCTCTTGGCAGGGAGTTCCATAACTTTAATGTACTAACCGTAAAGAATCCCTTCCTTTGCTGTCTATGAAATCTTTGCTCTTCCAGTCTGAGGGGGTGACCTCTTGTTCTTTGTACCTTTCTGTTAATGAACAGGTCACTGGAGAGCTCTTTATATTGGCCCTGCACAAATCTATATAATGTTATCATATCCCCTCTGAGACGCCTTTTTTCTAACGTATATAAATGTAATTTTTTAAGTCTCTCTTCATAACTAAGGTCCTCCAATCCCCTTATTAATTTTGTAGCTCTCCTTTGCACTTTTTCTAGTTCCTTAATATCCTTTTTAAGGACTGGTGCCCAGAACTGTACTGCATATTCAAGGTGAGGTCTTACCATTGATTTGTAAAGAGGCAAGATGATATCCTCCTGCCTCGTTTTATACATGCCAATATCTTATTGGCCCTTGCAGCTGCTGACTGGCATTGGGCACTGTTGCCAAGTTTGTTATCTACAATTATTCCTAAATCCTTTTCATTAGTAGTTTTTCCCAGGGAAAAACCATTTAAAGTATATGTTGCTTTGTTATTATTTTTCCCATAATGCATAACTTTACATTTGTCTATATTGAACCTCATTTGCCGCTTTACTGCCCAGTCCCCCACTCTGTCCAAATCTTCCTGCATAGAAAAACCATCAAGATTAGTCTTTATTGCCCTACCTAATTTAGTGTCGTCCGCAAACACGGAGACATGGCTCTCAGCACAATGTGGCAGATCAGTAATAAACAAATTAAAAAGAAGAGGGCCAAAAACAGACCCCTGAGGTACTCCGCTCAATACCCTTGTCCAATTTGAGGATTTTCCATTTACAACAACCCTTTGTGTTCTATCTTTTAGCCAATTTTCAATCCAAATACATACATTTGCCCCCAAACCTATTTCTCTCAATTTGTAGAGTAACCTTTTGTGTGGAACTGTATCAAATGCTTTCGCAAACTCCAAATAGATCACATCAACTGCCACACCTAGATCTATATTTTTACTGACTTCTTCATAGAAGGTTATTAAGTTTGTTTGACAAGACCTGTCTTTCACAAAACCATGTTGACTTTTACTAATTATATTCTGGTTCAAGATGTATTCTTGAGTGTATACCTTTAGCAATCCTTCAAATAGTTTCCCCACTACAGATGTCAAGCTCACTGGCCTATAATTACCTGGCAGAGATTCTGATACCTTTTTAAATATTAGGATGACATCCGCCTTTCGCCAGTCTGTTGGCACTGTACCTGAACTGAAAGAATCCCTAAAGATCATAAATAGTGGTCTGGCCAGAATTATTCTTAACTCTCTAAGTACCCTTGGGTGTATACCATCTGGCCCTGGGGCCTTGTCTATCTTAACAGAGTTTAATTGCTTAAGCACCTTTTCCTGTGTCAGCCAATCCCATGTTTGCGGCGAATGTCCCATAACTTCCTGTAGCAGGGGCTCGTCCATCTGCTCTTCCTTAGTATAAACAGAAGAAAAAACCAAAACATATTTTAAGTCGGTAGACAAAAATACATATCTTAATCAAAACAAGGTCTTTGCCACCAAAACATATTTTAAGTCGGTAGACAAAAATACATATCTTAATCCATCTAGCTATCATGACCAGAAATGGCTTAACAATATACCCAAGGGCGAATTGACGCGTATGAAGAAAAATTGCTCTAGATCCGAGGATTTCGAGAAACAAGCAACTGAGATTCAGAATAGGTTTATTGAAAAGGGCTATAATAAAAAATTAGTCTATAATACCTTGAGTCAAATAAGATCCTGTGACAGGAGTTCCCTGTTGGAAGGTAGCAGAAAGAAAAAGAAAAAATTCAAAATTGCAACCCTCAATGGATTTCCCATTGAAATTACCAGAAATAATCTTGAGGATATGTCTATGGAGTCTAACCAATATGAATCCAGTTTTGTGATGACTTATTCAGATAAAGCTAAAGATATAGAGCCAATCATAAATCGACATTGGCATATCCTCAAAAGTGATCCTGTCCTGGCTCCTATGCTCCCAATAAGAGGGAGAGTTATTTGTAGGAAAAACAAAAGTTTGAAAAGTCTTTTGGCCCCAACAGATATGTCGAGTAAGTTCAAGTGCAGAGAAAAACCCTCACAACACAATTTTTTATCCAGTATTAAAGGGTGGTATAGATGTGGCAATTGTGGACATTGTCAACAAAGTGATTAGCTTTTTGGGGGCAGACTGAACAATGTCTCAAAAATAAGATATCCCATCAAGAGACATCTAACATGCAGTACGAAATTTGTAATCTATCTACTTGAGTGCCCTTGTGGCCTCCAATATCTAGGGAGGACCAGTAGAACCTTTAAGAAGAGACTTTCAGGGCATAGGTATAATATAAGACGAGGATACGATAAACATGTGTTGTCCAAACATTTTTTGGATCAACACCATAAAGATGATAAACTCCTAAAGGCTCTGGCCATTGAACACATTATCTTGGGCCCCCGTAAGGGTGATAGGCTCTGTGCATGAGGGAAACTTTCTGGATCTTTACCCTGAATACTCTGGTCCCGAAAGGTCTAAACGATAACTTCTATCTGATACCTTTTTTGGGGTAACTATTTAGTACATGTATATGCTGCTTGGTGATGTGGAACTTTTTGAACTTTCTGAACCATTGGATTAACTATTGCAATTACGGTGTATGATGGGAATTGATGTCTTTGATCCAGGTGAGATTAGTTCCATGGTTTGTTCTTAACAATCTATTTTATATTTGATATGTATGTGTGAATCTTTAATGCTATTTAGAGATCGTATAGTGTTTTGTGTAGAGAGAATCTCTTTTAGAATATAACTGTAATAAATGTGTCAAGATTGTTTACATTAATGCATGTTATGAGACTACTAATTTGTATGTTGTACGAACATGTATTTTTTCTTACCCATATGTATTTTAATTATGCGTACTAATCATTTGCATTGGATATTGTTTGTATTTTCCCAATATAACTAAACAGTGGGACATCTAGGGTTAAAGATGTACTCCCAGTCTGTCCTCCCCATGCTCGTATCGCAGCCGCACTATGCCGGCTCTGTGTGTCTGCGATGCGTCTGCATGGCGACGACGACTTTGACGTCATCAAGTCGCACTTCCGGTTTCTCCGGTCTTTGCTTTTTCCGGAAGTGGGGATATTTAAACCCGTTTGTTGTCTGCCTCGAGACATGCTGGACACAAACGTTTGCAGGCTGAAGAAGCATCCGAAACGCGTCCCTTCTACTTTGGCGTCCCCCTATCGAAAGACCTGGCCAGGCTTTCCCTTTTGGGATGAAATCTAGAAATTTTTCGGTTTTTTGAGTCCAGCATGCTCTCGGGCAGACCTACATTAGGTGTGTATTGATTTGTACATTCACCGCTTGTCTGTATTTTCCGCATTTTGTTTAGTCCCTGTACATGGTATTTATTACATGCTTTTTGTGTTAAGGAGTTTTTCTATATTTGTATTATTATTTCTCTGTATATATTTATTGCAGCTTTTTATATTATTTTTGGTCAATTTGTCTTGTCATTTTATTTATTCTTGTATTAAACTTACTTATACTTTTTACCTATTTAGGTGTGTATTTCATTCCTTGTGTTTTAACTGTGTGTATTTCATTCCTTGTGTTTTAACTGTGATATAGCGCTGTCTATTTACATTTCCATGCATTTTTTCCCTTACAGTGATGCTCCACTGTGACTTTTGAGACCAGCAGCTGTTTATTTAATCATTACTATAATTGATGTCCTGATTGCACCTGAGGATTCCATCTGGTTATTCCTCCAATATTTTTATATCTGTTATTCTTTGGGGTTTGTATTTATATCAATTTTTTCTTTACATTTCTATTTACTAATTGTAGGCGCTCTGTATTTTTCTTTCTTCTTCTAGAAGAAAAAAAAAGTATTTAAAATGTCTGCTTTCTCTCTGTCCTCACTTACCAAATTTCCCATTTGGGATAACAAGGGCCCAACATTTTCCCTCTTTAGCTTTTTTCCATTTATATATTTATAAAACATTTTGGGGTTAGTTTTACTCTCCTTGGCAATCCTTTTCTCATTTTCTAAAGCTCTGCTCTGCTCTTTTGGCCTCCAAACCCCCACCGCTTTAAGACATTTAGTGGCGGCTGCTGAATTTCTTTTCTTTCTTTTTTTTGCCACAGCGACCCCAGGGCTGGCAACTCACCGGGATTTTTCACAGTGGGCCTGTCCCTGGTGGTTACTGCTTCTTAGTCTTAGATCTGAGTAGGTCCTGACTTCCTATTCATTCTGTTCAGTTTTCTTCGGCAACATGTAAGTTTAGAAATGAGATGCCTGCTTCTTCAGCTGTAAAGGCCTATGGCCTTTTCATAAACATACATGCAACACTCAACTGGCCACCCTGAGGACCATGTGCTTTAGCAGCTGCCACCAGATTCCTGCTTATTGTTACTAGTGCTATTATTAAAGATGACTCTTGCTGCAATATAATGCTAATATTTGCTAAATAAATATCTTCTGGTACCTGTTTTTGCTACACTACACAGACTGATAGACCTCCCCAAATAATACACAGTGGTTTAAAGTAGAGACCTGTGATAAACCAACACTTAAATGTGAGCAGGAGGCCGAGAGATTATAGGAACTGTGTGCCCACTGAATACCTGTTACATAGAGATTAATTGTAATTCTGTGATATATGTTATTTCTTGCATATCTGATGGTCTTGATCTACACTTTATCTCTATGATTTGTTGGGACTTTGCTATTTATATTCCCAGTGATATATTCCCATTTTGTCATTATGGTTCCATATTCTTAATGTTGTTGCTGTTCTCAGGGCCGTCTTTAACGCGGGGCAAACGGGGCAGCTGCCCTGGGCCCAGTTACTCCTGGGGGGCCCAAGGCAGCTGTCCCGTGGGCCCCCAGCCCCTGCTTGCCGGGTTCACAGCGCATTGCGCTTGTGAACGCTTTTTTCCGATGGATGCGACAACCAAAAAAATAAAAAATAAAAACTGACGCCGGATGTGACGTCGCGTCACATCCGGTGACTGTTTCCCTCCTCCGTGCAAGAGGGAAGACTGCATGGAGGAGACATCCGGCGGGGGATACAGAGCAGGTTCATGTAAGTACTAGGGAGGGGGGGCATCTGACTGGCACAATATTACAGGCATCTGACTGGCACAATATTCCTGGGCTCTGACTGGCACAATATTCCTGGTATCTGACTGGCACAATATTCCTGGGCTCTGACTGGCCCAATATTCCTGGGCTCTGACTGGCCCAATATTCCTGGGCTCTGACTGGCCCAATATTCCTGGGCTCTGACTGGCCCAATATTACTGGGCTCTGACTGGCCCAATATTGCAGGCATCTGACTGGCACATTATTACTGGGCTCTAAATGGCATAATATTCCTGGTATCTGACTGGCACAATATTCCTGGGCTCTGACTGGCACAATATTACTGGGCTCTGAATGGCACAATATTTCAGGCATCTGACTGGCACAATATTACTGGGCTCTGAATGGTACAATATTACTGGGCTCTGAATGGCACAATATTACTGGGCTCTGACTGGCACAATAATACTGCGCTCTGAATGGCACAATATTACTGGCATCTGAAAGGCACAATATTACTGGTATCTGAATGGCACAACAATTATGGCATATGTGTGTGTGTGGGGGGGGTAACATTGCGATGGATGCTGGGATTGCATGCAGGGGAGGGGGCAGGGTCCAGGGGTCCCAAGCAAATGCTTGCCCAGGGTCCAATCACTATTAAAGACAGCCCTGGCTGTTCTTGGAATTTACAACACTCCCTTCTTGAGAATAAATGATTAATAAAATCTTGGCATCACTTACTGGTAAATGTGTTAGATTGGCTTCCAGTATTTCCTTCAGCATATTTTTTTTCTCTCGTTCTGCTTGCATAGGAAATGTTTAAACATTTCTGATCTACTCCGAATTCCATGTGGATGAAAATTTCGGCAGCCATGAAATACATTTCATTAATCTAAAAGGCAACATTGCCCCAGGTGCTTACCTCTGCCTCTCTGAGTTTATTCTACCGGTAATATCGACACCTTACTGTAAATCATCACTAAAACATTACTTCAAAAGAACTGGTTACCAATTAGAATTACAAGGCTTCAAACTGCCTCTAGGAGACTCTGAGTAAGAACACAATAAGAATATAGCCACAGCTCTGTCTTTTGCTTTGTTTAAAGGGACACTCCCACCAAAATATGAAAATGTTTTATTTTGCATTGTTGATTTCAGATATGATTTTATCTTTTGTAATGTGAGATTATTTAATAAATTATTTTACTAAACAAGTGTGACTGGGCACCTCCATTTTGTGAAATATTGTGTTTTTTGGTGCCAACCCACAGTGAATTTACAGCACTAGTATCTCACTATGTGGCTGGGGACACAGAATGCAGTCTATAAGTCAGAATTCTGAATCAGGGCCGGACTGGCCTACCGGGATACCGGGAAATTTCCCGGTAGGCCGCCGGCCGTCGCCGCTTTAAGACGTGCACCGCTTTAAGATGTGCGGCCGCGGCTTCTCTATGACGCTGCGGCCAGAGCACAACTCCACGTGCGTCCACAGCCTATGATGCCTGAAATAGAAGGTAAGAAGATATAACGGGTGGTTGGGGAGAAGGGGAAGGGGGATAAAATATTATGGGGGAAAAATACATAGATGACAGGTCTGGGGGAAGAAAAAAATATATACAGGGGTAAGAGATGACAGGGGTGGGGGGAGAACAATATATATAGAGGGGGTAAGAGATAACAGGGCTGGGGGAAGAAAAAAATATATACAGAGGGTAAGAGATGGCAGGGCTGGGGGGAGAAAAAAATATATACAGGGGGTAAGAGATGACAGGGCTGGGGGAAGAAAAAAATATATACAGGGGTAAGAGATGGCAAGGCTGGGGGGAGAAAAATATATATACAGGGGGTAAGAGATGACAGGGCTGGGGGGAGAATAAACTATATACATTGGGTAAGAGATGACAGGGCTGGGGGGAGAAAAATATATATACAGGGGGTAAGAGATGACAGGGCTGGGGGGAGAAAAAAATATATACAGGGGGTAAGAGATGACAGGGCTGGGGGGAGAAAAAAATATATACAGGGGGTAAGAGATGACAGGGCTGGGGGGAGAAAAATATATATACAGGGGGTAAGAGATGACAGGGCTGGGGGGAGAAAAATATAGACAGGGGGTAAGAGATGACAGGGCTGGGGGGAGAAAAATATATATACAGGGGGTAAGAGATGACAGGGCGGGGGGGGGGGAATATATATACAGGGGGTAAGAGATGACAGGGCTGGGGGGAGAAAAAAAACATACAGGGGGTAAGAGATGACGGGTGGGGGGAGAAAAATATATATACAGGGGAAGGAAGAGATGACGGGTGGGGGGGGGAAATAAACATACAGGGGGTAAGAGATTACAGGGGTGGGGGGAGAAACATACATACAGGGGAAGGAAGAGATGATGGGTGGGGGGGGAAAGAAAATACAAAAGGAAAGAAATGACAGGGGTGGGGGGAGAAAATACATACGTGAGTGAATATCAGAGTGTAAACGTGGGACTGAGAGTGAGTGGCAGTGTATGTGTGTGAGTGGCAGTGCATGTACGTGTGTGGCAGTGTAGGTGTGTGAGTGAGCGGCAGAGTGTAATAAATGGGTAAATCACAGTGCTTCCCGGCTATAAAAAGAGCAGGGGAATCGCTCTTGACAGCTCTATTGATTTGTAGCTCTGTTATGACAACTGTGATTGTGTGTATGTGACTGTGTATATGTGTGACTACGTGTGAGACACTGTATTTGTTGCTGAGGGCAGGATCAGCCAATGGCGGCAAAATATGCAGGGCACAATATGTCATAACTGGCACCTTTTTCTTTCCTGCATGCACCATTGATTGGGTGTCCATCTGCGTGCTAGGGTATTTCCTCCTGGGTGCTAGGGTAAGTCCTGTGAGTGCAATATCAGTGCTGGGTAAATTTCTGGATGCTGGGGAAGCTGCTGTGAGTTCAATCTGGGTGCTGGGGCACGCCACGTCAGTGCAATTTGGATGCTGAGATAAGTCAATATTTACAGCCAGCATGTACGCAAGGTTATATCTCATGCACTGATATATACTCCTTCACAGGGTAATATATGCTCCAGTATGTACACAAAGTTATATCTCACACACTGCAATACAAATAACCTTGTGTGCATACTGGGGACTATGTATTGCCCTGTGCAGGTGTATATATCAGTCTTATCTATAACTAATACACCCTTTAAATGTGCTTAAAAATGCATGTTTTTCCCTTTTCTAAACAATAATCTATTGCCGCAATGCTATGGGGCTGGTATACAAATATTTCCAGGGCTGGTTTTTGTTCCCAGTGCGGCCCTGATTCTGACCATAGACTTGCATTAAATGGGAGGGTAATGTACCTATTAAGTCAGTATGGGGCAGATTTATGATCCTGTTGGAGCAGGTCAATCTCATCTCTCTTCCAGAAAGATGTACTTTTTGTGTTGGAAGGCACGTTAAAACAAAAAGGTGTACACAACCGCCTAGTCCTGCCCACTAGTGATACACAGGAGCGAGTAAGACACCGGTGTTGTAACTTATGATGCAGCTTCTGCCCACAGTTGTAAAATGAGGCTTGCTGGAATATTTTGGAGAATGTTGCATCATGAGTAAAATTCACAAAATGGATGCAGGAGATAGACATCTAATTTTATTTTTACTTTTATAGAAATCTAATTCAAACATAGAAAAAAAATATTATATATGTGCTTGTTTTAAATACACAGAAAAAATAGTTACATCTTATGTAAGTGGTAGTGTCCCTTAACTAACAACTAATCTTTTGTGGTTCTGTTGTTTCTTATTATTATTATCATTCATTCATAGCACCCTGGTTCTATTGAAACTGTGGACATTGCAGTGCACTTTATTCACAGGTACCATGTTTTTGTTACATCAAGGAGAAAAGATATTGTGCTCCTAGGAGCCTAGTTCCGGTTTGTGCTACTCATTGCAACCATTTACAGTCTAGGCACCAACTAGACTGTACATTCTTCACAGTCTAACAGTGAAGCATCATGGACTTGTGGATACAGGGACTACAACCCAAACAGTGGGGACAAGTACAAGTTGAGAGATTTCCCCTGTGTTTAACGCAGTTCTGCATCACATCCTATTTGTTGCATGACATCATATTCGTCTGGATGAGTCTTCTTGTCAAAGTGCACTGTGCAGGAAGACTTGAGGTATTATTATTTATTTATTGGGTGAAGGCATCTATACACATACTTTATGTTTTGTCTACCCTATAATCTACTGAAGGCTCAGGGCTCTTGTGCACTGATCACAGGCCTTGGGGTGTAGCTTAGCCCTGAACAAAAAGAGGTGAGATATCTATAGACTATTTTACACTGAGATTTCACAGTTTCATGTATGTCCTAGGAAGCAATTACATTACAATATAACACATTACATATACATAAGGACCAGGGAGCTAGCCCAGTTTGACCCATACACTCTAGAGCAGTGTTTATCAACTGGTGGATCCTGAGCCGGGTCACGAGATTGTGTCGAGTGGGTCATGGACTTGAACTTCAGCTTTGTCAAAAAGTCTAACTTTTGACTTGGATGAGGAACAATGATGCAACAATGCATGCTGCATTCACTGCCTGAAGCTGAGAAGTCTGCCAAGGAAAAGATGGTGTTGTTATGATAGTGCTGCTAATATCTCTTTCGGTAACCCCTCTAGGATTAGGAAACAGTCGATTCTTCACCATACATTTTCAAAATTCATCTGAGATAGGTCAAGTGAAGTTTGGGGTTTATGCGGTAGATATACACCAGTGATTATTTCATTTATTCATCTTTGTGAGAGTGGCTTCTCCGCTCAGGAACAGCTGATGACAAAATAAAGGAACAGAATGGACACTGAACATGACCTCAGAGTTGCTTTGTCTTCCATAACCCCAGACATATCAGGAGAGAAAAGCTTCCCAAGCTTTCTATTCTTGCATGTTTCAATTACTTTTTATTTTATTATGTTTTTAAATCAATAAAGCTTTAATTTTCAATTGCACTACGATTATTGCACTATTAATTTTGTGAAGTAGCCCTGTTTTTGTTTGTTTCTTGGTTTCAACAGTGCATATATATATTGTGGTATACTGTGCACATAGTTTTGTGGAATAAATTATAATATTTTGGAAAGGAATTGTTTTTGGGTCATGACTTAATAATCTATGACAAATGTGGGTCATGAGGTTAGAAAGGTTGAGAATCACTGTTTTAGAGGATCTACTCAATATGCAATGATCCATTCTGAATTGGATACAGATCTGGCATAATAGTCAAGTTGAAGAAATTCCTGAAATGTGGCTACTCTGTATGCCACAATTTGGGTCTGAATCGGAATCAAGGCCTTATCGCCATGAAAACCATAGGTTTTTGGCTACTTGATACGCCCCAGTCAAACATGAACTTGCTCTGAAATCAGCTACAATAGCTGCATTTTGGGCATTTCAATTTGCCTTATTGTCGAATTGAAATAAAAATGAGAAAAATGGAAATGGAAAATATAAAACTTCTCGGAGCCAGGGAATTGCCACTAGCTCGATAAATAAAATAAAAAAAACACACACCCCAATTCAACTTGCCCATGTAGGGGAGGATAATTACCTCTTCCGAAGTCCAATGACGATCTGTCATGCCCTCATGTCCTCATCTTCAGCCCCGGAAAAGGGGGCAACAAAAAAAAATTAAATTAATCCACCTACCCTAAAAAAAATTGTGCTGCCCAACAAAATAAAAAAAATAATAATTAAGAGGTTCCCTTTCCTAAGCTCTGAAAACCAGCCAATGGTGTGAAGTCTTTTGGTTGGCTGACAAAGTTCCTTATTTTTTTTTAAAATTAAATGCTTAGGAGAGTGACCCTTGCGATTAAAAAAAATAAATAGAATAGGTGGATTCGTTTTTATTTTTTGTGTGGCTTTTTTCCTTGGGGGCGAATATGAGTACTCGAGGGTGTCGCAGACCAGCACTGGACTCTTGAAACAGGTAATTATTTTCTTTGCAGGGCACCCAAACGGTGATTTTTTTTCAGGTGATTCATCCCTCTACGTTGGCAAGGTATAAGTGGGGAGGTTAGGTAGGTGGGCAGCCCCAAAAACCTTGTGGGGGGTAATTATTTTATTTTTATTGGGTTCTGGGGGCCTTTGGGCAGACCCCTGGGGCCAGTTAGTCCTGGCCCAGATGTACATAGAATGGTGCTGATCGCCATTTGGCTGGCTCCCAACCCCATTTATTTTAGCGAGGGGTTCTGGGCTCCCTGCCCTGAGGATAGTTTGTTTCTGTATTAGGTAGGGGCATTGCACATTTGAGAAAGTGGCTGCTGCCCCAAAAGGTCTGTGATTTAATTTTTTAGCCACTCTTTTGTCTTATAACCCAATAAATGTAGTTTTACTACACTCGACTATATTTTGTTGCACTTGGTTCATTTTGTTTATTGCTTATAGATATTGCTGAATATAATGAAGTATTTTACACATGGAAATAAAAACTGATATTTCCAAAATTAGATAGTATGTGTGATAAACAGAGTGATGAAGAACCATTCGCCCCATGGCTTGACAAAGACCTAGCAGGTTTACGGATTAAACTTCACTTTGCCGTACCTGTGCTGAGCTGCCTGTGTGTTTGTTCGTGTACTATTTTTATAGATGTCTTAACCAACCTGTCCTAACCAACATTTATAGTGATCTTAATAAACATGAGTCAGCCAGTGCATACTAATGTTTGGACTGGGCCCCTTACTGCAGTAATGACCATATTTTTTTTTTGTAGTATCTCCAAGGTTTTAAGGGACATGATCTTAGCACAGTAAATTTTTAAAAGCCATTTAAGGTTCCCTGCAGTAAGTATTGTTTTCCTTTAAAGCAGACGCATGCTGTATTCTGAGCCAGCATGAATAATAGACATTTGGACGGACTGTGTTGTTCATAGGTTGTTAACATTAAGCAAAATCAGTCTAAGATGTAACTATCCTCATGTAACAATTGAATAAAAATCGACTGTGTGTGGAGTTGTGCTAGGCACCAATAAACCTAAGAATTTGAAATACATGCCCCATGGAAACCCTACGTGTAAAAGTAATGCATTAACTAATAAGATAACATACATAATTGCAGTCTGTATTTATATTGTCCTCAAAAGACTTCCAGACTTGAGGTGGTAGCTTAAATGCAACTGGAAATCATGTTGATGGTGTGTTGTCCTCAAATAACACAGATGTTTATAATTAAATTGTCACCAAACAGTTGAAGTCATACATTACATTCATTAACTGATAGGGAAAAAGAAAATGGTTTAACTAAAATTCAAGATGTGCTTCTTCATCATAATTTACACCCATGGATTCAGGTCATTGAGAAATGTAATTAACCCCTTGGCGACACAGGACGGACTAGGTCCGTCCTGTGTGCCGAGGCGTTAGTGACACAGGACGGACCTAGTCCGTCCTGTGTCAAAACGAGCACTGAAAGCGGAGTTTTTCCGCTTTCAGTGCTCTGATGGTATTGTAACGATGCTTCCGTGTGGAAGCATCGTACAATGCTAAAAAAAATGCCCGTCGGCATTTCGATCGCTCCGGAGAGCGATCGAAATGCCGGTTTTAAAGGCACAGTGCCTTTAAAACGCGGGCATTTAAAAAATGAGCATAGGAAGCGAATTTTTCGCTTCCTATGCTCAGAAAGTGTTTCTGATTGCCTCGCAAGTCGAGGCAATCAGAAACACAAAAAAAAAATGCACGATCTTGGTCACTAAGTGACCAAGATGGCGCTGCCCTTCTAAGGGCAAGAGCACAGGAGGCAGGAAGTACCTGCTTCCTGTGCTCTCTGGCTGTCACACGATTGCCTCTTCACAGAGGCAATCAGTGACTGCCAGGCACACTGACAGGCAGTGGGGATGCTCTCCTGAACATCCCCACTGACTGGTCAGATCAATATTAACTCTATATTGATCTGACCAGTTATGATCTGTCTCCCTCTCCTCACATTTTTTTTAGTGAGGGAGAGAGACAGATCAAAGTTCTAAAAGTAAGTAAAAGTTAAAAAAAACAATAAATACACAACACACAAATAATAAAACAATAAAAAAAATTTTATTAAAGCAATTCCCTGCGTTTAACCCCTTCCCTGCCACTGATCTTGCATAAGCAGTGATCGTGCACATCAGCGCATTTATTTTTGCTGTTTGTGCATTTTTTAGGGGTTAATTTTTTTGTACTGTAATTTATTACAGTACTAAAAAGGCTATTCTAAGAGTTATTAACCCCTTATTTGCCGTCGATCACTGCTTACGCAATGATATTGACGCCAAAGCAATTTTTATCTGTCTGCATATTTATTTATTTTTTTTACACATACCCGCTAGGGGATTACATGTAAAGTAAAAATATTTGAGTTTTTTTTTTTTAAGCTGCCTGAGCGCATAGCGATCAGTAACAGCGAATTAGTGGCAAAGGCGGTTTGGTGATTTCTCAATTAAGCTCACCATTCGCCCTGGTCAGATCAAAATTAATCGGATCGATATTCACAAATATTGATCTGCCTCCCTCTCCTCACTTACATTTTTGTGACGGAAAGAGACAGATCAGTATTAGTGATATAAAATAACATTTTATAAAATTAGCAGGTTTTATGAAAGTCTTTCACTGTGTATTAACCCCTTCCCTGCCATTCATCACTGTGTAAGCAGTAATCCTGCACAGCAACAGTATGTTTTGCTGTCTGCACTGTTTTATGGATTAATTTATTTGTACTGTAATGTATTACAGTACTAGATAGGCTCTTCTAAGAGCTATTAACCCCTTCTTTGCTCGAGATCACTGCTTACGCACTGATTCTGAGGCCGCGGACTCAGGGTTCGATTTTGACCCTATTCAGCTTTCTGATACATCATCTAGCGATGTATCGGTGGCTGCTGAGCCCTTGCCACAAGTAGTGATGGGGGTCTACCGATAAAAAAATATATGGTTTGGTGGGGGTAAATTACATTGGCTGGCTTCAAAGATATATCCCATAAAGGACACGGACGCAGGTTGACTACATGTCAAAATTCCAAGTTGGAATTTTGAGATGCGCATCTCACAAATGTTGCCTTCTAGCCAAAAACAAACCAACAAACCTATGCATGGGTGCTATCCCTGTACTCGGGAGATGTTGCTGAACACATATTGGGTTGTTGTTTGGCAGTGACATATACCAGAATCTGTGAATTCATGCCTGAAGTACAATGCATGTGGGAAAAAAAACTCCCAAAAAAGTACTACCACGAACTTTTACAAAGGCTGGTGGTAGAATTAGTACCTATACAGTATTAAAATACCACCATTTGAAATACCTTAGGATGTCTATTTTCCAAAAATATATGGTTTGATGGGGTAAAATTCATTGGACGGCTTCAAAAATGTTCCAAATTGAACATGGGCGCAGGCTGACTACATGTCAAAATTCCAGGTTGGAATTGCGCACCCCCTAAATGTGGAATTTTAGACCCAATACAAACCAACAAACCTATGCATGGGGGGTATCCCTGTACTCAGGAGATGTTGCTGAACACATATTGAGGTGTTGGTTGGCAGTGGCAAATACCAGAATCTGAAAATTCCTGCCTGAACTACAATGTGTGTGGGGAAAAAATGCCATCCCATCCCTTTGACATAGGTTGGTGGTAGAATTAGCACTTGGAAAGTGTTAAAATACCACAATTTTAAATACCCTAGGATGTCTAGTTTTCCAAAATATATGGTTTTATGGGGTAAAATACTTTGACAGGCTTCAAAAGTGTCCCAAATGGAACATGGGCGCAGGCTGACTACATGTCAAAATTCCAAGTTGGAAATGCACCCCCCCTAAACGTGGCCTTTTAGCCCCCAAATAATCTAACTAACCTACACATGGGTGGTATCCCTGTACTCAGGAGATGTTGCTAAACACATATTAAGGTGTTGTTTGGCACTGACACATAATAGGATCTGTGAATTCATGCCCGATGTACAATGAATGTGAAAAACAAATTACTATCCATAACATTGACATAGGCTGGTGGTAGAATTAGTGCATGAAAAGTGTTAAAATACTACCATTTGAAATACCCTAGGGTGTCTAGTTTTCAAAAATATATGGTTTTGTGGGATAGAATACACTTTTTGGCTTCAAAAATGTCCCAAATGGGACATGGGCGCAGGTTTTCTGCACGTCAGAATTCCAAGTTGGAAAACCAAAAAGCGCACCTCTCAAATGTGGCCTTTTAACCCCCAAATAACCTAACCAACCTATACATGGGTGGTATCCCTGTACTCAGGAGATGTTGCTGAACACATATTGAGGTGTTGTTTGGCACTGACATATAACAGGATCTGTGAATTCATGCCCAAAGTACTATGTATGTGAAAAAAAATTACTATCCATAACATTGACATAGGCTGGTAGTATAATTAGTGCATGGAAAGTGTTAAAATACTACCATTTGAAATACCCTAGGGTGTCTAGTTTTCAAAAATATATGGTTTTGTGGGATAGAATACACTTTTTGGCTTCAAAAATGTCCCAAATGGGACATGGGCGCAGGTTTTCTGCACGTCAGAATTCCAAGTTGGAAAACCAAAAAGCGCACCTCTCAAATGTGGCCTTTTAACCCCCAAATAACCTAACCAACCTATACATGGGTGGTATCCCTGTACTCAGGAGATGTTGCTGAACACATATTGAGGTGTTGTTTGGCACTGACATATAACAGGATCTGTGAATTCATGCCCAAAGTTCAATGTATGTGAAAAAAAATTACTACCCAAAACATTGACATAGGCTGGTAGTATAATTAGTGCATGGAAAGTGTTAAAATACTACCATTTGAAATACCCTAGGGTGTCTAGTTTAAAAAAATATATGGTTTTGTGGGGTAGAATACACTTTCTGGCTTCAAAAATGTCCCAAATGGGACATGGGCACAAGTTTTCTGCATGTCAGAATTCCAAGTTGGAAAACCAAAAGGCGCACCCCCTAAATGTGGCCTTTTAGCCCCAAAACAAACCAACAAACCTATGCATGGGTGGTATCCCTGTACTCAGGAGATGTTGCTGAACACATATTGAGGTGTTATTTGGAAATACCCCTTCACATTTTAAGGTAATGTTTACCTAAATTGCAATATATGTGAAAAATTAAAAAAAAAGATTTTTTGCTGCAAACTTTGGCATAGATTGGTGGTAAAATGGCTACATGAAATGTGTCAAAATACCCCAAGTTAAATGCCCTGAGTTGTCTAGTTTTCAAAAATATGTACATGTTGGGGGTCATTCATGGATTTAGTACAGAAATCAGTGTTACAATGTCACTATCGCTAATTTTGAAAGAAGGGATTTTAAAATAGCTTTGCACCACTTATAGTTCTGGCCCTGTAACATGAATAAAAAAGCACAAAAATATAAAAACATGGGCTATTTCTGAACTCAGGACATATATTAGAAACTTTTTAGCAGTGTTTTTTTGTTGTCTCTTGTACATGAGTATACGATTTTTCAAATAAAAGTCATAAAAAAATAATTTTTTCAATTTTTTTGCCATATTTTATTATTTTTTTTACATCAAATTATATGCTATTATCAAAATAATGGTATCAAAAGAAAGCCCTTCTTATGACGATAAAAACGATATATAGTTTGTGCGGGTACCATAAATGAGACAGAAATAAATGACAGCAAAACACAAACTGCTCAGAAATGTTAAAACAGCCCATGTCACCAAGCGTCGGACAAGCCAAAAAAGTCATGTCACTAAGGGGTTAATTTTATGTCTATGTTTGTTTATTTTCTCTGTTCTATACGTATACACCTCTGCTATATTTAAAAGCTGCCGTTTGTATAAAGTGTCTGAAAAAGGTGAAAATGTTTTGAGATATCATTATTTCTTTTGAAGTTATCCTATGATGAATGCTTTCATGTGCACTGTTTTTACAATATTGTTTTTGTCATTTGCAGTGTTAGCTTGAGGGTTTTCTTTGAGGATCAATGAAACATCATTCTTAATCATGGTATGTAACATCACAGGGAAACTACTAAACACTATAGCTGTCTCCACCCTGAACCTGAACCTATTATCAACAGTTTGAAGAAACAGGAAGTGTTTATGACAAAACAAAATAATAGTTCCCCAACAACATTTTGGCTGCATTTCCCAAAAACCTACAGAAAAGCACTTGGTTATGAAGACACATATTGTGGTAGATTATATGGCACCCACTAGCAGGGCTGGTGGAAGGATTTTTTGATACACAGGTGAAAGTGCTTTTTGGTGCCCCTAACCCATCCCATGACTCTCCCCATATCCCTTTTCCATCCTCTCTCTCCCCATATCTCTTTCCCTCCCCCGATCTCTGTTCTCCCCCCTCCCCCTCTCATCTGTTTTATCCCCTCTTCTGTTCTGTCCATCTCCCCATCTGTTCTCTTCCCCTCCTACCCCAATCTCTGTTCTCTCCCCCTCCTACCCCATCACTGTTCTCTTCCCCTCCAACCCCCATCTCACCCTCAGACCCTGGGAGGGGGCGGATCTCACCGGGAACTAGGTCCACCCCCTGAAGCAGAGTGGTGTCTAAGCTCTGTCACACACAGCTTACTTACTGAGCTCTGTCACAGCTTATGCTGCTCGGCTCCCCAGACGCAGCTCTGCTTCAAGAGGAGGGGGCGGGCCTCGCACCCCGGTAAGATCCGCCCCCTCCGAGGGTCCTGCACTCCGGCCATGTAGAGGGCTGTTGAGATCATCTACCCAGCCAGTGCCTCTACCAGCATTTTTTTTACTTCCTAAGGGTTGGCGCCTCCGTCGCTGCAGCGCCCTAAGGCGGCTGCCTAAGCAGCCTTACGGTGGCACCGGCCCTGCCCGCTAGTAAGAAATGTGACGTAAGCAGTAAATTAACCGGTATTTTTTGATTTAATACTCAATGTTAGAGCCACTAACTTAAACTAAATTTCATCACCCACTACAAATCTCCATGCTTTCTATGGAGGTTTAACGCAGCTGATACATGCACATTTTTACCCTTTAAGTGCTGTAGTCTGCACAAACAATTTTCTCTACAGCACTGAAAAGGTTACCCATTTCACCCAAAAATAAAAATACCAGCCTCCTGCTCTCTGGATCCTAGTGACCACAGGTCAGTGTGATTCCTGTGGTCACTAACATAAAATTATCGTGGTGTCCCTGGGGACATGGGCCCAAAGCTATGCTTGTGGCCACATAATAAATAAATTATAGGCGCGTGGGGCCACAGGCCTGCTCTACGCCTTGGCCTCAATATAATATAATAATTGCCCCCCTCCTGTACTTGATGCTGATGCTATACCCCAAGCCCAAACAAATTAGAGTATTTGGCCCCCTGGGCTTGGGGCTGATGCTATGTCTGAATCCCAGAATAAATAAAATACATCCTTCCCCCTCTCTCTCCACTTGTGCCAGTGGCTGGCCAAATACCCTTGGCACAATAAATAAAATAATTAAATATAATCCCTAACTAACCCAGGTATGGTTAATGATCTAAAATGGCCTCATAATCTGTAAAAAAAAAAAAAAAACCCTTTCATTGACATGAGTGTGGGTAGAGATCTGGTGTCCTGTAAGGATAAATATACCAGTATCCAGGTTCCAGCAGACATCCATGATGCCCTGGAAGCCATATTTAAATTTATTTAGTGACCATAGGAATGGCGTCAGCCTGTGGGTACTTGGGCAGGCACTTTTTTATTTAATGGGGCTAGCAGGATGGCCAATAGCCCAAGGGGGTGGGGGGGGGGGGGGGGGGGGGCAATTATTTTTTATTTTCTTTGATGGGGGACACTAGGGAACTGGGGATGGCTATTACACCCCCAGTCCCCTAGCATTATATTAATGGGGAAATAGGGAATAATGGCGTTTTATGCAAAACATTATTCGCTTACTACTATACCAGTGCTTTCACGCTTAAGAATGACATGTATATATTTATTTCTTGGGAGTTAATTTGAGTGAAATTGTTATTATGTAGAATCTCTTCATTTTGATTGGAGAAGGGGTTCTTTCAAAGTTTCTTAGCTTTGTAAAGAATTAGCAATTATTGAGGGACTTCAACATTTCTTGGTTTGGAAAAAACAGCTTCTCAAAGAAAAGTCTATATTTGACCCAGTGTTCCAGTCCAAACTAGACTTTTCCCCAGTAACAAAAAATCAAGTTGTGTGTCAGGTCATCACTGCATACCACTTCACTGCATCACAGTAAGCTAGATCTCCCTCACCAAAATAGGTCTAGTATTGCCAACTAAAGAGCATGACTCCATTAGACGTAATATGAAATAGAAATGTAACTGAGCAAAATGATACCCGAGAAGTCAAAACTAATTCCCTCGGTGAGAGGTACCATTCGACAGATGAAGAGAATAGGACATAAAATTGAAATAAAGATACCCGGATGGTAAACCCTCTTTTTTCCCCCTCAAATCTCCTTTATTGGATAATGTAGTTGAATAGTCATCACATTCAAGACATCATATGATACATATCAAAATGTGTTCCAATAAAAGAATTAGAAAAATAAAAACAAACAACACAGCTATATAACGTGTGCATGCATTTCATCGTAAAAGAGTAATACAACATAAACAATGGCTCCTAGGTGAAAGTTGATCAAGTACGGCATAGGGAAAGAGATGATGGATTATGGCTAATCATCAGGCCCCAGGGGAAGTCAAACCGAATCGGCGGCTAGTGAATCAGGGATGTAACATTTGCTTTGTGAGAGTGGCCCCCATTTTCCAGACTCCACCTTGCTTAAATGGAAACATCAACAGGGTCCTGGCCCTGAGCTAATTGGTTAATATACCAAGCAGTGTTTTGGAAAGATTTTTTAATGCTAATTGTTGTATTTAAAGGCAGGGAGTCTATGTACGGCTTCCAAATATGAAACATTTTTCCTGTGCTGTTTTGTTTTGATCAGGGGCTTTTCTAGGTCAACAAATGATCGGGGGCTTGAGCCCAGATGAGCACAATCGCACACAATCTCACCCCGTCTCTCTCTGTCTCTTTCTGTCTCACGCACCGTCTCTCTCCCTCTCTTTCTAACGCACACCGCCTCTCTCTCACACTCTCCGTCTCTCTCTCTCTCACACTGTCCGTCTCTCTCCCTCCCACACTCTCCATCTCTCTCTCTCCCACACTCTCCATCTCTCTCTCCCACACTCTCCATCTCTCTCTCTCCCACACTCTCCATCTCTCTCTCTATCTCCCACACTCTCCGTCTCCCTCTCTATCTCCCACACTCTCCGTCTCTCTCTCTCTCTATCTCCCACACTCTCAGTCTCTCTCTATCTCCCACACTCTTCGTCTCTCTCTCTCTCTATCTCCCACACTCTCCGTCTCTCTCTCTCACACTCTCCGTCTCTCTCTCTCACACTCTCCGTCTCTCTCTCTCACACTCTTCGTCTCTCTCTCTCCCACACTCTCCGTCTCTCTCTCTCTCTATCTCCCACACTCTCCGTCTCTCTCTCTCTCTCCGTCTCTCTCGCTCACACTCTCCGTCTCTCTCTCTCACACTCTCCATCTCTCTCTCTATCTCCCACACTCTCCGTCTCCCTCTCTATCTCCCACACTCTCCGTCTCCCTCTCTATCTCCCACACTCTCCGTCTCTCTCTCTCTCTCTATCTCCCACACTCTCCGTCTCTCTCTCTCTCTATCTCCCACACTCTCCGTCTCTCTCTCTCTCTATCTCCCACACTCTCCATCTCTCTCTATCTCCCACACTCTCCGTCTCTCTCTCTCTCTATCTCCCACACTCTCCGTCTCTCTCTCTCTCTCTCCGTCTCTCTCTCTCACACTCTCCGTCTCTCTCTCTCTCACACTGTCCGTCTCTCTCTCTCCCACACTCTCCATCTCTCTCTCTCCCACACTCTCCATCTCTCTCTCTCTCCCACACTCTCCATCTCTCTCTCTATCTCCCACACTCTCCATCTCTCTCTCTCCCACCCTCTCCATCTCTCTCTCTATCTCCCACACTCTCCATCTCTCTTTCTATCTCCCACACTCTCCGTCTCCCTCTCTATCTCCCACACTCTCCGTCTCTCTCTCTCTCTCTCTATCTCCCACACTCTCAGTCTCTCTCTATCGCCCACACTCTCCGTCTCTCTCTCTCTCTATCTCCCACACTCTCTCTCTCTCTATCTCCCACACTCTCCGTCTCTCTCTCTCTCTATCTCCCACACTCTCCGTCTCTCTCTCTCTCTATCTCGCACACTCTCCGTCTCTCTCTCTCTCTCTCCCACACTCTCCGTCTCTCTCTCTCTCTCTCCCACACTCTCCGTCTCTCTCTCTCTCTCTCTCCCACACTCTCCGTCTCTCTCTCTCTCTCTATCTCCCACACACACCTTAATACACTTATGCAAACACCCTGACACACACACACACATCCTGACACACACACCCTCATACACTTATGCAAACACCCTGACCCACACACTTACACACACACACACTTACACACACACCCTCATACACTTATGCAAACACCCTGACACACACACACTTACACACACACCCTCATACACTTATGCAAACACCCTGACACACACACACTTACACACACACCCTCATACACTTATGCAAACACCCTGACAAACACATCCTGACACACACACCCTCATACACTTATGCAAACACCCTGACACACACACACACACTTCCACACATTGCTTCACCCACACAGTCAGACTTAAACGCAGACACTAACACACATTTTTAAATATTTTTCAACAACAAAAAAAACCTTATAGCGTTGGTCCCCCTCCCTGCTAAATTACCTTTGTTTGCAGGGAGGAGGACGTTTCCGATGGGACACTTTCTTCTGCCGGATGTCACATCCGGCGCACAGCCAGACTCACAGTGCAACGGGGGCGGAGCTTGCACCCGTCGCGATGTCAGTATGGCCAGGAGGTGCGGTCACCGCAGGCACTTGCTTATGGGCCGCACCTCCAGGAGGAGGGGCCAGCAGCAGCACCTCTCCTCTTCACCCCCGCACGAGCATAAACCTCTGATTCTGGGACTATGTCTCAGATGGGGGAATGCTCTGCGGGGGAGATTTTTTATTTTTAACAGTGATAGCCCTGGAGTCTCGGGGCTAAAGTATACTTTAGCCCCAGAGTCTCCATTCAGGGCTATGCACTGGAGATTCGGGGCTATAGCCCTAGTAGCCCCACCTAGCGACACCTCTGGTTTTGATTGTTGCGTATCAAGCCAAGTAATTTTGAAAAGGAAAAATAATTTATCAAGGAAAACAGTTAAGGACGGTTCTTCCTAATGAATACAATAGTGGAAGATGGTTTTGTTGGCTACTGCCGTTATTATTTTAGCTAATGTGATCCGTGGCCAGGGTCATGCGTGTATCCAAGGCAAAGGCAGGTGTGAAAGGCGCTGTCACATTTTTTTTTATAGTTCATTGTTTTAAGATTTCACTGGTGTAAATGCTGAAACAAATTTGAAACCTGCAAACTGCGAAATTAACTGTTACTTTTTCCTTTAAAATAGAGTATTTGTTAGACATTTCAACTACTGTAGTTAATGGGAAAGTAGAAATTTTATGTAAACTGTTTTGTGTTTCTTTGTACAATTGTTATAAAAAAACATAATTCAGTTGTACCACTAACTTTCGTAAATATCTACAATTTTGCATGGGAAAAGTCAATTAATTATTCAGTGGTCCAAGAGCTGCACCTGATATCCAGAAATATTTAGTCAGAAATTGTTGCCTATATGGGGATTTTCTTATTTTTCTATTTTCTGTTCTTAAATTCCCTTATATGTTAAGATGCTTTAATCTTTCCTGGTAAGTTTTATCCTTTAACCCATGTACCAGTTTAGTAGCCCTTTTCTGCACTTTCTCCAAGGTATCAATATCCTTCCGGAGATATGGTTTCCAGTACTGCATACAATACTCCAAGTGAGGTCTTACCAGTGCTCTGTACAATGGCATGAGCACTTCCCTCTATCTACTGCTAATACCTCTCCCTATGCAAAAAAGCATTCTGCTAGCATTTCCTGCTACTCTATTACATTAGAAGAAAGGAAAGATAGGGCACAGCGCTAGAGAATAAAAATAATACTAGTAATAATATAGTATATAAAGTGACTGTACTCCAGGAAAAATTTAAGAAAACAAACACAGATCAATACTAACCACTGGAGCAGGAAAGGCACAGGGTGGGGATAGGAATCCCAATCAGTATAGGGAGTGGCAAATTACTCAAACTGAAAATATAAATTGAAGCAGCTAGTCTTATAGTAGAATGCAATGGAAAAAACCACTGCAAAAAAGGAGAACACAGTATAAAAGTGAGACAGCGCTAATAGTAAACACAAACACAGTATGGCAAAATGAACTGCAAGGACAATAGGATATATAAAAAATATACAAAATTTATTGCAACAGAATATATATATATATATATATAAATAAACATAAAAAGACACAATATGACAATCCAGAGTCACAAAATGGATGAGTGATCACATGGATAGAAAAAACACTGGGAATAAGTAACAATAAACAGAATAAAAAAGCCCTCTATGGCTACAAAAATAGTACATAAATGGTATAATACATAAAAACTAATAATGACAAAATCCCTTACCCACTGGGTCTGTTCGCCTGGCCAGGTCTATTGAACAGTTTAGGATATGCACTACGAAAAACAGCTACACCCCCCAGTGTTTTTTCTATCCATGTGATCACTCATCCATTTTGTGACTCTGGATTGTCATATTGTGTCTTTTTATGTTTATTTATATATATATATATATATATATTTTCTGTTGCAATAAATTTTGTATATTTTTTATATATCCTATTGTCCTTGCAGTTCATTTTGCCATACTGTGTTTGTGTTTACTATTAGCGCTGTCTCACTTTTATACTGTACTCTATTACATTGCCTACCTACCTTTAAATCCTCCGAAATGATTATTCCTAAATCCCTTTCCTCAGCTGTTGAGGTTAGGACTGTACCAAATATTCTATATTCTGCTTTTGGGTTTTTACGCCCAAGATTATGCACCTTGGGCGTAAAAACCCCAAATCAGATTATAAAATATTTTTTTGTTTTTTACTATTTTGGCCACCTCTGCTGAGTACCACAGAGTATCCACATTAAATATCAGTTGCCACAGCTTTCACTATTTTTCTAGTTTAGCTAAATCATTTGCCATTTGGCTTATCCCTCCATGCATATCAACCCTGCCTGAAATCTTTGCATCATCAGCAAAAAGACATACCTGACCAACAAGACCTTCTACAATATCACTAATAAAAATATTAAAGAGAATGGGTCCAAGTACAGATCCCTGAGGTACCCCACTAGTAACAAGACCTTATATACTTCATTGACTAAAACCCTCTGTTGTCTGTCACTCAGCCATTGTCTAATCCATTCAACAATATTGAAATTCAAACTCAAAGTTTGCAGTTTACTGATGAGCCTTCTATGTGCGAGAGTGTCAAAAGCCTTACTGATATCAAGGTAAGCAATGTCTACTGCACCAGCCTGATCTATTATTTTAGTCACCCAATCAAAAAAATTAATAAGATTAGTTTGGCATGTTCTCCCTGAAGAAAACCCATGTTGTCTCCGATCTGTAAATCCATGCAATTTTAGTTGTTGAACAATCCTATTCTTTAACATGGTTTCCATTATTTTCCCCACTACTGAAGTAAGACTTACTGGTCTATAGTTGCCTGACTCCTCCCTACTACCTTTCTTGTGAATGGGCACAACATTTGCTAATTTCAAATCTTCTGTGACTTCTCCCATTAACAATAATTGGTTAAATAAATCTGTTAACGGTTTTGCTAGTACACCACTAAGTTCTTTTAATAACTTTGGGTGTATCCCATCAGGGCCCATCGACTTATTTGTCTTTACTTCAGACAACTGAAGTAAAACCTCTTCCTCTGCCAACTTAAATGCATCAAAGGACTCATTTGTCTTTTTCCCTGTATGAGGTCCATTTCCCTCATTTTCATTTGTAAAAACTGAACAAAAATATTAATTAAGGCAGCCTACCATGCCTTTATTCTCTTCTACATTTTGTTTGTAATCTAACTAATCCTTGTTTTACTTTTTTTTTTCACATTTATGTATCTTAAAAAATCCCCCTTTTTTTTTACTGACTGGGCAATTTCCTCTTCTGTGTGTGCTTTGGAAGCTCTTATAGCTTGCTTTGTCTCTTTCTGTCTACTCTTATAGATCTTTCTATCTTCCTCACTCTGAGTATTTTTATAATTACTAAATGCTAGCTTTTTATTTTTTTACTATTTTAGCCACCTCTGCAGAGTACCACAGTGGTTTCTTAATTTTTTTGCTCTTACTGACAAGCCTAATGCAATGTTATGTTTCCTTCAGTAGTGCAACTTTTAGATAATCCCATTTCTCCTGGACTCCATTTAAATTGCTCCAGTCTGATAATGACTTCTTTACACATAATCTAAAGTCAGTTTTTCTAAAATCTAAAACTTTTGTTTTTATGTCACTGTTCTTATATTAAACCTCACTGACTGGTGATCTTATAAATCAAACATCATGTAATTAAAATTACATTTCTGACTTTTGTGAGTACTTATGTGCCTTAATTTTCTTACTTAATAATCTTTCCTAGTAGTCTCCAGGTTGGAGGATTACCACTCTCTACACTGGCTTCCCATTAAGATTGGCTGAATTTTAAAGCCTCAAACAACCCAGAAAAAAGGTCAAAACATTCTATATCATTCCTTTGGGTCACCTGATTATAAAGCATGACAGTTCCCAGAGTTAACACAAAATCACCAACTATGCTGCTATGCCACGCCCACATTCTGGAACTCTCTGCCCCATTCAGTGATGAGCCATCATTACAAGGTTTAGAAAAAAAATCTAAATTACCAGGCATTCTGGTCAGATCATGAGACTAACAGCCTGAATTGACTCTATGTGGGATTGTAAAACTCTTTCAGTCTCACAGGGAAAAAGTGCTATGAATGACAATTATTTTTATTATTATTATTTTGCATGTCAGGCTGATCTATTTTTCTCCACTCATTCTAAAATCCTATTTGTTCTGTAAGTAAAACACATAGCTAAACCATGCATGATATGCCTTTATACTTCATGGGAGAGCAACCAACTGGACTTTAACCCCTTTGTTACAATCAGCATAGCAAATACGTCATGGAAAATCTGTCAGCTGGTGACAGATCAGTGATCGCTTCCATTGCTCTTTTGTTGTTGCTAGACTGCCTTGAGGCAGTCAGAAACATTACAGTAAAGAATGAATAGGCTAAAATAGCCCTAAAGGTTATAGTATATGTCACTGTACCCACCGTGACAAACTATTCACCCCATAAAATGTACCTATGTTTGTGCTAATATTTGTGTTTTACCACTTGTACCGGTATTCACTATCTGTATTTCGGATGACCAGCCAGAGACCAAGTTTCTCTATATAGGTTAAGCCCGGTCTCTGGTGGCATTCGCAACATTTGAATTGTCAGCATGTTGCTGATTGGTCGTGGTTTAAAGCCCACTAGCTGAATTACAGACGTAAATGTGTCGTTCATTCTCTTATTGGCTGGTGGGGTAATAGCTGTTTGGCTATGCTTTCAAACAGGGAAATGTAGGCACTACACTGATTGGTTGAAGGTTTAAATGTCCAGCATGGTCGCTCATTTAAAGAGCCGCATTGGCACTGTGCTGATTGGTTCCCCAGTTAAAGGGCAGACTTGTATCTCTTGATGCCGCCAAGTCTGGCCCTGAACCATGCTTCATCATCAGCGATTGGTCTCTCCATGGTTACCCAATTTGGCACCAAATTCAGTTATCTGTTGTATTGTTTGTTATGCTTTAATCCCCTTACATCATGTCCTATTCACTATTGTATATTAAATGTTAGGTTATCAAGATGTGTTACTGTATATATGTCCTGTGTTATGAATCAATAAAAGTTATTCTGATTTTACCCAAGATGACAGGTCTCTTGCGCTATGTTCTTCGAATTTGCTAGAAGGAATAAGTGATTAAAGCCCGTTTGGAGATTTATTTATTCACCGGACCTGAAGACTGATATTTGTGGAACTGTTTTCGGCAGTAGCTACCCATATTAGTAGCCCTCCAGTGACAGTATAGATTTTAGGTTTAGGGATGGGGTCAAAGGATCACTGTAGGAGAAAATAGTTAGTAAATATCAATGAGCTACTTCCAGTTATTGTCCTATAACTTGATTTTGAAGTTAGATGCTCAATGTTCCAACTCATTCAAAAGGCTATGTTTATATTATGACTTGCCACACACACAGCCAGGGATAGGCACAAACATTTTTCATGGTGGATATTTACTAATTTGTGAATTGGCAATTTAATGACGTTCTACGAGCCTTTACAGATCTTGCCACAAATACTGTTGTCTTTTGGGTCGAATTTTATGTTTCAAACAAATAATTTGCCTATACCTGGAATATGTTAAAACCTGCTGCTGATGTGGTCATCCATTTTCTAGGATAATACCAAATCTAATATACATTTACAATTTTGCACCACCAGAATGACTCTACATAAAAAACATAGAAGAATCTTTAAATAAGTGAAGTTTCCTTGTAAGGAAACTACACCATTTTCTACTTATCCTTTCAAATTACTACTACCAAATTCCTACATTTCATCAAAGTCTAATGCTCTCATTAGTATCTTAGACACAAATTGATTTGTTCTAGCATTCTAGACAACTTATGAGCTGTGACACCAAGCTTACCGAAGCAGTAAATACATTTACTTTATGTAACAATGCCACAAGAGTAACTTATAAAATAAATTTAAAGCAACCATGTTATGTTTTTCTTGTAAAATAGAATGTTTAAATACATAGGGTAAATCAATATATATTAATTTATAAAGGTAGTTTAAAGTTGCATTGATTTCTGATATATAATGGTTGAAGTCAAACTAAGGCATGCACATTCCAGCCTTCAAATATATGGAACTCATGTGACGTGCCTGTAATGACAATTTAATTGGAATTGTAAAATCGATGCACCAAGTAAATCCCTTTCTAATTCAACAAACATAAAAAGAGACTTTGATTAGCAATCAGTCAAAACTGTTTGCTGTGTGTACGCTGGGTCTGTGATGACAGCACATCAAACCTTTCCACCTCCAGAATTCAGTAATTTGTTTGTTCAGTCACCTGCAACACATTGAGTGTAATGTCAAAAGTGCAATTCTAGGGCAGAATCTAAGATAAGATCTTAGAGTGGAGCAAATTGCAGGAGTATTCCTCTGGCTTCCTTGGTGATTCCTCCATTTCTAGCACTTTTTTTAAAAATCTTGAAAACCACAGCACTGAATCAAGTGCACAGGAAGCAGCTAGTGTATTTTTGACTACTAAGTGCATAGTGCCTGACAACTGTCAACAAAAAATGAAGCTCTGTTTAATCGAAAGATTAGCATTTTAATTACAAATGCTTTAATGAAAAATACGAATAAAGTACCTTGTTGAGCCTGCTTCTATAGCATTATCAGGGGGGCAGACATCTTGGGTCAGATCTTCCTTCATCTCACCCAAGATTCTAAGCAACATGTCTAACCCCTGATAGCACTATACAGAGAAATGAGGGCTCAATAAGTTACTTTATTTATATTCTTTAATTAAATAATTTCTATTTCAAATTACCGTATTTGCTCAATTATAAGACGACCCTGATTATAAGACGACCCCCCAAACTTTGGATATTCCATTAGGAAAAAAACTAAAAGCCTGAATATAAGACTACCCTATAGGAAAAAAGTTCAACTTGTATATATTCACATGTAAATTGCATTTTTAATAAAAAATAATGATATGAAAAAAATGCATGTCTTGTTTTTATTTCCTTTTATGTGCCAATGCTGCCTCTCTCTTTCCCTTGCCCCCAGCTTTCTCTCTCTCTCCCCCTTAGTGTTGTCTCTCTCTCCCTCTCCCTTTGTCTCCCCCTTGCTCCCCTTGTCTCTGTCTCTTTCCCCCTCCCTCCCCTTGTCTCTGTCTCTTTCCCCCCTCCCCTTGTCTCTGTCTCTTTCCCCCCCTCCCTCCCCTTGTCTGTCTCTCCCCCCCCCTCCCTCCCCTTGTCTGTCTCCCCCCCCCCTCGTTTCTCTGTCCCCCCCTTCCTCCCCCTCGTTTCTCTGCCTCCCCCCTTCTTACTCTGTCCCTCCCTCCCTCACCTGTTTCTTGTGGGGGCTCCCTCCCTCACCTGTTTCTCCCTGGTGGCTAGTGGGGGCAGCCGGGGGATGTCTGCGCGATACGTGCAGACATCCTCCATGCTGCCCGACACGGCAGTCTATTATGACGGACAGCTGGTCCGTCATAATAGACTGCCGTGTCGGGCAGCATGGAGGATGTCTGCACGTATCGTGCAGACATCCCCCAGCTGCCCCGATTCTCCCTGGTGGCTAGTGGGGCAGCAGAGGATGTCTGCGCGCTGAGCGCAGACTCCCCTGCTGCCGCCCGGCACGATCGCCGGGACTTCTGTGATGAAAGCGGTAGTACCCGGCTTTTTCATAGAAGCCCCGGCGGTCGTGCCGGGCGGAAGCGGGGCAGACATTCCCTGCTGTTAGACAGGGGGATCTAGGTCCCCTGCAGCTCTGATGGGGATGTGGATCGCTGTTTTATAATCTGACCTCAATTTGAGGTCAGATTATAAGAAGACCTCGATTATAAGACGAGGGGTAATTTTCAGATTTTTTTTTCTGAAAAAAACCTCGTCTTATAATCGAGCAAATACGGTACTAACCTGGGTGCAATCTTTCACTTAAACAGAACTTGATCTTTTTCTGACAAATACGTTTAAAAATCTGAATAAATGTCAGGCTTGAAAACATTGTAACTTCTTGAACATCACTTTCTCTACAAATTTCTTACATTAACATTTAATAATAAAAGCAATGTCATTTACCCGGAAGGATGCTTTGTGTTATATTTTCTCCTTTTGAAGATTGTTCTGGGGATGCTCTCATTGCCTAAATCTCAGGATCTAAAGTCAAATTGTCATCAATTATAATCTGTGTTTATTTCACCATAGGCAATGGCTCAACTCAGCAGGTTTTTCATACCCATCTAATCAATAACACATCCTATTTCATTGATACCACAGATTTGCTTGCTGAAATACAAAATATTGATGTGAATGATAATGCCATACTGGCATCAATCCCTCATATTGAGGATATGAATGCAATGTGATGAACTGCAGTAAAATGAGGCGATGAGGGGATTACACTTGTGTATTTAATGCAGACGTTGAAGATTGTATTAAGAGATAATTAGGTTAAAATTCATGGTGACTTTTATATGCAGGTTTGTGGTTCCAAAGTGGCCTCTATCTATGGTGACCATACACTTGTGTACTCTTATAAGATTGATTTTTACATTCACACTATCCTTGCACACACTTTTTGAAAGATTAATATTAAATATTGGGGTATATACACTGGGCTGAATGGTTCTTATCTGTCAACACAATCTATGTTTCTATGCTACTGTAACATGTATAACGTAGAAGAATGACTACAATTAAACGTTATCACTTTTCGGTGGAGAACTCCACGTTTATGATCCCATGTGTTACCTGTCTCACTATATATTGAGTACAGTTTAGTGCAATTATTATGGCTTGAGAAAAATGACTTTTCCAGTGCTTTTATTTTGATTACTCAATAAGGACTGGGTGCAGTTCTCCTTTAGTCCACATACAACTGAGTGCCTCTTTACTATTATTTGTGTTATGCTAAGGTTGAATTGATCTCACGTTGGATCAAACCTACAACCCTGAATATTGAACAGATTCTACAAACAAAACAAAAAAGTACATTTTTTTTTTACAACACTAAATTACTCTGAGCTACTTACACATTCTTTTATAATAATTATGTCACTTCAGGATAATCTTGAGCTAATTTCAACCTTCTTTTACCTTTTTATTTCAATTTTGTGATTGGTTCACATTCATTTAGAATAGAGAGAGAATTATTCCAAGACAGTACTGGGGGAAAAATACATTGTGCACTGCTCTCAGTGATAGGCTTATTATCTAAAAGGGACTCTGTCAACCTAAACATTGCTTTTGCTGTGAATGTAGAGAAAAAAATGAAATATACATTGTGTAAACAGAATTGCTTAGTCGAAACACCGGGATCACGTGACCTACCGTACGTGTCAGGCAGCATCTGAGTGCATTGAGGGCAGTTGTACTTGGGATTGGGTCAACAGTTAGGGGCAGCAGACTTACACTCCCAAATGTGAATAACTGCTAACCCAAACCCCAATACATTTACCCTTTGGTCTTGTTGTGGACAGGGCCTATATTAAAGGAACTCTCAAAGTTCAATGCATCAATATGAAATAATTAATTTATATTAAAGCTGGCTATTATTAATGATTTTTTTGTGTGTTTGATTTTGCAATACTTACCTTATTGTTCTGACTGGCAAGTCTTCCCCCTCTGTAATATTTGAGCTGCACTAAAGACAAGAGATATGCTTTTTTTTTTTATTTCAAATTAATGGAAGCACTTGAAAAAGCCCCAACAAGAGGGGAAACGCGTTGTGTGAGAGGAGAGGAGTGCACAGACAACACTATTTTTTTGGACAAGCATCTGGGACTTTTAAAACGTTTTTAAATGTAAGATCTTACTGTTTGTTGGTTTTATTGCTTATATATTAAAATACTTACTTGTGCAATCCTGCCTTCTCCTTCCCATGTGATCTGGATATCTGGGCTGCCTCTGGAGCTGGTTTACAAGATCTACCTGCTCTTATCTGAGCTCACCCACGCTATTTATCTTGAGCAGGGTATTGCTCGTGTAAATGTGAGTGTACCATTTATGCACTTTGCACTATTATATCATTGCACTGATATACTACACTATTATTGTTTTTGTTTTTTTCCCTTTGCATAATATCTGAGCATTTCGTCTCATAGAAAAGGGTAATGCTCTTTTTTTCTAGTGTTGGTCACTAGCGCACATGTTCACTTTATTGTATTTGTTTTCACTGGTTTGCTAGCTTACTCCATCACAGTTATTGGCGCAGTATACTGTATTGTTTGTTTATGGCTATTATTAATGATTATTTTTTGTGTGTGTTTGATTTTGCAATACTTACCTTATTGTTCTGACTGGCAAGTCTTCCCCCTCTGTAATATTTGAGCTGCACTAAAGACAAGAGATATGCCTTTTTTTTTATTTCAAATTCATGGAAGCAGTAATTTATCTTGAAGGCCATGCATATGAACCATCCCCACTTTTGCAGTCTGTACTTGCTGTTATTTAGATCTTGTCAACATACACTAGCTTCCAATTTCTTGTTCTGCTGTGTAGAATCTGATGACGTGCTTTTTAAATATATCTTGCTATGTTCCTTGAAATGTTGGGTAGAACCTATCTTAAAAGAGAAAAGAAAAATGCTGATGTGCTATGCTTGTCACAGATTTAAATACATGTGTATAATGTTGCCTTCCAATACATGTGACCATGCTGCAATACAGTGTAATTAGCTAAACAGTTTATACAAAAAACAAACTGTCTGCGCTTCTCACCCTAATAGAGTTGGCAACAATTATATAAACATAATA
Organism: Pelodytes ibericus; assembly: GCA_036172795.1. NCBI lineage: Eukaryota > Metazoa > Chordata > Amphibia > Anura > Pelodytidae > Pelodytes > Pelodytes ibericus. Next base: position 102,101,661 of record CM069861.1, on the reverse strand, counting down.
TAAATGAGAGGTTTTGGCTAATGAATTGGCCAAAGCATAATTATGGCAATATCCATTCTTAATAGGGTGTGAACCAAACCTCACCTAATGTATAATGGACAAGTAAAGCAGCCTCCTCCCATATAACTCCTGGTCAGCATGCTGCAACCAGACAAAGAGGAGCCAACAACCTTAACTATGTGCAAACAGGGAAAAGAAAAATGTCACTATGCTTAGCTTGAGCTAAGGGTTGAGCTTAACTATGCATTAGCCAAATACACTGTATTTGGGAAGGTAGTAATGCAGTGTAGGTTAACAACTTTGTTACTCCATAAAATAATTAAAGTCACATAAACTTATTAACCTGTACAAATTAATGGAAGGTGTACTTGTTAACATGGCAATTTACCTCTTTACTAGACAACCATCTTAACGATACAACATAATTATTTCCAGGACAGAAGTAGAGCACAGCAAGACAGCGGGATTCAGGACCACAATTCAGTAATCTTGAACTCATTCTCTGCTGTCTGGGATCGGAGAATGCATAATGCACATGCAAATTATAACGTGCATATACTGTTTGTGTGAAAGTGCTACTGCGAATGCATGGTTGTGCGGACACCCAATATCCCAAGCTCTGCCTAATAGCATCACTATGGGTAGAAGCAGGGCCACCATCAGAAATTTCAGGGCCCCTAATTTGTCCAGTAATAGGCACTGATAATTTGTCCATTAATGGCCACTGATAATTTGTCCAGTAATAGCCAATGATAATTTTCCCAGTAATAGCCACTGATAATTTGTCCAGTAATAGCCACTGATAATTTGTCCATTAATAGCCCACTGATAATGTGTCCATTAATAGCCCACTGATAATGTGTCCATTAATAGCCCACTGATAATTTGCTCATTAATGTGCCACTGATAATTTGTCTATTAATAGCCCTCTGATAATTTGTCTCTTAATAGCCCACTGATAATTTGTCCATTATAAGCCCAATGATAATTTGTCCATTAATAGCCCACTGATAATTTGTCCATTATAAGTCCAATGATAATTTGTCCATTATAAGCCCACTGATAATTTGTCCATTAATAGCCAATCGCCCCCTCATCCCTCCTTCCACAGTACTTACCTGGATGCTGCTCGCCCCCTCAGCATGGTTTCTTCCTGCACGCACGCTGCGTGCAGGAAATACAGCCACCGGATATGACATGACGTCATTTACAGTGGCTGTTATTAGAAGCTGGATGCTGATCTGCCCGCTGCTGCCCGATCGTGAGACAGACACATGGGCAGCGGGGGCCCACGGGGCAGCTGCTTTGGGCCCCCAGGAATGAATGGGCCTTGGGCAGCAACACCGTTTGATAAAGTGTTGCGCAAAGAAGGACAAATTATAATAAAGTGATTAATCAATAAATAGTTTCATTATTGATTGTTCACTTTATTATAATTTGTCCTTCTTTGCGCAACACTTTATCATTTTGTAATTTCACTTGCTGTGTTGTTTTTGGGGAGGCCACACTAGTGTTTGCTGCATTTGTTCACGTTATATGATTGTCTAGCGCCTATCATTTTTTTCACTATTAGCTACACCGTTTGCCCAGGACAGATGTATCGCCCATCTCCCCCTGATGGAGGCCCTGGGTAGAAGTCAGTAGGTTTGCTTGTGTGTAAATGTGCAAGTTTATTAGTATGCTGAAGTGCATGTGTTCACGGAATGTATGAATGTGTCAGAGACATAAGAGTGGTGGGTGGATTTCAAATATCAACACTGCACTTAAGACCTTACACTTACCCAGTATCTATGTCACAGCAAATGTTTACTGTGTAAAGTGCCTTTGTCAACAGAGAATTTATGTGTCACTGTCAAAATAATACAACAATGATTTCTATTAAAATTAAATGAACGAATTCAAGAAAACCAATACTTTCTGTTGTTCCCTGGGGGCTAAAATCAGACACCTATAACTTCCTTTTCATTACCTTGCAACATGGAATTCTGAAAACTTTTTGTAGTGAACAATGAGGAACTTAATTCAGGAAATTCTATTTTAATACAGAAATCCAGTATGGGAGAACCTACACACAAAAATTGCTACATCATGAAATTGAAATTATAGCTCAATTTACTAAGGGCTTGGTTCAGGTAGCCCTGAATCTCACCCTAAATTGGATCACTTTCTGGCTTAATCGGGCCACTCAGGGATCACCGAACAGATCCTGAAATGGCCCGAAATCTGGCCATTATCTGTGGCTGAAAAAAGGATGTGGGTTCTTCATTGGCCTCGTCTGTGTGGTACAGCTGGTATTCCTCTAGGTGCAGCAAGCCAGGGACCCACATCTCTGCATATACCCTATTAACTTGCGGAGACAAAAAAGGATGTGGGATGCCTCTCAGTCAGAAAGGGCAAAAGCTCAAATAGACAGCCCTATAGTATGTAACCTGCTCGGAAGGGGAATCACTGTCTTTTTTTGCTTGCTTGCACCATTACAGAGGAAACATCTCCGTTAGCATATCAGACTGGTCCCACCCATAAGGGCAGTCCAGATCCAAATTGCCTGGCAGGCCTCCTCTGCATGAGGAATACAGTAACCACAGAAGTACGTTTCAGCCCCCATTGGCCTCGTCAGTGTGGTAGCCTCAAACACCCGTACTTCAAATGACGAGAATGAGAGGGAAGGAAATGAGGGTAAGAGTTGGAAGAAGCAGTTAGGAAAGAGGATGATACCAACATAACCACACTTTTATTTTCTCCAGGTCTTTGGGTGTGGCAGAAGTTTAGGCCACCATATGAGAGAGAAGCAGGAAGTAGTGTATCTGATGGGGAGAGACAGGTAAGTGTGAGAACAAGGAGATTAAAGGAATGTGAGACTGTTGAATAGGAATGAAAAGGGATGACTGTGAGCTTGTTGAATAGAGATTGTGTGTTCAACAGGGCACAGCTGAAAAATGGTTTGTGGTTGTAGAGGATAGGTATCAGTTTCTCAGTATTGCATTTGGTGGTGGCAGTATGGGGCAGGTGAGGTCTGGAGCAAATGGAGGTAGGGAGATGTAACCAAATATTAGGAATAGGAGGGGTGAAGAAAATAAGATTATAGTGGCACTTGCAGGTCTGTGTTAACTGTATACTACTGATCCATATCAGAGATTAGCCAGGGAGTGGGTGGCCATTGACTCTGCTGTGGAGTCCTTTGCCCTAGGTGTTAAAGCAGGATGATGGGCCTCAGACTCTGGTTAACCCTCCACTAAGTAACTTAATGCTGCAGCTGAATTTGTGTTATTATGTATGTTACATGTAGTTGAGTGGCAACAAGTGAGAGGTAACAGGTACTGATGTGTTCCTAGCAGATTATTTTATGCAGATGATGAACAAACAAGCCCTTGTTTCTCAGTCACTCATCGTGACCTCATTACTAGAACTGGTTTCTAGCAGGTCACAACTATGTTGAAATAAAATACCAAGTGGCCAGGAAAATTTATAAAGGAAATTAGCCTATAGTTGGGTGGGATCAAACATCCTTTCCTGTTTGATGTTAATGGATGATGGGTTTGGGATTCTGTGGGAAGATTGAAAGGAGGAGAGGACACTATATTGCGAAAGGATTACAGGGGGTGACTAATTGGAACAAATTAAATCAGATAAGGGGAGCAAGCAGAGCATGGTGATGGTTGCAATAGAAGTTACAAAAATTTTCAGTCAGATGTTAAGTGTTGAATGGATCTATAGAGCAAAAAAGAAAACAGTTTCAACATACAGACAAAGCAAATGAATGCTAGATATGGCTGGTAACATTAAAATAGTAAAAACAAGATAAATCTCAATGTATTCTTCCTGGTAAAACACTTTCTAGATTATAATAAAATAAAATAGTTGCTAGAAAATTCCTTCTGATTGTATACCTGTGCAGAAATGTAGTGTCCCAAACACCCTTTCCTGTTTGATGTTAATGGAAAGTGGTACTGGGATTCTGTGTGTTATTCAAGGCTCTATGAATAGGTGGAATCCAACAGGCCAGGGGGTTTAATCAGGTAGCTGCGATTTTCAGAGTGAAAATCAGAGCCCCAAACTGAGACATAATATAATGGTAATCTGAATTGCTCTTGAAATCGGGCCATTCAGGTATCACTGAAGTGACCCCGGATCGGATCATAAATCAACCATTATGGATGATATCAGGGTACACTTTTTTGTGGGAGAATTCCTCTGAAGTCCTGCTGACTAAAATTGTACCTCCGATCTGGTCCAATATTGTACCAGATTACAGCATATTGAATCAAGTTTCCCTGAGCAAATATTGCCAAAACATCAGCTTGTATTGGGGCCAAATTTAGCCATAATGAATAGACAAATTTAAAATTTCTCCACAATTTGGCTATTACCCCCAATGTAGATGACATTGGGGCTTCCAGAATAAAATAGAATTGTTTGGATTTTTTTTTAAATATAATAATCTTTAAAGGGACTCCCCAAGCCCTCTTTACTAAAATCACAGAATTTCAAGGCCCTGGTGCAATTATTGTCAGTGTGAATTGGGCAAACTACCCAATGATGGTTCTTATCTACCGACACATTCTATGTATCTAAAATTACAGAAGAACTGCAAATTGTAAAAATAAGTGCATGCAGGGCTGTGCCGGGTGTGAGGTGAAGGTCCGCCCCCCTTCGGGAGCAGCGTGTTTTTGACTGGGGATAAGCGGGAAGCATAAGCTTTGTGTGTGTTAAATGGTGTGGCTCTCCCTCCTCATGCATAGTGATGATTCAGAACATCGTAAATACTTCAATGGGATCATAGGAGAGAGACAGACATGGGAAGGGAGAGGAGAGAGACTGACATGGGAAGGGAGAGGAGAGAGAACGCCAGGGGAATGGAGAGGAGAGAGACCGACATGGGAAGGGAGAGGAGAGAGACCGACATGGGAAGGGAGAGGAGAGGGACAGACATGAGGAGGGAGATGAGAGTGACAGACATGAGGTGGGAGACAAGAGGGATAGGAGACACAAAGAGGGACATAGAAAAATAAAAAGAAACGGCTGGCTTGTGTGTGTATAACTGTCTGTGTGTTTGTGTGAAATTCTCTTTGGATGACTGTCTATCTGTGTGTGACTGTCTCTCTGTATGTGTGTGTGTTACTGTGTGCATGTGACTGTGTGATTGATGTGCTTTTGTAAGTAGGTGGGGTAAGGGGAGGGGCAAGAAGCAGAGCCAAGGGGGCAGCAAAATGATGGTTCACTTAGGGTGGCAAAAATCCTTGCACCAGCTCTGAGTGCATGCATGACATATTTTAGAAACATTAACAATATACAAAAAAATGCTATTTGAAACTGCCCCTTGATCCAATAAGAATAATAATTGGTATACTGCAACCCTCATCAAATATGTATATGTCTGTGGCTAAATTAATGGAAAAAACAGGCTTTAGCCAACTACTTGGTTTTTTTTCAATCCATAGAAAGGTACATAAATACAATCTATTATATAATTGCCCTGTACTGAGATGTATCTGTTAAGGAGACTATAAATTGTGAAGATAAGTAGTCATTAAATCTGTTATTTTTGTACATACCAAATTTGCTTTGTGGAGTACATATAAAACATTCAAGGTTATTAATAAAAATGAACTGCTCCACTTTTAGACAATTACCGCTGAATTTCCTTTCTTAAGTTAACCCCCTCTGTGTCTGACTTTATTTTCCAGCGACGTTCATTATAAGCATGACAGAAATTCTGTACAAACATTTCATTTCAGTCAGCTCTAAAGGGTTCTGCAGAAAATGTTTCCATTGTAAATCCTTTTTAAAATGAAAGAAATCCTTTGATGCCGTTTTTTATAGTAATGGCTGCATACTTACACAGTATATAAAAATAAACGTGAATAATTTTAGACCTCTGCCATTGTGAATGTCTATGGTAAGAACTTCCCTGTGAATATTCTTCCAGATTTTGAATCAGAAAAGAGGTGAGCCGTATTCCAGATAAAGGCTGATTTTTGTGAATGGAACCTATATTGTTTAAATGGCTACTTGAATTGAAATACTGTTTTGATTTCTGCCCATTCATGCCATCACAGTATCCAGCATATCTGAGAAAAATATAAGATACTTCCTAACTCCTAACCTTGAAATGACATGGGCACTTCAAACTGTTTAACGGGCTTTCATGCTATTGATGACATATAATTTAGCGCTGGGCCCTTTCATCATTAAGAATGCATTCATGTGTGCTCTCGATCCATGTGTATGCCACTTCACACACTGCTATCCTTTCCTCAGATGTCACCATGTTTTATTCACTGAAGCTGAGAGATGAATAAACAGTCAGGTAAGGCGACCTGGCAACATTGCTTTATGAAAGCACAGGCTTTCAAAGGCTAAAAAAAGAAAAAATTAAAAAGTAGAGGTCTTTATTGCTCCATTTAATGTGAGGTATATTTTATCCAATCAATCTGTTGACAAACAGCAGAGCGTGTGAAAGGGTCAAACCAGATGGTAACAAAAACAGCTCTTAAATAAGTTAAAATATAAATGAAATGGGGGGGCGTGTCCTAACACGCAAAGAGACTGGACGCTTAAGAGAGGAGCTCCTGCTGCGACCGGGGAATACACAAGATTACTGGACCTAAAACTTCCACAAAAAGAGCAACTCTCACCAGAAAGAATGTCTAACCATAGACAGAAAAAAAAACAGGAGAAGATGATGAGGTTTCTTACCCCGAGAGGTGCGAAACGTCTTCAAGACATACCGGACAATGTGCTCCAAAATGGCGCCCAAGCAGATCCGGACGAAGACGACACTTCAGAACTGGATGAAGCGGCATCTTCCAACACAGCCCCGATGGTACCTGTGGGCGATATAAAGAAAATGCTTACGACCCTCAGGACTCAGATAAAAGATGACATACAAGCGTTCACGCATCTTTTTACAGCTGAACTAAAAGAACTGGGAGACCGAACAAACAGAGTGGAAATAAAACTGGATGACACGGTGACAGCACAGAACTCTCTAGCAGATCACCAGGACAAACTGAAAAATGAGGTGAAATGGCTGACAGAGAAAGTGGGAGATCTTGAAAATCGGTCGCGAAGAAATAACCTGAGACTTCGGGGGGTCCCAGAGGAGGTACACCCGTCTCGACTACAAGATTGGGCTTCAGCACTGTTTTCCACACTCCTACCAGAAGCCTCAAATCACGATCTACTTATAGACAGATATTACGAGCCAGCAGACAGGAATCGGATCTACCGGACCCCTTCAAAAAGGTACAAATATTTGCAGACATCTCGGCAACAACACTGATGCAAAGAAGAGAACTAAAGAACACTACCTTAGCTCTCCGGGAAGCGGACATCAAATACAAATGGGGCCATCCCGTCAAGATTATTATAGCAAGAAACGGGACGACCACCACAATTACCACAAAAGAAGAAGGCCTGCGAATCCTACAGCAGTGGAATATCCCAATTCGGACTCCAGGTGACCCAGCCATGCCCAAGAAACCGAGACTGGAGAGAGAATGGAGCGTGGTTCCACCGAAAGGAAAAAAAAACTCTACCTCAAGCATCTCCCAACCCAGAGATGGAATAACTCACCTGATAACATAATCCTGAGAGAGGCTTACGAAATGACAGGATCAATCTATTGAGCTCCATAAACCGCAATATGCAGCAAACCAAATCCATCGGAGAAGTTAACTTTCCAGGTCTGCTGCGGCTGGCTGAACGCCACCCAAAGTACCTCTATCCCGGTGGTCGCAATTTAACAAGGAGGAGGAAGAATATGAACTATCCTACGCAGATAAGGACAGTCATGATGAGAACTTATCTTTAAGGGTTCCTATAATAAGTACTGCGACTACTCAATTTCTGAACGTTTACCTAAAATTCACACCCCATGAAAGATGTTTGGTTCACAGATAAGGAGGTGGAAAAGGAATATTAATACCTAAATACCAAGCCAGATTTAGTGGGATAAATGGGGTAAATAAGATGTTACAGAAAAGGTAGACAAAAGTCGATTACCTATACCAACTATACAGGGTAGAATTAGGGGTACGTCTCTTCGATATGGTATACCACAATAGATATTTGAGAGGTAGCTCATTTAATTTCTAGCTACAACTAGGTCTAAAGCGTTAGATAATTTGTTATATGGGACGGTTCCCCGGTCCCAGACTAAGTTAAGTTACACTAAGTTACATAAAGTTATATCTATGATTAATTCACCCCCTCGTCTGGAGACGAGGATTGTGCAACCAGCGGAAACATCAGCTGTAATTACTGTAATTTATTGCAATGCACAAAAATCTGTGTGCCACTCTTTGGCACTTAATGTTCCTTTTTTCTTTCTTTTTCTTTTTCTTTTCCCTTTCTCTATTAATTTTGTCTTCTCCCCCTATGTTCAATATCCGGGACATGAGAGAGATCCCCAACCGAACATCAAGCTGCCGATACAACCACATCACAAGCTGCAGGGCAAATTGGATCCCAACTGCGGATATGAGACCAAGGACCCTTCGAGGAAAATAAGGTTCCACACTCACACCCACATACGCCATGACAAACACGACACAGCTACTACCCTTCATACATGGGAACAGATAGTACCACAGCCAGAGTTACAAACAGTAGATCTGCGGAAGTCGAAATGAGTGTAAAAATTTTGTCCATGAATGTCAAGGGGCTGAACACCCCACACAAACGTCGCTTATTTTTTAAGGAAGCCCAAAACTTAAATGCCCAAATACTTTGCGCACAGGAAACTCATTTTGCATTCAACAGAGTACCATATGTTACCCCTAAACAATTTCCCACTGTATACCATGCCACCAACTCAAAAAAAAAAGCTGGCGTCTCGATATGGCTACACAATTCGTTAGCAAAATCAGTACAACTAAGAAAAAAAGACCCGAAAGGGCGTTTTATAATATTAGTATTAACCATCAACAATATCACATACACTTTGGTTAATGTTTACGCCCCCAATTCAAGCTCTGCCCAATTTTTACGAAGTGTGGTGTAAAAAGCACTAGAGGTCAGAGTGGGAGCCTTAATAATATTCGGAGATTTTAACACACTGGCAGACAGTAATCTAGACACCACAACCAAATTGACAGCGCATCATTTACGAAGTACACAAGCGCAAAGTAATATCATGCAAAAAGTTTGCTTAGAGGCCAGGTTATATGATGCTTGCCGAATCATACACGGCTCTGAAAGGGACTACTCATTCTTTTCCTCAGTTCACTCATCTTACACTAGACTAGATTACTTTCTCCTGGACAAGGACACCCTACAGAGAGTATCAGACTGTACCATAGGAGATATACAATGGTCGGACCATGCTCCGATTACACTAACAATCACAGAACAATTCCCTTACAAAGGCAGAAGCACTTGGAGACTGAACGACTCCTTACTTACAATGACAAAGACACAGTCAACCGCCCTTGAGGCCCTATCTGAATACTTTCAAATAAATGACTCAACAGAAATACAACCAGAAATTATCTGGGAAGTCCATAAGGCGGTTCTGAGAGGACTTTTCATATCACAAGCATCCCATGCCAAAAAAGTGAGAGAAAAACAAATAGCATCCCTTATAGAGGAACTAAGTAACTTAGAGACACAAAATAAAAAAACAATTACTAAACAAAGAATTAAGCGTATCACTTTAATTAAAACTGAACTTAATCAACTACAACTTTACAGGACGCAATTAATGCTTACTAAATTAAACCTATTATACCCATGGTAACAAGGCAGGTAAAATCTTAGCTAAACGATTACGTAAACAAGAAGCAAAACAGGCTATCCCTTATATATATTCCGACACAGGTGATAAAGTTGTAAACCCTGCAGAGATCCCTAATATTTTCGCAACCTACTACTCCAAATTATATAATTTATCAGAGGATCAATCTACTCCTCAACCTACAATAGAAATTATAGAGAAATTCTTGCAAAAAATTTCTCTCCCTACCCTAACCACACAACAAAAGGAAAATCTGATAACACCTATATCTTTGGAGGAAGTAGTAACATGTATCTCACATCTGCCACTCAACAAGGCACCAGGCCCTGATGGGTTTACAAATTTATACTACAAAAAATTTTCTGATGTTCTAGCCCCCCATTTACTCAAAGCTTTCCATGCCTGTGGCACAAAAGGTTATTTCCCCTCATCTATGCTGGCGGCACACATAACGACTATTCCAAAACCCGGAAAACCTCCAACACTATGCCCAAATTTTCGGCCAATTTCGTTGCTAAACACAGACACAAAATTATATGCTAAAATAATGGCAAATAGGATTAAAGAAATACTCCCCAAAATTTTACACTATGACCAAGTAGGGTTTGTAGGAGGCCGACAAGCCTCAGATAATACTAGGAAAGTGGTAAATATGATATCATGGGTAAAAACAAAAAAAATACCTAGCCTCCTTTTGGCCATTGATGCTGAAAAGGCTTTCGACCGCCTACATTGGGGTTATTTGGGGAAAGTTCTCTTAAAATTTCAGTTTCCAGAGGAATATATTAAAGCCGTGATGGCATTATATTCATCCCCGACAGCGTCTGTATCCTACGCAGGCTTCCTATCTAAACCTTTTGCAATCTCAAATGGATCTAGACAGGGTTGCCCGCTATCCCCATTGCTTTATGTGATGGCTCTAGAGCCCTTGGCAGCGGCCATTAGAGCCCACCATGACTAGCACTTTTCGCTGATGATATACTGATTGCATTAACTGAACCAGAAAATTCCCTGGTATACCTTCAAGATACACTAACAAGCTTTAGTGCTGCATCATACCACAAAGTAAATACATCAAAAACCCAAGCTCTACCACTAGGTTTGACGATAGATTAAATAACCACTCTCAAACTTAAATATAAATTTGATTGGCGCAACAACTATGTAACGTACCTAAGCATAAAATTGACGCAAAACCCTCGAGATTTATTAGAATATAATATAAAAGCGTTATGGAAACAGGTGAAACAAGAATTGAATGAGTGGTCAAAATTATTTATCACCTGGATGGGCCGAATAGCGGCCATTAAAATGACGATTCTCCCTAGATTTTTGTACTTGTTTCGAACTCTGCCGATCTATATACCACCAAATTTACTAACGGAAATTCAGGCCACTATACATCAGTTCATACATGCAAAAAAACCTACAAGGATAGCCAACAAATGGCTAATGCTTCCCATACACCAGGGAGGTCTAAACATACCCTCAATCCCTAAATATTATTATGCGGCCAGAATGGCCCACACAATGTTACACCATGCACAGCCAAATAACATTGCGTGGGTAGACATTGAAGATGTTTTGGTAGCACCCCGAAGAGTCTGTCATTTTTTGTGGACGGCCAATATTTCAAACACAAACAGAATTTTCCCACTCTCAAGCATCACGCTGTCATGCAAAATTTGGAAGCGGTTTGCTGCCAATATCAGCGAACTCCACAAATTTACAATGGCAACCCCAACGAGGAGTTTGGAATTATATATACAGAATATTAATTTGGTTCCCTGGAGTACAAATGGGATTACAAACCTGGGTGAGCTATATGAAAACGGGCAATTAAAATCTTTTGAAACAATCCATACCCAATATCATATTCCTAGAGCAGATTTTTATAAATACTTACAAGTGAGGCATGCCCTCAGTTCATACCCAAATATACTCACAGACCAATCGTATAAACCACATCAAATTACCAAAACATGTGTGAATATAAATAAAGCAAAACGGATCTTATCAATATGTTACTCAGCTTCCACACAACCTATTCTATCTATAAATTTACCTTTTGTAAAAGCATGGGAACAAGATCTGAGTATTAGTCTCACGCCAACACAATGGAATCAGGCAATTACATTTCCAAAAAAGGTTTCTCATTGTGCCAACCATATGGAAATCGCTAGGAAAGTATTGTACAGATGGTACCTAGTACCAAGCAGGTTGGCTAAGATGTACAGATCAGCGTCCCACCTCTGCTGGAGAGAATGTAACAATCTAGGAACCATGCTCCATATCTGGTGTACATGCCCACACATAAAAGAACTATGGAAGAACGCATTCAATATTATTAACGAAGTCACAGATTCCAATTATTCTCCGAGTCCAGAATTGGCACTGCTTCATATATTCCCGAAACGGACTTCCTGGTCAGCAAGAGTAATAGCGGGTCAAACTTTATTGGCAGTAAAAAATTTATTAGCAAGACAGTGGAAATCAACAAGCATACCCACCAAACAAGAATTATACAATCTCATCAATTTAAACCTACACCTAGAAAAGCTTCATTATGCAACAACTGGGAATATGTCCAAATATGAAGAGACCCTACAGTTATGGAACTTACATTTCAACCCAGAGGTAGATAACCCAAACAGAAATTGACCAATATCAGACGCCGGAAAAACACCAATATTATTCGATTGAAGATAGCCTGAGAAGAAGAGGTCCCCCCTGTCCATCTACCAATCTTTCCCTTTTTTTTCTATCCTTTCCTTTAGGTATTTATACCCACATTATTATTAAATTAGCCTTTGATATCATAATTACCTACTGTTTTCTGGTTATTTTATTTTATTTTATTTTTTGTACAAAATATAAATGGAGTAAGCTCCAAGTTATATCTAGGAATTGGTTATGTTATACTAAGTTTCACTATGCACAAGAAGTCAAGGATAATAGTGGTGAAGTGAGTTAACAGATTTAACCCTTGATTTAAGGTTAATGTTTGATGTTTCAGTAGGCGGCTTATTGAACATAAAACTTACAAGGGATATGACATAACTGATGGTTGTGAATTATAAATAACGTGTCTAACTGTTTTTTTTTCTTGAAAAAATCAATAAAAATTCAATGACAAAAAAAAAATATATATAAATGAAATTATATAGTCATATAGAAGACTATCCTACTGATAGTAAAATATATGCATACTACAATAATTATTTCTAATATTGATCAATATGTGTAATAAACAGAGGATGTTCGCACGTCAGGGGTTATGTATAAATAATCACACACATGAAAGTGTTGGGAGGATAGTAAACAAGTGCAATCGCCATTTCTTATGTATAATGCACCTTTTTTATTCATCATGACACGTGTGCAAGGAAATAGCACCTCTGACAAAATGGAATTTGATTACATTTACATACTAGTGTAGGTTGAATCTAGTTCAAACCTTTTCTAGTTCCATGTTTACAACTGTTGATCCAAAAGAAGGCAAAAAAACCTAATTTCAGCAATTTTGAATTCTGCTTTCAAAGGGGAAAATTTCTTTCTTGACTCCAAATTGCAATCAGATTTCTCAGCAATATTAATGCCTATACACAGGGTCGGCCCAAGACATTGTGTTGCCTGGGGCGAAAAAGGAAATGCAGATAGATATAGGCAGTGTCAGAGCAGTTAACCCCTGGATTGCTTGACAAATATAGGCAGTATCAGAGGAGTTAACCCCTTGGGTGGCTAGACAGATCTAGGCAGTGTCAGAAGAGTTAACCCCTTGGTTGGCTACAGGGCCACTTTAAGACCCTAGTGGGCCCCGGGCAAAGTGTTTAGCAATGGGCCCCCCTCGACCCTATTTTTCTAAATTCACATTGCAAAAAACTGTATGTAAATGTAAACGTTTTTAATATTATATGCAACTATTTGTATATATAATAAAAATGTTATTTACAAATTGCATTTCCTGTTTTTATTTGCTTTTTCTGCACCCACATTGCACCTACAGGACTTAACACAGCACCATACAGTACCCACAGCATTTTGCCAATTAAAATATGCCACAGTTTATCCATTAAATGACCCACAGCTTGTACATTAATATGTCAGTGTTTTTTTTGCCATTAATATGCCAGTATTATTGTGCAATTAATATGCCACAGACAATTTGCCCATTAGTATGCCAGTATTATTTTGCAATTAATATGCAAGTGTTATTTTGTCATTAATAACCCACAGCCAATTTCCCCAATAATTTGCAGGTATTATTTTGCAATTTAATATACCCCACCAAATTTGCCCAATTATATGCCAGTGTTATTTTTCCATTAATAAGCCACATCCAATTTCCCCAATAATTTGCCGGTTTTATTTTGCCATTTAATATACCCCTGCCAATTTGCCCAATAATATGCCAGTATTATTTTGCCATTTAATAAGCCCCAGTCAATTTGCTCAATAATATGCCAGTATTATTTTGCCATTTAATAAGCCTTATCCAATTTGCCCAATAATATGCCAGTATTATTTTGCCATTTAATAAGCCCCAGCCAATTTTCCCCATAATATGCCAGTATTATTTTGCCATATCATTAATAAGCCAATTTGCCCAATAATATGCCAGTATTATTCTACTATTTAATATGCCCCAGTCAATTTGCCCAATAATATGCCAGTATTATGCTACCATTAATAATCCACACTGTCATTTTTTAACTTACCTGCTGCAGGCATCTCTGTGCTTTGAGCTCCTTCTGTGAGTTGAGAGGTCTCACCTGATTGGCTGAGACCGCCTTCCATCAAGCTCCCCCAGGAAAAAAAAAAGAAAAAGACCACTGCATGGAGCAGCAAAGTGCCACCTCTGTCAGGGTGCTGCCTGGGGCAGCTGCCCCATTAAAGGACCGGCACTGCCTTTGTTAGAATGCAGAAAGGCTGTGGGAGTGTTTTCAGCCCTTTAACAAGTTCTGCCGAAAACAACTTGTTAGGAGTCAGAAGGGCCACGAATGAGCACTCACTCGACTGCTATGATGGCACCTTACACGCAGTCATATATGACATAAAGTCATATCCGGAACTTTTGCCTCCCGCATGCGCCATGTAAGTCATGGGATCATTGGCGAATCCAGGAGAAATTAAGTCTCAACCAGGACGCAGCGCATCTTGGTTTCGACAGAGCCACGCTGAGGTGAGAATGAGAGACAACAGACAGGCTTTTCAACCCAAAAATAGATTCACTTAAACAAAAAGGAACAGTGACACAGAAATAAAATAATGTAAGCTAATTAAACAAAGGTATACCACTTATCGTGGAATGTAGCTCTGATTAGAAAAAGAGACAAATGCAGGAAAACAGGATATGAAATGCAAAAGACAAATTGAAAAGTGATATCAAATGAAAAATATAGAAAGAAATAGCAGTAATAATAATGATATGGTATAAATATGTTACATAAATAAAACTGCTGGTCCAAATAGAGCCAATAAACGCCTATAAGCGTTACCTGTATAAAAGTCACCTGGGAGCCCGAAATCTTGCTGACTGATAGGGGATCAAATACTTATTTCACTCACTGACATGCAAATCAACGTATAACTTTTTTGACATGCATTTTTCTGTATTTGTTTTCTTGTTATTCTGTCTCTTACTGTTAAAATACACCTACCATTACAATTATAGACAGATCATTTCTTTGTCAGTCTGCAAATGTTCAAAATCAGCAGGGGATCAAATACTTTTTTCCCTCACTGTATAATAAATTTGATCCTTGTGCAGGATGTACATGTAAAATCTATTGACATATATTGTGACCTCTACCACTAGATTGTAAGCTTATGTGTGATTGTGTGAACTTCTGAATGTATGTGTGTTTGTTACTGTAGTGTGGCTGTGTAAAATTGTTTTCTGACATTGTTTGCATCTCTCTGTTGGAGTAAGTCCTGGGTGCTGGGGAAAGTCCTGTAAGTGCAATCTGGTTGTTTGAGCAAGTCCTATCAGTGCAATCTGCATGCTGGGGTAAGTCCTGGGTGCTGAATCAAGTCCTGTGAGTGCCATCTGCATTTTGGGGTAAGTCCTGGTTACTGCAGAAAGTCCTGCCAGTGCAATCTAACAAGAAAGTGCAAAAAACATGTGGCAATCATTTAGATGTTTTTCTTTCCTTATTTGTTTCTTCCCTAACAGTGAGTGTTTTGATTCATTGAGTAATTATGTATTTAAGTGTAATTTATTATAGTAATACAGAGATTTGTTATACTGAACAACTTCCTACATACGTTTTATTAACACACCATCCCCGGCACACAGGTTGGACGTAGAAGAGAAGTGAGCATATGATTTCCGCTGGACACTGATGGTCCTGAGGTTTTAATTGTTAGTATTATGGCCTGGAGGGAAAGGTACTTATACAGAAGAACATGCTGTCGACTCATATACCACTCTCCCTACAAGAGATCTAAAAAGATCTAAAACACCACTGATCCAGCAAAGCCCTGACCTCCTAACGTGGGCGCCCCACCATGTTCATATTTACCTGATCATATTTCAACCATTGGCCCTATGTTTCCTGTCCAATGTGCCATTCACCTGTTCCACATTTAGGTGCACTACAGTCAATTGCACTACATGTATAGCTTGGACGAAAGACGTAACAGGGGGGATATGATAGAAACATTTAAATACATAAAGGGAATCAACACAGTAAAGGAAGAGAGTATATTTAAAAGAAGAAAAACTACCACAACTAGAGGACATAGTCTTAAATTAGAGGGTCAACGATTTAAAAGTAATATCAGGAAGTATTACTTTACTGAGAGGGTAGTGGATGTATGGAATAGCCTTCCAGCAGAAGTGGTAGAGGTAAACACAGTCAAGGATTTTAAGCATGCGTGGGATAGACACAAGGCTATCCTAGCTATAAGACCGGGAACGGGGGACTAATGGTTCTTATCTGCCGACACATACTATGTTTCTATGTATGGATTTTACATGTCATTCACCTCCACTCCCCTTCGCTCCTCAAATTCATCTGTATTCACTTTGTCAGACTTTGGTTAGAATTATGAGAATCTGAAGTGTACTAATGAAGGAGAAGGCAGGCAAATATAGAGTGAATAACATTCTCGTAAACACCACAGTTTACATGACTCATAAAAGACATTACTAACAAACAGTCATCCTAATCATACATATGATTTTTTACCCAAAGTCACCTTCTGTTGCTTTACAGGTACCTTATTATTGTTTAATATTTCTACAGTAAAATTTTATTTTTTATTATTTATTATATACTTTATAAAAGCATTTTTATCAAATATAAGAATTATAGTATTAGTTTACCTGTTTCAGCTCTGACTATATCTCCGATTTACAGTACATATACGCCAAATGGTTCTCATCCATTTATTTTCTATTATTAGCAAGTCTTGTTTGGAATGCAAACTTACATACAGGACTTGGTTGCTAAGTGACTAATGAGTAGTTTGTGATGTGACAAGTGTAGTTCAAAATAAGGAATGTTCATAGGTCCTGTAAACATTGATTTAGCCTAGAATCCATAACTCTTTAACATTCCTAAATTAGTGACCAAGGGCTCCATTAGTGATAGAACAGTGGTTTCTATCTAGTATAATCTACTTGTGGCTTGATATTCAAATCCACATTTTTTATTTAAAATGTGTCACCTTAGATTTGGTTTGCAGCCTATAATTAGGGTTTAAGTATTCAGGATTGTGAGTGGGGAGAGAAATAATATGCCCCAAGTGCTCTTCCTAGTCTGGTCTCAGTATCACTGCTGGTTAATCAGAGCACTACGAGCTCTGGCAGTAGCACTGTCCATCTTCTAATGCAGCCCTTTAGACCTGTAATCAACTGCTGCCTTAATCGGGACCATAGGGTAGTTCATTTAGTTTATGTGATTTCTTGCAATTTTGCAAACACAATGTATAGATCATTTTGTTTACAGTGTGTTATTCTCTAATTTCACACAATAAAAAATATTTAGGTTTCTTTAAGCAATGGGATGTATTGCTCTCTGAGTAGTTAGTCAGGCCAGATTCTAATTTCATCTTTAGGTTAATGCGGTGCTAATTCCTAGATTTTGCTAATACATGACTTAAAGTCATGATTAATAAAGACACGGAGGCAAGTATTATGCTGACTCTTTCTTTAATTCCGCTCAGCAGCAAAGTAATGAGTAATGGAATAACATAGAAAATGTTCAACCAATCAAACGATTGATAAACGAACAGGAAAAATCCATTAAAAGTTTTACAAATCCTATAACAAAACTGGGAACCCGAATTTCAACGTCCGGGAGAAAAAAACGGAAACTCTGGAGAAGCATGGCTCCTGAAGAAAACACAGAAGTTCACACTATAAGGAGAGAGAAAAGGTGTAATGTTGATGAGAAACTTGTGTTATACAAGGTGAATATATGGTAAGTCATAACCTACGAATGGTAGAATATATGGAGGAATATAAGATTCCAGGTATCACAATAAAGTTTACTATAGACATATAAAACATTGTATTAATCAGTTGGTAATAAAACAATAGAAAGATTCGAATCAGTAATATCCCAGGGAAGGGAAAAAGACAAACAGTAGGGTGGGTATAATACTCGCCTCTGTGTCTTTATTAATCATGACTTTACGTCATGTATTAGCAAAATCTAGGAATTAATAAAGACACGGAGGCTCCTATTATGCTAGTTTACAGCTTATCCATAACATTAGAGGAAAAATGAACAGTAGTACGAAAAGAAAATTCTCTAAAAGTCGATTCCCTAGACCAGTCTGCTGCTTTGAGGACATCCTCTAAGCGACAACCCATGACAACCACTTTGGATGCCATAGCCCCTCTAGCAGAGTGGGGATTGAAGATAGAAGTATCAACTCCTATTTTTTTAAGACCCATTTCATCCATCTAGCCAAGAATGAAGAGGAAAGAGGTTGATGTGGTATACGGAGGGACAGAAATAATTTGTGATCTGATGGATTTCTGAAGGCCAAGGTCCTGGCTTCATATTCCTTAACCCCTTAGTGACTGAGTGCTATGCTGCATTTGATGAATCTTGAAGAGCAGAATTCCATTATGTTTGTCATATGTTTACTGAACTATGAGTTTCTTTCTTTGTGTTCAGTCCACCCACACAAATTATATATCGTTTTTTAAAGGATGGATAGGGCTTTTATTTGATACTATTATTTTCATCATATGATATAATTTACTATTAAAAAAAATATTCTGAAAACATGCCATAAAAACACTTCTTCTAACTTTGACCTGATTTTTTTTTAAACAATTACAAATGGTAAAAATGACCCCATCTTTATATTTCTACTATTTATCCTGAGTTTAGAAATACCAATGTTTCCATGTTTGCCTATGTTTTATTTCAACTTATAGGGCAATAAACAATAGTAGTGTTTTTTTTTTTTTTTTTCTAACCATTTTCTTCTACAATGACCTTTTAATCCCAACCCTAAATTTACCCCAACCCTAAATTTACCCTAAACCTAAATCTACCCGAACCCCTTAATCTAACCCTTGTACTCACCCAAACCCCCCTGTAACCTTAATTATAACCCTATTTATGACCCTAACCCTAGATCTAGGTTTAGTAAATCTAGGGTTAGCTTTTTCCATTTATTTATTAATTTCATTTTCTATATCTAACTGTAATACTGTTTAACTGCCTCTAGGGGCAGTCAAGTAGCGGTTTCAGAGCGACAGAAGAGATTTTTTTTTCTCTCTTCCGTCGCTCTGTGCTGGGCATGCTCCTCCAATAAGCACACACCCGTGATCACCCGGTGGGGCACAGAAGGTGTTGCATGATGCCTCATGATCAGCTTTCACTGCCTATGTGTGTTAAAGCGCATACGATCACATTCGTGGTGATCATTTGTGCGCGGGGGGGGGGGGGGGCGTGAGGGGGCTGAAAGCACTGTCAGAGGCTGCTTCAGATCCGAAGCAGCCTCTGAGAGTAGCTGCAGGCATGTAACAATGCGCTAAGGAGCGCAACGCTACATGTAAACGGAGGACGTATATATACATCCTCATGGTCCTCAAGGACCATGCTTTTTAGGATGTTTATATATGTCCATATGTGTTAAGGGGTTAAAACACAACACCAGACATAGCTGTGGATGTGATGGAAAAGCAGGATAGAAAATTGATCTGATCGAGGTCTTGGTACGTCTAGAGATGTCAAACAATAAGCCATCTGGAGTAAAAGACTTGGCAGAAACATCCAACGCCCTGACATCCGACACTCTCTTGCAAGATATAAGGCAGAACAAAGAGACGAGCTTGAACGAAAGTTGACGTAAAGATAAATCTATGTTGGGCGGCCAAGATTCCAACAATCGCAGTACCAGGTTAACATCCCACATAGAGGAGTATCTAGGTTTAGGAGGTCTCTTGAGCCTCATCCTTTTGATTAATCGACAAACCAAACAGACGGAGAGTGCACACCGCCTGAAACACGCTGACCACGGGGGGACTGGTGACCTCTTTTTCTTTTATTTACTTTGTGGAACTTTTATGTTTTTAATGCCTTACTATATATAGGGGCTAATAAATCTTCGCTATTTAATATATTCCACTACATTTGTTTATTGATGATCCACCCCCTGGATAAACAAGCTGAAACCTGGTTTTGATATCGGCACACGTGGGATGGTGGGGCTTGGAGTCCAATTGCTGTATATACTTAGAGCCGGTATCTTTTAGGCTCTAGAGTGTGTGAGTGTGTTTCTTTTGGGGGAAAATATACACCTACCCCCTGTGTATGAATACTACCCATTGTATGTCTATTTTATCTTTGTCTTTTCTATATATAATCGCTTTGGAAAGAAAAACTGTTTTGGGTACACCTCGTTTGGAATCAATACTTCCATTATTGATTTTTTTGGTTTGATAAGTATTTTTACTTTTATATTCTTTTTTATATTCATTTTTATATGTTTATTTTTATTTCTACATTTCTACATTTAACATTATTTTTATTTATTGTATTGGTGTTATTGTTTATTCACCTATTAACACTTCTTTTTGAATTTATATTACTTTTTTGAATTTATTTTTGCGCAACACTTTATCACTATTAGCAGAACTAACTGTAACCACAGAGGATTGAACTCTGTCCAGCAGGGTAAGCTGACCACAATGGTGAGGAGAAACGACAGAGATCAACTCAAATCGCGCGCAAATCCGGTGAAAAGCGAGCGAAACGAAAACTAAACTAACAAGAGGAAACACTGCCACTACCAAGATGGCCGCCGCGCCGCTTTCGCGCATGCACGACGGACGAAAACGAAAGTACCATTGGTAAACGGACACAAAAGAAAAGGCAAGTAAACTAGCAAGAAGCTAGTGAAAAATGAGCAGAGGGAGGTGAGGGAGGGACACCACCGCCCCAGAGTAAGGGGAAGAAATGATGAGGGTCAAGCAATGCAAAATAAAAATCAACCTGTAAAAGCAAGATGATATTATACCATGAAGGAATCAGTAACTGACAAAAAAAAATATTTATGACTAAACATAACATAAATAAGCTGAATATAAATGTAAATAATCACAGCATAAAGGATGATATACTTATCTGAGGGAAGCAGCAAAGAAAGAGGAGGAGTTTTGGGATTCTAAGACTGTTACAGGGAGGGGGAGGGGTTATGCATATTGTGTTATCATTGATTGGTTGAAATTTTTCTATGTTATTCCATTACTCATTACTTTGCTGCTGAGGGGAATTAAAGAAAGAGTCAGCATAATAGGAGCCTCCGTGTCTTTATTAATTAATTTTATTAACAGGTACTGAATTCTGCAGTGCCCAAGGGTAGTATGTAATTCTGTGGGTTAATTTCAACATAATGATCAGGGTAATGGCAAAAAAAAAACATACTGAATGTATCTGCTATAGCAATTTGGTGTTTTTTTTATACTGGTGGGTTTAGGATGGTTTGGGGGTTTATACATAATTTTAAGAACTTTCTTCAACGGGGTAGGTTGTTGTTCGACATTGTAAAATAGTTTACTTTCTTTGTACAGATTTTTTTTTTTGAGGTCTGTGGTCTGGTAGTCTAGTAGCAGAAATCACTTTTAAGAAATCACTTTTATACTGCTCCTTTGCTCTACATACCACTCCATAATACATTAGTGCATTCTGAATTCCCTGTGTTAAAAGGTGCTTATTGTGATGTAAAGGTGATATGTGCTACTAGACTACTGTACTACAGAACCAGTCTGCACCAGTGCCGGACTAGGAACAAGCCCTGGAAAATAATTGTACCAGCCCCATAGCATAACATAATTTTTTTTGTCCATAAATGAGAAAACGATACATTTTAAATGTATCTTGTGCGGCTGGCTGTGCATCACTGGATTTTGGAATTCCACAAACCGTTAAAGAGCACTATACCTGATCTTTAAAGCTATCATATACAGCTATTTGCTGTTGAAACACACTTCTTGCTTTTTATCAATGATACTATTTAAACTCTGTACTTTCTCAGGTATTCCTTTGTGTTCCTTAACTAATTCCTATTTTACCTATGCTGAATGCTGTCATACATCAAGAATATGCTTTGTGTCTGGTTGTAATATAAATAACAGTTGCTTTCAAAGAAACATTATTAATGACTGTATATAAACTCCATACATTTTCCATGGAATAAAATGCTGAATTTTGATGGATTTGCAAAATGAATATTTAATAGTTTGTGAACATAAGGCGCACAATTGAGTTATGATGGAAATACAGAGATTTTTTTGCAACAAATATAATACACTTTGCATGCAAGTATGACTTTTATAATTAGGCAGTGATGAATGGGTGTATAGTTTGTACGGTGAGCTTATAAAGCATTCATGTCTGTGATTGATATCACAAACCCGTGATTTATTATTGTGGAATACGATTTGCACATGAATAGATGTATTGCTGTTCTACAGGACAGTAATATGTATAGAGTGCTTATATGTGTAGTTATATATTACTGATACAGTGCTGGATGGGTGTTATTTTTTGTATCAAGTTATCAGCAAGGAGCAAGTTTTATTTGCATTACACCTTGTGCACAGTTAAGACCTGGAAGTAATAATGCTTCTAGGAGTATGACATGTGAGGTTATTTAAGGATTAACAGGGTTTAGTCAGGCCAGAATACACTCATCAAGTGCAGTTTTATACGGATCATGGGTTCAATATGAAGAATAGAGAAAGTAATATACTGCTTTCTAGACAATTAGTCCACTTTAATATAAGATATGTAGCATGTTCTTCGTCTTTGCTCAATGTAGTTTAATCTGCTTTTCCTAGTGAAATAATCAATAATGCAGCCTATCAATGGCAGCTAAAGCTCAGTGGGCCAATACACCATCTTTGTTATTTTGTGCAAGTTATAGGGCAATAAAATATCATTTTTTCGCTAACAATTTTCCCCTATCTTTTGACCCCAACCCCCGATGATTAACCAACTTAACCCTAACTTAACTCTAATCCTAATCTTAACTTAACTTTAACTCCTCCTGTAACCCTAACCCTGGATCACAAGCCTAACTATTCTTTAGTTGTCATATTTCTGACTGCCACTAGGAGCAGTCTAGGACCCTCAACAGAGCCATGGAAGTGGTGATTCACTTCTTCTGAAACTCTTGCCCGCAACAAGGCAGTGCCGTATTGTGGAGACAGCTCCCTTTCTGATATAGCACAAATGAACGCTCCTATGAGTGACGATATCTATGACAAAGGGTTTGTTTTCGTTGGCTGATGCCTTCTCATGGAGGCATTATGGCCAGACAGTATCGATGGTCTTAAAGTTACAGGATGTAGGTGTACAACTTATGTTGTTAAGGGGCTATAAAATGACATATGGCGTTATATGCAAATTAAATAGTTTAAATTAAATAGTTTTCAATGAGAATTGTGTCATTTGCATACTAGGCAACAGGATGATACAGGAGACACCACATTTAAAACACATTTTTCTCATATTTCAGATATTTGCCTACAATTCTGCTAACACAATGTATAGGTCATTTGTGATGATTTTTTATCCTCACTAGTCACAATATAAAACACACTGAGGTGATGGAATCCCTTCAATGATTAATGATGGGCTGAGTCCTTCAAAACAGTCTGGTCTTAAAAGAAATATTCTGACATGAAATGTTTTTTAGTTTTTTTCTATAGAGTTGATGATGATTAGAATATGGACATATTATTTGTGCATCAGCTAATTAAGAAGTATGACAATGGATTTGAACTTTTAGTTCACTCGGCCTGGATAGCAATTTAGTGAATGACACTGATTTTCTTAAATGTATTTCTACTGCTATTATAATGAGTTTTAGGAGCACAACCTAAATTGCACAGCATTTTTTGATTGCAAATGTAATGTATCCAGCTTTGAACATACAGAAATATGATTAAATATTCAATAAAGGAATAAAAACTCTACATTCACAATATTTTGTGTCAATAACTATTCTTTATTAAAAGAGAAACATCTAAGTTACCCATTTCAATTGATAGGATGTGGAAACACAGATTTTTATAGAATTTTACGCTCTATTATCTATTTTTAATATTACAGTCCTTTATGACTTCTGCTGTATTGTTTGTTAGGAGCTCATTATATTTTAGATATCAAACATTTTTTTTTGTTCAAACACTGTTACCAGGGAAACTAACAGTACACCGAGTGAAGGCATCGTTTTTAATAATATTACATTTGCCTTTGGTCACCACAAATTGATAAATACAACAAAGATCTGCTGAGATGCATTTATTATTAATGTTTTATTACAATGTACTGAGTTTTCCTATGTAGGAAGTTGATATTAGAATGAATAATCAGTAAGTTAAAATGAAAAAAAATCAAAAATGCCTGCATTAAAAAATATTATGGTATTGGACAGGTGTGTCGAGCCCACATATTGGTCAGGCACAGAAGAGTTAAATGTACTCTTATTGTTTGTTTATAAAGAGCAATTGTGTTCTGTAGCACTGCACAAGAGGAAACAAAACAAATAACAAGTAATGTAACATGTTACACATGATGGAGCAAAAAGTAAAGAATAGCTTATACCATAGATGCCATGATTTCAGGGACACATATTTGTTCCACATGCTGCAGAAAAACCAAAGTGCAGCCCGGCAGTATGTAGGATGCATATGTGCACAGAAACAATCCAATTAACGAAGCATTAAGCAATGCCAGAATCCGGTGCCCAGGACACCCGTGATCACTCCACAACACCATTTTGGATTTGCAGGCACCATATTAGAGAGCAGCATGATTCTCCAATATAGCTGCTGCCCTCTTGTGGGTAGAACGTCGATAGTGAAAAAAAATTGACTTCCATCACTCCGATGTTGTTGCTTGACTGCCCCTAGAGGCAGCCAGCAACACTGAAATGTAAAAAAAAAAAGAAGACTTAATTAGCTAAAAATCTAGGGTTAGGGATAGAATAATGGTTTGGGTTACAATTAAACTAGGTTTAAAATAAAATTAAACCTAGAATAAATTAAGGGTTAGCATAAGGGTTAAATTTAGGGTTTGGGTTGGGGTCAAAAGGTCACTGTAGGTGAAAAAAACACTATTTTTCGTTTTTGCCCTATAACTCACAAAAAACTGCAGAAAAACATGGAAATAAACATATTTCTAAACTCGGGACAAAATTTAGAAACTATTTAGTTTAATGATTGTATTTGTGTAAATTATTTTTTAGGTCAAAATTAGAAACTTCATTTTTTTTTTCATCATTTTTTTGTAGTAAATGACAAGATATGATTAATATAATGGTATCTAATGAAAGCTCTTCTTATGGCGTTAAAACCAATGTATAATTTTTGTGGGTATAGTATGTGAGAAAGAAGAAAATTACAGCTAAACACAAACACCCCAGAAATGTCAAAACAGCCCATGTCACCAAGGGAAAAACAAGGTCAAAAGGTCATGTCACTAAGGGGTTAATTAATCATGGTAGGTCCTATGAGATCTCCACCCTGATTGATTCATTGGATTGTCTGTGAATATATCCAACCTACATACTGCTGGGCTGCACTTTGCAAGTTTTTTCTGCAGCAGGTGGAACAAATATGTATCCCTGGAAATATGGCCTATGTTGGCAACTATGGTTCTACTCTAAAACTTAAGTGTGCAACTGTCACCTTCCAGCTTGTAAACAACAGCTACCATGATTCTGTGCAACTTGTTAAGGCTGCAGGGAAATGATGGGACCTGTAGACAAAAAAAAGCTGGAGGTCTGCAGTTGGATACTTAGGCTCGAAAAGATAAAAAAGATGAAACATAATATATAAGATATTATATTCAAAATAATTATATAATATAATAATTATGATAATGGACACACTAAATTTAACAGATCACTTTTATCTTGAAGACAATGTGGGTGATCTATAAAGGTGGTGAAAGAACCAACAGAGCCAGGTAGTGGCACTATCACTACACGCACCAATGTATGAAATGTACTGCTGACAAAAGTAGAGTTAGTGCTATCTACGAGGACTTTCAGGTTTCTGCAGCAGACTTAGCACCTGCACATACATATATAAAGAAATGAGCACTGTCTCTGCCAAAAAACAGTTGGTGGGGCGTGACTCCTGCACAGAGCAGTGTCAGAATGTAATTAAAGAGGGCAGTCAGAAGTGTCTTATGTATAAAGGCATTTGTCACTTTTATTTATCCCCCCAAAACCTATATATGTGGGATGTTTATAAATATGTTTATATATTATCCCCAATGTGGGGTGTGTATTCAATAGCAGTGCCGGTATCCCTGGCTGCACATAGATTCCCACCCCTA
The DNA here is from genome assembly GCA_036172795.1 of Pelodytes ibericus. NCBI lineage: Eukaryota > Metazoa > Chordata > Amphibia > Anura > Pelodytidae > Pelodytes > Pelodytes ibericus. The sequence goes on along the minus strand of CM069861.1, from coordinate 102,075,102 downwards.
GGTTATTATGGAATTTGCTTACTGCATTGTCTGTAATGCCAGCCAAATGTTCTGAGTTTCTGCACATTTATTTTTCTTTGGCTTTAAATAGAGACAGATTCCAGGCTCTTTAGTGACTCATTGGTGGCGTATCACTAGAGTGCAGACCTGCACACACAGTAAGTATTCAGTCTTGCAGAAATACAGCATTTTGTATAATTATACAATAATTCTTGTTCTGCAGTCTGCGGTGGTACTGCTGCTGCTGACAACTGTTGAGGTCACTAAATCTAATGATGGATGCAGTGAATAACAAGTTACTTGGCCTCACATTCTCCTAAGAAGTGCTCATGTAAGCAGGGGAGGGCTGGCAAAGAGGGTACAATTGACACCCCACTATAATCTCGAACAGCTGGCTACATTTCCCCCACAAAAAAGGCTGCCTGGGATTCCCAATACTGTTGAACTATTATAACACAGCATTAGTAGCCCAAATTATATCTACACATGTCCCTCCAAACACTTCCGCCTGGGTGGACATCCTGGAGTGTGTGACATTCTGTGGCACCTTGCCCTAGCCCTATCAATGTTTCCGAACATTTAAGGTCCAAACTTTCTATCAAATCATGGAATCTTCTTGCAAAAGAAGTGGAGGAAATGAAAGGACTTAAACAGGATGTAAACCCAATCTGCATAATAGACCTTCTAATTCCTGGTTTGACCATTGCAACATGGAATAAAGCTGTAATTATAATTATTGGTCAACTAGTAGGAAAAAAAACACATTTACACATTAAAATACCTCCAAATACAAAACCTCTCATCAACAACAGTAAATAATCTTATCACAAACTTAACTACATTGTACAAAATAATTACATTATGTACGCAACCCACTAAAATTGTAAATGCTGTATCACAATGTTATAATATAATATCAGTTCCTGCAACACTTCCATTTATGTTGGCCTAGGAAGAAGACCAAAAAATAACTTACTACACACCAATGGAATTTAGCACTAGCCAACCCTTAGCTCGTCTACCATTGTTCTAATCACATTGAACTGGCCAGAAAAGTACTATATTGCTGCCCTACCAGGCAAGCAAAAATATACCCAGGATAATCATCACTATGCTGGAGATATTGCGGGTTACCAGGAAGCATGCGTCACATTTGGTAGACGTGCCCCATATTGCAAACATACTGGAAAACAGTAACCTCCCTCCTGAGAGAAAAATCTACATACATTTTTATTTTTATTTTTTTAATATTTCTTTATTTACTTTTTTAAAACAGTATTAAAAGACAATTACATAGACAATAACAAACCATAAGAGACAACCATGCATAGATATTCCGTTACTATTCAAGTACATTGTTAATTCCTCCTCCCCTCTTTTTCTCTTAAAGCGCTATTTATGATTATAGGGAGTGGTCATTTCCATCCTAAATATTTCTATGCGGGCATAACATACATACATATACACATACATATACATAAACATATACATAGGTCGGTCAGACGGGGAAGGGGGCAATCTAGTCCCATCTTTCTGTGCTTTCCAATATCTTAATCCATTCTTCATATTTTTTAGCTTTTCTTTTTGCTTTCTTACTCATCCAATATAGGCCCTTTTCCATTTTTAGTTGGTATATCAACTGCTTTTTTAACTCAGCCTCTGTTATCTGTTTTGGGAGTTTCCAATTTCTAGCAATAGTTATTTTGGCTGCCGTAGCTAGCTGTATCGTTAAATATTTACAGTCTTCTGTTGAATCTTCAGGGAATAGATGTAGAAATATGGTGTCAGGGAGAATCCTTAAGTTAGACATTTGTAATTTGTTACCAATTTGTCGTAGTATTTGCCATAGGTTTTTGAGTTCTCCACAATCCCACCATATATGTATAAAATTCCCTGTTGCTTTATCACATCGCCAACATTTATCGCTTGTTGATGCATACATTTTTTTTATTTTTGTTGGAACTAAATACCATTGATTCATAATCTTAAATTGATTTTCTATTATTGCTGTATTATGTATAATTTTTGTTGTCAGTTGTATTGCCTTTAACCAATCTTCTGCCTGGATTTGTATTTTTAATATCTCTGCCCATTTTGCTATTATTGGAGCTGGTACCTGTTCTTCAGTTATTTTTAGTAATTCTGTAGTTTTTGCTAAGATTCCTTCCACCTTTCTCCCCACAAATATCATTGATATTTTCTTCAGAATTCTATTTTTTTGGGGTTTTGTATTCATCAAGAAACTTTTAATTCTGCTCTAGGTATTTTGAATTGAGCTATTATCTCTTCTAGGGGTTTGATTTTCTCATTATCTAAGATGTCCTCTATTTTTTGTATACCTGATTTTTTCCATTCCTGTAGATCTATATCTTGAATATTATATTCAAGAATATCCAATCCCATGGTTGGGAGTATTTTATTAGCTAGGCCCAATTTTTTCTTAATTGGTTTCCAAGCCTTGAATATCTCTTCTATAATCGTTGATCCCTCAACCATTTCTCGCTTCCCCCCCACTGCTCTGCATCTCCATACCTGCAGATCTAACCTAGTATTATTTGTCATGTGACTCTCTAATTCATACCAAGGTTGTAGTTGTGCTATTTTATTTTGAGTATGGTATATATGAGTTATTATAGATGCTTCATATAGTTGTTTTATAGAGGGATATCCCAGTCCTCCTCTGTCTATGTTTTTTTGTAGTTGTTTAATGCTTATATGTGGTTTTCTACCTCTATTTATGTATGTGTTTATAGCACCTTGAATCATACTTAACCATTTTCCAGATATTTTGAATGGGCAATGTCGAAATAAGTATGTCCATTTAGGTATGATATATGCTATAATTACGTTTATCCTACCTAGCCATGATAGTTCATTACTATGCCAATTTTTTATTAAAAAGTGTGTTTCTTTATGTAATAACATAAAGTTTCTTTCCATCATGTCTCCCACTCTTGCTGTTATCTTTAGGCCTAAATAATTAAGTTCTTGGGGTTCGCACTTGAAATCAAAATCTTTTTGTATTTTCCCCCTAATCTTTTTTCTCAAGTTTAATGGCATGACAGTTGATTTTTCAATATTTACTTTATAATTCGAAAATCTTGAGAATTCTTTTATCACTTTCATCAGTTCTTTGATTGATTCTACTGGTTCTGTTAATGTAAGTAACACATCATCTGCATACATTTGAATCTTTAGTTCTTTCTGATCTAATATAAGCCCTTTTATCCCCATGTTATTCCTAATCTCTATTGCTAATATTTCCATTGCTAAGATGTATAAGAGTGGGGACAGAGGGCAACCCTGTCGTGTTCCATTTTTCAAATTAAACCATTCGGCTCGTATATTTTGGCCTATTGTTCTGGCTGTTGGGCAGGAGTACAGTGCTTAAATTGCCCCAAGGAAGCTTCCTTTCATTCCATATGCGCGGAGAGACTGGAACATGAACCCCCAATCCACCCTGTCAAATGCCTTTTCCGCATCTAAAGTAATAGCTGCGAGTGGTATTTTTTTCTTATTGGCTAAGTCCACAATATCAATTGTACGTCTTATGTTGTCATATGCCAATCTACCTGGTACAAAGCCTATCTGATCAGGGTGGATCAGGGTATGAATCACATGTCCCAATCTCTCCGCTAGCACTGCTGCATATATTTTCATATCTTCATTAATTAAAGATATTGGTCGGTAATTCTGGACCAATTCCGGATCTTTTGAGGGTTTGAGGATTGGGAGAATGTTTGCCCGTAATAATTCTTGTGGGGTTGTTGCTTTATTTGATAGTTCATTGAACATTTCTGTCATATTTTTTGTTATATTGTTTATCATTATTTTATAGAAAAGTCCATTGAATCCATCTGGCCCAGACGCTTTGTGTGGTTTGATTCTAGTAATTTCTTTTTTAACTTCGGACTCAGTGATTGGGTTATTTAAATCTTGTAATTGGTCTTCTTGGATTTTTGGAGTTTTAATTTTTCCTAGGTATGATTTTAATTCGTCCTCAGGTTCTTTATTCCCTATATTATAAAGTTTTTTATAGTAGGTATTAAATATTTTTCCAATCTCTTCCGGGGCCATCTGGATCCCGGATTCTCCTCTAATTTTATATATTCTATTTTTAGCCTGCATTTTCTTAAGTCTATTTGTCATTGATCTATTTACTTTATTATTCTGATAATACCAATGCTGTTTCCATTTTTCTAGGTTCCTGTTAATCTCCTCAAATTCATATTCTTTTATTTTGGTTTTTATATTTTGTATTCTTATTGATCATATTTTTGTTGGTGATAATTTGTTTGTAATTTCCAAGTTATATAGGTCAATATATTGTGTGGCTATATCTGTACCCCTGGTCCTGTTTGCCATTGATCCTAGTTTGATTAAATGTCCCCGGATTACGCTCTTATAGGCGCACCAGAGGAGTGTAGGATATATTATCTTTATCATTTTCTTTATAATACCACTCAGTAATATTTTGTAGGTATTTTTGGTTCTCTTTTTTATTTATCAATTGGCTATTTATTCTCCATTCTCTATTTATTGTTTTTTTATTTTCTTGGTCTGCTATCTGCCAAAAATTTGCATTATGGTCTGTCCATATTATTTCCTTAATTATTGATTTTTTAATCTTCTGTACTAATGTAATATTACCCAGGATTAGATCTATACGCGAATAAGAGCAGTGGGGGGGCGAGAAATGGGAGAAGTCCTTCTCCATTGGGTGGAAAGTTCTCCATATATCATATAGCTGTTGTTTTTTCAACAGATTTGTAAATTGTTTTGCCCTGTTGATTATATTTTTATCTATCTGTTTTCCCCGGCTAAGCATTTTATCCATTACTGAATCTGGAACCATATTATAGTCCCCTGCCATTATAAGTGTACCTTTAAATAATTTTTCATATTTTTTGATAATGTTTTCAATAAATCTAAGTGGCTGATTATTTGGGGCATAGATGTTAATTAGTGTATATATTAATCCTTTAATTTTGCATATTATTACTTGGTATCTGGCTTCTTGATCTTGTTCCTGGTAGATAATATCTACTTCTAATTTTGAGGAGAAGATAATTGCCACTCCCCTAGCTTTCCTTGTTTCCAAGGACGCTGCTATGGTAGTTGCTATATACCTTCCTCTGATAGGGTTTTGATTTCTTTTTAACCAATGTGTTTCTTGTATGAAACATATATCTATTTTTTCTTTTTGTATTAATTTATATAGAGCAGCTCTTTTCTGAGGATTATTCAGGCCCTGAGTATTCAATGAGAGAAAGTTAATCATCTAAGTCTAACTTTTTTATGGTGAAAGATTGCACCCATCCGTCGACCGACCCCTGCACAATAGACCCACCACATAAACACATTAAACATTGACATATAAATGGGATTGGTCCTATGGGAACTCCATGGACCTCTACTCTTCTGTGTTGGAGGGGACACCCCATCCCCTTCATCCCTCTCCCATGCTCCACCCCTTTTCCTGAGCATGTATTTAGATGTAGCCACACTCAAAATTTTGTTAGTGTGGTATACCCTCCCACAAAGGAGGAGTTTATCCGTAGCCATTAAATATCATAACTTCTGGTCTTTATTAGTCTCGTCTCCCTCCACCACCCCCTCCCCTCCCCCTAACCCCCGCATTCATCAAATGGGGCCGCAAGACATTACAGTCCAAATGAGGAAAAGTGGAGTGAGAGTGGAGGGGAGCAGAATGGGAGTAGAGAGCTTAGGAGAAGAAAAAATACTGAGGAAGAAGAAAGAGAGAGAGAAGAAAGAGAGAAGAAAGAGAGAGAGAGAGAGAGAGAGAGAAAGAGAAATCGAGAGAGAGAGAGAGGGAAAAGGAAAAGGAGAAAAAAAAGAAAAAATATTCCTTCCCCCTCCCTCTCCCCTCCTCCCCATCAATTGGGTCCTAAGTACTAAAAGCTTATATTACTTTACTCTTTTTATCTTTCCTAAAACATTAATGCTCGCTAGTGTATTGTGAGTTCCCCCTTACTGTGTGAATCTATCGTTCTTGATGCCTAATTATATCTATATCACTTGAAAAGTGCATTTTAAACTTATCTATTCATTCCTCCCCTCTCTCCCCCCTCCCCCCAAATTAAGTATTCTCTATTATTATTAGTGTGCAGTAGCCTATATCTTTGATCTTTCCAATCCCGTGAGGAGAATTATCTCCATACTATTTCTTGTAGTGCTACCTTCTATTCTATCTACCACCTAGTGTATTAGGTAATTCTAAATTATCATGAAATTCTCTTGTCTAAAGTGAGAGAAAGAGAAGAGGGAAATCCCAATCATATCTTTGATCTCTTAACATTTTCTGTGCTATATTACTACCCTACTTTTACAATCCTTTGAGGTGTAAAGAGAACGTTCCCGTAATATCAATTTCGTGTCCTAGATATTTACAATTTTACTCTTGCAATTGCCAATAACTGTTAAACATTATATCATCACCTTATTTTCCCAAGAAGAATAACAGGAGGAAAGATAAAAAAGAAAAGAAAAGCACAAAGCACAAGATTCTCTCCATCCCTCCCCCCCCCCTCCCCCCTCCCCCCGTTACATTATATCAATATAGACAAGGGCTTTAAATTTTTTCTATTGGGAGGCTTAGGTTGTTCCTCCATTCTTGAGCCCTTGTAATAGAGTCTAAAGTGTAAGTCTTATCGTTATACCATACTATTAGCTTGGGGGGAAACCCCCACATGTATCTTATTTTCTTCTCCCTAAGAAAGTCTGTTACTGGTTTAAATGATTTCCTTTTTTGTCTTGTCAGTGGGGATAGATCCTGGAAAAAAAGAAGTTGTGCGTATGTGGTGTCCGCTGATTTAAATTCTCTTGAGGCTTTATATATCTTCTGTCGTATGTAAAATGAAGAGAACCTAACAATTATATCTCTTGGTGTTTCTTTCCCAATTTCTTTTGGTTTTAATACTCTATGGGCTCTCTCAATTATATTCTCATGTACTGCCTCTTCAATACCCATGTCCTGGAATATTTTCAGTACGAGGGGGATTAGTGCTGTTTTCGTATTAGATTCTGGGATTCCCCTGATCCGCAAATTTTTCCTACGTGTGCGATCCTCCGCATCTGCCATTTTTTCTTCAAGTTTCTCTACTTTTTCTTCCAAGTTTTTTATAGATAGCTTGGTGTTCTCCTGTTCCAGCTCCATGCCTTCAATTTTTTGTTCTATGGTGATTAACCGATTTACCACTTTGGCTATGTCCCCTTTAATATCCAGAAAATAAGTGTTTAGTTCTTGTTTGATCTGTTTTAGTTGTTCTTCTGCCGTTTCTTTGATACAATGTTGCATTCTCTCATCTGCTGGCGTTTGATCGTGTTCCTTATTTTTCCCTGCTGTTACATTTAGCTCCTCACTCTCTTCCTCCACTGAATTTGTTGAGTCCAGAGCGGAGTTATCCAGTGTTTTTTTTTTTTTTTTTTGTATTTGTGGTGAAAATAAGGATGCCATTTTCTTTTCCCTCTTTGTGTCTACATCTGGCCTTTTGTCTTTCCTTTTAGGGTCTGCTCCCTTCCTTTGGGACATTTTATGATTATGTATTCCTTGTTGTATGGTATTTATCTATACTGGTTTTCTATAACTATCAGAAGAGGTAGCGCAAGGGTAAGAGAGGAATAGGGAGAAAAAGGAGCTCCAGGGAGTTTGATTTCTCCCCTTCCTTCCCCTTTCCTCTCTCCCCTCTCCTCCTTAAGTGTTGATTTGTCCGTTTCTGAATTACTCCCAAGTCCCTTGGGCTTGCGTGAAGTCTCTGTCTCCTCTCATCAATTGTAGTTATAAAAAAAGAAAAAGGAAGTCATAATGTCTGTTTCTATAAATAGGTACGCCTTCCTTAAGGTGTGATGTATATTTATTGTATCTTTCTTCACATATTGGGGGGAGTACCCTCTAAGGAGTCAATATAACTTCAGAGGCAAATCAAGGTTAACGGTGTATATATCCCGTGATCAATTAGGGACACAGTTCATCCGTATTACCTCAGGTGTAAACCACAACTGTTAATATGTGCGTGCCTTGTATCTTTAGAAAGCATACATGTGATTTTATATGTGTGTGGTCTGGTACAAACGAAATAATCTTTCTTCTGGCTGCTGTCGGTTGTGAGTAGAGGGGGGGGGAACACTTTAATAAGTCACAGTTCGCGATTCACATTTAGATATTAGGACTCACGGTTCTGCTTTTTCTTTTATTTCTGACCTCAGCTACAGCCGATTTCCAGCTCTTTTCTGGCTTTCTCGTCGCCGGCTGTCCTCCATGCGCTGTTATGAAATCTTCTACTGGGTCCCACTCTGGCCACGTTGCTCCGACCAGGCCACCGCCGGGCCGCAGCTTCGCTCGGTGAGTCCCAAGAAGTTCTCTTCTTTTTACGATAGCGTGCTGATTCGAGGTTCAGAATCTTTTCGTTTTGCCCCTTCTCTCATTCGCTCTTCCTCCTCCACTCCCCCTCTCTCACCTCCGCAAACCGCCTCGTTGTATCCACTGTTCGGTTTTTCTTTGGTTTTTGTGTGACCGCTTTCAGGCTGGAAGCCGGCTCTTTTTTTTTTTTTGCAGTAGTTCTAACCGCTCCGTTTGTCCAGCATGCAGGCTACGGTGCTCCTCCTACCTAGCGTCGTGGCGTGATTACGTCATGACACCACCCCAATCTACATACATTTTAAGCTCACACCAGATATGGCTCTACTGCATATTTTCCAACCATCTACAAATAATTATTGGTCACATGCTAATAGCAACAAAAACATTGGTAGCAAGAAAATGGAAAACACAACAAATGCCAGCAAAAATGGAATTTAATAGAATATAACTTAACTACGGGAAAACTGTATTCCTGCAACACCAGGAACATTAGGAAATGCAACCAAGTCTATCCTCAAGGAAAGGAAACAAAAATAGACTACACTGCGCCTTTAACTGTGAAGGGAGTAGCAGCACAAAAACACAACCAGTGCTTTATTCCTGGTACAAAAATACACACAAAACAAATAAGTGAAATTGTGCACTTCCCAAAACACTAAACACTGTTATTTACCCTTATAGGAGGCAATCAAGGAAAGGCTCTGACATAACAGACAAATCCTAACACAAAAACTATTTCTTCTATCTCTACTAACTCAAAGACAAGAAACCCCCCTTCTTCCCCTCTCTCATCTAATTCAACCTCTTAACTCTGAACCCCTCTTTTCTGTCTAAGAAAATGTTTCTCACATCCCCTTTTCTGCTCTCTGCATCCTCCCCCCTACTCAGAAAACAATAATGTAGATTTATTCCATTGCTTTTAACTCAAAAGTAGATGTTTTAGAATTCAGTCTTGTTAAACCACCAAAGACAAATTAGTCCTTATATCTTACAGAATCTGATATAATTGTTGTAACAGATTCTTAATATTTTGGAAGAAACTGTAATAGTAAAATTTTGAACTTTTACCTTTGGGCTTTATGTATGTATGTATGTATGTATATGTATATATATATATATATATATATATATATATATATATATATATATATATATATATATATATATATATATATATATATATATATAATTATAGATTGCATAGAACATTTTGAATAGAAGAAGTGTTATAATGGTTACTTTACAAAATAAAAAGTATACGAAAAAAATCATAACAGATGCACTGAGAGCAGGTAACTATAAGCACTGCATATCACACTCTTACATTTGCATCCCGAAGTGTACTCACCCAACCATGAATGCCATGTCTGGTTCTGGAAGGAAGTGCACCTTCTTCAACATTACTTTGTATTAAATGTGGACTTGACTGCAGCTAGTAAAATCCATATTCTTTATTCAACGCATCAATAAAAGAACTGTACATATAAACCAGGCTCTTATGAGTAACATGGTTCTTCTCATCTACAGGACTTAGTCATAAAGATCAGGTTATTGCAATATCTCTTTACACTGTTGAGAAAAAAAAATTGGCTTTTATTTTTAATAACTAATGATATAGCTGCTAGTTAGGATTCTCAAGGGTCTTAACAGCCTAATCATTAATTCAAATGTTTTCAAACTGTTGTGTAATGGGAAGGGGCCCTGTAGCCGTCATTGGTATAACACAAATTAAGTTAAGAAATGTACTCCTCACTAGAAGAGGCGAGATGGGAAACTTAACATTACACTCAACTGTGTCATTTCAACAAACAATAACTTCTTGGAGTTATTCCCCCCAAAGCCATAAGATTTGCTAGTCTTTATTCTTATCCTCATAGAAGAGTTCCAGAGAGAGTCTGTGATTCTGATTATAGCCAGGAAATGAAATTTGCTAAGCAAAGGTTAGGCTTTAATTCATTTTTCCTATTCTTGGTTAACCCATGGCCGCATCACACCAAATATTACCCAAGTCCAACTTTGCGTAGGTGAGGAAAAGAGACTGTGGAACTAGAAGGGAAAAATGCAAAAAAATGACAGCCTCCAAGACTACCTGGCAAAAGCTTACCTCTAGGTAGTAAACCTAACCGTTAGGTACTGTGATGAAGATATTGGCAGGCTGACAGCTACCAATTAGGGCCACAGTGCTTTAGAGCCTACTGGAGCAGGAACCCTCTGAAACGGCTAGATGTGGATGTGAGAGAAACAAACCACCTGGTGAGTGTTGCGACTGCCACAGTCACATCCAAATAGCTGGTTAACAAATGTGATGAGACACTTAAGGACCTCTCAAAGTTAAGTGAAAGGAATTTGTAAATATTGAAACTATGCTAGACCTTATCTATCTCTAATAGAAAGTTTGAGAAATAAGGATGAAAGCATTACTGTATGGTTGATACAAAACCGAGAAATCAACAATGAGTAAATGGGAAAATAGGACTTGGATTTCTCATCACCCTCAGCCATTGGAGCATATACTAATCATCTAGGAACCACTAGCTGAGTGATGCTAAACTCCCATGGGCCAGGTTTAGTACAAATGACTTAAAGGTAGCTTAACAAATAGAAAATACTACATCTCCATAGCTACACAGGCCAGGAAATTGGTGCAAGCATGTGGGTGGATTTATAGATTTATTCCTGTCTTAAATTTGTGGTGTCTCCTGTTTATGATATGAAATATGAATATTTATTGGGAGCCCAGTATTCAGTCATTTTTAAAAGAGTCTAAAGTAAATGCTCACATTTGCAACTTTGCATTTATTCAACATCTATGACACATAATACTTAATAATAATTTACTGGTTCTTAAAAATGTTGTATCTAAGTATAGATACTAAATATTTTGCAATTGCACTACATTGTAATAGCTAACTTTTAGACCTTTTAAATCTCTCAGCCAGAGTTCTTCATTTAGTATTCAAACACTACTAGAAAAATTGCATCCAGTAATTTAATAAACCCCAGAGTTCTAAGCCAGGCAGTGTTTATAATATACTGCTCTCTATGGGTGAATAAATATGTAACCAGTCTGGAAGCCTGAAAGATTATTATTTTTGCAGTCAGTTGACTGAATGAAAAGGATGCACTGTCAGCTTATTCTAAAGCCTTGTATTATGTATTATCATCTGCTCTATTCTTTTAGCAGTGATTTTACTTTTTTTTTTTTTTTTATCGATGACTACATGGGACTTTGAATTTTGCACCTTACAGCCATATAATACAGATATTAAGATGTACAAAATAAAACCCTTTACTCACATATGTGATTGATTTGCATTATATATAAGTGATATGTGAATTAGTTTGCTCAGCACCCATGATAATGAATCTGGCCTTTATACTGGATAAATTCCTTCTATTATTGTCTAGGTGAAATCATAACTTACTGTTTCTGGTTTATGACATCACGTTGTGGCTTGACATAAAAACGGAAGTAGTTAATTTGCATACATCCCTGTGATGTCATAAACCAAAGGATGCAAATGTCAAACTTATTTTTCTTTTAACCTATGCATTTTACCAATTTTGTTAGCACAATGTTATGCTATGTTCAGTAGAAAAACAGCGCATAAGCTCTAGAGTTCAAATAACCTACTTTGCATCTCTACACTATTTTGAATATATTATACATAGGATGCTCACACAGGTTGCATTTACTAAACAGTTTATTCTCAATAATGCACAACAAGATCATAGCTGGGCAGTTTCATATATATATTTCAAAGTGCTAATCTCGGCACAATCACCATGAAATGGTTATTGTAATGCTTCACTTGAAGAATTCTGCACCTATTGTTTTAGCTGTAACGAAGCCCTTGAAATAATTTACCGATTACATGAGTTAATTCTGGTCGTCCACTGTTGTGCATTATGTGAGACATCTTAAAGTATATATCATTCTAATGACAGCACATATGGGGTGCAAATGCTCTAGTTGGTGATCTTATCATCTGTGTTATGATCAAGACGCCAGTGAAAGAGTCTCTTGGTCCTATACTGGCTACCTCCTATGGACGTCAAAGGCTGAAGTCATCCTAGTCTCATGGAGCTGCTCAGCTGAAACCTAAACACACAGAGAGATGCCCAACACAGCAGCAGACATACTCTGCTCTAGTGGTGTTAGCCAGTCCCAGCACCGCACTTAGCTCCTCCCCAATAGTCAGCCAGCCCTTATTTCCAAGATACAGTCAGGCAGTAGAGCACTTTCCTCTCCACAATACCCTCTGCCTGCCTGGTGAATCACCACTAGCTAGCTCTTTTACTGTCAGAGGACTTTGTGCTTCAGATGAGAGCCGGCTTCTTCTTTAACTACTGAACTTACATTGATGTGCCGAGCTCTATATTCCTCAAACCAGGAGCACTACACAGCACCTAATGACTTGCTCTGGAAAGCCTTGTTAAAGGTAAGAATAAAAGCATTAGTGTGTATCTTATGTTTAAATATATGTAGTATTTATGTAACTTTGATTTTAAACCTCTGTACATTGTATCTTTCTGTCATACATAAAATAGATGTATAGATTGAATACCGTTGCTTTTTACCTTGTACAACATAATACAATTGCGGGTTTGACTATTTGAAACCCAACGAGAGAAAATATGCTTTGGTTTGCAGACTTAAAAAACTGGTGCAAAGTCGCTGGAACTCCAGATGTTGTGGGACTACTGCTCTCATGATGCTCAGCTGGACAAGTGAGCGCCAAGAAACCTGCACTTGTGTGGGCGAGCACCATGGGAGCTACTGTCCACAAAAGCTGGAGTGCCAAACGTTATTTAGCAGTCCCATCCTGCGTTGAATTGAGATGCAATTTCAGCACCATGGACAGCGCTCGGAGATCAGTCGCCAGAATGCTTTGTTATGAGTTGATGTTTCTCGTGTTCAACCAGGCAGGCTGGTCTTCATTGAACTGTTAAATCTGATTTAATGACCAATTTTCTTCTTCTTTTTTTTTTTGCACAGGCGCCCATACACTGGAGAGATGAATGAAAGTCTTAATGACAACGAAACTAGTATACCACTTCCCTGGATCCAGGCGAGCGATGCAAACTCATCTCTGGAGCTATCTGCTTTCTTCTCAGTGTTTACTATTAACCCGTGGGATATTATGTTGTGTATCTCGGGGACAATCATCGCATGTGAAAATGCCATCGTGGTGGCAATTATCTTCTACACACCAACGCTAAGAACCCCAATGTTTGTGCTGATTGGAAGTCTGGCCACAGCTGATCTTCTAGCTGGTTTTGGCTTAATCCTGAACTTTGTTTTTCAGTATGTAATTCAGTCAGAGACTATAAGCCTTATCACCGTTGGGTTCCTGGTGGCCTCCTTTACTGCTTCTGTGAGTAGCCTGTTGGCCATTACAGTTGACCGTTACCTCTCCTTGTACAATGCACTGACTTACTCTTCAGAGAAGACGATCCTTTGGATACACCTGATGCTCATTATCACTTGGGGTGTGTCCATATGTTTGGGACTCCTACCAGTGCTGGGTTGGAACTGCCTAGATGACAATTCATCATGCAGCATTGTTAAACCCCTAACCAAAAGTAATGTAACTCTCCTATCCACCTCTTTTTTTTTCATCTTCATTTTAATGCTACACCTCTACATCAAAATCTGCAAAATTGTGTGTAGGCATGCACACCAAATAGCACTGCAGCAACATTTTTTGACAGCCTCTCACTATGTTGCCACCAAGAAAGGAGTGTCTACTTTAGCTATCATTCTTGGGACTTTTGGGGCAAGTTGGCTACCTTTTGCCATTTACTGTGTGGTTGGAGACCACGATTATCCCTCGGTATATACTTATGCCACACTTCTCCCTGCCACTTACAACTCTATGATCAATCCTATAATTTACGCCTATAGAAATCAAGAGATACAGAGGTCCATGTGGGTCCTTTTCTGTGGCTGCTTTCAATCCAAAGTGTCCTTTCGCTCCAGATCACCGAGTGATGTTTAGGATTTGACAATTCAGCTTTAGCACTGCACAAGTGACAATCTAGTGAATTAACCTCTTAAACTTCAGTAATGAAGACCCAATTCTAACATGGAATGTTCTAGTCATTTAGTCAATTCAGGGCTCTAAAGAAGTGCTGATGTTAATAAACAGGACATTCCATGCTGGCATAGGGTCTTTAAGGATCTATTTGTGATAATGGCATGGAACATCATTGGTCCTTAAGGGGTTAACAGTGCCTAACTGGATCCATGTCTTGGACTTATTGGAAACAGACTTTGAAACATTAGCACTTTATACACGTTTGTATCTCTGGGAATGTTTGGATCGTTGGAGCTGTACTTCTATAACAAAAATATGGACCTATACTGAAACTGTAGCACACGTTTGTGAAGTCACTACATTCCAGAACTGCGTCATCATGGCACTTTACTATTAGCTGCTAAACTGCCAAAACAGTGTTGCAATTTTCTGAGGGCTGAATGAGATTGAATGTTGTATTTCTGTTTGTATGTGAAAGTATATATTTTGCCAAAAATGCCGATTAAATATTTTGTACCCAACGAAATAAAACTCGTTGAAAACGTTAATTGTTGTTTTGTGTGCAGATTTATTACCCTTCTATGGTTGTTTTTTTTAGATGAAACCCAGTGCTGCTATAGCAACGAAACGCATGCGCACATAGCAGTCATGCAGGTGGTTTGCTGGATCACACTGAGAATTGTTAATTTGTTTAACACCCACTTGTGCTGGGAGAGCTCGCCAGTACCATTTTAAAAATTATAGTAGATGCTATAGAACAGTAGTAGGACACCTTTGGCTGGTACTGGGGAATAATATAATCTTTATTTGCCCAATACACTGATATAACGTGCAGCATATACTTATTAGACGCAATATGTTGCTAGGATAATATACATATTAGGATAATATGTAACTGTATGACAAGTCTCTATCAGCAACTACTATATCACTGATGTGAAACGTCCTCTTGTGTTACACACTACAGCTTATGATGCCTTTCCTATCTATAATACCAGTCAGACATTCCCAGAGATGATGTTGGGGTTTGTGATGGTTATCCCTGAGCGATGTTTGACGTCATTGGAAGTGCAGTAAAATCTAAGCTTCCCTTTTCAAACGGAGCACTTATCTGCATGGATACCTGAATAGAATACCATTAGCACCAACAATACAGGAGAAACAACAACCTGGTACCCTTGCACTTTATTTCTTCTCTGTACACACATAATTGAACAACAAAATTCATGTTTTTCTCTCTGAGATGATCAGTACCTGTATACATACGGTTAGCTAGCAAATATTGGACATAATCTCCTATTTAAGCTATATCAAATGTTGCAGACTTATGATTTGAATCTATTGGCAGGTGACGAAAATGCAACAAACTAGACCATTAACTCTCTAACCACCTCATTTAGGTTAATGGTGAATCTGACAGTTAAAGGATCAATAAAACACTCACCACGGATCTAGAATAGCACCTTGCTGGTTAACTGTCAAAATAGACCACACACAAATGCTGGCGGACTACTAATCCCTTAATTCCAGGTGGTTGAGCATCCAGACAATCATAGTCCACAAGCCGTGTCAGAGGTGACACCATACGACTGTGATGTCAGACTGCTGGGTGGTGACATCAGTCTATTTGTTGATGGCTGGAAATGGTTTCTCTTTCTATGCATACATGGAGAATATTTGAAAATAGGCTCTCGTTGGTTTTTAATTTGTGGATTTATTAAAAAGATAAACATGGTTCTTTTGGATCACTACATCAGTTATATATACAATACATTTAGTTTAATTATTGGTAAGAGCATACCATATATAAAATGATTGAACTTGTATTTTTAATAAATCAGTAAGTCATTAAAAAAAAAACTACAGATCTTATTTGCAAGCAGAGTCCACCAGCAAGCAGAGACTTTTCAAAGAGAGATTAAGCCAATCAATGATTGATAGACTTAACCCTCTTGACTGCCTAACGTCTGCCTTTTGTAACCTGGTGATACCTTGCAATTGCTGAAAGAGTTGAGCAATGAATCTTTGCCTTACTGCCCAATAATCTGCATGAAAGCAGTATGAAGCAGTTATCTTCTCGCTGTTCAGTTACATGAAGCTGTTTTTGGTCTCCCTTGACTCCAGTTAATATATAATGTAAATCAACTCGGTAAGCCTCGTCACCTTATACAAACAGTATTGATTTCTTGTCTCATTCCCCAAGTCGGTCATTCACACTTCGTGTAGGTCTTAATACTAAATCCCCAGTCTCCAACCCAAAAAATCATTAATGCAAATATTTCCAGAGAGATGTATTATATACAATTAACTCTTTTACATCCAGAGTTGACATGGGTAGACATGAGATGTTTGTAAAGGTTATTTTAGTTTACATGGTGATTGCTTCACTTTCATAACAGTTGTGCTACATACTATGAAAGGTCGGTGGTAACATTCTGTTTTAATTTTCAAAGTAGCGTTTTAAGGGTTACCATGGTTACTTTATTTGCTACAGACACAGAGACAGATCACCTCTTTAGGCCAACTGAGAAGTATTAGAATCACAGCAGCAGGTGGAGTACTAGAGTTTACCTGCCCCTCACATATAGCATCATCATATATATGATGAGCTAACATCAGACAAAATGAAGCTGTGATTTAAGCATGTTCTGCATACACTGTGTATAATGGGAGCATTCACTTAGCACATGAATGCAATGGATGAACACATTCAGCTATGTAATACTCTTCCAAATTTAAGAAACTACTGAATCTTTCCTAGAACAAACGAGCAGTATGTAGACATAAGAATATAAACATGAAATCTAAAATGTTCTACCACCCTGTCTGCTTGTATAATGTTGGGATTTATTAACAAAACAATGGACTGTGGGAACATTGACAACTGAGTTACAAAACTTGTAAGATACCTGGGTTAAAAAATCCTGAATTTGACTATTTCCCCTCACTCTGCCAGTTTGGTGTAAATGTGGTAATCTGGTTATCAGTTCACCACAATTCAGCTTTTGGGGAATAATCCCCTCCTGATGTTTTGCTGTAGAACTCAATTGACATCAAGTCTGTTTCCCTAGATCTTGGCCTAGGCAGAAATACAACACTGGAAATGCATTCCTGCAGCAATCACAATTCATTGAGCACCCTCTGCCTTATTTCATATGGCATATTAGTATGCCCTACCATTTTGTAACATGTTAATAATAAATACATGAAATTGGAGTAAGAACCTCACTTCTATTGAAACTTCACTCCTCTTACATTTCCATAGTGAATTCATCTTAAAGATGAATTCCTCTCTAAAAATTAAAATTGATTATATTAAAGGCTTCACCTAATACTTACTTTTTGTCCTGATCTAATGTGCTGGCACAAACAACTTGCCTATGAATCCTCAACATTTTCTGTGCTCATTCTTCTACTGCAGTCCCAACATCTTGTGTCTGGCTCACCTCCCTCTTTTCTCACTGTCTGCCTGCTCCCTCAATTTTCCTGCCATTTTTCCTACCTGTTCAAATTAGCCTTCACATTCTCATTCACTGTCATCTATCCTAAATATGTTCTGTCTCATTTCCCTCCCAATATACGTGTCTGACACAAAACACACCACTAACCGCATTACAAAACACGCAACTGACAACAGCTGGACTTTCTCAGTAAAGCAGTTACTTCTTAAAATGATTTCTCCCAGTTCTTTTTATTGGACAAATCTTTTGGCTATTTTTTGAATGGTACTTTGCAGAACTAATATTCAAATATAACATAAATTGCCTTTCATTTAGAAAAAATATTTTGGGGCAAAGTCCCTTGTTAATGTTCAGCAATAGAGTCAAGCAAATCATTATGTTTCTTTTAAACCATCAATATCATTAATCGATGCAACAACCTTGTCATTATTATGGTGAGAAAGAGAGACATCAGACATGGGTGGGAGAGAGAGAGACACCAGACATGGGAGGAGGAGAGAGACGCCAGACATGTAGGGGGAGGGGGAAAGAGAGAGACACCAGGCATGTGGTTGGGCTGGGGAGAAAGAGAGAGACGTCAGTAAACAGTGTGGTTTGTCTGCTGCAGATTATTAAATTGTGGTCACAATACACCCACTCGCTGAGCATCTGATTAAAGAAGAGTTGTTACTGGGGGAGAAAGGCTTTTACTTGCAGAATGATGCTTTCAAACGTTCCCTGGGAAAAACAGTGAATTTGCTTAATACATGTATATATTCCTCAGCACTCAGCAACAGCATACTGTGTATGTGTGCAGATTTAACAACACCATTAGACGGGAAACGGGTAACAGCTAAATATTTCTCTCCGTGAAGTGCAATTAACAACTTTCGAAAATTTGCCACAAGGATAATTGGTTTGTACTTGTGAGAGAGGGTGAAGAGTTCCAGCTTTGCATCACTGAAGCTGTATTGACTAATGTTTGTGAAATTACACTTTCCACTTAGGCCTTTTCAGTCATTTCCTGGCCACGTGTCAGGAAAATGCTGGAATCTCAGTGGTGCCGGCAAAAGTTTGTTGTTTAGAAAGTGACAAGCTGCCGAAAATACATGTTATCTGTAAATGGATGAAGCAAATGGAATGCAAGATAAATGAAGATAGTCAATAAGCTAAATAAGAACAAGCAAATGAAGGCTCAAATCCAGTCATATGAGTATCTTCTATGTTGCCCCATACTGGATGCTCAAATGATTTAAAGGGACAGCCTCATGCCAGCTTGACTCTCCAGCAACACAGATAAATGCCAGCAAACCACAGACAGAAACAGGCATCACCACAATTACACAAAAATATTTTTTTTTTTATTGTGATCCATAGTAACAGTTGGAGATAAATCCATTTGGAAAAAGAACCAAACGCTTGACATGTGCTTGATGAGCCTTGTCCAGAGTTTACAGGCATTTATCAGGCATTTATTAGGTTAATAAGCAAAAATTCAGGATTTGCCAACAGTCGATGTTATCTGTCAGGGGTGTCCAAACATTTTTCAAAGAGAGCCATATTTGATGAAGTGAACAAGCATGAGGGCTGACCATTTTGCCTGACATTCTTTGAACCATTAACATTAAATTCAAATTAATTTACACACACACACTATGCCTCCCTCATACACAGGGCCGGTGCCACCGTAAAGCTGCTCAGGCAGCCGCCTTAGGGCTCTGCAGCTGGGGAGATGATCTCCCCTCACCAGCCCTCTACACGGCCGCTGTGGAGCAGCCTGAGAGGGGGCGGATCTCACCGGGTGTGAGGTCCGCCCCCTCCCCTTAAAACAGAATGGTGTCTGCTTCGGGGAGCCAAGCAGCATGAGCTCTGTGTGACAGATCTCAGCAAAGTACTGCTTGCGCTCCTCGTGTTTAGAGCATTATCACTTCACACGGGGAGCGCGAGCAGTACTTACTGAGCTCTGTCACACAGTGCTCATGGTGCTCGGCTCACACAAGCAGACACCACTCTGCTTCAAGAGGAGGGAGCGGACAGGGGAGGGGGGAAAGAGAACAGGGGAGGGGGGGGAGAAAGAAAAAGAACAAGGGAGGGGGAGAAAGAAAGAGAACGGGGGGGGGAGAAAAAGAATAGGGGAGGGGGGAGAAAGAGAACAGGAGAGGGGGCGAAAGAGAACAGGAGAGGGGGAGAAAGAGAACAGGGGAGGGGGGAGAAAGAGAACAGGATAAGGGGGAAAAATAAAGAGAACAGGAGAGGGGGGAGAAAGAGAACAGGGGAGGGGGAGAAAGAGGAAAAATAGAACAGAAATGGGGTAGAGAACATAGGAGGGGGAGAGAACAGAAATGGGGAGAGGAAGAGGGGGATAGAACCGAGGAGAGGGAGAGAAGAGAGGAGGGGGAGAGGAAGAGGGGGAGAAAACAGGGGAGGGGGAGAAGGGGGAGAGGAAGAGGGGGAGAGAACAGAGGAGGGGCGAGAAAACAGAAATGGGGGAGAGGAAGATGGGGAGAGAACAGGCGAGGGGGAGAAAAAGGGGGAGAGAACAGAGGAGGGGGAGAGGAAGAAGGGGAGAGTACAGAGGAGGGGGAGAGAACAGAAATGGGGAGAGAAAGAGGGGGAGAGAACAGAGGAGGGGGAGAGGAAGAGGGGGAAAGAACAGCGGAGTGGGAGAGGAATAGGGGGAGAGAACAGAGAGGGGGAGAAAACAAAAATGGGGGAGAGGAAGAGGGGGAGAGAACAGGGGAGGGGGAGGAAGAGGGGGACAGAACAGAGGAGGGGGAGAGGAAGAGGGGGAGAGAACAGCGGAGTGGGAGAGGAATAGGGGGAGAGAATAGAGGAGGGGGAGAAAACAAAAATGGGGGAGAGGAAGAGGGGGAGAGAACAGGGGAGGGGGGAGGAAGAGGGGGACAGAACAGAGGAGGGGGAGAGGAAGAGGGGGAGAGTACAGAGGAGGGGGAGAGAACAGAAATGGGGAGAGGAAGAGGGGGAGAGAACAGAGGAGAGGGAGAGGAAGAGGGGGAGAGAACAGCGGAGTGGAAGAGGAATAGGGGGAGAGAACAGAGGAGGGGGAGAAAACAAAAATGGGGGAGAGGAAGAGGGGGAGAGAACAGGGGAGGGGGAGGAAGAGGGGGACAGAACAGAGGAGGGGGAGAGGAAGAGGGGGAGAGAACAGAGGAGGGGGAGAGGAAGAGGGGGGAGAGGAGGAGGGGGAGAGGAAGAGGGGGAGAGAACAGATGAGGGGTAGAAAACAGAAATGGGGGAGAGGAAGAAGGGGAGACAACAGAGATGGGGGGAGGGAAAGAGATATGGGGATAGGGAGGATAGATAAGGGATATGGGGAGAGTTATGGGATTGGGAGGGGGGGCACCAAAAAGCACTTTCACCTGTGTATCAAAAAATCCTTCCACAATTGTGTGTATGAGCAGGGCCTGCTCATACACACAATTACACTATACACACAATTACACTATTCCACCCTCACACACACACACTCTCTGCCACAAACACACTTACACTATGCCATCCTCATACATACATACACACACAGTGGGCTGAATTAAAAGCATTTTTTAATTTCATTAGTATTACAATGCCATTTAGCCTCAAGGACCTCCTATCCACAATGCAAAGTGGGAGAACCTGCTGTGTGCGCCGATAGTATACATCGTGGGAGGTCATGCGACCTATGTCACGTCACTTCCGCGTCACGTAGCTACAGACACCCGAGCCCGCGATTCACTGGGGCCACAACAGATAGATTATGCTAAATTACCTGTAGGGCAGTATTAAACCGGGACACAGGCCGCAATTGGCCCACGGGCCGGACTTTGGACATAACTGATAAATGTTATCAATTCAAAATGATATTTGTAATAAAATATCTATCCCCTTCTACTAGTCCTATACTATATGGATCAAGTTGCTCTTTTCCCTAGATACGCTTGTTCTGGATCACTCATTAGCAGTCACACCGCTACTGACATGCCAAAATCGCAGTACAAATAGGAGCCGGTGAAACACCAAAATACATCATGCCCTACATGGTTCACAAGACTGCTCAGTTCATTGGGAGCTATCACTCGGACTCATGGTGTCCAGAACATGCTTTAAACAGAGTGATCCTGTTGTTATACTGAAAAACAGCAGAGAGCAGTCAGGCAAATTCAGCCCTCTCCTGCTTCCTGTTCCTCATGCTCACCAGACCTTACTGCAACAGTGGGAAACACCTGTGAGGAGTGAAGCAAGCTCCTTATTTTTCATGTGTCAGCGTCTCGGGTGTGCATGTATCAACATGTGTGTGAACGCAAGTGTAGGTGAGTGTGTGTCAGTATGTGTGTATATGTGTTGCGGAGCTGCAATTTTATAATCCCAGGATCTCTGCTGGTAGAATGCAATAACCAAGTACAAAGCTGGAAGCAGGCAATATTCCCAAATCCTCCCAAGAACCAGACGAAACACAGTCTGAGAGTCAACTGCCACTTTATTCAAAAAGACTGATATTTAAAGCAGGTCACTCAACTGTCACTTTCTACTTCAAAATATACAACTTAGTCAGTTTTAATAGCAATGCTAACGAATGGGGAGGATTCGAACAGACATACACAGTACAGCATAAATTAAACATAGCCGGAGACGCCACACTATACCGGCGCGCAGTACACAACAGAAAATAGGCACAACCATTCTATCTTAGGCATTCCCAAGTGGCTAGGTTTGCCACAATGCTCCCCCAAAACCAAGCCGGCATACACAGTCTGATCCCAACGGATCGGCTTGGGGATGTCCGGGGGAGTGCTCACAGATCATTTCTCAAGTTCTGTCTGTCTGGACAACCCATCGGCGTTACCATTCTGTTTTCCAGGGCGATAATGGATCGTGAAATCAAACGGCTGCAGCGCCAAACTCCAGCGCAACAGCCGGGCATTGTCTCCTGACACCCTGTGTAGCCACACCAACGGGTTGTGATCTGTGAGCAAGGAGAATGGTTGTCCATACAAATAAGGTTGTAACTTTTTGAGGGCCCACACCACGGCCAGGCATTCCTTCTCGATGGCGGCGTAGCCTACTTCCCTTGGTAGTAATTTTCTGCTTAAGTAAGCTACGGGATGTTCTCCGCCATCAGCTCCCACTTGGCTCAGTACTGCCCCCAATCCAAACATGGAATCGTCTGTGTGAACAAGAAATCGTTTGGTTGGATCAGGGGCAGTTAACACAGGAGCCTTAGTTAATGCAGTTTTTAGTTCATGGAATGCCTGTTCACACTCTGGGGCCCAGTTGACCTGTCGTGGCAAGTTTTTCTTGGTCAAGTCCGTCAGGGGTTTGGCCAGGGCGCTGTAATTGGGCACAAATTTTCTGTAGTAACCAGCGGTACCAAGGAACGCCAATACTTGTGTCTTTGTCCTGGGGGTAGGCCACTGAGCTACTGCCTCTATCTTGGCCGGTTCGGGCCTCTGCTGTCCGCATCCTACCCTGTGACCCAGGTACTGCTATATCATCTAAGTACGCACAGGCGTACTCTTGGAACCCGTCCAGTAGCCGATCTACCATCCTCTGAAAGGTAGCCGGAGCGTTTTTCATCCCGAAAGGCATGACCCGAAATTGATACAGGCCAAACGGGGTGACAAACGCCGACTTGGGGATGGCCTCCTCGGCTAGTGGAATCTGCCAGTATCCCTTACCCAGATCAATGGTAGTGAGATACTGGCCTCTTGCCATCCTATCTAGCAGCTCGTCTATACGGGGCATCGGGTAGGCGTCAGACACTGTTTTGTCATTGAGCCTCCGGTAGTCTACACAAAACCGCATGGTGCCATCCTTCTTGGGTACTAGCACTACCGGTGATGCCCAGGGGCTATCTGAATGTTCGATAACCCCTAACTGCAACATTTCCTCAATTTCTTTCCTCATGTGCTCCCTTACTGCTTCAGGGATACGATACGGAGTCTGTCTCATAGGGAGCTGTCCTGGGGTCTCTACTCGGTGGGTAGCTAACAGAGTGTACCCTGGTAAATTGGAGAAGGTAGCACCTTTTGCCACAATCAACTCCTGTACCTGGGCACGCTCCTGGAGACTTAGCCGCTCCCCCAGCTGCACACCTGTAGCGTTTTCTGCAGAATCTTCCTTTTCTAACATGTCTGTCAAGGGCAGATTCTCATTATCCTCAGTGGCTGGGGCACAGATGGCTGCTACCTCCTCTATTCCCTGGTGATAGGGTTTGAGCATGTTCACATGGAGCATGCGTCGTTTCCCTACCCCAGAGCACGGGCCGATCACATAAGTGGTGTCACATCTCTGTTCTACCACTTGGTATGGGCCCTGCCAGGTGGCCTGTAGCTTGTCTGTGCGGACAGGTTTCAAAATTAGAACTTTCTGTCCCACCTGAAAGCTACGGTCTCTGGCTCCCCTATCGTACCACCGGCGCTGTCGCCGCTGAGCCGCCCGGAGGTTCTCCCATACGGTTTGGGTTAGAGCCTTCAAGTGGTCCCGGAACTCCAGCACGTAGGGCACAATGGGGACTCCATCTGCACTGCTCCCCCCCTCCCAATGTTCTCTAATTAAGTCTAGGGGTCCCCTCACCCTTCTCCCAAACAATAACTCAAACGGAGAGAAGCCGGTAGATTCCTGTGGCACTTCCCAGTACGCAAAAAGCAGATGGGGTAAAAACCTCTCCCAGTCTTTATGGGACTCCCCAAATGTCCTGAGCATCTGCTTCAAGGTACCGTTAAAGCGCTCACACAACCCATTGGACTGCGGGTGATAGGCAGAATTTACAATTGGCTTAATGCCACATAACTTCCATAGCTGGTGGGTCACTTCGGCTGTAAATTGGGTCCCCCTATCCGAAATTATCTCTTGGGGAAATCCCATCCTGGAAAATATCTTCATCATAGCTTCGGCTACCGTTTCTGCTTGTATATTGGAAAGGGCTATAGCCTCCGGGTACCGGGTGGCATAATCTACAATGGTCAGAATATACCGCTTGCCGGAAGGGCTAGGCTTGGACAGTGGTCCTACTATATCCACTGCTACTCTGCTAAAGGGTTCTTCAATAATGGGAAGGGGGCACAATTTTGCTTTGTGGCGGTCACCCCTTTTTCCCACTCTCTGACAAATGTCACATGTCTGACAATACTGTCTCACATCTCTAGATATACCTGGCCAGAAAAATGCATGTGTCAATCTGTACCTCGTTCTTGTCATCCCTAAATGCCCAGACAGCGGAATATCGTGGGCAATTCTAAGCAGTTCCTGCCGGTATTTCTGGGGCACTATAAGCTGCTTATTAGTCACATGTACAGACCCCCCTCCCACCCGCTCAGCAACACGATATAACAGATTTTCTCCCATACATACTGTTCTCCCTCTAAACCTGTCTGACCAGCTGTCGCCTTATCCTTATAAATTTGCAACGTGGGATCGTTTTTAACCTCTGCCTCAAAGTCAGTCGGGGTATCCCAGGAAACACGGGTTACACGGGGTACATTGTCTCTTACCTGAGCCTCAGAGTGTGTGGAAGATGAAGCCGTGGTGCGAGCCTGCTGACGGGTGGTCACTGGATATGCCTCATGGCGAGGACTTTGGGGCACAAAAGCGGAAGTCATTTGCCCCAGGTCATTCCCCAAAACAACATCAGCTGGTAACTTGTGCATGAGCCCCACCTCCACCATACCTTCCCCCGCACCCCAATTCAGATGTACCTTGGCAGTTGGTAGCCGGTACATGGCACCCCCTGCTACCCGGACTGCTACCGATCCCCCGGTATGTGCTGATCCTGACACCAAATGCGGGGCAACCAAAGTTAAGGTAGCGCCGGAATCACGTAGCCCCTGTACCTCTTTCCCTTCCAGAGTCACGGTCTGGCAATGTGGTTGTCGGTTGTCAGTAGCATGGATGGACATTACATCGTGCAAAACGCCCAGGGGTTCATCAGCCGACTCAAGCGGCACTCCTGGCAAAGTTGGCTCTGCATGATAATAATGAGCAGCTGCCCGCGGGGCCATATTCTGCCGGAGCTGATTCCAGTTCTTGCGGCTCCGGTTTTGGGTGCACTCCCGGGCCATGTGCCCCCATTGCTTACAGGCATGGCACTGGATGTTGGACCTGCCATTATAACGGGAGTGGGGAGGTTGTCCCACAAGTGCTGGTCTGGATGGTGCTGTCGCTGGGGCAGGAGTAATAACTGGAAACGGTTGCGGGTTGGGTTTTGCATACCCTCGGTTATTATTTTTATGATGCCTCCTAGCATCATAATGTTGGTCGGCCAATCGTGCCGCTTCGGTTAGGGTGTGAGGATTTCGGTCATTCACCCATTCTTGAGCCTCTGGTGCCAGGCCATTACAAAACTGCTCCAGTAGCAACATCTGGCGTAACTCTTCCATGGTGGTAGCTCTGCTGGATTGTATCCAGCCTTGTGAGGCTTGGTCAAGCTTGTGTGCCCACTCCGCATGTGAGTCTTTGTCCCCTTTTTTCAATTCTCGGAACTTGCGTCGGTATGCCTCTGGGGTAATGGCATACCTTTCTAATAGCGCCTGCTTTACCTTGTCATAATTCTTGCTGTCCTCTCTGGGTACAGCCCGGTAGGCGTCTGCTGCATGCCCAGACAGTTTGCTTGCCAACAAAGGTACCCACATAGCTTGCTCTACATCATGCAAGTCACACAATCTTTCAAAATCTTGCAAGAATCCATCTATTTCGTCTTTATCCTCTCAAAAAGTTTTAAATGCATGATGTGGTATTTTTGGCCTTCCCTGGCCCACAGTTGAAACAGCAGCGGTTTCTGCTTGAGGTGAGAAGGCTTGATTCCTTTGCGCCATCACGTACTCCTGTGCATCCGCCGAAATTATGGTCAAAATTTCTGGAGATACTGGAGCGGGCCAAAATGCCAATCTTGTCCTCATTTCTCGTTCAAATGGGGTCTCCTCCATGTTAGCTGGGGGTGTAGCACTACGAGCTCGGTCTCCTTCCATTAGCTCGGCAATAAGTCTTGCTTTAGGCTTATTGCTGGCTATCTTACCCCTGGCTTCCAACAGCTCCTTTAACGTTTGCCGTTTCAATATGGTGTAGTCCGTCCCCATTCACTTCTGCATCTGTATCAATTGCCTTCTGCTTTCCAGTAAGTCAATTCCAATTGTATAAACAGCGTTTTGGATCCCGCCGCTTGCCACCAATTGTTGCGGAGCTGCAATTTTATAATCCCAGGATCTCTGCTGGTAGAATGCAATAACCAAGTACAAAGCTGGAAGCAGGCAATATTCCCAAATCCTCCCAAGAACCAGACGAAACACAGTCTGAGAGTCAACTGCCACTTTATTCAAAAAGACTGATATTTAAAGCAGGTCACTCAACTGTCACTTTCTACTTCAAAATATACAACTTAGTCAGTTTTAATAGCAATGCTAACGAATGGGGAGGATTCGAACAGACATACACAGTACAGCATAAATTAAACATAGCCGGAGACGCCACACTATACCGGCGCGCAGTACACAACAGAAAATAGGCACAACCATTCTATCTTAGGCATTCCCAAGTGGCTAGGTTTGCCACAATAAGTATGTCTGTGTGTCAACATGTGTGTATGTGCCAGTATGTGTGTAGTGTCAGTATGTATGTGTGGTCAGTATGTGTCAGCATTTGAGCACGTGTGTGTGTGTCAGCATGTTTGGATATGTGTGTGTGTATGTATGTGTGTGTCAGCATGTTTGTGTATTTTTGGGATCGTGAATAATGTGCTTATGGATTATGACCCAAAAAGCATTCTCCTTTATGACGGTGACTTTCGGCACTGTCTGCAAAATGTGTCTGCTGACCGAAATGTTACTAGATTTAAATATAATTTGTCAAGTTCTGCTATATATACAGATTACTGAAAGTGATTTAGCTGGACATAGTAAGTTACTTCACAATATAATTTGGGAGTGAAGTGACTTTTGCACTTTGCCCCCATACACACATTTCAATATTTAAAAACAAAATAATGTTTATAAAAGTTAAGTTGTGGGGAAAGTATACAAGGATATAGATTTATACATAGAAAATATACATATATAGTAAACATTTTAGACTAATAACAGGTAAATTATTTTCTTAAGCAGTGAGGCATTGGGGTCTATTCACTAAAATGGTAGTAAATTGCAAAGAGGTCGACTTTCACTTTGAGACTAAATCAAATTTGACCTCCTGAAGGTATACAATAAATAAAACTTGGCTCATCCCAGTTAGCCACCCCTTGTCAAAGTCAAACTGGACCTCACATATTGCTATCGAGACCCATATAAAGCATTAAAAATTAGTATTCACTAAAAAACTTCAGATGTTGAGTTGGGAGGCTGAGTTTGACTTCTTTCAACCTACTTTAATGCCGGTGAGTCCCATTATTTTCTATAAGGGAAAAAATAACACTTACATTTTTTTTTCTAAGAAGAAAGTTTATCTCCTTTGATTTTTTCGAAGTCAAATTTAGCATCCGAGTTCAGAGGTCGAGTTGGGGTTATTCCATTTGGTTTGGGTGGTGTTTTTTAACCACTTTGGTTTTTCCACCATTCATTCTCTTTTCAATTTTGGACTCATATTCTGCCATTTGCCTTTATCCCTCTGGAATTGCACTTCTCCAAGACACTACAGATTCTGCAGACTGATCAGCAAAAGTGCATGGGCAGATGCATTGCATTTTGCATAAAACAGAAATAAAGTCAGTCTTTAATTGTAAAGTGCAATGATAGCCCTTTGCAGTCTCAGCGATTGAGCTCTTTTTGCATGCAGAGTGCCACTTATTCATCTAGAACATATGACTCAGAATATACACTTGGTCAGTAACTTGTATTTCTTGGTGGAAACCTGTGCATGACAAATAACATGAAGAGAAATGCCAGTTGTTTACAGTGGCATATTGGGCAGATTTTTTTGTATTTCCATTTACAATTCACCACAGTAAAGTATTTAATTATTAAACAATCTGTTATTAAATGTCTTAAGACACTATTTTGATATTGTGTGGTTCTGCTTATGCAGTGTTCTCTGTATGGTACATTCTGTTTTAATTTAATTACTGTATTGAGATTAACAAACTTCTGGTTTAGTGACTGACCATTTTTCCAAACAGACACACTCCTTTTTAGTTTGTTTGTATAGTACTTGAATCCCACTTTATCCCTCAGGATACTCACATCTCCAGGTTACTCCACCGACTTACACAGCTAAATGTGGTAACATCTTCCAGAGTCATGCTCCGGCATCCTTAATGTTGTTTTGTATGGTTTTACGCTCTTCCTTTTCAAATTTCACAGTGTTATTCAATCAATTATATTCTTACTTGCCCTCTTCATGTTAGTGTCTGTCTATCTTTACACATGAAAGTATACATAAATGCACCTAAATTGCCTTGACAAATTGCTTGTTATGAGTTTCCATCTTTTGTTTTACTTTTCAGTGGCAGGTGTAAGCTAAACAACATCAACGCTCGCATAGACATAAAGCAGATTTAATTAATAATGGCACTATTAATGGATCAGACAGTATTTCTATTTACTATATTTATCATGTGGAAATGATCCTTAATTATAGCAGTGGCGTTTTTCACAGGATGTAATCAACCAACTACGTTAATGCGGCATATGCCCATTACGTAATGGCTTCCATCACCAATACCAATGATTACTTATCTCTTACAACCACTTGTAAACCACTGATCCCTAGAACTTACATCCAACTCAATAAATAGCACAAATAGCAATAATTAAACAATCACAGGAACTAAATGGACTCTAGTTTATATCTTTTGTATGGTCAATGACTTGTATTCCTTAAAATGCTGCTGCTATGCAGAGATATTAGTATTTTTGAATACCGTATATTGATCAAGTCAGAAATCCATCATTTCTCCTAGTTGTTATTCAAGAATTCAATTTTTGCTTCTTGACAGTTTCCTGTGAATTTAGTCTCACATTGAAAAGTCGATCTGTAACTGTCAATATAATCAGACTGAGACACACATAATAATGTAATCACATGGCCTTTTTAGAATAAATTTGACACCTGCTCCAATGCTGTATCTGAAACCTGAATCCTAAGTCTATGTGAATAGACGTGATAAAAGTAATCCACTATCATTTCAGTACAAATATACTATCTTGTAAATCTGCTTGTTTTTCTCTTAATGAAAATTTAATTTCCGTTGTCCAATTCAGACTAAATAAAATACTCTGCCAATACAATTGTGACATGGCATATGCGTTCTCTAAATGAGCAAGACAAAAGGTTCAAATGCTACTGTACGTGGTAATCTCAACAGTGATTGCAAAATGGTTCACTGAAGGAGCCTGGTAAAAACTGAGCAGAGCTACAGATGAACAGCCAGTGAACATTCAGTCCCTGTTAAAGAATGCACAACTTGTCATATTCTCACTCACATAAGGAACAGCAGCCAACAACACACAGGGAACCCCAATAAAGTAATCTCAATACCTGTTAAAATATCATGACCAACGACTAACCCTACACACACCAAAAATGTATACATGTATATGCCAGCACTCACAGAGCTCATTAATTCATTCATTACATGCTGCACTGGCACCAAAGGCTAAGTAAATGTCCAGTAACCAACAAATGTTGACATCTGTTTTTTCCGTACTTTATCATGCATTCAGGCACTCAGACATTTTATAAGATAGTCCTGCCCTAATTAACAACCAACCTGGGAACCTTTAAGGATATCAAGGAAACCTGTGTAGTAAGAAAGATCTTGCGGACTGTATTTCTGGGAAGACTAGTCTAAAGCGGGTTCCCTGTATTACATATCTTTGACACAAGGACGCAGGGAAGTCATCTAATATAGATCAAAAGGGACAACTGCCCTGAGCCCAAGCACACTGGGGAGGCACACTACTTGAACCCTTTATTTCCTGCTTCTTTTGCTTCACATTCTCCCTTCGCCAGAGTGGATGACACTGGTTTACACTACAATATCCGTTATCAAAAACACAGGTGGCAGAGTTCAATGCATGAGATGGCATGTGTGACATTTTAGGCTAATAAGCTGAGTGTATAGTGGGGGTTTAACAAGTTTAATATATTTGCAGGTTACCTGGTAGTTGGTAGGTTGGCGAACCTACCAACTACCAGGGAGAAAGTTTTGGTGGAACACATGGCATGGAGCAGTGTTTGTTTGTGTAGTACAGTTGGATGATGTGAATTTAATTTCTACATTGTTGTAGGCAGTGTCCATTGGTGGCACATTCTATGTGAGAGAGACAGGGGTTTGAATGAGACTGGAATTTTTGTGACATATGTCAAGGTTTGGGTGACTTTTAAGGCTTAGGAATTGTTCGAAAAATAAACTCTGTGTGGATAATGCACTATATTCCTGAAACCTTTTATAGTGCAATATAGAGTGACTAGCAGGAATATTTCAATGCTTTCCATAGTGATTGCTCCACATCTATCAATAATGATTTGTACATACCAAATGCACTAGAAGGAGCATTGTTATTTCTCTACTTGTTTGTTTTTGTTGTACCTCCCACACAAGATGCACACTGTTTGTCCTTATACTGAAGATAAAAATCTAAATGGCACTGGCAGGTGTGTTTTACCAAGAAATGTAACATAACACTGCAAAGTGTTGGTAGGTTTATAAGAAGGGGCAATCGCGATTTTACTCCTTTTACAACTCCTGACAGTGTGGGAAAGGGACCTCCGCCAAACAGTGTTTGGTGGAGGTTCCCCGACACAAATCAGGTGCTTTTCAGTGCCTGATTGTTTATATATAGCCTGCGCCGTCGCATTGAGTGCCAACCAACCTAAATCTACGAAAACTCAGGCTCCCAAAATTTGCCAGTATTTGGCGCAAACTGTGTGTTTGCCATGTTTATACATCAGTGCTTTATTTACCGCGAGGCATCCTAAGCGGATGCCTAGGGCAGCAAATTTTGGGGGGCGCCCCCCAGCACTGAAAAAAAAATGTAAAAAAAATAAAAAACCCGGCCCTTTAAAAAAAAAAAAAAAAAGACCGCGCGTGCAGGCAGAGACGGAGGTGAGAGGGGATCGGAAGATCCCCCCTCACCATCGCTCTGCCTGCCAGGCTGCACGGGGAGCCGAACAGGCAGCACAGAGAAACCTCCGTGCTGCCTGTTCGGCTCCCCATGCAGTCTGACACGGAAGTGCCGACAGTCACGTGACGTATGACGTCAGCGCGCACAGTCACGTGACCTGTCGGCACAATCGCTGGGAAGCCGAACAGGCCACTAGCCACCAGGGAAAGGTAAGTGCTGATGGGAGTCAGAGTGTGTGTGATGGGAGACAGTGTGTGTGACTGAGTGTGATGGGAGTCAGAGTGTGTGTGATGGGAGACAGTGTGTGTGACTGAGTGTGATGGGAGTCAGAGTGTGTGTGATGGGAGACAGTGTGTGTGACTGAGTGTGATGGGAGTCAGAGTGTGTGTGATGGGAGACAGTGTGTGTGATGGGAGTCAGTGTGTGTGACTGAGTGTGATGGGAGTAGGAGTGTGTGTGTGATGGGAGTATGAGCTTGATGTGAGTCTGAATGTTATGTGTGATGTGGGGTCATGAAATGGAGGTGATGGGGCATGTCTTAGGTGTGTAACGTGGGTGTGCAGCTTTTGTAGGGGGGTGCCCTGATTTTGTCTGCCTAGGGCAGCACAAAATCAAGATACACCACTGTTATACATGCCCCAACAGTTATAATAAAACCTGTTTATGTCTGCTGCTGCCTCTCTGATTGGGTAGACAAATGTGCAGGCACATCTCACTGTATTCTTAAAGGTGTAAGTCATCACAAAATGTACTGGTAAAACAAAAAACTCAAAGAGAGGCACTACCACCAACAAAATGGTACTTTATTACACAGTGTGCAGCTGAAAGGGTTCCGACCAAAATGCACATATTAATTATGCTCAAATACCAAGGTCATAAAAGGCTCTGAGTATTAATAGGTTCAGATATAGTGTCCCTCTTATTAACAATGTTTCTTTACATCTTGTAAGACCTGGGAGGATTTGGTTTTACCCTCTTTGGGGAAGGATTATTGCCATTTATATTTTTTAGAATGTACCGTAATCAATTTTTACTGTTGCTCAACCCTTTCATAAATGTCTCTTCTATGAGGATTGCCAAAATAACTTGGTGCGGAATCATTTAAGAGTGAAAATGTCAACAGGGCCCCCATAAGGTCAGAAGGGAGATTTAAGTACTCCTGTCCGGCAAAAGCCTATTGTGTTGCAGGTAGACAGGTATTCTTGTGCACTTTTTAATAGACTTCCTCCCAATCTAGACTTTGTTATCTCTATAATGTTCTTTTATGGATGGAATCCTCGTAGGAAAGAAGACTGACAAATGTTTCTCTAAAGTTCTTTCAGTAACAATTTGTGCACACTACTCTAAGCACAAAATTAAAGGAAAGGGGTGGATGCTCCATTTATACTTTCTCCCGATGGAGCAAATGGGCGGATGCTCCCTTTACACGTACACCTGATGGAGGAAAGGGATGGATGCTTCCTTTACACTTTCTACCTTTGGAGGAAATTGGTGGATGCTCCCTTTAAATTTTCTCCCGATGGAGGAAAGAAGGAAAGGACAATGACTCTGGAGCAACAGACAGAAACTACCTAAGCTGTATGTTCCAGGGAAGTGCTGACTGGAGGTTTGGTGAGACCCGCTATTTCAATTTGTGCTGGGCGCTTGAACTTGCATTGGGTTTGTTTCCTATGCTTGCTCTTTAATGATCTGAATTCCCCTCTGCTGCTATGTTTTAACATGTATAACTTGGAGGAAAGACGTAATAGGGCGTATTTGATAGAAACATTTAGAAACATAAAGGGAATAAACACAGTAAAGGAGAAGGGTATATTTAAAAGAAGCAAAACTACCACAACAAGAGGACATAGTCTTCAATTAGAGGGGCAAATATTTTAAATTAATATCAACTATTACCTTATTGAGAGGGTAGTGGATGTATGGGTAATGGGGTACTAATTAATAATTCACAAATTACATGACTTGTGGCTAGTAACTTGGATTGGGAGTATAAAATTGGATACATTTTGTGAGGTATCTCATATACAGCTTTTAAAATGTGATCTCTTTCTATTTTCAGCTGCATATAATTTTATACAATAAATGTATGTTTTGTCTCTTTTTGTTATTTTATTTTTCATTCTGAAACTTATTTAAAACCGTATTTAACTATTTGGGAGCATCAGGGATCTTAGGGCTGTTATTTAATAAAGGCCCTTTATTGTGTTGTACTCTTCATCTATACTAGAACAAAAGAAAGAAACCAGTCCAGGTTCATTGACTTATGTCTTTATAAACTCATGACGTGACTGTATAAATTATCCTAGTTAGTGATAACTCAGTAAAATTGTCATGATGCAAAGCTTATCCTTTTCGTATGCCCCTTTTTCAAGCTCCAGTCCATCAAAGCCCTATTATTTCTGAACTGTAGTTCCAGTCAATACACAAAGTAGAAATCAGGTCAGATAATGGGCAGCTCAATATGACATAATATGCTTGGCATTCAGGGAGGATGGTTAAGATGTACTAACCTAGATAATACATAGTTAATCAAGAAGCAACTGCAAAATTAGCAAAAAAATTAGGTTTTGGATGCTCCCTGAGCCCCGGTGGAGATGCAGGTCCATCCAAGATGGCTGCCGACACTCTGGGAAACACATTCCCGCGAAGCTTCTCACCTGATCCCACAAGTCGACAGACTTCCTACCAAGCAAGACATGATGCAAATCATCCAGACAATGATCCAAATAAGAATTTAAACTTTGGACAAAAGGGGCCAAATATGGGAAGAACAGTCCCCGTGACTCCTTGACACTGTGGACACTTTGAATAAGCATATAAACACTCAAGAGTCAGAGTGACCGTGAACAGCAGAATGAAACCAAATTGAAAGCTAAAGATCATGGTTTATTAGAACTCATTTTGCAACGGGCACCAGCAGAATTAGTGGAAAATTATAGAATCTACCGTGCATGCAACGGATGACCTTCTTTCCCATCCCGCAATGACTTATGTTGCCTTCACTACCCTGTAGACCGAGACGCATTTCTATCAGTCTACAGATCTCAACCCCCTATGAAACTCAACAGCAAAGAACTCTCACTGTATGCTGATTTGTCCCGCATGACCTTGCAAGGCCAAAGTATTTTAAGCTTAGGTTACTGCGATTTTGAGAGGTGCCAAAATTGCCTATACTTGGGGTACCCCATTCACGTTGCATGTGAAAAAGGATAATAGAATTCACACTATCCATCACCCTTGAGAGCTACCTCCTTCCTCATTGTCCTATCACTCCCGAATATCAAATTTGTTGAATCTGATGACCTTCCAAGCCCAGCTACAAACCCCACCACCTGATCCAATGGTGACATCGAGGGATCTATAACTCTCTCTACACAGAAGGGTTCCTGGAAAATGTGATATGATTTTAAAGCAAGAATAATCTGATTTTTCTTTTTTTTCACACAAGCACTGGGGGAAACCTTTCACACCTATGTCATTTGCCTCTGACTAACATGCGGTAGGCTATGGAACGCTTTGCAGGCCTAGAGAACATATTTACTTTATTTGCCACAGCCAAATCTGTAACCCTCTGACAACAGCTTACAGCTATCACCTCCCTGTGTGGCGCTCGAACCACAGACAGGAGAAGACTTTCTGTTTCCACCCATGGCTTGTGTGCACAGCAACAGACTTGCAAACTGAATACAACCCACAGTGATCAGTTAGATGTGATACACGCACCTCCACAGTCTCCTTGTATATTTACTTATGCATGATGGCAGTATATGTAATCTACCATTTTGGGGTGTTTTGCTGCTTAAATGCTATATATAGCAATCCCAGACCTTGGAAGTTTGATGTTTAATGTTGATGTGCAGTTTTGCTTGGCAACTCATTGTTATACCGCCGTGACTGAGAGGGTAGTGGATGTATGGAATAGCCTTCCAGCAGAAGTGGTAGAGGTAAACACAGTCAAGGATTTTAAGCATGCGTGGGATAGACACAAGGCTATCCTAGCTATAAGACCGGGAACAGGGGACTAATAAAAGTAAAAATTGGGCAGACTAGATGGACAGAATGGTTCTTATCTGCCGACACTTTTTATGTTTCTATGTTTCTATGTGACCAGGGACACCATACCCTGCTGGGCACCCCAGCTAACCCAGACTTAGGTGGGTTATGGCAGTTCAGCCAAAAAAGGGAGGACATCAATGTTCTCCTCAAAACTTTACGTTTCTTCTTTTACTTCCCTTTCTTTTCTTTTTTCTTTTTTTTCACCTCTCCTGTTCTCACCCCCTCTACACTTTTCTTCTTCCTTCCACTTCTCTTCTTTATCTCTTTTCCAACTCTCTAGCCCTCTTCCCACTTTTATATTCTCTTGAATTGTTTGATGTTTCTATTATTGAGTACATTAATGTCGAGTGATTACAAGTGCCTCTGCGTAAGCTACTTTCAAATGAATTAACCTTTCTTACTGTGAACATATTTTTTATAAAAATAATTTACAAAAAAAGTGGAATCAGACAAGCATATTATTTTATTTGCCTTTAACTTTTCACCTTCAATTCCTTTTCAAACTGGGAAAATACTTTTATGTGGGTAAACAACAACTCTTTAAGACATGAGTCAGTCACAGTAGAGTATTCAGATTCTCACAGTTGTGAGAATATGTACCAATCAAATCCGCAGGGTCCTCAAAATGTGTGCAAAACATCAGTAAATTTCAAAAATTAGGGTATTTCATTAAATAATGTCAGAATAGCAATCACAATGTACATAATGACTTTCTAGACTGAGTAATATTACTTTTGTGTTTGTATGCACTTACTGCAGAGAGGTATGGTTTAGAAATGTTTTCTCTATTCAACATAGCTTCAACGCACTTATGTCAGTTTTAGGTTGGTTGAACATGTATCTGAAAAACCCAACTTTTGAGTCAACGAGTCTAATGTCAAGTTTCAAGTGATACTTGGCTACCTGATTTAACTAGTTTGACCTTGGGCTCTAATGTCAAGATTCCAGTAAATTGGTGTAATGTAACGATCGTCTGCAGTATTTTGTTTCTTTGCCATTAGATAAAGTGAACTTAAAGTAAACATTTATATCTCAATTTAATAAGGACTCATTGACCTGATTAAAATACAGCCTTTTCACTTGGAAAATATAGCTATAGTACAATATAAACCTTGTAGCAGGCATCAGCCATTTCCACATTATGATCTGGAATTGCACTTATCATTTTCCCGGTGGTGTTGGAATTATACACACAATGTGATGTAAACAAAAAAGCATCTAAAGAGTTGATTATTCTATAGAAACTTAAAGAAAAAACTTTCATCAGAAAAAGAGTACAATATAAATATTAAAACAGCAAGAAAGGGAACAAAATAACTTCACTTATTTAACAGACTACCAATGTGAATTTGTACATACCCCCTAAAAAAAACCTCAAACCAGAAATGTACTACTCACTTTGTATGTAGCAGTGTTACTGCTCCGAATATGTTACATATGTTAAGCCAAAACTTCGAACCCCCATCTACACTTCTTTCATTAATGGAAACGCACACAGATAGCATATTTATTATTACAAACATCAACGCTTGCAGAACCTAGTCATTTGTCTTTTAGAACACAAATATAAACCAGATATTTATATTTATTTATAGCATATAGCATATCCAAACTGCTTTGTGTGTCTTCTACATAGTAGGTGAGGTTAGGTCTCAACCTAATGAGAGTGTGCCTTGACGTAGTAGATGGGCTTCTTTAGGCTTTGGCCAATTCATATAACCAAAATAGTTACATTATGTTTATTATATAATTGTAGTCAACATTAATAGGGTGAGAAGCTCAGATTGTTTAAAATTTATTTTGCATTTACTGAATAAGGCTACATGCAAAATACATTTTTAAAAAATCTTAGCTTCTCACCCTATTAATCTTAATAACTCCACTAATTCTGATAAATACAAATTTCCATATAAACAATGTTGATTCTTAGCTACAACAAGAACTGCTACCGGCAGAGATATATGTGTGTTCCATGCTTTACATGTAAATGATGCTGATGAGCTGGCATTAAAAATAGGACAGTTGTAGTAATGACATGAAGATTTCACAGCATGCCAACATTGCAGATGTCCAAAATCCTGCAACCACATAAATTAAAGCAAGAGTAA
Source organism: Pelodytes ibericus (assembly GCA_036172795.1). NCBI lineage: Eukaryota > Metazoa > Chordata > Amphibia > Anura > Pelodytidae > Pelodytes > Pelodytes ibericus. Next base: position 102,037,029 of record CM069861.1, on the reverse strand, counting down.
CTCTCAAGCACATTTCTGCTTATTAACTGTATGTAAAGCAGATGGAACTTACAAGAACAATCATTATGAATGTACCAGTAAAATCAAACATGTTGACACTCCTAGTCTCAATTGATTCTCATGGCTCATTTATGGTCCTTCTTCAAACAGCTTAAGGTAATTTTAACGCCAAATGTCTACAGATGGGAAGCAAAACACAGCCATTCTGTTCTGGAACAGTAAGCAGCTCCAAGATATGACCTGAATAGCACAGCCAGTACATATACATAGACACGATGATCACATAGTGTCCGCTGTACTTAATTTAGGAAAACATTCTTTTGTAAGGAACATAGAATTTAGGGTTTGCATAGACTGATTAGATGTACCTGTCTACTGATCAAAACATTATCAAGTGAATTGATCAGAGGGAGGGGAAATCGTCACATCCAGCACAACTGGAGTCAGATCAAATCTATGTTTAATCATTGCCTGCTCGCATGTGCATGATGGCAAACAAGACAGATGTGAGAATGCCAAGTGGGTCAATCAATGTGACCAAGAAATTTGCAAACTCAACTGTGCTCAGCCAAGCTTCTCCTTGAAATTAGTGACGCATGAGAACTAGTTTACAAATACTGGTATTTAGTGTGAATGTTGAGTATTGTAAAGCAACAGGCTTGCTTTTGACATCTTGCAATGGCATAAAACAGAGAATAGATATTTATAATATCCTGTCACTTAGAACTAATGATCGGATAAATGTCTGCCATGTAGCATGTTCATTTGGAGTTTGGTCTATATATATATAGCTACAGAAAACATTATGTGCTCTGATTCAGTGTGTTCCGCACTGCATTAGCCATAGTGTTTTGACTAAAATGGCATTTTTTTAGAAACATGAATTGTTTTAGTTTTAGTCTAGTTTTCGTAGACTAAATAACAGTAGATTTTAGTCGAATAAATCTCCAGCAGTGAGGGAGTTAGTTTTAAATACTGTATTTGCTCGAATATAAGACGACCCTGACTATAAGACAACTCCCCAAACTGTATGTGCAGACATCCACTGGCTGCCCCAATCTCCCTGGTGGGTAGTGGGGGCAGCCAGTGGATGTCTGCACGATACACGCAGATGATTTGAGGTCTGATTATAAGACTAACCTCAAATATAAGACTTTTTCAGAGTTGACGAAAACTATGACTAAAATGTTTAGTCAGCAAAATTTACACGGCTTGGGACTCATATTAAAATGGCACTGAAGATTTGAAAAAAACTTTTACTTCTTTAGTAGAAGCAAAAATTAAAAATACTATGTAGACCAAAAGTGTATCTGTTTTTAGCTTTGCTTCTTAAGTACAGCATAGTTCATTTGGCTACAATTGCGGGCCCCGACAGTTTCAGAGCATGGCATTTGCTGCCATATCCGACCATCTTTCTCTGATGATGAGAGTAGTTTTGCGACCTAAACCATCTTTTTGCCGGCCACATATATACATTTTACATGCAGCCTAATGTGGTTCTTAGGGATTCCTTCCTTAATTAATTAAATTCTGTCTCGTAACATATGACTTCTCCATACACCAAAGCAGACCATGAAGGCCAGTAAAAATGGCTGAGGTGGCAAACATATTCTCTTTACATGTTTATATATTTAATCAATAGAGGGGACCTAGTTAGACGGCTATAGACTGCAGGACAAGCACAAGTGGAAAAAATATGTTTAGCGGCTCTAACCACCTGTGGTGTCGGATACGTCAGCATTACCATTAATTCATCAGGCACACAATTAAAGATATCCATACTCACGCATTAGTTTTATTAATAATATTGTGTTATCTTGGTAAACTCATAAGCCAGTTTGTGATCTAGGTCACATAAAGTGCGGTTACTGGGTTACTGTTACAGAGAACTGACGATGGAACCTAGAATCTCAAGATAATGCCATTTTTTGTGATTACTCCATTATATTTTCATATAGTAAGTAATCCTTGCAGAATAATAAAACAAAGACTCCTACTTGATTTCCTTTTTTCCTGATTTCTTGCAGCCTGTGTTGAAAATGCGTTTGCACAGCTGGCAATGCAACGAACAGAAAATGGCAAGAGAAATGAACATTGTGAAGTGCTTTTCCCCTGCTGAGATTACAAGCGTGCCATAGAATCCCCAAAATTTAGAAAGAAAATATGTCTTTTGATAAACACAGGAAAGATTAACTAACCACTTACATTATGCCAATTGAAATCTTAAACATGCCTTTTGAATCCTGAACCACCCAATCAACGAGCTGCTGTTTGCGCTTATTGTGAGCTGGTTTTAATTTAAATACAACGTCCCATGGTCCTTTGACATAGCTGTTGACGTAATGGTAACAAAAATGTAAAGACTTCTAGAATCTGGGACAACGTAAAGCACATCATTTAAATGTTGCTGCTAATTTATTTTCACTTCTACAAGGACCAGGCATTAATATGTTACGTCAGCAGGCATTTTACATTATGACTTTAAGAGTTTTGTTGGGTAGAAAGCAGGGCAGTGGGCGATAAGGCAGAGATATTCCCCTTAGGGAAACTCTAACAAATTGGGCAATCAAGTTAAAAGAACATGAATAGAGCTACCAGGAAGAGATTGATGTGGGTCGGGAAATAATAGCCCTCTAGGACACATTCTATCATGATGTCGGATGAATTTTGGTCTCTGCTCTATAATATAATAGTAATGGATTCTAGTTCAATAGGTTTATGGAAGCTTCATTATGTAAAATAGTTATGCAAAGAAAAAAATAAGTTAAAAGGGAAACTGAGGACAAGAAGGGATTTCATTAACCATTTGAGTGCTGGAAAGGAGAGAATATCTCGAGGCAACCATTAAGTAATTTGCATTTGGCATAGCTTAATGCACCAATATGACTGCTTCCAAAACAGTCATGAAAGAGGTTTGTAAATATTCAATATTGTGACATATTTCACACCTTAATTGTTAAACAATATTAAGCCCATGGCACACAATCAAATTTTTTGGAACATTTTGTTACCCATGTAAATCAACATTCAATATGCATATGGGAGAAAATAATATAGGATCCGGCTATGCATAGGTGTGAGAAAAGGATATGCACTGGTAGTCTAAGGATTGCTTTCTTGAACTTGTGTATTTAATAGTTCCTCCAAATGGCAGAAATGCTGCACAGATAATTGAAAAGTTAAGCAATAACCATTCAAGATATGACCTGTTACAAGTGTGGAGGTGGCCATCTTGGAACTGTTTAGTACATTTGAATCTTTCAAGCATTCTGAAGATGGCATTTACACACAGTGAATTAGCTCTGACTTATTTTCTCCTGCTTTTCATGCTTGGGTCTGAAGGGGAAATGTCTGATGATGCAATGTGCCCCTATGCACAAGCGAACGTGTGGCATAGGAAACTGATAACTGATTTCAAGATGATCAACACATGATGCAGAGGATGTTTCTCATGACAGAATGAATAAAAATAGAAAAAATAAAATAACAAATCCCTCAATTAACCCCTTAGTGACATGACTTTTTTGGCTTGTCCGACGCTTGGTGACATGGACTGTTTTAACATTTCTGAGGTGTTTGTGTTTTGCTGTAATTTATTTCTGTCTCATTTAGTGTACCCGCACAAACTATATATTGTTTTTATCGTTATAAGAAGGGCTTTCTTTTGATACCATTAGTTTGATAATAGCATATAATTTGATGTAAAAAAAATAATAAAATATGGCAAAAAAATTGAAAAAATACTTTTTTTATGACTTTTATTTGAAAAATCGTATACTCATGTACAAGAGACAACAAAAAAACACTGCTAAAAAGTTTCTAATATATGTCCTGAGTTCAGAAATAGCCCATGTTTTTATGTTTTTGTGCTTTTTTATTCATGTTACAGGGCCAGTACTATAAGTGGTGCAAAGCTATTTTAAAATCCTTTCTTTCAAAATTAGCGATAGTGACATTGTAACACTGATTTCTGTACTAAATCCATGAATGACCCCCAACATGTACATATTTTTGAAAACTAGACAACTCAGGGCATTTAACTTGGGGTATTTTGACACATTTCATGTAGCCATTTTACCACCAATCTATGCCAAAGTTTGCAGCAAAAAATCTTTTTTTTTAATTTTTCACATATATTGCAATTTAGGTAAACATTACCTTAAAATGTGAAGGGATATTTCCAAATAACACCTCAATATGTGTTCAGCAACATCTCCTGAGTACAGGGATACCACCCATGCATAGGTTTGTTGGTTTGTTTTGGGGCTAAAAGGCCACATTTAGGGGGTGCGCATTTTGGTTTTCCAACTTGGAATTCTGACATGCAGAAAACTTGTGCCCATGTCCCATTTGGGACATTTTTGAAGCCAGAAAGTGTATTCTACCCCACAAAACCATATATATTTTTAAACTAGACACCCTAGGGTATTTCAAATGGTAGTATTTTAACACTTTCCATGCACTAATTATACTACCAGCCTATGTCAATGTTTTGGGTAGTAATTTTTTTTCACATACATTGTACTTTGTGCATGAATTCACAGATCCTGTTATATGTCACTGCCAAACAACACCTCAATATGTGTTCAGCAACATCTCCTGAGTACAGGGATACCCCCCATGTATAGGTTGGTTAGGTTATTTGGGGGTTAAAAGGCCACATTTGAGAGGTGCGCTTTTTGGTTTTCCAACTTGGAATTCTGACGTGCAGAAAACCTGCTCCCATGTCCCATTTGGGACATTTTTGAAGCCAAAAAGTGTATTCTATCCCACAAAACCATATATTTTTGAAAACTAGACACCCTAGGGTATTTCAAATGGTAGTATTTTAACACTTTCCATGCACTAATTATACTACCAGCCTATGTCAATGTTATGGATAGTAATTTTTTTTCACATACATAGTACTTTGGGCATGAATTCACAGATCCTGTTATATGTCAGTGCCAAACAACACCTCAATATGTGTTCAGCAACATCTCCTGAGTACAGGGATACCACCCATGTATAGGTTGGTTAGGTTATTTGGGGGTTAAAAGGCCACATTTGAGAGGTGCGCTTTTTGGTTTTCCAACTTGGAATTCTGATGTGCAGAAAACCTGCGCCGATGTCCCATTTGGGACATTTTTGAAGCCAAAAAGTGTATTCTATCCCACAAAACCATATATTTTTGAAAACTAGACACCCTAGGGTATTTCAAATGGTAGTATTTTAACACTTTCCATGCACTAATTCTACCACCAGCCTATGTCAATGTTATGGATAGTAATTTGTTTTTCACATTCATTGTACATCGGGTATGAATTCATAGATCCTATTATGTGTCAGTGCCACAAAACACATTAATATGTGTTCAGCAACATCTCCTGAGTACAGGGATACCACCCATGTGTAGGTTAGTTAGATTTTTTGGGGGCTAAAAGGCCATGTTTAGGGGGGGTGCATTTCCAACTTGGAATTTTGACATGTAGTCAGCCTGCGCCCATGTTCCATTTGGGACACTTTTGAAGCCTGTCAAAGTATTTTACCCCATAAAACCATATATTTTGGAAAACTAGACATCCTAGGGTTTTTAAAATTGTGGTATTTTAACACTTTCCAAGTGCTAATTCTACCACCAACCTATGTCAAAGGGTTGGGATGTCATTTTTTCCCCACACACATTGTAGTTCAGGCAGGAATTTTCAGATTCTGGTATTTGCCACTGCCAACCAACACCTCAATATGTGTTCAGCAACATCTCCTGAGTACAGGGATACCCCCCATGCATAGGTTTGTTGGTTTGTATTGGGTCTAAAATTCCACATTTAGGGGGTGCGCAATTCCAACCTGGAATTTTGACATGTAGTCAGCCTGCGCCCATGTTCCATTTGGAACATTTTTGAAGCCGTCCAATGAATTTTACCCCATCAAACCATATATTTTTGGAAAATAGACATCCTAAGGTATTTCAAATGGTGGTATTTTAATACTGTATAGGTACTAATTCTACCACCAGCCTTTGTAAAAGTTTGTGGTAGTACTTTTTTGGGAGGTTTTTTTCCACATGCATTGTACTTCAGGCATGAATTCACAGATTCTGGTATATGTCACTGCCAAACAACAACCCAATATGTGTTCAGCAACATCTCCCGAGTACAGGGATAGCACCCATGCATAGGTTTGTTGGTTTGTTTTTGGCTAGAAGGCAACATTTGTGAGATGCGCATCTCAAAATTCCAACTTGGAATTTTGACATGTAGTCAACCTGCGTACGTGTCCTTTATGGGATATATCTTTGAAGCCAGCCAATGTAATTTACCCCCACCAAACCATATATTTTTTTATCGGTAGACCCCCATCACTACTTGTGGCAAGGGCTCAGCAGCCACCGATACATCGCTAGATGATGTATCAGAAAGCTGAATAGGGTCAAAATCGAACCCTGAGTCCGCGGCCTCAGAATCAGTGCGTAAGCAGTGATCTCGAGCAAAGAAGGGGTTAATAGCACCTTAGAAGAGCCTATCTAGTACTGTAATACATTACAGTACAAAGAAATTAATCCATAAAACAGTGCAGACAGAAAAACATACTGTTGCTGTGCAAGATTACTGCTTACACAGTGATGAATGGCAGGGAAGGGGTTAATACACAGTGAAAGACTTTCATAAAACCTGACAATTTTATAAAATGTTATTTTATATCACTAATACTGATCTGTCTCTTTCCGTCACAAAAATGTTAGTGAGGAGAGGGAGGCAGATCAATATTTGTGAATATTGATCCGACCAATTTTGATCTGACCAGGGCGAATGGTGAGCTTAATTGAGAAATCACCAAACCGCCTTTGCCACTAATTCGCTGTTACTGATCGCTATGCGCTCAGGCAGCTTAAAAAAAAAAAACTCAAATATTTTTACTTTACATGTAATCCCCTAGCGGGTATGTGTAAAAAAAAAAAAATATGCAGACAGATAAAAATTGCTTTGGCGTCAATATCATTGCGTAAGCAGTGATCGACGGCAAAGAAGGGGTTAATAACTCTTAGAAGAGCCTTTTTAGTACTGTAATAAATTACAGTACAAAAAAAATTAACCCCTAAAAAATGCACAAACGGCAAAAATAAATGCGCTGATGTGCACGATCACTGCTTATGCAAGATCAGTGGCAGGGAAGGGGTTAAACGCAGGGAATTGCTTTAATACATTTTTTTTTATTGATTTAATATTTGTGTGTTGTGTGTTTATTGTTTTTTTTTACTTTTAGAACTTTGATCTGTCTCTCTCCCTCACTAAAAAAATGTGAGGAGAGGGAGGCAGATCATAACTGGTCAGATCAATATAGGGTTAATATTGATCTGACCAGTCAGTGGGGATGTTCAGCAGAACATCCCCACTGCCTGTCAGTGTGCCTGGCAGTCACTGATTGCCTCTGTGAAGAGGCAATCGTGTGACAGCCAGAGAGCACAGGAAGCAGGTACTTCCTGCCTCCTGTGCTCTTGCCCTTAGTAGGGCAGCGCCATCTTGGTCACTCAGTGACCAAGATCGTGCATTTTTTTTTTGTGTTTCTGATTGCCTCGACTTGCGAGGCAATCAGAAACACTTTCTGAGCATAGGAAGCGAAAGATTCGCTTCCTATGCTCGTTTTTGAAATGCCCGCGTTTTAAAGGCACTGTGCCTTTAAAACCGGCATTTCGATCGCTCTCCGGAGCGATCGAAATGCCGACGGGCATTTTTTTTAGTATTGTACGATGCTTCCACACGGAAGCATCGTTACAATACCCTAAGAGCACTGAAAGCGGAAAAACTCCGCTTTCAGTGCTCGTTTTGACACAGGACGGACTAGGTCCGTCCTGTGTCACTAACGCTTCGCCACACAGGACGGACCTAGTCCGTCCTGTGTCGCGAAGGGGTTAATAATTGTTTAATAATAATTCCTCAATATAACTTCAGTGTAGCCATTTACATAGACTGATTCCTGATCAGTTTTTCTCTGGTTTCTGTGACGTCCCATGTATAGGACCAGAGTTTAGCTTCAGTTGTCCCGACACAGAAAGACTCGAGGATAACATCAGTCTGCACTACTTCCTAGCACTAATCTAAATTGATTTACCCTCCCGAGGCACTACAAACAAGGCTACACTCTAGGCAAGTGCCTAGCCTGATTACCTAATGTTCAGAATTTCCAGATAAAAATGTAAATCAATCAAAAATGTAACATTGTAACATAGTAATTTAGGTTGAAAAAAGACAAAAGTCCATCAAGTTCAACCCTAGATACCTATCATTCCAGCGTTTTGATCCAAAAGAAGGCAAAAACCCCTAAGGAAGCTATTTCGAATTTTGCCTCCTAGGGGGAAAAATTCCTTCTTGAGTCCAAAAGGGCAATCAGATTTCTCCTTCGATCGATAAGCTCTATTATTAATGCTTATTCTATTATTATTATTTCCCAGGGAAATAACATTTAACGTATTTGTTGCTTTGTTATTATTTTTCCCATAATGCATAACTTTACATTTGTCTATATTGCACCTCATTTGCCACTTTCTTGCCCAGTCCCCCACTCTGTCCAAATCTTCATGTAAAGAAAAAACATCAAGATTAGTCTTTATTACCTTACCTAATTTTGTGTCATCAGCAAACACTGAGACATCAGCACAACGTGGGAGATCATTAATAAACATATTAAAAAGAAGAGGTCCCAAAACAGACCCCTGAGGTACTCCGCTCAATACCCTGGTCCAATTTGAGGCTTTTCCATTTACAACAACCCTCTGTGTTCTATCTTTTAGCCAATTTTCTGAGCTCTTCATAGAATGTTAAGTTTGTTTGACAAGACCTGTCTTTCACAAAACCATGTTGACTTTTACTAATTATATTCTGGTTCAAGATGTATTCTTAAGTGTACACCTTTAGCAATCTTTCAAATAATTTCCCCACTACAGATGTCAAGCTCACTGGCCTATAATTACCAGGCAGAGATTTTGATCCCTTTTTAAATATTGGAATGACATTCTGTTTTCACCAGTCTGTTGGCACTATACCTGAACTGAAAGAATCCCTAAAGATCATAAATATTGGTCTGGCCAGAATTATGCTTAACTCTATAAGGACCCTTGGGTGTATACAATCTAGCCCTAGGGCCTTGTCTATCTTAACAGAGTTTAATTGCTTAAACACTTTTTCCTGTGTCAGCCAATCCCATGTTTGCGGTGACTGTTCCGTAACTTCTGGTAGCAGGTGCTCATCCATCCAAGTATTTAAAATGTCTGCTTTCTCTCTGTCCTCACTTACCAAATTTCCCATTTGGGATAACAAGGGCCCAACATTTTCCCTCTTTAGCTTTTTTCCATTTATATACTTATAAAACATTTTGTGGTTAGTTTTACTCTCCTTAGCAATTCTTTTCTCCTTTTCCAATTTAGCCATTTTAATTGCCTTTTTGCAGGCTTTGTTGGCATCTTTGTATTTTATAAATGATAATGCTTATCCCTTGCTTTTATAATGTTTGAATGCCATTTTCTTGTTTTGCATTTCCTGTTTCAAGTTACCGGTCAGCCACATTGGTTTTGATTTGTGTCTTTTGTATCTGTTTCCCAAAGGTATATATTGGGATGTGGACTTTTGTAATGTGTGCTTAAAGGCATTCCACTTGTCTTCTGTGTTTAGTCCAGAAAACAATGGTTCCCAGTCTAAATGTTCAATTGATTCCCTTAGTCCATCAAAGTTGGCCCTTCTAAAATTAAGTGTTTTGGTTGCGTAGTTACCAATTTGCTTTTTTGCATTAATCTCAAACGAATTTTTTGCCCAAGTGTTCTCTTACTTTGATGTTTGAGATAAGCTGCTCATTGTTTGTTATTACTAAATCCAGACAGGCATCCATTCTAGTTGGGGTGTCTACTAATTGTGCCATAAATTTGTTATTAAGCAGGTTCAGAAACTTTTATTTTTTTTTTATAAATCTGTAACATGTTTGTATTTCCGAAGACTGTTCAGGTTTCTTGGTTTAGCACCCCACCCCTCCCAAAGAGTTCCATGAATGGCAAGGGAAAGACACTAGGACAGATGCAATTCCCCCTGGTCCATTTGTTTAAAGGGGTCCATAACAGACACTCTGGACAGTATCACAGCCACAGTTTGCCATTTTACTCCAGCTGTTGTGGAGTAAAATTATTGGTCTATTGTTTCTGCACCTGGTCCTCTAATCAGGGTTGGGCACGAACATTGCTCATGGTGGACAATCACTAGAGTTCTATGAACCTTTCCAGACTTTGCTATGGACACTGGGGGACTCATACTTTGCATATCCCTGCCCTTAGTTTAGTTTAGTGAGTACTCACCAATAGTGAATGGAGTAGTGGTTATGGCCATTTCGTGTGACTCATATCCACTATAACATCTGTATCCTGTGTATTGTTTATGGTTTTTTTTTTTGTAATTTCTGCAATATCCATTGTTATATGTGCTTGCTTAGGGTAAAGCTTTCCCTCTCTGCATTTATTTTGTATTTTGATTAAATGAATTATTCTAAGATTGACTTGATTTTTTACTTGACTGCTCTTTTAAGTGCTCATAATATGTATGTTATTTACAGCCACTGTTATGTAAAAGCGGGAAAAAAAGAGACCACATTGAAAATCTGCTGAAATGTTTTCTCATTGTTATAAAAATATTTCATAAGACAGTGAGGATTATGTAGATAAGCAGAGCACATACCAAATACCCTCGCTATTATTGTGTGTGCCATTGAATAATGCCAACTCATGACAAAATTCAGTAGATTGCACTATATCTGCCAGTCCCACACTTCAATTGGAAATTCATGTTCTCTGTTCAGTGTAATTGAGTATAATTAAACAGGCTCTAAAGCTAAAGTATCAGATAGTAGCATTGTTTGGAAGTAGGCCAAATTATAAATGTCCACCTACCAATTTACATTAGTTCTATATATGGGTCCTCATAAAAATGTACTATGCCCACTAATTGTGCAGCTGCCTTAAAATTAGACACGTTTCTGATGGATCTAATTATGCTTGAAACCGCAAAGCCACTTAATTTTTGTTTTATAACTCATAATTTCATGTAGCCTCATTCTGAACACGGAATATAGGCCAAGTAACATAGTAGACAAGAATATGGAAATTATAGAGTGATAGAAAACTGATAAACTAAATGATGAATTTAGCCTAAACTTGAGTAAATTGCAATTATCTGTTAGAATATGGCTGGTAATTATATTGCAGCACAATACACTCCGGTATATTGATTTCTGCAAGTCTAAAATAGAAAAGGGTTATTTAAAAAGGTTGATGGTATCAAGAGCATTGACGTATTACCTGATAAAATCATGGATTTTAATGTTTACATAGATAAACATGAAAGAAAGGCTCAGACATTGCATAATTCAATAGACCTGTCCATTATGGATCCTGACTTCCTTATTGAGAAGGCTGTGGTGAATCACACATTACTGTACAATATTAACAGACAAAGGTTTTTTATTAAAAGGAAATGTATTAAAGATAAAGTTTACAAATGCATTCCCGTGATTACACAAAGGTGCTTAATGTTATCTTCAAAGCTTATAGTTGTATTTATAAGTGGGGGACAGTTTATTATATCTTCTCTATAAAAAAAGACATAAACTTACTTTTAAATGGTTGTGTTATGCAATAATGCATTTTAGATACCCTTGATATTGTTCACATAATATCAAAAACAGCTTTTTTAGTATAGATCTAATGTCAATTTTATACACACTTTGTAATCAAAGAATATCATGGTAATAGTAACAGAGCTGGACTAAGAATAAAATCAGCTCTGGAAATGTTTTGACTCCAGCCCAATATTGCATGGCATATGTAGGTGGGAAAAAATAATGAAATAAAAACAGATACATTCGTGCTGCATGGTATACTACATTGAAAAAGTAAAGACACAGGCATTAGTAAACCTTATCATCCAGGAATATTGCTTCTTAACAAAAATGGGGAAACAAGAATGAGTAGTTGTTGATATAAGGTCAGACTTCATATTAGGTGGGTAAAAAGGCACCATAAAGTATCTGAAGAAGGAGACTCTACCTGTGACAAGTAACCCTGTTAAAATGTTGTATGTATCCTGCTTCAAGAATGAGCTGCAACACAGCACCATCTTTTCCCCATGCTCCTTCATAAAATAAAAGACAAAAGGTTTGGGAAGATGAGCTGCAAGATAAGAACATCCCTCTAAAGTGGCCAAAGGCACTCAGCCAGATGATATCACTGTCCCAGCATTCACTATGTTTTTACGTAGCTGTATTTATTAGTCCCGTTCTGTAGATGTAACACAATATTGCAGAATCTTAAAATACCTTTTTAGTGGATGTAGTGAACACAGTTTATTATTTATGGTCTCATTCATTAGATATCACGCAACACAGGTTATTAAGCTGAGTGCCATTTTGAAAATATACCACTAGGAGGGAGTAGTAAGCACCTTCTTTCGATAATTTCCTTTGGCTGTGTTTTTTTTTGCCATGTGGCCAACATGGCTGTTCGACTCCTCCCCATGATATGGCACACAGGGTTTAATTAACGAGAGTGATTTGCAGTGAATACAACAAGAACGCATTGTTAAAAGAATTCAAAGTAGAACCAAAGCCAAGAACTTGCTTATCTGTGGACAGTAGCGTTTGTGTTATTGGGTTACCACAAAGCACATAGTGGTCCCTAGCCTATCTGATTTGGATCAAAGCAAACTTTGCTTTATTGTCTATCTACTCCTTCCAGATTGATCAACTAATGCGCTCTGCCCTAGAAGTAATTCACACCGGAGACAAAGTTTCTGATCAGTGAAAAACCTGAGGCAAACCTTTATTTTCCAGAGTGGGGGATTCCTTTTAAAGCAGGAATACGTCACAGTACAGTCATAGTTTAAAGATACAATATACGTTCAACAATTGGCTAAAAGTTGGAGGGTCTTCTTTTAAGCCCACCCTACAGAATGTGATGTCATCTTTATAGAGTTCTCCCATTCCAGCTCCATCTTGGTTACACGATGGGAGGGGTTAGTACCGGAAGTTGGTCTTTATAAGAACGTGTTACATGAGACTTGCTCCTTAGCAGGGGGGAAGGGGTAGCTTGGATGGGAGGAGTTTCCATAGGAAGTAGCTTATTTGAACACATGTGTAAAAGATTAAACAGACAAAGGAATGCAATGCTTATACATAAGCATCTGTAAGAAATTATGACCTTTTTAGGGAAGTGTGCCAAATAAGACATAAACACAAATATATAATAGTAAAAGAGACATTGTATCCACAACAGTCCCCCCTATAAAATGGCTCTGTTTACTAACAGCCACTATCTCTAACACTAATACTGTCCCTATAGAAAAATAACAAAAGGCTATCTTGCACATCTGTCTGAACAGGCCTCGAACGCTTCACTGCGCGGGTGGCCCATAGCAGCTTGTCCACTACTTCTCCCGCGACAGACTTTTGCCCGTAGAGACAGACGCTATCCCTGAATGCCCTTAAGAGGAAGTAGCTGTTGATTTAGTGCGGTGGCACTGTAAGGGTGAATGTGGTGTTTCATAGTCTATGTCGTCAATCTCTTGATGAAGGAAGGTCGGGGTGGTTTGATCGATTGTCTGATCAACTGTCTTTTGTAGGCATTTCCTAAGACAGGGTAACACACAACAAACAAGAAGAGCAAGGATTATTATCATTATTAAAATGGCAACACCTATTTGGGCTAGAGCACCTTGCCATCCTGACATCCATCCAAACCATTTTTCCCATGGATCCATGGCCCCAGAATTCCGTTTCAGTTCATTGGACAAACTCTTTAACTTTTCTATTGCCAATGTTACCTTACCATTAGGGCCTGTATTATCTGGGATATAGGTACAGCATGTCATGGTGTCTGGGAGTATTTTACATACTCCCCCTTTCTCTGCCAGAATCATATCTAAGGCCATTCTATTCTGGAAGGTCATCTGCGAAGTTGCTTGTAATTGTTCCGCCAAACCCTGGAGGGCATCTCTGGTATAATTCACAAACCGTTGCTGATTATAATATATGTAATTGATCCAATTTACATTTTTATTGGCCGTAATAATTGGGAAAATAGATTCAAACCCTGCGGACACTTCATCCCTTGCTTTGAATTCATTCGGCACCCCCCTTGGCACTCCTATGGCATCTATATAGATATGGGGATCAAAACTGCCTTTTACAGGAGTATCTCTCTTTATTCTAGAATATGGGTGTTACGTACCTGGGGTATCTTGGTGTCCGTCAGAGATTATGTGTATAGGCATAATTACCTTAGCTAGAGCACATTCTCCCCACCATACACCTTCCAATCTAGTTCTAATCTGCATATCCCCACAAATCCAATATATGTCTCCAAGGGATCTTACGTGTTGCTGGATTAGGGCGGCTGGAATTGGGCTATATGTGGCATAGTACTTACCAGTGAAATTACCAAAGAATTGGCCTACCCCATCATATATACCATAACAAGTGTAGTTTCCTGGATATATGGTGATACCTTTATCTGGCTTAACATTTTTAAGGATAATTGGGTATTCCTTTGTCCATGATTCACATTCCGTCTGGTCAGTTTTAATTGCAGTATAGAGACTTAGGAAACACATCTCTATCTCCGGAGGTATGTTCAAAGGGACAGTACCTAAGTGAGGCCTCGCTCCTCCACAGACATAGCAGTTACATCTGTTGTGTTTGTTAGCATTATATCTCATCCACTCAAGCCATAAGTTAGTATCAAAGAAACCTGTCTCCACAGCCATAGTGTCCTCATACGTGGGGTTAGCTATAGCTATCATGTCTCTTAAAGTTTTAATGTGTGGCTTAAGAGGATTAATAGTCATGTGCGCGGCATCTACCCATTCAGGTGAGTCATACACGTCCCGTAAGTAAAAGGTCCCCTGTTTACTGTATGAACCTCCTCCCTTCCAGTACATTCCCATTACATATTGCCCAGCATCCCCAGGACTGGGATGTTCTATGTTCAAAGCTAATTATATAGGTGTCGCTCCCCCTGGTTTCCTGAACGTCATTCTTTTCAGTAAGGACTCCCCATTTTTATCTAATCTGTCTAAGGCACTTTGTGGTCTATAGCCCCAGGCAGGTCCTGTATTCCAACCTGCTGCCTTCCACGAACTACACTCATATCCCCAATAGTCATCAGTCACACATATGTATGGGTCCTTCATGTTAGGTATATCTTTGTACATTGTTGACGACAATGACCATGGAAATGATCAATTTACGACATCACAATAATCAAACGTAAATGTGGCTACCCGTGTACTAGAAGAATTGTACCAAAATGTGTAAACATGATTGTCCTTGGTTATAGCAACTTGTTGGGCTTTTATCAGACCTAGCAGCAAGAAAAAATACACAAAATAATTCATGTTATAACAGAATCTGCTTCCTCTGGAGTTGTAACCTTCTTGCAATGTGAAGCGTGTATCCAAGTGCTCTTTCCGGCCAATTTAACTGAGTTAGCTGTGGTTAGAAGAACTTGGAACGGACCATCATATCTGGGTTCAAGGGTATGTTTTCTCAGGAACTTCTTAACCAGAACCCAATCACCAGGAAGCAACCTGTATGTGCCTGTATCAGACTTTGGATCGGACACTCTTCTGTCCACTTCACTTGATTGACATGCAGCATCCTTGATAGCTTATGATTGCCACACTTTTCATCCGAATTCCGTCTTCCATGAGTTTTTACTTTCAATATGGCCAC
Organism: Pelodytes ibericus; assembly: GCA_036172795.1. Classification (NCBI taxonomy): domain Eukaryota; kingdom Metazoa; phylum Chordata; class Amphibia; order Anura; family Pelodytidae; genus Pelodytes; species Pelodytes ibericus. Next base: position 102,021,288 of record CM069861.1, on the reverse strand, counting down.
TTCTTCAGGTCCTCGATAGCTGTACCAATGGTGTGGTACTCCCCCCTTGGGAAGAGGCAGAAGAGTGGCAGGATTCAAAGTGTATCTGAGTAGTAAGGAGACATTATCGGGTAACAATAAAGTTTTGAAGACGAAGATGTCTCTGTGTAGAGAGATGTTGAGGCTGAATTGCAGGGTTATATAAAGAAAACATTAAAGGATTAGATTTCTTGTGCTGGGGCAATTGGATCGACTCTAGGCCTTTAGCAACCAGGAGGAGAGTATCCAGGGGAATAATCCTGTACTCGGGCCGGGATAGGATTAGGCCTTTCCTTACAGGTTCTTTAAGGCCTGCAACGAAAGCAGCTGCTAGCATCTGGGTGTGGGCCTTACTACATGTATTGAAACCCAGATCAGAGAAGGTTTGAGTTAACCTAGAATTAAATCTTTCAACCGTTTCTGATTTGTCCTGAACAATATCATTAATCGAAGTAGCCTGATCAGCCAATTTATCTTGAGCCCATGCATGGAGCTGTTCACAAAATGTGATACCAGACTCAAAATCTGTGTCAGTAGTGAGACGGGCATCATCAAAGCTCTTTTCCATTATGGGCCAGTAGGCATCCCCTGCTTTAATCTCACACAGACTAAACAAATCGCGCCATGCAGCAGAGTATGTTTTACGGATCTGAACAATCCGTCTGTAAAAGGGCATGGGCTGTTTCTCTGGGTCTGGAAGTGAATTCACCAGGGTTGCAGCTTGGGATGGATTAAAGGTAACATACATCACAGGGGCTCCCCCCATACCCTGCTGGGTTCTGCCAGGACCTGCTAGGGGCATACAAGGGAGATTATTTGATGGCTGTCCCTCCTGGATATTACCATCATTGTGGAAACCGGCTAATTCAGAGCGAATGGAACCTGGAACTGCTGACTCAAGGGGAGGAACTGCATTATTAAACTGGGGCGAAGCAAAGTGTGAGGTATTGGGATAATGGCCTGATGCAAAGGGGGATGAGGAAGGAAGACAGGCTGCTGCAGCAGGAACAGTTGAACCAACAGTCATAATAGGGAAAGATACACTGGGGGCAGCCATGATAGGGGCAGGACTAGAAGAAGAGATAGGGGTGAGGGAGGAAGTGACCATCATGGAAGGGATGGGTGTGGCAGATACAGGAAATTGTGGCAATGAATGGGCAGAAGTGGAAGGAGCTAAAGGAGAGGTAAGGGCGGAAGTGACAGGGAGAGGTGGAAGGAATTGGGCGGGGACAGAAGAAACTGGAGCTGAAAGAGAGGGTGTATCCACAGAGACAGGCAAGAGAGAAGAATGCAAGGCAACAGGAAGGGAAGGCGTGACTGGGGTTTGAAGTGGAGAAGGAATGGGGGCTGGGAAATAATAGGATCCGTCTGTCCCAAGGACAAGGGGGTAGGAACTGGAGAGGGTGTGCTCACAGGTGTGGGCTGAGTGGGGGCTCTAGAGGTAGCCATCTTCCCTTTGTGCCAGGCTCCATCATAAGGAGGGGGATGGGAAATGTTTGTAACAGTTCTAACAAAATCATCTCTCTCATGATATACAAAGATTCTCCGCCCCTTTACCTCTATTTCCTCCTCAATCCAGCCCTCCTTCTTAATCCCTTTAGCCACTTTATACCACGCATCTGCAGCTTTCATTAATCCATTATCCAACAATATCCCATTCATATCATGTAAAAGTTTCCCCCACTCCTCTGCCTGCAGTCTGCCCTGAGGAGACATAGTAATTCCACAAATCTTAACAATTTTATCTAATTTTCCTACAGCTAATTTCCCAGCTCTTTCCCTCACAAGATCACAGGCCAACCGACCTTGGAAGGAGCTAACATTTGATTGACCCATGTGCACACTGTAATATTACTGGGAAAAGTAACTAGAAAAGAAATGCAAACTATTCCTGAACAAACCGAAACCTGTAAACTATAAATTCAAGACCAAGGAAAATGGAATAGAAACTTACAAGGAAACCGATTACAGGAATTAGAAACAAAAGAATCAAACCGTGCACACACAAAACAAACAAATTACTACTGCTTAAACACCAAGAAAGAAGGAGGGGTGAACAGCAGTGAGGGGGAGAAGGACAGTTTTCGGCCAACACAAAGGATTTTTAACCATGTGACTGCTGTAGCACAGCTCACCTAAAGACAAAAGATAGAATAGGAGAGCAACAAGACATAGACTTATAGTTCACAATGAACATATATGGTACCCAAAAACAAAACATATACAGACAAATACACAATACACAGCTGTAATTAAATTACAAACACCTTAAACTAAATGCCGGCTAATAGTAAAATACTCAGGTCACACACGCACTCAATTTCACATACAACATCTGCCGATGCCTGTTTGTATTTCTGTTTACCAACAAAAACCGCTCAAGTTTCTTAACCAAGCAGAGCAAAGAACGCCGAAAACACCCAAACTAAAGTTTGAGCAAAATAAAAAACCACTCAAACTTATTTTCTTAAGAAGAGCCAATAATGCCGAAAACACCCAAACTAAAGTTTGAGCAAAATAAAAAACCACTCAAACTTATTTTCTTAAGAAGAGCCAATAATGGCGAAAACACCCAAACTAAAGTTTGAGCAAAATAAAAAACCACTCAAACTTATTTTCTTAAGAAGAGCCAATAAACCACTCAAACTTCTATTCCCGAAGTGAGCTAAATAACACCATTAAAATCTCAACCGAGTTTTTTCCTTAATGGTAAGCAAGTATTACAACAGATTCTCAGGCAAGCAGACAAAAAACACACACTCAGGGATGACTAAGGCAGTAGATAGACAATTTACAGGTTCTATTCAAATAAAGGGGATATTTGGGCAAACTATATACCTGTTCAGTAGTTATCCACGAGAAGCCGGGCGCAGACACGGATTGCAGGCCAAGTCCAGAGACAGGAAAATATATAGGTAATTTACCATATGCAGAGGTGATCAGGCTCCTTTGTTTCCAGTCTCTGGGGGTCTCCTCTCCGGTCCTCAATGCGGCTTCCGTAGCAACAGAACCCAAATGTCCCTGTTCGGGCGCCAACTGATTTGGATCAAAGCAAACTTTGCTTTATTGTCTATCTACTCCTTCTAGATTGATCAACTAATGCGCTCTCCCCTGGAAGTAATTCACACCGGAGACAAAGTTTCAGATCAGTGAAAAACCTGAGGCAATCCTTTATTTTCCAGAGTGGGGCATTCCTTTTAAAGCAGGAATACGTCACAGTACAGTCATAGTTTAAAGATACAATATACGTTCAACAATTGGCTAAAAGTTGGAGGGTCTTCTTTTAAGCCCACCCTACAGAATGTGATGTCATCTTTATAGAGTTCTCTCACCACATTCCAGCTCCATCTTGGTTACACGATGGGAGGGGTTAGTACCGGAAGTTGGTCTTTATAAGAATGTGTTACATGAGACTTGCTCCTTAGCAGGGGGGAAGGGGTAGCTTGGATGGGAGGAGTTTCCATAGGAAGTAGCTTATTTGAACACATGTGTAAAAGATTAAACAGACAAAGGAATGCAATGCTTATACATAAGCATCTGTAAGAAATTATGACCTTTTTAGGGAAGTGTGCCAAATAAGACATAAACACAAATATATAATAGTAAAAGAGACATTGTATCCACAACATATCACCCTAAAGCCTCTAAGTTGAGTGGTGCAAAGAATTTTCAGTAGCGCTCATTCGAGTACTGTCCCCAATAGTGATAGATTGCTGATGGGAATGGGTTTGCTGCCATTTGTCCTTTGTACAGTATTGCCCACAAAGATTCTAGTGTGGGATGTTGGGTTGCATAGACTGTTAGAGTGTGAAACAGGTTTTAGGGTGTGGTGAGTGTTTGTGAGTGACTGAAGTGAAAGTCATCTTGTCTGATTGACCTGGAAAATGTATGGTGAATGCATGTGAGTATGTGGATAGTACCAATGTCAGTAGGTGGAAGTAGTGAGCTGTGTGTGGGTATTGTGTTGGGGGAGATAGCCATCTGTGTAACTCAAATAATATTAGTTACATGGGATAAGAACAAGCTGATTCAGGTAGTATCCAAAGTTTTGGAACTACCCAGACCTAGCGAGAAGAAGTCAGAAGGGAGAATTAATATCAGATGGCCCTGGTGATACTAAGGTTGTGTTATTATGCAATGAAATAAAAACCTTTTTTCTTTTCTTCCAGCTGACTGACAGCTTGAGCCAGCTGAATGCATGGTCCTCCAACCCCTTTATGTAGAGCTGTAACCTTGCAAAATCTGCTTGAATTGCATTGAATTGAATGGCAAAGAAGTGCTACAGCTATCTTGTTAACAACATAGGAGAAGTTAACCATGATTTGGCCAAACTTTCTGCCATGTGGGAAAAGTTGATACCGGTTTGTTTGGTGGCTGGGGAGTTTGGGAAACATGGTTGTTCATTGACTATTAGTAGATGTGGTCATATATGTTTGTTTTGTTTTTTGTAGCAAGCAAGGTACAGGGATAACATTTGGGAATTTGCCTTTAGTGCAGACTGCAGTGTAGAAGGTGATATCTATTGTTAAGACCAAGAGGTGGTTTTGTAGTGGACACAGATTTTTATTTATGGTCTTATTGGCAGAGGCGGCTCTCTAATTAGGCGAGTTAGGCAGCCGCCTAAGGCCTCACACTCACGGGGGCTTTGCGACTGCCTAACTCATCTTATAGCCTTTGATGTAACAGGGAGCTTAACACTGCCGTTAAGCTCCCTGTTACACTAACCTTGGTCATTTCCTCCGTGCAACTTCCTTCCTGCACGGAGGAAGGAAACTCCGGTAGAGTTTTTGATTTTTTTTAAACTATATTGAGGCCCTGCGGGTTCAATAAAGTTAAAAAAATGTAAAAAACCGTGACTGGAGTTTCCTTCCTCCTTGCAGGAAGGAAGATGCACGGGGGAGACGACGGAGATACAGCAACAAGGAGGTAAGTACTGAGGAAGGGGGAGGAGGGGAGCAAAATCCTGCCATATTGAGGGGAAAAATCTTGGCATAGAATGGCAAAAATCTGGCATTTTTTTTCTTTCTCTTTTAAATATTTTATTGATTTTCAAATATAAAAAGACGGTACATAATCATACATTCATTTAAAGTGCATAGTTCATTGTTTACAATAAATACAAATTCGTATTTCTCAAATGTGTGATTCTAAATATCTTATAGGCTCTCAGGTTTCAGCTGATTCCTCCCTATCCATCCATTATCCCTAAATCTACATGCATTTCTTTAAGTTCTATGTAGGTATCTCGCCCTGATATCATCTCCTCTCTATTGCCCTTTCATCCTATCTTCTTTTAATAATGTATCTGAGTGTCTATTGGTCAGAACTATACACCTCCCAGCATTCATACAACATTTATTCCATTCCACTGTCGGGCTATCACCGGGGTGGAGGGGAGGGGGGTATAGGGGCGGACGAGGCATCAACCTCTAATTAACTTCTCCTATTCTCATCACGCAGGTTCAAAGTACCAGGGCTTGATAAATCTTAATTCATTGGATCTACATAGGAATCTCTACTCCTCCTCTGTCTCTCCCATTTTCCAAGCTTCTTTAAACCTTTATCAAGTCCCATCTAGACCATATCCTGTCATATCTCTCTCTTCCCTCAGTTTCTATTCCATAAAAGTACCTTTCTGCTTTTGCCTGGAAGTATATTTGGTCTTTTAGTTCTTCCCAGACTGGAGCCTCCTCTTTATTCCATTTTCTTGCTATGGAGATTTTACAGGCTATTTTTATATTTATATATAGCGTTTTTTTTTTGTTTCTATTCCATTTTGGAAGATCCATATGGAACAGAAAGTTCAGTGGGGTTAATGGTCCTATATAGTTAAATAATATTTTTAGTGTTTCTGTTATTTTATTTTTAAGACTCGCCAATTCCATGCATTCCCACCATATGTGGATCTGTGTACCCCTTAGTTTCTTACATCTCCAGCATGTCTCAATTCCCTCTACTGAGAATTTCGCTAGTTGTTCTGGCGCTCTGTACCATCTGTGCAGTAATTTGTGAAAATGTTCCTGACTGTTAATACAATGGACTGCCTTCCTGACCTCCCTCCAGGCTCCGAACCAATTCTGAATCGTAAAGACTTGTTTTAGATCCAATTCCCATTGTAGAATGGCTCTAGGTTTCTCTGTATCATCCTCTCCTGCCAGGATGTTCTGAACTCTAGAGATCGAGCACTTTGATGCACTAATTATAAGTAATTTATGCCATTCCGAGACTTCTGAGGAAGGACTTAATCCTTATATATCTGAATAGCTCTCTTTGTGGTAAACTATATTCATTGCTTAAATCAGGGAAAGATATTAGCCTACAGTGAATAAATCCCCAATTTTATCTATCCCTGAGTTCTTCCGTTTAGTTAGGTCCATATCTATTTTGCATGCTGATAAGATCTGTATTGGTGCTGCCAGGGAGATCGTGTTTTTAATCTCTAACCTTTTTTTTGTCTTCTTTATAATCTGTATAATTTCTCTGATGGACTTAGGTTTATCTACTATTCTTCCCCAGTATTCCTCCGGTAGCCACAAAAGTGTAGTTAAATCTCTATTTTTAAAATATGTTTTTTCTATTTCTATCCAACCCATACTTTTATTATGGATTTTGTTCCAGGCTAATCCATGTGCATATTGAGGGGGAAAATGCTGGCATATTGAGGGGCAAAATCCTGGCATAGAGTGGCAAAATCCTGGAATATTGAGTGGCAAAATCCTGGCATATTGAATGGCTAAATCCTGGCATATTCAATGGATAAATCCTGGCATTTTGAGTGGCTAAATCCTGGCATACTGAGTGGCAAAATTCTGGCATATTGAATGGCTAAATCACAGTGCATCCAGTGCTGTGAGGAAGAACAAAGTGCCATGCCTCCAGCACAACATGGTCTGTGAGACCACTTTCAACATTAAGCACCTTTCCTTCTGGCTGAATGTTTCTGTTAGTGTGTGATTGTGTGCTGGCTGAGTGTGATTGTGTGCTGACTGAGTGTGTCTGTGAGTCAGTGAGTGCTGGCTGAGTGTCAATGAATGACTTTGGTGTGTCTAATAATGACTGTGATATGTGTTAGTGTTCACATTTAGGACACAGAAATAAGAATGTGAGTTAGTCAGCCAAACACTTTTTATTTATACCAAATGTTTATAGATATTTGTAGAATAATTATGAGACAAATAAAATTCTAGGAGCTGTAAATTCCTAGAAGCTGGGATTTAAGTCTGATCTTGAAATATGCTATTTATAAAGTCTCACTTGCATATTTTTTTTTAATAATGCGTGTCCGTGAGAGCCTCATGTTCGACTTTCACCTAAGGCCTCACAAAGTCTAGAGCCGCCTCTGCTTATTGGAGTGCCATTTTGAAAATATAGTAGTGAGCACCTTTTTGCATAATTTCCTTTGTCTGTTTCATTGCCATGTGGCCAGCATAGCTGCTCAACTCCTCCCATGACGTAGCACTCATGGATTGGGCAATAAGAGTCACATGCTCAGTATCTTTATAAAAGAAATCCAACAAGTTCAATATCCAAACCCTTTTCAATAGATCATGGAGCAGCTTCTCCATACCACCAGTGTAACTCGATACAAGCTTTGTCCAGTCGTTCTACATAACACTTGGGTGGGGAAAAATATTTTTTTACGTTTCTATTCAATGGTTGATGTGTACATAGCATTGTGATAGTATTGTAGCTTATTTACAGTTGCTGCTGTACTAATCACGTTGTTAGTTAAAGTGTATATATAATGTCATATTTTCTAATATATATGTTCTGTCTTAGTTTATGCATATATATATATATATATATATATATTAAACCTACTACACAACTACTTATGTGTGTGTATCAGCTCGGAGGGTGATTATGGAATATATCTATTCAAGTATACCTAATTAATTTAGAAATTTGTTGGTTTTTAACACTCACATGGCATGTATCATAAAGGAACTCCATTTTGGACTTCTCCACATGGAAGCATGGTGTCTCCATTTTGTTTTTGGGAGCCAACCTGGGAGGTGTTAGTAGATACCAATTTATTATGGTATTAATTTAGATATTTGGGAATGTGGTGTGTTAGTATTATTGCATTCATTATTACATATAATAATAATTGAAATTCCTTATTACTTGTCATTTTCCGAGACAGTTGACTAACAGTATTGTAATTCCCAAGCAGTCGATCAATTTTCTTTTCCTTCCTAAACATATTCTGAATTAGGTTAGATTCAAACCTTACCTATTTATTAACAACTATTTTTCATGACTGTAATCAGCAAGGCTTAAACAATATAGCAACAAGGCAAGCTAACTGTTTAAAATCATACAAGAATTGAACTGACGCTGCACCGATCACTGTGTCACTCAATTTCTAACTACAGGATTATTTCACTGCTACCTATCCTCTCTAAAGAGAAATGGGCCCATGAGCAAGTACAAGTATTATCAATGGTCCAATTTTCTAACCTCACTTCAATCAGTTTTTCGTTCAAATCATTTCACAGTACGGGAGTGTAAAGATAAACTGGAATAAAGTATAGCACAACACAAAACAAATAAAACTAACAGATATCAAATAATTTATTTTTGTTTATCATTACACTCCACCATATATTTTGTTGGATAAATAAAAAACATTCTTCAGGAGTGCTGTCATGCAACTCTCTGATGAAACAGACACTTCTCAGTCATCATGGCACGTCCATCCCCCATGCGTTTCATGCTGGTTTACAGGAGGTAGAAGGCACACAGACCCTATGGAATGCCGGTCAATGCCACTTTGTGGTGTTGTTTCTTTTTTCCACTACCGCTTGGTCACTCTACAAATATGGAAAGTCTTCTGTACAAGTCTTCCTGGTAAAAAGTGTACTATTTTTATTTTTTCAATAAATGATACACTAGTAGTTTACTGTATTTTCTGAGGGACATAACTAACCTTACACAGGCTGCGCAACAAGGATTTGCCAATATTTTTATATTTTCTATGTGTGTTGTTTTATTATTTTAATATTTATATGTGGGGTTCCAACTTAGTGGCAAGTTTGCTTTAAATGTGCATTTGTATGCTGATGACATTATCATTTATACTAAAAATGTTGTATGGGAGAAAGCGAAACTATTTAAGTTAACCCCTTTGTGACCTTATGACGAGTTAACTCGTCATAAGAGCCGCAGAGTTAGCGACCTTTTGACGAGTTAACTCGTTGCGTAGTTAAGCTAGCGAAGCGCTCCGTGCGCACCGCAAGGCCAGTCTGAAACAGGTCAAGGACAAGTTTCTTAACCTGATCTGTGGGTTTCCGTTGCAGATTGAGTGATCACCGTGATAACATGCAAATTAGATGGCAAAGTCAATGTGTTCACACATTGACTTTGCCTTTAATTCACTCTCCGTGCTTCAGGTACTTATAGTGAAGCACAAAGAGTGACCTGCAAGTGAGAAATAATTGATTAAACATTTCCTGTAAAAAAAAAAAAAGGTTCACCATTTCCTCTCTGATCACAGTTTCCTTCCTTCTTTATGGCCCTCATTTTAGTTTTCTTCCCAAACCTTTTTCCCTTTAATTGGTCAAATAACGAGATAAGATATTTAGGAGTGATAATTCCTAGGGAAACTGAGGACATCTTAAAAATGAACTATGTACCCCTATTTCAGACTCTTCCCCAAAAGATGAGCCAGTGGAAAAGCATAAATTTGTCTTGGCTGGGAAGAATGAATGCAATTAAATCTTAAATTCTACCCAAATGTCTCTCTCATTTAAGAATGGTGCCCATTCCCATCCCTGCTGTCTACTGTAAACAGTTTCAGAACGCGGTTAGTAAATGTATATGGGCCTAGAATCGCCAGATACTGTTTGCACAAATCGTGCAGTAGGGATGGGGTTGGTTTACACAATTTAGCCCAATATGTTACTACCAGCACACTTTTTCACGTATATAAACTACAGCTGCCCAAATCTAGCAAAGAGGACTGGTTTTGGATAGAACAAGCAATGATAGGACCTACAGCCTTAGAGTATTTTATGGTTGAATAATAATAAGATTATCGTTTAACTGTTTTCTCAGGCAATACCATATTGGATAGCACGATGAGGAGATGGTTTGACTTTAAAAAATAAAAAAGTGTGGCATTGTTGTAAAATCGTTGGTAGTTAACATTGGTGAAAAGCTAATTACAGACATTAACTTTAGTGAGGGCTTTAAAAATATTAACCAAAGATTCTCACACTTGATGCAGGGGGCTACACTGGGCTACACTGGAGGGACTCATTTGCTGTGTTAAGGCTTCTCCACTATACAAGACACCATATATTTAAATCCACTAATAAGAATTTCTGGGTCAACTGGAAAAAATGTTTGAGAATAATCTGCTCACTTGAGGAAATGGTATTCCCTCTTGCAGGCTCTAATTCCAAGAAATGGAATACAGATCTTGATGTGAATAGGGACTCTGAAACCTGGGAGAAGGGATGGATACAGACTAGGAAAATTACACACTGTCTCAACCTACAAGAGTTGCAGTTTCAATTAATATTTAGATGGTATCGGGTTCCAATAATCATGAACAAGATCGATGGCTCATTTAATCCAGAATGTTGGAGGTATCAGAGATCAGAAGGTAGCTATACCCATATTTGTGTACCCAGCGCTGTATTCTCAGCTCTAGCAGCACTTAGACCGTGTGTCCCTAAACCACACACAATACAATATATACAAATACGAAAACATAAAGTGCGCTTAAAGCAAACTGTGGAAATAATGCACAACACCTTTTTGGGTGAAATATAAGTGAGTTCTATGTCTCTCTATCAGAGAAAAAGAATATAAGTGGATTTGGTGTCTCTCTTTCAGAGATCAGAAGGGCTCCTTAAATCCCCCTCAGGGGGATACACTTACAAACTTGTAGAGACAAGATGACACTTCAAATCTGTATAGGTATCAGATGGATCGTGGTGTGATCAATCTTCTGGTATGTTTACTCAGAGAAACACAACAACAGATATCCAATTAGTAGAAAAATGGAAGTACATTTAATACATATAGCAACTGCTTACATTGAGGATCTCTTTAACAAACGGAGTGGGCGCCACACGACCATAGAAAATCGTCCTCCCAGCAGATGTAAATAAATAAAATACTTTAAATATAAAATAAAAAAGTACATATACAGCACAAGAATAAAAAAGCAGGATGAGTCCAGTCTGCAACGCGTTTCGCCCTTCGTGGGCTTCGACCAGGCGTCTATAAATATATGGTGGGAGTGCTCAGACATTAAGGTCACCTGGGATAAAATCTTCTCTGTCCTGTCTGACCTGCTCCATTGCAATATTATTCCAAATGCAGAGAGAGCAATACTACACGATGACCTGGACGGAGGAAGCTGGCTGTCCAACTGTTTCTGGCTATGAAGTTATGTATTGCTCGTAGCTGGAGACAGTCAGGACAAATTGGCTGGAAAGAGGTCAGAAATCTAATTTAAAGTTAATAATAATCTAATGGGGTATTATGGACTCTGGCAGCTGTGGTTAGATAAATTTCCCCCAATGATATGTGACGACAAGTAAGATGGCCAACCTATTAGCGCTTGTAGATAGATTGATGACGTTAGGTGAATCCCAGGATATAAAACATATAACTTGTATTGGTTAAATGCGAGGAAAATTAAGTTTCAACAACTACATATTAAATTTTTTTAAATCACTCTGGTCCATGGCCCAGACAATCCCTGGTCCTTAAAGGGTTAAATAATACCCAAATAAACATCAAGACCAATCATGTTATAACCTGACCTAGATAAACTCTTATGAGTATCTCAGTTTGTGGTTAGTTCCCAATTTATCGTTTGGTCTCTATATTGATAAGCTATCATCAAAGCTGTATCCTAGGATTGGCTTTCTATACAGGAACATTTTTTGTCTAGTTCCCCCTATGAGAAAATGAATAGTGCAGCAAATGCTAATGCCAGTCATAGATTATGGAGATTTAGTTTATGCTTGTGCACTGCATTCCCATCTTGGTAAACTTGACACTCCGTAAAATACACTATGCCAACTCATCACTGCAAAAATGTTAAAAAATGTAGACTGGCTTACACTTGTCTCCAGACGCACTATCCACCTAGCTTGCTTAGTGAACACCCACTTCTCTACCTGAGCAGGATGCTCACTCTTAATGCCTGCATGTTGAAGCAGTTTCAGATCCAGCACCAGCCCTTTACTAGCTGTGCCGTACCTGAAAAGGGAAGTAGGTCATCAAGAGCTCCTCATGTGTGGAATAGCCTCCCAGATACCATCAATTAATCCACTAGTCCACTAAAATCCTTGAAAATGTGTGTCCCCTGACTTCTAAAAATAAAATGTACCTGTTATTAGATTACAAATTTCTATATATAATATGCATGTTTATTTTTATTGTATATTCTGTATGTTCTCTTCCTACAGTTCCTGTAAAAATATGTATGCATGTTTGTATTGCTCTAAATATGAAACTCTGTTTACTATAGTCCTGGACATACTTGATAATGATAAAAAATCTCAGTGTAATCTTCCTGGTAAAATACTTCATAAATAAATGTCTAGCAGGAATCACCTAGAATGGTGAATGTGAACTCCAAGAACAGAAGGTGTCTCAGCAAATCAGTACTTGGAGACCTAGAAATTATCTGCAAGCTTCATACATACTATTACACACTAGATATCCAGCCTTACCAGTCCTGTTCTTATCTCTTTAATCCAGTGATTCTCAAACCTGTCCTCAGGACCCCCCAACGGTCCCGGATTTAGGGATTACACAGTTGTGTTTAAATAAGATGGTATAATGAAAAACATGACTGGGACATATCAATACCAGGGTACTCTTTATATAGAAAAGACAGAGAAGGTAAAAAAGGGGGAGGGGTGGCCCTGTATGTGAGGGATAGCTTAAAATGTAACGTAATACAAGTTAGTGAGGCGAACATAGAGTCAGTTTGGGTTACATTAGAATTTGGTAATCATATGGTAACTCGGGTAGGTGTGATTTATAGGCCCCCTGGACAAATAGAGGAGTTAGATAATCTATGTAACGGACCGTCACACCCAGCAAGTCTTTCCTGGACCCTTGCTCTTTGTACCCAAATAGACAGGACATCTAGCAGTTAGGTACAGCAAGATTGAACTACTTTATTTGACAAACAACACAGACTTATAAAAGACATACACATGACATTAGTATCCAATGGGGGGATGGAACTAAACATAGTTCTCCAACTAACTGGGGCTAGGAAAACATTAGACATTCAGTCTGCAAACCAAATTACCATACAGTGAGTAGACACACAGTAAGAAACATAATGTACACAACATAATCAGTTTACCAGTTAATCCAGTTAAAACAGAACAATGGATGTTGGAGTAAACTATTGGAGTCACTGTCACATTATAAACCTTCAGAGTGGTCTACTAACAGAATTAAACATTACACATAACCAATACACTAACAGAATATAACTAACTAACAATATTAATGTATAGTGTTATGGCACATCCCTTACCCAGGTAGTCCATTCATTTGTGAGTTGGTCCGGTAGATTCAATTTACCGAACACCCAGGCAGAAAGGCACGAACAAGCCTTTCTGCAGGGGAAAATGCAAGCCTTTACCATGGGGCCATAGTCCAGAGGCAGCAGGCGAGCAACCAGGCTTCTCCAGAACATAGTGGCGAGGTTGGTTCCTCCACAATCTACTAGTTGAGGAAATAGCTAAAATGACAATGAAGGGAGAAGTGATCATCATGGGTGACTTTAATCTGCCTGATGTGAACTGGAAATACAAAACAGCTACTTGCGCCAGGAGTACTCATATCCTAAACTCCCTACTGGGATTATCTCTAAAACAAGTAGTGGAGGAGCCAACTCGAAAGCAGGCCATACTAGACTTAGTGTTCACAAATGGAGATTTGTTATCAGATATTACTGTAGGTGAAAGTTTAGGATCTAGTGATCACCAGACAGTGTGGTTTAATATAAGAACAGTGACGCAGTCACACCACACAAAAACAAAAGTTTTAGATTTTAGAAAAACAGACTTTTCTAAAATTAGATTAGGTGTAAAGGAGTCATTATCAGACTGGAGCAATTTAAATGGAGTCCAGGAGAAATGGGATTATCTAAAAGTTGCACTACTGAAGGCAACAGAAAATTGCATAAGGCTTGTCAGTAAGAGCAAAAAATTGAAGAAACCACTGTGGTACTCTGCAGAGGTGGCTAAAATAGTAAAAAATAAAAAGCTAGCATTTAGTAATTATAAAAATACTCAGAGTGAGGAAGATAGAAAGATCTATAAGAGTAGGCAGAAAGAGGCAAAGCAAGCTATAAGAGCTTCCAAAGCACACACAGAAGAGACTATAGCCCAGTCAGTGAAAAAGGGGGATAAAACATTTTTTAGATACATAAATGAGAAAAGGAAAGTAAAAAAAGGATTAGTTAGATTAAAAACAAAAGAAGGATGCTATGTTGAAGAGGATAAAGGCTTAGCAGACTGCCTTAATGAATATTTTTGTTCAGTTTTTACAAATGAAAATGAGGGTAAGGGACCTCATTTAGGGAAAAAGACTAATGAGTCTTTTGATGCATGTAAGTTTACAGAGGAAGAGGTTTTACTTCAGCTGTCTAAAGTAAAGACAAATAAGTCGATGGGACCTGATGGGATACATCCAAAGTTGTTAAAAGAACTTAGTGGTGTACTAGCAAAACCGTTAACAGATTTATTTAACCAATCATTGTTAACGGGAGTAGTTCCAGAAGATTGGAAATTAGCTAATGTTGTGCCCATTCACAGGAAAGGTAGTAGGGAGGAGGCGGGCAACTATAGACCAGTAAGTCTTACTTCAGTAGTGGGGAAAATAATGGAAACCTTGTTAAAGAATAGGATTGTTGAACATCTAAAGTCGCTTGGATTTCAAGATCAGAGACAGCATGGGTTTACTTCAGGGAGATCATGCCAAACTAATCTTATTGATTTTTTTGATTGGGTAACTAAAATAATAGATCAGGGTGGTGCAGTAGACATTGCTTACCTAGATTTCAGTAAGGCTTTTGACACTGTCGCACATAGAAGGCTTATCAATAAACTTAAATCTTTGAGTTTGGATTTCAATATTGTTGAATGTATTAGACAATGGCTGAGTGACAGGCAACAGAGTGTTGTAGTCAATGGAGTATATTCGATGCAAGGTCTTGTTACTAGTGGGGTACCTCAGGGATCTGTTCTTGGACCCATTCTCTTTAATATTTTTATTAGCGATATTGCAGAAGGTCTTGTTGGCAAAGTATGTATTTTTGCTGATGATACAAAGATTTGCAGCAGGGTTGATATTCATGGAGGGATAAGCCAAATGGCAAATGATTTAGCTCAGCTAGAAAAATGGTCAGAGCAGTTGCAGCTGACATTTAATGTGGACAAGTGCAAGATTATGCACCTTGGGCGTAAAAACCCAAAAGCAGAATATAGACTTTTTAGTACAGTCCTAACCTCAACATCTGAGGAAAGGGATTTAGGAGTAATAATTTCAGAGGACTTGAAGGTAGGTAGGCAATGCAATAGAGCAGCAGGAAATGCTAGCAGAATGCTTGGTTGCATAGGGAGAGGTATTAGCAGTAGAAAGAGGAAAGTGCTCATGCCATTGTACAGAGCACTGGTGAGACCTCACTTGGAGTATTGTACGCAGTACTGGAGACCGTATCTCCAGAAAGATATTGATACTTTGGAGAGAGTTCAGAGAAGGGCTACTAAACTGGTTCATGGGTTGAAGGATAAAACTTACCAGGAAAGGTTAAAGCATCTTAACATGTATAGCTTGGAGGAAAGACGTAACAGGGGGGATATGATAGAAACATTTAAATACATAAAGGGAATCAACACAGTAAAGGAAGAGAGTATATTTAAAAGAAGAAAAACTATACAACTAGAGGACATAGTCTTAAATTAGAGGGGCAACGATTTAAAAGTAATATCAGGAAATATTACTTTACTGAGAGGGTAGTGGATGTATGGAATAGCCTGCCAGCAGAAGTGGTAGAGGTAAACACAGTCAAGGATTTTAAGCATGCGTGGGATAGACACAAGGCTATCCTAGCTATAAAACCGGGAACGGGGGACTAATAAAAGTACTCAAAAAAAAATTGGGCAGACTAGATGGACCGAATGGTTCTTATCTGCCGACACATTCTATGTTTCTATGTTTCTAAGAATATGTAGAACACCTGGTGTGGTTCCCTAACCATTAAGCAGCCATACCAGGTTTTCTCCATATTCTTATTTAAACACAACTGGGTAATCCCTAAATCCTGGACTGTTGGGGGGTCCTGAGGACAGGTTTGAGAATCACTGCTTTAATCGATACTGAGGCCATGGACTTAGATCTGGGTTTATTTCTGTATTTTGGTTATTTGCACTACATAGGAAGTGATCACTTTCAAAGTGCAAGATTTGTATCACACAATTAATGCAATAAGTTTAACGAAACACACGTGACTATCACAGGACAACAATATGATAAGAAACAGGACTGTTTGTGCTCTGATTACGTGTTCTTTTTCATAACGCATAAAGTGTACACGTGGTTTTAAAATGTTCAGTGATTTATAAAGAAGTAGCTTATGTGTTTTCCTGACAGTAGATACAAACCACTGTATCCATTTCCTGAGCCAAACTGGAATGTGGGTATTATTTACTTAAATATAGCTTATTATTGGGCAACTTAGATCCAGATACATTGTTTTCATGACACTTTGCATATTATTCTCAATGTTCATAAGGGGAATATAATTGATATCATTTTTGACTTTTTTTTATATTGTCATCACAGTAAGTAGCAACTCTGCAGTGGAGATAACTGTATGTTCATTTTAAACATATCAGCCTGATTTAATCGATTGGAAACATATAAGGGTCTACTAAATAAAGAGAGAATTACAGAGAATTGAAATTGGAATTTCAAACTTTAGATCAATGTAGCAGAGTTGGAAAAATTCTCCAATGCAGCTGAATGGGAGAATTTTCCCAACTCAACTACTTTGGCCTTAAGTTTGAAGTTCCCGTCTCAATTCCCTGCAGTTGTCTCTTTAGTGAGTAGACCCTATACTTTCCATTAGGGAGGGAGGTTGTGATCAAACTCAGTGATCAAAGTGTTAGGCTCTTCGGCAGGGCCGCCACCAGGAATTTCAGGGCCCCTTACTGAACAAATTTTCTGGGCCCCTTACCCCTCCCCTTCTAACAATATCTCCCACTCGCCCCACCTACCCTCACAAGCATGTTATACCGGTCTACTGTAATATGGAGAGTGGTTGGGAGCAGTTGGTCAATATGCCAGTGATATTTTGCCACTCAATATGCCAGTAATATTTTGCCCCTCAATATGCCATTCTTTTGCCATTTAATATGCCAGGATTTTGCCCCTCAATGTGCCATTCTTTTCCCATTTAATATGTCAGTATTTTGCCCCTCAATATGCCATTTAATATGACAGTATTTTGCCCTCAATATGCCCTTTAATATGCCAGTATTTTACCCATAAATATGCCATTTAATATGCCAGTATTTTGCCCCTCAATATGCCATTCTTTTCTCATTTAATATGCCAGTATTTTGCCCCTCAATATGGCATTTAATATGCCAGTATTTTGCCCATAAATATGCCATTTAATATGCCAGTATTTTGCCCCTCAAAATGCCATTCTTTTCTCATTTAATATGCCAGTATTTTGCCCCTCAATATGGCATTTAATATGCCAGTATTTTGCCCCTCAGTATACAATTTAATATGCCAGTATTTTGCCCCTCAATATGCCATTCTTTTGCCATTTAATATGCCAGTATTTTGGCCCTCAATATGCCATTCTTTTGCCAATTAATATGCCAGTATTGTGCCCCTCAATATGCCAGGATTTTGCCCCTCAATGTGCCATTTAATATGCCAGTATTTTCCCCCTCAATATTCCATTTAATATACCAGTATTTTGTCCCTCAATATTCCATTTAATATGCCAAGAATTTGCCAATTAATATGCCAGGATTTTGTCACTCAATATGTCAGGATTTTGCCCCTCAATATGCCAGGATTTTGCCCTTCAATATGCCAGGATTTTGCCAATTAATATGCCAGGATTTTGCCCCTCAATATGCCAGGATTTTGATTGTTTCATATTTATTAAACTTGACAATAGAAGAATGAAATTAAGTACAGAAAACGGTTGCCTCAGTCTGCAGTTATGTGTTAACATTGTGAAAAATAGAAGATCCAGACAAATAAAAGAAAGGTCGCAATGAGAAGAAGCAGGTACAGGTGAACTGCGTCAGGGATGGAGGGAACTTTCATGATTAATAGACACTGTACATAAATGAACAGTTTGCCAGTGTGTTCTTCTCTTATTCACTATATCATTTATTACACTTTTTTGTAGTTGTTCTGAATACCGTGGGATTGAATGCTGTTTAATATACCGTGTACTATAAAACAGCAGAGAAACCATAATCAATATGTGTCAGGTTGTGCACCTCCATAATATATTTTTCTGATTCTGGTGACCTTTATTTTATTTTTTTTCTGTCTCAAATATGAAGCTGCAATTGTAAAGAGTCACCAAGCAGCACAAAAAATCTATTAGTTTTTCCAAAGGTTTATGTCTGTTCGGCGGGTTTTCCTTTCTATAACAATGCACAGTAATAAGGTGCATATGTTGGCAGATGGCAGATTAAATTCTACAGAACGTGCATTAATCATTTCTGTTTGTTAAAGGTGCAGCACAAGGAGGAATACCTCATGCATCAGTCTGTTCTCGTTCGTCTAACTTAGTATGTAGACCACTCTATGCTCTGTACACAGCACTATGTGAATTGTTGGCACTATATATAAATAAATGTTAATGTAATGTAATAAATGAATCCAATTATTTACTTTTAAAATAATGCCTCATACATTCAAAATTTTACTTACTATTTATTTACCAAAAAAGAAATTCTATACATAAATCGAATTGAGCATCACCTGCTAACTGCAACAGATGCCAAACTCTGTATCCATCTAAGTGGGCCATTTGGTAACTTTTAGGGAGCAGAAAGAATTTGCTCACCTACTCGCTCCGCTACAAATGTCAGTCTGTAATGTCTTCTTTCACAGTCATTTCATGAATGACCAATTGCTCTGTCAGTAGTATTTAATGTACAAAAATGAAATACTGGCAGGTTAGAGAAATAATGTAAAGTCCTTTCAGGTGTCAGAAGTAAGACAGCTGTTGCTCCTAAATCCCTACTGCTGGTTCCTAACTTTGTTCCAAATACCATTTCCATGGCTTCAAAAAATGACCAGGCTGGCTCCTGAATTGATCTGTTTGGTTCCTACTTCCTACACTCTACAAATCATGGGAAATAATGCATGTATACCTAAAAATAAATAATGTTTATACTTTTACACATGGCAGGTAGGCTAAGCTTTGGCACATTCATTGGTAAAGTCCGATCAATATGAGACCAACATTGTCCAGGATTGTGGGATTTTTCACACCATATAAATATTACGATAACATTTACAAGTCTTCACTTGACCATTTCTTTCCTGCTATTATCCTATTCTTTAAAGAAAACTCAATAGGCAAGTCTATGAGGATGGGGTGCAGATACTCTGTATGCTATATATTCTAAGTTTTAGGATATAAAGAAATGAAAATCAGTATTAACAAATTAAAATACTCTATTCATCCTTGGTCTATCTCCATGCATCATAGTCCCAATATCCTACAGCACAGACCTCCAATTCCTCTTGCTAATTTCTTTCAAATTATTTATTAATAATTTTCATTTTGGAAGGACTTTGGCTATTTTTAGGAATAGCCGAAATCCTCCCCACATGAGTCTCTACCCTCCCCATAGTTGTCTACACAATGGCTGATTTTTGTGCCTATTTGTGATAACTTTAGTGCTCTCTGAGTAGCCCAAATTCAAGGTCAAAGCCCAAAACGCAAGGAAAATTGGAGGTACCTGAGTAAACGGTTTAATAGTTATATAATATTAACATTACACCATCTTTGAGCAAGTGATTGCATGTCAGAACCAGTCCTCCTCTACCAAACTTTGGGAAAAAAGTTTTGTTTTTATTGTCATATGGGAGTCACCTTATTGTGAGGTTCACAAATAATCATTTTAGCAAACACAAACATGTTGTGCCACTTCAATAAAATGTTTTGCATTCCTCTATGTAATAACAGCCACATCTCATTTCCACAATGACTTTCTTAGTAATGCTATTATTTTCATTCATTTTTCATGCCTTCGTGTCTATTCTCTGCAGAACTCTTAAATCTATGTTTCCAGTTTGTTGTAATCATGATAAGAGAATACTGTGGGGACATGCATGAATAATTGTCTCAGTAATATAAGCCATGTAATAAATTAGGGATTTATCCTTTGTAGTAGGGATCTTTTTCATTCTAGTCAACCATGGTTATATTAAATACAATTATGTTATTTTTTTAATTCTTATTGTTATCCTTTTTCAAACACACAGTGTGCTTGAGATAGGATAAAAATAAAGACATCTAACTTTAAAAACAACAAGAATTCTGCTGGTGTGTACAAGGAAAGCCACATAATATGGCTAAAACCATTTAACACTCCAATAACCACAATGAGAAAAGTGAGCAAAAATAGAAAGGTAAACTAAAAAGATAAGCACATTTATGAGTCTATTAAAAGAGTTGCAAGGTGCTCTTTGGGCTCTACTCTTTTTTTTACCGATATTACTGGTGCCACTGGTAAAAAAACGAAAAATCTGATTTTTTTTTTATATTTTCATAGTCAATAATTAATACATATATATGGATGGACAAATTAATGGAAACACAATTTTTAGGAGCACTGTTCCTTAAAAGTAACTAAATTACAACTACAAATGCAGCTCCAAAGATATGCCATACTAGCCTGTCTACAATTACCAATACATATATGTCAGCTTTAGAAGTTCTAACAAATAGCACTTATGCAATCTGTTAGTTTTTTTTATTTCAAGCAACATGAGACAACTTACCGTATTTGCTCGATTATAAGACGACCCTGATTATAAGACGACCCCCCAAACTTTGGATATTCCATTAAGAAAAAAACTAAAAGCCTGCATATAAGACTACCCTATAGGAAAAAAGTTCAACTTGTATATATTCACATGTAAATAGCTTTTTTAATAAAAAATTATGATATCAAAAAATGTATTTCTAGTTTCTTTTTATGTGCCAATGCTGCCTTTCTCTTTCCCTTGCCCCCATTTTTCTCTCTCTCCCCCTCCCCTTGTCTGTCTCTTAACCCCCTCACTCCCCTTGTCTCTGTCTCTTAACCCCTTCCCTCCCCTTGTCTGTCTCTTAACCCCTCACTCCCCTTGTCTCTGTCTCTTAACCCCTTCCCTCCCCTTGTCTGTCTCTTAACCCCCTCACTCCCCTTGTCTCTGTCTCTTAACCCCTTCCCTCCCCTTGTCTCTGTCTCTTAACCCCCTCCCTCCCCTTGACTCTGTCTCTGCCCCTCTCCCTCCCCCTGTCTCTCTGTCCCCCCTGTCTCTCTGTCCCCCTCCCTCCCTCCCCCCTGTCTCTCTGTCCCCCTCCCTCCCTCCCCCTGTCTCTCTGCCCCGCTCCCTCCCTTCCCCTTACCTTGATCCCTGGTGGCTAGTGGGGGCAGCCGGGGGATGTCTGCACGATACTTGCAGACATCCTCCATGCTGCCCGACACGGCAGTCTATTATGACGGACATATATGTCCGTCATAATAGTCTGCCGTGTCGGGCAGCATGGAGGATGTCTGCACGTATCGTGCAGACAACCCCCAGCTGCCCGATTTACCCTGGTGGCTAGTGGGGCAGCAGAGGATGTCTGCGCGACGAGCGCAGACTCCCCTGCTGCCGCCCCCCAAACGCTCGCCGTGACTTCAGTGACGAAAGCGGAAGTACCCGGCTTCTTCACAGAAGCCCCGGCGGTCGTGCCGGGCGGAAGCAGGGGAGTCTGCGCTCGTTGCGCAGACATCCCCTGCTGCTAGAGAGGGGGATCCAGGTCCCCTGCAGCTCTGCTGGGGACCTGGATCCATGCCTTATAGTCTGACCTCAATTTGAGGTCAGATTATAAGAGACCTCGATTATAAGACGAGGGGTAGTTTTCAGATTTTTTTTTCTGAAAAAAACCTCGTCTTATAATAGAGCAAATACGGTACAAAGTTCCAAAGGGGCCAAATAGCCAAGGCCTGAAGTTTGGCTTTGAAAAATAGCTTGGTGCTTTTACAGCATAAGTTATGGTAGTGTAAAGGCAATCGGAAAACCCCTCCACATAAAATTAACAGGGTAGCAGAAGCATTATTAAACACAAGACTAATCATAAGACTTGCTTTTCTCACAGAAATCCTAAACACCACTGGGATTCTGGATATGATTATGCATATGCAGCTAAGGTCAATAATGATCATCTATTTGCATATATATATATATATATATATATATATATATATATATATATATATACACATATATATATATATATATATATATACCAGTCCAAAAAATAGAAAAAATACATGCACTCACGGGTCTTTTCATTTAAGTAAATAGAGGTCTTTATAGTCGATAGCCAAGTAGTAGTATTTTCAAATACATAATAACATGTGGTCGACGTTTCGGTCCGAATCTCGGACCTTTATCAAGACTATTAAGACTGGTAGTCTTGATAAAGGTCCGAGATTCGGACCGAAACGTCGACCACATGTTATTATGTATTTGAAAATACTACTACTTGGCTATCGACTATAAAGACCTCTATTTACTTAAATGAAAAGACCCGTGAGTGCATGTATTTTTTCTATTTTTTGGACTGGTATATACTTGGAGCCACATTGCACCCGGGCATGAGCTGAATTCATTTGCGTCCCATTAGCTGAGTGCACCTTCTTTGGATTCCGTATATATATATATATATATATATATATATATATTTTAAACATGGACCACCTGAGGCGAATGCACAAGACAGCTCTTAAACACAGCGCAGGACAGAGGCACAGATCCAGTAACCCCTCATGGACAGCTGTTTAGTTGTAAATGTTGCTTTTAGATATTTTGCCAAAACATTATAATGTGGTACTATGCTTCCATCTAGTGGCATAAGACATGTAGTAGCTATTAAAGTTTATGTTTTTGCATTTTTGATATTAGACTCATTTTGACTAATAACGTTAAAATATGTTATTAAAAGTATAATATATCTAGGTAGGAGGCATCAACAACAAAACGCTAGTTAATCAGGCTACATCGCCTATAAAATAGGAGTAAAGGGTAAAATGAAGGGTAAAATGTTCTGTGTTTATCACCAGGAAGAAGCCTTTAGCAATGAGACATGTTGTGTGAGAGTGTCATATCTCTATGGAGATTCCAGCTCTGAGGTGGTACTTTTAACCTACAAATGCACTTTGGAAGCAGTGGAGCTTCCTTATAACAGTCTTCTCTGTTGTAGTAAACTTATTTTATATTATGTTCATGTCTGTCTGATTATCTTTATTGTATTTTTTAAATTATATTACCTTATAAAATAAAGTTTTTGTTTTTTTAAGGATAATGTTTGATTAGGAATAGGAAAACTATTGTTTCATGTGAAGTAAATAAAGACACTGCAAGCTATTAGTGTGTAGTAGCCATGTTTCAGGAGATACAGGAAGGAAGTACACACCCCAACAGGAAACATGCAATAGAAAACAAACCATAGAGTTACTTGCATGTAAACCAAACATAACATCCATAACAACTATGGAGATAGAAACTGACACAAACTACTGTGGATTTTCAATACACACCTATTTTATCATTGGATGTGCACCTAACACTTATTTCTGTTATGCTATGCATATAGTTAATTTTAAGATCTGTATAGAACAAAATTAACTTAGCACCAGTCTATCTGCTTTACCCAGTTGGTGACTACTTTCATTCATTTCTAGACTCCACACCCAAAAAACATCCTATTTTTTTCCCCATTTAGTATGGGGATGGGGATGAATGTAGTTATCACCTCAGGGGTCCCTAAGACATTCAGTTGACCTTGACTTTAGCACATTTAATTACACAGCAAATGTTATTGTAGGTTTATCATTAATGGATTGCCATCTTCCTGCTAGTGTTCCAGCGCTTTGGTGGATTTTCTCATCATGTAATTACAAAGTTGTTCACTGCCCATACTCCTCTCACATCACAAAAAAACATAAAATAATGGTTAAATAGTGCCAAAGACTGAGGGCAAATGTGATAAGTGTTATTTTACAGAAAGAAACTGAGTACAAAATAATCATGAAAAACAAATAAATCCTTTTTATGGGGAGAGAAGATGGACAATTTGCTTTTGTTCTCTATCTTAATTTATGTTTCTATGCAAAGACAGAAACAAAAAATGGGTTTATATACTGAGGTACAAAGTGTTGAGGACTTTTTAATTTTAGAAAAATATGCTTTAAAGATACAACTTTTGGGAAATGATGATGTGGCTGTGAAAATAGTTCTTGCAGGGGAGTTTAAGGATTTTGATGTACTGGTCTAAGCTTTAGCAAATGATGCAGCTGCCATATTGAAAAATTAATAAAGAGCTCAGCCAGGAAATCACAGCCCTGTGAGTCTGACACCTCAGTCAAAGTGGCAGAAAATGACATTCCTCCTATATCAGCAGAAAGCATATTATAAAGGACAACCATAGGCAAATTAAAGATTGCATCAAGTGTAGGCAATTTAAATATAAATTATTCAGTGTAAGAATTTAAACAAAGCATCTTACTGAGCACTCTTTCTTCTGAACAAAATGTCAGATGCCTGACTTACAAGAACATAGGGAACATAGGGCTTAATACAGCACTTTATATGTATTCTTTCTAATTAAACATTTAATCTTATTTTATTGCTGACAGCGAGGTTGAGATAGCAAATATAACTGATGCCTTTAAGCGTCTTAATCACCTTTTACCAAAGAAAGATGTATAAAGCTATGTCAAGGATTGTTAGATTTAACTGTAGACATGTGCATTCGTTTTCGGACGAATGCATTTTCGGACGAAAATAGCATTTTCGTCCATTCGTCCGAAAAACGAATAACGAAAATTTTAACTAACAAAATCCGAATGAACGAATGGTTAATAAACGAAAATCATTCGTTCATTCGTCCATTCGTCCATTCGTGCTATTGGCATTCTAAACCGAAATAGAGTCGGTTTACAATACCAATAGCATTGTACTACATTCCATAAACCGACATGAATGACTTTCGGTTTATGGAATGCATGTAATGCTATTAGCTTCCTATAAACCGAAATTGAGTTCCCATTCATACGAATAGGTCAATTGACCTATTCGTATGAATGGGGACTCTTTCGGTTTATAGAAAGCCAATAGCAGCATGTATTCTATAAGCCGAAAGTCTTTAAAACAAACGACGTTCGGTTTATAGAATACATGTAATGCTATTGCTGTTCTATAAGCCGAAAGACATTCGGCTTATAGAACAGCAATAGCATTACATGCATTCTATAAACCGAACGTCGTTCGTTTTAAAGACTTTCGGCTTATAGAATACTATTGGCATTCTATAAACCTAACTAGAGTCCCTCCTCATTCATAAGAATTTCTTATGAATGGGGACTCGACTCTAGTTCGGTTTATAGAAAGCCAATAGTATTCTATAAGCCGAAAGTCTTTAAAACGAACGACGTTCGGTTTATAGAATACATGTAATGCTATTGCTAAACTATAAACCGAACGACTTTCGGTTTATAGAATAGCCATAGGATTACATGTAGTACATAAGCCGAAAGTCTATAAACCGAAAGTCGTTCGGTTTATAGGCTGTCGGCATTTAACTATACAGAGACAGAGTCTCCATTCATAAAATTATGAATGGAGACTTTGTCTCCGTGTAGTAAAATGCCGAAAGTCTATAAACCGAACGATCGGTTTATAGACTTTCGGCTTATGTAATACATGTAATCCTATGGCTATTCTATAAACCGAAAGTTCGGTTTATAGAATAGCAATAGGAATACATGTATTCCATAAGCCGACAGCCTATAAACCGAACGTTCGGTTTATAGGCTGTGGGCATTTTACTACACGGAGACAAAGTCTCCATTCATAATTTTATGAATGGAGACTCTGTCTCTGTATAGTTAAATGCCGACAGCCTATAAACCGAACGTTCGGTTTATAGGCTGTGGGCATTTAACTATACGGAGACAAAGTCTCCATTCATAATTTTATGAATGGAGACTCTGTCTCCGTATAGTTAAATGCTATTGTATTCTATAAACCGACTCTATTTCGGCTTATAGAATGCAATAGTACTACGAATGGACGAATGAACGAATGATTTTCCTTTATTAACCATTCGTTCATCCGGCTTTAGTTAGCTTAGCATTTTCGTTCTTCGTTTTTCGGGCGAATGGACGAAAATGCAATTTTCGGACGAAAATGCATTCGTCCGAAAACGAATGCACATGTCTAGTATATATTCACATGTAAATTGCTTTTTAAATAAAAAATTATGATATAAAAAAATCTTGTTTTTATTTCCTTTTATGTGACAATGCTGCCTCTCTCTTTCCCTTGCCCCCAGATTTGTCGCTCTCCCCCCCTTAGTGTTGTCTCTCTCTCACCCTCCCTTTGGCTCCCCCCTCGCTCCCCTTGTGTCTGTCTCTTCCCCCCTTCCCTCCCCTTGTTTCTCTCTGCCCCCCCCCCTTGTTATTCTGTCCCCCCCTCACCTGTTTCTTGCTCCCTGGTGGCTAGTGGGGGCAGCCGGGGGATGTATGCACTATACATAATAGACGGAAGTGTCGGGCAGCATGGACACTGGGTACTTCCGGCTTCCTCATAAAAGTCCTGGCTGTCGTTCCGGGCGGCAGCAGGGGAGGTCTCGCTCATCGCGCAGACATCCTCCGCTCCCTCGCTAGCCACCAGGGAGAATCGGGCAGCTGGGGGATGTCTGCACGAATCGTGCAGACAACCTCCATGCTGCCCGACACTTCCGTCTATTATGTATAGTGCATACATCCCCCGGCTGCCCCCACTAGCCACCAGGGAGCAAGAAACAGGTGAGGGGGGGACAGAATAACAAGGGGGGGGGGGCAGAGAGAAACAAGGGGAGGGAAGGGGGGAAGAGACAGACACAAGGGGAGCGAGGGGGGAGCCAAAGGGAGGGTGAGAGAGAGACAACACTAAGGGGGGGAGAGCGACAAATCTGGGGGCAAGGGAAAGAGAGAGGCAGCTTTGTCACATAAAAGGAAATAAAAATAAGATTTTATTTATATCATAATTTTTTATTAAAAAAGCAATTTACATGTGAATATATACTAGACATGTGCATTCGTTTTCGGACGAATGCATTTTCATCCGAAAATTGCATTTTCGTCCATTCGCCCGAAAAACGAAGAACGAAAATGCTAAGCTAACTAAAGCCGAATGAACGAATGGTTAATAAAGGAAAATCATTCGTTCATTCGTCCATTCGTAGTACTATTGCATTCTATAAGCCGAAATAGAGTCGGTTTATAGAATACAATAGCATTTAACTATACGGAGACAGAGTCTCCATTCATAAATTTATGAATGGAGACAAACGTATAGTTAAAAGCCGACAGCCTATAAACCGAACGTTCGGTTTATAGGCTGTGGGCATTTAACTATACGGAGACAGAGTCTCCATTCATAAAATTATAAATGGAGACTTTGTCTCCGTATAGTTAAAAGCCGGTGTTCTGACAAATTTCTGGAGCAAATTCTCCTGCGCAATCGCAGGAGAATTTGCTCACTGCGCATGCGCATAAAGTTACAGCTGATAACTCAGCTGTAACTTTGTGACCACCGTGCATGAGACAGCTGCGCAACCCACCTCCCGCCCCCTCACACCCGCCGCACACCCCTTCTTACCAGATCATCGACCACAGCGATACACAGCGCATGCGCACGCCTATCCAGCCGTTTGGGAATGCGCGCGTCCGTTGTTGTGTTCTTAAGGTGGTAAGTAACACGGGGCGTCGGGACATAAGGGGGCAAGCATCCTGGTGAGGGCTGCCTCATCTTGATGGGATTTGTGATCCTCCTGCTGTATTATTGATGCAGCAGGAGGATCACAAATCCCATCAAGATGAGGCAGCCCTCACCAGGATGCTTGCCCCCTTATGTCCCGACGCCCCATGTTACTTACCACCTTAAGAACACAACAACGGACGCGCACATTCCCAAACGGCTGGATAGGCGTGCGCATGCGCTGTGTATCGCTGTGGTCGATGATCTGGTAAGAAGGGGTGTGCAGGGGGTGTGAGGGGGCGGGAGGTGGGTTGCGCAGCTGTCTCATGCACGGTGGTCACAAAGTTACAGCTGAGTTATCAGCTGTAACTTTATGCGCATGCGCAGTGAGCAAATTCTCCTGCGATTGCGCAGGAGAATTTGCTCCAGAAATTTGTCAGAACACCGGCATTTAACTATACGGAGACAGAGTCTCCATTCATAAAATTATAAATGGAGACTTTGTCTCCGTATAGTTAAAAGCCGGCATTTAACTATACGGAGACAGAGTCTCCATTCATAAAATTATGAATGGAGACTTTGTCTCCGTGTAGTAAAATGCCCACAGCCTATAAACCGAACGTTCGGTTTATAGGCTGTCGGCTTATGGAATACATGTATTCCTATTGCTATTCTATAAACCGAACGTTCGGTTTATAGAATAGCCATAGGATTACATGTATTATATAAGCCGAAAGTCTATAAACGGATCGTTCGGTTTATAGGCTTTCGGCATTTTACTACACGGAGACAAAGTCTCCATTCATAATTTTATGAATGGAGACTCTGTCTCTGTATAGTTAAATGCCGACAGCCTATAAACGAACGACTTTCGGTTTATAGACTTTCGGCTTATGCAATACATGTAATCCTATGGCTATTCTATAAACCGAAAGTCGTTCGGTTTATAGAATAGCAATAGGAATACATGTATTCCATAAGCCGACAGCCTATAAACCGAACGTTCGGTTTATAGGCTGTCGGCATTTTACTACACGGAGACAGAGTCTCCATTCATAAAATTATGAATGGAGACTTTGTCTCCGTGTAGTAAAATGCCCACAGCCTATAAACCGAACGTTCGGTTTATAGGCTGTCGGCTTATGGAATACATGTATTCCTATTGCTATTCTATAAACCGAACGACTTTCGGTTTATAGAATAGCAATAGGAATACATGTATTCCATAAGCCGACAGCCTATAAACCGAACGTTCGGTTTATAGGCTGTCGGCATTTTACTACACGGAGACAAAGTCTCCATTCATAATTTTATGAATGGAGACTCTGTCTCTTATTAGTTAAATGCCGACAGCCTATAAACCGAACGACTTTCGGTTTATAGACTTTCGGCTTATGTAATACATGTAAACCTATGGCTATTCTATAAACCGAAAGTCGTTCGGTTTATAGAATAGCAATAGGATTACACGTATTCCATAAGCCGAAAGTCTATAAACCGAAAGTCGTTCGGTTTATAGACTTTCGGCTTATAGAATACAATTAATACTATTGCCTTTCTATGAACCGAACGAGAGCCCCATTCATAAGAATTTCTTATGAATGGGGCTCTCGTTCGGTTTATAGAAAGCCAATAGTATTACATTGTATTCTATAAAACGAACGAAAAAAATTAACGAAACGAAAATAATTAACGAATTTCGTCTAAAACGAATGCACTAATGAACGAAATTCGTTTTAGACGAAATAAATAACATTTTCGTCCGAATGGACGAAAACGAAACGAAAATTTTAGTTTTGCACATGTCTATTTAACTGTTTGTTGAGCAGGAACAAATCTAGTCTACTCTATAGGTTAATATTTATTTGATTTTTTTTTTCATCTATTTTTCTCCCATTATTAGATGATAAAACTATTTTTGTACTGGGAATAACTCGATTTTCTTAAAATTATATATTTCATTAAAAAAAAGCACATTGCTTTTAAAACGTGGTTATTAAACAAATATTACCCTGCACAGTGCGGTTCATAATTCTCATTGAGCTAATTAGTTATGTGTCCTATGAAGTTCTGCATGCTGTGGGAAGACAATCTACAGCACTCACATATTCTCTTCTTACAGCAATCTCATATAACTGGAGATTTATTTTGTTACTCTAATGACTAATTATTTTAATTGAGATGCTGGCTAAAATTATTGCCAGTTATTGACATGAAAACGGCTGAATAGCAGTATAACATTGTAATGAGACTGAGAAAAATAATTTTTTCAAGAAGCTGTTTTTTTAATCTTTTTAGGAAAATCAGGGGCTAGTTACATAACCAGTGCATGTGCTAATAGTGCTAAAAATGTGCACAGTGTGTGCTAATGCATACTGTGAACACCTGACAAAAGTCAAAAGTTACCACTGTGTGCGTCGATATAAAGTTTTTGCTTGTGCTCTCACACCAGCACAGACCTTGCATGAAAATTTAAGCACAGAAATGTGCTTAAAAAAAATGCTGAAAAACTATTGCAGTTAGATCCCTAGGGTTGGGATTTAACGGGACTGTCTGGTGCCCTAAATCCATCTTCCAAATAATACATATTAATGTGCTTTCAAAGTACTTTAAAAAGCATGTTTTACATTTTGCATTGCTTAAAATATAAAATACTTACAGGTAGACAAAATTGTGAAATTACAGCAGTTTGCAAGAAACCAGGACTAAAACACTACCTGAGTTAAATTAATTACCTTTTTGTTTTGTTTTTTTGCTGCATAATTTCATCACAGTGTGTTGCACTGTTAAGAGATCCTACTGTGTACAATAGCAAGGTAACTCGGAGGCCACACAATACATTTAATTAAAAGAGCACAGGAAGTGACTAAATGAAACAAAACTTTATATCCTCAGTGTCTATATAATCAATGCTTCCACACCTGCAGTAAACATGCAGATTAATTCCTGGGGAAGGACTTGAGTCAAATATTAAAAATGTAATTTATTCAGAATGCCTGCATCAAATCACACTGGAAAAAAGCCTGTGCACTATACAAGCAGTAGTCTTCAACATGCACCAAAGTGAGTTTGGGGACTAGACTGGCCTTTTAAGTTAGACTTTAGCCACTGCACCTTTATTTAACCACTTCCTGTCCTGAAACCTTGGACTGAGGGAGTTTTATGCATATCCACCATGGTATGTGCTGTGGTATATTCATACACTCTACATATTAGTATACAGGAAAATAAAAACTGGGGATATGTAAGGACATGTCTATACTTCTCATTTCAAGTTAGTCCTATCATCATAATTTGTTATTGAAACAAATTCTCTCTTCCTGTGATTGAAAACTTGCATTCATCTGTGTGAACCAGATTTAGTGTTAAATTAGGTTACTTACAAATAAATCACACGAAAGCATATGTAGAAAACACTGAAATTGCTTTCTGAGAAATATGTTACTTCAAATGTACCTTAGAGACATCTAATTTATTTTCCTTAATCTACTTTCTCTTGAATACATTAGAATCTTCTGTGCATTATGAATAATATTGACCCAGGCTGCACTGCTATAACATGCTCTGGAAGTTGTTTTAATGATTTTAATAGCTCTTATAACTGTCAAATTAAACCAGGTGTTTGCATTCTTAACTAATAAAAGCAAACAAAGTTTAATAAAACTAGAGTTTTAATTCTGTATACTGTAATGATAGTCATTGCTATCAAAGCAACTGGGTCATTTAAAGTTATAATCTGCTCCAATTTAAAGTGACTATTACAGCAAATATTGTTTATGAAACGTTTTAAAAACCACTTATTATATTCAGTAAAAACATCATTTGAAACGTACAGCGTAAGTATAGCTTAATTAACTATTCACGTTTTGTGTATCTCTGTGTATCTCTCTTGTCTCTTGTACATAGTAGATGTCTGCTTGTGTGGTGTATATTTATCAGACATGAGCAACGGAACCTGGACTCGAATCCCAATAAAATTATTATTAACTAATGTCTCATTACAGGCTCAATGTACGTTACTAAAAAGTAAAGCAGTCTATTATGTCTAACGCCTCGTCTAATGAATTGCCATACCCATAGGCTATTAACAAACAAGTGTTAGAACAGGTGCTATAACATTAGAAAAATCGGAAAAAGGGGAAATATCTGATTCTGATGCCTCAGTGAAGTATCAGGTCTGATAACATCCCAGGCTTTGAGAAATAAAAATGGTTAACTGGTAAGGGAATACAATTTCAAAAGTTGCCCAGCACCCTCTATGGAGTTCAGATCGCCCTAGGCAAAATAAAATTTGCAGGCCCCCCCCCCCCCATTATCATATTATTTTCCCATATCATGACATCACATGTTCCACCCCTTTCTCAGCATTTAAATTAAAAGAGAGTTAACAGAGTTACATGTTGCAATAAAGCCCCCTATTAAGAATGGTGGAGAATAAGTACCATAACTTAAGCCTCAATATGCCAAGATTATTCCCCTCAATACCCCAGGATTATGCCCCACAATATGCCAGGATTTAGCCACCCAATATGCCAGGATTATTCCCCTCAATATCCCAGGATTATGCCCCACAATATGCCAGGATTATTCCCCTCAATATCCCAGGATTATGCCCCACAATATGCCAGGATTATTCCCCTCAATATCCCAGGATTATGCCCCTCAATATGCCAGGATTTTCCCCCCCAATATCCCAGCATTATACCCCTCAATGTCCCAGGATTATGCCCCTCATTATCCCAGGATTATGCCCCTCAATACCCCAGGATTATGCCCCTCAATATGCCAGGATTATTCCCCTCAATATCGCAGGATTATGCCCCTCAATGTCCCTGGATTATACCCCTCAATACTCCAGGATTATGCCCCTCAATATGCCAGGATTATTCCCCTCAATACCCCAGGATTATGCCCCACAATATGCCAGGATTATGCCCCTCAATACCCCAGGATTATGCCCCTCAATATGCCAGGATTATTCCCCTCAATACCCCAGGATTATGCCCCACAATATGCCAGGATTTAGCCACCCAATATGCCAGGATTATCCCCCTCAATATCCTAGGATTATGCCCCTCAATGTCCCAAGATTATGCCCCTCAATACCCCAGGATTATGCCCCTCAATATGCCAGGATTATTCCCCTCAATACCCCAGGATTATGCCCCACAATATGCCAGGATTTAGCCACCCAATATGCCAGGATTATTCCCCTCAATATCCCAGAATTATGCCCCTCAATGTCACAGGATTATGCCACCCAATATCCCAGGATTATGCCCCTCATTATCCCAGGATTATGCCCCTCAATACCCCAGGATTATGCCCCTCAATATGCCAGGATTATTCCCCTCAATATCCCAGGATTATGCCCCTCAGTGTCCCAGGATTATGCCCCTCAATACCCCAGGATTATGCCCCTCAATATGCCAGGATTATTCCCCTCAATACCCCAGGATTATGCCCCACAATATGCCAGGATTTAGCCACCCAATATGCCAGGATTATCCCCCTCAATATCCTAGGATTATGCCCCTCAATGTCCCAAGATTATGCCCCTCAATATGCCAGGATTATGCCCCTCAATACCCCAGGATTATGCCCCTCAATATGCCAGGATTATTCCCCTCTATACCCCAGTATTATGCCCCACAATATGCCAGGATTTAGCCACCCAATATGCCAGGATTATTCCCCTCAATATCCCAGGATTATGCCCCTCAATGTCCCAGGATTATGCCCCTCATCATCCCAGGATTATGCCCCTCAATATGCCAGGATTATGCCCCTCAATATGCCAGGATTATGCCCCTCAATACGCCAGGATTATTCCCCTCAATACCCCAGGATTATGCCCCACAATATGCCAGGATTTAGCCACCCAATATGCCAGGATTATTCCCCTCAATATCCCAGGATTATGCCCCTCAATGTCCCATGATTATGCCCCTCAATGTCCCAGGATTATGCCACCCAATATCCCAGGATTATGCCCCTCATTATCCCAGGATTATGCCCCTCCATATGCCAGGATTATGCCCCACAATATGCCAGGACTTAGCCACCCAATATGCTAGGACTTTCCCCCACAATATGCCAGGATTTAGCCACCCAATATTCCAGGACTTTCCCCCAAAAAATTGCAGGGACTTAGCCACCCAATATGCCAGGACTTTCCCCCACAATATGCCAGGACTTAGCCACCCAATATGCCAGGACTGTCTTTCCCCCAAAATATGCCAGGACTTAGCCACCCAATTTGCCAGCCAGGACTTTTCCCCCAAAATATGCCAGGACTTCCTTCCCTTACTTACCTCGTCGCTGCTGCTGCTGTGTCTCCGGTGCAGGTCCGTCCGTGGCTGTGAGGGAAGCGTTGTGCGCTCCCCTCCAGCCAATGCGCATTCAATAAAGTTTGTTTAAAAAAAAAAAACTTTACTGAATGCGCATTGGCTGGAGGGGAGCGCACAACGCTTCCCTCTCAGCCACAGGCGGCCCAGCACCGGAGACGCAGCGACGCCGACGAGGTAAGTAAGGAGGATTTTTTTTTTTTTTGAAGCAGGGTTCCGGCGCCCCCTGCTAAGATGCGCCCTAGGCAGCTGCCTAGGTCGCCTTACTGGTGGCGCCGGCCCTGTGTCAGTGTCCCGGAGAGAAACTGAGCAGTGGTCACCTGTCTTGTTTGGTGTATTGGTCTTGCTTCTTGGGCGTGCATATCTAACTTGCTTCCCTCCCTGCTAACTCCAGAAGCTCACGCAATCGAAGGAGTAAATGAGAGAGCGTTCTCATTCAGGGGTCCCGGCATGGGAGGTAAGGAGAGGCCTCTAAGGAAAGATTGAGTTTACCGTACCAGTGCGTTCCATCTTTGGTCACCAGAAGAGTGTGTGTTGGGCCACATGGGTAGGTTGTCTGGCAACGTCTAAGGTGAGCACAGTGAGTGTCTTCACATTACTGTAGAGTGAGTCAAACCTGGGAAGGCACTGAGGAAGACTCGAATTAGATCGGTATGGAGCCAGTGAGTTTTGCCAAGAGTGTTTTACTGTTAGCAGTGAAAGTTAGTTCCCAGATGGGAGCAGCACCCAGTTAGGTACCTGTCTTTAAGTGATCCAGCTGCAGAAATGTAGAACTTAAAGGGACTGTGTGGTGCCCAAAATGCATCTTTCAAGTATTAATGCATATTAATGTGTTTTCAAAGTACTTTAAAATGCAAGTTTTACATTTTGCATTACTTAAAATATAAAAAAAAAACATACAGTTAGATGAATTTGTGATGTTACATCAGTTTGAAAGAAACCAGGACTGCCCACCCTAGCTGAGTGAAAGTAATTTCCTCTTTTTTTTTGCTGCAGGAACCAATGAGAATAATTTCATTCAAATTAATGGAATATCCTGTTTCTCTAGTGATGTCATCAGACAATGTGTTGCACTGTTAAAGGAACACTAAACATTATTTTTCACTTTTTGCTTCCAATATAGAAGCACAAGTGAAAAGTTAGTTGTTCCTAGTGTTAGGATAAACAGACATGTACTTTTGCATTGGAAGCAGGAAGCCGCCTGGTCAACGACCGGCGCGCACAGAGACAATTAATCTGTTAAGAAACACGTCGGGTTTACTCCAGACAAGATCTCTCTCTCTCACACACATTCTGTCTCTCTTTCTCTTCTCACGCACTCCGTCTCTCTTTCACACACTCCGTCTCTCCTTCTCTCACACACTCAGTCTCTCTCCCACACTCCGTCTCTCACACACACTCCATCTCTCTCTCTCACACACTGTCTCTCTTTCTCACACACTCTGTCTCTCTCGCTCCCACACTCCATCTCTCTCTCACACACTCCATCTCTCTCTCTCACATACTCCATCTCTCTCTCTCACACACTCTGTCTCTCTTTCTCACACACTCTGTCTCTCTCTCGCTCCCACACTTCGTCTCTCTCACACACTCCTTCTCTCACAGTCACTCTCACACACTCCGTTTCTCTCTCTTTCTCACACACTTAGTCTCTCTCTCACACACACTTCGTCTCTCTCACACACATCGCCTCTCTCTTTCTCACACACACTGTATCTCTCTCTGTCTCACACACTCTGTATCTCTCTCTCTCTTTCTCACACACACCTCCAAAAAAAAAAACGTCATACTTTTGGTCCCCCTCCCTGCTAAGTTACCTCTATATGCAGGGAGGAAGACGTTTCCAACGGTGTTTGCAGCTGCAGAACACTGCCATTCAGCATCTTCTGCCGGATGTCACCTGACATCCATTACATTACATTACATTTATTTATACAGCGCCAACAATTTACTTAGCGCTAGGTACAGAACATAGAAGGGAACTACATACTAAGTTAGACAAACTAGAACAGACTAATACATGAGGTAGAGAACCCTGCTCGCATGCTTACAATCTAGAGGGAATCTGGTCCATGACACTTAAGGGACTGAAGAGGTCAGAGGGATTGAAGTTGTAGTAACAGTAGTGTGGATGGGAGGCACTAGGTGGGATAAGCCAAAGAGGAATTGTGTGTTCCAGCTAGGTGGGATCAGCTAGAGGTAAAGTGACTGGTATTCTTTTTTTTATTTTATTTTTTTAATTGCACATTTTGTGGAAGTACAAAACTTTCAAAGATATAAAAGAAAAAAAACAGGTAATATAACTTATTGGCATAACTAACATTTCCTTATACATTACACTTTATAGTGGTAGATCTTAACTGTTATCATGCACCTCCATATTTTATGATTCATACTAAGTTCTCTACAATTATCGTGCTCCTTCTTCCGTAACTTGTTTTTATTCAAAATATTTTAAAAAGCCTTAACATCTCATATTTACCACTATTCAGGTACTAGGCTCTTTCTTCCAACTTCATCCAACATCCACAACTTACATTTCTGCATTCATACCCATGCATTCGCATCCACACACCCTTGGTGTCTAATCAGCCATGGTGACCAGGTCTTATAGTATGTCTCTAGTAAGTTTTTGTTCTTCCAATAGTGGCCTTTCTCCATTCTAGCCTGAAACTCTATTTGTTCTATAATGTCCTCTATGTTACTTTTACCTTTGGTTTTCCATGTCCTTGCCAACACGATTTTTACAGCTATAAATATTTGAATCACTGACGTACTGTGGACTGTTCTGATCCTACCCAAACCAATATGAAAAAGCATCAGGGCTGGATCTAGGTCAACCCTTACATTCAGGATGTCTGAGGCCATCCCTTTTCCCTGCCTGATTCCATAGGTCTCTGACAAAATGACACTCCCACCACAAGTGAAGGAGTGACCCTCCATTCTCCCCGCATCTCTAGCAACGGTAATTCGCATTTTGGTAACTTTTTTTTAATAACTCTGGAGAAATATGCCATCGATAAATCATCTTGTAAAATAATTCCACTAGATTAAATGAGTGGACAGTGGATTTGATTGTCCTAATAGCTTGGAGCCAATCCCTGTCTTCAAAAGTGACTCCCAGGTCCCTCTGCCACCTTTTTATCGGGGGCAGGTCTCCAAGTCTGGTCCCTAAGAAAATTGCATTAAAAGCTCTCTTGGCCCATTTTTTTTTCCATTTTGCGTTTAAGAAATCTTCCATATCAGCATTTTCTTCAAAGTGGTATTCTAGTGGGTTGGGTAGTAAGCCTCTCTAAAGCGATGAGGGACTTTTTAAAGTTTGAAAAGGAGGGAGAGAGCTGGATGTTCTGCGGAAGGGAGTTCCAGAGAGAGGGGGCAGCTCGGGCGAAATCTTGGAGACGCGAGTGAGAAGTGGTGATGTGGTTAGAGGAGAGTTTAAGTCCCATTGAGGAGCGCAAAGGTCGTGCAGGGAGGTATCGGTTAACAAGGGAGGGAATTTTATCCTTGAGCAGATGGGGAGCCAGTGGAGGGCATTGCATAGAGGAGCTGCCGAATCAGACCAACATGCAAGAAAGATGAGTCTGGCAGCTGTATTCTGGATAGACTGCAGGGGAGACAGACGAGCCAGAGGTTGTCCAGTCAGAAGACTGTTACAGTAGTCCAGGCGAGAGATCACAAGCGAGTGCCCTAGAATTTTGGCGGTCTCTTCGCTGAGGAACGGGCGAATGCGTGCGATGTTCCTTAGGTACAGCCGACAGGATGTCGCTAAAGACCGAATATGAGGAACGAAGGAGAGAGCAGAGTCAAAAGTGACCCCAAAGCATTGGACACGGTCAGCTGGTACGATTGTAGCATTTTCAACGGTGACTGTGCAGCTTATCTCACAGCGCAATGGGGGGGGGGGGGGGGGGGGACTTACACCCGTTGTGCTATGCTCAGTATGGCCAGGAGGTGAGGTCATCGCAGGCCCTCACCTGTGGGCCGCACCTTGAGGAGGAGGGGCTAGGGAGAGAGCTCCCTATAGCAGCGCCTCTCCTCCCTATCGGCTCTCACCCCCGCGCAAGATTAATCCTCCAACACATATTATATATTGGGGTTTTTTCAGGACAAGAAGGGATTTCTTTTGATGCCAATTTTTTGTTCATATCTTTTATTTTATTATGGAAAAAAAAGAAAAATATGGTGAAAAATGTATAAAAACAACACTTTTCCTGACTTTTATTTGCAAAATCTTTTACTAAGCTACAAAAGCAAATAAAAAAAACCTGCTAAATAGATTCTAATATTGGTCCTGAATTTAGAAATACCCAATGTTTAATGTTATAGTGTAATAAATACAAGTAGCACATAGCTGTTTCAAAACCATTTTTTATACACCAGCTTCTGCAGGCCTCTATATACTGCTGGCCCACCTTTAGAATACGTCAAAAACACCTACCAAACTGAGTGAATGGACAAACCCCAAAGATACTGGAGTGGATTCTGAATGGCAGCCCTGTCATAAATTCCAGCTTTATGAAGTTAATGACAAAGCTTTTATTGAACTACTTTGAAAACATAAGGTATGGTACTGAATATATGAAAGGGACATAGCCCATTTAAATAAGCAGCTGTCTTTTCTTTGAAGTAAACTTGCATCTATTGAATTACACAAAACTGGGCTTTGACAAAATATTCGATGTTGTGAAGCAGACAAATGCACGCATTCATTTCAGCCTTGTACATAGTTCCCCAGGACTAGTAAAGAGCATATATAAAGTGCCAATTTAACTTAAAAACAGGCACTGTGCATGCACACCCCAACAACTTTCAGCAACATAAGACGATGCCTGGAAAAGTTGGCCATGACCATCTATAGCAATTTTTACAAAGGGCAAAATGTTAACCTCTCCAATACATTTAGATTTTCTGATAATGTCACCAAGGGTGGGTCATAATCAACATAATGTGAAGCATGGGCAAGGCCAACAGTGCTGCAAACTGCTTGACTGGCAGAAATGGTGGGGAGCCAGCCACTAAGGTTGGTGAAAGATAAATCCTGTAAGAATATAGTTAGTAATTTATAAGTGGGACAGTGCAAGTTTTTGTATTTACCCCATCTTTCCTCCTATCTTATTTTTCTGATTGAAATCTGTTAACTGTACACATAGTAAGCTCTAAACAATGACGTGTGTAGCTTGCATCAAAAGAAGTAGGCTATTGCACTCTTGAGTATGATAAATGATCAATCATATTTATTAAGAAGCATCTTCAGAAGTAGTCTTCATATCCATCAAACTGCAATGCGAAGGAACCATAGAACCACAAACATAGAAACTGTAAATTTTAAACACAAAACTTACCACCTAAAACGATCAGTTCAATGTGAAACAGTAATGCATCTTCTTTTCAGTCTCCCGACATGTGACTGCAGCTCGCTTTATAAATTCCCCTAAATAGATGACTGGGTTTGTAAACATATAACTGTAACTGTACATACCAGTACAAAGCTGGTATTACTAATAATTGTGTGTATTGATGTTGATATCATAGCATACGTTACATGGTAGTTTAAGTTGAAAAAAAAACAAAAAAACACTTGCGCCCATTAACATCAACCCTTTTTATATTGTTGTTTACCACGGTTGACCAAAATGAAGGCAACTCGCCCCCCTGCCCTTATTTCAGCAATTTAAAATTCTACTTTTAATGATGGGGGGGATCATTCTTTACTCCACTTGGCAATAAGATTTCTCCTTGGATCAACAACAACTAAATAATGCCTATACTAACTTACATAGCCCTCTATGTTCTGCTGTTTTAAAAAAGTTCCCAGGCTATTTTTAAAGGCATCTAATGTATTTGATACACATCTTCAGCCAGTGAATTTCATACTTTTATTGTCCTTACCATAAAGAATCCCTACTGCTGTTGTAGATAAAATCTCCTTTCTTCAAGTCTGAGTGTGTGGTCATCATTTGTACCATTCTGTTAATTAACAGGGCCTTGGAGAACCCATTGTACGGGCCGTGAACATATATATTTTTCTTTTTTGTATAACAATTTTTTATTGTTTTTAGATACATATGTGAACTTTGAGTAATCCATACATAGGAAGTCTGTACTAATTGGACATGCAAGACCTTTCAAACAGTAGTCAAGCAAGAATTTTGCCAATACATACAAATATATGAATGATCATTTTGAGAGTTATTATGAGTTCTTTGTGCGACGTCATCCTGGGCCTATTGGAACAACAAACCAGACCTATCAGTCAAATGTTATCAGGTACTATAGTACAAGTACAGATTTAATTTGTTCCTTCATAACCCCCTGATTCCCAATAAGGTGTTTTGTCCCAAGTAGCGCCCTTTTTGTCTATGAGCTGTAACTCGTATCTCTTTTGAGATGGGTAGGGATTACTTTAGGTATGTATACTGATTTATACATATTCTTAAAACTAAACCAATAACCATAAACTAAACTTACAGGTAGCGTTGGTAGCGCAATTAACAAAGTGGCTTACATCTAAGTTAATACAAAGTGTGAATGAATCCCCTGATTTGTCGCCCACTGTCACCCCTGTCATTCCCCGTCTCAATTGGATATAGGAGGTAATGGGTCTCGCCCTAATAGTAATTGTTCGGAGTACCACGTGGTGTGGCTAAACGTTTTCCTAATTTTATCTTGGATTGTATGGTTTAATTGAGAGATGTAAGAGTTCCAGGATTTAAAAAATTGTCTAGTGGAACGTTCTTTGTCTAGGGTGGAGTTCAACCATTCCATTCGAAATACATGGTGCAACTTATCCTTAAACAGCGTTAAAGTTGGCGGGTCTGGTAGGATCCAGTGGTGTAGGATCGTTTTCCTGGCGACTGCAGTTATTAGAAAGAGCATACGAGATGCATGAGAACTGTCTATATGCTTCAT
The DNA here is from genome assembly GCA_036172795.1 of Pelodytes ibericus. Classification (NCBI taxonomy): domain Eukaryota; kingdom Metazoa; phylum Chordata; class Amphibia; order Anura; family Pelodytidae; genus Pelodytes; species Pelodytes ibericus. The sequence continues at coordinate 101,979,970 of CM069861.1, read as the reverse complement.
GCCAAAAATCATGGAAGCAGGTGTTAAAGGAATCGAGGCTAATCGGGCTGTTTTTGCTAATGCTATCACCTGTTTCCAGAAGTCTTGGATTGTGGTACAAGCCCAGAGGCAATGAAACATGTCCGCCCCTCCCATGCCACATTTGGGGCAGGAGTCTGTTGTTCTGGCGCCCATGACAAATAAGCGATGTGGGGAATAATTTGCATGATGAATTATTTTGAAATGCATTTCCTGATAAGAAGAGTAAGGCATGAGTTTCAATGACTTAAGGTAATGAGCAGTCAATGTTTGTGTGTCTAGCTCAGGTAAATTAACGTTCCATCTGCTTAAACCAGTCACCTCCTGTGTGTGATCCAGTCTATCACGAATGTGATTATATAACAAACTAATTGAGTGTTTCCTTAGTATGTTAGACTTTAGGAATGTATCTAGGTAGTTGTCCCAATCCTCGTCTTCTAATTGGGATAATATTTTTGTAGAATAGCTTTTGGCTTGTAAATAGTGAAAATTAGTTCTCTATTTTGGGGATTTTTTCCATGCATTGTTCCCTAGTTAAAAGTTGTCTAGTGTTCGTGTTGACCATGTCATAGATACAGCGAAGTCCCCTTGACTCCCAAAGTTTCAATTGTGTGTCTGCCTGTCCTCCCTGGAATAGGGGGTTATCTACCCAACCCAACCACAAAGAGTGCTTCCATGAGGTACCTTGCACTATTCTAAGTAGTTTCCATGCTTTAATGGTGGAGAATAGTAATGGGTTACCCTTTACTGAATTTGGGATATCCTGAAAGGGGGTGTGTAATAGTTTGGCCAATTTGATATGTGGAGAATGTTGTTGTTCAAGGTTAACATCCGTAAATTGAGGTATAGGGGAGATCCAATCGAGAGCATGTCGGTATAGAGCAGCTAAATTGTAATCCTTTATATTGGGGATGTTACACCCGAGATTATATTTTGGCTGTTGAAGCTTACGGAGTGCTATTCTGGGTCCCCCCCCCCCCCCCCCATAAGAAAGCCGTGAACATATTTATATAATATTATCATATCCCCTCTAAGACACAGTTTCACTAGCGTGTACAAATTTAATTTTTTTTTAGCTTTTCTCTATAACTAACTAAAACTTTCCATTCGCCTTATTAGTTTTGTAGCTCTCTTCTGCACTTGTTCCAGTTCCATAATATCTTTTTTAAGAAAAGGTGCACAGAATTGAACTACATATTATATAGTGTCTTTACATGGACACGGAAAGGAATTCAAACTTAAGACCAAAAAACTGCTCCCATTCAGCTGCATTGGAGAACTCGGCTACAGTAGCCTAAAGTCTGAAATTCCTTTTTAATTCCCTCCAATTCTCTCTTTATTGAGTTATCCTTATATGTTGCCTTTTATTATTATACCCAAATTGCATAACTTTACATTGTCTATACTGAATCTCATTTGCCTGCCAGTCACCCAATTTGTCCAAATCCTCTTGCACTGAAGACACATCTAGTTCAGACTGTATTACCTTACTTAATTTTTTGTCATCGGCAAACACGGAAACAAGTCTCTCTATGCCCACTGGGAGATCATTAAGAAACAAATTAAAAAGAAGAGGACAAAGGACAGATACTGGAGGTTTTCCACATATCACTTGTGTGCAATTTGAGAACATACTATTTACACCACTCTTTCAGCTAATTTCCAACCAACACACAAATGTTTGCCTGAGGTGTATTTCAGTCCATTCATATAGTAACCTTTTGGCCAAGGACATTTGTAAAGGATAGTCATCATCTGTGGCATGTTCTGCAGGGTCAAAGTGACACTATGCCATGCTCTGTGGGTCATAGTGACTTAGTACCATGTTCTGTGGGTGAAAGCAGCACTGTGGCATGTTCTGCAGGCAAAAGCAACACTGTGGCATGTGGTGCTGTGCAAACTGACACTGTGGCGAGTTCTGTGGGGAAGTGTGAAAATTGGGCAATATGAAAAATGATGTGGGTTAATGTGATTTTGTGCCACATGCTGTGTGACACTTATAAGTTATGTGGGGGCAGTGTGACACTGTGGCGAGTACTATGGGAACAGTGTGGCACTATGGTGACTTCCACATGGGCAGCATGACACTGTGGAGAGTGCTATGGGGGCAGCGTTGACACGGTGTTGAGTGCTATGGTAGCAAGCATAGGGCCAATGTGACACTATGGCAAGTGCTGCGGGTTAATAGCTTGTACTGGGAGGGCAATGTGGCACTGTTGAAAGTGATTATTGTGACAGAAGTCACATTGGTAAAAAAAGTGTCTGATTTTGAAAAGGAAGAGTTCTCTATGTAGCCACACCCACAGAGGGATGTTAAAAAAAAATTACAAATCCTACACCCAAGCATCCGTAACCCTAGGCTTGGACTGCGTGTAAGGGCACATCTTGCAACAGCAACAAGAGAATAGAAAAAATAGCAGACAAATCTTTGAAGAGTTCTTGATGTTCTGAGGGTGAAATGTAAATATCTTCTTGAGGATTTCTAGCTCATTAACATATTGAATACAGTGGAAGTAACTCAGGCATATATATCGTCATAAAGTGTACAATGTCTCCAGAACCCATTTTTCAACTCCACCTGGTTCACCAAATGCTAAATATCATCCATACTGTCTGTGCATTCAGAGGCTGAAAATACAGAAATGTACAGCATCTTTATTAGAGGAAGAGTAAGAAAGAGGATTTTTTAAACAACATTTGGTTGCAATTGGTCAAAAGGTCATGGCTGACGGTATATGCGATTATTCTCAAAGGGACAGAGACCCAGAGCAAGATATACAGAATCAATCTTGTATCTATATTTACCATACATAATCTCAGATGTAGACATTTGTTTAAAACACAACCAAACCATGTAAGGAAATCTGTGCATCCCTTTGTTAGCTAGTAGACATTACTAGAGCTGTACTATATTAAATAACCTGAGTGCATTCGCCAAAAGAATAAAGCTAAAAATAGGAAAACCGGGATGACAGTCAAAGAGATCAGGCTAAATTTATACAAAAGGTGGCAACCATGTTGGTCTAATGGGATAAGGAGAAAAGGAGTAACCATGCAATTCCCTTATCCACAACTAACCAGATAAGATACTCTGACTTTAATGACTTCATAATGTGCATACATGTGACAACATATCAGTGAGAATCTAAAGTTAATCAAAATTATAGCAGAAATTTTGAAATTAAATAAAGTCTCTTTCATCTTTCCTCTCCCACTACGTCAAATGATGACACATCTACTCTAGAATTCAAAGATTTAACTGCCCCAACTAAATTAATAAAACAGGTTTAGTAGTCAATACCATATTTAAAAACAAAAAAAGAGTAACACAACATCAACAAAATACAAATTTATACAAAAATACTAGGTGAGCCCTTCAGGAAACGAAAAAATAAATAAATAAAAAAGACACATTTAACAAAGGATGTCTGATTCCCAGGGTAAACTAATGTTCTTTGATACTTTTTATTTAGGATAAAATAAAAGCATAAAGAGGGTTACAGGGAGAAACAGTGTCATATTTATCTAATTGAAAATAACAAGATTGCACATTTTGTCCCAGTCAAAAAGATGTATGATGCAGCCAAGATCTATGAATGAAAAACTCTGTAACATGCATAATCACATATTGGCCACTAGATGTAGCTGCTTGCCCACAGTGTAAAATAAACCAGTGTACCATTCAAACAAACAGTGTAAAGGAATACAAAAAAAGCACTACTTAAAATGAAGAATTTATTAAACCAAACTGTTTTTCAACAGTTACATAAGTTACACAGAATGTTTAAATTCAGTTTACAATTTTTTTTTTTTGATTTTTTTTTTTTTTTTTTAAGTATACAGGCAAAATAGTACCGTACAACATGTACATAAAAAAATGAAAGGAACCAAAAAAAAAAAAACAACCTCAGCATCCAAATAAGGCCATAATAATAATAATAATAATAATAATAAACAAGTAGTATTTCTGTTCTCGTAGTTTTCTAAACGTCAGTCTATTTTCTCAGTGTACAGACCTAACTTCAAGCAGTGGAATTTGATAGCTAGGCTTAATGTTGTCAAAACATTATCAAAATGAAATAAGGCTCATATTAGTAGACACAGCTGCTTTTGGAATTTCAATCTCCGGTTGCCTTCATTAACTTAAAATTCACAAAGTGCACAAGTAGGATACATTAAAAAATAAAGACAAAAAAAATTATATATCTACATATAATTTTTTTAAATTAACTTTCTATTCTACAATTTGACAGCTGCCCAATCTTAATACTTAGTGGTCTATTGAAACAAATTACAGTCTTCCCAAAACAGAATGGTAATAAGCCACAGAATAATGTCAAGATTTCTAGTTTCACTGTAAACTAAGAGTACAGACAAAAATCCATGATTTATTCTGGTGGTGTAAGTTAACTCTGAGTGCCAGAGGCTAAGACATAGCCCCTTATCTAGTACTCAGTTTTTTCTCAAGAAATACAAAACACTATAAATGACCAAACATATTCAAAGAACAAGCACCACAATTTACATAAGCATTCCAGTTTTGTAAATTTATAACTATGTAAAGTGTGTTCTATTCCAGCCATTCCACCTCATCAAACTCTGAATCGTCTTCGGAATCGCTGTATTCCACGGCAATGCGCCTAGACAGGATGGTAGCCACATCATTTTCAATGCGTTCGTGTTTCGCTTCCTGCTCACGTTGCTCTTCAACTTTGCGGAGCTGAATGCCTATGGGACAAAAAACAAAACACTTAATATTTACAAATCAGGACCAGTTACATTATACTTACAAAAAAAGGTTTTAGTTTATAAAAAGGTAAAGCAAAAGTCCACAAACCCTTTACAAGCCTAGCTTAAATCAAACAACAATACATATATTGAATTAAGAAATAACACTGGCTTTGCATCTTACAGTCCTTAATTAAAATATGCATTATATTTATGGTCAATTATGGTTCTAAAATGATTACAGCTACATTTGCAGGGGGGGGGGGATACATGTAATTTCCGGGGGCAAAGTTCTAAAAGTGATTTTATCAGCAGGAACATTTCACTGGATACCATGGTGACTGGGCCACTTTTAGAACTATGCCCCAACAACGTACCTTTATAAACTACCCTCGTAATATCTAAAATGAGGTAAGACAAAATTAAGCATGACTTTTTGAAGAGGTTCTTTTATTTTTCCCTTTAAAGTTTGCAACACATAGGACTGCAAATTATATTTGAAGCAATCACTAACCTTTTCGTATTGCTTCCAGAAGAACGCTTCTAGCATCACTGATGACTGGGAGTGTTGATGGGTGTCTTTTGGAATCAAGGACAACTTGGGATGGTGGGGATGGGGGCAGTAATGGTGCATGTGAACCAGGTACAATGGAAGCGAGAGGATGTAGACCCGCAGGAGGATGAGAAAGAGCTGAGACTGCAACAGGGGAAGAAGGTCGCATTCCAGGTGGTGGTAAAGGAGGTGGTGGAGGTGGTGGGGGAAGCCCTTGTGGCTCCATCTGTGGAAGTGGGTGTACTGGCACATTTTCACCAACTTGAGCAGCACGTGATATTGGAGGGGAAGGCTGAGCAAGAGGAGGTGCAATGGGAGGTGCAGCAGGATGGAGGACACCAGGTGCAATTTGGAGTGGAGTTGGTGGTGGTGGCACAACAGTACTCTGTAAGTTAGCAGTTGGTGGTGGGGGAGGCGGTGGAACAGGGGGTGGAGGAGTTGAGGATATAGATGAACGCAGTGAGGAGGCAGAAAGAGCAGATGGGAGAGGTGGAGGAGGGGGAGGAAGTGGAGGAGGTGGTGGTGGAGGAGAGGGGCTAACAAACACTTGCGCCCTTCCCATTGCTGGAGACTGTGGCCTGTTGTCATTCAGTCCTGATGTGGCACTAAAAAGTAAAAGGGAATGGTCATTAGAGACTTGAGAAAGCACAAAGACCAGTGCAAAATGTAATTCATTACTGCACACATGTACAATACAAGGTAACAAATTTGAACATATGAAAAGAAAAATACATTCACATTTGTCCTGGAGAAAGCATATATCATTACGGATTTACTGCGGTACAATTTAAATATTAAAATACATGACTTTTTAATCTTGGACATGTTAAGAGATACATACTTACTGATGTCATTATAATTATTTTTATAATAGTATTATTATAATTGGAATACCTGTTATACCTGATCATGGGAGTGGCAGCCTTTCCATCCCCAGGTGCATGTACTGGTGGAGGCGGTGGTGGCTCGTGTGGTCTCACCAACACCCGATCTTCAACTCTGTTCAGAAGATCATTCATCTGACTGTATGGTAATGCAGCCAGTGAGAATGGTCCATCAATGGTTTCTCCATAAGCTTGAGGCCTATGCAAAGAAGATATAGTTACTAACTGCAGTTTCATTAACCTCAGGGTAAATCTACAATCTAAACCGATGGTTCTCAAATTTGCTTCTCAGCTTGGTCATATGTGGCCACCTTCACAGCTTGTATCCCTGGGCAGTCACTATAAAGGTCCAGAAATTAAATAGTTAAGTGATAGTGTATAAGTGAACAAAAAAAAAAGTGGAGAGAACAATATATTATATTTAATAAAAATTTACTATTCAATTCAAATTATTCAATGAGGCCAGATAACCCAATAGAATACATTTTTACTTGACCGTTATTCTGTAGTGAATAATGCGCTGTTCAATGAAAATGGTACCAAAACATTATGTCATCCGTAAACGCACACTGCTGCATTATGCTGGTACAGTTACTGGCACCACCTCCACTTATCCGTTAAATAAAATCAAGGGGTCCAGGGATGTAATGGCCTCTCCCGGTCTCCAGCCTTTCCCTCTGATATTGTTGCGGCAGACGGTTGGCCAAATGCTCGCACCACTCTCCCACAATATCTTAAGTATAGGGGCTGCGTATTTGGCCCCCGGACCACCTAATATCCCTGGGAAATTTTAGGGGGGGAGGTGGGATATTCCCAGAGATTTTAATGAGTGCATTTGGACAACCTTCGACCTTGAGTCATTGAGAGGACATGGGGCTTTCCCTACCAGGGGTCCCCACGATTATTAAAGGGGAAGGAGGACAGCGTGGTAGCACCAGCTGGCTCCTCAGAGGACACCCAAAACTTTTATTTGACTGTAGAGTTAGCATTTTTAAGTGCTGAAGAGGAGCACTGTGTTTGCACAATTTAGTCATATATCCTTGAGGTGTTAACAAGCCAAAATGGAACTTTTTTTGCCCGTTAAGTTTTAACACACCTCATTGAATTGCCTGTGTGCATTAATTAGCATGCAGTTGAATGCTGTAGATATATTTTATATAATTTTTTTTAACGGGGGCAATAATGATTTTATCACATGTGTTAATGCATTTACCGCAGGGTATGGAATCAATTTTTCCTATTAATGTACTGCCATTTGTGATTTTTCTATTAGTTAGTATCATTGAATCTTCCCCAATAAGTCTTATGCGGTCTGCTGCATAGCAATCTGAAACATGCTAACGTTAGAAAACACTCCGCTATAAACATTGTTTGATGTGCAGATTAATGCAATGTTTTTGGTTTATGTCTGGTGATAATTTAGCTGTACCCATATCTAGGATTCCTCACTGTGCATTGCTGCTCAAACTGTATGCTCCAATGTTTAATTGGTGCATTTCGCTAATTGCAAACACTACCATATGTATTCAGATGTGAAATATCAAAGCATTAATATAGTCATGCAGCTCTTCCCAATTATTCTAGAACATTTAGTATATTAAGAAATATAGGATCCGCAGAGAAACACTGTTTTAAAATGTCTAACTGTGTTTATTATGTTTGCAGGCTAATATATGCAGGTCATGTTTGGGGGGGGGGGGGGGGGGGGGATGGGGTTTTTTCTTGCCTCTTGCAGCACCCTCTAAAATGACCCACAACCAAAAACTATCCTCAAAGCAAATACATAGACAGCCATATGTGGAATCAAACCCAGGAGAGCATTCAAGATAGGGTGTAATAATGAAGACACAATAGGAGCGTTAGGACATGAATAAGAGCTTTTGTAGCATCTTGTGTTGTAAACAAGTGAATTAAAGATATATTTTAAGAGATATGTGAAATTGACTAGGTGGAAGGGGAGATTTCTTGTGGCTAGTACCATTGATCGTGACCATCACATTAACATTAAAGGGACTGTCTAGTGCGAAAAATGCATCTTCCAAATATTAATGCATATTAATGTGCTTTCAAAGTACATTTTGCATTGCTTGAAATATAAAATACTTACAACTAGATGAAATTACAGTAGTTTGCAAGTAACCAGGACAGCCTACACAAGCTGGGTAAGAGACATTTCCTTTTTTTTTTTTGCTGCCGGAACCAATTAGAATAAGTTAATTCAAATGGAATTTCCTGTCTCTCTAGTGAGGTCATCAGACTATGTGTAGTAATTTTAAGAGATCCTACTGTGTACAAGAGCAAGGTCACTTAAAAGGCCACACAATATATTCAATTCGAGCTGCACAGGAAGTGACTAAATTAAACAAAACTTTATATCCTCAGTGTCCACATAATCAGTGCTGCGGCACTTGCAATAAACATACAGAGTAATCACTGGGGAGGGCTTGAGTCAAATATTAATGTGATTTGTGCAGAATGCCTGCATCAAATCACACTGGAAAAAAGCCCATGCACTATATAAGTATTGGCTTGCACGTGATAATGGAAATCAAAATGATATTATAAGGTTTCCCATGGAGGCAGCATAGAGTGTGAATTAAAGGGGACACGGGACAAAATGGTAAATGTGCGATGTGAAGAGCCATGTCAAAGACCTTGGTTATGAAGTTTTTGATACAAAAGCTGGTAGTCTACAATGACAATGGCAGTGTTATAGTGAAGGAGGAGTGTGTGACTCTTTGGTTTAGTAGTGAGTAGTTTGCTGTTCACTGTTAAAGTTAGGTTGGTATACATAAGTCATACAAGAATCTTAGAAGCAAATGGAAGAAAGGAGATCGATAACTAACTTAACATGGAGATTGGATACACTAATGGCTTTCTCAATAAGGGTGTGATAGTTGTATGCTTGACATAAGTTGGAGAAAGACACACTGAAGATATTTGTCTGGGTTAGGGGGAGAATGAAGGAAAAGGATAGGATAAGAGGTCATGGTATACAGTTTGTTTGGCAACAGGATAGAAGAACAAAATGGAGAAAAGAGACTTGGAGTAAAAGATTTGAGGACAGGTTGAGTGGGGAGGCAGGGGACGTGGAGCTTTCCTGTCTTATTGTGTTAGAGTTAATTAATTTTAAAAATAGTAAGCAGTAAAGCTTGTGGAGATTAGTCACTTGGTGACTAATGGAAAGTAACAGACAAAGGTTTGGGGTATCTTCATAGCACAGTATAAACTCGTTGTAGATTTTTAGGATACAAATAGCAGACCAAACAATATGTCAGACATGCACAAACCTTGTTTCAAAATGTGAGGCTGGGCCATTAGCGATTTCCAATTGTTTATGAAGAAGCTCCACATCATCGTCAGCCAGCTCCAGACCCTGGGCAAGTTTCTGCCACTCACGACGCCGGTCATGTGGTGCTCGAGGCACCTTTTCTGGTTCATGTGGTCGATCTATATTCTTTTGCTGCAAGACATTACGTAAAAATGTAGCTACACATATAATGCCAGATGCTGGATAAATCATTTTTAGAGCACTAGCTATTTATGTGGACCAAAGCACTGCAATGTGGGGCAAACCATTAGGTAAACCTTAAAATAATAATACATCTATTAAGCAAGTGTGCTATAAATAGCTTAATTTTAATTTAACTTTAATTGGAGGGACTTGAGAAGGGAATTTCAAACTTCAGCTACATAGAATTTTTCCAACTCGGCTACTTAGGTCTAAAGTTTGAAATTCCCATCTCCATACCCTGCAATTCTCTGTTTACTGAGCAGACCCTTAAATTACACATTCTTACAGAGAATAAGAGAGTAGTGTTTATGATCTGGCAAAGCAAAAATACTGGGCATCTGTGTGCCAGAGTCCACCTTCATTCTGATACACTTGGTTCTGCGCAGTTAACAGACAAACCTCAATAGTTGCTCATTTTTTAAGAGAGGTCTGGGGCATCTGTGATGCTCATCATTTTCCCCGCTATAGCCTATGTGCATCAGTCAACTGCCTCTCACTGCTCTGTCAAAAAAGCAACTCCCAAGTAATTGCATCTGTTTTGCTTCTGCAAAGAGTAGAGCTAAATAAACACCTGTTTTAATGGGGCAGCAGTTTAGCCCTCTTGAAATTTTTATAACAATTTTATAATTTGTGTACAAATCATGAACTACCAGGATGTTTAGATGTGGGAGTAGAAGATTAAAAAGCAGGAAGGTTGAAATCTATTAAAAAAAAGTAATACTTTTTATGTTAATACAATATATAGATGAGGTTTAATGCTCTATTTCAAAATGTACCACCAATTAAGGAGGTGGCCACAAACAAGGATACATGATGTGCAGAATTGTACATGAGCATGCAGTACAAGTTTATACTGCATTCTAGCATTCCTACAGTGGAAGACGCATCCGCTAGGTTCGGCTGCTGGAAAAAAAAGAAAAAAAGAAAAAAAAAATCATTCACACCGGATATGACCTTACATGCAGGGAGGAGATGACAATGACACAGAGCAGCCAGGATGTGAGTACCGGGCAAGGGAGGAGGAGGGTGGTATATAATGAGCACAATACTGGCCTATATTGAATGGCAAAATACTGGCCTATATTGAATGGCAAAATACTGGCCTATATTGAATGGCAAAATACTGGCCTATATTGAATGGCAAAATACTGGCCTATATTGAATGGCAAAATACTGGCCTATATTGAATGGCAAAATACTGGCCTATATTGAATGGCAAAATGCTGGCATTTATTTAATGTCAAAACACTGGCATTTATTGAATGGGACTCTTGTGTGTGGCATAATTTATGGGGCTCCTGTTTGTGGCATAATTTATGGGGCTCCTGTGTGTGGCATACTTTATGGGGCTCCTGTGTGTGGCATACTTTATGGGGCTCCTGTGTGTGGCATACTTTATGGGGCTCCTGTGTGTGGCATACTTTATGGGGTCCTGTGTGTGTCATAATTTGTGGGGCTCCTGTATGTGGCATATTTTGTGGGGCTCCTGTATGCGGCATATTTTGTTCGGCTCCTGTGTGTGTCAGTTATGGGGCTCCTGTGTGTGGCATAATTTGTGGGGCTCCTATATGTAGCATATTTAATGGGCCATCTGACTGGCATTACTAAGGAATCTGTTTGGCATGGTATTGGAGGAAATCCAGGGGGGTGACAGCATGCGTTACCGCACCGGGTGACACAAACCCTAGTGACGCCTCTGCATTCCTATATATACCTTCTGCTTTCGTTTCTCTTTCCGCTTGTCTTCAGTGTCCTGCAGCATCTTCTCCTTCCATAAGTCGAAGAAGTACGATGGATTAGTGTAAAATTTCAACCCTTCTTTCCCGTCATCTCTGTCAAATGTAAAATAAAAGAATGTAACTTAGGAAGAACTCAAACAATAATGTAATGTGAGTAGTTTATGTTAAACACTAATAACAAGCTTTAAATGGCTGCAGAGGTACAAAGGTGCCTTTTTCAAAGTCATTATTAAACAGGTAGTTCTGGCGCTTTGACATAACTATCATTACCGGTGCTAATCCATTAGAAAGAGGATAGCCACTTCTTGGACGCTGCCTAAGATATAAGTAATAAATAATAGATAGAACCGTGATGAATCAAAGGCATTCAACATTTCAAATATTGTTTACTATGCTTATTTTTACAAATAAAAAATAATGTACAATAAACTAACTAGGCTTTGATCGAATCCAAAGGGCATTCAATGGATTATGTTTCCAGTATAAAGTTCTGTCAGAAACATCCAGTACAATACAATATATGTAAAAGCATTGGACAAAAGCCAGTGAATCAGTCAATGATATATTTTAGAACTGATATGGTGCACTGGTTACTTAGCCCAAATTTCTTTGCAATTTTTAAAATATATAGTTTCCCCGCAGCTCTTTTTCTGTGATCCTCCGTTTCTTTTAAAATGCTGACTGTACAACTGAAAGTCTTTTGAAGATTATTTTATCTGTACATGTTGGGGCTGGTTTTTTTACACATAGAGGTTACTCAGCTGCAAAAAATTGTATTTAGAGATTAGCTTCATGCTGGGAATATCAGCATTTGAATCCTTAAAAGGCTCAAATCAACAGATTAATGCATACTAAAGCTTACATAAAAAAAAAAGAAAAATTGTAATGAATTGCATTTGTGTACACACGTATATATATATTATGTATAAAAATAACATTCAATGAGGTTTCATCAATGTTGCATATGCCAACATTCTATGTATAACAAAAGAATCTGGCCGAATCTTGTATGCTTCTGGAATAATTTTTAATTAAGTAACTGCTTTCAATGCTCTATCAACATGTGTGTTTTAGGGGGTTATTCTTTATGGGATGAATCTTCTAGGGTTCTCATATGAGTTTCTATTTTATCCTCCTGTTTAGAGGTCATATATTCATAGTCTGCATGTTTTCAGTGATAAATTCCACTTTATCAGCAACATTAGCTCCAACGCCAGAATGCTTTTCATTAGTATACCCAACACCATTAAAGAACACAATACAATATTAGCAAAGCAAATCTTAGCAGCATCACTCTCATTGATTGCCAGATCTTGGAAGAGTGCCAATATGAATATGTATATATATTTTGAGGAAGCAGCTCATAACTAGAACTAGTACCATATTTGCTCGATTATAAGACGAGGTTTTTTTCAGAATTTTTTTTCTGAAAACTACCCCTCGTCTTATAATCGAGGTCTTCTTATAATCTGACTTGCGATGAGCGCAGACTCCCCTGCTTCCACCCGGCACGACCGCCGGGTACTTCCGCTTTCGTCACAGAAGTCCCGGCGAGCGTGCCGGGCGGCAGCAGAGGAGATCTGCGCTCATCGCGCAGACATCCTCTGCTGCCCCACTAGCCACCAGGGTAAATCGGGCATCTGGGGGATGTCTGCACGATACGTGCAGACATCCTCCATGCTGCCCGACACGGCAGACTATTATGACGGACCAGCTGTCCATCATAATAGACTGCCGTGTCGGGCAGCATGGAGGATGTCTGCACCCCCGGCTGCCCCCACTAGCCACCAGGGATCGACTTCAAGCTGAGGGGGAGGGAGGGGGGCAAGAGAGACAGGGGGAGGAAGGGGGGAAGAGACAGAGACAGGGGGAGGGAGGGGGGCAGAAACAGAGACAGGGGAGGGAGGGGGGCAGAGACAGAGACAGGGGGAGGGAGGGGGGCAGAGAGGGAGGGGGGGGAGACAGAGCAACAAGGGAAGGGAGGGGGGAAGAGAGCTACAAGGGGGGGGAAGAGACAGAGGGGGGGGGAGAGACAGAGGAGAGGGTGGGAATCAAAGGGAGTGGGAGAGAGACAAAGCTGGGGGCAAGGGAAAGAGAGGCAGAATTGGCACATAAAAGGAAATAAAAACAAATGCATTTTTTTAATATAATTTTTTATTAAAAAAGCTATTTACATGTGAATATATACAAGTTTAACTTTTTTCCTATAGGGTAGTCTTATATTCAGGCTTTTAGTTTTTTTCCTAAAGGAATATCCAAGTTTGGGGGGTCGTCTTATAATCAAGCAAATACGGTATTTTTTGTGGCATAAATCTTCCCTCCTGCACAAAGTTCCTTTATTCAAATTATATAGTACTTCTAATGTGCCTTATGGCTGCCGACAGTAGTCTGTAGGATTTGCTGGAGAGCTATCCTGCACTGTTAAAAGACTTCTGAAAGGAATTCCAGACGTTTGTATTGATTGACTGCCCCAGCATCAGTATCTGGTTAGTGTGGTAATGATGGGCAAGAGAGGCTGTTGCAGCACATTTAAAATCTATTTTACTCACTCAATGCCATAAAAATACCCTTGGCATCATTGAAAGAAAAAAAAAATGGGAGTAAAAAAACGGTGCTGGTTCTGGCCATCAAATTTCTCATTTGAACAAAATGTTTAAGGATAGTACATTATTTTTAGTTAATTGGATTGCTTGAATAATAGGCAAATGCTCGTGACATCTGTTGCACACCATGTGTCTGTAAAGCGGCAGAAAGTCTATAATTGGTATAGCTAAACACTTTAATTTGTGTGCCATAAAAAACACTATACGTAGATTATAGGATTCGTGCTTAGCGTTAATAGGGAAGATTAATAGTACTGGTCTTCCCACTTACTAGCTGGCAGCTCCTTATTCCTGCCACAAGGGCAAAATTATGGGAAAGCCACTGTGTCACCAATGTTCCCAGGCATGCTGATGGGTATACAAACGGCAAATCAGTTCTAGTTGGATAGTAAAAACATGGAAGAGTCTCTTTAATACATCCAAAATAATTGTAAAAGTGTGTAAATCACTGCTGGAAGCAAGTGAAAAAGATGATCTTTAAGCCTACATTATGTGGTAGTGGAGAAAGTAATAAAAGCAGGTGAAACTTTTGGGAAATACACATCATGTTGGTTTCCACAGTGACTGTCCCAGAAATGCTCTTTATAATTAGCCCCTATTGTGTGCAGAGGGCACATATGGATTCAATTAAGGAAATACGCGGGTGAAATGAAGATTATAATAATCAAGATATATACACAAGAGAAGGAAGGACGTGTGACATTATGCTTGGCACTGTTACTATAAAAGCATGGAAACTGGAAGAACAGACAGCAGGCTTAAGATTGCAGTAAATGTGTAATCTTCAGCTCAAACAACAGACGAACCCCAATAATAAAATTAACCCCCCCCCCCCCCCGAACCCCAATACAAAATTGAATCCCCTGAACCCTAATACTAAAATTAACCCCAATACTAATGCTACCCCCTAATACTAATACCTAATCCCCCACGAATCCTAATACTAAAATTAACCCCCCCCCCGAATCCTAATACTAAAATTACCCCCCCCTGAAGCCTAATACTAAAATTAAGCCTAATACTAATGCTACTCCTCCAAACCCTAATACCTAACCCATCCCCCCCAAACCCTAATCCTAAAACGAACCCCTATTGATAATACTCAGCTTCAGCGATCCCACAATGAACTGGCCACTGCGCAAGAGTGGATGGTGAAGTGGCTGCGTTAATTAACGCAGCCGTGATGAACTGTCACATTCCCCGGGGGGAAGCCACGCCACAAGCAGCAGAGACATAGTAGAAGAGTTTAACTTGATGGCTGGCCATTAATGCTTTCAGTTCCCTGTCTTTTGTTTTATACTATTATAAGCTGCTTGCAGCCGTGTGCAGTTGATGCTGCCAGTGCTTGTTTGTTTTTTTCGATACAATACATATACATTGATCATAAGAAACACATAGATAAGTAATTTTCCCCCAAAAGCCTCAGACATTTTTTATTAACTCAGGGAAATAATGTTAGATTAGACAGGCAGGACATCTCTCCAAGATTTCAAACAAAACTTTTACTTTATTTATGTTAAGAAGGGATGACAGTCAGCAATGCTTCCTTTTTCCGAGGTCCACAAAAATATATAAAAAACACTTGCATTCAAAACACTTCTAGAACTTGAGCAATCACTATGGGAACAAATTTTCAGCAGTTTAGAATTGAGTTTTATAAATAACGCCCACTGTATCAGAGCTGAATAATCAAGTGCCCAAGCTTGTCAATCAACTACATTAATAAGCCTAGCTAGTCTGCTATTTGGACAAAAATAAAAAAATGGCATTTTACTAACTCAGAGAGGAGGTGAGTTGCAAGTCTTTAAGTTCTATTTGTAAGTGTTCCTTACTTTTTAGTAAATATTTAACAATATAGATGTGAGCTATACAATTTATTTATTTCTATAAATAAGAATTACACAGTGTTCTCTTATGTTGTCCTAGTGGATAAAAGAATTGGTCGGTTTGTAAATTTCATGAGGAACTTCAATTGAAAAAGGAAGGTGGGTGGGCCTGCTGTGACCCCATTTCTCCCCCCCCCCCCCCCCCCACAAAAAAGCCCTAAATAGCAACACCATGGACTGACCATATACATGGAGGCTTAGCTACCAAAATATTACCACATAAAGTCCTATGCTGCATCTGATACCAAGTATCATGGTAAATACTGAAAACATCTCTGCACATAAAAATATGGTTTAGTTAATTCTACCCTAATGCCATGCCTGACCATAATCATCACAGCAAAAGTGGTAAATGATTTAGAAATGTCTATGAGAGAAATAAAGTGACCGTGCATATTAAATTAAAGAAGCCTGAGCTTTTCAGAAAATAAGGAAACCAGGCTTTTTGTCATCATAATCTACGGTTGGTTACTCATCTTAATATATTACACACACTCATAGAACGTCTCATTATGCCGAATTTAACCACCTGTATACTTAACATGCCTTATGACTTCTTTAAAGTAAATCTGCTCCCGCCAAAAAAGAGATGAATGATAATAAAAAGTCAATAACAAGGAATGATACAGCTTTATAGGAGTCTTGTGATGACAGATTTTAATACAAGTTTATATAACAACATTTCTATATGAATTCATCTTGAGGCCGGGAAAATAGAAGCTTTGGTTTTCTGAGGAAGACTGGAGCTGTTGTCCACACCAGATAGAACAAGGACATACCATACCCTTGCTATTAAACAATGCATCTCTAAAGGAGGAATACAATATAAAGATTGTGGGATTTTTACTGGCATGGTTTTCATCAATGTATATGGAAAAGACAGGACTTTATATCGTATTTGCTCGATTATAAGACGACCCTGATTATAAGACGACCCCCCAAACTTTAGATATTCTTTAGGAAAAAAACTAAAAGCCTGAATATAAGACTACCCTATAGTAAAAAAGTTCAACTTGTATATATTCACATGTAAATTGCTTTTTTAATACAAAATTATGATAGAAAAAAATGCATTTCTTGTTTTTATTTCCTTTTATGTGCCAATGCTGCCTCTCTCTTTCCGTTGCCCCCAGCTTTGTCTCTCTCCCCCCCCCTTAGTGTTGCCTCTCTCCCGTCCCTTTGTCTCCCCCTCGCTCCCCTTGTCTCTGTCTCTTCCCCCCCTCCCTCCCCTTGTTTCTCTCTGTGCCCCCTCCCTCCCCTTGTTTCTCTCTTCCCCCCTCCCTCCCCTTGTCTCTCTCTTCCCCCCTCCCTCCCCTTGTCTCTCTCTTCCCCCCTCCCTCCCCTTGTCTCTCTCTTCCCCCCTCCCTCCCCTTGTCTCTCTCTTCCCCCCTCCCTCCCCTTGTCTCTCTCTTCCCCCCTCCCTCCCCTTGTCTCTCTCTTCCCCCTCCCTCCCCTTGTCTCTCTCTTCCCCCCTCCCTCCCCTTGTCTCTCTCTTGCCCCCTCCCTCCCCTTGTCTCTCTCTCCCCCCCTCCCCTTGTCTCTCTCTCCCCCCCTTCCCTTGTCTCTGTCTCTTCCCCCCTCCCTCCGCTTGTTTCTCTCTGCCCCCCCCCCTTGTTACTCTCTGTCGTCCGTCCCCACCCCACCCCCCCCTCAGCTTGTCTTTGTACCCCTCCCTCCCTCACCTGTTTCTTGCTCCCTGGTGGCTAGTGGGGGCAGCCGGGGGATGTCTGCACGATACGTGCAGACATCCTCCATCCTGCCCGACACTTCCGTCTATGACGGACAGCTGGACATCGCGCAGACATCCCCCGGCTGTTAGAGAGGGGGATCCAGGTCCCCTGCAGCTCTGTGGGGGACCTGGATCCCTGTCTTATAGTCTGACCTCGATTTGAGGTCAGATTATAAGACGACCTCGATTATAAGACGAGGGGTCTTTTTCAGAATTTTTTTAATGAAAAAAACCTCGTCTTTTAATTGAGCAAATACGGTATTTCTTTTTTCACAACCATAAAGGTGGAAATTCACTTCTTTCTCATTCATTACAGATCAAACTTCAATGCTTATTGGTATTCTGTTTACACTGATTATTGGACTGACTGATATCAGGAGTATAATGATCACATATCCAGTGGTAACCACATATACTGACCTGTAGGGACTTAGTATATTTAGAGGTGGTGGATGTTCACATAAGTCATATGTCTCATGCAGAGGGATTGGCAAAGTTTTGCGGTCAAACAGCTGCTGATCCTGAATTGTAGAACTTCTGAATGCTTTCCTCATTGTGATGTCTTGTAGTGAAACTGTAACATAATGGAAATGATATTAAAACAGAGAACAATACACAAAGAACCTGTGAGAGTACCTGTGAGAGTAATGCATGAGCACATTTTGATGAATTCAAAAGTATATCCTTATCAACAGATGTACATTCAAATAAACATGCATTGAGGATATGAAACATGTAAACTTTTTTTTTTTGTGCGAGGGGAGGAAGCTCCACCCCCTCGCACTCCGACACTGCTTGAGCACCTGATATCAGTGACATCCTGGTGCTCAAATAGGAGCTAGCCGCTACCATGAAACAATCTCCCTCCATGCAGTTAAAAGGTAACCGAGCAGGGAGGGGGAACAAACAAAACGTGGGTTTTTTTTGTTTTCCTTAACCCCTTCGCGACCGATGACGGTCCTGGACCGTCATCGGTAAAAACACACTTAGTGACCGATGATGGTCCAGGACCGTCATGCAGGTCTGATCGCGGTATGCACGCTGGCATACCGCGATCGCGCTAACAACGACATGGCTGAGTGTCTCGATACCGAGACACTTCAGCCATGCCGGTTGAGGACCCCCCAGGAACATCTGGGCACTGTGACAGCCAATCAGGTGCCTGCTTTGACAGCTATAGTCTCTCCCTGCTCCACGGTGATCGTGGGGCAGGGAGAGACTAAATATAGTGTGTCAAATCTCCCCCTGGACCCCCCAGTAACAACCAGCCCCCCCAAATGATTTTTTTAATTTAAAAAAAAAACGTATTTTTTTTTTTTTTCCTATTGTGCTAATTCTAACTCTTGGGTTAGGGTTAGAGTTCATCAAAACCCTAATCCTAGAGTTAGAATTAGGGTTTGTACTAACCCTAACCATAGGGTTAAGGTTAGAGTTAGATAAAAATAAAAAAATTTAAAAAAAAGAAAAAATTAAATAAATAAATGTAAAATAATAATAATAAATTGTATAAAAATAAAAAGTTATTACGTAGAGGACCAATGACATGTTATGTCTGTCTGTGGTCCTCTAGGGATATTTTATTTAAAAAAAAAAAGACTGCTAGTGGGGCCAGTGCTTTGCATTGGCCCCCAGCAGTAGATAGGGGCCCGCAGCAGCTGGATATTTGATCCATGCAGCCACAGGATAGCAAGGATAGCAAAAATCGGTGCTTCCTACTATAGACTACATTTCCTATTCTGCTACGGTAGCTTTTGGCTGGCTGAGCATGATAGGAAATGTAGTCACAAGTATTACATAATAAATACACGTTTTAAAGCTGCAATAACCATATCCTAAATTTTGCCCTGTACCTGCCACATAAACCTAGCAAACCTATACATGTGGGGTACCGCTATACTCAGGGGAAGTTGCTGAACATATATTACTGTTTTGTTTGGCAATAAAATAGACGAACCCCTTTAAATTCATACCTAAGTTTCAAAGTGTGTGGAAATAAAACACACAAAAAATTACTACGTCAAAACTTGTCAAAGATTGGTGGTAAAATGACAGAGTGAAAAGTGTCAAATTACCCCAAGTTGAATGCCCTGGGATGTCTACTTTATAAAAATGTGTACATGTGGGGGGTTATTCAGCGATTTATATCAGATATCGGTGTTACAGTGTCACTAACGCTAATTTTTAAAAAAAATGGTTTTGAAACAGCTAAATGCTACTTGTATTTATTAACCTAAAACATGCAAAAAAAAAGCAAAAAAACATATAAACATTGGGTATTTCTGAACTCAGGACCTATAGTCGAATCTATTTAGCACGTTTTTTCATTAGCTTTTGAAGCTTAGTAAAAGAATTTACAAAGAAAAGTCAGGAAAAGTGTTTATTTTTTTTAATTTTAACCATATTTTACTATTTTTTACACAATACAATAAATTATATGAACAAAATAATGTCATGAAAAGAAAGCCCTTCTTGTCCTGAAAAAAACAATATATAATATGTGTGGGTACAGCAACTGACAAAGAAGAAAATTAAAGCTAAACACAAACACCTCAGAAGTGTTAAAACAGCCTCGGTCACTAACGCACAACATTCCAAAAACAGTCTGGTCATGAAGGGGTTAAAAAAAAAAAAAAAAAAAGATGAAGCAAAGTCTGTGTGTGTGGAAGTATAAATCAGTGTGTGTGGAAGTGTGACTCTGTGTGTCTGTGTGTGTGTAATTGTGACTCAGTGTCTCACTTTGTTGCAAAGGCTCAGAGGTGCAGCTACCGCTGTTACTCTCAAGGGGTCGCACCTCTCTGGCCGGTGACCGCATTTGGCCCACATTTTTTTTTTTTTACACACCTTTCACATAAGGAAGTTCTAATTTTGATGTCACTCACTGTGTTTGGTGCTGATATTATGCCGGCATGCTCTGTGAATGGACTGTAGGATTAAATAATAGGATATCAGGGACCAAAATAAAACAGAGCACTCTGCTGAATGCGGAAGTATGGGTCACAGGAATGAAAAGGAGCCATATCCATAAAACAAGTCAGTCTTAAAATAAAATTGAATTTCAGGTAGAATTCAGGAAGCTCCAGTTGTGTGCTTTTTATTTGGCAAGTGCTAAAATTACCTCAGAAACACATTAAATATAGAGAAAGGAGTATATGTTTATTTGAAAATAAATACGCACGGATAAAAAATTACCGATTTGTTTTTGTATACTTCCTAATAGATAGGCTGATAAGCACATTAATGACCGCAAGAAGGGAGCGCATAATGATCCCTGAGACCATAACCTTGACGACTATATAAACTGCTTCACTGCGCAACCATTGATGTGATAATAAGATTATGCATGGAAAGAAAGAAATTATGCATGGAAAGTGTTGTATATTCAGAGGGTTTGTCTTATTCAAGCTTTGTTTGCCTAAGAACTGTTGTACAGCAAACAACTTTAATCTAG
Source organism: Pelodytes ibericus (assembly GCA_036172795.1). Taxonomy (NCBI): domain Eukaryota; kingdom Metazoa; phylum Chordata; class Amphibia; order Anura; family Pelodytidae; genus Pelodytes; species Pelodytes ibericus. The sequence goes on along the minus strand of CM069861.1, from coordinate 101,958,868 downwards.
CCATAAACGTTAGGGTTCATGTTAAATAACGTATGATGTGCTGTGACTGTTTATAATATTTGATTGGAATTGCAAACATCAAATACAATAGCAACAAGACTACTGATTGTGAATTAAGCCTAACTTACACTTTCACTTAAATTCAAACAGACATACTCATCCATAGTAACCAGTCATTTTGGACCCAACCCTGGGCAAATAAACTCAGGGTTGTGCTAGAGAGTGCATTTTAGTTGCATTTGTCCCAAGTATCACTCTGCAAGGAAAAAAAAATATTATATGGTGTGTTAAAAGGTTGGCTAGTGAATACAAATCAAACTGCCATAAGTACTGCCTTACAGTTTTGGTCATTGTTAAGGCCGATTGACATATATTTTCCATATGTTATATGGATATGTATAAGTGTACGATTGCTGCTTCACCACAAGTTGATAAAAAGCCGATACATTTAAAACACGTTGGGCTCTGATCATTGACAAGTGATCACAGATCTTTGTTTTTTAACTCATTTTTTTCTATTGCAGAATATAATATTCAATAACCTGATGGAATGAACTCAGATCCTTGTCTGCATTTGCGTGAAATTTTGATTTACAACATGCGAATCATCTTTTGTTTGGCATTTACACATTAAACACTATTTAGGTCACAGATGGAATGTTTCCCTTTTTCCCTTATTAAACCAAGCACGTCTGTTCTACATGTAGGAGACCATGATCAGAATTTTCTTGATGTAATTTCCATTAAATTTTTTTTATAGAAAACTATTTATGTTGGCTGGGCTCATTCACACAGGAGCTAAGGGACAGTCGATACTCATTGTGGTCAATGGAGCTAGGGGACATACTCATTGAAGACTCTATTGGTTTCTAGGCCAATTTAGACCGTGGCACTATAGTATTTGGGATCTTGGTCCAGGAACACAAATGCAGGCAATTCCAGTATTTTAGTCAGAGCAGCTGGTTTACCCAGGCACCACAGAGCTGAGGAAGAAGGGGTGCTGACTTGTCAAACTCGGATGCCAAGATTGACAAAGAGGAAAAAAAATCTCTATCGTCTCAGGCGCCGATGAGCCTGCTCAGGTAATGAATTTTGCACCCCTCCCCATCCTAGCCCCTGGATGAATTGCCTGGCTCATTCCCTCCTCCTGGGGAGAATGGCAAGTCCAGGAATGATTTCCAACTCTGGGGGAGCAAATCTGTTGGTGTTTTTTTTTTCTTTTTATAGTTGGGGCAATAGTGGTGTAGAAAATACAGGATCTGCCCTGGGTGCCCAATGCTCTAGGTACGCCCCTGGGAAACTCTTGTGGACTACATATGGCCTAATAAACTGCATACCAATATATAAATACCACAACCCTGGCATTGCCAACAGAGCTGCCCATTAGGGAATTCTTACAGGCGGCAGATAAAATATTATTTATTAAATCACTATGTGTGAATCAGTAATAAAACTGAAAGTATTTAGACTGAAAATGTGCCTTTAAGCTAACAAATGGCATTAATTCAGATCATGATTACAGCAAACATTTAATCTAAGAATGCTAAATTACCAGTGAAAGAAATGACACTCAAAGGAGTAGTGTCAGTGCACTGAATTAGCCTTTGTACAAAAATGACAGATAACATTCACACATTTTCTTCCATAGAGACTTTGTGTGTTTTTTGTTTTTTTCTTTTGAATAACTCAGAATCTCTCCTTTGATGGAAACATTCAACTGGTTTTGATTAATAATACACTGAAAGTGATCTTATGAATAATTAGCACCACCTGCCCTCCCAAAAAATAGAGAGGAGGAGTACAGTACAGCACACATTAGTATTTCTCACGTTTAGTCACATTTTGAAGGTTAATTAGCAGCACACAACACTTGAGACGTATTTAATATTTGGATGATCAGGTGCGTCCTAAATATGAAATACATATTGGCGCACAGATCAACAGATTTCCAGATATAACATAGATGTTGGAAACAGAAAATAGGTCTAAAGTATGACAGAATATGGTGAGTGGACAATGTCTGCAGTCATTTCAATATAATTTCATCCATAAATTTGTTAGCACAATGCAAATAATCCCCACTTGTCCGGACTATTGAGCATGGCCAACAGGTGTCTGGAGCACAATCCTAGCACGGTTTACCAGTTCACTATAGAAATGGCACAGTTATCACACATTTTGCAATTTTACATACATTTTGTCAAAATCTAGAAATGCTTACACATGTGTAAATATTCTATTCACATCCAGCATTGGTCTTGCTTGCCCTTTCAAAAAAAAAAAAAAAATAGTCACTAGTGAATTATCTACTGACCCAGTGTTGCCACTTGTGAGGTGACTATTAATCACTAGCTGTTCTGTAGTGATGTACAATTAATTTGACAGCATTAGAAGGTTATGCTGAAACTACCTTTTTTAGTTGTCTGATTGATTCAACTTCACCTAATCGCTGCTAGGTTTACAGCTTTCTGTGTAATGTCACCGGGCTCCTGCGAACTTCACAGAGAAGACATCACCCAACAGGAAAACTTGTGTTGCTTATAGCACTGTCTAATCTGCTTAAGTCAAATATTATGGGTGTGCTTTTATGTGTTGTGACCACCACTTTGCTTGTAGAATATATTTGGACCAGCAACATTAAACAGACAAACTAACCCCAACTCTGTGATATTAACTGACTATACTGCTCCTGTTTGCAGCGTGTGCTAGTGCTCTTGCTAGCTCAATCAACCCAGCTCCTGGGAGCCATGACTGTGGAAAAGAATGGCTATTCCCTGCTGATTGTGCCACCCCATAACTGTTCATTATAAATAACCTCCATATTCTCTCAATTTTAAAACTTCAATAATACTTTACTCAACAAAATCAAAGAGTGGCATTGCAGACTTCCTAGATCACCAAAATTGCTAATATTAATATTGCAAAGGTAAAATTATATATATATATATACATACATACATATATATATATATACATACATACACACACTTCGGATTCATCCCATTATGCATCATACAGAATGATGTTTGCTATATCACAAAAATGTGCACAGGGTTTGTATATTTGTAGGCCAAACCTTGATCATTTACCAAATGGAAAAGAGAATTAAAGTGGAAAACTGGTATTATAATACCTGGTCCTAGTATTAATATTAGACAATATTAAGAATAAGCACTGTTCATGATCACGTTCTACGTCCTGTCTCTTGAGGACTGGTTTGGTTGCTTTTAATCTAACTCCCACAGGGGTAGAGAATATTGATATTTGTTTTTTAATTTTTTTGTTTTATGTTTTCAAAGATACAGAAACATAAAAGAAAAAATAAACAATACTATTCATATAGCTTACACAAGGGAACAAGGATTTCCGTAGGCCATCAACAAGTGCATACATAATTATAATAACACATACACACCGATCAGTCATAACATTATGACCACCAGCTTAAGACCACCTGTCCAGCACATCCCACAGATGCTCAGTTGGAATTTGGAGGCCAAGTCAACACCCTGCTTTGTTGCAGGGCGCATTATTCCGCTTAAAGAGGCCAATACCATCAGGTAATATCGTTTCCATGAAAGGGTGTACATGGTCAGCAACAATGCTTAGGTAGGTGGTACCTGTTAGTAACAGCCACATGAATGGCAGAACCCAAGGCTTTCTTGCAGAACATCGCCCCCAAAACATCACACTGCCTCTGCTGCCTTGCCACCTGTCAGTGGTCATAATGTTATTGTTGATCAGTGTATAGTTCCCAAAAAAATTATAATTTGTTCATGCTAGTTACACTTTAAACATAAATTGAAATTGATGTAATGAAATAATAATAAAAGATCAAAAAAGAGAAAACAATGGAAAATGAAAAGAAAAGAAGAGAAATAGAAGGCAATTAGGTTCCAAGGCTCAATTTACTATAGGACTATTGTTATAGTCATTGTTTCCCATTGTTCTGAGATCAAGTATTCAAAATGATTTAAAAAAAAAGGAAAAAAAAAAAACTTTTAAAGGTAGTTTATAACAACCTTATATTTATAAGAGAAAAAAAAAATAGAGAATTACTGGCTAGTTATTTAAATCAACTTGATTTAAATCTAATCCAACCTGGGTTTAATCCAGTTAAGTATTATTATCCCATATCTTTATTGGAAGTGTTGTTGTGAGTAGAATTGTAGATGTTTGGGGGCATTTTGCGAAGGGAGTCCAAATAATTTGTTGGAAGTTATATGGGTGTAAGAGCTGATTCTCTAGTTTGAGTTGGTGTAAGGTTGAGGCAGTGACGGCAAAATATTGGATATTTTTAATCAACACCTTCGTGGAGTGTTTCCTTAGGTCAGGAAATTGCTGTGCTCTTGGATCTTTGTGAATTATTATTATGACCAGGATTTATCCTAAAACGTTGCTGTGGAACTAAATATGTAATAATCAGGTGTGTATCTCCTGGTCATTTATTTAGCTGTTTATTTTAGTCTGGTGAATTATTAAAAAACTCTCTCTCTCCCAAAGCTTTTTTTTTTTCTTACTAGCACTTCAGTTCTGAATATTTCATTATACATTGTTTATATTCAAAGAACTACCTGATTTTAAAATGTAGGTTTTGCCTTTCTACAGAAGAAAGAGTTATTTTCAAATTGTTCTTGGTATTAAAAATAATCAGTTTGAATTTTCGTAAGATGCAAAATATTTTCTCGTTGGAATTGACATGGTCAGCTTTGGGTGTGAGGGCGCAATCGATAACTCCAATGCATCTGCATCATTCCAAATAAATAGAGGAGATACAAATAGACTGTGCACAGATTGTAGCAAAGGCAATATGTGCTAACAGTTCCCAGCTGAAGTTGTTCACGCAACATTATAAATTGCCAGGTATGCGGCTTCCGATTTGAGGTATTCAAACCAAATGTGTCCTCTTGTTTTATGCAACAATTAGAATATTGATATCAGAAATGCTTGTGTTGGATCTGCTTCATTTTTAAATCCTACTAAAGAAAAATGAAATGGTCATATTATTACACTGGTGTAAGAAGTGGTGATGCTTCCATACTACAAGTAACTAAAACCCACTAATTAGTAGACCCCCACACAACTTAATTGAAGGAAGAAAGTTACGTAGAGGGGGTACAAAGACGGAAGGGCCCCACAAAATATAGAACCACTTGCACATATAAGCAATAGAAACATGGAGTCCAGTCATTTCTATCTGTAACAGTATTGTAGTGTATGAGTTGCTCGCTGAATTCAATCCATAGAAGGTATATCAGACACCACATATCAGTGCTCCTTTTAAAGTATGAAAAACAATAAGCCAAATCAAAAAATGTTGGTAGATACGGTAGTACTGCAGGAACTGAAATGTTCTAAGAAATATTAACATGTGGATGCATCAAAGAAAACATTCATTGTGTTAACATAATTGAAAGCACAAGCGTAATTTAAGAGAATAATATATATTACCTGTGTCTGTGGTGTCTCTACTTTAAGACATGATCAGTGGCTTGATATACAAATAAACTATATTTGCTCACATATAAGGCAATTTTTTTTTTCCAGACCTAATACTCTGAAAGCATGACCTCGCTGTACAATCCAGGTCCGCTTGCCCGTGGGCGCAATAGCAAATCCTGCTGGTGCAATTTGGGTGCAGTGGCAAGTCTAGTGGATTCAATCTGGTGCCGGGGTTGCAATGGAAAGTGATGCTGGGGCAATAATGAAAGGGCAGAAGGACCGGAACAGTGGGCGACAGAAGAAAAAGATATAAAAGGTTTACAAGTGAAGTAATATTTCCTAGAAAAACTTCCTTTTCTATTTTGGCGCCTTATATTTATTTTACTTTTCTTTTTTTCCCATTCATTAAGAGCCACGTTTGTGAGTTTGTCATATTCAGGACAAAGCAATACCTTTCAAATGGCTCAATGGGTGTTATTTGCATATCAAGCCACAAGGGGATGTCATAAGCAAGAGACACCAAAGACATTTAAAACACTTTTTCTTTTCATTAAGGCATGTGATTACAATATCACTAACACAAGACATACATCATTTTAAATAATTCCCTTTTCTCTACATTCACGGTATCAGCAATATTTAGAGGAGTCCCTTTATGCCTAAACCATGCATCCTTCAATAAAACAAGATTTAATACAGCACCTGCAATACACGTTTTCCATAAATGTATACAGTAAGAGTAAATACAAAAATAAAACTGCATACATATATATGCTATCAAATAGACCAAATAAAAACAAAATGTGTCTTCAGGTTGTGTAATGTAACATAGCAAGTGAAATATAGTAAGCTGTGTGGGCACTGGCACATCCAAGAAATGTCAATACTGTGTCAGTTACTTGTGACCTTTCTCAAAAAGCACAACTTTTTAACAATGAAGACCATTGATAATGCCAAAAATATAAATCCAAGTAGGCTATGTACAAGTAAAGCATCCACTGCTATTGTTTCACCAGATATGGGGATCGAATGGGAGATTACACAGTCACCCAAAAGACAGCTGCTGCTCTGCCTGTTTCCCAGCAGTTGTTCCATAGTTACAACAGCTGCTATGTTCCAAAATACCATTAATTTAGGACTTTTCTACTTATGTGGCAAAAATAGCATCTTTGCATTCTTATTATGTTAAAAGGGCTACGTTTCTTTGAGAGGTTTCTATTCAAATACAAGTGGTTGATTGGCAAACAGCGACAAGAAAAGTAAAAAGTTTTTCTTCTAGCTGATGCAGCAAGGAAGTGTATCGCCTCCTGCAGGGAAGTAATTGTTTGTGATAAAAGGACCACTCATGAGTTTATTTGTACAAGCCTCTGTTTTCTAGTCTTGTACACACTGTTTTCAGGTTCCCCCTTTCCGTTTCTCCATTAAAGCAATTTCCTTTTAAGTACACAGGAGTGAAATTCTAATATGTGTAAGTGGGGTTAGAGATGGAATTAAATGCTACCACTGCTGCAAGGGAGAATTTCAGACATTTTGTATTAGATCACATAATGTTATCAGTCTGTTAATTCTATTTAATTTCAAACTTATTGGCAAGGAACACATTTTTGACCTAATAGTAACCTTACTCGGAGGAGAAAAATAAAAAGATATTACAGCAGCATTTTTCTACTACCTGCTTAATAAGCTCCTATCTATTCTGATTGTTTCACATAGAACCCACTGGAAGTTCCATTTTCCTGGCTCCTAAAAATAGCCAGACTGGCTCCTGAATTGGCCTTTCTGGCTCCTAAAGCCAACAGAAATTTGTCAAGCCCCAATTTAAATTATATTTTATAATAGGAAGCTAATGTGCAAGATTTATGCAGCTATGATTGGACACCTTTTCCCTTTTAAAATCCCTTTTAAAATCTAAAGAGAAAAAATAAAAATAAACTACAAAGCTAGTGTCAGATGACTATTTCAAATATGTAGACTATGGATTACCACAAAACATGTTTAAGAAGAATTATTTTAGCACTGTTTTAATATTTTTTCACCAAAGTGGAATGTGGAGTGTTTGAAGTGAGAATTTCCACTAAACAATGCTGAGTCAGGTCTGTGGAGAGCAAGCATCAATTAAGGATAAAGTCTTATTTTATTGATTTGTGGCAGATCTGTGTTTGTCTTTAAGTATTTAAATGTATGTTAGTTGCATGTAGTCCAGGGCTGTAGAAAATTTAACTTCTAGTGGAATGCATTTTAAAATGTTTTACTGCTCTAACAGGCAGAGGACAAGCTAGGCTCTTACAGACAAATTGATTCCTACCTGCAAGATCAATAGGAGCAGAACAAGCTCCGTGCTGACATACCATAACAATAGACCGGATAACACTACTGCATATTGAAACAAACAAACCACATTTTTCAAGGCAGATCAGCAGTGGCTAACTATTTGCAACCCAGCTGGAGAGGACTATATTTCCCATTATGCTTAGATTGTATGTCAACCATCTCAGCATCTGGCTGAGCTTTGTGGTAAATGTAGTCTAACACCTACCAAACATTAGCCATCACTGGTATAGATCTTAAATAAATGTCACTAATATTTGATCAGGACCCAGAAAAAGTAGATGCTGCAAATGATGCAGAAAAAAACAAAAACAACAACTTATGCTAAAAGAAATTATGAGCAAAAGCAACATCTAATTTCCCACAAGAATAATTTGCACATTTGGGTAATTGAGCCCCTGGGCTGCACTCAGCTCATCGTTGGGCTTGGGACATTGTTTAATACAAAGGCAGCAGTAAATGTGAAAAATCCTGCCCAACCAGTGCAAATTCCTGCTGCTATTTTCGGCTTGTTTTCAGCACTGAGCATGTGCAAGTCGCATAATGGATTTCATGTAGCTTGAGGTTTTTTTTTCTCTCTCTCTCTTTCTTTTCACTGCACAAAAATAGAAAGTGGCACTGAAATGAGAATATGACCTCAGTATGTGGGTTGGATTCTATGTGGTGATATTTCTCAGCTTCTCAGGTTATATCAGCCAATCCCTTCCTGGTGTAATGTAGGAAAAATGGGACAGGCTTTGTAGTAAAGGCGTTGAGTGAAGGCATTTATTAACCAATCCATAAACAAACTAACCAATTAAAGCTCCTCCAACTAGCTAATGCATCTTATGTTTCCATTCATTCATCAAGGTATGTCTTATTGCTGATGATGCAAAGATTTGCAGCAGGGTTGATGTGGAAGGATAAGCCAAATGATTTAGCTAAACTAGAAAAACGTTCAGAGCTGGCATTTAATGTGGATATTTTTAGTATTTTTGAGTACAGAATTGATATTCAGAAGGATATTGATACTTTGGAGAGAGTTCAGAGAAGGGTTACTACACTGGTTAATGGATTACAGGATAAAATAATAATTAATAAAATAAAAATAAAAACAAAAACTTACCAGGAAAGGTTAAAGCATCTTAACACATACCTCCCAACTTTGCCCCTCAGCAAATCTGAAAACTGGGGGCGGAATCTGGTGAGGGGCGGGACATCAGGGGCAGAGTCTGGGGGTGTCAGTGCTACCGCTTATGTGCGGTAACAGTCACCCATTTTTGATCCTAGCTTCTGAAGCCTGGATCGCTACTGTGCATGCGGACAATCCGGAGAAGGATTGGGAGTCCCAATCGCAGGATTGGGACTGTCCCGAGCAAACCGGGACAGTTCGGAGGTATGATCTTAACATGTATAGCTTGGAAGAAAGACATGACCGAGGGGACATGGTAGAAATATTTAAATACATAAAGGGAATCAACACAGTAAAGGAGGAGAGAATATTACAGAAAAGAAAAACTGCTACAAGAGTGCATAGCCTTGAATATAAAGGCTATTTACTGAGAGGGTAGTGAATGCATGGAATAGAGTTCCAGCAGAAGTGGTAGACGTTAACACAGGGAAGGAGTTTAATCATGATGGGATAGGCATAAGGCTATCCTAGATATAAGATAAGGCCAGGGACTAAATTGAAGTATTCAGAAAATGGGACAGACTAGATTGGCCGGATGTTTCTTATCTGCGGACACATTCTATGTTTAGGTTTTGGACAGTGGAGAATGAAAAATTAGCAGGTTAAGCTTATTGAGGAGCCTCATTAGCAGAATCCACACACTATAGGTGGCTCAAATGCTAATGTGACTTGTCAAGGATTTCTAAACAGTGTCAAAGAGGATAACATGAATATGTGTGGGCTGCACTAACTGTTTTTGAAAATCATGGGGATGTGGAGCACAGTAAGTTATGTGTGTAAATGTGTCTGCAAAATGTCCTCGTTGGATGGTTTCAGAATGAAGCTACTGTCAGTAGCAGAACGTTTTAGGTACCCGTACCTGCCTATAACCCAATTAGTTAAGAAAGTCTTAAAATTGTGTTCACGAGTGTCAAGTGACCCACATTTTGGTTAGCGAGGATTTTGATGTACTAAGCTGCATCTTACCATATTTTCTTTAAGTGAAAACAATACATTTATCTTCAGTGTTACTATTCTTAAACACCTTGAAACATGGTTTAATTTGTACAATATACTCCTAGCATGAATGGCAAAGGCAAAAATGGACAGACTTTCTCGAACACCATCAATGAAAATACCTAAGTTCTATAAACCAAGAGAAAGGGATCAAAGCAAATCATTACTGGAAATGAAAGGCACATTATTAATATTTCACGACAATATTAATATTTCTACCACCTGTATGTAAGACAAATAAATATAGCAGGGATTATTTTTAAACCACTACAGCACTGACTTAAAACGTGTACTTTATTAAATTATGTAATCACATATATTTCTGACCACATAAATAATTAAAACTAAATATAGAAATGATTAATGTGCATTGACCCAAACAATAAAAACACAATTTCTCCTCATCACAAACACAAAAAACACATGTTAAAGGTTGCATAGCATAATCATGTTTAAGCATTAACCCCTCAAGTGCTTACTTTTAGCATATGCACCCATACAAAAAATATAGGTCTATTCTGTGACGTGAAAAAAGAAGTCTATATATTGTAAATGGCAAGTTGATAGCAAATGTATAGCAAATTAAGCCTTGGCGAATAGTAAGAACTAGAATGATGATGTCATCCTCGTACCGGGCTTTGTGTGCCTTGACGCCATGAAATGTGGCATACCCACATCATATTCACACCTGATCTGGGAGAACACAACTTCAGGTTAAATATAAACATTCAATCTACATAATTGCTGGTAATTTAAATAAGAGTTCTCAGTCAACTGGTGTACTACATACTTGGTTGTCACCTTGAAGGAAGTTTTCTTACCTGTCTAGCAAGGAACAGAGATTTCACTTCCACCCGTTTGGGTTGTTGTGTATAAAATGAGAGCTTTATTTACACTTGAGAAGTAATAGAAAATCACCATCTACAGGAATATTGAACTAATCGCTACTGTCCAAATACTGAGGACAGCTGAGAGAATACTTGACAATGTCCTAGATGACAATCGTTTAAGAGATTTGATCAGGGTTTCCCTTTCGAGCCATATGATTCGCTGGTTTTCAAAATCTAGTCAAACATATAACTAGATCGGAAGTCTTCTGATTGGTTTGTTGAACCGGACCCCGGGGGTTATTATTTTATTATATGGGGTCTGGAGAAACAATCTTCCTCAGGATCCCAGAGGGGGTTATCTATTTACTGGTGGGTTTTGATGGAGGGGGGGGGGGGGGGGGGGGGGGTTAGGGCTACTTTCCCTGGCCCTGCATGTATATCATGTGGGCTGGGAGCCATTTGGTCATCTCCCAGCCCCGTATATTATTAGGTGGCCTGGGTTATTTTTTTTTGTTATTATGTATTAACAATTTTAATTTCGATTCTCCAGTTTCTAACTGGGGAATTTAATTTTTGGAAGATTTCTGTGCATGTTTATAATGGTGAATCCATAGGGCCGGCATTCCCGAACCAAACACGGCTGAATATTGAGTAGTTGAAATTCGTAAAATTCGGCTACTGTCACAGATCTGGACCCATTTCGGGCTAGATCAGTCTGCACTGAGTAGACCCTTATAGCACATTATACAAAGCTTGCCCTGCAGTTTTTTCACAAAACCTTGATACTCACTGAATTCTTGTACCTAGCCCAGATTATTAAGATGAGATTTAAGAAGTGATTTCCCAAACTATTATTTAAAAAAAAATACAAAAAGAAAAGAAAAACACATTAAAAGTAAAACAAATGATGATTCGCAGAGAGTTATTTCTGTTTTGGGAATGCATGTATAAGGAAAGTGCTTGAGGGGACTAAAAAAAATAATAATACAAGAGACACTGCATTAAACAGATTTTCAGGATAGGACATTTTTACCCAGTAGACATAGAATGCCACTTTAATGCTTTGCTGTATTGTTTAATTAATTGCAACGGAATGTGGAATTCAAGATGACCTATTTCATGTGCTGACATTAGACAAGAGAAGCTAGCAACTGTCCAGCTGTGTGGTTTGTCGGGCATATTGCCCCTGTGCAACATAGGTCCAACAAGTGTTTTGTACCAACATTAATAAAATGTAAGACAGGAGAAAAATATTTTTACGTTAAGGGTTTATTATACTTACGTTCTTCCTCTTTTGGATCGAGCTGGGTCACACTGACAGATAATCGGTCCACACGCTCTTGTAATGAATTCACTCTGAAGGAAAAACTGTGTGCCTCATTAAATAGTTCACCAAATACATCTTCTGCATATTTACCTAAAAGAAAAATGATGGAAAAAAGCTACTTTACAGCCTTTGTCAGAATGATGCATTCCCGTTTGTTTTATATATATATATATATATATATATATATATATATTAAAAAAATTGTACTAATAAGTAGTCTATCCACTAGAAGACCATTTTATAACTATACAAAATATATTCTAATGATATCTGACTTTCTAAACAATATGGATACCTATGGGTGCTACCTTTCTCTCCAAAAAGCCGTAGTGAGGAGCAAGGGTGGAGCCACAAAGGATGGACTTTAAAATGGGTGGGTCCACATTATTTTGCATTCGATTAGGCTTGGCAACATTTGGCACTTTAGCTGCTTAAGACTACTTCTCCCATCACACTCTGATGAGTAAACCTGCTAGGAGTTTCATTTACTTGCATCTAGTGTCATAGTTAAGTCTAGTTAAGGAGGAGAAACTGAAAATGAGTTGCTTAATGTTGCATTTTTAAACATATCGCTCAAACAGCCAATATATTTGCAATTAAAAAAAAAAAGTACAGCCTTAGGCAGTTTTGAGAAATATGTGATATGGAGTTACAAGCAGTTGTGGTTAAGATGCATTCTTTTTTGGAATAATACATTAAAGTAGATTGTTACCAAAACCCAATAGTATAGGATCCACACCCGAGCACATCAACCTTCGGGCACAATGCAAGAGTCACTGTCACATTTTGGGCTGTTCAATTATGATATGAAGCTTACCTTAACTCCATTGATTGTTGTTTTAATGGTATTCTTTATGTGCTTTCAGTATGCTTTATGGTGGATATATGAGTTTGTTTACATTAACCTGAATCAGTTGTGGAATTGTTTCAAATTGTGGTTTCTGAAGGTGTTGGTGGCATTACCACAGTTTTGACAGGAACGGGGCCCAACTTACTGATTCTTCCCAAAATATGGAAGGAAAGGGTGCAGTGACTGCGTGCAAACCAAGCTCCAGTCCTCAGCAGAGATCTAGAGGTGTGGTTGTCAAGAGTGAGAGAAGAGGTGTCTAGCTCTTCCAATTTTCCAAGCAGCACAGTGCCTAAGCCACCATTACTCTTTTGACTTCATCTATATTTTGTACCAGACCACCACACTTTGTTTGTGAACTCCCTTATACTGTTCCAAAATGAAGCGGAAGAAGTTTGTGACAGCTCCCAGGTATAGGATATTGCCTTAACATAGCTAGAATTCATTAAACAAGTTTTATGAATGAATTCTGAAAGGCCAATATAAAAAATGAAAACTTTGTACAATTAAAGATAGGTTTTGCCCATCATTATTTTCCTAAAGAGAGAGAGAAGTGACAATACACTAAACCTGCAGTCCAGTTGACAAGCCAATACACAACTTCTCTGGAAACCGCCATTTTATTTTCTTGGCAATTATCATGGTACATAATGGAGTGAGAGAGCCCTCCTTCTTTTTTTCCATATTGGTTGGATTCAAATAAGACAACAAATGACTTCCTCCAACCTGTGGGGCCAATGTTTTTCTGTTCTCTGTCAGGCAGTGTTCTGGTACTATGTTTGGTTTACTATTTTAGAGAAGCACTCTTTTTCTACAGAGGTTAATGTCCCAGGTCTTGCGCTGTGCATGGTCATGCACCACTTGGGTCCCATGTCAGTGTCATGAAGCCCCTTCAAATTTGCAGGATTTCAGGCTGGGTGGGATGTAAGTTTTCCCAGTGAGTGTATGGCTCTGGATGCCATTTTGACCTCACTTGCAAATGTGTGTGTTTGGGGAGTATTTTGATGGGTGTTTCGCATGCAATCATTTTGCTGGATGTTTCACATAGTATGGAGTTCGGTACTAAGCGATATGTAAATTGTTGGCACTATAAAAATAAATGTTAATGTAATGTAATAAGGATCCACCGAGGAATACCCATACTCATGGACAGAATCAATAATAATGTCCTGCCACCTTCTTAGTTGATGTGTCCATCTAAAGAGTGGCACTCTATTCCATATTCGTAGACTTTCTATTATAAAGGCCTATAGAGGAGATAGTATCTATTTTCTGTAAAGGTTGTTGTCGTCAAGTAGTCTAAAACATTTATACTATGTATTTGGTACCAGGAATGGTTAAATGATCTTAAGATATAAAGCTTAGAAGAAAGATGAGACAGGTAAGACATGACAAACTTTTAAATACATAAAGAATACATTTAAAAGAAGAAAATCTACCATAACAAGAGGAAAGTCTTAAGTTATAGTGGGAAATGTTTAAATGGAATATCAGAAAGTATTACTTTACTGAGAAGGTAGTGGATGCAGGGAATAGCCTTCCAGGAGAAGTGGTTAATGCAGTGAAGTAGTGTAATCATGCATGGGATAGGCTATTTTAAGTATAAGATATGGCGAGGGATTAATGAAAGTATTAAGAAAATTTAGAACACTAGATTGGTTCACATCTGCCAACACTTTCTAGGTTTCTCTGCAACTCGTCCAAAGGCTAAAAGGATCTGTTCTATAGTTGTTCATATTGATGTTCCTTCTTTGATCAGAAAGTGAATAAGCAGATCTAAGTCAAATAAGACTACTTATTCAAAACAAATGTAGAAGTGACTATTTTAATACATTTACAGACCAAGCTTTTGGCCATAAAGCTCTCCTGGCTATTTTAGACATGCATCTAGACGCCTATCTTAGACATTTTTGTGCTGCAATATACAAGACCTTTTCAGCCATTTTGCAGTCTGTAAAACCTTCTGTAGATTGCTCCTTTGGGGCATCATTATCTATTCTTCTAATTGAGTAAGGCAAATATTGTGTGCCCTTGAAACCAATGTTGTTGCTAGAAGAAGTTTACATTTACTACAAGAGACCAAATACTTTTTCCATTGAAAACAAACATCTTGTCTGTGTGTATGGTCTCTGAGCCCTGAAGAATCTTCTATAGAAATAGTCATCCATTTAGTCAATCTACCAACAGCTATAGCCACTGTTGCTACAGAGTCCATACATTTTTCTTCTCACATACCATAAGGAAATATGGTTTGAAACCTGGGATCTAGGGTATTTCATTCCTATAACATGGTTGCTTTAAAGGACTATTGTAACTGAAAAATTGACTTTGGGTTAAAAAGAAGCATCACATCTGGACGTTTTTTTCCATAGAAATGCTTTAATGCTTTCAGTGTGTTTATTTTCACTTATGTAGCATTAACCTGACTTTGTGATTGCTGTGCAGATTTAGTCACTTAATACCAACAATGGTGTTTTTTTTTAAATTTTAAGTGTTAAATAGGTAAAAGTGCATACTAATCAAGAGTGCATGATGGGGAGGGGATCTTATTTTATTGCTTTCACGGATACGTCAATGTGTTTTTTTCCACAAGAACTTTAAAAGGACACCCTTTTTTTCATTCAGCATTTTATCTGAGGTTAGGCCCAGGCACTCTTGAAACTTAAAAATTCTCTCAACCAGTTTTACAGGACATGCCCAAGGTTACCACCTCTTTTTAGGCCAACATTCCGGCCATGCTATTGCCTCCACAGACTTAACCCATTTTTTACAGAACGGACATGAAATCCCAGGGAGGCCGCCATGAACTGTTTAATGTATGATGTTCCATGCGGTCCTACTAGCCTCTAGGCACTAAAAAGTAGGACAGCATGGAACGTCCAACAAGCGGGAAGGGGTTAAAGGGACACTCCCACCAAAAAATTAAAAGGTTTTATTTTGTATTGTTGATTTCAGATCTGTCTTTTATTTTTGTTAAGTGACTGTATTTAATAAAATATGTAACTGGGTGCCGCCATTTTGTGAAATATAGCGTTTTTGGGTGCCACCCCCTAGTGACTTTACAGCACATATTTCTGACTTTTGGACTGAAGACACAGAATGCAGTCTCTAAGTTTGAATTCTGACCATATACTTGCATTGAATGGGAGGGTACTGTAACTATTACATCACAAGGGGGCGGACTTATGATCATGTTTGATCAGGTTAATCTCCTCTCTTTGTACTGGAAAGCAGGTAAAACAAAGTTGTACACAACCACCTAGTCCTACCCACTATGATACACAGGAGCCAATAAGAGAGCAGTGGAGTATCTTATGACATCATAATGCAGGCTTAAGCAACAGTTGTAAACTGAGACTGGCTGGAGCATTTTGGACGATGTTGCATCATGGGAAATATTCACAAAATGGAAGCAGGAGTAAAACATCTAATTTTATTTTTCCTTTTAAATGCAATTAATTCAAACATAGAAGAAAAAAAAAGTGGCATATGATTTATATATGGGTTTGTTTTAAATGACCAGGTTATCTAGTTACATCTTAAGTAAGTGGTAGTGTCCCATTAACCCCTTAACGCATATGGACGTATATATACGTCCTGAAAAGCATGGTCCTTAAGGACCATGAGGACGTATATATACGTCCTCCTTTTACATGTAGTGTTGCGCTCCTTAGCGCAACACTACATGCCTGCAGCTACTCTCAGAGGCTGCTTCGGATCCGAAGCAGCCTCTGAGAGGGCTTTCAGCCCCCCCTCACCCCCCCCCTGCGCATACGATCACCGCGAATGTGATCGTATGCGCGTTACACACATAGGCAGTGAAAGCTGATCACTGCATATGTGTGTTAAAGTGTTGCAATGATGCCTCAATAGAGGCATCTTGCAACACCTTCTGTGCCCCCCTGGGCACCGCGATCACCCGGGGTTCGCGGGTGTGTGCTGTATCGGAGGAGCATGCTCCTCCAATACAGCGGCCCAGAGGAGAGCGACGGAAGAGAGAGAAAAAAAATCTCTTCAGTCGCTCTGAAACCGCTACTTGACTGCCCCTACAGGCAGTTAAGTATATTACAGTTAAAAATAGAAAATTAATTAAATAAATAAAATAAATAAATGGAAAAAGCTAACCCTATTCATAATTAGGGTTACAGGGGGGTTCGGATGATTACAAGGGTTAGTTAGATTATAATTATATCATATGATGAAAATAATAGTATCAAATGAAAGCCCTATCTGTCCTTTAAAAAATGATATATAATTTGTGTGGGTGGACTGAACACAAAGAAAGAAATTCACAGTTCAGTAAACGTATGACAAAAATAATGGAATTCTGGTCTTCAAGGCACATCAAATGCAACATAGCACTCGGTCACTAAGGGGTTAAAGTATGTGAGGTAGAGAACAAAAAAAGGAGCTACCTCACCCAGTTAAATTGAGAGTGCAGTCATTAATGCTCTCTGATGTATGTAGTGAGCTAATACAAATTACCTCAGCTACTGTGTAACTACCCAGTTTTGGAATCCTTGGCATACTGTCCAATAGTGACAGTACATCAAACTTCTGAGTGACTAATATTTAAGCATTCATTGTTTCAACTGTAATTTTTGGGTGCTCCATATCCTAACTTCCAGCAGCTATCAAATTGTTGTGTTTAATCTCAAATTAATTTATATACTTTTTATGAGTTTTACTGTAACTTAATAATGTGGTTGACCCCAAAATTAGGCACCAGAGGAAGAAAGACTACAAAAGATTTGTGGGGAGAGATACCTTAAAAAGTAGATAGAAAATGGAGGGATTTAAACAATACAGAATGGAGCTATATCAAATGTACGCAGAGGTGGTCTAAATTGACAGTGTTAGGGACCTGGCCTACCTCACTTGCCTCCCAAAGAACACCAGAAAAAAGGGGCTTTCTAGGATGATCTGTTCATCTTAATGAAATTATCTTTAATTTACAGCATTGACAGCACAAGCCATCAAATCTGCACAGCTTTGGTTCCCATGTGATTTCATTTAGATTTAGGAGGCAGCTAAAAAATCTAGGAGCCACACAAAGGCAGGACCAGGGCAGCTGTCCGGTCGTCACGTTTTTTTTTTTTTTTTTACTTTATTGAGGTCGCCCGACTTCAATAAAGTAAAAAATAAAAAAAAAATGTGACGACCGGAGCTTCCTTCCTCCGTGCAGGAGGGAAGAAGACTGCACGGAGGAGCTGGAAAGAGACAGGGAGCACCAAGAAGATGGTGAGTACTTACCTCCTTGTTGCTCTCTGTCTCCGGTCTTCTCCTCCGTGCATCTTCCCCCCTGCACGGAGGAAGGAAGCTCCGGTCGTCACATTTTTTTCTTTTTTTTACTTTATTGAAGTCATAGAGGGGCTATACATATCCTGGCAAATAGAGGGGCAGGGGCAGAGTCCTGACATAGAGGGGCAAAATCCTGGCATATAGACTGGCAAAAACCTGGCATATAGAGGGGCAAAATCCTGGCATAAAGGGGCAAAATCCTGGAATAGAGAGGCAAAATCCTGGCATATAGAGGGGCAAAATCCTGGCATATAGAGGGGCAAAATCCTGGAATAGAGAGGCAAAATCCTGGAATAGAGGGGCAAAATCCTGGCATATAGAGGGGCAAAATCCTGGCACATAGAGGGGAAAAGCCTGGCATATAGAGGGGAAAGCCTGGCATATAGAGGGGCAAAATCCTGGCATATAGAGGGGCAAAATCCTGGCATATAGGAGGGGCAGAATCCTGGCATATAGGAGGGGCAGAATCCTGGCATAGAGGGGCAGAATCCTGGCACATAGAGGGGAAAATCCTGGCATATAGAGGGGCAAAATCCTGGCATATAGAGGGGCAGAATCCTGGCATATAGAGGGGCAGAATCCTGGCATATAGAGGGGCAGAATCCTGGCATATAGAGGGGCAGAATCCTGGCATAGAGAGGGGCAAAATCCTGGAATAGAGGGGCAAAATCCTGACATATAGGGGCAAAATCCTGGCATATAGAGGGGATTTTGTGTGAGTTCCCACACTTTTTTCCCCAGGACTTGACCCCTGCACACAGACACACAGTCAGCAACATACATATCCACACAGACACACACACACAGTCAGTCACATACATATATATCAGAGACACAGTCAGTCCTATACATATCCACACAGACACAAGCAGTACACACACAAAGAGACAGATACATACCTACAGTCAGCCACATACCCACACACACAGAAGCTCTCAGTTTTTAATTTTTTTTTTTTAAGGGAAGGGGAAAGGCAGGCACAGAAAATCTTGACACTACTGGTGTCCGGCAGGATGTCACGTGACACCCGCCGCTCAGACACTAAAGTGCGAGGGGGTGGAGAAGGATGTATGTGCAGCGCACACTCTGCTCCCTCGTACTCCAATCGTTATTTGTTTAACTCATCCCAGGGCGAGGGGTGCCATGTGGGGATGACCCTTCCTGGGTGCCAGGTCAAATTGTCTAGTCACCATGATGACCTGGCACTCGGGATTTGTCGAGCCCTGCCTTAGTGTCACACAATTGTTATTATATTCAACTTTATAAGTTACTTACAAATCTTTTAGCTGTAAACTTATTTGAGTTAATATTTCATGTGCCCCTGTCAGTGCTGGCCCTTTAATGGGGCAGACTAGGGCAGTGTGTGTTTGTGTGTGTGTATGTCAGTGTGAGGGAGAGTGTGTATGTGTGTGTGTATGTATGTATGTATGTCAGTGTAAATGAGAGAGTGTGTGTGTCAGTGTGAGTGAGTGAGTGAGTGAGAGAGAGTGTGTGTGTGTGTGTGTGTGTGTGAGGATGGGTTAACACCTCTGATCTTGCCGACATCTGTCTGAGCACCCAAGGGCTTAACTCCTCTGACACTGCCTATTTCTGTCTAGCCACCCAAGGGATTAACTCCTCTGACACTGCCTATATCTGTTTAGCTACCCAAGGGCCGGGCCTAACTCCTCTGACATTGCCTACATATGCCTAGCTACCCAAGGGGTTAATGCCTCTGACACTGCCTATATCTGTCTCGCCTCCAACGGGGTTAACTCTTCTGACACTGCCTATATCTGTCTAGCCACTGTGACAAACCACCTCCTTTACATATAGGATTTTGCCACCGATCTTGCAATAAACCACAGCCTTCTAGGGTATACAAAGTCCAGGACACATTCAGTTCGGTTTTCCTTTTCTTTATTTGGTAGGAAAACAGCTGCTTCAAATAATAATAAACAAAAACAAAAATTCCTTGCTCTTACTAGACAGAAATTACTATCTATAATTGGGTGGCTTTCCCACTTACCAATTTCTTCAAAAAACAAAAACAGCTTTGCAATAAACAGAAGTATTGTTCTCTCTGTCTCAGCTCTCCTAGCTGACCTTTCTTTTCTTCCCCCTTGTAGCAGGCTGATCTCTTCTTTTAAAGGCCTGTCTGCTAATTGACCAGCTACAGGTGAGTGCCAATTAGGAAACTCTGTAGTTAAATCTAAATCCTGGTCTGTTACACAGCAACTAGTGCTGTTGGAGCATTGGCCCACCCTGCTCTCCAAATACTCCGCCCCAGGGACCCATACCGTGGTTTGCAGAGCATCAGCAAGGTATATCACAAACTTTAACATCCCTCCCTGGGGCATTTAACTGAAAATTCTCAGGTTGCTGTTTAGCAAATCAGGCCTGATGTATCTTCCATCAACCACGATTCCACTTTTTCGCTCACATATCCTCCCCCCCAGCTCATACCCATGGGTTTGAGCGACCATGGAAATCAGAGAGTGTACCCTGGAAAGCCCATCAGCATTTCCTTGTTTTAGACCGGCCCTGTGTTCGACCGTGAAATTAAAAGATTGCAAACTCAAAAACCACCTGGTTACTCTGGAGTTATTCTCTTTGTTCTGATACATCCATGTCAGAGGTGCATGGTCCGTTATCAATCGGAACTTTCTGCCTAGAAGGTAGTATTTAAGAGAGTCTAATGCCCACTTAATAGCAAGACACTCTTTTTCAACAATAGAGTAGTTCTTCTCATGTGGGTTTAACTTCCTGCTTAAAAAGAAAACAGGGTGTTCTTCACCCTGGTATTCTTGTGAAAGAACAGCCCCCAAGCCCACATCAGAAGCATCTGTCTGAAATATAAAGTCCCTGGAAAAATCTGGGGTCACCAAGACAGGATGGCTACAGATAGCTTCTTTCAGACTCTTAAAAGCCTTTTCTGCCTCAGGGCACCACTTAACTATAACTGGGGACTTTGCTTTAACAAGGTCTGTTAGAGGTGCAGCAATGGTAGCAAAATCTGGGATGAATCGTCTATAGTATCCAATTAAACCCAAAAATGCCTTAACTTGTTTTTTTGTAAGGGGCTGTGGCCATTTTTGTATGGCTTCCACTTTGGCTTCCTGTGGCTTAACCAAACCCCTCCCAATAGAATAACCTAAGTACTTTGCTTCCTCCAAACCAATCGTACATTTTGTCCATCATTCGTTGGAATGTGGCAGGTGCCCCATGTAACCCAAATGGCAATACAGTGTACTGAAACAGGCCACTGGGCGTTGAAAAGGCTGTCTTTTCTTTAGCTCTTTCAGTGAGAGGTACCTGCCAATAACCCTTTGTTAAATCCAAGGTTGTTAGATAACGAGCTCTACCCAGTCTTTCTATTAACTCGTCAACTCTGGGCATTGGGTAAGCATCAAATTTTGAGATGGCATTTAACTTGCGGTAGTCATTACAGAACCTCCATGTACCATCAGGTTTTGGCACCAATACAATAGGACTACGCCAGTTGCTCTGGGATTCTTCAATGACTCCAAGTTTTAACATGTTCTCAACCTCTACGTTTATAACCTCCCTCCGGGCCTCAGGAATTCTATAGGGTTTGAGGTTAACTCTTTTCCCTGGTTCGGTTATTATGTCATGTTTAATCACCTTAGTCTTTCCTGGAACTACAGAGAAAACATCCCTATTTCTTCTGATGAAATCTCTGGCCTCTTGCTTTTGATGTACAGACAGAGTCTCAGATACATTCACCTCCGGCTCTACTATAGGGGGTTCTGAAGGTTTTAAAGCAACCAGGGCCTCCCTGTCCTTCCAAGGCTTTAACAGATTTATATGATACAACTGTTCAGGCTTTCTTCTTCCTGGTTGTCTGACTTTATAATTTACATCACTCACTTTTTCTATTATTTCATAGGGTCCATGCCAAGTCGCAAGGAACTTGTTCTCCACAGTAGGGACCAGAACCAATACCCTGTCTCCAGGTTGGAACACTCTGACTCTAGCATTACGGTTATAGCTGTTTTTCCAGCATGTGTTCCCTGACAATAGGCATGATGGTGGCCATTCTATCCTGCATTTGAGCTACATGCTCAATTACACTCCTGTGAGGAGTAGTCTCCTGTTCCCAGGTCTCCTTAGCAATATCCAGTATTCCCCTAGGATGTCTTCCATACAACAATTCAAAAGGAGAGAAGCCTGTGGAGGCCTGTGGAACTTCCCTAATGGAAAACAGTAGATATGGCAATAAAAAATCCCAATTTTTTCCATCTGCATCAATTACCTTACGTAGCATACTCTTAAGGGTTTTGTTGAACCTCTCTACTAAACCATCAGTCTGTGGGTGATATACTGAGGTCTTAAGATGTTTAACCTGCAAGAGCCTGCACAACTCTTTTGTGACTTTGGACATGAACGGGGTCCCCTGGTCTGTCAGGATTTCTTTAGGGATACCCACCCTACTAAACATCAACATAAGTTCCTTAGCTATTAACTTTGCGGAGGTATTACGCAAGGGAATGGCTTCAGGATAGCGAGTTGCATAGTCCAAGACGACTAATATATATTGGTGTCCCCTAGAGGACTTTATCAGTGGCCCCACTAAGTCCATAGCGATCCTTTCAAAAGGCACATCAATTATGGGTAAGGGTACAAGTGGACTACGAAAAGTCTTGAAAGGAGCCCTGTACTGGCACTCAGGACATGAGGAGCAATAGTTTGTAATAGCAGCAAACACTCCAGGCCAGTAAAACCGTCTAAGGACTCTCTCTCTAATTTTTTCGACTCCCAAGTGTCCCCCTAATATGTGGCTGTGAGCCAACTTTAGTACTATGTTTTGGAAAGTCTGAGGAAGCAACACCTGCTTAATGATATCTGAATCCTTTTTTCCTACACGGTAAATTAGGTCATTTTGTACTTAAAAATAGGGGAATTGCAGTGCTTCTCCTGGCTGAGTAGCAACCCCATTTACAACTTTAATATCATTTCTAGCAGTCACTAAAGTGGGATCTTCCCACTGAGCACTTTTAAAATTACCCGGACTGATCCCAATATCAATTAAGTCATTATCCTTGTCTACAGTATTAGTAGGCTCCTCACTAGTTTGAGCTGGGTTATCTCCTATTAATACTGGTTTAAGGCAGTATTGTTTCCTTTTTCTTATTTTTCTGTCACAGTGGTCAAAACCCAAATCAATATCGGAAAAAGGGAACACATTATCCTCGGCAGATTGACTAATTTCTGATAAACTTTGGTCTGTCTTTTGTACAGCTGCCCATAATTCCAGAAAATGAGGAAAGTCTCTACTGATCACTACCTCATGGGCTAATCTAGGTACTACACCCACTCGGTACTTTAAATCCCCATACTGGGTTCCAATATTCACTTCCGCAGTGGGGTATTCCTTTTTATCACCATGAACACAGATAATGCATATTTTCTGAACATGATCAGGTTTTACACAAGGTATTATAGACTCTGCTACCAATGTAACCATACTACCTGAATCAAGTAATGCTTTAGACATTTTTCCATTCACAGTTACAGAGCATTTATGAGGGTTATTATCATAGTCATTGTTAACAGCACCATAACAGTTGAGAAAAAATGAAGGTGCTCCCTCATCTTTGCCCATATTGCATTCCATAGGTTCATCCTTCAATGGACAGTCTTTGGCCATATGACCATCCTCTTTACATTTGAAACATTTGACAGTAAAATCTGACCACCAATTAGTTCCTCTCCCAGGCCTATTAGACCTGGATGCCCCCCTGGTGTTTTGTGTATAGAGCTGCAGCTCTTCAGCTCCCCTTAAACCTTGAACAGTCTTACCAGGTCTTGCAGAATCTTGGGGCTTAGGATTGCGGGGGTTTTCAAGTGAAGTAGGACGTAGCAGTTCTCCTGCAGCCACATATCTTTCCACCAAGGCAATCAGTTGGTCTGCTGTATGGGGATCACTTTGGCTGACCCAGCGACGCAGGGCAGCTGGTAAACCACGCAAAAACCGGTCCATTACTAAGGTTTCCACAATGTGGCTAGCTGAATGGATTTCAGGTTGTAGCCATTTCCGTGCGAGGTGTATGAGGTCAAACAATTGGGAACGCGCTGTTTTATCAGAAGAATATGACCATGAGTGGAACCTTTGGGCACGTACTGCAGAGGTTACACCCAGTCGTGCCAAGATTTCAGCTTTCAATTTGCTGTAGTTACTTGCATCTGCTGGTTCTAGGTCATAATATGCCTTCTGCGGCTCTCCACTTAGGAACGGTGCCAGTATGCTTGCCCACTCATCAGCCGGCCATCCCTCCCTCTCAGCAGTGCGTTCAAAGGCCAGAAGGTAAGCCTCAACATCATCTGATGCAGCCATTTTCTGAAGGTAGTGGCTCGCCCGAATCACCTTTGGTCCCTGGTATCTTCCATCAGGGTCTCCATTCAGCTTTTCAGAGATAGCTTGGATTTCCTGTTGTAGTCCCAGGGTGACTTTTTGCTGCTCCTCACGGGCTACTTTAAACATCTCTGCTTGTGTCACAGCAATCTGTTTCACCAAGGACTCAGTGCACTCCATCTGTGTTTTGGCCAGGACTTTAGCACACTCTGCCTGGGCCAGCACGAGTTGCTGGAGGGCTGCATTGTTTTCTGCAGCTCTCCTGTTAGTCTCCTGTTGCACAGAGGTAGATTGGATCAGAGCCTTGATAACGTCTTCCATGTTGAGTTTTAAATGACTTCTACCCTCAGGCTTACGTGGTTGCCCGCATCCTCCACCATATGTGACAAACCACCTCCTTTACATATAGGATTTTGCCACCGATCTTGCAATAAACCACAGCCTTCTAGGGTATACAAAGTCCAGGACACATTCAGTTCGGTTTTCCTTTTCTTTATTTGGTAGGAAAACAGCTGCTTCAAATAATAATAAACAAAAACAAAAATTCCTTGCTCTTACTTGAGCTCTTACTAGACAGAAATTACTATCTATAATTGGGTGGCTTTCCCACTTACCAATTTCTTCAAAAAACAAAAACAGCTTTGCAATAAACAGAAGTATTGTTCTCTCTGTCTCAGCTCTCCTAGCTGACCTTTTTTTTCTTCCCCCTTGTAGCAGGCTGATCTCTTCTTTTAAAGGCCTGTCTGCTAATTGACCAGCTACAGGTGAGTGCCAATTAGGAAACTCTGTAGTTAAATCTAAATCCTGGTCTGTTACACAGCAACTAGTGCTGTTGGAGCATTGGCCCACCCTGCTCTCCAAATACTCCGCCCCAGGGACCCATACCGTGGTTTGCAGAGCATCAGCAAGGTATATCACAAACTTTAACATCCCTCCCTGGGGCATTTAACTGAAAATTCTCAGGTTGCTGTTTAGCAAATCAGGCCTGATGTATCTTCCATCAACCACGATTCCACTTTTTCGCTCACACCACCCAAGGGGTTAACTCCTCTGACACTGGTTATATCTATGTGGATTTTGTTATAGGTCACTGGTCACATTATGTTTAAAGCAGGGCTTGACAAATTTAATTTTATTCTAGGAGCCAGCAAAAATTTTTAGGAGCCAGACAATCACGCAAACATACACGCAATTCATAAACACACACACACCAACCCACGTCACATATACACCCCACACACCAACCCACTTCACATATACACCCCACACACCAACCCACTTCACATATATACACACACACACCAACCCACTTCACATATATACACACACACACCAACCCACTTCACATATACACACACACACACACACACACCAACCCACTTCACATATACACACACACACACACCAACCCACTTCACATATACACACAAACACTTCACATATACACATATACACCTCCCCCCACACCTCACATATATACCCCCCTTCACATATACACCTCCCCCCACACTTCACACATACACAACTCCCCCCACACATATACATCCCTCCCCCCTTCACATATACACCTCCCCCCACACTTCACACATATATACCCCCCCTTCACATATACACCTCCCCCCACACTTCACACATATATACCCCCCCTTCACATATACACCTCCCCCCCACACTTCACATATATACCCCCCCACACTTCACATATATATACCCCCCCCTTCACATATACACCTCCCCCCACACTTCACATATACATCCCTCCCCCCTTCACATATACACCTCCCCCCACACATATATATACCTCCCCTTCACATATACACCTCCCCCCTCACACATATATATACCTCCCCTTCACATATACACCTCCCCCCCTCACACATATATATACCTCCCCTTCACATATACACCTCCCCCCCATCACATATACACCTCCCCCCCATCACATATACACCTCCCCCCCCACACTTCACATATATACGTCTCCCCTTCACATATACATCTCCCCCCCTCCCCCCACTTCACATATACATCTCAAACATACACAAGTTTTTTTTTTCCTTCTTAAATTCTGAGTGCTGGGTGTCGTCTCTTGACAACCCAGCACTTAGCCGAAAGAGCCATGAAGATCGGCTGCGGCACGAATGTTTCCCCTCCCTGCTGCCTTACCTCATTGCTGGGGAGGGGGAACATTCGTGGCGCAGCCGATTCTCATGGCTCTTTCGGCTGAACACCAACACACGTGTTGTGCGAGGGGGCGGAGCTTGCTGTCTGTCCCCACGCGCTGCAAAAGACGGATGGCAGCGGCAAGGGGAACATTAGGGCAACGGCACCCGGGCGCCAGGCTCCATTTCCAGGTCGCCATGGCGACCTGGCGCCCGGGGTTTGTCGAGCCCTGGTTTAAAGGAATTGCACATCCTATTATCATAATAATGTTTTACCATTACTTTATTTTCACCTTATGGGTGAGCTCTTTGAAAAAATATTTTATTATATATATTAGAAATGTTTTAGTGGGCATATAAATATAGAATATTTTTTCTAAGACCTCACTCACAAGGTGAAAATAAAGAAATGGTAAAACAAACATTATTATGAAAATAGGCTGTGCAGTTTCCCAAAAAATAATATGTGACCACTGACCTAAAACATGACTTGTTCAAATATTGTACATTAAGTTTAAATGCTCAGACATTTAGGGTACACATTTTAATCATGGCCTGCAAAAATACAGTATTTCGTATAATTTTGCATATAGAAAGGTGCCCTTTCATTAAATTATCACTTCCTGATAAGTTTAATTTTAGTTTGAATTATCATGACTGTGGGCTTTGACCGTGATAACAGGTACATGGTTTTAGTTGGAAGCATTAGATTGGGTTATTCCCTTTCTTGACATCTGGCATGTAAATGTGTTAAAAACTATTTTGCATGTGAAATTATCAAGTTTTATAGAATTATTATTATTGTAAGAAGCACAATTGAATAAATTAGAGGCCCTAGTGTTAAAATTGGAATGTACTTTTTAAGGTACATGTCCGTTTATCCTCTGACCGCCACCATGATGCTTCACTAGGAAGCATGTGGGCTCCGGCTGTCGCCAACTTTCTCTCACTGCTAGTGCAGAGAGAGACCTTTGTTTTCACATGCAACCAACAGAGGGGACCAAATTAATATACGCAAAAGTTAAAAACCTGGTACCACTAAACCAGAGTAAAGCTGAAGCAGGTGCTGTTGGTATGTTAAAACGAAGGTCCCTCAAGTAGCAGAGAGACGGTCAGCCCCGACAGACCCAAATCAGACATGTGTGGTGTGCGCCAGCAGCACACAAGCACTGCTTCAGTTGAGAGGCTGTAATCTCATGTCTATCTGCAAAGATACATGTCAGGCTTACTACGGAGTAGTGGCACCAGGTTTTTAACTTTTGCTTGTATTAAAATAAAAGTTTAGTGCCATTTAAAGAAACATCATAAAAAAAGAGAAATATAATTTCAACTTAAAAAAATAAATCCCCCCCCTCCCCCCCGACCTTGATTGCAAATCATAGATTGAAAAAAACCATAGAGTTGGATAATAAGATGAGAAGAGCAGAGAACCATGTATATTTCATATGTTTTTTGTACACTGTGCTAGCTGAATACCAAATTAAGCAAACTTCATAACTGGTCTAGGAGAAATGTGCTGAAATGATTAATCAATAGATTATTCTATTAATCAAATTATGCTGCTGAATATTTTATTATGATGAATTATTGTCATGTTCGCCATCGGCACTATCTTTTTATGGCAGTGTTAAAGGGCCTTTGATATACTGGTCCTACTTAGGTCAACACCATGGGGTGTATCTAAAACAAGCATAATTGCTTCCATGTATCATAATGTGTGAAAAAGATGTAATACAGATAATGAAAGAATAGAATGGTGGACAATTGCAGTCCAATAAAATGATATATCCATATTTATTTATTTATTTTTTTTACACATCACTTGAAGTAGACTGCAGTTTAACAGCACAAAATATGTACTGTCAATAGTTAAAGATCTTTCTTTATTTAAACACTAGTGAGACACTAATCCTAAAACTTTGTACTGTTATGATTTTATTACACATGATAGTCCACTGTCATACTTCTAAATCAAAAGGTACACTTCTCGACCCATCTCAGAATTTCCTCACCCAATACACTGGTCACGAACCAAATATCCAGCTTATACCATTACAATATCACATGACGAATTACATCCTAAAATATGCATGATTGGGATTACATGTAATATAACCTGAACAACCCAAACACGGAAAAACGATGGACAACTTATAATGTGCAATAATAGAAGTGGAAAGGAATAATAAAAAATAAAAAAAACAGGTTGACAAATATCTTATGAATGCACATTTACTTACTCAGGCTGCTAAGCTGTCTAATTATATTTGCCAAGGAGATATTGGTAACGCATTCCAGTTCATTCTTGATACCCCTGGGCAGGACAGTGTGGCACAGGTGCCTGGGATCGATGTTCCTTTTAACTAGAGGCATCTTTGATTATAGATAAATACCAACACACCTGTAAGAGGAAGAAATAAACCGGTTATAACTCTATGACCAACACTGCAAGGGAACCATTCTGCCCAAATTTTCACAAAAGAAAAAAAAAAAAAGACATTTTTTAAATGGTTTACATTTACAAGCGGGCATATACAGCAGTGTAATGGAAACGGACAAGGAAATCCGCAATTAAAAGTACAGTAAGAAAGATTTTATCAGTTCATCACAATTCACTTTGTGGTAAATATTAAATTACATATTACATTATCATACCTCACAACTGTTCTGCTTTAAGTGGGACAGTCCTAACTTAGGACCATGATCCGAAGTACCAATTTTCATTCCCTGGGAATTGGGTCAACAGTCATCCCTTACCTCCCAAGTCACTCTCACGGAGAATTAATAAATTTACGAGCACTAGAGCGGTCACATGTTGGCACGCGTTAACATTTGTACATCAATGATAATTTATGCAGCACTTGGCACACAGTCTAAAAGGTAATTATAGACCATGTTAGATGATCAATATAGGAGGTGGTTAGCCGTGCTTGTAAGCATACAATCTATTACAATAGAGAGAACCCCCGATGTCAGGCATAGCTGATTGGAAGTCATATGGCAGCCCAGCTGTGTGGACTACCGTGCCTGCAATACTCAGCTAGCCAAACAGAGAAAAAGTGCCATAGCTAGCTATCAATGGTTACGGTATGCTGTGATGACTGCAGTGGCGTAGCGTGGGGGGTGCAGGGGGGGCCGGCCGCACCGGGCGCAATATCTGGGGGGGCGCACTAGCCCTATGCGGCCGCGTGGCCGCCAGGGCCGTCTTTAACGCGGGGCAAACGGGGCAGCTGCCCTGGGCCCATTTACTCCTGGGGGGCCCCAAGGCAGCTGTCCCGTGGGCCCCCAGCCCCTGCTGCCGCGTTCACAGCGCATTGCGCTTGTGAACGCTTTTTTCCGGCAAGCCGCATCCGATGGATGCGACGGCCGGAAAAAAAAACAAAAAAAAAACTGACGCCGGATGTGACGTCGCGTCACATCCGGTGTCTGCTTCCCTCCTCCGTGCAAGAGGGAAGACTGCACGGAGGAGACATCCGGCGGGGGACACGGAGCCGCTTCATGTAAGTACGGGGGGGGGGGGCTGGCTGGCACAATATTACTGGGCATCTGATTGGCACAATATTACTGGGAATCTGATTGGCACAATATTACTGGGAATCTGATTGGCACTATATTACTGGGTATCTGATTGGCACTATATTACTGGGTATCTGATTGGCACTATATTACTGGGTATCTGATTGGCACAATATTACTGGGCATCTGATTGGCACAATATTACTGGGTATCTGACTGGCACTATATTACTGGGTATCTGACTGGCACTATATTACTGGGTATCTGATTGGCACAATATTACTGGGTATCTGATTGGCACTATATTACTGGGTATCTGAATGGCACAATATTACTGGGCATCTGATTGGCACAATATTACTGGGTATCTGACTGGCACTATATTACTGGGTATCTGATTGGCACAATATTACTGGGCATCTGATTGGCACAATATTACTGGGTATCTGACTGGCACTATATTACTGGGTATCTGATTGGCACAATATTACTGGGTATCTGATTGGCACAATATTACTGGGTATCTGAATGGCACTATATTACTGGGCATCTGATTGGCACAATATTACTGGGTATCTGACTGGCACTATATTACTGGGCATCTGATTGGCACTATATTACTGGGTATCTGATTGGCACAATATTACTGGGCATCTGATTGGCACAATATTACTGGGTATCTGACTGGCACTATATTACTGGGTATCTGACTGGCACTATATTACTGGGTATCTGAATGGCACTATATTACTGGGCATCTGATTGGCACAATATTACTGGGCATCTGACTGGCACAATATTACTGGGTATCTGACTGGCACAATATTACTGGGTATCTGACTGGCACTATATTACTGGGTATCTGATTGGCACAATATTACTGGGTATCTGACTGGCACAATATTACTGGGTATCTGATTGGCACTATATTACTGGGTATCTGATTGGCACTATATTACTGGGTATCTGATTGGCACAATATTACTGGGTATCTGATTGGCACTATATTACTGGGTATCTGAATGGCACTATATTACTGGGTATCTGAATGGCACAATATTACTGGGCATCTGATTGGCACAATATTACTGGGCATCTGATTGGCACAATATTACTGGGTATCTGATTGGCACTATATTACTGGGTATCTGATTGGCACAATATTACTGGGTATCTGATTGGCACTATATTACTGGGTATCTGAATGGCACTATATTACTGGGTATCTGATTGGCACAATATTACTGGGCATCTGATTGGCACAATATTACTGGGTATCTGACTGGCACTATATTACTGGGTATCTGATTGGCACAATATTACTGGGCATCTGATTGGCACAATATTACTGGGTATCTGACTGGCACTATATTACTGGGTATCTGATTGGCACAATATTACTGGGTATCTGAATGGCACTATATTACTGGGCATCTGATTGGCACAATATTACTGGGTATCTGACTGGCACAATATTACTGGGTATCTGACTGGCACTATATTACTGGGTATCTGATTGGCACTATATTACTGGGTATCTGATTGGCACAATATTACTGGGTATCTGATTGGCACTATATTACTGGGTATCTGAATGGCACTATATTACTGGGTATCTGATTGGCACAATATTACTGGGCATCTGATTGGCACTATATTACTTGGCATCTGATTGGCACTATATTACTGGGCATCTGATTGGCACTATATTACTGGGTATCTGATTGGCACTATATTACTTGGCATCTGATTGGCACTATATTACTGGGCATCTGACTGGCACTATATTACTGGGCATCTGGCTGGCACAATAATACTGGGCATCTGACTGGCACAATAATACTGGGCATCTGACTGGCACTATATTACTGGGCATCTGGCTGGCACAATAATACTGGGCATCTGACTGGCACAATAATACTGGGCATCTGACTGGCACTATATTACTGGGCATCTGGCTGGCACAATAATACTGGGCATCTGGCTGGCATAATATTACAGGCATCTGGCTGGCACTATATTACTGGGCTCTGACTGGCACAATATTACAGGCATCTGACTGGCATAATATTACAGGCATCTGACTGGCACAATATTACAGGCCTCTGACTGGCACAATATTCCTGGCCTCTGACTGGCACACTATTACAAGCATCTGACTGGCATAATATTACAGGCATCTGACTGGCATAATATTACAGGCATCTGACTGGCACAATATTACAGGCATCTGACTGGCACAATATTCCTGGGCTCTGACAGGCACAATATTCCTGGGCTCTGACAGGCACAATATTCCTGGTATCTGACTGGCACAATATTATTGGTATCTGACTGGCACAATATTACTGGTATCTGACTGGCACATTATTACTGGGCTCTGACTGGCACAATATTGCAGGCATCTGACTGGCACAATATTGCAGGCATCTGACTGGCACAATATTACTAGGCTCTGACTGGCACAATATTACTGGGCTCTGACTGGCACAATATTACTGGCATCCGAAAGTTACAATATTACTGGCATCTGAATGGCACAACAATTATGGCATATGTGTGTGTGTGTGTGGGGGGGGGGGGGGGGTAACATTAGAGGTACAGGATTGAGGAAGTTGGCTCCATCTAGCCCAGTCTTGGATCATCTCCAGGGTATGGTTCCATTTTGATGTTTAGTTTTTGTTCTTGATATTGTTTGTCGTTTACGATGGTTGTGAGACGACATATAATAGCATGGCCCATGCTAGGTTACTACATGTGTATATTTGTATTCATAGACCTGCTGAAAATGTGGAGAATGTGTGTAATGCATGTTCGCACTCAATAAAGTGTTGGAAAATAAACTTGTATTTAGATGCATTTTACTTTAATTACATAAGTATTTTCATAACAAACAATACATGTGCTTGGGGGGTAAGGGTTTCTTTAACTAATCTAGTAGAAGAGACTCGAGTGCTAAAATCCACGGGTTAGGGGGCGCAAATTACTTGCCTTGCCCCGGGTGCTGACAACCCACGCTACGCCACTGGATGACTGCGCTTCCCATGATACTCCGCTTGCCATCAGTTTTATAAGAGTCATGGGAACTGTAGTCTACAGAGTACAAGTGTCATGGTTAGGCATCACTGTGGTGGGTAATCCAAGTAAGTGTACTACGTTTGCCAGGGTGCTTGGCTTACCATCAGAAATGGAGTCCATCCGGGAGAAGTGCCAATTTTGTCCCATAATTACTTCAGTCCCACCTAAGTTCCCAATAGATTTCAGTTGTATCAGGCCCCTCTTGCTCTTATAGCGACACCTAGACTTCTATGTTATCTGCAAGGAGTTTAAGCATGCATAGGATAGACATAAGGCTATCCTAGATAAAAGATAAGACAGTGACTAAAGAAAGCATTCAAATAATTAGGCAGACTTGATGTGCCAAATGGTTCTTTTCTGCCAACATATTCTATGTTTCTATGTAGAATGCTGGTAGTTCTGCCCCAGAAGATCGTAGATTTGCCCTATTCAAAGGATTACATTTAAAGGGACAGGACAGGTCATATACATGTGACATATATTACAGTGAAAGACTTCATCTGGTGGTCCAGTCCCCATTTATTGAGCAAAAATTTGTTGTGATTGAATGTGTTTGTATAAAATAAACTTTGGAACGTAGTCCCAAAATTGCTGGCTTCAAATAAGGAAGAATAAATGATAGAGACTGACATAGCACAATCGCTACTAATAAACACATAATAAAGCCCTCTACAGTCTCTCAATAACAGGTCAAATGCCAGCTTAACACATTTTTTCAGTAAATGCAAAGTGCAGGAGGATACAATTGGCTTATGGTGTAATGACATGGCTCTCTTTCATGCAGTCTAGACCAGGAACCATACATTTAACAGAGACTCCTGCCAATCTCTACTCAAAATTAAAATGTTGGGAAGTCTAATAAATTTGGGACAAATGATGTCCCTGAACAGACATCTTTTTCTTTCATTAATTAATTACACAGTAGGAAATAAATGACTTTGTGCCTCCAGCCTAACTTGTCATTTATCAATGCTGGTAATTTCTAAATGCTCTACTCAGACCTCTGTGGCATGCTTTGAAAGCCTCAAGATAATAGGCATCTTTTTAATGTTTGCCTTTTTAAATATAGGTCTCCTTATTGGTATCTTGAAACCAAATTGTTGGGTCTTTTTATTTGGGAATTAAGGTTTACTTTTGAGTTTAGAAAACAGTATGTCCTTTTTTTATAAAAAAAAAAAAAAAACACTAACAATAAGATAGATCTTATTGTGTTAAATTATAACTCTTCAAAATCTACCTGAAATGAAGGAATTCCTGTCAATCATATTGACACATAATTACATAAATGTATACAGTTCTTTAGTTGACAAATGTGTTCAGTCATGTTAACCACCTACACACTAACACTCCCTTTAAAATAAGGTGGATGACTTTATTGATTTTAAATCTATATCAAAAAATAAAACAACTACTTACTTAATTTGAAAGCTGAGTTATTGAAGGCGACAGAAAATTGTATTTGGCATGAGGAATATAGGCAGATCTATAAGATTAGGCAGAAAGAGGCAAAGCTTTAGAGCTTCCAAATAAAGAGAAAATAACCCAGTCAGTAAAGATGTGGCACAGTGAACCAAGGGATAAAAGGTACTCGGGGCATGATTCAGTGGGGTACCATGGGTGGGACCTGCACAGGTTGCCTGAACACCTAAGGATGGCCCTGATTTGGCTTATACCTCCAGGAATATCAACCCTGTTGCAAATCATTGTGTCATCAGCAAAAATACATTCCTTACTTTCTGCAATATCACGAATATAAATTATAAAGAGAATAGGTCCAAATACAGGGCTCTGAGTTACCCCACTGGTAACAAGACCTTGCTCCTAATATACTCCATAGACCTCAACCCTTAGTTGTCTGTCACTCAGCCACTGCCTAATCCATTCAACTATATTGGAAGCTAAACTCAAATATTGCAGTTTGTGGACAAGCCTTCTATGTGTGACAGTGTCTTACAGAAATCTAGATAAGCAATATCTACTGCACAACATTGACCTATTATTTTAGTAACCACAGTAAAAAAAAAAAAAATCCATAATATTAGTTTGGCATGATCTATCTGAAGTAAACAAATGTTTTTTTTTTTTTTTTTTTTCTGATCTTGCAATCCATATGATTTTAGATGTTCAATAATTCTATCCTTTAACATGGTTCCAATTAATTTTCCTGCAACTGATGTAAGATGTACTGGCCTGTAGCTGCCCAACTTCTCCCATCTACTTTTCTTGTGAATGGGCAAAACTTTTGCTAATCTCCAGTCTTCTGGGACTACCCATGTTAACAGATTAATTTAACCAAACAATTTTGCTAGCACACCACAAAGCTCTTTTAAGAACTTTGGGTGTATTTCATCAGGCCTCATAGATTTGTGTCTTTACTTTACATGGCTGAAGTACAACCTCTTTCTCTGTAAACTCACATGTATCAAATGATTCATTCGTTTTTTTTTTTCCTTATTGAGGTCCTTTCCTTCATTTTCATCTGTAAAAACGGAAGAAAAATATTCATCAAGGCAGTAAGCTAGACCTTTATTCTCTTGAGCATATTTCGTCCTTCTTTGTTTTCAATCTAACTGATCCTTGTATTAACTTATCTTTTTTTCATTCATGTATCTAAACATTTGTATCCCTTTTTTCTGCCCCATTAGGCATACGCCTCCCACTCCTTCCACCCAACACCCAGGTAGATGGCACTAAGATTGAACACATAGCAAATGCCCCAGCAAATAGATTTTATCCACAGGACTTGCCATGCACAAGATATGCACACATATGACTTGCCCCAGCACCAAGATTGTGAAACAAAGACTTGCCCCATCACCCAGTTTGTGCACCCAGGACTTATCCACCAGTTTAGCACCTCACCCGCAACTTCTACCAAATGGCTCCTTTAATGTATTGATTGTATAGAAGCCCATCAGCACCATTGTACATAAACCAATTAAGCTTACCCAGCAACTTGGCAGAGTTACACTGGTGGGCAGCTCAAACCTCGATTATGTCTCATCACTGGAGTCTGAACACCGTGAGGTGACGTGACGTTACCCCGATGCTATGTCTTCCTCTTTAGTGGCTGTAGTGTGATAGGCTTCCTGCTTGTCTCTGGGGAGAGAGGGCTGGTGTGGGGAGAACTTTCGATATTCCCAGCCAGTGACTCTGACAGAGATGAAGAGGCGACACCCTCTGCGGTGTTGTGCGCTATGTGGCAAATGATTTAATTAAACTAAAAAAGAACGGTCAAAGCTGTGGCAACTGATGTCTAATGGCAGCGCTTACCTCAATAACTGAGGAAAAGGATTTAGAGTTAAATATGTTAGAGGACTTAAAGATAGACAGACTAATTGAGCAGCAGGAAATGCTAGCAGAATGCTTGGTTGCACTTGAGCAGCAATTGGTCAGACTAGAAGCGCTGAATGGTTCTTTTCTGCTGACTCATTCTATATTACTGGGAAGTATTATATATGGTTGTGATTTTATGTATTTTCTGTTATTCTCTAAAGCCACTGCTTAGATTTGTGCATTTTTTTTTTTTTTTTAAAAAAGGGCTTCCAGCCTGTTCTTTTTTTGTTTGTAGCCTTGTTCCCCGTCTAAGTTATACCTCGCTCTTGTACCCAGTTTCTATGTTTTCTCTGTTCTCTGCTCTGTTCCATTCCATTTCTGGTTTTCCTTTGTCTGTGATTATGTTCCATTCCAGGTTTTCTCTCAATCCCTCTGCCTTGTTAGTTTACTTCTATTTAACCACACCCGTTACTGTTAAGTCCTTTGCAGCAGTCTACAGGTATTTTCTCTGTGTTTAGGTTTCAATGCCATTTATGTGTCTTAGATTCTATTTATTCTTTGCTATATTAGTTAAGGGCTTGCCTAATGTGGGGTACCTTGACGTGGTTGGCAAGCTAACAACTAATTGGCCAATTGGTAAACCAAACCCCCACCTTTACCAACTTTAGTGTTAGGTTAGTTCCTGTATTTATGTTAATTCCTTTGTATGTGTCTCTTGTGTTCCTTAGTCATGTTCCCTGCAGTGTTCTTATGTTATTATCTGTAACTCTGTGCCATGCTTTGTTTATCCTTAGTTGGGTTCTTTTTTATCTTGCTCATGTCTTGCCTCTGTCCTGTAGCCCAGAACTCTGTATTTCAGTTCTGCTCTCCTTTAGTTACTTTTCTGTTTTAGCTCTGCTTAGTTGCTATTAGTTCATTTATTCTTAAGCCCTGGGACCTGGATACAGCAGCTGCAAAAACTTTGGGTCCCAAACCTCCAAGCGATTGCAGTTACCCAGCACCAGGTCCTGTGTCTCCACCCTGCACCATAGCTCCTGATCTTGGGCGCTCAGGGTCCCTTTACCATCCTGGACTCTGTGCGTTACAATATATTACATACAGTATCATGCTATTGGACATTTTTCTTGTCTTTTTCCATGTGTGTACGTGCATGGTGACATTTATAATGAACTAATATTATTTGGGAAAGTATAACTGAATGTATTTCTATCGGATTGCACAGTTTACAATTTATAATTATGAGGCACAGAGTAGATACACAACTTTCTACTGAATTGTAAAATGTTATTTAATTAACAAATCCAAACGCCAAAATAAAATAACATGTTCTTTTTTTATAGAACATGTCATTTTATTCTCCAGCCGGCAGTCTGCCCTATACTGATTGAATGTAAAAATGAGAATATATCTCTGAATAGAAAAAGTCTGGTTCAATCATGCCCTGCCAGACGCAAGTGGCAAAGAAACGCTAGGATTGGCTGAGCATGCGCATACAAGTTCAAAATACATGAAACCGTTATGGAGAAATTAATTATTATCTCCAATTTCTCACCCATGACAAATGGCGCCTAACGCACTTGACAAAGAGACACAGTTCCTCACAGAAGCTTATTAGACCGGCTGAGCTTTTGTCATAAAAAAGGCAAGAGTTAGGGGTGATCTGCCATTGTTCTTAGTAATGCAGCCATTAAGCACATATTTAAAGGTTCACTTTTCCTCTAAAAGAAGAGGAAATCATACATGCTGTCAGACTGGCTTGCTGGACTCCTGAGAGTCATCACTGGAATGGGGAGGCATCCCAAACCTGCACTATATTGTTTCTTTTGTTGTAAGTAAAAGTGACAGGTTATATTGCCTGCATAAAAAAATTGCAAAAAAATATTGTATGTATAGTTAACATTTGGAATCAGTATACTTGCACACACTTAGGAGGTGGAACTACCCATCGGAAAAATAGAAATTTAAGGAAATAAGGGAACCCACATTACCCTAGATCCTTCTTCCCTTTACACCACGTAATCAATGTCCTGGGTCCTCTCAATTTAAGGGCGTACCGAAATGGGACGGTCCCGCTTGCAGCAGGAGAGTTGGGGAGTATGCAGTTTAAGAACTAAAATGCTGAATTTTAGGAAGAGGGCTCTGAAAAAAAGATTCTGCACTGGAGCTTCACCAAGTCTTGTTCCATAGTTGTGAGTTACAAGGAGCTATTTCAGACAGAACTAATTTAGTTATAATTCTCCAAATAATTCAAAGACTAGCTCCCCACATAGACGATGGGAATGAATTTGCAGACTTTGGCATGATCATTGTTTTTAATACATAGCAGTTGTGAACAAGCTAATAAATGTACTTCCTTTTGAAAGGCTATACAATGCTTGCTGTTATGCCCTGTGGAAACTTGATGCTAATTAAATAATACATCATGTCAGAAGGACTGACAACAAGACACAGCTCCAGTGTGCAAACATGTGAGGCTACTGAATCGAAGAGAATGATCACATAGTAAGGGAATATCCTTCCAGATAAAAGAAAATACACTGCTAACACAGACAAGCAATTATTGAATAAATAAAGCACATTTACATGATAAAGTAGGACTTAGGGATTTGCTAATCTGAATTTCTTTTAATTGCAAGTAGAAAAAAAATGGTCCCTATGCATAATTTTTTTCAGAGATTTATCCCTATCTACAAACAAATCTATACAGCAGATCTGTCATGTACATTTTAGTTCGAATAAGAGGCCCAGTGTTTTAGATGCAATTGATAGAAGGTGTGTTCATTAGATTTGCGGCTCTTTCAGAAGATTTAAGACTTTATTTTCTTACTGAATTAATCTCAACTAAAGAAAAACACAGGTGTGTCTCTCTTTATTGATGCACTGACCTAAGATACAGAAAGGTAAAAATGCAATAAAATACAAAATAACAGCAAACTGTTTTATTGCATGCTTTGCAGTAATACAATGGTAAAACATTTCATGATGATGTCCCTTTAAAATAGAGTAAATATCATAGTACCATGCCATACAACAGTGTTGTTTAATGTTTTCAATATGGCATGCCGCATAACATGAAAAGGATTGCATTGTTTGCATATTTCAACCGAATATTCACTATAATTTTATTTTTTACTATATGCACCTTTATGTGGTTTATATATTAATAATTTAAACAAATAATTATTCACTCATTGCACGTCTATCACTTTAATTGATCACTCTCTTTCAGTTGGATTTTAAGTATATAAGTTGCTTGCAATTCGCCATCTAATCATTAAGCTGAGGAGTTTCCAGCAGGGCAAAATATGTTGCCTTCTTGTTTGGTGAATGGAAGCTTCCGTATTACACACATGCCCCTGGAGAGATAGTGAAACAGGCCCGGACTGGCCATCGGGCACACCGGGCAAATTCCCGGTGGGCCGCGGTGGCCATGGGCCGAGGCCGGCGGGGAAGATCCCAGCAGAGCAAAAAAAAAAATACTTACCTTGTTCCTGCTCTGTCCCCCGGTGCTCTGAAGCTGCGTGGCTGCGAGGGAAGCGTTGTGAGCTTCCCTCCGGTCGCGCGGTCAATAAAGTGTGTTGGAACTTTTTTTTCAAACAAACTTTATTGACCGCGCGGCTGGAGGGAAGCTCACAACGCTTCCCTTACAGCCATAGACCTTCAGAGCACCGGGGGACGAAGCAGCAAAGAGGTAAGTACTGGGGTCTGGGGAAGGGGGGGAGGTGGGTGGCATAACGAGCATAATATATGGGCAATATCCTGGCATATAACATGGCATATTGGGGGCAATATCCTGGCATAATACATGGCATATTGGGGGCAATATCCTGGCATAATACATGGCATATTGGGGGCAATATCTGGCATATTGGGGGCAATATCCTGGCATAATACATGGCATATTGGGGGCAATATCTGGCATATTGGGGGCAATTTCCTGGCATAATACATGGCATATTGGGGGCAATATCTGGCATATTGGGGGCAATATCCTGGCATATAACATGGCATATTGGGGGCAATATCCTGGCATAATACATGGCATATTGGGGGCAATATCTGGCATATTGGGGGCAATATCCTGGCATAATACATGGCATATTGGGGGCAATATCCTGGCATAATACATGGCATATTGGGGGCAATATCTGGCATATTGGGGGCAATATCTGGCATATTGGGGGCAATATCCTGGCATAATACATGGCATATTGGGGGCAATATCCTGGCATAATACATGGCATATTGGGGGCAATATCTGGCATATTGGGGGCAATTTCCTGGCATAATACATGGCATATTGGGGGCAATATCTGGCATATTGGGGGCAATATCCTGGCATAATACATGGCATATTGGGGGCAATATCTTGGCATATAACATGGCATATTGGGGGCAATATCTTGGCATATTACATGGCATATTGGGGGCAATATTCTGACATATAACATGGTTTATTGGGGGCAATATCCTGGCATATTGGGGGCAATATCCTGGCATAATACATGGCATATTGGGGGCAATATCCTGGCATATTGGGGGCAATATCCTGGCA
This sequence comes from Pelodytes ibericus, assembly GCA_036172795.1. Lineage (NCBI taxonomy): Eukaryota > Metazoa > Chordata > Amphibia > Anura > Pelodytidae > Pelodytes > Pelodytes ibericus. The sequence continues at coordinate 101,917,684 of CM069861.1, read as the reverse complement.
TAATACATGGCATATTGGGGGCAATATCCTGGCATATTGGGGGCAATATCCTGGCATAATACATGGCATATTGGGGGCAATATCCTGGCATAATACATGGCATATTGGGGGCAATATCTGGCATATTGGGGGCAATATCCTGGCATAATACATGTCATATTGGGGGCAATATCCTGGCATAATACATGGCATATTGGGGGCAATATTCTGGCATATAACATGGCATATTGGGGGCAATATCCTGGCATAATACATGGCATATTGGGGGCAATATCCTGGCATAATACATGGCATATTGGGGGCAATATCTGGCATATTGGGGGCAATAACCTGGCATAATACATGGCATATTGGGGGCAATATCCTGGCATAATACATGGCACATTGGGGGCAATATCCTGGCATAATACATGGCATATTGGGGCAATATCTTGGCATATTACATGGCATATTGGGGGCAATATCTTGGCATATTACATGGCATATTGGGGGCAATATACTGGCATATAACATGGCATATTGGGGGCAATATCTTGGCATATTACATGGCATATTGGGGGCAATATTCTGACATATAACATGGTTTATTGGGGGCAATATCCTGGCATATTGGGGGCAATATCCTGGCATAATACATGGCATATTGGGGGCAATATCCTGGCATAATACATGGCATATTGGGGGCAATATCCTGGCATATTGGGGGCAATATCCTGGCATAATACATGGCATATTGGGGGCAATAGCCTGGCATAATACATGGCATATTGGGGGCAATATCTGGCATATTGGGGGCAATATCCTGGCATAATACATGGCATATTGGGGGCAATATCCTGGCATAATACATGGCATATTGGGGGCAATATTCTGGCATATAACATGGCATATTGGGGGCAATATCCTGGCATAATACATGGCATATTGGGGGCAATATCCTGGCATAATACATGGCATATTGGGGGCAATATCTGGCATATTGGGGGCAATAACCTGGCATAATACATGGCATATTGGGGGCAATATCCTGGCATAATACATGGCATATTGGGGGCAATATCTGGCATATTGGGGGCAATATCCTGGCATAATACATGGCATATTGGGGGCAATATCTTGGCATATTACATGGCATATTGGGGGCAATATCTTGGCATATTACATGGCATATTGGGGGCAATATACTGGCATATAACATGGCATATTGGGGGCAATATCTTGGCATATTACATGGCATATTGGGGGCAATATTCTGACATATAACATGGTTTATTGGGGGCAATATCCTGGCATATTGGGGGCAATATCCTGGCATAATACATGGCATATTGGGGGCAATATCCTGGCATATTGGGGGCAATATCCTGGCATAATACATGGCATATTGGGGGCAATATCCTGGCATAATACATGGCATATTGGGGGCAATAGCCTGGCATAATACATGGCATATTGGGGGCAATATCTGGCATATTGGGGCAATATCCTGGCATAATACATGGCATATTGGGGGCAATATCCTGGCATAATACATGGCATATTGGGGGCAATATCCTGGCATAATACATGGCATATTGGGGGTAATATTCTGGCATATAACATGGCATATTGGGGGCAATATCCTGGCATATTACATGGCATATTGGGGGCAATATCTTGGCATATTACATGGCATATTGGGGGCAATATCCTGGCATATAACATGGCATATTGGGGGCAATTTCTTGGCATATTACATGGCATATTGGGGGCAATATTCTGGCATATAACATGGTTTATTGGGGGCAATATCCTGGCATATTGGGGGCAATATCCTGGCATATAACATGGCATATTGGGGGCAATATCCTGGCATATAACATGGCATATTGGGGGCAATATCCTGGCATATAACATGGTTTATTGGGGGCAATATCCTGGCATATAACATGGTTTATTGGGGGCAATATCCTGGCATATTGGGGGCAATATCCTGGCATATAAAAATAAAAATGGGCTGCTCAGTCTTAAATGCCCGGGCCTATTTTTTGTCCCAGTCCGGGCCTGGAGTGAAACCAAATGTTTTCTTTTCTATTGCCCAGTATTTCAGACATCCAGGGCCAGAGCATTCCACTCACATGTCTTTATTACTTTCAATTTTTGTTATACAGGCTTAGTCGCCCTTACATAGAAATCCGTTATCCAAAATATTTTTCAGATTTTGACACAAATTGAAACTATTTATGGGCTTTTTTTGGTTACTGGGTCACTTTGCACAGGGTATTTTCTGTCTTGTCTGTTCCCAACGGTTTGTGTGCTGTTGTCAACCTGTAGCATTGTGTCCTTTTTCCTCTGGCCACCTCTTATTCACGAATGCATTGCACTATAGTTACATAAACAAAGATTTTTTTTTAAGAGACCGTCACATATTATTTTACTGTTAATGTAGAAAATATAAAATGAACTATACATTGTGTTGGCAGAGAGAAAAAAATAGGCTTTAAAGGGACTGTCTGGTGGCCAAAATGCATCTTCCAAATGTTAATGCATATTAATGTGCTTAAAATATAAAATACTTACAGCTAGATGAAACTGTGAAATTACAGTAAATGTAATTTCCTTTTTTTTTGCTTCAAGAACCAATGAAAATAATTTTATTCAAATGAATGGAATTTCCTGTCTCACTAGTGATGTCATCAGACAATGTGTTGCACTGTTAAGAGATCCTACTGTGTACAAGAGCAAGGTCACTGACAGCCCACACAATGTATTCAATTTGAGGAGCACAGGACTTTTTATCCTCAGTGTCTATGTAATCAGTGCTGTCGCACCTGCAGTTAACATGCAGAGTAATCACTGGGGGAGGGCTTGTGTCAAATATTAAAAATGTGATTTATGCAGGATGCCTACATCAAGTCATGCTGGGGAAAAAAGTGTGCGCACTATACAAGCAGTAATATTCATATTGAACCAAAGTGAGTCTGGGGACTAAACTGTCCCTTTAAAGGTATCTGTGGTGTCTCCTGTTTATGGCATAACCTTGTGGTTTGATATAAAATTACACAGTCCCCATTGAAAGCAGGATCACTAGCATATCATACCACAGATTATGTTCCAAACAGAAGTTACACAGACACATTTAAATTGATGAATTACTTGCAGTTCTGCTTACAAAACTTATATCATTTTCAATTCTGAAAACATTGTTTAGTTGACACAGTCCTTTTAACACAAAGCATAAAACAAAAATTAAAAGTAAATGACTTTAATTTGTGAAATATGTTGAAAAAGGCCCATGATAGAACCAAAAACATCCATGTCCGGATAGAATAATGTTAAAAAAAAAAAAAAAAAAAAAAAAATTATATTATATATATATATATATATATATATATATACACATACATACATGCGCACACACACACACATCATAAAAAGAATCTGTGGATTAGCCGGATCCACTGCTGATCTAAGAGATATGTGTTCGTTGCAGGCTATGAAAGGATGGCAAAGCAGGTCATGTTTTAAGCTTCCTAGTGCCAACAGGAGCATAGCGGGCATAGCTTTTCTTTAAAAATACAGAACAGAAAACAAGGGAAATGTCTTGTTCATATCACTCAGACTTATAAATAGTGCAGAACTTGATATCACACAGCAGGCATGTTATTATGGAGATAATTTAACATTAAAATTGCTTTTAAATTATAAGTAAAAAGGTTTGGGAGATGCATTATGATGCTTTTAGCTACAGTTTGTTTTCACTTTGCATTATGATGCTTTTGACCTGGTTCACAGTGGATTCTGCAGCTAATTTCAACACTTCTAATTGTTTGTATGGCTGTATGATGTCATAGAGCTTGATGGAAAAATATATATTGTAAATGAATGACTAAAGACATTTACATAAAAATAGCAATTATGTAGAGTTGTATCATTCAACATTTTTAAGTAGAGGACTGCATTTGATGCAGAAACTCAGGTTGGGGGATCTGCCAGTTGGACATCAATGAAATAGAGGACAGTTGTTTAACTCTTTATTGTGGAGGATCAAGTGTAATTTCAAATGTATAGATTGAGGGACCAGATTACATTAACACAATAAAATAATAAAACCAATACTTTGACATCAATGAGTTGGGTTTATATATCAGGGTATGTACCAAACATGCTTTCCAACACTGGATGTGTACAGAATTCCATAGGTATGTTTTAAGGACTATTTATTTTTCATTTGCCATTTACTATTAGAATCTTATCATGAACTCTCACGAGCTATTCTAAAGCAAACCAACAGGTTAAAATATCAAGGATATAAAGGAACAAAAATCAATCTATTGTATAGCTGGGATTAAAAAATGAATTTGCAATTTATTATTATTTCATGATACCAACAGCATTTTATAGGGTCAGTCTAGTCCCCAAACTCATATTGGTTCAAGATGATTACTGCTTGTATAGTGCACAGGCTAGTGAGGGCAGTTCTGTTTTTTTTTTTTGCAAACTGCTGTAAGTTTGCAAATTCATCAAGTGTAAGATTTTCATATCTTAAGCAATGCAAAATGTAAAACATGCATTGTAAAGTACCTTGAAGGTACTTTATTTAATATGCATTAACATTTGGACAATGCAATCCTATTAAACCTACTGGTTTTGCTTTTTTATTCCCCCAGAACATGTAGCTTAACCCCTTCCCGCTTGTAGGACGTTCAATGCCGTCCTACAGTTTACTGCCTTAAGTATTATAAGACGGCATAGAATGTCCTGCATTAAACAGCTCATGGCGGCCCCCTCGATGAGCTGTATATGGATCCCGCTGCAGGAACTTGCAACGGGGTCCCTACTGTCAGGTGACTGACAAAGAAAATGAACCCGACGCTCAAAGTGAGCGTTGGCTACATTTTACTGAAAAACTCTGCTTGACGGCAGAGACAGTCCTGCATGTAACATTGCGGCTCCCCACGATGAGCTGTGCTGAGGATCCTGCTGCAGGGACTTACAGCGGGATCCCCAGTGTCAGACGAGGCCATTTTGCATGGCCTCGGTCTGACATAAGAAATGGAGCAGACGGTCAAACGGAGCGAACGCTAAATCTCTGGCATCCCTGCAGGCCTTCGTGAGATCACGAAGTATCGTGGGATGTCGCCAGGGACCAACAGGGTCTATAGAGCAGTGATCAGGGCCAGGAACACAAAGATGCCGGTCTGGTGCTTTGGTCGTTAAGGACCAAAGCACCAAGCTGTGCAAAGGGGTTAAGTTTAGTGTCTCACAGGCCATCAACATTTCCTCAGTACCTCTTCCTCTATACCAGGGGTCTCCAAACTACGGCCACGGGCCAGAACTGGCCCATAAGCAGTTTTTTCCAAGCCGCATCTACTGGGGACATTTTAAGCATTGGGCCCACTTCAAAGATGAAAAGAGAGACAGACAGACATGGGCAGTGCCCCTCCCAAGATCAGATTCTGGACCCGCCCCTGCAGGAAACGTCCTGTGGTATAAGCTGTGTGCTGGAGTATATCCTTTGAGTGCATCTGAATGCTTGGGTAAGTCCTGTCAATGCAATCTAGGCACTGGGGTAAGTCCTGAGTGCAATGTGGGTGAAGAGAAAGGAAATAACCTTTTTATTACATCTGTAAAAAAAAAAAAATTTGTTTGGCCTGCGAAAATGTGTAAAATGTACAATGTGGCCTTCGTACCAAAAAGTTTGGAGATCAACAACCAACTATCGGTCATGCTTAAAAAATTAGGAGGGGGGGGGGGGGGGGAAGAGGTTGTGATTTGTGATAAAAGGAGTCAGAATTATATTTTAATTAATTTTCCATTATTCACAGACATGTGCAAGTCAATTCTGTGTAAAATTATATTTAGTAGGAAAAAACACACCAGCCTCACATTGGCCCACTTGTCCTCGACATAGAAGAAAAAAAAAACGGACCAGACTTGCACTGGTTAATCAATCCGACCTGTGACCTGTTGACCCATTTATATTTAGTACCAAGCTGTCCACACATCTTTCCAAACGTCTTAGATAACCAGTGCCAGGCATTAAGTGTATAAGGACAAGCATGCAAACAAGCCCGGTTTTCATAACTATCCATGTTAATTCATTATATGCATGTGAGTGACTGGAACATAAAAGGTCCTAACACCATTTTAGTAAGAAACACTGCAGCCATTACATTTAAAAGATTGAATGGCAAGCTGCATTATTATTCCTATAAAAAATAAATACTGCCCAATGAAACATTTTAAAGCCATCATTATATGTCAAATCTTTTCACTCCCACATGTAATGGCTCATGCACTTTAAAATCTACTCTGCTGTCTATCAGAGATGCCAACAAATAATGATAAAGTGATCAATTATAATTTATTTTTTAGATGAGAATGTACCGTACAAAAAGCTTTAGCAAACTATTATATTTTGAGAAATGGAGTATGCTAAAAGCTTAAGAAAAATAAAAACTCAAAGCAAACATTAAGCTTTAAATGTCCATAGTGTTGCTTTGTTTAATCTGTTAAGCATTACATTTCCATAATATGTTTCTGCTGCTAGGCAACAAATCAAATGTGTATTATTGCTGGCTTGTAGCAAGACAACTACCTTAAGGTAAGGATAATTAGAGATGATTCCCAGAGATAAAACATGAATTAGATGGAGGTAGGACAAGGTCGTTTGGACACCACTGTAAACAGACTCAAAACGGCTTGCAGGTAAACACTACATTATAAAAAATAAAAAAAATTTAAAAAAGACCTGCGTTGTATTTGTATTTAAACGTTTCAGTGCATTAAATTCAGAGCCTACAGAAACTATATATAGGAACAATGTAGTGGATATAATGTTCCACTATAAATATAATATAACTAGACTATATATTAAAGGGACAGTCTAGTCCACAAAATCACTTTGGTGCAAGATGAAGATCACGGCTTGTATAATGCACAGGCTTTTATCCCTTTGTGATTTGATGCAGGCATTCTGTATAAATCACATTTTTAATATTTGACTCAAGCCCTCCCCAGTGATTACTCTGCATGTTTACTGCAGGTGCGGCAGCTCTGATTCTATAGACACTGAGTATATAAAGTTTTGTTTAATTTAGTCACTTCCTGTCCTCCTCAAATTGAGTCTATTGAGGGGCTTATCAGTGACCTTGCTCTTGTACACAGTAGGATCTTAACAGTGCAACACATTGTCTGATGACATCACTAGAGAGACAGGATATTCCATTAATTTGAATGGCATTATTCTCATTGGTTCCTGAAGCAAAAAAAAAAAAAGGAAATTACTTTTACTATGTAGTGTGGGCAGTTCTTGTTCCTTGCAAACGGCTGTAATTTCACAATTTCTTCTAGCTGTAAGTATTTTATATTTTAAGCAATGCAAACTGTAAAAGTACTTTGAAAGCACATTAATATTTGGAAGATGCATTTTGCGCACTAGACAGTCCCTTTAAAGTTTAGACAAGAGATGCAGGGAGATGTGCATTGGATATTTCCATGCTCTTCTATGGAGAAAAAGTGCTCAGTGCTTCACCAACAATGTGGGGCGGGGAGATGCGGGTTGAGGGGGCTCACTGAATGCCGAGGCCCCAGCAAAAAGAGAGTCTACGCAATAAAGAAAGAGAATTGCAGTGAATTCCAAGGCCAAAGTAGATGCATTTTTCCAACTCTGCTACATTGGCCAGAAGTTTGAAATTCACATCTCAGTTCCCTGCAATTCTTTATTTATTGAGTAGACCCTTAGATGTTGTGAAATGCCGACTTGTCTTTAGACCTCTGACTTAGTGGTCTATAACAAAATCAGATTCACATACATACATTTGGAGTGCTAGTTGCATTTTGCCTACAAGGCATTAAACACTGTGTGCTTGCAAGGACACTATTTGGGCTATATAGTCTAAATATTGAGTATGTTTGATTCTGAATTTAACAAAGTTTTAAAGCCAGAGTTTTTCAAGTTAAAAGAGAAAAAAAAAAATTAAAATAGATTTGTAACTCTGGAAGAAAAGAGGGAGTACAACAGGATATATATTCCTGCTGCAAGTATAAAAAAAACCCCAGTGAGGATGTAATAAATCTGCGTAATGAAGTAAGGAGAATGAAACCTATTTACAGCACCATTATTTATTGGACAAGGTGACAGACCCTTGTAGTCTATATTACACGAGCAGCAAACTTTACTAACATATATTTCAAAAATCAACTACATCAGAGCTCGCAAGGTTGACATGCAACAAGAAAATGTCACTTTGTGCTTGGGTATTGCTGCCCACACTTTCATTGGTGGTACTCTTGAGGGACCATGGACCTATGCATACCTTGGGACAAACCCGATGTGCAGTTTCAATACGGTGTTTGGATGCAGAGCATCAAGTATTACACACTGCGATATCGTATCCACAAGGGAGGTGCATACCAGATCTGTCCCTGATACCTTAGACACCCCATCCCACTTTTTGCAGTTGGACTGCAATTTCCTTATGCACCACAAGTCATGATTGCCTAAGCATCAGGGGAAAACCAGCTCACAACAACTGGTACTTCACTTAGCCATCACTACCCTAGTAAGTGTTCTAACACTAATAATGGGTAGCATTTGACTCTCATTCGGGGTTGAATGAAGTTCCCATGATTCTCAGACACACAACTGTTTGTGGTTGGGGTTCGGAGGACTCTGACGGCATTGTTTGTGTGAGATGATAGTGCCTAATGGATGCTTTGTGCATAAGTGCTGTGCTTAACAGGTGCTGGGTGTGTGTGTGTCATACACTGTTTATTAACAGTCTCCAAGAACAAAGCGTTAATTTTGAGAAGCTCTTATCTACATGAACCTCAACCTGTGTTAGACATTTATAAGAAAAACTATTTTATGAAATGTTTATAAACTCTGAGTTAAGAGTGGCTCTTTATTTTTTTAAAAGATAAAGAAATAAATGATACACACAAAATTAGCTGGTAATACCTTTACTAGAATTTGAAACAAAAAATACATTGTTTTTGTGGATTAAACAGATATTCTTGCACTCAGAAGGGCTTCCAGTATGTTGCTAGTTCCTCAGGTGATGAAATATTAATTGGCTGCTTGTACAAACCTTTTTATTCTACATCAGTTATTAAAAACGATGAAAAGAAAAAAACCATTACAAAGCACACAGTAGGCAGAATAAACATCATATTACAAGTTCTTGATGTGCCTTCTAAATTTTGGTCTTTAACGCTTTAAAACTGGCACATCTTTTAGGCCACTCAATTCTTTAAATATTTCCCCTGGTGCATTAATGGCCAACTGGTGGCTTGTGGGCCTTATGCTGCCCTAAAGCTAAACCTAGCTAAAAAGCCAATGGGTTGTATTATATTACTTCATAAAGTGAGTAATGTTGGTCCCCCAGAATTCTGAATAGTATTTGATTCTTCACATTAACAAATTGGAGAATACTCCCATAGATAATAAGAGCCAACGTTATGTTTATTGACTTAAATGGGCAATAAACTCGAGGCAAAGTCTAGCAGGTGTCGCACATATTCATTTATCTATACAAGAACAAAACTGACACGTAAAAAAAAATGTGGAAGAGAATAAAACTCATTGTAAACGAGAAAAACATTTACTGGTTCTTGCATGAAAAATTATCAGTAAAACCAATTCCAACACACTCGAAAATCCTTCATGTTATTACATTTCTGACTTGAAATAATGCTGGCAAGATACAAAAAAATATTTGCCTCAGTGTGGCTTATCTACTTAAAAAAGCACTGCTGGGCAAACTCTTCACTCACAGGTACCTAAATGGAGCTTTTCATCCACAAAAACAAGTTCACATTGAGGTCAGCAAATATTTAGCTTAAAAGATAAATTTACGAGAAGTTGCCTTCATCTTCCAATAAGGGCTACCGGAGCAGACGTGCACCAGCAAATGATGACATCACAGTCCCACAATGCCTAGTATAGGGATGCCAAGCTTACCATTGTAGAAATCTATTTTTTTTTTTTTAACCTTGGCCAGATAGGTAGCCCCAAAAGACTAATGATAAACCTCCAAAAGAAAGTAAAAGTTGGATAAATTTTGTCCATTAAAATAACATCAAATGGATTAGAAATACAGTGTAGACCAGGGCTTGAAAAATGTGATTAGATTTTAGGAGCCAGACAATCACGCAAGCATACACGCAATTCATAAACACAAACGCCTACTTTACATATACCAATATATACAAACACCTCACACACACCTACTTTACATATACCCATATATACAAACACCTCACACACACACCTACTTTACATATACCCATATATACAAACACCTCACACACACACACACACACCTACTTTACATATACACCAGGGCTTGACAAATTTAATTTAGTTTTAGGAGCCAGCTAAAAAATTTAGGAGCCAGACAACGGCACATCACAATATCATAAACGCACGGAGACAGTCGCATACACCCACCCCACATACAGTCAGTTACATTCACACACACACACACACACACCACATACAGTCAGTTCCCTTCACACATACATCCACAGCCAGTTCCCTTCACACATACATCCACAGCCAGTTCCATTCACACATACATCCACAGCCAGTTCCATTCACACATACATCCACAGCCAGTTCCATTCACACATACATCCACAGCCAGTTCCATTCACATACATCCACAGCCAGTTCCATTCACACATACATACACAGCCAGTTACATTCATTCATACATACACAGCCAGTTACATTTACTCATACATACACAGCCAGTTACATTCACACATACATACACAGCCAGTTACATTCACTCATACATACACACAGACCAAAGAACAAAAATGTATTTCTTAGAGTGTCCTCCCTCCCTGCTGCTTACCTCATTGCTGAGGAGGGGGACATTTATGCTGGAGCCCGATCTTCTTTTGGTTCATGCTAAGTGCCGTGTTGTCACGTGACAATCGGCACTACAACGTGTTGCGCGAGGGGGCGGAGCTTACAGTTTGTGTGATCCGCACAGACTTTCTACCCTCGCGCTGAAAGTAAAACAGATGGCAGCCGGCAAGGGCTCCCTGTGACAAACAGCACCCGGGCGCCAGGTCTGATTTCCTGGTCGCCATGGCGCCCGGGGTTTGTCGAGCCCTGATATACACAAATATACAAACACCTCACACACACCTACTTTATATGTACCCATATTTACACACCTCACACACACCTACTTTACATATACCCATATATACAAACACCTCACACACACCTACTTTACATATACCCATATATACAGAGCCCTCACACACACCTACTTTACATATACCCATATATACAAACACCTCACACACACCTACTTTATATGTACCCATATTTACACACCTCACACACACCTACTTTACATATACACAAATATATCAAACACCTCACACACACCTACTTTATATGTACCCATATTTACAAACGCCTCACACACACCTACTTTACATATACACAAATATACAAACACCTCACACACACCTACTTTATATGTACCCATATTTACAAACACCTCACACTTTACTTATACCCATATAAACAAACACCTCACACACACCTACTTTACATATACCCATTTACAAACACCTCACTACTTTACTTATACCCATATATACAAACACCTCACACACACCTACTTTACATATACCCATATATAAAAACACCTCACACACACCTACTTTACATATACACAAATATACAAACACCTCACACACACCTACTTTACATGTACCCATATTTACAAACACCTCACACACCTACTTTACATATACACAAAAACCTCACACACACCTACTTTACATATACACATATATACAAACAACTCACACACACCTACTTTACATATACCCATAAATACAAACTTACACCCACCTCACACAGTCTTTTCTTTTCTTCTTTACGTGTCCCCCTCCCTGCTGCTTTACCTCACTGCAGGGGAGGGGGACATTCGTGTTGCAGCCAATCTGCCTGCTGAGGGCCAGGATGTCACGTGACGACATCCGGCAGGCGTTGCGCGAGGGGGCGGAGCTTGCAGTCTGTGCAGATGGCACAGACTTTACCCCGTTGCGCTCCGAAAAAATAAAATAAAAATCGGATGGCAGCGGCGAGGGGACCATGAGGCTGACAGCACCCAGGCGCCAGGTCTAATTTCCTAGTCGCCATGGCGACCTGGCGCCTGTCGAGCCCTGGTGTAGACATTGCTAATATTGTAATTTACTACGGCAAATGTTTAATGGAATATTTACACAGGTGTATAGAGGCTCATTATCAGCAACCATCACTACCATGTTCCAATGGCCAAGTTTATCATCTTAAAAGTCAACATATTTTGCTCATTTGATGTATGTCTCAATGGAAAACAAGGGAATTTCTAAGTGACCTCAAATTTGAACAGTAGTGGAGTTTTATGTATATATTTTATTCCTGAATCATAAAACACATAGACACTAGTAGAGGTATAGTTAAGTCTCTTTTTCCCAATTATATACACTGTCACTTCTATTACCTTTTTAATCTTTGTAATCTAAATTTTCCTTTTCTCATTGCAAATTCCTCTTGAAACTTCTCTTCTAATTTCTAAATTTCTGAAAAAAACCTACTGTATTTTTAAAATGTGATCATTGTTGCCATGGTGAAATATGGCCATAGCAGCACCATGTTGGAAATCATTCCCTTGGCAGGGCCTGGTAAAATGGGCAAGATAGAGCCAAATGCTGGGGAACTTTTGAGGAAAAACCTGTTTTCATGTAAACGTTCACTGTCCAGCCGTGGCTTTACAAAAACATAAAGCTAAGGATAGAGAAGACTGGTTTATAAAGAAGAACCGAGAAGCCTCTGAATGACAACACTGGTAAAAACATATCCCAGTTCAAATGCTGACAAAAGTGCTTCTACCACAAATATAAAAGACTGGTAGTTACATAAGTAATTAATAAAAGTACATAAAAAAAAAAGATATGCAACATGCAATACATTTTTAGAACAGTTTTAGTGTCTGTGTGTTTGTAATGGATTAAACTGGTAACTTACCAATATTTACATATAAGTTATATTTTATTATGCCGGAGTGTCCCATTATGCTAAAACCACTGATAAAATAACATCTTGAGTACATAGAATGAGTAGACTTTCCATTTTCAGTACTAGAGACATTCATATCCTCATAGATATAGCATGTAATACTTAGGGTCCTCACTCTGCTTATTTTAGAAGGTAAAAAAATGAATTTAAAAAACACATATGCTGAAGCCATAAAAGGCATATAGAATATAATCTATAAAATGTGTTTTGCAACATGTTAGCCTGTCATTATTTAATGAACAGAGAATAAGATTCACTTAATATTTTGAATATTTAAACAAAATCACAAGTTGTTCTTAATCCAAAATTAGACCTGGGTAATTCCAGCTGTTAAAACTACATCTCACATAATCCTCAGCCAGCGTGGTGGCCCAGAAGCAGCTCAAGGTCTAAAGTTGTCCAGCCTACATCAAACCTCAAACTGATCATACAGCAATAATGAACACGGGATTGACCTTCAGACGTGAACTAAACAAACTGCAAACAAAAGCACTGTTGATATTTGCATAATGGGCCCTTAGTACTGTCAGACTATTTTTACTTATTTATTGACGTGCCAAGTTTGCTGTATTCTGCAGCGAGCAATATGAGGAGAGGACAATCTCCTTCCCTTTTCTCAACATCAAACACTCGACAGCAGCAAGCAATTCTGAGGCAATGTGTTTGATGTGGAGAGCTCAGGTATAGACTGCAAAAAGCTTCTGCTGGCTCTACAGAGGTGAACTGGCTTCAAAGAGAACTATCATCAAATCTTCCCAGAGAAATAATTTGCATTAGACAAGGCCGATTGCAATGGAAGGACAAATGCAAATTTAGCACAGACATATGAAGGCAGAAGGAAAGACATTTGACACTCATGACAAGGAATTTACTGTGCTAACTGTAAAATGTTCTGTGCATAAATCTAGGCAACAGAAAATAGACAATTCCATTTCACATGAGCATCTGACAGAAAGGCAATGTGGATCGATGTCAGAAGATAAGAACACAAGGAAGACACACACACTTGCATTTAGGGGTGGATTGCAATAGGGAACCACACTTATATCAAAATCAGTTCATTTAAAGTAATCACAGAAGTGGGAACAATTACTAATCTAGCTTCAGTATTTTCAACCAGTGCAAACCTGTTATTTTCTTTGACGCCGTCATCAAACATCAAGAAAAGAGTTCAGCAGTTTGTCTCAGCTCACATAAGATGCATTAGCAATTCTCTTCAAGTAAAGCCTACATTATCGTTTTGGAAATTAAATTTGAAAAATGTTATCCCATTTGACAAAAACAAAAAATAAGTAACATGATTATGCAGTGCAAATGCTGCTCGTCACTGCAAATACATTCTGTATATGCATCACTAAGAGGGAAGTCTGCTCATATCAGAGATTATTTGGTTTTAACCAAGGAATGGCAAGAATGCTGTTTTTATTCATATGGTTTTAGTAGCCTCATATCCAAAGCTGTGCCTTGTTTGAAACCACACACAATGAATGTCTAGAAAATGACAAGAAGAATTTTCCAGAACCTGAAACCATAGTGTATGGAAAACCAGGCACAATCCTCCCAGAGGTTTAAACATTTTCTAAATAGCATTTTCTATTAGCAATGTACAGTGTGCTATCATAGAAATCTCGGGAATATATGGCATACTTATAGCAGTAACATCAGTGTTCAGGACTATTTTTTATTTACAATATTACCGTATTTGCTCGAATATAAGACAAGGTTTTTTTCCAGAGCAAATGCTCTGAAAAAGCCCCCTCGTTTTATATTCGAGGTCGTTTTATAATCTGACCTCAAATCGAGGTCAGATTATAAGACTGGGATCCGGGTCCCCAGCAGAGCTGCAGGGGACCTGGATCCGCCTCTTAAGCAGAAAGGGGATGTATGTGCGATGCGTGCAGACATCCTCCCCTGCCGCCCGGCACGACTTCAATGATGAAGCCAGGTCCTTCCGGCTTCATCATAAAAGTCCCGGCGGAATTGCCGGGCAGCAGGGAGATGTCTGCACGATATGTGCAGACATCCTCCATGCTGCCCGACGCTTACATCATAATGGACGGATGTATCGTGCAGACATCCCCCGGCTGCCCCCACTAGCCACCAGGGAGATACAAGGGGAGGAGGGAGGGGGGCAGAGAGACACACAAGGGGGAGAGACACACATAAGGGGAGGGAGAGAACGAGGAGGAGAGAGATAATGCTGGGGGGACAGACAGAGACAACACTAAGGGGGGAGAGAGAGAACACAGGGGGGGAGAGAGAGGCAGCATTGGCACATAAAAGCAAATAAAAACAAGAAATGCATTTTTTTTTATATCATAATTTTTATTAAATATTAAAAAGCAATTTACATGTGAATATATACAAGTGGAACTTTTTTCCTATAGGGTAGTCTTATATTTTAGTTTTTTTTCCTAAAGGAATATCCAAAGTTTGGGGGGTCGTCTTATAATCAGGGTCGTCTTATATTCGAGCAAATACGGTACATAAAAATTGCGCACAATTGTAAAATTATTTCTTCCATTATCTGTCTATGAATGGGCAGTCGGCTTCCAAAGGTTTGTAATGGTTCGTAATCAGGGCCGGACTGGCCTACTGGGATACCGGGAAATTTCCCGGTGGGCCGCCGGCCCTGGAGCTGCTTTAAGTATGCAGCCGCTTTAAGGCTGCGGCCGCTTTAAGACGTGCGACCGCGGCCGCATGAAGACGTGCGGCCGCATGAAGACGTGCGGCCGCATGAAGACGTGCGGCCGCATGAAGACGTGCGGCCGCTTTAAGACGTTCGGCCGCGGCTGCTCTAAGACGCTGGAGCACCACTCTTCACGTGCGTCCACAGCCTGTAAGAAGGTAAGAAGATATAACGAGTGTTTGGGAGTTTAGGGAGAAGGGCAAGGGGGATTAAAGGGGAATAAAATATAATGTGGAAAAAAAGACAAAGAGCCGATTGGAAAATTGATGATTGGGGTGGGGGAAGATAAATATATCTACAGGGGGTAAGAGATGACAGGGGTGGGGGAATACAATTATATATAAAGGGTGTAAGCGATGACAGGGTGGGGGAATACAATTATATATACAGGGGGTAAGAGATGACAGGGGTGGGGGAAGAAAAATATATATACAGGGGGGTAAGAGATGACAGGTGGGGGAATAAAATTATATCTACAAGGGGTAAGAGACGACAGGGGTGGGTGAAGAAAAATATGTATACAGGGGGTAAGAGATGACAGGGGTGGGGGAATAAAATTATATATACAGGGGGTAAGAAATGACAGGGGTGGGGAAAGAAAAATATATATACAGGGGTAAGAGATGACGGGTGGGGAAAGAAAAAAATATATACAGGGGGTAAGAGATGACAGGGGTGGGGAAAGAAAAATATATATACAGGGGGTAAGAGATGGCAGCGATGAGGGGAGAAAAATATACATACAGGGGAAGGAAGAGATGATGGGGTGGGGGGAGAAAATACATACATGAGTGAATGTCAGAGTGTAAACATGGGACTGAGAGTGAGTGGCAATGTATGAGTGAGTGTATGTGTGTGAGTGGCAGTGTATGTGTGAGTGTGAGTGAGTGAGCGTCAGAGTGCAGGTTCGTGTGGGAGTGGCAGTGTATGTGAGTGAGCGTCAGAGTGCAGGTGTGTGAGAGAGCAGCAGAGTGTAATAAATAAGTATATCACAGTGCTTCCCGGTCGATAAAAAAAGAGCAGGGGACTCGCTCTTGACAGCTCTATTGATTTTGTAGCTCTGTTATGACAACTGTGAATGTTTGTGTGTGTCGGTGTGTGTATGTGACTGTATGTGTGTGACTGTACGTGTGAGACACTGTATTTGTTGTTGAGGGTAGGATCAGTCAATGGTGGCAAAATATGCAGGGCACAATATGTCATATCTGGCACCTTTTCTTTCCTGCATGCACCATTGATTGGGTGTCCATCTGCATGCTATGGTAATTCCTCCTGGGTGCTAGGGCAAGTCCTGTGAGTTCAATCTGGGTGCTGGGGCAAGTCCTGGGTGCTGGGGCACACCATGTCAGTGCAATTTGGATGCTGAGATAAGTCTATATTTACACACAGCATGTACGCAAGGTTATAGCTCATGCACTGATATATACCCCTTCACAGGGCAATATATGCTCCAGTATGTACACAAAGTTCTCAAGTATCTCACACACTACCCTGGAATATACCCCATGCACAGGGCAATACATGTAACCTTGTGTACATACTGGGGGCTATGTATTGCCCTGTGGTGTATATATAAGTCTTAACTATAACTTCAAATGTGCTTAAAAATGCATGTTTTTCCCTTTTCTAAACAATAATCTATTGACGCAATGCTATGGGGCTGGTATACAAATATTTCCAGGGCTGGTTTTTGTTCCCAGTCCGGCCCTGTTCGTAATCCAGTGATCTCAGAGATGTTTTTGGTCAGGAACAACATTCCCTTCTAAGACTAATTGAACGTATCCAATGACTGTGCAGTTCAGTGTGGAAGAAATTATGGGTTTTTCCCATATGCATCAAGGATGGTCAATAACCCTGTGGACATCCAGGTAATAGCAGGCCAGAGGGCAAAACAAGGATGAAATAAGTCAAGGGAGGCAAACAGTGCAAAGCAACTGGTACAGTCAAGTAGGAGTCCTGCTCAGCGCTGCAGTTGAAAGGTCAGTAGAAGAATGTACAACTTGTTGCACCCCAACATATAAAGGGTATTGTAGTCGGTGACCTTTCAATGTATCACTTCTTTCAGCCAAAAACATGAAACTGTAGTTGCATTAGACTAAGAGGAAGAATACAAAAGTTGAGGAATGGATAATCATTGTCTGACAAACTCGGGTTGCTGCTGTAATAGATAAGCTCACAGAAGGACTGAGGGAATAAAGTACATATTCCAAGTGTCAATATAGAAATATTGTAATAGCTGCAATAAGTAATGTGAGCAGGCTGATGCTTGGATGTGGAAATCCTGCTTATTAATTACTGCAGCTATTACAATATATACCTCAAAGCGCTGACTATGCCAGTTACTGCTATGTATAAGAGGCAGAATTATTATTATTTTAAGAACTTTGTTTATAAAATGGTTCGTAAATATTAATCTCGCCAATAGCTTTTTTTTTTTTTTTTTACAACTGTTCACAAGCAATGTTACCATAAAATGATCAACTATTTTATCTGCTGCCATGCAATGAGAGCACTCAAACTTACTTAATACAAAAACAATAAAATAAGTTTTAGCATGTAGTAAGTTATCACCTACTAACATAACACACCAATGTTAAAAACAAAGGCGTACAAACTCACGCTACCATCTCTAATGTCACCAATCTTGTTGAGGGACCAGTAACCATGTTAGAAGATAATAAGCTGTTATTAGGAAGAATATATTTAAATATTCTCTGAATTTTAAGCCCAGAGGATGTTAATATTAATTTACCTAATGGTAATAATTTTATCCACCCAAGAAGGATGAAGGGTTGAGTTGACCCAGTTGGAAATAGAACCTTCACCCCCACGGACTGACCAGATTCTATAGCTGATGCATTAATTTATCTCAAAAGATTAAACTGTCCCTTTAAAGATCAGAATGGAATATGAAAATAAGTATAGTTATCATTCTAACAAGCCTGCATGTCTAAGAAGCAGTAATTAAAAACAAGTTTTATTTTTCTTTTTAAATATTGAAAAGTTGTATGGGTATTTACCCCATGGGTGTAGGAACCCCCAAAAATCTGGGGGGGACAGCATTTTTGCTCGCCGGGTATAGCAGCAGTAAAAATAAAGCTTGTCACAGTGTATATTATATCACTAAGTTCCCAACAACATTACCAGGATCCTTGGTATACAACAGATACATTCACAGCACAAAATCTGCATCAGGCAGGTGCATTTTATCACTGTTACATGAAATATAGTCAGCGAGCTGTGTGTACACCATAAAACATACATCAGTATGAACCTACCACTTCTGCTGGAATGCCATTCCATGTATCCACTACCCTCTCAGTAAAGTAATACTTTCATTAGTCCCTGACCTTATCTTATATCTAGGATAGCCTTATACCTATCCCATGCATGCTTAAACTCCTTCACTGCATTAACCTCTACCACTTCTACTGGAAGACTATTCCATGCATCCACTACCCTGTCAGTAATGTAATCCTTTCATTAGTCCCTGACCTTATCTTATATCTAGGATAGCCTTATACCTATCCCATGCATGCTTAAACTCATTTACTGTATTAACCTCTACCACTTCTACTGGAAGACTATTCCATGCATCCACTACCCTCTCCGCAAACAAACATTACATTTCTGACCAGAAAATAAACTGTAAAATATTAAATATTTCCAGCATTTCCAAAAGCTTATGGTGGACCCCAAATATATGTATATAACTAGTAACATTTATACCAGGGCTTGACAACCTTAACTAAGTTTTAGGAGCCAGGAAAAAAATCTAGGAGCCAGACAACAGCACATACACACAATCACATGCAGTCATATACAGTCAGTCACATAGACACATATACTCATACATACAGCCTGTCACACATATACATACTGTCACATAGACACACACTCATACATACATACATACAGTCTGTCAGACACACACACACTCATACATACATACAGTCGTTCACAGACACACTCATACATACATACATACATACAGTCTGTCGCAGACACACACTCATAGATACAGTCAGTCACATAGACACACACACTCATACATGGTCTTTCACATACACTCATACATACAGTCTGTCACAGTCACACACACTCATAATCAGTCACATATACACACAAACTCATACAGTCAGTCACATATACACACAAACTCATACAGTCAGTCACAGACACACAAACTCATACAGTCAGTCACAGACACAAACTCATACAGTCAGTCACAGACACACAAACTCATACAGTCAGTCACAGACACACAAACTCACACAGTCAGTCACAGACACACAAACTCACACAGTCAGTCACACACACTATATCTCATTGCAGGGAAGGTGGGCATTTCCGTTCCAGGTTTGTCTGTGCCTCTTACAAAGGCACAGACCATCATTACTTATTAATTACATTATTTTGCCCATTCATTTGTCAGTTTTATTTTGCTCACATTCATTTGCCAGTGTTTTTTTTTGGCCAAATTCATTTGTCAGGGTTTTTTTTGCCCAAATTCATTTGTTTGGGTTTTTTTTGCCCACATTCATTTGCCAGGGTTTATTTATTTTTTTTGCCCACATTCATTTTCCAGGGTTTTTTTTTTTTTGCCCACATTCATTTGCCAGGGGGTTTTTTTTTGCCCACATTCATTTGCCAGGGGTTTTTTTTGCCCTAATTTTTTGATCATCTAATCATTAGTAGAAGTCATTGGCAGATTTAAGAGACATGTTATTATGGCAGCTTCGGAAGTCATTGATTATTGCAGCTCTAAGTGACATTTTTTTAAATGTCCCTAAGAGCTGCAATAATCAATCACGTTCCGAAGCTGCCATGATAAAAAGAAAAACGGTACATTATTGGCAGTGACACAGTCACTGTTCCTACCTCGTTCCTCCCAGTGTGGGGCTGTGTGACTTGTGGAGGACGCGCACAAGCCGTGCGCATGATCACATGACGTCGTGCGATGAAGTCACGTGATCAGGTGACCTCCGTGATCGCTGCAGAGCTGATTCTCCCGGGACAGTCCCAGGATCGAAAACGTTGCGGGACTGTCCCGGGTTGGCAAGTATGCTCAGGGCCGTCTTTAATAGTGATTGGACCCTGGGCAAGCATTTGCTTGGGCCCCCTGGACCTTGCCCCCTCCCCTGCATGCAATCCTGCCATCCATAGCGATGTTAACCCCCCCCCCCCCACACACACACACATGCCATAATTATTGTGCCATTCAGATGCAAGTAATATTGTGCCATTCAGATGCCAGTAATATTGTGCCAGTCAGATCCCAGTAATATTGTGCCAGTCAGAGCCCATTAATATTGTGCCAGTCAGAGCCCAGTAATATTGTGCCAGTCAGAGCCCAGTAATATTGTGCCAGTCAGATGCCAGTAATATTGTGCCATTCAGAGCGCAGTATTATTGTGCCAGTCAGATACCAGTAATATTGTGCCAGTCAGAGCCCAGTAATATTGTGCCATTCAGATACCAGTAATATTGTGCCATTCAGATGCCTGTAATAGTGCCATTCAGAGCCCAGTAATATTGTGCCAGCCAGATGCCCAGTAATATTGTACCAGCCAGATGCCCAGTAATATAGTGCCAGCCAGATGCCTGTAATATTATGCCAGTCAGAGCACAGTAATATAGTGCCAGCCAGATGCCTGTAATATAGTGCCAGCCAGAGCCCAGTAATATAGTGCCAGCCAGATGCCTGTAATATTATGCCAGTCAGAGCACAGTAATATAGTGCCAGCCAGATGCCTGTAATATTATGCCAGCCAGATGCCCAGTAATATAGTGCCAGCCAGATGCCTGTAATATTTTGCCAGTCAGAGCCCAGTAATATAGTGCCAGCCAGATGCCTGTAATATTATGCCAGTCAGAGCACAGTAATATAGTGCCAGTCAGATGCCTGTAATATTGTGCCAGCCAGATGCCCAGTAATATTATGCCAGTCAGATGCCTGTAATACTGTGCCAGTCCCCCCACCCCCCTTCCCTAGTACTTACACTTCACAGCTCCGTGTCCCCCGCCGGATCTCTCCTCCGTGCAGTCTTCCCTCTTGCACGGAGGAGGGAAACACTCACCGGATGTGACGCAACGTCACATCCGGCGTCATTTTTTTTTTTTTTTTCCGGCTGTCGCATCCATTGGATGCGGTTTGCCGGAAAAAAGCGTTCACAAGCGCAATGCGCTGTGAACGCGGCAAGCAGGGGCTGGGGGCCCCGTTTGCCTCGCGTTGCTGGGGGGGGATTTCACCCTACCTGTCCCCCCCACATTTTTTCCTGGGGGGGGATCCGTCCCCCCCATCCCCCCCGCTTCCTACGCCCATGATTGTACAGAGATTCTCTATTTGTGATGAGAGTATCCAGGTTTTCCAATAATAAGAGGGAACACTCAGTATTTTAAGGGGTCAATGTTATTTGATAGTAAACAATCAATCAGTCTTTTGGAGCAGCTACTGAAAGTGGAAAAAGTACAAGGTAGGGGTGTCACCAAGCTGCTATTTTATCAGCAGGCCAGTAAACAATTGACACAAGAGTAAAAAACACATTTGTGTTAACTCTGCTGGGAGTTGGGTTCAAAGTTATGTTAGAACACTCAAAAAAAAAAAAAAAAACTTATCAAGTAACTTAACAAACCTATGGTCAGAAAGCTAAAGCAAAACTATTTTCAAAGTCCACCTGCAATAGCGCGGGGCTTAGGTTTCACGGAATCACATAGCAACACAAGTAAGATAGAACAAATAGGCATTAAATTGCAACTTTAATGTTGAAAGCAGACTGGGAGCTATCATGTTACAGCACTATATGAGAAACATAGGAAAATGCATAGCTTTAGAATAGGGTTTTATTGTGTTTAACTCTGAAAGGACCCAACAGCAATGAATTCCAGCAATATGAACAATGCATAGCATCTTCAGACGGGGAGAGAATTGTTGGAAATATTTACTTGCAGGATATCTTTGAAATCTAAGTATGCAGTAAATATATCAGGGGCGTATCCTGCCCGAGTGACAGGTGTGAGCCAGACTGGCAGCACACCTGCACAAAATACATCTGAGGGGCCGCCGGCAGCATCGAATTCGGCATCCATGTCAATCACCCTGTTGCTAATTAAACCAACACGAAAAGTATATGAAAATAACGTTGGATACTTTTCGTGCTGGTCGAATTGGCTACAGAGTGAGTGACATGGATGCCGAATTGGCTGCTGCCGTCAGCCTCTCAGATAGGTGTGCAGCGCACAATTAACACACACGGAGGATCCGTACCTGATATATAACCAATTTTTCACCTCAAAAACATGCTTGGAAACCGCGTTTTCAATTGGTGGGTAACATTCGTTATTATGTGTTTTCACAGCCGGCTGACACCTGTGTAAATGAACTCCTTTTCAATGGGAAATGTGTAATTTGCATATCAAGCCACAAGGTGATGTTATAAACGGGCGACACCTCAGACACAATTAAAATACATTGTCTCTATAGAGGTGTGTTATCGATGGCATGAACCACCATCTTCATGCACTGATAAAAAAAAAAATGTAAAAAAAGATCTTGAAAACACAGAAAGACAGTACAATCTGCCACTCCAAGGCTTACCTGAAAATATACATCCTGCAGACACAAAATGTCTGACTGACATTTACTTTATGATCTTAGACAAGCTGGACACATTTTCAAATAAAAGGGAGATTCATGCCCTACGCACATGTAAGTCACCTTTTTTTTTTAAGCTGAATTGCTTCAGGGATGCAGAGAAGCAAGCAAATATCAGGAGGAGCAAAAACGAGTGACTAGCGGTAATGGCTAAACGGTGGGGAAACCGTAAGCGCGAAATTCGGCCGAATTCAGTTGAGAATATCGAATTCACGGCTACAACAAAAGCCGCACATAGTAAATAGCGAGAAACTAAATACAGTAGAATTCGGAGCAACGCGAAAATGGCCACACGAGCTTGTATGATGGCCAAAAGTGAAAGGGAGTCGAAATTTGGATGAAATTCGATGAAAGACCAACCAATCAATGAGATAGAGGTGAAATAAGGTCGAAAATGGCTACACAGTGCCTAAAAAATTAGGGAAAACAGAAAAACTGGAGGGAAGGGAATACAACCAATCCCAGTAGAGGGAGTAAAACAGTATAATAGTAAATAATAGCGTGAGAAGTAAAGGTAACACAGTGACACAAAAGGACAGTGTAACCTTAATCATAAAATAGCAGTACTCATCTTTGAGGAAAGCAGCAAAGAAAGAGAAGATGTGTTTTTGTTGACATTCGTTTATAAAGGGGAGGTTTTTTATACTTGATTTCTATTGGTTAATTTTAAGTTCACCTCTTTGCTGCTGATGGAATAAAGAAGGAGATATTGCATAATATGAGCATCCGTGTCTTTATTTTATAACGTTACATATTCTGTTCCAAAGAAAAGTTGCTGAAGTTCTATCCAAAAAGGCCACCATCATTTGAATTACTCACTACAGCGCATACCAGCTATATTAAAGGGCACCAAACAAATTTCACTAGCCTTTTACTTCAAATCCACCTCACCCTAAGTAGCAAATATTCCAGAACATACTTAGACAGTTAGTGAATGATACCCACTGCAACCTTATTGAACACAGTGAGGGCCAGAATTGGCCACTATGAACCTATGCTAGATCTCACGCCTTTTACACCTTAAAAGACAATGGATAGCCCTTCACGGCTCAGGCTACCCACCTCGTGGTATGGATCATACACCAATTTCAGGTGATGCAACTGTTCTGGCTACCACTGAGAACTTTCTTTCATACTCCATATGCTCCACTGAGAATTTATGGAGCATGGTAATTTCTGAAGCTGAAACTCATTCACTGTATGTGGCATCCGCAATTGTAACCTTAACAACAAGTAGCTAGGTGCTTGGGAATGTATACTCATGCATTATTCTTATGCTCTTAAAATAAAATTTGCAAATTTTCTTATGTGGTTCTAGCTTTTTGTTTTTATTTTATCAGTTCTAGGTTAACATTTCACCTCAGCATTTTTATGGAGTAGATCGTTGGGCGCACAATTGAGCACAGTCTGATGTGATATAATGCTTGATACCATTTGCCCAGTGTGCGGTCTTTACAAGAGAAACAAAACCTTAGAAGTTCTATTGGAGTATCGAGAAGTACCGTATATACTCGAGTATAAACCGACCCGAATATAAGCCGAGGCACCTAATTTTACCACAAAGAACTGGGAAAAAATATTGACGCGAGTATAAGCCTAGGGTGGGAAATGAGGCAGCTACTGGTAAATATTGCCCCCAATCTGCCATTTAATATTCCAGGATATTGCCCCCAATATGTCATTTAATATGCCAGGATATTGCCCCAAATATGCCATTTAATATTCCAGGATATTGCCCCCAATATGCCATTTAATATTCCAGGATATTGCCCCCAATATGTCATTTAATATGCCAGGATATTGCCCCCAAAATGCCATTTAATATGCCAAGATATTGCCCCCAATATGCCATTTAATATGCCAGGATATTGCCCCCAATATGCCATTTAATATGCCAGGATATTGCCCCCAATATGCCATTTTAATATGCCAGGATATTGCCCCCAATATGCCATTTTAATATGCCAGGATTTTGCCCCCAATATGCCATTTTAATATGCCAGGATTTTGCACCCAATATGCCATTTAACATGCCAGGATTTTGCCCCCAATATGCCATTTTAATATGCTAGGATATTGCCCCCAATATGCCATTTAACCCCTTAGTGACATGACTTTTTTGGCTTGTCCGACGCTTGGTGACATGAGCTGTTTTAACATTTCTGAGGTGTTTGTGTTTTGCTGTAATTTATTTCTGTCTCATTTAGTGTACCCGCACAAACTATATATCGTTTTTATCGTTATAAGAAGGGCTTTCTTTTGATACCATTATTTTGATAATAGCATATAATTTGATGTAAAAGAAATAATAAAATATGGCAAAAAAATTGAAAAAATAATTTTTTTATGACTTTTATTTGAAAAATCATATACTCATGTACAAGAGACAACAAAAAAACACTGCTAAAAAGTTTCTAATATATGTCCTGAATTCAGAAATAGCCCATGTTTTTATGTTTTTGTGCTTTTTTATTCATGTTACAGGGCCAGAACTATAAGTGGTGCAAAGCTATTTTAAAATCCTTTCTTTCAAAATTAGCGATAGTGACATTGTAACACTGATTTCTGTACTAAATCCATGAATGACCCCCAACATGTACATATTTTTGAAAACTAGACAACTCAGGGCATTTAACTTGGGGTATTTTGACACATTTCATGTAGCCATTTTACCACCAATCTATGCCAAAGTTTGCAGCAAAAAATCTTTTTTTTTTCATTTTTCACATATATTGCAATTTAGGTAAACATTACCTTAAAATGTGAAGGGGTATTTCCAAATAACACCTCAATATGGGTTCAGCAACATCTCCTGAGTACAGGGATACCACCCATGCATAGGTTTGTTTTGGGGCTAAAAGGCCACATTTAGGGGGTGCGCATTTTGGTTTTCCAACTTGGAATTCTGACATGCAGAAAACTTGTGCCCATGTCCCATTTGGGACATTTTTGAAGCCAGAAAGTGTATTCTACCCCACAAAACCATATATTTTTTTAAACTAGACACCCTAGGGTATTTCAAATGGTAGTATTTTAACACTTTCCATGCACTAATTATACTACCAGCGTATATCAATGTTTTGGGTAGTAATTTTTTTTCCCATACATTGTACTTTGGGCATGAATTCACATATCCTGTTATATGTCAGTGCCAAACAACACCTCAATATGTGTTCAGCAACATCTCCTGAGTACAGGGATACCCCCCATGTATAGGTTGGTTAGGTTATTTGGGGGTTAAAAGGCCACATTTGAGAGGTTGCGCTTTTTGGTTTTCCAACTTGGAATTCTGACGTGCAGAAAACCTGCGCCCATGTCCCATTTGGGACATTTTTGAAGCCAAAAAGTGTATTCTACCCCACAAAACCATATATTTTTGAAAACTAGACACCCTAGGGTATTTCAAATGGTAGTATTTTAACACTTTTCATGCACTAATTCTACCACCAGCCTATGTCAATGTTATGGATAGTAATTTGTTTTTCACATTCATTGTACATCGGGCATGAATTCACAGATCCTATTATGTGTCAGTGCCAAACAACACCTGAATATGTGTTCAGCAACATCTCCTGAGTACAGGGATACCACCCATGTGTAGGTTAGTTAGATTATTTGGGGGCTAAAAGGCCACGTTTAGGGGGGGTGCATTTCCAACTTGGAATTTTGACATGTAGTCAGCCTGCGCCCATGTTCCATTTGGGACACTTTTGAAGCCTGTCAAAGTATTTTACCCCATCAAACCATATATTTTGGAAAACTAGACATCCTAGGGTATTTAAAATTGTGGTATTTTAACACTTTCCAGGTGCTAATTCTACCACCAACCTATGTCAAAGGGTTGGGATGTAATTTTTTCCCCACACACACTGTAGTTCAGGCGGGAATTTTCAGATTCTGGTATTTGCCACTGCCAACCAACACCTCAATATGTGTTCAGCAACATCTCCTGAGTACAGGGATACCCCCCATGCATAGGTTTGTTGGTTTGTATTGGGTCTAAAATTCCACATTTAGGGGGTGCGCAATTCCAACCTGGAATTTTGACATGTAGTCAGCCTGCGCCCATGTTCCATTTGGAACATTTTTGAAGCCGTCCAATGAATTTTACCCCATCAAACCATATATTTTTGGAAAATAGACATCCTAAGGTATTTCAAATGGTGGTATTTTAATACTGTATAGGTACTAATTCTACCACCAGCCTTTGTAAAAGTTTGTGGTAGTACTTTTTTGGGAGTTTTTTTTCCACATGCATTGTACTTCAGGCATGCATTCACAGATTCTGGTATATGTCACTGCCAAACAACAACCCAATATATGGTCAGCAACATCTCCCGAGTACAGGGATAGCACCCATGCATAGGTTTGTTGGTTTGTTTTTGGCTAGAAGGCAACATTTGTGAGATGCGCATCTCAAAATTCCAACTTGGAATTTTGACATGTAGTCAACCTGCGTCCGTGTCCTTTATGGGATATATCTTTGAACCCAGCCAATGTAATTTACCCCAACCAAACCATATATTTTTTTATCGGTAGACCCCCATCACTACTTGTGGCAAGGGCTCAGCAGCCACCGATACATCGCTAGATGATGTATCAGAAAGCTGAATAGGGTCAAAATCGAACCCTGAGTCTGCGGCCTCACAATCAGTGCGTAAGCAGTGATCTCGAGCAAAGAAGGGGTTAATAGCTCTTAGAAGAGCCTATCTAGTACTGTAATACATTACAGTACAAATAAATTAATCCATAAAACAGTGCAGACAGCAAAACATACTGTTGCTGTGCAAGATTACTGCTTACACAGTGATGAATGGCAGGGAAGGGGTTAATACACAGTGAAAGACTTTCATAAAACCTGCCAATTTTATAAATATAAGTGTATTATAATAATATATATTTGTGAATACTGATCCGACTAATTTTGATCTGACCAGGGCGAATGGTGAGCTTAATTGAGAAATCACCAAACCGCCCTTCTCCACTAATTCGCTGTTACTGATCGCTATGCGCTCAGGCAGCTTAAAAAAAAAACTCAAATATTTTTACTTTACATGTAATCCCCTAGCGGGTATGTGTAAAAAAAAAAAAAAAAAAAATGCAGACAGATAAAAATTGCTTTGGCGTCAATATCATTGCGTAAGCAGTGATCGACGGCAAATAAGGGGTTAATAACTCTTAGAAGAGCCTTTTTAGTACTGTAATAAATGACAGTACAAAAAAAATTAACCCCTAAAAAAAAATGCACAAACAGCAAAAATAAATGCGCTGATGTGCACGATCACTGCTTATGCAAGATCAGTGGCAGGGAAGGGGTTAAACGCAGGGAATTGCTTTAATAAAATTTTTTTTATTGTTTTATTATTTGTGTGTTGTGTATTTATTGTTTTTTTTTTTAACTTTTACTTACTTTTAGAACTTTGATCTGTCTCTCTCCCTCACTAAAAAAAATGTGAGGAGAGGGAGGCAGATCATAACTGGTCAGATCAATATAGAGTTAATATTGATCTGACCAGTCAGTGGGGATGTTCAGCAGAGCATCCCCACTGCCTGTCAGTGTGCCTGGCAGTCACTGATTGCCTCTGTGAAGAGGCAATCGTGTGACAGCCAGAGAGCACAGGAAGCAGGTACTTCCTGCCTCCTGTGCTCTTGCCCTTAGAAGGGCAGCGCCATCTTGGTCACTCAGTGACCAAGATCGTGCATTTTTTTTTTGTGTTCCTGATTACCTCGACTTGCGAGGCAATCAGGAACACTTTCTGAGCATAGGAAGCGAAAATTTCGCTTCCTATGCTCGTTTTTTAATGCCCGTCGTTTTAAAGGCGTTGTGCCTTTAAAACCGGCATTTCGATCGCTCTCCGGAGCGATCGAAATGCCGATGGGCATTTTTTTTAGTATTGTACGATGCTTCCACACGGAAGCATCGTTACAATGCCGCCTGAGCACTGAAAGCGGAAAAACTCCGCTTTCAGTGCTCGTTTTGACACTGGACGGACTAGGTCCGTCCTGTGTCGCCAAGGGGTTAATATGCCAGGATATTGCCCCCAATATGCCATTTAATATGCCAGGATTTTGCCCCCAATGTGCCATTTTAGTATGCCAGGATATTGCCCCCAATATGCCATTTTAATTTGCCAGGATATTGCCCCCAATTTGCCATTTTAATATGCCAGGATATTGCCCCCAATATGCCATTTAATATGACAGGATTTTGCCCCCAATGTGCGATTTTAATATGCCAGGATTTTGCCCCCAATATGCCATTTAATATTCCAGGATATTGCCCCTTAGTATGCTCGTTATGCCACCCTCCTCCCCCCCTTCCCCAGACCCCAGTACTTACCTCTTTCCTGCTCCATCTCCCGGTGCTCTGAAGGTCCGTGGCTGTGAGGGAAGCGTTGTGAACTCGCCACCAGCCGCGCGGATCAATAAAGTTTGTTTAAAAAAAACACACTTTGTTGACCGGGCGGCTGGAGGGGAGCGCACAACGCTTCCATCACAGCCACGGACCTTCAGAGCACCGGGAGACGGAGCAGGAACGAGGTAAGTTTTAGATTTTTTTTTTTTTTTCCCAGACACCGACTCGAGTATAAGCCGAGGGGGGCATTTTTCAGCACAAAAAATGTGCTGAAAAACTCTGCTTATACTCGAGTATATACGGTACGTGCTAAAAAGTCAAATACACATGAAAAATTCCTGGTCCTGTCTGAATTGAGCTGTGAAGGAGTAAGTTATCAAGGTCCTGGGAAAAAAAACTCCAAAGTCTTACGTTGCATGAAGCTTACAGAAAAATGTTGACACAAAACTAAAAAATAACCAAATTTGGAATTTACCATATTCAAATAGTAAAGATATGTTTCCATCTCATTAGAGCAGTCTGATTTGGCATGGTAAGTACAGCAGACTGTCCTCTAATAGTGTTTCTAATCGTACCTGAAGTATTTCCAGACATGGTGGAATTTTCTGCTGTGGCACATGGCTCAATTGAGTGCAGCGCTCCTACAAAACACCTTTAAATTAAAAACCCAGGTCTGTGTGGTAGGTTGCTTCCAGGGATTCCGTGGAACGGATTACATCCTCGGGATTCTAAGAAGTAGTTTCCTCTTTCCAAGCAAGCCGAGAAAGAACCATTTTTTTCCAATGTGTTTGAGCCTTGCCACCTAATGTGGATTTTAAATGATCCATGTAGAATATTATCTCTATGCCAAAAAGATAAATGACTGTGGCAGAAATAGAGAATGTGGGTGCGGGCTAGGATCAAGCTGTGCAAAAGCCAGGTTTACATCTGAATTGTGTTTCACTAGACTGACTAATTCTGTTATAAAAAAAAAAATGTTCTTGGAAACAGGTACTAGTAGGTGTAATTCACCACTACACTGAAACCATTAGTAATCTTGTTGGTGAACACTTACAATTAGGCATTTTAGGGATTTAAAGGATGGTGTTGGACATACTTTTCACATATTTTAGCTTGTTCTTGTGGTAAAATGCTTTGTCGGAGACAGACATCTGAAATGCAATCAAAATAACAGGTTGTCAGTGCACCTTGTGTTATTTTCATGCTGGTTCTTAGAAATGTTCCTTGGGTAAGGACATGAAATATAATACAATCTTGAATATTTTTCTGCCTCTGCTTTGAACATTCTTACTCCAATTCCCATCCACTCTTTGGTTTATAGGTACATTACCTTCCAACTTCTTATCATATAAATCAAATTAACCTGCTACTTGTATGTTTTGTTTGCCCATTGCATAGTGCTATGGTATGATGTTTCTTAAGCCCTTCGCAACAATGCCTATAGACATATGGGCTCCCAATGCAATGATGACAATGCCTATTCATATATACGTGGTGCTTTAAAATCACCACTGAGTGCTGCATATTTGCCCCGTTGCCACTTTCCTGGGAGCATCACAAGTGAGACTATACAGGAAAGAAAGAAAAAATGACCGCTGACCTGCCCAAATCGCTGTATTAACTTCCTCTCCCTCTAAGCGGTGTGCCCAAATAATAGAGGGTGCCCTCCATTTTCAGAGACTTTGCCCGGATATGTGGTTTATCCTTTTTGACTTTCTTGTAATATCATACTTGCTACCTGTGTTTGACCTTTCTGACCTCTCATAACAACATTGGCTCATTTACTGGATTTAACTTATTGCTGCATACCCTGACTACAGGTTGCTTCACAAGCACAGCTTTCGTTACTCTTACAGCTAGGCTGACTTGCCAGTCCACTACATGTTACCAGTCTCTGAGAAAAATCTGCCTGTATTTTTGGTTTAAGTTTCTAATACAACAGTACTGTGATTCCCAGAGGTCTGGCCGATGCTGCTCAAGAACTCTGTGGCTGGTATCTCAGGCTCAAACTAGGGGTACTTTGCTTTTGAGGTGAACATCCCGGATTCTACCCACTATCTCAGTTTACTTCTCCTGTGAACTCGGCATCTTTGGGTTACACAGTGATCTAAACATACAAATCCTGACATTAATGATAAGATTTGACCTGTGTTAACTAAATAGTACAACTGCATGACATTCAGCATCAGTGCCTCCCTGGGAATCAGGTAGGTTGGTCCTGTTGGCGATGTGAGACAGAGCCAAGAGTACACCCATGTGATCCATGTCAGGTTTGCTAAATAGAAGGGAGACAACATTTTTAAAATAATAAAAACACCTTTAGGTTGTCTTAAAGGAAAATATTTATTCTAAAATAGCTAAAAATATACACACAAAAAATCCAAAACACCATAAACCTTGGCAATTTACCAGAAACAACATGACGAATTGAAAAAGTAGAAAAGGCTAAAGGCAGCGATTATCCTTGAAATAAGAAGGTGGCATCATTTCACTTTATACTGGACTGCCATCAGGGAATTGACCAGAAGCGAGAGTCACTTGTTGGCTTAATCGAGCAGGAAAGACCCTTGCCTGACCTTGCAGTCAGGAAACTGCTAATGTGTCCACACAATTTCTAAACAAAAGTAACTGAAGGAGTAGGACTATCAAGTGCTGTCTAGAAACATTATGGAACTTGTAATTAAAAGTAATTTTAGTAAAAATAAAATTTGTGAACCATTGTGCATTTAAGAGGAATTAACTCCTCCCCCCCTCAAATATTAATTAGTAGGAGGCACACCTAGAAAGCAGATTCAAGTTATGTGAAAGTGTAAGAACAATTCCCATGGCCCACATATCACAGTGCTGCATCACTATCACACTGGCACATAAAAAGCACTTTAACTGAAACCATCTTGGTGGACTCGTCTCTACGCCACTACTCCTTCAATTTATATTTGTGTCTATTTCGGTGCTTGGAGCGCTCAGCGTTGCAGAGACTTGGGGAACCGTTACTTTACTTGGCTGTACTAAATCGGGCTTAGTATACCGTAGCTGTCCCAGGAATCAGTTTTTTTCTATTAATATATATATATTTATATATATATATAATAAAATAGCCTAATGCCTGATAATCTTTAGCATTTAGACTACCTTTAACCATGCCCTATTTTTTTCTTCTTCAATTATCCATAGTTGTTGCATAATTATAAATGCAAACAAACAAATAAATAAATAGCATGTTGCACTTTGTAGTCAAAGTTGGAAAATTCTTGGTGTACCACTTGCTTATACTTCCACGCGTCAAGTGCTTCTCCCATTGCCAATAAGGAAGGAATCATTTGTGACAATCCTACTGCAGATGACTCGGATGCTGTACATCCCAAATCCATTCCATTGACCTGATCTGAAAATGCTGATGGAGCACACATACACATTGGCAGATCAATGCAACATTATGGTGGGAGAAGAGAATTCCAAGAAAATATAGAAAAAAAGTACATTTTAAAGGCAAGAGCCTTTAAGATCATGACTGCACTAATAATGGGAACAATGAATGAGACATGTTGTGATGCTATATATAATGATCAATAAATATGTTTAAACATCTTACAAACATAATGGCACCTATACATATAAGTCTCTGGTGTGAATAGTCTCTCATTATGAACAATTATTTCAAGGATTAAAGGCTCACTTGTATCCTAACCAGGCATACCTATCATCACACTTTCCGAATTGCTACTGTTTTCTTGCTATTAATCTTAACAGATCTTACATTAACACCTCCTACTTCCGATTCCATGCATATACCGTATTTATCGGCGTATAACACGCACTTTTTCTCCCTGAAAATAGGAGTGTGTGCGTGTTATACGCCGAAAAAAAAAAAAAAATCTAAAACTTACCTCGTTCCTGCTCTGTCCCCTGGTGCTCTGAAGCTGCATGGCTGTGAGGGAAGCGCTGTGAGCTCCCTCCAGCCGCGAGGTCAATAAAGTGTGTTTTTTTTTTAAACAAACTTTATTGTCTGCGCGGCTGGAGGGAAGCTCACAATGCTTCCCTCACAGCCACGCAGCTTCAGAGCACCGGGGGACAGAGCAGGAACGAGGTAAGTACTGGGGTCTGGGGGAGGAGGGTGGCATAACGAGCATACTAAGGGGCAATATCCTGGCATATTGGGGGCAATATCATGGCATATTGGGGGCAATATCTGGCATATTAAAATGGCATATTGGGGGCAATATCTGGCATATTAAAATGGCATATTGGGGGCAATATCTGGCATATTAAAATGGCATATTGGGGGCAATATCATGGCATATTGGGGGCAATATCTGGCATATTAAAATGGCATATTGGGGGCAATATCTGGCATATTAAAATGGCATATTGGGGGCAATATCCTGCATATTGGGGGCAATATCCTGGCATATTAAATGGCATATTGGGGGCAATATCTGGCATATTAAAATGGCATATTGGGGGCAATATCCTGCATATTAAATGGCATATTGGGGGCAATATCCTGCATATTAAATGGCATATTGGGGGCAATATCCTGGTATATTAAAATGGCATATTGGGCTTCAAAGTTCTGAGTATTTGAAATTTAAGTTTTTTTTCCTAAAATTTCCTTCTTAAAATTAGGTGCGTGTTATACGCCGATAAATACGGTATTTGGATTTTTAATTTTTGTAATTTTTGAGGGAGATCTATAACCTTTACGTGCTTACGTGCTGCCCCTCAGAATGTATAATTCATACGTGTTCAGAGGAAAACCAGTTCATTAATCAAGACAATTAGCATGCATTCCTCTCCTTGAATAATTGTTCCTTACATTTCAAATGAGAAAACGCTAAGGGGTCTGATCACCTATGTAGAATGTCTCTTCTCCAAGGCTTGACAAGTATTTGTAGATTTTGGAACCCAACAGAAAAAAACAAGAGGCAGTCCATCTACTTTTAGGAGCCAGGGAAATGGAAGTTCTATTTCATATAGCATATATTTAGAAGCCATGGTTCATGAATCTTGGGAATTCCAAGCCCTGAATTATACTTCCTAAATATTTTAAACTGTTTTGTTGCAACATTTCTTTGTTGGCTTCACATTTCAAGAACATCATATATTTGCTCGTAATGGGTTATGGAAGCTCATGATAAGAACATCTTCCTGTATGTACAATTTTAACAATGGAAATTGAGAGTAGGTGGCCAAGTAGAAATACCAGGATTCCGTCAGTGACTTAGATAAAGAAAACATAGCATTCAAATACACTGTATACAAAGTCAATACATAAAAAAGCAGACAAACTGCAGACATGAATGAACATTTAAATATTGAACTAAACACCAATAACTATACTCCTCGTTATCAGATATTCAGTTGAATACCTACATTTACGACTGTCATTTTCCACATGGTAGTCTGAATTTAGTGTGTTTCTTTAATCTAGTTTTAGACAAACAAAATGCTATTCAGCTATAAATAAGCAGGAGTGCAGACACCAATAAAGATTGCAGCAACCATACACAAAAAGCTAAAGGGTTATAAATGATCTCATAAACTGAAATGAATATCACAAATAAACCATAATCAGGAAAAGGGAGGGGGGAGCCTTAATACAAAAAAATCACCATTTTGTCTCTAGTGGGTTTACAACAAAGCACCAAGCACTGTTCCAAATTTATAGACGTGTCAGAACATTCACAGCACTGGTTATGACACTGATAACAAAGCCACTTGAGAGTTGCTAAATTCAATGTATTTGCCAGGACACATCTTTGATAGTCAGTATATATCACAGATGCAGCAATTCAGCTTGGAGATGCATTAGTATGTGAGAGGGGATGCTAGTGAAGCAGAATCAATGGCCTCAATCCCACTTCTCATGCTGAAGGAGATTTCGCTTGGCGTGTGGCCCCAGCAGGTATTGCATAAAATAAGAAATTCTCCTCTACAAAAAAGGATAACATATACAAATGACAGACATTAAATTGAAGGAGAGAAAAGAAAAAGAAAATACAGAATATCACATCAGGGCTGTAAAACAGTATGCATATGTTTTATAACCTTTTTGTTTTTCCCTTAGTAAAAACAATATTACTTTCACTTGCACTTCAGAGAAAAAGCTGCCATTCTGTGTCAATATTTCTTAACCAATTTAAGCTCAGTGGGGCTTGCAAAGAGTTCCAAAATGAATTTCCCCCATAGCAAGCTTTCTATGGCATATAAGGAAGGAAGGGGACTATTGTGTAGAACTACAGGCTAGCAGAGTAGAGACCTTGGAACAAAACAAATATCAAACCTTATGCTTCACCTTGGGTTTAGGTAGGAGTGTTGATAAAGAAGACTATTTAGACATATATCTCATGCCTCAAGATGTTGATCTGGCATCGTTGCTCCTACATTTTTCATTATCATACTCTCTAAAAATTATAATTCACAAAAAAATACCTCCTGGAGATGTATTAACTACATAATACATAATTAATTAATACATAAACTACCAAGGCAGTTTGATTAATGTACATGGCATACTGAAGATAGTGAAATATGAATATTGACATATACTGATTAACTCCATAAGCATTAAATTATTCAGGCACATTTGAATAAATATCTCGGGAACCAAATGGGTTTACTGGAAAACAAATATATACTGTACATTGATGCAAAAGAGCTAACAGAACCATATTAAATTCCAATATTTTGACAATGAAACTGATGTTGGAATGTGAATACTGCGCCTTTAAAAACTGAAAACATACATAAGTGTTACTTGTTCTCCCACTATTCATTACATGTTGCCCCCCCCTCTAGGAAGATAAATGAATCCTTATAAGAATTTACTGAAATTACAAGATTAACAAAATAGTTCCAGTGTGCTTTTCTTGCAAAGGAATGTGAGAAGGGAGAATAAAAACAATTATTTCCATTAAAAAAAAAATGTGATCATTCATGTCAAAATGTTGTTTTGTAGATTACATTTTATCTACTTTTTGGTTAATACACAACCAGATTATCAAGAATTAAGTCATCATTTTAGTTGGATATAAATCACAATACCCTTTACATTAAGTTCTTACTGCATAGCAGGGCAAGCCAGTAGTGTTAGGACAGGCCCTGCATCTTGTCAAAGATAAAAGCCTCTAGTCTAACAATGAATAAGGAAGAAGCAGGATACCATGAGAGTCATAAGCTCACCCCATCCTCTTCCTGGAAGAGAAAAGGGACAGGTGGGGGTGGGTGAGAGAATGAGGATCGGATTGCTTTAATCAGATACCAGTGCTAGTCTCTGACACAGCGATATTTATATTCTGGGCACACACCTTGCCTGCGCATACAGAAAAATGCAGGTTTATGTTTGCTGTTGATGTCATACCCCTTAACTATACAGGATATTTGGACAATGCTGAGTATTCATGAGAAACTGAAGTCACAGGGTGCTTAAATGAGTAAACCTAGGGATCCCAGGCAGTACTCCATTTGTGATTTAGGGAGGCACAATCATCAGTTATCTCACTTACAATAATTTAAGGATGCAAATATAAATTACTATTACAGATTAATTCGTTTAAGAGAACGTCTTCAAATAACAGTGTTGTGGGTTCTGCTAATTTTGCTTTAATTATTTCAAATGCAGCTAAAAATGCTCTAAATAAAAACAATCCCAACTGATATTTTCTAGTAGCAGATAAATGTGTATACATATCCACATTGAAATAATTGTGGCATTCCGAGTCCTGTAAAATACCACTTACATATACATATAAAAAGATATGAAGAGATGAAGATGCACATTCCTGCTGTCAATTGATGTAGAGAATGTTTATATATAATCTCCATTAATGGATTATGCAAATCTAGTCACCTGTGAACATTTAGTAATAATAATAACACAAAGTGTTCATGTTATGCGATACATTGATGTCAGTTTCCACAAATATTTATTGTACGGTATAGAAATATTTCACAAAGGACTTTGTTGTTTAAATTATTGCACTAATTGAACTGTAGATTACAAAATGTAGGCACCGGTAAACAGAATATTTTTATAGGTAGGTCAATGTGTAGCATATCTATGGCCATTTCATATGTCAAAGGGTCACTAAAGGATCATCCATCTGCACACTGTGTTCTGTTAGCAACAAGGAATGCACCTTTTTAATACATGAAACTAACACATTAAAAACAACCTGCATCACAACAACAAATGCATCTCGGAGCAAAATAAGAAGAAAAAAAATGTTCTGGTGTAATTAAAATCAGTGGTTTAGAAATTGACACTAACACAGAACCATATTGCATACTTGAATAACCATGGATAAATACTAAATATATTTTCTTTATTAGGTTCCTACGCCATATATAAATTATATTTTTGCCAATAGTTGACAGTTTATTTGTTCAAATAAATAGGTATTATTTACCTGCATAACATTTAAACCTCAAGAATGTTTTCTTTATTCCATTAAAATATTAAAAATAATAATCAAAATGTTGTTATTTTTACAAATCCATTAAAATTTTTACCATGCTTTCCAAAACCTTCAATGGCAGATGTTTTACCTACATTCCAATTTAAAATAAAGTCCGTGACTTGCAATAAGGTATCAATCACCAGGCTGCTACCAGCTTAAAGTTGCATCCATGGTAATCTATCTATTCGATCAATAATGGCTATTCTTTGGCACTCCATCTTTTCTGGAAACGGTGCAGTTCCCAAATGGTCGGCTATGCATGTTGGGAACGTCAGTCCACAACAACTGGAGAATCAAAGGT
The DNA here is from genome assembly GCA_036172795.1 of Pelodytes ibericus. Classification (NCBI taxonomy): domain Eukaryota; kingdom Metazoa; phylum Chordata; class Amphibia; order Anura; family Pelodytidae; genus Pelodytes; species Pelodytes ibericus. The sequence continues at coordinate 101,879,148 of CM069861.1, read as the reverse complement.
TAGTCATCACTGTTTGAGTGTGAGCTCTCCTGCAAGCCTTTCCCAATGAAAAATGCCCTGATCAGCATGACATGCATAAGAAAAAGCAATAAAGCAGAGAGAACTAACCTTTGGCACCCCTGTTGCTGTAAAGCACCTTTATCCTCAACCGGCCAGGTAGCTGGCTTGGGATGGTGGGAAAAATAGTCCACAACAGCTGGAGAACCAAAGGTTATCCATCACTGACGTTGAGGAATGAATGCATACATACGTGCACTGCTCAGCTCCGGGATGAATGAAGCTGTCCTCAGCGCTGATTGTACATCATCGTCCACCTCCCTCACTCATGAATGGTCACGGCGTGTTGGTATGGCTGTAACCGTTCAACAGACTCTCAAATCCCAGGGCCCGTTGTCAGGCATCGTCCGAGAAACAAGGACAACACACAGCACACTGGGAAAGAGCCGGGGGTGCTCGCCTGCCCTGTAGCAGAGCAGCAGCACAGGCTTGTGATGGTAGAGAGGGGCGGGAACAGGTCAACAATAGGAGGAAGGGGGAGGAGAGCCGCTTTCAATCCGGCCTGTCTCCAGTTCTCACACACCTCGTATTATGATAACATGTCATTTTATGGTGCTGAATGTTACATGTGTGTTGCTACCAAGTTCTGCTGGTGGAATTTGGACATACAGTAGTGGGTAATTGTGATGTAGTAACCCACACACACACACCCCTCGCAGGGTGGTACAGCCCATTAATCTGCAGCTACCTTTGGTGAGTTCTAACGTTTCTCGTGGATTCAAGGGGGGAACACTCGCGCTGTGACGTCACCACTGGCCCATTGCATGACCGTTACTAACGATAAAATGTCGGTTTGGTATACTTGAAGGGTTCATGTACCATATCCATCAAAAGATGAAAAAATAAAGTGCCAATACTGTAAAGTTATGGCGAACCCTTTATACACCAGCTGTTGTGGACTACATTTCCCATATGCTTAGCTATACTACATGAATCCTATAACCGTTAACGTGTTATTAGCCAGATAGTTGTGTGTACATGTGCAGAAGATTAACAACATCTGGTTACAACTCCTTAGGTAAAGAAATACAGAGGATTTTTTTCTTCTTAAAGCTTTATAGACATTTTTGTTCCAAACAATCGAACGCGTCTCGAAGGTCCTCCTTTTCTGTATGGTTTTCCCATGTTGCTTAGCTCTGTGACGCAGTTCCGGTGCCATCATGGCGGCTATGTCTTCACTTGTATCTTACGGTAGCGGCTCTGAATCAGGATCCGAGACAGAAGAGCCAGACAGCGGTTTCCACCTAAAACCTTTGCCGTCGGGTGGCAGTGCATTAAGGCTGGTGGACTCTGCGCCCGAGGTGGCCGTAAAGGTGAGTAATAAGGCAAATCCCAGTGGAACTGAATCTCTGCGACGAGATGAGCACGTTTAGCTCTCCAGCTGTTGTGTTAAGACACTGGCTGAGCGCCATAGGAAATTTAGCCCACATAGGCTAATGTCTGAAAGATTTAGCCATCGTTGTTACAAGATCAAATGCCTTATTCAACACTCATTGCATCCTTTGAGACTTTGAACTTATCTGTCGGGAAAGTTAACGCTTATGAGCTGGGAGCGCTGTGCTAATAGTTTCCCTGATAACAGAGTATTTTCTGGCTCTGGGATGTCTTACTTGAGAGCATGGCACACCTTTGGCCACTAGGCTTGGATTCGTTGGTATTATCTGATGCCAATGGTTAACTCCAGTGACTTCAACGGTTGAAGTTCAACCAAAACCAGGGGTTGGCACCAAGATTCCAAAAGCCCAAACTTGCACCAGCAGCAAGTAATCACCTATGATTTCTTGCAACAGTTTGGAAATAAAGGTTTGGTTTTTTTCAATCATGATGAGGCAGAACAATCCTAAATCACGATCTGTTGTGGGTCATGTTTTCCATGATGTTCATTCTTAATTATTTTGGCTGGATATCGGGTAGATTGTAGTCCTCTTAAGCAAGTAGTCCACAAATGTTTTAGTACCCTTCTACTTTACTTGTTGCAGCAATTCACGAACCAAGTACGGTATTTTGCACCGCAAGTGCTGGCATCAGCACCACATAGTTTCCTTGATAAGTCACACCACTCAGAGTGAGTCATACAAACTGTTAATGCGTCTGCAAAACAGAAACGTCAGACACCAGAAGTTGGTGCCACTGTTGGATATAGCCCAGAGCCCGCACACTATAGTGGTGGCATAGCTTGGGTGGTCACATTAAACACTCAGCAGTGACTGCAAACATCAGAAAATGATTGTATGTGGTCCAGTGTCCCAGCCTTAAAGAACTAGATGCAGACACTTCTGGTTTAATGGATAAGACTGTGGACATAAGTAGACCATTTTGCATATTCTCAAAGCCAAGTCTTGGAATTGTCTTCCTAACAGACTGAACCTTTCTAAACACACACATGCTGCCTTCAAAATGTATCTTTCCATCTTGGGTTTGTCATCATTCCATATTAATCTGCATATCTTACAAAACTATTGACTTGCTGCATGCATCTAATCTTCAGCTTCTGTTTCTTCTCAGTAATTGAAACTGTTTTATGTAGTCTAAGACTCGCCAGTTCTTAATGCATTATCAGCAGGCTTGAGACCACTATCTCCTAATGGATATCTCCTGCCCCTTTCCGCCTTCTTCCTTATTTCACACGTTAAACAAAACATTGTAATGGAATACCTGTATAGGTTTAAAAAAAATTGCAATCATAACACACATTGTGGATTTGCAGTGTAGAAATAACTTATCGGAATCATATATCCCCTGTATATGCCAGATGCTCGCTTCTTTGTTATAACAAAAAGGACAGAAGGAAACTGCATAAAGCAATGTTTGTGAATACTATATTGACAGGCATTTGCCATTTTTAAACATGTTGGCTTTATATATAAAGTTTATAGACTCAGAAATAGAAATTATATTTTCTACACAATCTGGCAACTATAAAGATCCTGTTTTCTATCAATCATATTAACATCAACATTAAACTCTCAACAAAACAGCAGCTTATTTTCTTGTTTATGGAGGTAGTTTTCACTGAGAAGGCGAGTTATGTCAGAAAGGAACAGTGCTGGACAGTCGGGTCGGTGGTACAAACATAGAATGTGTTGGTAAATGAGAGGCATCATCATCATCAGCATCTATCATGTAAGGGTCTGTTTCATTTGCTGGAGCAAGCCGTTTCTGGGCTTTTAAACAGAAACTAAACCCTAAGATAAGTTTTTACCACAGAGCTGCACTGCTAGTACATCATTCCAAAATTCTTTCCCATTATGTCTTTCCCAAAGAAATGGGGGTTCCCACTTGACGGTGTAGCTCTTTCGCAGCAGACGAGAGTTGGTCGCTTGGCTTGTTCTCTCCATTATTGGTGTGGACCTGTCAATCAATCTGCAAACAACCAATGACTGAAATGAGATGAATTTAGCATACTTCCTAATTAGAAGTTTGTTTGCTATCTCAGAAGATGAGACTTTCAAAAGAAACTTCCAAAGAAAAGCAAATAGGAGCATTGTTTAAAACAAATTTCTGTCTGATTAAAAGTTGTTGGGTTGTGGGTTTTAATCACTCATTAATGATGTGTTGCATGGCTGGGTTAGCAACCGTCCAGCAGACGTGAACGCCAATGGAGTCCATTGGCAATTGGTTTGTCATGTGGGAAATTAAACATTTGTATACTGTGTTATAAGGGAAAATGTATTACATTCATTGTAATATGCCAGGGCTTGACAAATTTATCTGAATTTTAGGAGCCAGCTAAAAAATCTAGGAGCCAGACAGTGGCACATAAACACACGCAGTCACACACAGACACATAGTCTGTCACATATACATACAGAATAAAGGATACTTTATTCTGATTTGGAGGACTAGGGTGAAAGTCCTCTCCGTGCACCCTCCACTTCTGAGTGCGAAACCTGTTACACCTTGTTTTCTACAGACACATATATACACACACAAACACATCCAGTCAGACACACAAATACACACACAAACACATCCAGTCAGACACATATATACAAACACATCCAGTTAGACACACATATACACACACAAACACATCCAGTCAGACACATATATATACACACACACACAAACACATCCAGTCAGACACATATATACACAAGTTCATCCAGTCACACACATATATACACACAAGCACATCCAGTCACACACATATATACACAAGTTCATCCAGTCACACACACATATACACACAAGCACATCCAGTCACACACACACATATACACAAGCACATCCAGTCACACACACATACACACACAAACACATCCAGTCACACACACATATACACACAAGCACATCCAGTCACACACACATACACACACAAACACATCCAGTCACACACATATATACACACACAAACACATCCAGTCACACACATATATACACACACACAAACACATCCAGTCACACACATATATACACACACACAAACACATCCAGTCACACACATATATACACACACACAAACACATCCAGTCACACACATATATACACAAACACATCCAGTCACACACATATATACACACACACATCCAGTCACACACATATATACACACACACATCCAGTCACACACATATATACACACACACATCCAGTCACACACACATATACACACACACATCCAGTCACACACATATATACACACACACATCCAGTCACACACATATATACACACACACATCCAGTCACACACATATATACACACACACATCCAGTCACACACATATATACACACACACATCCAGTCACACACATATATACACACACACATCCAGTCACACACATATATACACACACACATCCAGTCACACACATATATACACACACACAAACACATCCAGTCACACACATATATACACACACACAAACACATCCAGTCACACACATATATACACACACACAAACACATCCAGTCACACACATATATACACACACACAAACACATCCAGTCACACACATATATACACACACACACAAACACATCCAGTCACACACATATATACACACACACACAAACACATCCAGTCACACACATATATACACACACACACAAACACATCCAGTCACACACATATATACACACACACACAAACACATCCAGTCACACACATATATACACACACACACAAACACATCCAGTCACACACATATATACACACACACACAAACACATCCAGTCACACACATATATACACACACACACAAACACATCCAGTCACACACATATATACACACACACACAAACACATCCAGTCACACACATATATACACACACACACAAACACATCCAGTCACACACATATATACACACACACACAAACACATCCAGTCACACACATATATACACACACACACAAACACATCCAGTCACACACATATATACACACACACACAAACACATCCAGTCACACACATATATACACACACACACAAACACATCCAGTCACACACATATATACACACACACACATCCAGTCACACACATATATACACACACACACAAACACATCCAGTCACACACATATATACACACACACAAACACATCCAGTCACACACATATATACACACACACAAACACATCCAGTCACACACATATATACACACACACACAAACACATCCAGTCACACACATATATACACACACACACAAACACATCCAGTCACACACATATATACACACACACACAAACACATCCAGTCACACACATCTATACACACACACAAACACATCCAGTCACACATATACACAAGACAGCAGGTTTGTTGATTTTTTTATTTTTTTTTTAGAGAAAAAAAAAAAAACAAGTTCACCTATCAGTGTCCCCCTTCCCTGCTATTACATCTCAATGCGGGGGGGGGGGGGGGGGGGGGTCTGGGGTTCCATGCAGCCCGGTGGCACAGAGCAGCTTCCCTGCTATGCTCCCCAGTGATCAGCACTATACACACAGACACACACACACGCGCACACACACACACACACACACACACATACATACCCCCCTTCACATATACACCTCCCCCCCACACTTCACACATATATACCCCCCCCTTCACATATACACCTCCCCCCCACACTTCACACATATATACCCACCTTCACATATACACCTCCCCCCCCACACTTCACTCTTATATACCCCCCTTCACATATACACCTCCCCCCCACACTTCACACATATATACCCCCCCTTCACATATACATCCCTCCCCCCCTTCACATATACATCCCTCCCCCCTTCACATATACATCCCCCCCACACTTCACATATACATCCCTCCCCCCTTCACATATACATCTCCCCCCACACTTCACATATACATCCCTCCCCCCCACTTCACATATACATCCCTCCCCCCCCACTTCACATATACATCCCTCCCCCCCCACTTCACATATACATCCCTCCCCCCCACTTCACATATACATCCCTCCCCCCCCACTTCACATATACATCCCTCCCCCCCCACTTCACATATACATCCCTCCCCCCCCACTTCACATATACATCCCTCCCCCCCCACTTCACATATACATCCCTCCCCCCCCACTTCACATATACATCCCTCCCCCCCACTTCACATATACATCCCTCCCCCCCCACTTCACATATACATCCCTCCCCCCCACTTCACATATACATCCCTCCCCCCCCACTTCACATATACATCCCTCCCCCCCCACTTCACATATACATCCCTCCCCCCCCACTTCACATATACATCCCTCCCCCCCACTTCACATATACACCGCTCCCCCCCACTTCACATATACACCTCACACGTGACAACCCAGCACTTAGCCAAAAGAGCAATGAAGATCGGCTGCAGCACGAATGTTCCCCCTCCCTGCTGCCTTACCTCATTGCAAGGGAGGGGGAACATTCGTGCCGCAGCCGATCGTCATTACTCTTTCGGCTGAACATTCACACACGCGTTGCGCGAGGGAGCGGAGCGGAGCGGAGCTTGCTGTCTGTGCAAGAGTCTGCACAGACTTCCCCCCTTGCTCTGCAAAAAACGGATAGCAGCGGCAAGGGGAACATTAGGGTAACGGCACCCAGGGTTTGTCGAGCCCTGCCGTATCTGTTGTGTTTTTAAAGGGACAGTCTGTATTTTGCACAGGCTTTTTTCCAGTGGGATTTGATGCAGGAATTCTGTATAAATCACATTTTTTAATATTTTACTAATGCCCTCCACCAGTGATTACTCTGCATGTTTACTACAGATGAAGCAGCACTGACTGTTTTGTTTCATTTAGCCACTTCCTGGTCTGGTGGAATAGATGCAGTGTGTGGAATGGAGTAATCTGCAGGTTGTTCTATGTGCTTCTTCCTGTCTTCCTGTCTACCTGTACTTTCTCTCCTCTCTACCTGACTGCCAGCTAAGTATTGTACAGTCAAAAAATTAAAGCCGATTACACTCGTAGTATAAATGAGAGAGCTGTTCTGTTGTTACTCTGGGTCTCCAGATGAATAGGTTACAGTCATATACAATTAGCAATTGTCCACAGGAAAGCAGACCAGTGGTTCTGTAATGGCATCCGTTCTGCCACTTTGGTGTCAAAGTGATGTCACACCATTTTAGGTGTGCTGGCATTTATGAGAGATAGAGATGGAATGCCTATAATCTTCAGCTAGCTGTCATTCAAATGAGCGAGATGGAATTTCTACAAAATGCTTTTGTACTTACTAGGATCTCTAATAGTACAACCCATTCTCTGATGACATCACTAGAGAAATAGGTAATCTCATGCAAATTATTGGTTGCTGCTGGGAAAAAAAACCCTAAAAAGCCTGAAGCATAGAACTGAAAGGGGTAGTCATGAACCTCTGCCAATGTGCAGTGTGTAAGCTTTTCTTTTATTTAATCAATGCAAAATGTAAAATATGGATTTGAAAGCACCTTAATATGCACTAACATTTGGAGGAGGCATTTTATACAGTCCTTTTAAGACTGGGCTTGACAAATCCTCGGTATCAGGGAGCCATGACTTCTTTATAAATCCTGTTAAACCACATTCATAATTATATTAATAAATATATAGCACAGCTCTCAGTCTCTAAGACATTTTTAAATCTCAGTGTTACTTGCATTTGTGTGATTGTTTTTTTTTTTTGTCCCTCTCGAACATATAAAGAAGGAATGTTTGTCTATATTTCAGTGTTTTGTAGATTATATTTGTAGTCTGTTAAAAATGATCAATAAAAAAAGCCAGGGATCCATTGTTCCTAAAATCCACATTGCTAGCTCCTAACTTTTTGATTTCTTTACATAGAAGCCTATGGAAGTTCCACCTCACTGGCTCTTGCATTTTAGTAGGCTGGCTTTGAAATTGGCCTGTTTGGTTCCAAAGGTCTACAATCATTTGTTAAGCCCTGCATTAAAATGCATTATTCTTAACTTACTGTCCTTGGTGTGACAAGATGTTTTTGAATCTTTATAAATAAATGATGACTAGAATACTTGTTGTAATACTCTCCAACTGTCCTTGAGTTGCCACTTTCAATTTCTTTCTTCATTTATTATATGATTGTATACATTCTGGTATATTATATGGCTGCAATAGCTACAACATTTTTGAGGCTTTTTATTTGTGTTGTCCTGGTAGCGCTAATTATTAGTATATGTTTAAACTTACAGTATGTGCCATATAAATATATATATATATATATATATATATATATATATATATATATGTTTGAAATCATGCCAATCACAACTATATAATTGAAGACTGGAGGAGGTCTGCTATTGCCCCTGACTAAATGATGACCAGTCATGAAAGGCATAGGCATAACCTTTTCTGGGCCACTCCCTTTGCATGTGCAAATAAAGTCAGCAGTGATCACCTTTTGCCTATATATATTTATCCATTTTGCTTGTAGTAAACTCAACTACACAGTTTAGTATGTCATACACAATGAGCTCTATGTATTCCTAGCTTGGACAAATTACTATTCCAGGCACCCGCACTGTTATACCTGGAATGTAGGACAATGCCATCTCACTTTAATTAGTGGCTCTGCCCCGTGATGACTCACAGGTCAGAGAGCACGGCAGCCATCTTACATCAGTCCGTGTGATGCAGTACTGCTAGGGATGATGTTTCCTCCTGTGTTCCTGTCTGTTAATATAACGCTTATTATACAGTAAATGTGCAGTAATAAAGCAAGGTTGTATGAAACTACAGGCCTCGAATGTGAAGAGGACAGGATCATAACACGCACATTGTTTAGATCTAAGATTTTTATAAATTCATGTGTGTATGTTTATGTGTAGTGGGCTGCATTATATATATATTTTTTTTTTTTTTACTATTATAGTAATAGTGAAGAATTGCTTATTGGCCATAGAATATTGGCTATTTAGCAGTAAAATATAAACAGTCCAAAATACTTTAAATCATACAAAACTATACATTTGTAAGTCTAATGAGAATATGGGTACTTAATTCAAATGGCTACATTTGACTCACATGATTGAAAGCAAACACAAAGCACTGCTCTAGTAAATGGGGACACTTTGTAACCTTGCTACATGACATTCCCCTGTTGGATGATTTGCACACAGTACAATTCACTGATCATATGGATAAACACTTTTTAAAAGCTTTGTTACCAAAAAATATTCTTAAAAAAATAATAATTATGGAACAGTTCGTATTATTTTGTCGCCCTGGCAACATGCTGCTAACTTGGAAGTCAATCTGCTATCTCCCACGCTCAGCAGCTTTCCATTTTGTTAATGCTCCTAAGCAGGTAGTGTCAATCTTCCATAACACTGAGTGCAGGTGTGTTTGTGTGGTATCCTGTGCTGTTATTGACTAAGAGAACCGCTTGCTAGGTAGCTCATTCCTATTATTGAACTAAATAAGCAATTCTAAAAGGGCACAACATCAGATTGTTTAGCGAATTGTAATCGTCGGGTTAAATAGAGTGATTTGACTTTCTAAATAAGCTGCTGCATGCCTTTTTCTGTCTTTTTTTTTTTCTGCTCCAATTTGCGGTCTGTGTCACGCTCTGTACTTGTCAGTGGCATTAGTCTGCTGACTGCATTTTGTATCCTACCATTTAACTTTGTTCCTTTTAATAAGCTAAAAATCCAGAGACACAATGTTAAGAGTTGCAGGCAATCTGTTGTCTTAAACAGCGGGAGCATTACACTGATTTCCATGGTGACTGCTTCACTTTTTAGAGCTTTGTTGCAAAACTGGCTCTTTATAAATAACTACTTTTAAGTCTATATTATATGGTAAAGTTGAAGACTATGGGATTTTTCGAGAGTTGCATGACATTGGATTGTTAAAAAAACATTGCTTTACATTACCAGGGCATCCAACATGCGGAGAGTTTCAGCACAGAACGCTGCAGATCGGCGCATGATCCTGTACGTGACATCATGCGCACAGGTCAGGGGGAGGGAAGAAAAGAAAGTGTGACTCTCTGTGTGTGTGTGGGGGTGTAAATGTAAGTGTAACTTCACATGCCATACACAGTTGTACACAGTCATTTAGATCAGCAATACTATATTGTGGCCCAGCATCTCTTCTAATGATGTATTGGAGATGAAAAACAAACCTACAATAAAGTTGACCAGTGATATTTAAAATAATAAATCATAAATAAAACAATAATAAATCCACAAAGGACTGACAAATTTAAAATAAACATAGAAATGAAGAAAAACAATAATTAAGCCTTCAGTTTAATCAATTGTAAATACTTAAAAAAGGAAAACGAGTATTATTACTTCAGATAAATAGTATCCTTAAATATGTATTGTGTATGTAAGTGTGCTTGTGCGTGTGTGTTAGTCTGTCTGTGTGTCTACGTATGTAAGTGCGACTGTGTATGTATGTGTAAGTATCACAGAAATCTGTGTATGTAAGTGTGTCATTCTGTGTGTGGCTGTGTTTGATTATTTGATAAATGACACATTAACACAAAGTAACATTTAAAAAATAGATTTATAACCTAATAAATCAAAATAAATATATATAGTATTAAAAAAAGTGTATGTATGTGTTGTTTTGCTGTGGAGTCTGTGATACACTCACACTTTTTTTTCCCTCAATGAAAAATTAATGTGGCCCACTCACACATACATTTCTGGTGAAGTGGCCCACTGCAAAATAAACTTGGACACCCCTGCTTTACAATATATATCTTGTGTGGAGGTGATGAAAATGTTATAAATCCTAAGTTCTGGGCCATTTTTTTTTGCATGAGTAAATAATACTCCAAAATAAATATATTGAATAATATTACTGTACATTATAGCTTGGATCAGGGCTTTTACTACCCTGGGAATGCTGGCTCCTAAAAAAAATGTTTGTAATTATTATTTTTTACATTGAACTCTAAGGAAGGAAGTTTAATTTACTGGGCTCTTAAAAATAACCAGGCTGGCTCCTGGATTGGTTTAGCTAGCTCCAAAAGGCTACATAAATCTGTCAAGCCCTGACTTAGATTATTTTCCTTTTTAAATTATGTTTTAGTTATTTCCTTTTAATGATTGGTGCAATACTTGCTTATCAATTCAGAGAATGTTGCTGTTTTGCTCTTCCATTATGGATGACCTGGACACTTCAGAGTCATTCACCGGCCTTCCGAAGAGCAGCATGTAAATGGAAGGTCTTACACACTGATGGTGAGACACAGTTTGGGAAGTGTATTTTTGTCAAGCATGTGTAAGAAGATGAGAAACTTCAACATTGTCCACCAAATAAACAACATATGTGTACCTAACTTCTAAGTGTGTGTGTGTGTGTATATATACAAGCTCTACCTGGATGTATACCATCATTCACACATAGAACTATATTATAAAAATGTTCCACTTGAAACAGTACATCTTTTTTGGAGATTTAAGAGAATCTTATTGTAAAACTGTTCATTGTGCCAAGTGGGAATATTTCTGTGCTCCATTAATAATCCCTGTATTTGTCATTTCAAAAGTGGTGTAGTTTGATCAGTTCGTATTAAATTTGTATATTTGAAATGTACGCCATTAATCTTCGAGCTGTCCTGGGGCACATTTACCAGAAATGTAAACAGACAAATCTCAGAATTTGATTGGCATGTATCCAGCTAGATATTTTATTTAAAAGCCGGAAGACATTTCACATTGTTATTGAGCTTGTATTTTGTTTATGCCAGACAGATAAGAAAGTTTTACATATATATTTTATGACTTACAGCACAGCAGTCTTTCTCGGGACCAATAGTTGGGATTTAGCTCTGCTCTTCCCACAACCTGCCTGAAAACTGTAGGCTTTTATAACATACCATTGCTTATTGTAATGTATACAATTCCAAAGTACAGGGCACAATGTTATTTAGTGAGAAAATTCTTTATGCTACTCATGTAATGCACTTTGTTGGCAAATACTGTTGCAATCTGGTTCAGTTTGAGTGCTGTGGCAAGTGATGCGCCGTGAGTGCCCTTGGCAAGTTATGTGGGTGCAGTGTGCTGTAGATGCAACAACGTGTCCCGCGGGTGCATTGTTGGGGCAGCGAAGTGTCCCGCGGGTGCATTGTTGGGGCAGCGACGTGTCCTGTGGGTCCATTGTTGGGCCAGCGACGTGTTCCGTGGGTGCATTCTCTAGTGGCAGTGGCAAGTGATGTGAAGACATTGATGAAAGGAAGGTAGAACTGCAAGAGGGGACAGATGAAGGATACAAAAACAAGAAATGTGTTTTATATATAGATAATATTTTTATTAACTATGAAAAGTCTACATGTGAAGCAATGTTTACTAACTTTTCTTTCCATTTAGGTTTGCCTTATTGTTTTTAAGATCCAAAGTTTAGCCCAGTTTGAATATTTGCATTGATCTACAAGGTTTCATATCGTTATTGCTGCTTTACACTATGAAATTGGCTTACAAGAGTATCACCTGCCTGTTTATATATTATTACAGAAATGCTCTTCTATTCAGTCATGCTTTTTCCATGAGTGCAGGACCGTGAGACCTAAAAAAAAGTTATCCTGACAAACACTACAAAAAACGTTACTGTTGCACAACTTAATAAAACTCTTTTTCGCTCACTCAAAAGGATAAAAGGTAGAGTTGGCCCTACCTGGAGTTGTACCTTTAACCCTGAGGGCTGAACAGATGGCTAAGAGGGCTAAAAGACCATCTGTACAATCTCACAGGCCATTATATTTTCAATCAGATTGGTAATGTCTATGTAGTCTATGATTGTAAACGTGATAACCCAATCACTTTCAACTCTTTTATTATATTCTGGATATTTACAGATTTATAAAAATAAGTTATTTACTCGATCTGTAGCATGCTATTAATGTGTTATAAGTGAACCTATGAAGTGACTGCTGTGATGAATTGTGATCAGTCTACAGTTGTATGTTGTTTAGGGAATGATGCCTGATTTTAATACATGTGTCTGTACTCCCTTATAGGAGGATGTGGAGACAGGAATTCATCTTGACCCTGCTGCCAAGGAAGTTCAGTTCAATCCTACATATGAAACTATGTTTGCACCTCAGGTAAGAATTTGAGTTGCACTCCGATGTGGACCGTAATCGTCAATCCTTCACATCTTTTTTTTTTCTTTACATGTTCATTTGGGACAAGAGCCATTTTAGTGATGGAGCATTTAAATAAAAGTGCACATTTGCTTCTCAAATGAATCTCTCTCTCAGCTGTGTTCACACAACACTGTAATTTATTGCATGTGATCATTGATTGATTTTCACAGTGATCAAATAAATAAATTAAATAATGGTGGATCCTGGTCTGCCTGTTAAGGCAACCAGGTTCAACTCACCCCATCCCCCAAAGAGACATACCATCCAGAGGCATCCTGGAACACTACTCACCCAGTTTACATCAGGTAAGTGGGTGTGATTGACAGGCCAGTGATTGTCACAATTGAGCTGGTATAAAGGCAACCCGTACATGTTCTGGCATTGTCGTGAAAGGGTTAATGCACGGCTTAACAGATTTTAGATCTAGGGGCCAGTCAAAGAAGTTAGGAGCATAACTGTGTCAACTGATAGAACTTCTGACTATACGACTTTCCAAGCATCCATGTACTACAAAAACATGTAACAATCCTTGAAAATATGTGAAACTCAAGAGCCGCATGACGTAGCCAGCTCTGCGCATAGCGTCCTTGTTGCCCTAGCAACGTCGGAGACATGCGCAGAGCTGACCAAGCGGCTCTTGCTTGACATCGCTCGCCCGCCGCCACTTGTAACGGCCGCTGCCGCTTAGAAGTAAGTCCATGCGAGTGTGCACCCGCCCCGTGCCCGCGCACACCCGCCGCTTCAGTAATTTCGCCCGGCCGCCCGAAGTCTCTGCACTCCAAGTCCCAACGGCTGTCCGTGGGACACATGCGCAGTAGCGCAATCCCACGGACACAGGGACTGGACGCAGAGACACTTGTACTTGATTATAGAGGATAAAAATAAGATATAAGATAAATCATTTCAGAACTTTTTCCACCTTTAATGTCAGATCACCCCACAGATTTTTAATCGGATTCTGGCTGGGCCATTCCAAAACTTTAATCTTCTTCTGGTGAAGCCATTCCTTTGTTGATTTGGATGTATGCTTTGGGTCGTTGTCATGCTGAAAGATGAAGTTCCTCTTCATGTTCAGCTTTCTAGCAGAAGCCTGAAGGTTTTGTGCCAATATTGACTGGTATTTGGAACTGTTCATAATTCCCTCTCAGGGCCGGCCTTAGGGGTGTGCGACCTGTGCGATTGCACAGGGCGCAACACTCCAGGGGGCGCCTGCCCGGCCGTTAAAAAAAAAAAAGTTAAAAAAAAACTTCACTGTGTTCCATGTTATATCTAATGCCTTGGAAATTCTCAGGAAAGACCAACTAGAGCAGCTGAACTTTATTTGGGGTTAATCAGAGGCATTTTAAATGATGGCAGGTGTATACTGACTCCTATTTAACATGATTTGGAATGTGATTGCTTAATTCTGAACACAGCTACATCCCCAGTTATAAGAGGGTGTGCACACTTATGCAACCACATTATTTTATTTTTATATTTTTTTTCTTCCCTCTATCTAAAAGATTTTAGTTTGTTTTTCAATTGAGTTGTACAGTTTATAGGTCACATTAACCCTTTAAGGACCAGGGATTTTCCTGGGCCAAGGACCAGAGCGTTTTTCAATTTTTAATACGCGGTTTTTGAAACATAAATTTCCTCTCTCATTTAACGTACCCATACAAGTTATATGTTGTTTTTTAGAGGACAGTTAGAGCTTTCTTTTGATACCCTATGCAGAAAAATTATTTACTTTTTAGTATTAAAAAATACATATAAAAGAGGAAATTTTTGAAGAAAAAAAAGTTTTTCCCAATCATAAGCTACATAACTAGTGCAACACTAACCCACTTATCCCCCCTAATTAACTAAATAACAAAAAAGACAGAAAAAACCTCTGAAGAGTGCAATGTCAGATCAGTAAAAATCATGCAACAGGCATGCAGGGGTTAAATTTTATTAAATAAATATATTAAAATTACCTTTATTTATTAAAAAAAACTTTATAAATTGTAAAAATAAAAAAATCTGTTAAAAAAAAAAACTAAATGAGTGCCATAAAGTGGAAGGAAACTGATCACAGTTAAAAACTGTGATCAGCAATGAAAGGGTTTTTTTATTTTTTTTTACCTATGTGTATGTAATTAATGTATTTTTACTTACAGGTCACTCTCTGTGCTTCACTAGAAGAATGTGAAGCACAGGGAGTGAATTAGAGGCAAAGTCAGTGACTTTGCCATCTAATTTGCATGTTATCGCGGTGATCACATTATCACCGCGATCACATGCCCGGAAACTGACCGATCGGGTCCAGGAGCTTTGCCTCGGGTGCCAGGCTTAGTCCTGGACCCGTTGCAGACTAGCTGGCGGTGCCCACGGAGCGCACCGCCGGCTAGACTGCATGACGAGTTAACTGGTGATTTATCTTTGTCATTTTTTTTACAGCACAGAAACCTGACATTTTAACAGGGGTGTGTATACTTTTTATATCCACTGTATGTATATAAACACTGTATGTATATATACACTGCTAAAAGAAATAAAACTAAAATAACACATCCTAGATCTGAATGAATGAAATATTATGAAATACTTTTGTTTTTTACATAGTTGAATGTCCTGACAACAAAATCACACACACATAAAAAAATGGAAATCACATTTTTCAACCCATGGAGGTCTGGATTTGGATCACACTCACAATTAAAGTGGAAAAATATAGTACAGGCTGATCCAACTTTGATGTAATGTCATTAAAACAAGTCAAAATGAGGCTCAGTAGTGTGTGTGGCCTCCACGTGCCTGTATGACCTCCCTACAACGCCTGGGCATGCTCCTGATGAGGTGGCGGATGGTCTCCTGAGGTATCTCCTCTCAGACCTGGATTAAAGCATCTGCCAACTCCTGGACAGTCTGTGGAGCGAGACATGATGTCCCAGATGTGCTCAATTGGATTCAGATCTGGGGAACGGGCGGGCCAGTCCATAGCATCAATGCTTTCATCTTGCAGGAATTGCTGACACACTCCAGCCACATGAGGTCTAGCATTGTCTTGCATTAGGAGGAACCCAGGGCCAAACGCACCAGCATATGGTCTCACAAGGGGTCTGAGGATTTCATCTTGGTACCTAATGGCAGTCATGCTACCTCTGGCGAGCACATGGAGGGCTGTGTGGCCCCCCAAAGAAATGCCACCCCATACCATTACTGACCCACTGCCAAACCGGTAATGCTGGAGGATGTTGCAGGCAGCAGAACATTCTCCACAGCGTCTCCAGACTCTGTCACGTGCTCAGTGTGAACCTGCTTTCACCTGTGAAGAGCACAGGGCGCCAGTGGCGAATTTGCCAATCTTGGTGTTCTCTGGCAAATGCCAATCGTCTTGCACGGTGTTGGGCTGTAAGCACAACCCCCACCTGTGGACGTTGGGCCTTAATACGACACTCATGGAGTCTGTTTCTGACCGTTTAAGCAGACACATCCACATTTGTGGCCTGCTGGAGGTCATCTGGCAGTGCTCCTCCTGTTGTTCCTCCTTGCACAAAGGCGGAGGTAGCGGTCCTGCTGCTGGGTTGTTGCCCTCCTATTGCCTCCTTCACGTCCCTTGATGTACTGGCCTGTCTCCTGGTAGCGCCTCCATGCTCTGGACACTATGCTGACAGACACGGCAAACCTTCTTGCCACAGCTCGCATTGATGTGCCATCCTGGATGAGCTGCACTACCTGAGCCACTTGTGTGGGTTGTAGACTCCGTCTCATGCTACCACAAGAGTGAAAGCACCACCATCATTCAAAAGTGACCAAAACATCAGCAAGAAAGCATAGGAACTGAGAAGTGGTCTGTGGTCACCACCTGCAGAACCACTCCTTTATTGGGGGTGTCTTGCTAATTGCCTATAATTTCCACCTGTTTATCCCATTTGCACAACAGCATGTGACATTGATTGTCAATCAGTGTTGCTTCCTAAGTGGACAGTTTGATTTCACAGACGTGTGATTGACTTGGCGTTACATTGTGTTGTTTAAGTGTTCCCTTTATTTTTTTGAGCAGTGTATATGTATGTGTGTGTATATATATATATATATATATATATGTGTGTGTATATATTTGTCATTTCATAATACTACATATAATAGAGGGTTGGCTGTGTTAAGCATACTGAAACACTCCTGATATCCTAGCAATGTTTCCCAGCTAATTCACTCTGTTGGGACATGGGTAAGTAGAGAACCATCAGCATGTAAAACATTCTCAGGATGTAAACTCTTACTGCTTCTTCACAATGTGCAACTACTGTAACTGTGATAGCTAAGCTTTTCCACTCTAGCTGTAGTAGACTACATCTCCCATGGTGCTCAGCAAGTCAAAGATTGCCTGAATACCATGTGAAATGTAATCCACAGTTGTAAAAATGAAAATTATCTTTGAAGTTGTTGCACATGATGAGCAGCTCTCTGTAGCCTTGATTTTCCCTCCAGGTAGTGGATTCCTTAATGATGGAGGAGAATGAGGTGGGGTAAAAGAACAACTTTGCAGTGTCATGTCATATGTGGTACAACAGCCATGCACTGCTGCACAGAGCAGTCTAGCCACCAGGACGCCATTTGAAGTCAGTCCCTGGGATAATGCATCTGAAAAGCTTAACATTCCGTGCATCTTAATATTATTAATTTGCTTTACTACATATTATGTCACAAGTAAGTGTAACTGCTGTCAATCTAGTAATCCACATTGTATATTTATATGTTGGAGCTTAGTATAGGGCACATACAGGGCACAGTATTACGGAATTATAAATCTAATTAAAGCTGATAGACCATGCTTTCTGTAGCATTATAGGACATAATACAGGTCCTTGTCATGTGGAAAATATGGAGTGTGTTACTCCATGGAATGTTGTCACATTTTTTATATAAATTACAGTAATACAGTTCAATTTCCAAAAATAATTAGCAGACATCCTGCTTACATGTGGGATTTTTTCTTCTGTTTAACTGTATCACAGATTACATTTTTTAATATGGTTCTTACAGCAACATGGTTGTCTTCTTTAGTACAATTACAATCTCTAGTATGTTATGCTTTTTTACAAGTCATTGTTTATATATCTCTATTTTACATGAATGGCTTTATTGTGCAGTTGTTCCAGATGAATAACGCCAGTTCTCAAATGTGCTATAACAATGGGCAAAATAACGCAACTGTACATTTTAACATGCAAACACTTTCAATAGGATCTTTTCATTTATGTCAGGCAAGTATGTTGCCATTGGCTATGTGGTCCGTGTCTGCTATGTGAAATATATTCTACAACTTATATTCCATTATGCGAACACACATTCAAAAGGATTTTTGTGGTTTGTACAGGACTTTGATACTATTGAAACCTAATTATTTTGGTGGATACATTTGATGTATATCATGTTCAAACTTTCAGCTGCGTTGCTATTGATTCCAATAATGAAAAGTAAAAAACACACATTGAAGCAAAAAAGTTATTTTTTTTTTTTTTTTTATTAATAGCTTAATTATGATAACACTGTAGATATATTTTGTTTTTGCATGGAGGTATACCTCTTATAATTTGTTGCTTCTTAAAAAAAATAGTGAATTATGCCCTTCAGACAAACAAAATATTGGAAGGTTTATTTTAGAAGACGTGTAGTCTCAGTCAAATCATCACAATATTGTTAAAATAAAAAATGGCAAACGTTTTATTATTCAAAATGTAAAAATCAATTAAGTCAAAATAGAGTATACATTAAAAGCAGTGTTTATTTATGTAGAATATCTCTTCATAACATCAGACCAAAATAACCATAAACCCAAAGTGAAGTGAGAGTGAAATAAAATGACAAGGCTTCCCCGGTACATCAGCATTTCTATAATGGTGCTGTAGACGTAGGAATCATTCAGCACATGGAATGCACTGCTACAATGAGCCCTGACACAACCCGGAAGTAGTTTCCTGGTGGAGGTGGTGCAAACTAATGAAATTTGATGGGAGTCTGCTTTATTCATAGGCGCATACGCCGATAGTGCCACTAATTGGCTGTATGTACGTGTGCGCCATGGTTATGCGTAGCCCCCAATGATTGCAATCAATAAAAGTCCAGTACAGGGGGGAGACACAGTGCACAGGAGACTTGTCCTTATAACCGTTGTTTAAAACCACCGCTATAATATATTTATTGTCTGGGCTTCCACTACAATGTAGCTTGGCTTAAATAGACTGTCAGGACTGCAGCAGTAGATTCACGTAATCCTATTCTGATTCAGAAAAAGTATTCTCCTCATACTAAACTGATTCTTTTGTCAAGTATTTTATACCTATATCTCCCTATAGTAGTGCACCATATGTGATTATACACTCACTAAACACTGCATACAAAACATTTTTCATTATTATACGCACCCTCCTGGAAAAATAAGACTGCCATCCAACATATAGTGCTCAGAAAACTGTATTTATTAGAGAGTTAGTTTACATAGTTGGCAATGTATTTTTCATTGGCCCATAGCAGTAAAGTGAAAAACAGCACTCCCACGTCTAGGTATCACTGTGACTCAACAGTCTGTCACTGGGGTTCTTGGAGAGAAGTAATGGCCCGCCTCCTCTCAATAGACCCTGTCTGTGTGTGTGATAGTTATGGGGGTACACACTTGGGGTCACCAGTGGCACCCTGTCTTCCGTACAGCTGGACTTCTAACACAGGGTGCCCAGGACTAGTTCACTCAAGATGTTAGCTAAGCCATTGTGTTCCCCAGGTTGAGATTGTCTCCTGTCCTTCATACTCCACTCTCTCAGGAGGTGTTATAGAATGTTATGTTACTCTTGCAATATGTTAAATATCCAGTTCCTGGTCAATATGTGTTAAATATATTCTTGTCATTATGTCAAATTCCCCACTTTCATCACGTAAAACATTCAGTGTCCTTTTGTATCTGAACTTGACACCTTTGTATTCTCAGAGGTGTGAGGCAGGATTTCCCCATTGTATGTCCTACTGTTATGCTGTGTTGAAAGCTCAATAAAGCATGGTGCCTACAGATGGCATATTGGCATCACTCAGAAGTCTATTAGGTAGGAATACAGTGTCACCAAAGTATTTTTCAGTTGGCCAATAGCCTACTTTAATATAATGTGTCTATACAGTAAAAGAAGACAAAATCGCGTCTAAGAATCATAAAGAACTATACCTGCAGACAAAATATCGGCATCACTGCTTGCTAGGAACCCATAGAGACAAAAAGTATTTGCACCCCAGCTTCTGGTACGCGATTAGAGTAATCTGAAACACTGATGTAGCTGATGGCCTTGGGATTTTGTTTCACCCTCGCCTTACTTTGGACTTAAGGTAATTTTGACCTGATGTAATGCAGAGGAATTCTGCTTGAATAACACAGATGAACACTTTTTAATTTACACTCTATTTTGACATTTTGTATTATAGTAATCGCTTTTTAATTTCTGAATTATAAAGTTTGCTATCTTTATATTACCCATATTGTAATTATTTGACAATGACTATATTCTAAAATAGCTTCCAATCTAAGTGAATATTTTAATGCTGTATATACCTTGCTCTGCACAAAAATAGAAATTAGCACATTTTAAATTCATTTAAGAATGTAGGTACAATGTATCTTGAAAGTGGTAACTCTAAACCATGATAGTTAATTGCAGATTCCCCTACTGTAAATAGCAATATGCTTTATAGATGCAGATAGGTGTTTAATACTGTCATGGGAGGTCTCCAGCTATGGATAGTTCCTGTCCCGTTGTAGGTTCCACAAGATTCCGTTCCCGGAATTCAGGTCCCAGTTAGTGCGAAGTCTCCCAAACGAGCTATAAGCAGAATATCTGGCAACGAATCGGATTCACTGTAGAGGCAGTAGCGCCCAATCCCCAGCAGAGGGAGTGATCGCAGGCCAAATTTGTCCCTTTAAATAGGGCGTTTAACTCGGGGACCAATCAGGGCAGCGCCTAACACTAGAAGCTTGGTCTGAATGACCAGTGGTGAAACCGCCTACTTTGTGAACAGCCAATTACTGCTCTGCCTACTTTCTAACACAGTGAATGAGCTCAGCAGCTGGGATTATCCTTTATTTACTGCTGACGCCAAATTCCTTGGGAAAACTGTACAAGTGATTAGGTGCTTTCACAGTGCACTATACATTTGAAAACACGTAATTAACACAGGGAAACAAGGGACTATACACGGGGGAAGCAATAAACACAGTTCCTTTTGTATAACATTTTGCATGCATTTCAGTACACATTTGGCTCAAGGACCAATCAGAGACCTAGCTACTTTTAGCCCTTTAAACCGGCGACTAATCGATTTATGTGAGCTACCAGCAAGCAGGTAGGCAAGCTTTTTGAATCAGCCAATGGGGAGAGAGGACCAATCCGGCACTTCTCCCCGGTGTCTGTAGCAGGCAGGCGTACAGTTGTAATTCGCTTTAGAGCTCCAGGTTGGTTCCTGCTATACACCAGTTAGACGGAGACCACAGTAGCTGGGTAAAGGCAAGACTGGGAAGGGGCAAGTGATTACAGCACCTCTATGTGATTTTGGCTTTTCACTAGTCTCTAGAGAGGACGCTGGTCGCCTGTGCCCGCCAGGGGTAAGATTCACGGTGGGTACTGTGATAAATACTACTAGCAAACACTCGGATGGATGTGAAATAATGTACTGGTGATTGATTAATGCTGCATTACTTACATTTCTATTAAAGGCATTATTAAATACAAAACTACGCACACCAAACAAGCCGGAAGATTTGCTTTTCCCACAGCAACCCTAAACTTGGTGCTACCATGACTGCAAGGAATTCTGGGAAGGCATATGCAACTAAGTTTAAAAAATTGTTAACAGATTTATAAGATTCACAATTCTTTGACTAGGTTTGTTTCTCCTGTTATGAAAGAGCTAATCATGAGACTCATCATTGAAAAGGATAACACTAATAGACTATCATTAAGATTCCATTTAGCGACACATGATTGTGTGAATACTTTTCCTCACTAAAAGTCTTTAATACATATCTTTAACAACTGCTACTTTAGGGTCATCTGTGTTCTGTTAGGTAGAAAATTTTCAGCTTATGCGATCCAAACCCTTGACAGGATGTGCTTTAAACAAAAGGTTTGGCACACACTCTTAAATAAATCACAGACACAATGCAATGTGCTGAAATAGCATCTTTGTTTAACGTATACAAATTCAGGCATGCCTGGCAGGGCCTTAAGCTGCTCCTACTTGGGTAGTAACCAGTCTGCCTCACCTATGCAACTACCACATTTGTGTACGGTTTAGCAGATAATTAGTTACATTGCTAAAATAAAAACCTGCTATTTGTGTGGACAGTAAGTACAGTTATATTGAGAATCGTTACTTAAATGAGTTGTATACGCACACGCTTATCTTTCTCTTCACAAACCGTGAGCTAAATGACATGAACACCAAAGGTTTATTTGCCTTCGTTAGGGGTGCAATGGTATTCTCTGATGCAATATATAGACATGGAAGACCTACAAAAGCAGCCATGTGCAGGCACCTACGGGAATTTATTTTATTGGTGATTGATTGAATTCACCCTTGAAATAATTATGAATACTACAGTTGCAGTATCAAAAAGTTCCATTTTTCTAACCTGGTTTGTTATACACCATGGCATTCATTTTGATACTATTTGTTTCTTTTTAAAAAAACCTCTTCTTATTTAGCATTCCATTGCAGTTTGCATTGTATTGGAAAAGATTTTCTCTTGTCTACATTGTTCTATAATCTCAAGATTTTCCTTTGCCACACATTTTACAGGCCGAGCAGTGTATGGTGACTATTTGAACTGTCCAATGGTGCAATACAAAATCCATTCCCAGAATGCAAGTAGTAACATTTTAAATTTTTTTCCTAAATACAGTTTGGACCCAACAACCCCTTTAAAACACAGCAGATGGCTGCACCAAGGAACATGCTTTCTGGATATGCAGAACCAACGCACATTAATGACTTCATGTTTGAACAGCAGAGGAGAACATTTGCAACATATGGTGAGTAACATCATGCCATGTAAAGGTTTATTTGCACAAGTACTTTCGAATATGTATATAATAAATGACTCCCTTTTCTTAAAACTGATCCCCAGTCCTTAAGCTGGCAGTTTCATGGTTTGATTATATATATCCCTGAGCTTCATGTAAGTTTGGTTTTTGCTTTTAGATTTTCTCATTAGAGATTAAAAGAACAGTGCCATAAAAAGCTGTGTAGCTTCAAGCACAGGTTTAAAGACAACTTAAACTTATTTGTCACTTATGCCAGTTTATCCTCTGACCGATTCTACCTGCTAGGTTAGAGAGGGACCCTTGTTTTGTATGGGATCGGCAGAGGGAACCTTAACTAGGACCCCTTTGCTGATTCCATGCAAAAACAAGGATCTCTCCCTGCTTTAGCAGAGCGAGATCCCCGAAAGATTCAGACCACTGCTCTGATTTGCTGCACGTGCTCTCCTCCAGACCTGCTGTGTGTCTCACTCTGGACAAGAGGGTCATCATTTTTAACACTTCAAGGAAGCAAGTATTAAAAAACATAAAATAAAACAGATTAATTTTCCTTTAAATTAATGCAGAGTAATTTTGTTAAACAATACGGTAAGTGACAGGTTTCAGAAAAACAAAGAAAATATTATTCATGGACATACATGTTGAGTGTGTGTGGATCCCCGTCTCTTTTTACTCTTACTAGAACAAGATCATATTATGTTGTTTTTCATACTTCAGGTATTTTTTTTTACATAAGGTACATAAGTTAGCATGGTGGTTGGTTGGTTGATTCATTCACTCTTAATGAATTGATCATGCCACACAGACTGGACTTGACAGGTTAATTAGTAAATTGTTCTAAACATAAATATTGTACATTATGGTTACATTATAGGGTATACATGAATAAGCTAATGAAGTCTCTATTGCAATAAACCTAAAATATTTTCAATCATTTATTTCTGTCCAACAGACCCCCCATGGTCTTGTGTGATAGGGACATGCAAAACGAATCGTTGCCCCAACTGCTGTGGTGGGATGAAAAGTAAATTATCTCATGCTCTCAAAAAAAGTCTACTAAAATGCACCTTTATTATTGGGGTAATTAGGCATGTGGGATATTCTAGTCCATGGCGTCCAACATGTGGCCCGCCGGCCAGAGAGATGCGGCCTGCTTGAGAGTGGCAGCGGTAGCCGTACCTCTGAGCTGCTCCAACAAAGTGTGCACCGGGATGGCACTGACACCCGGTGCTTCAACAGGGTCAGAGCACGTGTGAATGTGTGTGCATTTTATGTGATTTTTATTTTTTATTATTATTGCTGCTGTCTTACTGGGGAATCTGTGATATTCACACACTGCACGTCACTGTGACAATGGAATAGTTTTTGTTTTGGGATGCAATGCTTTTATGTATTTTTTTTTTTTTTTTTTTCCCCCTAAACAAAAATCTGTCTATAGTTCCTTGGTAAACAATAAGAAGCATTAACACGGCATTAGAGTTGCTGAATTAGAGCAAGCTTTGCAGGTATCCTACAAAAAGAACTGAAAAGATGAAAAAATACAGTTTTTTTCTAAAGCTAGTTTCTTGGATACCAGAAAAGAGGATATTTCTAGTATAAGTCTTTTATACAAGTGTTGCTCGAAGTCAAGCTTTGTCTTTTTGAAAAATCTGACCATAAGTGTTTTGGTTTTTTTTTGTTGTTGTTGAAAAAAATGATTAGAGATATTTAAGTGCTAAATCAACTCATGCCTAGTTATTGACTTGGTATAATACTCAGTTGGGATCCTATCCCCCATTGATTGATTAATAAAGGCTTATACAGAAGCACACTCATACCTTCTATCTCCTAAGTGCTGTGCCAGTTATTAAAAAAATAAAATTCTAATGTGCAGTTGTGTGAGCAGACTTTGTGGCAACCATGTTGAAAGAGACTGTACCAAGCTTCTTATAAGTGTATCATTTTATTCTTTCTTTCTTTTATTTCCTGCCAAAATGTATTGATTGAATATTTAATCCAATCCCATTACCGGGGGCTGTATTTTAAAACAGAACTCAAATGAGAACTGAAAGTCAGGCATTAATAGAAAGACATTTTAGATAATTTTTCCATTAAGATTTTAGTGCCTATTTTTCGCAGTTCACTTGGAAAGTTCAGAATCATTGACTAGCTCCATTTAGTGGTTGATAGATTCACTTTTGAATCATGAACATTTTTTTAATTGGTGCACCTAGCTGTATTGATTAATTAAATGCAGACTAAATTATGGGCCAGTCTAGTTGTCTTAAAAACTGTACAACCATAAAGCTCTATGGTACACAATCAATGTTGGGATTCCAGCAGTTGGGATTTTAGGAGCCATACCTCAATCCTGGTCTTTTACCAAGCCCTGGGTTGTTTTGAGGTGACCCCACCACAGTTAATGGAGTTCTGCCTTTTAAGTCCCCTGCATTTTTTTATTTTATTATCCAAAAGTGCTTGTCTCACGTACGTCTTTTCCTGCCATTGCTGCAATACATTCGTTAAACAGTTCTTAGTCAAAATGTTTGTGGGCCACGTTTTTGTGTCCTCTTTCAGAGTATGTAGAAGAACAGTACTGTGCATGGAAATACAGTAGAGTTAAACTAATACCCTTCTACTAAATGAGAATTTGATTTCAAGCTTACGGTTTAGTGAACCATCTGAGAAGTGTTCCTGTGCTATACGTCCACCAGGCGGCTTTATTTCCCAACCTTTCTGCAGTTTGTGAAGAGTGCCTCTATGGGACATAATACTCGTATTACACTCTGTCCATATAAAAAATCCTTTGTAGTCTGGAAGACTCTGGTATCGTCCTATCACAGCGTATTGTTCAGATTTGTTCCATGGTTCTAACCGCCAGAATGTACTATTGTCTTATCCCAAGATGGATACATAATACTCATTAATCCAGGTTTGACAGTGCAATACATGTTATGCATTTTACTTTAAGTTAGGAACTTTTCACTAAAAGGTGAATTGTAATTAGATTAATATGTAATTTTACCGACTTAACTATACATTGTCAGAGATTAGAAGTTGGCCCAGCTGAATGTAAAATGAGGGTTTTTAAATAAATAACTATGCATTATTCATGTTACGCTAAACTCTTCTAGCAAGAACTCACCAGGTTTGACCCTGTACAATGTATATTTTAATTGGTGCATGAAATGTTTATCGCAACTCATCGCCTTTTGTGAGATTAGACCAGACCATGATGTTTCATCTTAATAAAAGTATTCTTAGATTAACCATGTTAATCCTGTTGTTGTTTTTGTTCTAGGTTATGCCTTGGATCCATCCATAGATATTCAAGAAACCACTACTAAATACATTGGCTCAGTAGATGACGCAGAAAAGAATCAAGGTAACAACATTTATTTATTTCAAACATTTCCTATACATAAAACAAAAGCAATTATATTTTATTTTTTTACTATACTTTTTGGATATATGAACATTATTAAACAAAGCAGTCACAACTCTTTTGGGTGCTTAAAAGAAAACTGCTTCAGATAGGGATGCACTTAAAACCTGCCACCATAAAACAATTGTATTAATTGGATCAGCTTGTTTAGTGTATGGCAGGGCTCGACAAACCATGGCGACCTGGAAATTGGACCTGGCGCCTGGGTGCCGTCAGCCTCATGGTCCCCTCGCTGCTGCCATCCGTTTTTTTTTTTTAATTATTTTTTCGGAGCGCGAGGGGGTAAAGTCTGTGCCATCTGCACAGACTGCAAGCTCCGCCCCCTCGCGCAACGTGTGTCTGAGTGCCGGGTGTCGTCACGTGACATCCTGGCACTCAGCAGGCAGATCGGCTGCAGCAAGAATGTCCCCCTTCCATGCAGTGAGGTAAAGCGGCAGGGAGGGGGACACGTTAAGAAGAAAAGAAAAGACTGTGTGAGGTGGGTGTGTGTTTGTATGTATTGTAAAGTAGGTGTGTGTGAGGTGTTTGTATATATGTGTATAAGTAAAGTAGGTGTGTGTGAGGGGTTTGTATATATGTGTATATGTAAAGTAGGTGTGTGTGAGGTGTTTGTATATATGGGTTTATGTAAAGTAGGTGTGTGTGTGTGAGGGGTTTGTATATATGGGTATATATAAAGTAGGTGTGTGTGAGGTGGGTGTATATATGTGTATATGTAAAGTAGGTGTGTGTGAGGTGTTTGTATATATGGGTTTATGTAAAGTAGGTGTGTGTGAGGTGTTTGGATATTTGTGTGCATGTAAAGTAGGTGTGTGTGAAGTGTTTGTGTATATGTGTATATGTAAAGTAGGTGTGTGTGTGAGGGGTTTGTATATATGGGTATATATAAAGTAGGTGTGTGTGAGGTGGGTGTATATATGTGTATATGTAAAGTAGGTGTGTGTGAGGTGTTTGTATATATGGGTTTATGTAAAGTAGGTGTGTGTGAGGTGTTTGGATATTTGTGTGCATGTAAAGTAGGTGTGTGTGAAGTGTTTGTGTATATGTGTATATGTAAAGTAGGTGTGTGTGAGGTGTTTGTGTATATGTAAAGTAGGTGTGTGTATATATGTAAAGTAGGCGTGTATGTTTATCAATTGCGTGTATGCTTGCGTGATTGTCTGGCTCCTACATTTTTTTGCTGGCTCCTAAAATCTAATTAAATTTGTCAAGCCCTGGTGTATGGTACATAAGATCTTACATTAAAAAAAGTATTAATACCCTGTTTATTTTAAAGGAAAATGTAAACGTAATATGGCCTAAAGCTGTAGAAATAATACTTCCTTGTTATTTCATTTCTTACCATTTTAGGGATTGTTTCTTTAGCTCACTGTGCATTATGTTACAATGGTAACTTGTGATCTCTAAAAAGGTGGTGTGGATTTATATTTGGTGTCTAATGTCAAGTTTTCTTTTGTTACACTTTGCAAGCTGACAAGAATATATTGCACCTACCATACCTAGCTGTGTTTTATTCCAACTTTAATCTTTTACATTGAAGGGGTTTTTTACATAAGGATGCTGGGAATGAGTGGGCATTAAATAAATGTGTGGTACCTCTTTTCATTACTGACTGTTAACCTCTCTTTGAACTGATTCATAGCTGTATTTGGCTGTGTTATATGTCATTCTGTGGGTGTTATGACAGCAAGTGATCCGAACACTAGTGTTATGTTCCCATGGTTCCCTGTGCTGTACCACACAACCTCACATTGTTCTGACATCATATTTTTGCTTATCTGAGGCCAATCTAACCAAGATCGGAACAGAGTTGTCTAATTACATTTTAACATTTTCTCCACACAAAAAATGTAATTGCTTACACTATTTTGAATTAGATTAAGTGCTGCTCAGCCATTCTACATTGTCTCCCTCGTTATTTAAAAAAAAAAAAAAAAAAATAACCCTTGCTTTTACAGTACATTTTGAGGCATCTTTGCACACTTTTATGTATTAATATTCCAGCTGTTGAGGCAGGGTACTGCATTCTTTTAATCTAAACTATCCTTTGTCTGAGTTTTGTATACCTCATTATAATACCATACCAGAAACCAATAGTAAGAACAGCTGAAAACAGCGGGAAAAGAACACATGACCTGACAGATAATTTTTAATGCTGGTCTTTCCAAACATCAGCAGTCTGGAAGCATTGGCCACAAATAGGTTACTAATGGCTATTGAATGCTCTATGTAGAAATATATGGATTTACCCTCTTGTCTGGCTTGTAAAATACATTAGGTTGGCTGCTGAATAAGCCCACATTTTGCAAATGCCTGATTTGACCAGTCAGACAGAACACTTATTATTTGCTTATACAATATAAAGATCACATTTTATTCTGTTTTTCAGTTGTTGTTTTTTTATTTTTTATTTCCTAAAAACCTGGAATATGAGCATATTAAATTGTGCATTTGTGATGGATGTTCTGTGTGGCAATTAGCCACTACAATCATATTTTACTTCTGATAATATAATACATCTGTATATTTTTTGTAATTAAAATGTTATCGGCTCACAAAAAGGCAAAGCAATGAATATTTTATTTGTTGTACCTGGTTCTATATTATCTGTTCTCCCTGGTTCATAGTAAAGTGTGATGCTAAACATTTCCCTGGATGTGTTTTTAGGACTGACAGTATTTGAAACAGGTCAGAAAAAAGGAGAAAAACGGAGAAAAATTAAAGGGAGTGATGCTTCCAACATAGACGGCTTCCTTGGTCCTTGGGCAAAATATGTTGATGAAAAAGATGTCGCAAAACCCTCTGAGGTAAATAGCATGAGATTATCTAGCAGAGAATTTCTATTTAACCCCACGAGAACCATTGATGCTGTCCTAACAATGTGAGCTATTAAGACCCCATGCTAACATTGACCATACTGCTTATGGACAAAATATTCTGTTTTTCTAGGAGGAGCAGAAAGAACTGGATGAAATCACTGCAAAGAGGCAGAAGAGGGGCAAACAAGAGGAAGATAAACCAGCAGATGAAAAGACTATTCTACATGGTAAGAACACAAAGTATCACATTGAATTCATAATAATAGAAAATGCAGTGCTGTACTTAGCAAGCTGGAAAAAGCACCCCTACTGACGTGCTCAGTAGGGGTGCTTTTTCCAGCTTGCTAAGTACAGTTAGAGCACTTACTGAGTAATTTCAAAGCAGCAGGTACTTGAAGATACGACACAGTCTTTCACAGACTCCTGCCAAATAGCAGTAATGGTATATATTTCTCTGGTCTGTTACAGTATGGAAGCTATATTAATTTTAGAAGTATTCCGTAGGAGACTGTACATATTAGTTGCACTATACTTTTAAATGAACCCTATTAGAAGCCATAATGGTATATGTCATCTTTTCAGGGCAGTTAATGAGCCTAGGCATGGAACATCCTACTTATTTAGTGTCAGCAGATTTCCCTAGAGCTGTTGAAAGGTAATTAGTAAGATGCGTGCTGGCAGTCTAGACTCTTTAATATCTAGATATATGGAAAGTTATTAGTCTACTTATTTGTATTCATAATAATTAAATCTGTCAGATTCTTCTTCTACAGAGTTGCTCCTTTTTACAAACAAATACAGGGTTTATACAGTCTGTTGTAATTAAGACTGCAGTGGTCATGTCATAATGTTATGGACCTATTGATTTTACTGAAGAGAAGGGCCCTGGAGTTGATTTGCTTGTGTTGATGTTTTTTTTTTTCTTTTATTAGTTAAAGAAATGTATGACTACCAAGGCAGGTCATACCTCCATGTGCCTCAAGATGTTGAAGTTAACTTACGTTCGTCGGAATTGCCTGATAAATGCTATCTTCCTAAGAAACAGATTCATGTCTGGTCTGGACATACTAAGGTAAGATTATGATGACTGACAAAAGTTTGATGCAGTGTTTGAAAACCACATACACATTTCTGTAAATAACCGTGCAATGGTTAACCTATCTATAAAGATGGTGATGAGAGCATTGCTAGCGCCATGTTGGCAAGTTAATATTTCTGTGTTTAATTATCATGTATGTATACATAACATAGAGCTGTTGAAGGGAGGTTTTCTAAATCTGCCTCCATATGAAGCTATTAATGAAATATCTGTGGAATGCTGTTTGGCTATACCTGCAAATGTATTGGTTCTTCTTCCTTGAAATCAAGAATGGCATTAATTTTCAAATCTGATCTCCATTCTTGTTTTGTGTAGGGTGTCAGTGCTGTAAGGTTATTCCCTCGCTCTGGCCATTTGCTGCTGTCTTGCTCCATGGACTGTAAGATTAAGGTGAGGAAAATTGTATTGTTTCTCTGTAGTGTATACAATTTTTTGTTTGCTTTTAAAAAAAATTCTGTAGTGTAAACGTAATGTGTATCTCAACAGATACATTGATGTTTACATTTGGCTCTGAGCCAGTGCGCAGCCAATCTGAGCTGGCGTCTGATACTCAAGTCTGTCTGAGTATTGTCAAACTGTTTCTCTGTTCTAGTTCGGAGAATGACCCTCAATTTCACATATAAGCAGCAGAGGGGACCAAGATAGTCCTGTTTGCTGATTGTTTGTAAAACAGGAGGCTCTCTTTCTGCTCTAGCAGTGAAGCATGGATGCTGACAGACCATAAAATATATCTTGGAGCAATACATTCCAATATTTATCTTCATACTGTGCTGTAAAAAATCTCCACTTAATTGCTTTAAGGCAACTGTATTGCCATAGCATTTATTGTATAACGTGCCTCTTCATCTTGCTAATACTGTACATGTTCTTTGTTTTATTCCCATGAAAAAAAATCTAATTTGCTGTTGGAAAACAAAATAGTACTAATTATCAAAAAATGGAGCTTATCATGTAATCTAGTTATAGTTCTTGACTATCTTCTTTATTTTTCCCATGTACAGATTTGGGAGGTATACAAGGAGCGGAGATGTTTACGGACATTTATAGGTACTGTATGATACTCTTTCCTATTGTATGTTGTATTCTGCGCTAATAAATCATTGCCAGCAGAGTATTTAATCAGTATTAGATTGGGTGTGTACTTGACAATTTCAGTACATGGCCAACATTGTCTGTTTAATACTACCTTTTAACAACTCTACATTTCCATCCTTTGCAATATTTCATAAACTGTGGATCTGCAGTGACTAAGAATAAAGTAGGAACTTAAATCAACTCAAAGTCTATTAACCCTTAGTGATGCATATGATTATCCTGGAGAATTGCTGAAGAACTGTCTGTAAATTATAACTACATGCTTCAGTCACATTTTTCCATGTGTACAAAGTGTGATTTCTTGCTTGGATAGACACATACCACTATGGGTGATATGTATAAATATGTCTACACCTTATTCATTTATTCAGATTTTGTCTTATGTATAAAGTGGTCTTAGTTTTGTACATGCTTATGGACAGACATTGGGTATGATGCAATTGTGTTATGTGACAGAGATGCTTATATATAACGTCCTATGTGTTCACACCTATAAGGCTGAAAACTCTTGTAACACACACAGATTGAGCATAACTAACTACTGCTATGCTAGTTATTACTTCCAAAATACTGTACTGTGCTAGATGAGATTATTATTGTGTTTGGTTCTCTAATGAATCACATCACTGTCATGTGTTTGCTGCAATTATGACATATTCCTTAGGGACAGATAAATTTCCGTTTTGCACAGAAGTGAGCGCCTGGTTCTTTCCTTTATCACTTTTCAGGGCACAGTAAAGCTGTTCGTGACATCTGCTTTAACAATGCCGGAACTCAGTTTCTAAGTGCAGCTTATGACCGCTATCTCAAGCTCTGGGACTCAGAAACAGGTAATTTCAAAGTACATTGAAAGTGTGAGACAGTCATTCTCCCAGCCTCTTGATAATGACAAAATGTTGTTTCTTCTCCCTCCTCCTTCTTTTTCTCACGTGATCCTTCCATTAAATTACCACTTACATATTATCTGGCCATAGCAATACCTATTCACTTCTTCTTAAGTAACTGCTACTACAGATCTTTCTTTAAACAGTTTTGTGCCCTCCTGATAGTGTTTAGCTAACGGCAAATGATAATTAATAGGGTAGCGTTATTAAGAATCTTGCTGCATATGCTTAGTTATGACGTGGCATTTCAAACAGCTGAGGTTCCTGCAGAACATCTGCCACTCGATAGATTGGAGACAATATGTTGTGTTGAAGGAGTCTAATACAGGTTTAGGTCACAGGATTTTTAGCTAGTGGGATTTTTGCTAGTTCTGCATCTACTGTACTTTTTAAGTGCTCATAAAAGTCAGTCATTTATAGTAATTATCTTCCATAATGATAGCAAATTATCTGTGGTGTAATAAAGTCTTTATTTTTGTTCAGGACAATGCATTTCCAGGTTCACCAACCGAAAAGTACCTTACTGTGTGAAATTTAATCCAGATGACGATAAACAGAATCTGCTTGTGGCTGGAATGTCTGACAAGAAAATAGTACAGGTGAGTATCTGCCTGTTACAGGCAACTGTAGGCCTTTTATTTCTGTTTAATAATAATACACTTCTCTGTTAAATGAATACAACATTTTCTGATTATCTCAATTAAACTCTAATTTCATGATAAAAATAATACATGAATGTTAAAGTGAAATAAGGAAATTAAATAATCCTCGATTTAAGCTCCAATGGTTTATGGTTAAGATGTCAACCTCTACAGGCAGTTGTCATCCTGGTGTTTTGATATTGGAATATTTGCAAACATGCAAAGGGATCAGAACACGACTGTTGATTTTTAGGTTTGTGTAATCTGTACCAGCTTTTCTGATATATCCATTTTTTTTTTTTTTTTTGTAAGTTGGTCTAAAATGCCTAACAAGTTCAGTAGAGACTTTTGTGTTAGGAACCCCTTTAAATTATAGCGGTCAATAAATGTACCAATGATCAAAACAGTGTTCACAACAGGAACGTATAAACATGATGTGAGCTGATAATATCTGTCTCATAAATTATAAAATAGCTTAAATGTTTCTCTGCTGCTTCATAATAATATTACATTTTCCCTGCTGATGAACAAGCACAAGTTATCAAACTTGGATAATATGAATAGATACCCATGATGGAGCCAAGCTAAATCAATTGTATACAGTGCTGACTCTTCTATTAAAACAACATATAATATATTTCCTCAGTGGGATGTACGAAGTGGAGAGATAGTCCAGGAATATGACAGACATCTAGGAGCCGTCAACAGTATAACCTTTGTGGATGAGAACAGGCGTTTTGTGAGCACGTCTGATGACAAGAGCTTAAGAGTCTGGGAGTGGTAAGTTCTGTACAGCGTCATTTATGGGAAGAAATAATTTTATATATCCGTGTTTAATCTGTATTTTGAGTGACAGTTCTCCAGCATAATGCATTGCGATGAGAACAGGTTTATTTTTCGTGTTTGTCCTATAGAAAAGCACCTTTCATTCCCCTTAACATATGCTCTTATCCAGCAGATGGTGTAATCACTTCATTTTGCAAACTTTATTATGCTCATTTGTTTTTGGATCCCAGTTCTGCATGTATTTGCATGCTTAATGATACTTTAGCAGTTGCAGCCAATTTTGGAAAATGTGTTTTTTATTTATTTTTAAGTATGTTAATTTTTTGTTTTCCCACCTGATGTGGTTTGCAAAGAAAAGGGGGAGCACATAACATCTCTTCCTTCCATAGTGTTAACCCCTTCGTGATGCATAGTGCTTGCAATCACAAGGTGATCGGTAGCCAGGAACTCTATGGCAGAGACCCGATTAGGGTCTTAATAGAGGCGTGCCCGGACACAGGAGTTTGGGTATAGCACGTTTAAGTAAAATGTTCGCATTTTTACCTGTCAGACTGAGGCAACTCATCTGACAGGTAGGATCCCACTGCAAGTCCCTGCAGCGGGATCCAAGCACAGCTCATCGCGGGGAGCTGCGTTGAGCTGTTTAACGCTGGACGTACTATGCTGTCCTAGCATTTTTTAGGTGCTCTAAAATCAGGAAGGCATAGTACGTCCTAGTGTCGGGAAGGGGTAATTGATTCCTTTTTAATAAGGGCCGCCATGTTCTTAGTTCTCGAAAAACTAATTATTAAATGTTTATGTAGGCAGTACAATATCCCCTTTTATCCTTTCTTGTATTAAAAATTAAATATTTGACTGACATTTTCATCTGAGCTGTGCTTGTATGAAAAATATCTCGCTCTGTTGAGTTGTTGTCAATTTAATAGATTTAACGTCTGTTATTTTCATTTTAAAGGGATATTCCAGTGGATTTCAAGTACATCGCAGAACCAAGCATGCACTCCATGCCTGCTGTAACCTTATCACCTAATGGTGAGTCAAATCAAAGAAACTACACATTGCTGTCTCGGTACTTAAAATGTATTATTTTTGGAGGGGATGGTTAGTTTCAGAAGTGCAAGAAAAAAAACAGCGCCTGATTCTTTATACATGGGATGGGCTGGCGTAACTTGAAAGATGCGGAACTAGCGAAGGTGGGGCTGACTCCCAACATCTGTCGGGAAACTACATTAAACATAAGTGCACTTGCAGATAGTGCCTGTATTTGGTGGCATTCAAAAGATCTATCCATGACAGCCACAGCCCGCGGGAGAGGATAAAGTGGCATATACATAAAAAAAAAAGTAAATGCCAGTTTATCCTCATACCATTTCTACTCATTTTTTTTCCACTATTTTAAAAGCACAATTGGAAGGAAAAAAACAAGTTTAGTGGCTCTTTAACCCTTTCGTGACGTTAGGACGTACTATGCCGTCCTGACTTTAAGTGCCTTAACGTCGTTAGGACGGCATAGTACGCGGCTCCTCGCGATGAGCTGTTTTCGGATCCCGCTGCAGGCACTTACAGCGGGATCCCACCTGTCAGATGAGGCCACTTGTAGTGGCCTCAGTCTGACAGGGAAAATGTAGCTGGTGCTCAAAGCGAGCACCGGCTACATTTTGCTAAATCGCGATGTGCCCGAACCTCCGGGTTCAGGCACCATGCGTCACGAAGGGGTTAAAGTACATGCCATTTTACGCTTATTACAATATAAAATAGATCTTGTATATGAAGACAGAGGGCTAGATAGTGATACCAAACTTTAGCCATTTCTTTGCAATTGCTTTTTTTTTCTTAGAGAGAGTAATTCTCGAGCTTAGTCTATGTAAATGAATGCATAAATTGAGAAAAATACGTTAGTGAGCTTCATGTGTCATTCAGGAAATGTAATCTCCTCCCAGGCTTTTCTTCATAAAGTCAGGAGGCTTCTGCAGATAAATAAAATTATTTTCATAGGTTATGGTTCTTGTCTTATTCCTTGAGTACTACAATCCAGAGTACTGTGTTTTCTGGCGTATAAGACTACTTTTTAACCCAGGAAAATCTTCCCAAAAGTCGGGGGTCGTCTTATACGCCGGATGTAATCTTTTTACTTACCTCGTTGCTGTTCTGCAGGTGCGCGCGGCTGTGAGGGAAGCGTTGTGTGCTCCCCTCCAGCCGCGCAACTTCAATAAAGTTTGTTTAAACTTTTTTTTAAAACAAACTTTATTGAAGCCGCACGGCTGGAGGGGAGCGCACAACGCTTCCCTCACAGCCGCGCGCACCTGCAGAGCAGCAACAAGGTAAGTACTGGGAAGGGGGTAGGAGAGGGGCAAAATCCTGGCATATTGAGGGGAAAATCCTGGCATATTGGAGGGGCAATATATTGGCATATTAAATGGCACAATAAAGGCATATTGAGTGGCAAAATAGTGTGTCTCAGGTTATGTGTCTATTGGTGTCACTGCGTGTGTGTAAGTGTGTCACTTTCTGTGTAAGGTTGTGTGTGTAAGTGTGTCACTGTGTTAGTGTAAGGGTGTGTGTGTAAATGTCACTGCAGGAGAAAATGCTCGTTGGAAGAGGGGTAGTCTTATACGGCGAGTATATGCCAAACTCTAAATTTTAACTGGAAAAGTTGGGGTCGTCTTATATGCCCAGTCGTCTTATACTCCGGAAAATACGGTATTTTATCTTCGTTTTAGACATTTTTTTTTTTTGTTTGTTTTTTACCAACCTGTAGTTTTGTAAGTTATTTTACACATAATGAATATT
Organism: Pelodytes ibericus; assembly: GCA_036172795.1. Taxonomy (NCBI): domain Eukaryota; kingdom Metazoa; phylum Chordata; class Amphibia; order Anura; family Pelodytidae; genus Pelodytes; species Pelodytes ibericus. The sequence goes on along the minus strand of CM069861.1, from coordinate 101,841,961 downwards.
TGCTGCAATTTTTAATACTTCAGTATGCCTTTGTTAGTTTGTTTATAAAGAACTGCTTGGGAATTTCAGATTAGAGTTGCTTGTTCGCATGTTGATATTCTCTAATTTAGTCTTTTTTTATTTATGTCTCAACTGTGCAAAAACTCCAAGGACAATTGTTATTTCACAGATATTTTCAATTAATTAGCAGCTAAAAATTTGTTGTCAGGCAGACTAGATATATTTTTTTAAAGTCATGCCATTTTCAGCCAATAGATGTGAATGGTTAGTCAAACTTGGCAAGATTGGCTGTTCAAATTTGTATCGTGTCATAGGATCTATTTTGATGTGTATTATTAATATATAGTCCATGGCGTAGGTCTGCAATCACTCGATTAGTTTACTTCTAATCTTAAGATAGCTGCTGTAGGCAGGTCTTGACAAATCCCATGGCTCGTAAAAATTCTCACTGCTGTCTACTAACTTTGACCATTTTAAATAGGAGTCTATAAATGTACCATTACCATACAAATTACTATACGGTCTCTTGGATTTGTTTGTTTGGCTCCTAAACTCTCTGAATATTTGTCAAGCCCTGGCTATAGCATGATCATTGTGTTTTAGCTGAAGTGCAGTATAAAAGAAGTGTATTTCTGTTGTATCAAATCCCTTACGGTTTCTTGTATTTGCAGGTAAATGGCTGGCATGTCAGTCTATGGACAATCAAATATTAATTTTCGGTGCCCAGAACAGATTCAGATTAAATAAGAAGAAAATTTTCAAGGGTCACATGGTGGCAGGGTATGCCTGTCAGGTGGATTTTTCACCAGATATGAGGTAAATACATACATGATAATGGCTATTCCTTTGTTTAAACATTTTCGAGCTGTTGCCAGGTATGTGAGCTTTCAGTGACAAAGGTCTGTTTTTAGTTCATGGTTACAATTGAAACTTAAGTACAACAGATGCAGTCAGGTTTCTGACCAGAGGATAGTTTGGCTATTGGTTTTAGGTGATGTCATTTCCTCTGTTGAAAAAGGTGGCCTGTTGTTCAAAGTCATATGGAGAATAGTTTGAAGATTACAAGGCGAGGTGTCTTTTCCTTAAAAAAAAAACAAAAAAAAACCTTGCCTTTAATTCAGACACACACTGGAAATAGTCTCCAATTCTCCTTGTAATGCCTGCATTTTGCAGTTTGTAGTTTCAGTCCACGTCTCAATGAATAAACACATAGTCTTCTACTGTTATGCTCTGTTCTCCATAAACAGCAAAATAACATAGATTTTTGTTCTTTTCAGTTATGTAGTCTCTGGTGATGCTGATGGAAAGCTAAATATTTGGGACTGGAAAACCACAAAGCTGTACAGTAGACTGAAGGCTCACGATAAAGTTTGCATAGGTGCAGTTTGGCACCCACATGAAACATCCAAGGTTATCACATGTGGATGGGACGGCCTTATCAAACTATGGGACTAAAAACATCAATCCAAGTGCATAACGAATGGAAGGTATTCTTCTCTGACCCGTCCTATAGTTGTAGACTGGTCATATGATGCAGTCAGTATGATGTATTTCTTTCATTGCCATGTTCTGGCCAGGCTCCCAATCCAAAAGCACAGTTGCTGTCCCACACATCTTGCAAGTATGCAAGAGAGGCCCAGTGCTCCAGTATCTTCATCTTTCTGGACTTAAATCAGCCACATTGTTCCTGACCAAACAAACTGCTCTCCATGTCTGTTTATATTAGTTATTATACAATGTTTTACCGAATACATATGTGGTTATATATATATATTTTTTTTATTTTTATCTTGGAAGATTTTGTGAATAAAAGCTGTAAGATATTCGTGTGCGGATTGAAGGGGGGAAGGTTTGCTATAACTTCTATCTACCTATATATTTGCACCAGTAATTTTGTTAAGATGGCAAGGTGCATTTATTGGAGATGTTTGTTTTATCCTTCAGTTCTTTACATAAATCTGAGTGAAAATATGTAAATAGCTCCAGCCAGACTGGTGGATTACATCAGCGGCATAAGAGAGTGCCATGTACAGAAACATTGTTCTTTTTGTAAGTCAGAATAAACTTTTAATTTGTATTTTAGTATTAAGTTTTTAGAGCGATTTCCGTTTTGCAATGTATTGATCTATTAAGATTTTTGTGGGTTTTTCTTACATTCCCTGTGCCCTCATCATATAATGCAGAATGTTTTCCCATTTTAAAGCACTGTAAAAATGTTTTGAATGGATTGTGAGCATGAAATTAAGATTCTGAGAACTGCTAGCTAGTCCAGGTCTTCTTTTTATTGCATCGTACAGGCACTCATTAAAAATAATGTATTGGAAGCTTAGTAGAGTTCTGTGCTATCACCATAGTGAATGTAGTAGACCAGTCCTCAAGGCACACTCAACAGTCCAAGATTTAGGGATTACCCAGTTGTGTCTAAGATGTTTAAAAGGAAAAAAAACTGGATAATCCCTAAATCCTGGACTGTTGGGTGTGCCTTAATGACTGGTTTGGAAAGCACTCCAGTAGAGGTACATTCTTCAGGACACTGAATGTCTGAGCTCATTAGAGATTGGTAGACTGTTTAAAACAAAATATTGTTATATTTATAAACAGCACACCTGGGATATTTCAGCAAGGGAAATTAATCCAGGAGTACGTTGCAAATTCTTGTGAAGATTTTATTGTAAATCACTGAGGTAGTGGGTATTTTTTTTATTTTTTTTTGAAAAAAAATATTCTTATGAATATGCCACTCCCTGCTACTAGACCTCATTACAGGGTTTACAGCCCGGTGGGACAGAGAAGCTTACCTTCTAGTCTCGTTGAGCACACCTGGTGCTTGACAGTATAGCGGTTTGAACGGACAGAGCAGGAAGTCTGTGCAGCCGGTGCACACACTCTCCTCCCTCACGAACCTCTGGATTTATGAGAATAACAACATCCCAGCGGCGAGGGCACCATGCAGGGCTCACATTACCTGGGCGCCAGGTCTGATTTTCTGGTCAACCTGGTGCCCAGGGTTTGTAGGGCAATGGTTTATAAGGATTGTTTATTTTTAGTTAAAGCAGCTTATGATTGTGAAATGCTTCAATCGATTTCACTAGTTCTGGATGTTCACTTGTCACTATGTAGATTTAAAATAGTCTACACAAGAATTTGCAAAGTACTCCTGGAGTCTCCTATGGCTCACCTGGCAATCTTTAGTTAGTGCAGGACTAAAGATGAAAATATGCAGTTTTTAGTCCTGCTAATGGAGGTTGGACAGTGGCCTTTATATATTTTATGTTCTACCTTATTATTCCCCACTATCTGGCCCATTTACTTACCGCAATCTGAGGAGTACGTTTGGGGCAATGTACATATCCCAGTGTATGAGTCGGACTGATGTACATATCCCAGTGGAGACGCAGTGGCACAGACAGAACATGGAGTGACTACTTCATGGTGAGAGAATTGAGGATATTGGGAACACATGCATGGGAGAAGAGGCATGAACAAAGGCCTGTCCTGGATCTTATTGCCCTGCGTAATCCTTTTGCTTTTCAATGGGAAAATGTCAACCTTGCCAGCAAATAACTTCAAGATGAGGCTCAATACAGATTCACAACACACACTGTGCACAGCACTACATCTCACCACTCAAACCTTAATACAGCCTTTCTTCTGTGCCTTAGGCATTCTGTGAGATTATCAGACCACCTATAGCCCACCATGTTAAAGTGCAAATCACATCTGAGAGCATGTGTTATTTCATGGCTGACTTTATCTTGATCTTATTTTTGCTTCTGCTTAAAAAAATGATTTTTGTAAAGAAATTCTTCTAAACTCAATGAGTCTTCTGTAATTTTCATACAGGCAAATAAATGGCATTTATTCACAGATGACAGACTTTAAATAAATACATCAATATAAAACATTGTCATACCCAAACACAATCCAGTTGTGTTTTATATGAACCAAATGAATCTGTTAATATCGTTACTGTTCCATCAACATGAATGGCTGAATGTCTAGACTAAACTCTTGTTACATGCTAGTACATTCCATCCTACCCATAATATATACTTCTGAGCCTTATTTAAAGAAAATTAAAGGATGCCGGGTGTTATGCAAATTTTAAATATACAAAAATGTTAGGCCGTCAACATCCTAAAAAAATATAATAGCCTGTTTTTATATAAGTGATTAACATACCAATTATTAAACTGGTTAGCAGCTTCCAAGATAACAATTAGACATTTGGACTAGACTTGGGCATTCCTATTTGGACAAAAAAAGTTGTCCGAGTTCCGAATATGAATGAATGAAAAGGTCATTAGTTCATTCAGATGCCGTTTGCATCACATATAACACTCACTAATACACCTAGCCCCTTAATAGACTTGGCCATTCTTTTTTGAATGAAATTCTGCTCTTTCATCTGAATTTTCTAACCTTGTTTGAACTTCGTGCAATTCCACTAATCTGAATGGAATTCCCGAAACAAAAATGTCAAAATTTCATCCAAAACTGAATGTTAATGGATGCATTCAGATGAAGGGAACATTTTGATCTAGTGATCTACTTCCTGTTGGCTGTTTTCTTCAGTGTAAAATAAAAGAATTAATGTGTGTTCCCACAATAGCTATGCAATCATCAGAGCAGGTAAGTGCAAAATTATTACATATATTAAATTGGTGCAGCAGATTTAAACAGATAACAGACATAAGTTTCCCATACATTGCTAATTAATTCTAAGTTTTATTGTGTCGAGGGTGTTCCAAATGCCTGGTTTAGTCACTCTAGTTGAAAGCCATCTGTTGGTTGTGGATAAGGTAAGTGAACGATTGCAGTGATGTCTAGATAAGTACTGTTAGTTTCCACCGGATCCTTTTTGTACATTCATTTGCCGTGTTAAGCAACCAAATATTGCATATATTTGCAACCGTTGTTTTGCTCTCTTAAGGACTTATTGCAAGGCAAGTTGTTTGAAAGAAGTGGACTACTTTAGCTGTCATGTCCAGCGGGTATTTACCCAGCTAAGTATGTAGCAGCTGCTTGCATTAAACCTTTCCTTCTTCAGAAACATTTGTGGTTTAGCCAAGTCCTTGTAAGTGTAGAAAAGTTTAAAGTTATTGTGCTCTAGTTCTTTGAACAGGCTGTACCAGTATCTGACCACACTGCTGTCATTCCCGCTGACCTCAAACCCTGGCCAATGGAGATGAATCTCCAGGACTAGTTGTCCTATTTGTTCCACAATGCCTTCTAAAATCAGGTTTTCCAAGATCTTCCACTCTGCACTCTCCATGTCTGCTTTCAAAATATCAATCTGTAAATAAACGGAAGGAATTATGCAACATGAACAATACATGACTTCTATATTTCAGCTACATTTTATAAACCATCTTTTCCCTTTATGCAAAATGGCCAAGATGCTCGTCCATAAGACTCCTATGCGGTTCTCACCACCTTACATATTTGTAGTCTGAATCTACAGAATGACATTCACAGAAAGGTTCTATACATTTTTAGCGGCATTGCATGAAAATAAGTTAATAATTGCCTATACTGTGACTGTAGAGGGAACTAAATGTTGAAAAAAATTGTACAATGTGTTAGCAAAATTGCATGCTAATCATAATATGAAAGACAAATGGGTTGAAATGTCTGTGGTGTCTCCAGTTTCATCTGTGACTTGATATTCAAATAATACAATTTCCCACTGAAAATAAGTTCATTTGCTTATTAAGCACAGGTGATGTCTCCTGCTTATCACAAGACAACACAGACACATTTAACACCTATATTTCTCTTCTTAGCAGAATTGCAAGCTAATGAATAAAATAATGTATTGATCATTGTTTTACTCTCTACATTCACACGATAAGCAATGTATAGGTGGAAAGTCACATTTAAAATTTCTGGGGCATCTACATTTTATGGCTTCACCTGTGAGAATGATGTATGCAAATGACATATATCCCACTGAGAAGTAGTTAATTTGCATATCAAGCCAAGGATGATGTCATAAACAGACTCCATGGATGCATTTAAAAACACGTTTTTCTTGCAATTCTGCTAACAATGTATATAGCTTATTTTTCATTTTCTACAATTACAGTATAAAAATAAACCATGTTTAGGCAACACAATCCTTTAAATATTCAACTTGTCTCAAGAGGCTTTAGGATTGTGGTAATCGTATCAAATATAAAAGGTGCTGAGGATCCCTATCTCCCACATGCTTGATAAGGTAAGGGCCTAGCTCAGGGCCGTCTTTAATAGTGATTGGACCCTGGGCAAGCATTTGCTTGGGCCCCCTGGACCCTGCCCCCTCCCCTGCATGCAATCCCGCCATCCATCGCAATGTTAACCCCCCCCCACACACACACACACATATGCCATAATTGTTGTGCCAGTTAGATGCCAGTAATATTGTAACTTTCGGATGCCAGTAATATTGTGCCAGTCAGAGCCCAGTAATATTGTGCCAGTCAGATGCCTGCAATATTGTGCCAGTCAGATGCCTGCAATATTGTGCCAGTCAGATGCCTGCAATATTGTGCCAGTCAGAGCCCAGTAATAATGTGCCAGTCAGATACCAGTAATATTGTGCCAGTCAGATACCAATAATATTGTGCCAGTCAGATACCAGGAATATTGTGCCTGTCAGAGCCCAGGAATATGGTGCCTGTCAGATGCCTGTAATAGTGTGCAGTCAGAGGCCAGGAATATTGTGCTAGTCAGATGCCTGTAATATTGTGCCAGTCAGATGCCTGTAATATTATGCCAGTCAGATGCTTGTAATAGTGTGCCAGTCAGAGCCCAGGAATATTGTGCCTGTCAGAGCCCAGGAATATGGTGCCTGTCAGATGCCTGTAATATTATGCCAGTCAGATGCCTGTAATAGTGTGCAGTCAGAGGCCAGTAATATTGTGCCAGCCAGATGCCCAGTAATATAGTGCCAATCAGATACCCAGTAATATAGTGCCAATCAGATGCCCAGTAATATAGTGCCAGTCAGATGCCCAGTAATATAGTGCCAATCAGATGCCAAGTAATATAGTGCCAATCAGATGCCCAGTAATATAGTGCCAGTCAGATACCCAGTAATATAGTGCCAATCAGATACCCAGTAATATAGTGCCAATCAGATGCTCAGTAATATAGTGCCAATCAGATGCCCAGTAATATAGTGCCAATCAGATACCCAGTAATATAGTGTCAGTCAGATGCCCAGTAATATAGTGCCAGTCAGATACCCAGTAATATAGTGCCAATCATATGCTCAGTAATATAGTGCCAATCAGATGCCCAGTAATATAGTGCCAATCAGATGCCCAGTAATATAGTGCCAATCAGATGCCCAGTAATATAGTGCCAGTCAGATGCCCAGTAATATAGTGCCAATCAGATGCCCAGTAATATTGTGCCAATCAGATACCCAGTAATATAGTGCCAGTCAGATACCAGGAATATTTCTCCCCCCCCCCCCCCCCCCGTACTTACATGAAGCTGCTCCGTGTCCCCCGCCGGATGTCTCCTCCGTGCAGTCTTCCCTCTTGCCGGAAAAAAGCGTTCACAAGCGCAATGCGCTGTGAACGCGGCAGCAGGGGCTGGGGGCCCACGGGACAGCTGCCTTGGGGCCCCCCAGGAGTAAATGGGCCCAGGGCAGCTGCCCCGTTTGCCCCGCGTTAAAGACGGCCCTGGCCTAGCTACTTTATTTCTGCCCACTCCAAACAAAAAGTAATGTGCTCTACCTAGCACGCCGATCAGGTGGATTTCCAATATGTATAAACAGATTTGTTTAAAACTTTAAAAGAACCAACTGCATCTTGAAAAGGACATTCATGCATATTAGAGTTCAGTAATTATAAAAATGTACGTATGCAGAGGAAATCACAGCTAAAAAAAATTTCCTACAATAAATACAGTCTTGTGTTGCATAAAATGTATGAGGCAGGGCATAAGCAATAAATGACCCAAATAATGTGCAGGGGGCATTTATCGGGTAGTTTGTCTTCTATGTTCATTGCAGCTTGTTCACCAATTACCCAGCATAACTGACATTTGTCTCCTTTTCAGTGTTTCTTGCAAGAAAATACAGCAAGTATCATTTAAAATCATAAATGGTACAATAAATAGATTCGGAGTAATCCGGAATCCTGATCGTGCTGGAATAGTAATTTTAGTACTGCACTAAAGGATTCTTTTTCTGTACAGTTATTTGGATTTAATGTGCACATTGTGTGGTGCGATTCTTTCATTCTCAACACCATGCCGTCCAAAATGTAACTGAAAAGTAAAGATTAATCTGACTCGCATTAATTTCTTGGATGTGTTACAAAACATATGGTAATTATTATTATTCACATCCTCTTCATTTGGAGCGAGGTTGATTTTAGCTGACTCAAGTCAAATCCCATTATCTGCTCAGCTTTTGGGAAATGTTATTGCAATACGATTGAACAGCAACTGTACTATTTACTTAGTGCTACACAATCAAATCTTTACATCCGGGAGCTGCACTATCTACAAAGAGTGTTACTTCTGCTAACACAGGCAAGGGTCGTGAATTATGGAGAACTGACAAACAACATTGTAAAAACACTAAACAACCCAGCTGGTGAAAAAAAACTTTAATTCACCATAATTTTTTTGGGGGGGGGGAACCCAAATGGGCTAGTTTCTGAAAGTGAACTGCAAATGTCTGGCATTAATAGACCGCATGGAAAGATTTTGAAATGTTGCAGTTTACTTTTAAAGCCTGGCCCCAAAATTCATAAATCTACATCCTTAAAAACATTTGGCAAGCCACAAGATACAGATAAATTACTTTTTTGATGCCACGTTGCACCTTGCATGCTCAGTGCTCTGTCACAGACATTAGAACTGCTGCAATTGGGCTATCAGGGTGCACCCTTTGGATGCAATGTGCAGCAGATGCAATCTGGCGCTGTTGGACGTGCTGTGGGTACAATATGGTGCAGTGATGGGGATTCTGGTAAAGTGTGTGCAATCTGGTGTTGTGAGAAGTGTTGTAAAAAACCAGAAGGCTGCCCTCAGTTGTGATTAGTGCTGTGGTGGGCATTCTGGTGAGTGGGAAGTGATGGGGGTGCAAGCTTGTGCTGTAAGAAGTGCTGTGGGTGCACATTGGTGCTGTAGAGGTAGCCTGTCCATACTATATAAGGATCATATTACATTTCCTATGTTTAAAAGTCTGCAGCTGTGTCTTATAAAGGGAAACATTGTTTTATAAACTTTTTTTTAATGTTTACAGAAATACTAATGGAGTCAAAATAGATGCTAATATAATCAATCAAAGATCGGAACAAAAACCTTTAGCTGCATCTGGTATTGCTGTATAAAGCAAGATATGGGAGATTTAACCGACATCTGGTTTAATTTAAAAAAACATGCTATCTAAAAACAACATTTATTAAAATAGCACAACAAAAATAAAATCGCAATCTATAGGGTATACTCAGTAAAGAGAACTGCAGGGAATTGAGAAAGGAATTTCAAGCTTAAAGGACAACTGTAGACCTGGAAAAAATGTTTCGGTAAATATGTTTAGCACTGTTAACAAAAGTGCTGAAAATGCTTAATGAAAGGATAGCGTTAATACCTTTTTTTTTCCCCCACTGCCCCCCTGGAGGATGCTGGACGCATCCATAGTGCAGGAAATATTAGCATCCAACCGAAAATGTCAATCTCTTTTTACAGTGTTTCGCGCATGCGTGACAGCCAATACCAGTATCCAAAAAGTCGGCCGCAGCCAGTTTCCAAAATGGCGTTGTGTATGCGCAAAACGCTATTAGCAAGCGGGGACACACATCCAGTATCCTCTATCGGCAGAGGACCTGAGACCTGAAGTGAAACCCTTTTTTATTTTTTTAAGACCCCAGTCGTCCTTTAAGGCCAAAATAGCTGAGTTGCAGAAATTCTACCATTAAGCTGCACTGGAGAATTTTTTACAACTCTTCTTTGGGGCAGGGGCATTACTGTGACCAGACCCACTCTAGGGAGCCCAGGTGACCCCTGTGAACACTTGTATGTTCACCACTTTCAAAGCTGGTGTTACCGATTGGATGGTCTCTCAAACACTATACCAATCCATTTAAGGGCAAATATGGCACTTACAAACAGCTTGGAGGAAAAGCACGGTTGGACATGTTGATTGGTGAAGTCAGGGTGGTCCCAGGGCACTTTTCGCATTGGGACCCTCTGCTTGCTAGTTATGCTTCGGTGACCCAAAAGTTGGACAATTGGGGGGAATGTCTGTCCGTGAAAATGGTTGTGTCCTTCACCAACTCTCCATACAACTCTGCCTATATTGAGGGTAGTCCGACCTCTATCTGAGTTGGCTCCACCTCCACTGAATACAATCCCTTTTTTTTTTTTTTTTTTTGCCTGAGGCTGAAAGTAAATATCACCAGGTTGCCCAGTGTGGATATAAATAACAGCCTGGATTTTTGATACATAAGAGTACCAAGCTTGCTACCTTCCACATAACCTTTGTATTCAACAATCTATAAAAACTTACTCCCTAGAGTGGTTATTAAAATTTAGACCAGCCTGGAGTCTTTAGATTTCCCCAAGGCGTCCCTGAAGCATGCCCTTTTTAGAAGTGTACCTGGATAAAAAGTTAATGCGGACAAGCAACATGGGAGGATGGTTAATGGTTAGTAGTAAGACATTCTACACAAATCATTTTAAATTGCAACTGAACAGAATAAATTAACGTGAAAGAGTGAGAGCATACAGTGAAGAAATAGATACAAACTTCCAGTCAAGATGCTGCCTCCCAAAATCAGGACACAAACAGGGGATGGCGCAAAAAAAAACCAAAAAAAACTAATAGCTTACACCTGAATAAAATATATGTAAAACACAAACATAGTGTAATGCTGTATAAAATTGATAATCAAAGTGTCTGATAATGGATACATTTCCAAACATCAATTAGAAAATGCCTTAAGAATAAAAAGACTCAGAGATGGTGTATTCTTCACAATAAGTAATTGTATTTTTATAGTTATTAAAAATATTTAATGAGATTCCAGCTTCCAATCGCCATCAAAAGATCTCCCCTCACCAGCCTCTCTGTGCGCAAGCAGGCAGCATGGTGTCCATGTGCTGCTCAGACATTCTCCCATGTTGCCTGTCGCAATCCCCCCCCCCCCCCCCCCCCCCACCACACAGTGCTCTGAGGTTAGAGTGCTAGGAGTCACGTGACCTGCTAACACTCAGACTTCAAACTACACAGAGACCGCAAGAGGCAGCATGGTAGGATGTCTGTGCACCTGGGAAGAACACAGACACTATGCTACCTAACACCAGAGGTTGTGGGTGGTGGCTGTGGTAAGTCCTGGGTGAGCAATGTGGTGATGGGACATGTCCTAGGGTAAGTCCAGGGAGAACATTATGGTGAAGGGGAAATTCCTGGGTGTGCAATGGGATGAGGGGAATGTTGTGGGGAGCTGGGGTAAGCCCTGAGTGTGCATTGTGGGTGATGGGAAAGGTCCAGGGTGTGAATTGTGGGCACTAGGGCATGTCCTGGGAATGCAATGTGGGTGATAGAGCATGTCCTAGGAGTGCAATGTGGGTGATGGAGCATGTCCTAATGATCAGTGGTGTATCTTGATTTTGTGCTGCCCTAGGCAGACAAAATCCGGGCACCCCCCTACCCAAGCTGCACACCCACGTTACACACCTAAGACATGCCCCATCATTCAGACTCACATCAAGCTCACACTCCCATCACACTCAGTCACACACTCCTACTCCCATCACACTCAGTCACACACTCCTACTCCCATCACGCACACTCTGACTTCCATCACACTCAGTCACACACAGTCTCCCATCACACACACTCTGACTCCCATCACACTCAGTCACACACACTGTCTCCCATCACACACACTCTGACTCCCATCACACTCAGTCACACACACTGTCTCCTATCACACACACTCTGACTCCCATCACACACACTCTGACTCCCATCACACACACTCTGACTCCCATCACACACACTCTGACTCCCATCACACACACTCTGACTCCCATCACACTCAGTCTCACACACACACACACAGTCTCCCATCAGCACTTACCTTTCCCTGGCAGGCAGGCAGCATGGTCCCTCCATGCTGCCTGTTCGGCTTCCCGGCGATTGTTGCCACAGGTCACGTGACCGGGCGCGCGTATGACGTCAGCGCGCCCGTCACGTGACTGTCGGCACTTCCGTGTCGGCACACTGCACGGGGAGCCGAACAGGCAGCACGGAGGTTTCTCTGTGCTGCCTGTTCGGCTCCCCGTGCAGCCTGGCAGGCAGAGCGTTGGTGAGGGGGGATCTTCCGATCCCCTCTCACCTCTGTCTCTGCCTGCAAGCGCGGTGGGGTTTTTTTTTTTTCTAGTGCTGGGGGGCGCTGCCGCCCCCCAAAATTTGCCGCCATAGGCATCCGCCTAGGATGCCTCGCGGTAAATACAGCACTGCTAATGATGCAAAGTTGGTGCTGGCTGTGAAGCATGTCCTGGGTGTGCAAGGTGGTGCTATGGCAAGGGATGTGGGGGAAATAACAGAAGGAGAAATGGAGTGGGGGAGATGGCTGCCCTAACCGTGAGTAATTTGACTCCATCGCCAACAAATATTGCACCAGCTCGTGCGTGAAGCGCCAGACTGTATAGACAACTATACCACCATCCGACCACCACCGAACTGAACACAACATGAAAGTTCCCAGACCAACATATAGCGTATGATAAAGTCATCCTCAGAGTGATCATCTTTGTATTGCATGCATAGACAATTTCATTATATCTGGGCTCAATAAAATATGGATTTTCGGAAAAAAGGATGTTTTTTTTTTACCCTTCAGTTGTCCTTTAAAATTAAAATGCATGAGTAGTCTGCACACAAGGAGGTTTTGTTTATAGTTATTCTGGGACAAGTTACCCAAATGAGTAATAAAATCAAGCATTCCACCTGTTTCCACGAGGAAGGCCACACTTCATCATGGAAAGATTAATATATATTTTCTGGATACTAATGCATTCTCCTGATAACTTCCCCGTTTACTATACCTTTGCGAGATGCTACCAGTACATCTTCTGTTATCTCATGCACTACATTTCGGAGATTGCAGACAACTTGTGCCTTGTCAGCTGAAACTTTCCACTGTGCGCGCCACATCTTTTCACATAAAATCTATTTATATCCCTATATAAACGTTCTACACGCAGAGGGCGAAGCAGTACATTATGGCAGAGAATATTTCTTCAAGGCACATATCACAAACTGAGTGACCTTTAACAACGTTATGGGTTAGAATCACGTTTGCATTTCTTGACTGAAGGGACTGTATCACCTAAACATAATTTTTACTGTGAATGTAGAGTATAAAAAATGATTGAAATGTATTGTGTTTGCAAAATTGCAAACGGAATGCTTAAATTCATTTAAAAATGCGTTTTACATGTGTCAGTCGAGTCTCCTGTTTATGTCATCACCTGTGGAGTGGTATGCAAATGACACATTTCCCATTGGAAAGCAGTTCATTTGCATACCGTGCCATAGGTGATGTTATAAGCCGGATGCTTAATTTTCTACTTGCCGTTTTGCTAATACAATGTGTAGATAATTTTGAATAATTTCTTTTCCTCTATATGCACAGTAAAAACAATGTTCAGGTGATACAGTCCCTTTAAAGGAGACTCTTTGCTGTGATGTTTTATAATATGAACATTAGTTTGTTTCTAGTGTAATACAATAGTTTTAACTTGTGGTCTGCTATGCTAATTCATCAAGACACAGAATCGTGGCCATGTTCTGTTAGTCACATAACAGCAGCAGGCCTTTAAATAAAGCAAGTAAATCATACACATATTTGTCAACCTGTAAACATTTAACTATGCATTATGCAGGGCCAACTGAGTCCTTTCAACTAACAAAGTGTGTCCCTACACTCATATTCATGTTAAATTGGTGAGATGAAATGTGCATTTCCGCCCTCAACTCACCTACATCTCACATTTAGTGACTAGCTCTCCATTTTTATTGAATCCCTAACCATGTGACTGATTAGTGTCAAGACCCTCATTTATTGGTTTGTTTTGGTAAACAGATTGCCATGCCTAAATTATAATTAGCAAGAATAATAATTTAATAGATGAAAAGATTGGGGGGGGGGGGGGGGGGATATTTACTAAAAATATATATCTTCTATATTTCTTCAACATGTATAGATGTAAGCTATGCATCATGCAGGGCTAGGGTTGCCACCTTTTCCTCAAAAAAATACCGTCCTTGGTAATGTGTACATAGATTTAACATTGGCCTGATGGCAATTTTTTACCAGCCGGTCAGTAAAATATCGGCCAGGTGGCAACGGTATGCATGGCCAATGGTGCTCGTCTAGCAGCTATGTATAATGCAGAGTTGTCAGTAAGAGGAAATTATCTCACCTGCACCTCACTTTTAGTGCGTAACGCCTATCATCCAAAATGGGGAATTGTTCACATTTGTTCAGTCAAATTATAAATACTACTAAACCTCTTACCTTCCAATGGCCAAACTCGTTAATTATGGTGCCCAGTTTCTTAGTATTACTGTGAAGTTTGTGTGTGGCAATAGCAGGGTTGGGATCTCTCCAATCAACAGACAGACGATGATGCCAAAGCCGCTCCCCTTCATGAATATGGGCAGATCTAATACTTGGATCAAACCTATGAACTTCACATCCTCTCTGGGCCATGTTAGCTTCAAATACGTTGTCATCTTCCCCTAACCTACAAGGACATAAATACAGTATGTGAATACAGGTAAACAAGATGTATATATTAATCAGATGCATTAATTTCAATAGGTGTAAAGTGAAAGATTGGATTTTTTTTATTCATTTCATTTCTTTCAGTAATTGGAGTTTTATTACTCTGCTGTATGCATACTTTCCAACATGCTTCACCAGCAAAGGGTAACGCTCAATGACAGCTACCTCTGACACTTGCCCACCCCCAAAGTGGCAACACTACTGCACAAGAGCAGAATTCAGCACATGCACAAGACTTATTATCCTCTTGTGTGCCAGAGTACCAGGACACCAAATGATGTCAGAACCATGGGACAGCGGGTCCAATGAGAGACTGCCCCACATCTATTGGTATGCCTAAGTATTTAGAAAGCCTATGCAGAAATGATAACACCTAGTTTGAACTATCCCTATTGCGCTGATGTCCATACTGTGTCCTATTACCCTGTAGATTAATAATGTTAAACTTAACTGCCCTATTTAACCATGCTCCAGCTAACGCACCATCAGCTCTATCAAAAACAACACCTTGGCACAAGGACAAATACATCCTATCCCAAAGAATAGCATTTCACAGAAAGTAAGCAATACATTCTTGGATTTGTAACTGCAGTTGATTACATTATAATGTGTTCTAGTTTCTAAAGTAAAGATGATATTACCATTTGTGGGGCCTCTTGGGATATGTCCTGCAAGATCTATTTGGAACTACTGTCTTAGGATAATACATCTGAATGTTCCACTAAACTGACACAGACCATGCAAAATTATAAACATTCACCCCCTCCAAAACCAGATGTCAAAAAACTGATGTTGGCAAAGTTTAATGACCTGTAACAAAAATTTACAAAAAAAAGAATACAGATATCAAACTCAAGAAGATAAAATGAAAATACAAGCAGGCCTTTTCTGCTCCGAAAAATCTGTAGAACGAAAGAACTCCTGAAATACTGCATGCCATGATTTGGCCTATACCTAAACCTAATAACGACAACAAATTTGTCACAAATTATAGACCAGTCTCTGATAAATCTGGACATACAAATATATTCAGAAATACTTGTAAATAGAATCAAAAGAGTTATGCCAGATCTGATTAATCCAGAACAAACTGGATTTATTATTGGAAAAGACAACACAAGGAGAATTTTCAATACTATCTCTGAAATACAACATAAAGAGAAGAGTTAGTCCAAAAAAGAAAAAGGAGCATGAAATAATTCTCTAAGTTTTGCAACTAACTTGTCAATTTGCCACAATTCACTAATGAATTAATTAGCTCCATAAGGATATATTAATCTCAGGCACCAAAATATGTATGCAGAAATCATACGGGACTAGACCAGAGTAAAGAAAACATTAAAATAATCAGTAAACGGTTATGCTGAAAAATAGTTTGCTGTCACAGAGCTACAAACTCACATATGTTTTCAATAATATGAAAAATGTTTATATAAACTGTGACTAGATTTGCTATGAAGAGGAGAGCCAAGTTAGAGAGCACATTCAGAGTGCATATTAAACAGAACATTCACCCCTCCAATACTAATCATTCTCAGATCTGAGAAACTTACCCTGCATTGCTATAGTAACAGGAATCAGTAGAGCACTACAGAATGACAGAGTGGGATGTTAAGTGTCTAGTGAGAGAAGTGATAGAAAGAGGATTGCTTCCATTGCACTGCAGCCGGCCACATACTCCACAGATTAGATGGACTGAAATATAGGGGAATTCTCGAAAATCTTCCATTGTTTTATTCCAGTTCAGTACTCTAGTGCTAGGTTTGAATTTTGTATCTTTTTTAAAAATTCAAAACAAAAATATTATAATTAAAAGTATACATATACAGAGATGTTTATTTCCTATATAACTGGTTTGTACTACTTTAAGTGGTGTATACTCATCCAACATGTAGTTGTATATGCAAATTTTACATACAAAAATAATCAAAATATATATTCTTCAAAAAGTATACATATACCGTTTACATTAAAACTACTGAAAAGCAGAGATAACGAGCAGAACATAGGTCACATAAATAAAATTACTTACAGCAATATAAAAGTTGATATATTACTATTACTGATTAGTGCGAAGCAGAGGCTGTCAGACAAAAATCTGACCTAATGACTGGGGCAATCATTTATTA
Organism: Pelodytes ibericus; assembly: GCA_036172795.1. Taxonomy (NCBI): domain Eukaryota; kingdom Metazoa; phylum Chordata; class Amphibia; order Anura; family Pelodytidae; genus Pelodytes; species Pelodytes ibericus. The sequence goes on along the minus strand of CM069861.1, from coordinate 101,825,028 downwards.
ACCTGATCACAACAAAGAAAATATTCTCTGAGAGAGAGCCAAGAGTGGGACAAGAATTCAGAGACAGGGCAGACAGATAACCATTAAGTCTATATAATATTTCAAAGGCAGACAGGGTGAAGGTCATTTTCTAAGTAACAACTAGGATGGGCTCAAGCTCAAACTATCAGTTGTTCCTAAATCAGTCCTCATGCCCCTCTTCTTCCCAAAAGTCCAGGATTTAGAAATTATTCAGCCATGTTTAAATAAAGAAAAAACCTGGTGAGGTTTAAAAAGAGACTAAAATCCACAAAGTTGTTTTCAACTAAATCAGTAATTCTGGAACCAGTCCTTAACCCTTTAAGGACCAGGGATTTTCCTGGGCCAAGGACCAGAGCGTTTTTCAATTTTTAATACGCGGTTTTTGAAACATAAATTTCCTCTCTCTCATTTAACGTACCCATACAAGTTATATGTTGTTTTTTAGAGGACAGTTAGAGCTTTCTTTTGATACCCTATACATAAAAATGATTTACATTTTAGTATTAAAAAAATACATATAAAAGAGGAAATTTTTGAGGAAAAAAAAAGTTTTTCCCCATTATTTTCCCAATAATAAGCTACATAACTAGTGCAACACTAACCCACTTATCCCCCCTAATTAACTAACTAATAAAAAAGAAAAATATTGGTTCCCAAACCCCCCATAACAAAAAAGACAGAAAAAAACTCTGAAGAGAATGTCAGATCAGTAAAAATCATGCAACAGGCATCCAGGGGTTACATTTTATTAAATAAATATATTAAAATTACCTTTATTTATTCAAAAAAAAAACTTTATAAATTGTAAAAATAAAAAAATCTGTTAAAAAAAAAACTAAATGAGGGCCATAAAGTGGAAGGAAACTGATCACAGTTAAAAACTTTTTTACCTATGTGTATGTAATTAATTTATTTTTACTTACAGGTCACTCTCTGTGCTTCACTATAAGAATCTATAAGAATGTGAAGCACAGGGAGTGAATTAGAGGCAAAGTCAGTGTGTGAACACACTGACTTTGCCATCTAATTTGCATGTTATCGCGGTGATGACTAAATCACCGCGATCACATGCCCGGAAACTGACCGATCGGGTCCAGGAGCTTTGCCTCGGGTGCGAAGGCTTAGTCCTGGACCCGTTGCAGACTAGCTGGCGGTGCCCGCGGAGCGCACCGCCGGCTAGACTGCATGACGAGTTAACTCGTCATAAGGTCGCTAACGCTGCGGCTCTTATGACGAGTTAACTCGTCATAAGGTCGGGAAGGGGTTAAGTATGCCAGATTTCGTGGTTGCTGAATGCCTTGATATCGAGGCATTACAGCAACAATGGCTGAGCAGAGGAAGCAATTAGGTATCACTTCCCATACCTCATGTGTTGTTAACACCTTAGGGACTAGCTGTTTTGGTCATTCTGGACAATGGCTGTTTTAATATTTCAGCGGTGTTTGTGTTTAGCTGTAATTTTCCTCTCTCATTTAATAAACCCACAAATAAATTTATACTGTTTTTATCGCCATAAAAAGGATTACTTTAGATACCATTATTTTCAGCATATCTTATAATTTACTATAAAACAGTCATAATATATGATAACATTTTAAAAAATGATAACCTTTTTCTAAATTTGACCTGAAAAATGTTTTACATAGTTACAAATGATGTAAAAGACCCTGTCTAAATAGTTGCTAAATTTTGTCCTGAGTTTAGAAATATTCCATGGCTTTTGCATGTTATATCACAAAAACCAAAAGTAGCATTTGTTTCCTAACAATTTTATCCTATAGTGACCGCTTAACCCCAACCTAATCATCACCCTAACCCATATGTAACCCTAAATACAACCCTAGCCCTAATGTTGTCTTTTTTTTTTTTCAATGCAGTGTTTTCAAGCAACAGAGTGACTGAAGTTCTTGCCGGATACAGGGCTGTGTCATATTGGAGGGGCATGCCGCAATACAGTATGGCATCTGCAGTCACTTTGTGGAGTTATCACAGTGCCCAGCAGCATGTCGATCCATGTATGCTTCTCACTCACAATCCATTAGTAATGTGTTACAATCTATTAGACATTGCTGCCATTTTAAAATAAAGCATTCGAAAAATAGATTTTTTTCAGGATTTAGAAATACAAAGAAAATCTACATTCAGCTCTATAATATTCAAAGGAAGGATTTTGCCAAGTCTTCTGATTGGTTTCCAGTAGTGTGCCAAGTGTCTTGAAGGATAGGACGCAGCCTGCAGGGAATTCAAATATTTCAAAACTGCCAGCTAGAAAAATGCACAGTGTAAACATCCCACTTTCTAATCCTTGGAGAGTTATATAAATACCACTTCTTCACAGGGGCATTTGTACGCTCACAGGACATTCAATGTTATTGGAAGGTTACCCTATCAGAGCAGATGAATCCCTTGAATCTGATTGGGGAGGGATGTAAAGCACTGGTTCATCTTCTAGAAACAATGATGTCACAGTAACAGTTTAAATGGCAATTATCAGAAGATGCTAAGTCCTTTGAGTTTGTAATGATTACGCATAACAGATTTTCACGCTTCTAATGTTCAGTTCATATTGCTTTGAAAAGACTGCTCATTTCCACCTTTCTTAGAGAGGGCGGAAGAATAATTCCTCTTCAAGAAAAACATCTTAACTATAAAACAGAAAACCAGTCTGTTTGTTTGTCTGAAGAGCTAAAAATTCTAAGAAAGATGAACTTGCGCATTATGAAATTTGCACAGCTTATTCATCCTGGAACGTCTAGGTCAACACAACTATTTTCAGCTCTCTATATTGTTCCTTTCCCAAGTTATGAGTAAATTAAGGTTATTAGCCAAAACAAACTGCGAATTTAATGGATCATTGTTCTACATCACCAGTGATGTCATAATCTCCTTTTAAATGGTAAATGAGATTTCTATTTCAACGTTAACCTTATGTTATCGGTTTTAAAGGTTCTAAGTGGGTTATTTCTAGGTCATTACAGTTGCCATGCCTATGACATGCACCCAGCCAGTAATTATGGTTTTGGAGCCAGTGCCAGTTAGATGGAAATACTGGCAATGCAATGCCCCTTATTTCAGTAAAGGAGCAGTAAGTGAGAAGTCTTCAACGTGAGAACCGATTGAAATTCTGCATAAACTGATTCCTGCATGTAAATGCTATGCTACAGTGCACATGAGGAAGAGAGAGCTGGCTCTGTAGTGGACACATGTATGTTCTGTAATTGTGCACTGAATTTTATTAAGTATGCTGGGGGTTTGGAAATCCAACTTTATTTCATTTTAGAAGATGAGGGTTGTGACAGAGCCTGCCCTAAGACCAATTGCCGCCATTTTTCCTCTCTTCCTCCCTAGATGCATATCTCTGCCTTGTCTTCTTCGTAGACACCGGCACCTGTCAGTCATGATGTTCTGAGTACCAATGACAGGGGTGTGCGGGAATATGAACTCATATACCCGCCCCTCAGCTCTAGACTTGGCAGTAAGTGACTGCATGCACACAGACCAGGTTCTGCAGCTCACACATCATCAACATGAGGGAAGAACACTAGCTCTTTGGAACGAGAGTTAATCCGCTTTTGATTTCATTTCCTGTGTTGCTCAGCCAGCATCATGGGACAGGCATGTCTGGCTGAGTATCTTAGGAAATGTGGTTAGCAGAAGTGGTAGATATTTGTTGTGAGCTACAGTTCCTATGATATCTAGCCAGCCAAGTCTTCCATGATGCTGCCTCAGCAGCATAGACATAGAAACATAGAATGTGTCGGCAGATAAGAACCATTCGGTCCATCTAGTCTGCCCAATTTTTTTGAATACTTTTATTAGTCCCCTGTTCCCGGTCTCAAAGCTAGGATAGCCTTGTGTCTATCCCACGCATGCTTAAAATCCTTGACTGTGTTTACCTCTACCACTTCTGCTGGAAGGCTATTCCATACATCCACTACCCTCTCAGTAAAGTAATACTTCCTGATATTACTTTTAAATCATTGTCCCTCTAATTTAAGACTATGTCCTCTAGTTGTGGTAGTTTTTCTTCTTTAAATATACTCTCTTACTTTACTGTGTTGATTCCCTTTATGTATTTGAATGTTTCCATCATATCCCTCCTGTTACGTCTTTCCTTCAAGATATACTATGCATAGGTAGAATAGTCCAGAGCAGAAGTGAGCGAGTGAATCACAGAACTATGGAGCAATGAAATCCATGTCTGGCTCACTATATAATGATGAGAGTTATGCTATACAATAGTCAGTGTCTGGCCCACTATATAATGATGAGAGTTATGCTGTACCACAGTCAGTGTCTGGCCCACTATTTAATCATGGGTGTTTTGTTGTATCAACATCAGTGTCAGGATCACTATAATGATGATGATGATATTTATATTTATCCACTGTCAGTGTATGATATTGTTGCCATCTGGCTGATAGTTTACCGGCAGGCAGGTACAAATTTGGATTGACGCCAATAATAAGTAGCATAGAGGTAGTAGCAAGGCTGATATTTTTATGAAGAAAAGGTGGCAACCCCTGATATACCCCTGGCAAAGAATGAGCAGGACATTGAAAGACAGAACAATGAGGGCAAACCAGAGGCAAAAAAAACGAGAACCTAAACCAGGACCAATACAACGTACCTATGGTCTGTCCGGAGTAATGGTGTGGTGGTATATTCAATGCTTTGATGTGCTGTTTTAACCTTATTACTATTGCAATATTGTTTTTATTTTTGATAATATATTGTAAATTAAATCTGATAAGTTTGCCTTCTATTCAGAATCAGTTTGTGTTGTGACACTGAATCCCTATATTTTCCATCAGTAACTGGAGCAGTTTTGAATGCGTTCCTATTTGGACAGATGATTGTCTGTGTCCTATATTTCAACTCCCCTAGGAAGAACAAAGCAGAATTATCGAGGTTGGTATCAACACTTCAGATGCCTTGTGCAAACCTCTGAATTGGGTCTTTCCACTTTCAATACTACAAAAGGGATTTTATAAAAAGAGCAATCCAGTGTGGAAAAATAAAGTTAGATAAAAAAATATGCATTTTTTTTATTCCATTTCTTTTTTTTTGTAATTCTTCACATGGAATGTATCTTTTGTAGGATTTCTCCTAGGAAAAAGATTCTAAGGATTCCATGCATGCATTTGTATGCAAAAAGACTGTGATCAATTTTTTAGACCTTACCAGCTCTCTCAATGGATTTAGCGTTTCAGTCCAACAAAAGCTATAGAACCATGGTCAGTATTTGAGTAAACCTGAGACATGAATGTTTAGTACACACCGCATATTAATTTTAGATTAAGATTATTCATAAATAAAACATGGACATAATTATTACAGTGCCCAATAAATAAAGACGTTAGGGTCTGTGAATACACATTAAAAAATAGATGGCACTTTAATAAATTTAAAAAAAAACAGTCCACAGTGGCTTAATTATTAATAAAATATTAAGAAACTAACAATGGGATGAAAATGAAATGCCTTTTGCCATAGTAGCTAGTAATTGCACCTAATATTAACAGATAAGAATACAGTCTCCTTTCTTGCATTACTTAAAATTCAGATAACTAGGCCAACAATTCACTCAGGGATTTCTTCAGTCATGTCAAAATGGGATCAAAATGTGCCAGTTGAATGGTGAATGTATGCTTTGTATCACACATTAAAGAGTGAGAAGCATTGAACAAATATACACAAATTAAACAAGATGAATTAATCTTTGCATATCTCAGAGGGATTCACAAGAAAGTTTGGAACATTACGGTAATACTTGTCAAAGAAAGGCTAATTGCGATCAGTTTTAGTATATAAAATTACAGCGATTTAAACCTCTCTATTGGTTTAATTTATATATCTCTATATATCAATGTATAGCAATTCACAGTGCCAGTTGTTGCTCACTTTTGTTATATATGGAAGCTTTCTATAGTTTTCTAATAAAATCTTAGATTTGACAAGCCTGCTGTCATCTTTTGACACAAGAAGTGTGTAAGGTAGTCCTTCATCCCTGTATTGTTGCCCCACAGCAGTAATTACATTTTTAGAGTATTGCTACTGAATAAAATATTTGAACTTTTATCTATAACAGAGTGCCTCCCAGCAGCTCACTAAATTTGTAACTGTAATGGGCAATGAACAGTCCCAAAGGATGCAGCTTCACAAAACACATTGTTTTTTTTTTGCTCCAGAATTGAGTTTTAGAATGAGTTCATTTAGTACTGTACTATTTAGCTCATTACCCACAAGGCTACCTGTGTATTGCGAGCACAGACTATTTGTATTCTTCAGCTGATTGGGGGACAAAGTCTATGAAAGTGTGTGCATCACAAAACCAAGAATGTCCAATATTCACAATTACAATCCTGAAGACAATCTGTGTGAATGTTTCATATTTTTGGACCACTTCAACAGAATTTGACATTATCATATTCCTATAATTCAGACAAATCATTCTAGAAATGTGCACTGACGATGCTCATCTGAAAGGTGATCATAAACAATGTTTTACTAATGTCATATATATATATATATATATATATATATATATATATATATATATATGAAATCCTTATATCTCTAGCACATACACAGCTGCATGCACAGACAGTCATAAGTACATTACATTTCATATGAAAGCACCTGGTAGCATAAATGAAAGACATTTGGAAGCAAAGCTGAATTGCAAAACAGCAAATAAAAATGCCATTACCCTAATGAGTAAATTCGGCACTGTTTGTTCCTGATCTGATGAGGCAAGTCAAATTTATCATCCAAGCAGACTGTCCATGGCTTGGTGGTGTCATCAGAATTATCTATTTGCCCATTTCTCACCATTTGAGAACAAAATATCTGTTGGAGAAGAAAAAAAAACACAAACATTTAATGTGAAGTGAGATATAGTTCTCAAATCCAAATCATTCTGTCTTGTATCCAGAAAAATAATTGGATTGTCCATAATGTCAATTTCACATACAGAAACAGATTTAACAGGGACCCCCACATGAAAATAATATTCTCTTTAGCATCAACAAATGGAACACATTCTAAAAACAGTTCATGAGCAGCAAAAAAAGAAAATAAAAAATTCACAAGCTCCTGCTCTAAGCATCCGTCCCCGGCGGAGTACTAATGTATAATGAAATCCCTGCTTGGAGAGATGCTTTCAATCCCAGCTTCCCCACTGCCTGTGTTTTGAAAAAAATAAGCCCAATGGGGAAGCTGGAATTGAAGGTATCTGATTGGCTGACAAAGTCAGGGGGATGCATCCATTCCATCCTGGGGATGGATGATTAGAGGAATTTTTTTTATTTTTATTTTTTTGCGACAGCTTTTATTTATTTTTTCATAAAATAATAGGTGGATTAATTTTAAAAAAAAATTTCAGTGGGACTTTTCCTTGGGCTGGAAGATGAGGATCGAGGGCATAGCGGATCACCAAAAGGTGATTTTATTTACAGATGAATGGTACCCCCCTACCTGGGCAAGGTAGAGGGAGAGGTGGTAGGTAGGGATTTATTTCATTTATTATTTTTATGAGGTCTGTGGCCAGCATGCAGCCCCAGAGACACACAAAAAAACAGACACACAGAGCTAGTACTGCCCACTGCGCCTTAGAGAAAAAAAAAATGCGCTCCGGTAGAAGGAGGGGGCGGACCTTCACCTCGTCCCCGATGAGGTCCGCCTCCCTTCCTCAGTGCCACATTGTGGCAGAAAAAAAGAAGCGAACGGGCTCCTTTGCAAAAACGCGCCCTGGACCAGCACCTACTTTGCCTATAGAAGGCACCGTCCCTGCTTGTGGGCCTTTCTAAAGTACAACTACCTGTAAGTATTTTAATTTTTCAGCAATGCAAAATCTATAATATACATTTTAAAGCAGATTTTAAGTACTTTAATATGCATCAATTTTTGAAAGATGCATTTTGGGCACCAGGCAGTCCGTTTAAAATACAAAAAGATAAACATGGCTAAACAGAAGTGAAATAAAACTACTTAAGAGTTTTCCTAGTTTTATTTCATCAGACATCAATACTGCTGTACATTGTACAATAGTTTAGCCTGCGCTTAAATATTTACCAAATATTACAAATTGTCCCATTCTACAAATTCATACTAAGCTGTAGTGAACATAATCTAATAAGGTAAAACAAATAAAAAAACATCTCTAAATTATCATTAAGTGTAACTTTTCCCTAGGAATGCTGATGGGATAATAAATAGGTCTTTTGTCTACCTGTTTCAATTTTTAATGGTTTTAAATATAAGAACTGTGCTTTTCTAATTCCTCCTTTAAAACTCCCAATGAAATAAAATATGTTATTCAGCCCATAAAACTGCAGTGAAATGCAGTAACAGATCTTCAATACTAATGTTATTGTTAGCTGCAATGAGCTGTAGCTTGTGGATTTGAGTGCAGCTCGGATGTTGTAATGTAAACGGATGATGGCAGACATGTAATGAGATTGTTTTCCTTTGGCATTCCAAATGTTTACTTAATGTTTGTGGTTCCCTAATATGTACATAGTAACTAAACATTTCAAACAGATTGAAATTGGAGGTTCTTTGCACAGCATCACTAAAAATATTTAGCTGATTAACCGAGTGAGAGATACAGTATTGCAATGATCACCCGTACAGCACTTCACAAAATAATGAGGGGGGGGGGGGGGGGGAACAAATTCATAAGGATTGAATATTGAAGATAAAAATGATAGCATACTGTCTGTGGCATTTTAAATGGGCACACCGGCTGTGGCATTTTAAATGGGCACACTGGCTGTGGCATATTAGTATGAAAACTTGCATATTAAGTATTGGATGTGCAATGTGGGTAATAGGGCAAGTCCTGGATGTGCAATACAAGTGATGGGGCATTATATACAAAGATCTGGATAAAATGACTTTGGGAGGGAAGGGGAGCGAGAGGGAGATATGGGGAATTGGGGCTCCAGAAATTTTTTCAATAAGGGGCCTTGAAATTTCTGATGGCGGCCATGGACGGAATGATACAATAGGCCCCTCTGGACAAATAAAGAATCACAGGAATTCTTGGTTTGTTTAATTTACTTACATTTTAACAATATAACTACTGAATATTTTGAAAAATTAGCAACATAATGTACAGCAGTTTTCCTCCCAAATTAAAAGTTTTATTAAACAGCTATATTATGCTGCAGAAATAATTGCTTGCTAGTATATTTAATACAATGGGAGTTTAGAGACTAATCCCCCATAACACAATGCTATTCCTGAATAGTATACAAACTGCTGTCCTGTCTAATTCTCTCTTCCTTAGTCATCCATGCATTCCCTTATCCTCCTCTTCCCTGACCTATTTAAATAAGAGATTCTGCATTAGTTATGTCTACGTACCTGAACGGTTGTAATGTAGTGAAGAAACCTTGTTGCTTCATCATTGAGGGAGTGTGAAGAACTAGCCCAGGGCTGCAAGTCTATATGCCACCGAACAGGCTGCAAGAAAGAAGCATATGGTCTACACTCAATGTGATGGTGGAAACTAGCATGGCAACAGACACATGCTACATTTTGGATTAACATTTTAATAAATAAACCAGTTAAAGTATATAAACAAAAAAACAACAACTAAAAAAACCAAACATCTGTCATCCCTACATACTGTAATAATAGTAACCAAAATAGATCTAGCCTGATATACAAGCCACGGTGTCTAATTATGTGTCAAAATATCTTAAACTACTCAAGTTCTCAAACTATATGATACAGAAAATTGAAAATTCAGAAATTGTTTCTATATTAATTGGCACTGCTTGTATATACAGAAAAATATAAAATTATAACATGTTTCCATACAACTTTAAAGCACAACTGTTGGCAAAAAAATGATGTTTAATTTAACACCTTCACAACAATGCCCGTACATGTAGGGACTCCCAATTAAAAGATGCGAGTTTTTGCTGACTTTAAAGGAGACCGTTACTCAAAAGATATAAATTGAAGAAGCCAAGGTGAAGTAGGGGTCATATGGAATTGAAAGAGGGGACTTGAGAGCTAGTGGATTCCACAAGCAGAGGCTTTACAAATATTAAGGATTACATTTGGCAAAAATCAGACAAATTTCCAAGATGGAGGTCTTCTTATAGGAAAGCCTGTGGTTGAAGACCTAAAGCAGACAAATCATTACCAAATCATAAAAAAGAATAGGGAGCTTAATAGTAATGAGCTCAATATTTAAAACACCAGGTTATTAAGTAAACACATATTTGACAACTTTGAAATATAGATGCTGAAATATTTCTTGGGATTCATTAGTGTGTAACTAAATATTTTTATATAATTATGGATAAACTATTTTCTTAAAAAAGAAGATACACCTATTTCTTGCACACTATGGAGCAGATTTGCTTGCAAGACACTTTAAGCACAACTTTATCTGTATTCTCCAAAATGTTTTACCATCAAGATTTTTTTTATTATTAAGCAAATAGCGTTGCATGCCAACTCTCAAAAGTCCACATTCCAGAGATAAAATTCTAACCTTGTTAAATCAGACTCAAATGATTAACTTGTTTCTTTAAAGCATAAGGTGTTCTGTTGATTAGGTATTGCAATGGCAAGAAAAGCATTCTTCAGTTAAGGTCAACATCAGTTCATAGTTTGTGCTGACCAGGAAGGTCAAAGTACATAGTTTGTGCTGACCAGGAAGGTCAAAGTACATAGTAGACATGTGCAAAACTAAAATTTTCGTTTCGTTTTCGTCCATTCGGACGAAAATGTTATTTATTTCATCTAAAACGAATTTCGTTCATTACTGCATTCGTTTCAGACGAAATCCGTTCATTATTTTCATTTCGTTAATTTTAATTCGTTAGTTTTATAGAAATACAATGTAATACTATTGGCTTTCTATAAACCGAACGAGAGCCCCATTCATAAGAAATTCTTATGAATGGGGCTCTCGTTCGGTTCATAGAAAGGCAATAGTACTACATGTTTTCTATAAGCCGAAAGTCTATAAACCGAACGACTTTCGGTTTATAGACTTTCGGAATACATGTAATCCTATGGCTTTTCTATAAACCGAACGTTCAGTTTATAGAATAGCCAAAGGATTACATGTATTCCATAAGCCGAAAGTCTATAAACCGAAAGTCGTTCGGTTTATAGGCTGTCGGCTTTTAACTATACGGAGAAAGAGTCTCCATTCATAAAATTATGAATGGAGACTTTTGTCTCCGTATAGTTAAAAGCCGACAGCTTATAAACCGAACGTTCGGTTTATAGGCTGTCGGCTTTTAACTATACGGAGACAAAAGTCTCCATTCATAATTTTATGAATGGAGACTCTTTCTCCGTATAGTTAAAAGCCGACAGCCTATAAACCGAACGTTCGGTTTATAGAATAGCCATAGGATTACATGTATTACATAAGCCGAAAGTCTATAAACCGAAAGTCGTTCGGTTTATAGGCTGTCGGCATTTAACTATACGGAGACAGAGTCTCCATTCATAAAATTATGAATGGAGACTTTGTCTCCGTGTAGTAAAATGCCGACAGCCTATAAACCGAACGTTTGGTTTATAGACTTTCGGCTTATGTTATACATGTAATCCTATGGCTATTCCATAAGCCGAAAGTCTATAAACCGAACGTTCGGTTTATAGGCTGTCGGCTTTTAACTATACGGAGACAAAGTCTCCATTCATAATTTTATGAATGGAGACTCTGTCTCCGTATAGTTAAATGCTATTGTATTCTATAAACCGACTCTATTTCGGCTTATAGAATGCAATAGTACTACGAATGGACGAATGAACGAATGATTTTCGTTTATTAACCATTCGTTCATTCGGCTTTCGTTAGCTTAGCATTTTCGTTATTCGTTTTTCGGACGAATGGACGAAAATGCTATTTTCGGACGAAAATGCATTCGTCCGAAAACGAATGCACATGTCTAGTACATAGTTTGTGCTGACCAGGAAGGTCAAAGTAACATATGCCAAGAACTCTGCATGTCTCTAAGCAGAGGATTGGCAAAGGAAATGCAGAATGTGATTTACACAGTAACACTTATTTTAGCATGGCTAGATTTCCTAGTTTTTTTTTTTTTCTAATGTTCTCATCCCAAGCAAGATGACATACATTTACAAGGTTACATCTGATATTTTGTTGAAGGTAAAAAACAATTAAAAAAAAAAAAAACAATAGCAACAGTCGGTATCATAACAATCAGAAGAAATATGACAGTTGGTGCTCTTTTTCCTCATTGCTCATTCATTGGGAAGTAACAATTACAAAACAGTGTTCATTCTTATAATAGTTCAAAACAGGAAGGCAAACTAAGCTTTAGAAATCTTTAAAAGGGACTGTCTAGTGCCCAAAATGCATATTTCAAATATTAATGTGCTTTCAAAGTACTTTAAAATACATGTTTTACATTTTGCATTGCTTGAAATCTAAAATACTTAGTTAGAAGAAATTGTGAAATTACAGCAGTTTGCAAAACACAAGGACTGCCCACACTATAAATCCAAAATAAAGAAAAGGAGCTTGCACTCTGGATAATCCGTGAGGAAAAGATGAGTATTTAATGGCAAAATAATAAAATCGTGTACAGCAACAAAAAAAACCATGTGGGGAACCGCACTTGACGCGTTTTTGCGTGACTGCCAACACTAGCTGAGTAAAAGTATTTTCCTTTTTTTTTATTCTTTTGCTGTACGAACCAATGAGAATAATGCTATTCAAATTAATGGAATATCCTGTCTCTCTAGTGATGTCATCAGACAATGTGTTGCACTGTTAATAGATCTGTTAGGTTTGCAATGGATATTTTGGAACACAACTGCAGGTGGCTAAATTGAGTATACCTCTTAAAGGATTTCGGGCAAATGTAACAGTTCTCAGCAAGCAGGTTTTGCAAGAGATTAGCATGCAGGTTTTGCAGGTAATTAGCAAGCAGGTGATGCAATAGTGGTTTGCTCAGAGTGAATACTTTATGCAACAAATGGATAAATGGAAAGGATTACCTTACCATGCACAGGATGATTTGAAATATAAATATATAAAGATAATTGCTTTAGAGGGTGAGAAAAGTCCATAAGTAATCCAGATCAAAATGGGTTGGAGATTAAAGCAGAACTGTTTAAGGCAATTCCTGGTCCAAAGGGAAATAGAGGTCTGTAAGAATGGAGAAACAAATCCGGGTCCAAGGGCAATAGAAGTCAACAGTAACAGGTATCAGGCAGAAGTCGGTACACAGAAAATCTTTATAAGTAATAAACTGGAGCTAAGCAGGCACTTGTACTGTTCAGGACAAAATAACTCAGCAACTATCTTGTTGAGTGACTCCCCTATAAGGCAAGGGAACATTGTGTCACAGAAAGAGGGTGGAGCCTGTGATGAGTGAAACCTGGAAGGAACTCTGAGGGAAAATGGATGGGTAAGTCCTGACAAGATCCTACTGTGAGCAAGGTCAATCATAGGCCACTCAGTAGACTCAATTTGAGGAGGACAGGAAGTGACTATATGAAACAAAACTTTATATCCTCAGTGTCTATAGAATCAGTGCTGCCGCACCTGCCGTAAACATGCAGAGTAATCAATGGGGAGGGCTTGAGTCAAATATTAAAAATGTGATTTATACAGAATGCCTGCATCAAATCACACAGGGATAAAAGCATTATACAAGCAGTGATCTTCATCTTGCACTAAAGTGAGTTTGGGGACTAGACTTTCCCTTTAAGTGTTTCATCTCTATCTCTGTGTTTACTTATAAGCCAATGAAAAAAACCAGAATGAAACGATGTGTAATTAGCTGCAAGCAGGATTCTCTACCTCTTGAGTCAGTATGTCCATGTTCATCCCCTTTATGCTCTGTACCAAGTGATATGGAAATTTTTGCACCATCTAAACAAATGTTAATGTAATGTAATATAATTAAAAGAAATACACTCTGCTTAATTAACATTACTACAATTTTGGCTGTAGGTCCCTTGAATTTTATCAAGTTTTTTTTTTTTTTTTTTTTAGAGAAAAAGCTTTGAAAAAGACTGTGGACATTATATGCGGTTAAACTTTATATGTAAAGACAATGGTACAAAACAAAAGTAACACCCAAAATTAGAGCAACTGTGAGACATTAATATATTTATTGCTTTTGTAATATTCCCTTCACTCTATGAAATGTTAATACATTTTTTCAACAATATATTTTTAAATGGAAGAGGATTTGAAATAAAATGATGAGCACCCATCCATGAGCCATGCAACAGCCAATGATTATCTTTGTCCACATAGTTGAAGCAGGTTCAGTGGCTGTTGCAATGTGGGGAGGGGTCAGGATCAGTGGCTGTTGCAATGTGGGGAAGGGTCAGGTTCAGTGGCTGTTGCAATGTGTCTGCACATGTGATGATATAAAATTATATAAATATATTTACTTTTTTGATGCATAAATTAGATTAATGACAAATAATTTTGTTTTATACATCTACAAAGTCAAATTAGATTCAGTCATGTTTATTTCACAAACCGTACAAAGTTAGATCATCAGAGATACTTGTAATCAAGTGTTTTCAAACACAGTTTTCCACGGCTGTAGAATTTGAAAGTTTATCGCTAAAGCACTTTATTATGAAATTATTCAGTGAACAACTTGAGTGGAAAATGTTTTGGTCACCTTTCCTTAAAATAAGTCATTAACTTTTTTTTTTTTGGTTCACTTGACATATGTAAAGTGTGATGCAGTCATTCTAATTATGGCTTCTATTTGTAGAATCTAGAGATCATTGAAAAAATACAAAGCTCCCGAAATGTGACAAATCCTCTTTGTTCTCTGTTGACTCATGGCTGCCTTCCCATAATGCATCACCTTGTGCTAATCACTCACAATCTGCATTTCCAGAGGTAATTTTATTCTGTAACATTGAACATTTCAAGTAAAAATAGCTCCATCATATGGACATAATTCAGAATTTGTTACCATTGTTACTTTTCAAGCAGTACATTTTTGCATTATGCCATCTAGCTCCTGTAATTTTTAGCTGTAGCTGGAAGAATGTACCAAGTAAGAGGATACTTGTAGCATACTTAGGTCTCACCTGTTACTATACATGGGCAAAATGTAGAAACATTAACAGTACTTCACATATGTTCAAGATGTAAGATAAGACACCATTCTGGAAAATGTATCAACACCTCTTTGTTCTCCGTTATCTCATGACTTCCTTACCATAATGCATAGCGTTGTGCTAATACTCACCATCTGCATTCCAGAGGTAATAATATTCTGTAATATGATCATTTCAGGTAAAAATAGCTCCGTCATATGAACAGAATTCCGAATTTGTTCGTGTTTAAATATAAACTTGCTGTGTTTCACTGGTGTGGAGTGTATCATCTAGATTACACAACTAAATATACCTTTGAATGGTATTTGCCAGTTGTTAAATTAAGTGCAAATTTGGTGCACATGATTTAAAATAAACAAAAATTGCTGAGCTTTCACGTTACCCTTTCATGTCTTATATTGTCAGAGATGAGAGGGTCATTTATCTCCACAGTAATGAAACAGTAGTGAGTGAAGACCCTCGTTATGTCATGTCTGAAGTATACATATACACTTCTGCAGTGCAGCCAGTGAAGCAAAACTCCATCACGGATTTGAAAACGGAATCGGTGCTATCAAGCTTTCTTGAGAGTTGAGGAATTATCAGAGCTGCACCCCCCTATTGTGAATTAGGAGGAGAGGGGGGAATGGCACACTAATCACTGCAGCTACCTGTTCATGCCAACAAGTTAAGATGTTAATATCATAGAAACAGGAGTAGCAACGTACTAGCTGGCATATTTCTCGGTAATGCCACAAAGTACCTTGGCATGGATGGGTGTAATCTTAAAAATCTCATTTTGCAATCATCTGGAAAAAAATATGCAAAATAGGGCTACATTGTTGTAGGATGTGGACATTATATGCGGTTAAACTTAGTTTAAACTTTATATGTACAGAAAATGGTATTGGAAATCTGGCATATGTCCTTGGATAATGGGAAAGATGCAATGTAATAAAAAATACACCTTGCATTGGAAGACAATCCTATCACCGAAGATCTTCATAAATCAACAGATAATCCATGTGAATGGATGAAGACAATAAAGACCATGCACATTTGGTTTACAATGTTACAAATTACCTTTAATCCAGGGAGATCCTATACATGCAGGACTGCTATCTAAAGTAATTATACAAGATTATGGACTAAGCAGACCAATGTGCTTTGAATTAAAGCAGGAGATCAGCTGCATCATGGTCATCAGTATATTGTGAGCCAAATTATACTTCACAGACATACTGTAAGAAGAGACTGCCATAATAATGATTTTCAGCTGCTATAACAAATCAGACAAGCACATGATCTGATGCATGCTCCAATTTCAAACTGCCACGTGGGAGAACCATATAAATATTTTGTACAATAAACAATGCCATATAGTTATATTACTGGCTATCAGTTTCCTCCATTATAGAGATGTTTATCTAGATTAAAATGGGATGCATATAGATCTGTAATTTCAGTAAAACCTATGTTTTAGAAGAGGCTCTATATACATGTGTCACTTGTGCTGTGCTGGTGGTTTTATTCCCAACACTGGCATGCAAATGTGCGTCATGCCTACAGTGAATGAGGGATCAAAGCAGCAAAATGATAATGAAACCTACAGGCCAAGCACGGTTCATTCATGTCATGGCAGAGTACTAGATATTTAAAGACATTCAGCTGCAGTGACATATCCCAGTACTTCAAATATATAGCAGTTTCTGCGTCTGAGTTCTTTTCACAGATAAATGTAAAAATGCATAACCAACACAGTGGTGCTTCCATGTGTGCTAGAAAGAGTATGAATGGTTAGAATTAAGGTTTGACAGTCCCGCATTTAGCATTCTGTAATTGTGCACTGAAAGTTGTCAAAGAGCCTGAGTTTTCACTCAGTACAATGAAGACAATTAAGACACAAACTTCAAGTAAGAATAGAATGACATCTATAATGATTTTTCCAATCAATCTATAGATTAAATATGCATTACCTACTTGAAATGGACTTCACATAAACTCCAGATGACAGGTGTAAAGAAGTCAACTGCAGACTGAGCATAAGGCGGTACCTATTGAACCAATTTTACCTGAAGATTATAATTACAGAGCTTGTGTATGCCACACTCAAGTAGCCTTGCAAAAAAAAAAACAGGTATTGCTAGCAAGGCAAAGGTTAGTCAGAGCAAAATATATAGTGACAAAAGGTTTCTGTATCATTTGGTCATTAACTCTAAAGAGACTAGCCACAATACCAAATTGTCTCCATGTGTAAACAATTTGGCTAAACTGATGAATATGTAAACTCTTTCAGCTTTATGCAAATCAACAAGTCTGGGTTTTCTAAATATTTTTAAAGATTTATTTATACACAGGGCCGACCCTGCAGCGGGGGGGGGGGGGGGGGGGGGCGCGATGAACTGTTTAATGTAGGACGTTTCATGCCATCCTACTAGCCTCTAGGCGCTAAAAAGTAGGACAGCATGGAACGTCCTACAAGCGGGAAAAGGTTAAAGAAGAAGTTTACAACTGGGGATTATTCTAGCCTTGGTGAAGAAATAATCTTAATTTTATTAAATACAGGAGGCGAATATTTGCATAATCCTTCTTTATTGAACAGCCGAACAGGGCACGAACAACTTAATTCTCAAAAATAAAATAACCGATCACCACAAAACCAATCGGAGCACTGGAACTGGACAGATGCCAACTCAGAACACCATGCTGGAAGGCAAAGAGAAAGAGAACATTGGGAAAGTAAACTACTACTAAACAGATTCATAATAAGACTGCAAACAATAAACAAAGAGACAGACAGTCATAATATATAATGTAAACTGATCTAATAAGCAGATTCCTAATAAGACTTCAAACAATAAAAATCATATACACAATCATAATTTATAATAATACCCACAGATTTAATAGATGTGATCTCCACAGCAGGGTGATTAACAAGCCCATTACTCGCTGGGGAGTGATTATATAGGAAGACCAAAGAACCGTGGGAAGGCATAGGCTCCCTGCAGAGGCCATGACTGGAGAAACGCATCCACCGCCATAGAGAGAGGTCCGGAATCCATGGCTGATGTCTGACACTTTGCCCTGGATACAAACAGATCAAGGTTGAAGGGACCCTTGAGATTCAGGGGGAGAATGACAAATGGGGACACATGCCAATGTGTAGGAACAATGAACAGTGAGTTCTGTCCTAGAGGAAACTGGGAATCACAAAAGGGACACCTGATGATATCCAGTCAGTTGATATGGAATCCATGTTCTTCTGGGGACCACAGGCCTCCACACGCGATGCTCCCCATCTGAGGGAGCTGGCATCCGAATCTATGATGCATCATCCGAGAGTGGAGACAATCCAGTCATAGGAACCTAAAGATGATGAGCCTTCAGATATTGCATTACGAGATAATGCAAGGGCCCCAGAAAAAATGGCCTGTATAGAGGCAGAGAGCAGAGGATCATGCTACTCAAGAGCAACCGAGAAGGCGGTGGAGATCTTGGACTGAGGAAGTTTGAGGACAACCGACACTGTATCTATCATGAAACCCAGGAATTGTATGGATTGAATGGATTTTAATTCCAATTTGCCTTGTTGATCACGAATCCAAGATTCTATAAGAGATGACCGATCTTGCGCCACCAGCAAGATGTTGTCCAGATAAATGATAGTGGATTCAACAAGAGTGAAGGCACTCCATAAGCGGCTTGGGCAGTTTTGTGAAGCACCAAGGTGCAGAGCCCGAATAGCCACAGATGATCTTGTCAGAAAACCGGAGTATGGGTGGGAGAACACAACGTACCCCTTACTAGATATTAATCTGCCCTGAAAGGAGGAGGATGCACCCTGATAGGACAGTGAATATTAGGAGAATGTGCAGTTCTGAAACTGGTAGGACGTCTGATTCTGAGCAGAGGGGCCTGATGCCGTAAAAGGCGTTCTGCTGGTGGAACGGCCCTCTGTCACCAGCCCTGAATTAAACCGATCCCCATGGAAGACCTGCTTCATTGATGTCTGAGTTTTGTTTAGCTAGGAAAATGTGTTGACATGTTGTTTTATTTAGTTGAGGAACCTATCGCTGCACAGCATGTTTTTATACTTAAGAGTCCCAGGATATGTCCCGCATGTTGGCCTCTGGCCAAGATCCTTGAAGGCTAGTTCATGTCAGCTTGACATCCAATTTGTAAAGGGTGGCTTTCTGTTGTTCTGCTTATATAGCCACGTAAGCATTGCCTAGGAGGACAGTAGTCTATCCAGTGGGGTGCCCTCTGTCAAAGCCTTATCTGCGATGAGGAACAATTGTGATGGTGGCCAAGACATCAAGCAGTTTGTCTTGCTAGGTGCTAAGCCCCTGTTCCAGCCCTTTGCAAGGACTTTGACATTCTTGGGCATGAAAATTACAAAGGTCAGGTCAAACTGAGGTGTTAGCCACTTTGTACAGTATAGTAGGACACTGACATTCTGCCTTGAGCTTCTGGCGTACCTCCTTCTCCACGGGATGCTAGGTAGGAAACCACTGAGGATCTGGGATGGTGAAGTATCGAAAAGAGGGAGACCCATGGCATCCAGAATCTCCAAGGGTGTGCCAGGTTTAGGGGAGCCTATGAGGGCAACCTTGGGGTGCAAGGGTCCTGATAGATCAGCAAGGAGTGGAATCCTAGGGGATCCTGGTCTATAGATCCCGGCTTAGTCACTCCTTTACAACAACTTCTGAACCCCTTGTTGAGGTGGGGTCATGAAGGGCCACTCGTGGCCTTTTTTACAGGCATCCTGCCCTTGGAGTTGGCATTTAGTGAATCTCTGGGTCTAAGGATCAGTGGGAGCCCTGGATTCAGAAGCATCTCTGCCAATCAGAGAGTATGGGGTTGAGAATGCCTGGGTTGGCTGGGACTGATGAAGAGCAGCCAGTGCATAGGTGAGGGTGTCAGCCAGAACAGAGCACAGCCAAGAGTAAAGCCCTGTGGGCACATACGTCTCATCTGTCAAACTGTCTCAGTGCCGTGCAATTTCTGCAAGGCACAAGAGAAGTATATGTTGTGGTGCCTGTATATAATGGGGGTTACCCAAGGTGTCAGTGGGGGTCACCCACAGCACTGGTATAAAGGCTGCTAAGCCAATCCATTTAATCAGAGGGGGACCATCCCTGGCCTTATTGTGAGAGGCACATGTTGTGGTGCCTATACATATCGGGGGTAACCCGAGATATCAGTGGTGGTCACCCACCACACTGGGATGGAGGCTGTTAGGCCAATCCCTTTATTCATAGGTCTGCTCTTCTCACCCTAATAAAGTTGGCGGCAATATTATGGCATATTATTTTTAAATATTTTCTTCAAGCTTATAGAGAGGCCTACCTACACAGAGGGGGGGGGGGGGGGGGTTGCACCCCAACATCAATATATTCATCTGGTGATACCATGTATAATGTGTAAAAATGTTGAAGTGTTTTTGTTTTGAAAGCTGGTATGAAAACACCATTATCAGACACTGACGAGGGTGTCACCCTATTGGAAAAAACCTGCACCCAGGCAGATTAATTAACACAAACCCCAGAGGGGGTTATAACACTTTAAACATGAAGCAGCATACATGCTGCTGCAGCAAGCAAAATACACCTGGAGGGGTTTAAATTGTCAGGGGAAACTGCCAAGAATGATATATGGGAGCTAGATCCCTGAAGTAAATATCCCTTTCTTACCTGGTTTATCAAATATATGTGGGATGTGGTAGACTCTTAGGTCAGTAGGTGTTAGAAAGAGGGGGTCATCCCCTTGCATGGAACAGTTTGTGGTATGGTTACCTTAAACAATAATAACGCAATATATATGTATGTAGGCCAAAAACAGGGTCAACCTGGCAGCACCAGGGTTGCCCAAGAGAGGGGCTGAATAAGCCACACAGAGACAAACATAAAATGTTGAGGTGTTTGTGGAAAGCGGTAATGGTAGAAAAAGAGAACTCCGTTAGGAGGTGTAAATCCCTAAAACTAAGGAATAACCTGAGAAGGAAAACACACAATAAAAGGGACAAAAAACCCCAATACATAGTAATAAAGCAATCTGAAGTAAAGATTAAATAAACTCTATAGTGAGAAACATTCTAGTGTGGAAGGTGCTCACATGGAGGCAGCAGCAAAGAAAGAGGAAGAGGAAGTGTCTGAGGGGGGTTTATATATGCATCCTGTGTTTGTTTCTATTGGTTGAATCTTTACAACTTTGTTAACTCTTTTGCTGCAGGAGGTTTCAGTAAAGAAGGATTATGCAAATATCAACCCTCCTGTCTTGCCATAAAATTCATCCCATTAGAACACCTATTAAGTACACAGATAACGTCGACTGTCTGGCCTTTTCACTCACTTAGTGGTAAAACTTAGAAACGAAACATTTAGTTGTGATACATTATTAAAAAAAAAGTAGATTGTTTTAAAGGGACACTACCACTTACACATGATGTAACTAGATTACCTGTACGTTTAAAACAAACACAAATAAGACATATGCCACTGTTGTGTTTTGTTTTTTTACTATGTTTGAATTAATTGCATATAAAAGTAAAAATAAAACTTAGGTGTCTATTTCCTGTATCCATTTTGTGAATTTTACTCATAATATTCTCCAAAATCTTCCAGCAAGTCTTACTTTACAACTGTGAGCAAAGCCTGCATGATGATGTC
Source organism: Pelodytes ibericus (assembly GCA_036172795.1). NCBI lineage: Eukaryota > Metazoa > Chordata > Amphibia > Anura > Pelodytidae > Pelodytes > Pelodytes ibericus. Next base: position 101,803,249 of record CM069861.1, on the reverse strand, counting down.
ATAAGGTACACCCCTGCTCTCTTACTGGCTCCTGTGTATCACTAGTGGGCAAGACTAGGTGGCTTTGTACACTTTTTTTTACTTGACTTCCAATTAAAAAGTACATCTTTCTGGAAGAGGGAGGAGATTGACCTTATCAAACAGGATCAAAACTCCACCCCTTGTCATGTAATAGCTACATTACCCTCACATTCAATTACAGTCTATGGTCAGAATTCTGACCTATAGACTGCATTCTGTTTCCCCAGCCCCTTATATAAATTCATATAACTAAAACAAAAGACATATCTGAAATAAACAATGCAAAATCAATTTTTAAAAAAAAAAAAAGTCATTTATTTTGGTGGGAGTGTCCCATTAAGCATAGTGTTACCTTGTCATTTTTACATGCTATGAACACTTTAAAGGTTGATTCATAACAAAAGAATACTGGTATTTTCTCAACCATCATGGAAGGGATTTCTTAACCATTTTCCACTTCTTATGCATGTTTCAACAGTGAATTCTGCCCTGAGCCATACGTTATACACCATATCAAGGTTATAGGATGAATGAGTACATAAGGGATTAAAAGGTACTGTGGTAATTGTAAGAAAAACTAATCTTGAAAATTGAAACAAACACGTTTTCACCATCACTCTTGGATATGTAAGGATAGTCAAATTAACACATCCTGAGGTAATGAAAAAGTAACATCAGTGGGTTGGGTCAACACTAATTACAGCTTTAAGCAACTTTCTCACCAATGAGTCAATGACTAGTGTCTACCCTCCACAGACACACCTGGTACAAGCATGGGCAGTGTTATTGGTGGTGTCTTACTTGCCTGAAGCAACTCAAGTTTCAAATTACTTTAAAGTGGACCTGTCAGCTAAACAAATCTATGTATTGGTTATGTTAAAAGAAATTATGTTAAAAAGAGTCAGGTAATTTGAAGTAGAAAGGATAATAAAAAGAAAGTAAACTGATACTTATTCAAATGGAGAAACAAAAAATCTTTAGCAATCTACAGAAAACACGTACACATCTACTGTCCTATGCATTACTCAAATTAGACATGTTAACATATCTATTGACACGAAGGATGATAGATCTTATGACCTAGCAAAAGCTTACATCAACCAACTAGCCAAAAAATTGAATAGTTGCACATGTGAACTTCACCTTCCACAGTGCAGATGTTCCCTCATAGACCAGACTATCTACTCATGTGGTCTCAGACCACCAGGTGTTAAACCCAGAAATTACTGACAAGAGCTGGATGACTTCAATCTATGACGATAGGCTACTATTGATATTATTGTAGAATGACCATGCTTCCTTAACTGGGTACTACGACAGTCATTCACAGTAGAAGATCTGATCCAAGATTCTAAACAACATGCTCACTCCTTCATGGAGTTATATGGCAAAAAGTGCTCATTGGCTGTGGGATATTAATGGGCCATCTAACCCTAATGGCATTACTAAGTAATATGTTTGGAATGGTATTGGAGGATATCCAGGGGGGTTACCACACTGGGTGACACCAACCCTAGTGACGCCTCTGCTGCTATGGAACTCTGTATACAGTTATATGGTGGTACAGTTTCTGGACATATGAAAACATGATACTTGCAGACCATGTGGACATGTATGAAAACATCTATATATGCCTGATCTAAAAAAACAAAACAAAAAAAAACAATGCAGCCAACAATCACAGTCACATTTGCCTCATGTGACATCTACACATCTGGGCATCTACACATGTCAAAGGTTAAGTGCGCCTTTCTAAGCTGCTGCTGTGGACTATTGTATCTGCAATGCAGACCTGTGTCCCACTAACTCTGTGGGGCAATAGAACAAAAGTGTACATTACATATATTTTTTTATATATACGAGTTCTGGAGAGGAGCTTCTTTTGCCATTCATGGAATAAAATGTTTGGATATCTAAGCTATTATCTAGGCTCCCTTGTTACTGCATCTATTTTATACAGGTCCTGTGCCGCCTTCATATTTTTATTTAGAATATATGTGAACAGGCTTGTACATTTGAGGATTTGCATATTCTAGCAATGAGCTAGACAGTCAGAACTAAAAAGTCATAATCTTTCAGATAATCTTAGGACAAGTGGTTTACAAAACATAGATAGAAGAGCAGCATCCTATTTCTGGTAAGGTGCACACATTAATAATATAAAAAATATGATTTTTCTAAATTATGATGGAATATACAGCAGAAATGAATTAAAACATTTTGTGTATATTTTTGATAATATATCTGGGAAACACTGCTCAGCAATCTACACACCACACACATCAAATGTTTACCCTATGTAGAATTCCTTTAATTAGCCAGGATCCTAGCCACTACAATGGGAAAAGATACAGACAATATTCACTCTTGGCTTTACTCTAATATCTTATAGTTCAGATAAAACGTCTGAGAGGGAACCACTTAAACAGATTATTAAATATTACGTTGGCTGGATGAGCATAATTTGCAGTTGAAATGTAATAATGCCAAAGGCTGGTCGGATAGCTCAGACTACAGAGTCTGTTTAAACCTCAAGATCACAGGTTCAAATCCCAGCAGGGTAACAAAAAAAATATCCCAAAAACAATTCCATAGTGTACAAAGTACATAGCAACAAAAGAAAAAACATGTCAAACACCGTATTTGCTCGATTATAAGACAAGGGTATTTTTTCAGAAAAAAAAATTCTGAAAAAACTATCTTATAATTGAGGTCGTCTTATAGTCTGACCTCAAATCAAGGTCTGACTATACGACTGGGATCCAAGTGCCCCGCAGAGCTGCAGGGGACCTGGATCCCCCTCGCCAACTCCCCCCTCGCTAACAGCCAGTGGATGTCTGCACTGTGTGCGCAGACATCCTCCGCTGTCGCCCTGCACGTCCCGATGGTACACACAATGGCATGCTGCCGCCCGGCACATCACGATGGTACACACATCCTCCATACTGCCCGACACTTCCGTCTATTATGACGGACCGGCTGTCCGTCATAATAGACGGAAGTGTCCGGCAGCATGGAGGATGTCTGCACATACATCCCCCGGCTGCCCCCACTAGCCACCAGGGAGAGAGAGACAAGGGGAGGGGGAGGGGGGAATAGAGAGAGAGAGAAAAGGTTGAAGGGAGGGGGAGAGAGGGACAACGTTGGGGGGAGAGAGACAGCACTTGGGGGAAAGGGGAGAGAGAGAGAGAGAGAGAGAGACAAAGCTGGGGGAGGGAGGGGGAGAGAGAGACATGTTTAGGGGGAGAGAGGCAGCATTGGGCAAGGCTGGGGGGGGGGCAAGAGGGAGCATTATGCAAGTCTGGGGGGTAGAGGCAGCAATGGTACATAAAAGGAAATAAAAACAAATGCATTTTTTTATATCATAATTTTTTATTAAATATTAAAAAGCAATTTACATGTGAATATATAAAAAGTTAAACTTTTTTCTTTGTGTGGTTTACAGATTCATGGATTGTGGGCTAGGACAGGAGCATCACCAGTGAGGGCAGATCCTTCTATAGTAAGACAAATGCACGCAGGAGAATACATTATTCAGTAAACCAGGGCAGTAATGAGGGTGAGGTGATTGAGGCACTCACCTTGGGCATACACAATTTAAGGGATGCAGTGATGATTGCTACATACCTAGACCGAAGCCCTCTTATGCATGAAGCTGCAGGTGTCAATCACATCATAGAACATTTCAGTAGATAATAACCATTCAGCTCATAAAGTCTGTTCAAAAATATTGAGTACAGGACTAAATCAGATCAGAGTGTGGTATATAAACCCATGTCGTCATAAACTGGGCCAGCATGGTGCAACTTGTGCAAAGACCCACAGCTCCCTCAACACTACTGATGCTCCTAATTCCACTATGACTCCATTTCCAAAGGGGGTACAATTTTATGTTCTTGCCTCTGGTGCTGATAGAGACTCTGTAATATAGCTCTGAACAGATGTTTTCTCTTTATTGTGACAAACCATTAGCTTTGCAGCTCAAAAATAAACTAGGATTAAGTCCTGTTGCTGGCTCTTTTTCCTACATAGGAAAACATGCATCCCAACTGTCCTGCTTTGCTCAGGATAGTCCCAATTTTTGGAGGCTGCCTGGCTTGCGTAGAGCTTGGGATTTGAGACAGCAATCATGCAATCGTTCATTTTCCAATAAAGCAATCATGCAGCCTCAATTAGTCTCATGGGCATAAGGTTTGTGTGCATGACATGACAGTGGTATGCCAGATAATACATCTCCCCACACCAATAAATTATACAGACACAGGAGTGATAGACAAGGTGTGTTGTGATGACTGACAACCCCTGTCATGATGGCCTTTTATATATTCTTTATTCCAGGCCAATACTGTAGCACTGCCAGTTTGAGTGACATTGCTACCGGGCATGGAGCTGACACTCAACCTCCCAAGCTCTGCTGCCCAGTATCCCAGTATTTGCCAGGAAGAAGTTGGGAGTCATGCAAAATACATAAAAAGTGTTTATTTTGAGTGGAGTTTGCAGTGGGATTGATAAGGACCCTTATTGTTTAAATCCATTGTGATGGGTTTAGTCTCCTGGGATGACCACCCAACCAATGTAATTGCAGGCCAGTAAAAAAAAAGGTTTTAAAGTATTTTTCTGGGGATAATGTGGACACCAGAGTTGTTCATAAACCTGATTATCGTTAATAGGCTGGCTTTTGAATTAAAATGTGTTACATGTGGAGGAATCAACATTCCTGCTTTAAGGATTCTACTGATTGTTCCACTGGCTCAATAATTCCTCTGAATCTTTACACACAGTTCTTTTAAATGTTCTAATCTATTGCTATCTACCAGACTGGAGACATAGACTTTCATAACAGTCTGAAAAAAAAAAAATGCAAAAATGATAACCATAGTCTTATATTCTTCCTAATTCAAGACAGATATTTTGAAAGTGAGTCACAGTGGTCACAGAGCCAAAAGATTGGGAATCACAAGTATATTCAATAGAATTAATATACACTAAGAAATCATAGTGATTAAAAAGCTATAGTTCTTTCCAAAGGCCTTACTTGGCACCCGATGCTCCAAATTTCAGCCAATTACCAAGTCTTTGCCTCAGAGTAAGCTATAGGACCAGTGTAATTTTCATGATGAAATTTGGATAGGAGGAAGCCTTGGAATTAAAGCCAATCTCTGAAAATCCTGCAGAAGTAATGGCATGTTGCTATGAAATAACCCCTCAAATAAGCATTATGTTTAGGATTGTGTCTATATTGATGACCTTGGCACTGGGGTGGTCACAGTAACAGATAAAAAAACAAAACTAGAAAATGTGCTCACTATTTCATGAGGAGGTAGACCTTTGTATTTACAAAATCAACAGTATCTTGACATTGCCAATTTGCTAATAAATCCATGCTTAACTTGTATTAATTAAATGCTGAAAGTAGTAAATTGTTTTCAAGTAGGATATGTTCCTATAATGCTGCCAAGTCAGAATAATCATGCCTGTTGCGAATTATCCCCTGTAGTGACCAACAAAACAACACATGGATTTCCTTTTATGATGCTGTCAAAAATGAATAGTTTTTCACAGAATAGGTGTACGATTATATCCAGTTAATCAGTGCAAAACACAAAAACATATTCATTATAAAGAATATTGTGGGTCTTTTATCCTTAGTCTCCGTTTATTGAAAAGCACTGTATTTTGTCCAGCTGTGCGATAAGCGTCATCATGCCAAGCTGGGCACAGATTTGTTCTAGCAGCTAATCTGGACTGCTTTTTGGCAGGCCTCACACTGTTGTGTTGGTATTTTTTGCCAGTCCCTTGAGGGGATTTTGCTGGATTTTATTTGTCGACCTTTCTATTCTCCATTAATTAGTGCAAATATACTAAGATGTAATTATGGATATTTATTGTTAATAAAAATTAAAAATAATTGCAGACTTAGTTATTTTAAAGAGATAAACTTTGGTAAGTTTGAAGAATATTTATTTATAATTGTCATTATATATACACACAACAAAATTATAAACGCAACACTTATGTTATTGCCCCCATTTTTCATTAGCTGAACTCAACAATCTAAGACTTTTTCTATGTACACAAAAGGGCTATTTCTCTCAAATATTGTTCGCAAATCTGTATAAATCTCTGTTAGTGAGCACTTCTCCTTTGCCGAGATAATCCATCCACCTCACAGGTGTGACATATCAAGATGCTGAATAGACAGAATGATTATTGCAAAGTTGTGCCTTAGGCTGGCCACAATAAAAGGCCACTCTAAAATGTGCAGTTTTATCACACAGCACAATACCACAGATGTCGCAACTTTTGAGGGAGCGTGCCATTGGCATGCTGACTGCAGGAATGTCCACCAGAGCTATTGCATGAACTGAATGTTCATTTCTCTACCATAAGCCGTCTCCAAAAGGTGTTTCAGAGAATTTGGCAGTACATCCAACCGGCCTCACAACTGCAGACCTCATGTAACCATACCAGCCCAGGACCTCCACAACCAGCATCTTCACCTCCAAGATCGTCTGAGACCAGCCACCTGTATAGCTGGTGCAACAATTGGTTTACTTAACCAATGAATTTTTGCAGAAACTGTTAGAAACCATCTCAGGGAAGCTCATCTACATGCCCATCGTCGTATCCGACAGGGGCAAATGCTCACATTTGATGGCGTCTGGCACTTTCAAGGATGAATCTCGGTTTTCACTGTACAGGGCAGATGGCAGACAGCGTGTATGGCGTTGTGTGGGTGAGCAGTTTGCTGATGTCAATGCTGTGGATCAAGTGGCCCATGGTGGGGATGTGGTTATGGTATGGGCAGACATAGGTTATGGACAATGAACCTAAAGGTACATTTAATTGATGGTAGTTTGAATGCACAGAGATACCGTGACGAGATCCTGAGGCCCATTTTTGTGCCATTCATCCACAACCATCACCTCATGTTGCAGAACTGCACATTTTAGAGTGGCCTTATGTTGTAGCCAGCCTAGGGCACACATTTGCAATAATCATGCTAATCAGCATCTTGATATGCCACACCTGTGAGGTGAATGGATCTCGGCAAAGGAGAAGTGCTCACTAACAGAGATTTAGACAGATTTGTGAACAATATTTGAGACAAATAACGTATTTGCTTGAATATAAGACAAGGTTTTTTTTTGAGCAAATGCCCTGAAAAAAGACCCATCGTCTTATATTCAAGGTCGTCTTATAGTCTGACCTCAAATCGAGGTCAGACTATAAGACTGGGATCCAGGTCCCCCGCAGAGCTGCAGGGGGACAGACATCCGTCGCTGCCACCCAGCACGTCCGTCGGGACTTCTATGATGACCGGCTTCATCATAAACGTCCCGGCGGAAGTGCCGGGCAGCAGCGGAGGATGTCTGTGCATATCGTGCAGACATCCTCCGGCTGCCTCCACTAGCCACCAGGGAGATTTGGGTAGCCGGGGGATGTCTGCACGCTGCCTGACACTACCGGCTGTCCGTCAAAATAGACGGAAGTGTAAGTCTGGGGGGTAGGGGCAGCATTGGCACATAAAAGGTAAATAAAAACACGAAATGCATTTTTTTTTATATCATAGGGGTTTTTTTTAAATATGAAAAATCCATTTAAATGTAAATATATACAAGTTAAACATTTTTCCTATAGGGTAGTCTTATATTCAGGCTTTTAGTTTTTTTCCTAAAGGAATATCCAAAGTTTGAGGGGGGGGGGGGGTCTTCTTATAATCAGGGTCATCTTATATTCGAGCAAATATGGTAGGCCTATTGTGTACATAAAAAAAAAGTCTGCTCATGAAAAATGGGGGCAAAAACAAAAGTGTTGCATTTATAATTTTGTTCAGTGTAATCCAATTATTGTTTTGTATTTTGTTTTTCAGTTCGACCACTGGAAGGAATGTTTTCACATTATGCAGAGGTGGCTTACAAAAATCCAACCATGCTTGCTGCAATCAGCTTAAAAAAAAAAAAAAAAAAGTGTTTTAGCTCCATTGTCGCTAAAATGAAGTCCCATGAACATTTAACTTAATGAGAAACCACCGCTATTAAGAAATGACCTGTAACTATAAAATAAGTGCAAGGTCAACATGACAGGGGTGGGCATCACATCCACAGTAGCTGGGTAAATGTCTTGTATCAATCAGGTCACCATGTCCAATCAATGCAAAGCAGGGGTTGGATATGGTGACACGGGGGTTGGGCAAAGTCTATATAAGCCCATGCACATAACACCATTTTCACTTTTACAGAAAATAAAAAAAATTCTTGTTCCCTCCCACCCATCCCCTTTTTTTCTTTCAGGTAGGTGGCAGGGGGTCCCTGAGGTCGGACATCACCAGTGCTGGAGGTCATCTGGGGTACGGCCAACCCAGGTAGCAGTAGCTATGTGGCCAGCTGCGCGGGCTCACCATGGGCTAGTCCCTGGCGAGCGCATTCGGGGCTACTGTGCATAATGGGACACCAGTAGCCAAAGCAACTGAATTACGCCTGCGTCAGATCCTTGGGGACCTTATCCTAGTGATCTAGGTATACGGTGGCACACTACCGCTCTGTGTCTGCAGCTATTTTTATTAGCTATACAGAATTTATGTTGCAGTTAATTCTTATAAATAAATCTGCAACCTTTTAGCCAGCTAGTTGTCTGCGTGTTATTTGGGTAGGGATAAAGGTATGCCATTCCCCTGTCATGTAGATTCCAAGCTTATCATTTACACTCCCACTTGCTAGGCCGCACTAGACTTCCTCCATGGCTGGGTGCTTCCTCAAAGCCCCGTAACAATCCCTTCTCCAGAGTTCTCAGTATATTCAAAAACCATGACAATACGAATTAAGTGTTTTATGCACAATGTCTCAAGTGATACCCACTAGTTCCCTCTGTATGGTGTAGGAAATTTAACAAACATAAGCAAACCCCTCTTGCTTCATTGGATTATTCATTTCAAGGGAATTGACTTTCATGCCAACCTTCATTTGAGTGGCTTGGGTCTTCCTCAGGGAGGGTGTAATCTCTTTGGCAATGGAGCATATAACATTCATGTTAAATTTTACTGCCAGGGTGACCCAGGCAACACATGTACACCAGAGGGTTTGGAGTCTGGAAAGTAGGAGGCGCAAAGCAATGAATTAGGCTTGTGTTGGAGCCTCAGCAATAATAACTCAATGCTTCATAATGAAAAACCCATTGGTGGCGATATCACACAGTAGCTAAGCCAACAAATATGTTTGTAGTCATGGAGCCAGAGACAACAAGGGACATTAATAGAAACCAGGACACAGTGCCAAATTAAAAAGGGTACAAGCCAAATTATTAGAAATAATATAAACTGTAACTAGGAGAACTTCAAATCAGGATTTTCACCAGGAGGTTCAAAATACACTCTGTGTGTCTGCACATGTGCAGTGAGCAAGAGGGAAAGGTATTACACACATGACAAAGGTATGTCTGATATACATTCCCCCCCCCCCACCAATAAATAGATAGACAAAAGCGTGGCTTGAAAAGGTTGCAGTATTTATTTGTAGAAAATTGCTGCAACAAAACATAACAGCTACCTATAGCTGTATAAACATACTAGGTAATAATATACCCATTAATTGTGTATTACTAACCGGGTATACCAACAAATACGTTTATTCATATAAACAATAAATATAAACCGTAAACATTAATTAGTACACCTAAGCGGTAGCGTGTAAACTCCTCCTAGCCCACCTAGGATCAGGACCCCGAGTATCTGGCGCAGGCGTACCCACCACCACTTCTTTGGCTACTGGCGTTCCCGTCTGCACAGTAGCCGTGCTTCACTCACCCAGGGACCAGCCCATGGGGAGCCCGTGCAGCTAGCTCCATAGCTACTGCCCACCTGGGTTGGCCATACCCCATATGACCAACCCCCAGCACTGCGCCAAAACTCGGGGGCCCCCGCCACAGCCCATACACGTGATCACTTCCGCATATAGGCTCCTCCAAACAGCTACCGCTTTCTCCACACTAGTCTGGATCCCTAGGTTTCACAGATTGAGACCCACCGGGGTAAGGTGAACCCCATCCACCCTGTACAAGGCAGCATCAGCCCCGTTTAAGTCCAGATGCTGAGCAATGATCCCGCCATGAAAGACAACAAAACAGGCGATGGTACCATTCAACTTTTTGCGAGCGCATTCCACACCCAGAGGACACCGCACTCCCCGCGACGACATCCTGGACACCACCGTGGACCAAACAACGACCCACTTCGGATACCTGAGCCATATGCAAAGCAGATCGGTCTTTATGGTACCGATCAGATCCCTCAGCGGGGTGGAGCACAGATCGTTCCTGCACAGATGGAGAACCAGCACCTGTGGCAGCCCCCACCGAGTGACCGATCATGAAAAAAGCTGCTGCATGGCTGACCACCGCACTATCCAACAAACTTTTACTCCAAGGGGACCCAAACCCAATTGGTCACCGTTGGGGCGTAGGGAAGCTGCCCAAAAAACAAACGAATATCCTAAAATCCAAGCTTTACAATGCTTGGGACCTGTAAAAGAAATTGACATCACCATAGAGAAAAACACCCCTTTGTCTCTTTTTTTTTTTTTAAACTGTAAATTGACAGGACATGAAAAAAAAAAAAAAAAAAGGGTTTGTTGTTTATCGTACATCAGGTACCAAAGCATGTCAGGGAGCGAAGTCAAACTATATGCGGTCTAACATAAGACCTAAAACGGGACGATTCCCACCGGCCAATCATTTTAATAACATCTTCCCCCAAGCCCCATCGCGAGGCCTCTGTCGCTGCGCCAATCTTAAAGGAGTGCGTCCCAAATAAAGAAGGCTGTAACCCCAGTAACGACAAGCAGTGCCTCAAGATAGCGATAAATTGAAACCGGGACAGGGCTCTACCATTAAGATGAATAAGTAAAGGGGGGGGGGGGGGGGGAGCCCAGCGGGCGTGACAAAGCGAAATCCTGAAAACAGCTCACAGGACAGGCAACAGAGCCCGGCAACGCCACCATAATGACTTTTAAGCCACACCCCACTTGGTCAGTTTTAGACTTGCGAATAAGCGTCCTAATTCTACTGGAAGAGGCCTCCATGTCCTCAAATAAAATACCACCATGACGTGTTTCGGACAGGGAAACCAACTAGCTTATTATGAACGTCAGTCTAAAGTTTCACTTCGTAACCTGACATGCACACAGATGACAAAACCTGCAAAATCTCTAACAGTAACTGATACGTCACCGGACGCCTAGTATCAGCCGGCTTGTAACCCTTCCAATACCCTTTTAAAGCCATCTTAACCAAATAATCCTTCGTCAGGTCAGTAAAACCTTCACACTTAAACAGGGCTGCCAGAGCCAACATTTTCCTATTAATGGCAGGCACAGAAATTTTTTCTGCAAACATTTGTCTGATAAACCATAACAGGACCGAACGGACTCTCACCGCATCCTGCGGATTGCCCATCTGACACAAAAAGGAACGCCACTGTTCCCACTCCTTCCTGTACGCAGCCCAGGTAGCAGGTACCAAAGAAAGGTGTATTAAGAACTCAACGGTCCGTCTGCTATTGTCCAGATCCAAAGTGATGCGGGAGTAGCTTCACTTCGCTCGCACGAGCAAGTTAAGTTTCAAACAGAGGAGAACCAGCTCCCTCAACAACCGTATAACAGGAGGGGATGAAGCCGTACAATTATTGATGGCTTGCACCACCCCCAAGTTATCGCACCAAAACCTAACTTTCTTGTTTGCAAACAAATGCCCCCATACCAGTACTGACACCACATTAGGAAATAGTTCCAGAAAGGCCAAGATCTTGGTCAGGCCTGACAAACCACTCCTGCGGCCAAGAGGCCCAACACCAATTCGACTCTTGAATAGCCCCAAAACCCACTGAACCAGAAGCATCCATCCAAAGATTTAACTCCCTGTTAGTAACCGTCTTATCCAGGATCACATTCCGCCCATTAAATGACTCCAGAAATGAATCCCAAACTGTCAGGCCAGCTCTATGTGCCGCCGTGAGCCCTTATCCCCGCCGTTGCCAATGACAAGCGCCTGCAAAATACCCTACCCATGGGAATAACCCTACAAGCAAAATTCAACTTCCCCAACCGGGACTGTAATTGTTTCAGCTGCACCTTCCGCAACTCTCTCATCAAGGGCTACCCCTCTGCGCAAATCGACTACTTTGTCAAAAGGAAGGCAGCATTCCATGGCCAAAGAATCAATTTCGATGCCCAAAAATGTAATGGTGGTAGCTGGGCTCACTGTCTTCTCTGGAGACAGCGGGACACCGAAGCGATGCATCACATGCTCAATGGTTCTCAAGAGAGTGAGGCAAAGGGAGGAGTCAGACGGGCCCACGCACAAAAAATCATCCAAATAGTGAATAATGGATGCCGAGCCCAACTCCTCTCTGATCACCCACTCCAAAAAGGAGCTAAACGTTTCAAACAAAGAGCATGAGATAGCACACCCCATTGGTAAGCATCTATACATGTAAATGCCACCCTCCCACTGACAATCCAACAAGTGGAAACAAGATGGATGCACGGGGAGCAAACTAAACGCAGCTTCAATATCAGTTTTAGCCAACAGGGAGCCCCTACCCATACGGCGTACCCACTGCGTCGCCTGATCAAAGGAGGTGTATGACACTCTACAAAGCTGGTCATCAATTCCATCATTCGCTGACCGACCCCTAGGGAAGGATAGGTGATGTATGAGGCGAAACTTTCGAGATTCCTTTTTGGGTACCACCCCCAGCGGAGAGATCCGGAGATCAGGAATCTGAAAAGTTTAAAAACGGGCCAGCCATCCGCCCCAAGGAGACCTCCTTTTGCAGTTTGTCACACATCACCGCTGAAAACTGAACAGCTGACTTTAAATTGTTGGGAACCGGTAATACCGAAGTAAATTTAGACGGTATGACAAAACCATCCGTAAAACCTCACCAAAGCAAGGCAGCGGCCTCCTGGTTCGGGTACCTATTGAGCCATGGGACCATTGGCTCTACGGCCACCGGTGTCGTCCCCTTTACTGTCAGCTGAGGTAAAAGAACCCCCTTTGTCAGGCCGCTGACGTTTAAAACATTTTGCAGCTGGATGATTGCCCCCACAACTGTTGCACTCGCTCTTAAATTTGCACAAACTGCCCCTTTTGCAGGATGAGTCATTAAATTGCCAACACGTGCCCTTTTTAGATGCAGAGGCCGAGGGTCTGGAGGCTGATGGACCAGCGGACACCGCCAAAAAGGGCTGAACCGCGCTCGGCCCTGGAGCCATAACCCTGAGCCAAATCGCTATGTCTTTGTGGTGCCACTGAATTGATTTCCGAACAGCTAACCTCTGCCTAAATTGCTCATCATATCTGAGCCAAGCCTGACCACCATAGACTCGTGATGCCTCATGGATAGAATCCATGTAATAAAACAAGCCGGTGCAATGCTCAGGGTTCTTTTTGCCTATCACCTCAGCCAGAATGGCAAAGGCTTGCAGCCAATTCGAAAAAGTAGCTACCGCCTCTTCTCCTCGTCCTCTTTTTTGTGTTCATCAGGCCTAGACACTGCATCTAAGTTGAATTTTTTTAAGGGAAGCAAGGAGAAATTTTCTACAAATTCCCCCTTACCTATTTTGTCCCTTACTTCTTGTTTAAGATGTGCTCCCACTGAGCCCTCATAACATACATAAACGTCTCCCCTAGCCGCGTCACACAGATGCACCGGATCCTTGTCCTTTCCGTCAGGCGTCTTTTGAGATATGCCCGTGACGGGAACAGACACCCCATCAGCCACTATGGCGGGCACCACTGGTGCCCCTGTAACCACCGATGCCACAACTTCACTACCAATCAGGGGAACGCCCAGGGGTTGCACAATCGCAGCAGCCCCTGATTCATAATTGCTCCAAACTTGTGTAGAGGGTGGGGGACCAGCCTGAGTAAGTGAACCTGTATCAACCGCCTGCAGCATGTCCCGTAGCCCCCCCACCAATTGCGAGAGGAGGTCTGATTCCCTCTGACAAGCCGGTAAATCCAACGCCCTACCAGCCCCTGAGTTGGAATCCCCCCATCTCAGAATGTTGCATTTGAGTGTGAGGTACTGAATGTGAGACAGAAAAAGGGGTATATAAAAGGAGACTCACCGCTGGACAAGCCCCTACCAGAAGGAACAGTCATGGGTGCTGGAACTGGAGACGCCCGTGCAGACTGCGAAAACAGAATAGGGCTGCAGGAATCACCTCTTCGCTGCAGATCAGGAACAGGAGCTGCAGCAGAAACTGAAGCAGCCCGTGCAGGAATTTGGGACCGGTGGCCATCACTCCGAAATCTGTGCTGTCCAGAAGAGCTCTGCTGCCGCCTAGGAAAACCCACAGAATCAGATGAAGAAGAGCCAGACCCGTCAGGGATAGCTGACCTGTGCCTCTGCGAAGAAGACTGCCTCCTGATGTCCTGGTCTGTATCCCTGCTACAGCCTTTCCAGATAGAAGGGGTATCCTCCCCAGATGTGCTCCCCTCCACACTCTGCCTGGGCCTGGGCAGCTGCTGCGTGTGCTTCCGTTTTTCACTTCTCTTGCCACGTGTCTCCACAGCACCTCCGTGCCGTGGAGCCATGTGGGCAGAAGCAGCACGATGCAACACTGCTCTCTGACCAGCTGGAGAGACAGTGTCGCGAGGAGGAGGTGGTGTGGGAGAGAGAGAAACTGAGAACGAGCACTATAATCAGCAGCCACGCGTCTCCATCTTCTCCCTTCTCTGCTAGCAGACCGCACGGGACTTCCAAGGGGCAGAGCTTCACTCCGATGATGAAATCCGCCATAACGCTGCACCTGCAATCCTCCTAGCTGATGCAGAAGTAAAACGGGAGGGGAGGAGGTAGCACACGGAGGGGACACACTCCTAGCATCCCCAGGGGGAGTGAGAACCCCCCTCTTAGCAGAGTGGCGACTCCGTTGCCTGGTAGTCACGGAGGCAGCAGGAGGCAAGGCACTACTTGTCCTCCTGCAGGGGGCTGTTTTAGTCCGTTTAGCACAGGAAGGCATGGGGGCTTGATTGGAAGAGCCCCCAGGGCCTGCAGGGTCAGGGCTAAACTGATCAGGGGGTCTAATAACCCTAGCCCTAGATGCCCAAACTGGTGGCTAAATCAGCAGGGAGTGGGGGGCTAGCAGTGGATGGAGTGTCTAACATCTCACCCACTCACCAACATGGATGGAAGTTGCAGACCTGAGCTGGTCCAGGAGGGTTTCAATGTCATCAGATAAGGAACTTGCCATAATTTTTATTTAAAAGAGGAAATGCCTTTCTGGAGTGCTGCAATATATAGACAAAGGCCAACCCTTTTTTCTGATACTAGCCACCCCTGAGCCATGTCCACATTGGACACAAACAAACTGACAGGGTGAGGGGAATGACTGACAACCTCGGTCATGATGCCCTCTATATATTTAATTATTCCAGGCCAGACTTGCACATTACTCGCTAAAAGAAGTAGCAAGGAGAGGTCATGCTCTCCCTCTGACAAACAGAGGAGATACAGAGTTAGTCAGCAACACAGGAAAGAGTAAGACATTCCATGTTTACTTGGGCAGACTAGATGGACCAAATGGTTCTTATCTGCCAACACATTCTATGTTTCTATGTTCACACTACCCAAAAAATGCCTAGGATGCTCATTAAATTGTGCAGGTAGACATTTCAAGATGACTGTGTAGCTGAGTTAACTAATGTGAACATTAGGTATTCTTGAATATTCTTAAATATGTCGTTCTTAAGGAACATCCTGCTTGCATCCATTCCCACCTTGTTGTCTATTCCACCAGCTTCCCCACTGGACAGGAACACTTGCAGTGTGCAAGGCTTGCGTTCATTACACATGTGAAGGTACATTGCTAGTGCATCCTTGGAAGGTATACGTAGTTGTTGCCAAGCAGCTAAACTATGGCTTTTAGGCCATAGACGTAAACAATGGACATTGTAATAATGAATACTTGTCATACTAAAACCAACCAAATGATTGTTGTACTAACAAGAAGTCCAGAATCAACTGAATAAATGTATAAATAAAGAAATAATTGAGATGAAGTAAGTAAATGGAAAAGTTAAAAATACTACCCCTCCCCCCCTTACAAAATTATGACTATGATATATAAAAGTATCAAGTGAATACGGTATATTCTTTGGGATGTGAAAAGACCATCTATCGAACACCTTCTGTAATGTTGTTATGAAATCAACTTCTATCCACATCAAATTCTATCCACATAGAAATGCCACAGAGTTGGCAAAAAAAACAATAAAAATGCCCAAAAAAGACAATTTCAGTTTAGTAATATCATAACCAGTATTTTTTTTAACAAAATGCAGAACCTTTATCTATGGTAGGTACAAAAGTGTATGACTTCCAGCAAGGGGAGCAGTTCCTTTGTTAGCTACTTTGGTTACGTTTTCTAGTTCAGTAGACAGAAGAAGGCTGGCAAGAGGGCAATTGCCCCAAGGCTGCTATTTAATCTCTCTCAACGGGCTGGGGCTGCATCAATTTTCACTTTTAAATGACCTAGTCAGTAACACTTTCTATCCAATTGTCTTGTCTGCCTATCAATCTCTGTACCTTATCTATCAGCAAATCTGTATTTCATGTCTGTGTGTGTCTATCTATGATGATAATTGGGTGGGCTAATAAAGTAGCATCTAAGGGCAATGAAATTGTTTTTGCCCCGGGGCAACAGTTGCTAACCCTCCACTGACAGTAGATACATTAATTTACTGGTACAGTGATCAGTTAATGTGCTGCAAATATCATGACATAGAAGTTTTATTTAAGCTTCAAACAGGCAAAATGCATAGGTGTTAAATGTAAGCATCTTCCAGCTATTAGCATTTCTTATTCTGATTTCCTGTTTCACCTAACACAAAATATACAATTCAGCATACATTTGCAATTGTTAGTTGCACAGGGTAAAGCACATTATTAGTACAATATTCAAAGTTTTACTGACCAAGGAGAATATTTAATTATATAATTGTATTTTATTTTTAACATTAATGATAAAAATATTTTAAAGATGAACAATTGTTGCCTAGTTGCATCTTTAAAGATGTGTCTGTAATGCCTGTTAATCTATTAACATGCCGTTAGCAGGTTCAATGTGTGTGGAAAAGGAAGATGTGTAATGTATGAATAAGCTCCAACAGCCAGATGATAAAGTTTAAACAAATATTGTCCAAACTTAGGGATGGTACCTCACATGCAATCTGGAGATTGTTGAATATAGCACCTGTGAAATAAACTAAGCAGATATAATAAATATTTATATTTTTGCATAAATATTTTTGCCTGATTTTTAGGTCTCATAAATGCTAACATTTCTAGACCTTCTAAGGTGGGGGTTATTTTGCCCTTTTCCCCCCACTCCATTTCCTATTAAAATAAAACTAAAAAATATTTTTTTTTACAAAACTCATTACACAGCATTGGAATTTAACATACTATAATATAATGTGATCATCTTGGCAGCTTAATGCACCTTCCATCTGTGGCTAGCTATAGGAGAAACGGTGATAGCAATACCCAGTATTTTTTCACATGGTGCCCCCTTGGGGTGAGCACAGACATTTATGCTATAACTCAGACACAGATTGGAATGGCAGAGCAGTACACTGCAGATGCTCAATACATCTTGTCGGTTTCATGTGGAGAGAGAGTTTTACCTCAGTACTGGATGTTGTAACACACGTAATATATCATGCAATGCATTTCAATTCATTTTGTGGGATTGTGATTACAGGAGGTCTATGGAAAATGTCTATTGCTCTGCCAGATCCATTTTTTTAAATAAGTATTCTCAGTTAAAACTGAAATATAGTCAGAGGAGTGCAGCACAGAAGTGATCCTTCTCTGCTCAGTGACAAACTATGTAGACCCTCACTGCTGTGAGTCTGATTCTGTTATTCCACTTACTTAATAAATGCAAGCCTTTTAAATGTAACCTACAACTGTTTACTTGAATAGGTCTACTATACAAACATAAGAAGAGACCAGGTTTCAACCAATATAGTATGTTAAAAAGACAAAAGCAGGTCACCTGTCATAACATTCTATTGATTAACCACATCATTAAGATTGAGTTTTTCAGTGACCACAATGTTGCCAAAAAATAGTTTTATTGACCACAAGAAGAAAAGGCAGATCATTCTGAAATACATGTATTGTTTATTATAAATAATTGAGAATTTATTAGGCTTCGAAACTACAGATTACTAAATAATTATAATTAGACCGAAGGTAGGTTATACTACATAAAATCAGTCATATTGTAATTATGGACATGCCTCCAGCATTTGTGGCTAATATTATAAAAACATTTATTGTGAGCAGCTATCCTACTACAGCTGATATAGCCTGTGTGGAGAGGGAAAGGTGAGGACTGAGGCTCTAGGGTGGAAGTATGGTGACTGGGGGACGGCAAGATTGGGAATGTGATGCTAGCAGCGGAGAGGTGGATGGGGACTGTGATGTTGGCAGTGATGAGAGGAGAGTGAGTTTGTATCATGGGATGAAAGAGAAGAATGAGGTTTGTGATGCTGGGGATGTAGGTTAGTATTTTTGATAGTGACACTGGAGGCAGAGAGAGATGCTGAGGTTGGAGAGAGGAAAATTGGGTTTGTTATGTTGTGGAGAAGAAAACAAGGTGGGGTTAATGTTTATGGGGAGACCAGGTTTATGCGTACTAGATGCTAGAAGTAGAGGAATGTACAGCTTGTGGAGCTAGGTGGAGTAAAGGGAGATGAGAGTGGAAGAAATTTGAGTGAGAGTAGAGTGGTGGGTACAGTAATAATGGGGAAAGACTGTAATGATGGCAGGGTAAGGGAAGCAGACACTATACGTTGCAATCTGTACTGTCATTCCATTATTTCTCAAACACTGAATTTTTTTTAAGTAGTAAAAGGAACAGCAGGGAATGCCCAGAACTCCCCTTTTCGATGTTGAATTTTCCAGTGTAGTTTTCAGTTCACTGTCTAGTAAAGAGACCTCCTAATTATAAGGATTGAACAACAGTTTTGCATGATGATTCTTTAATGACATAGCAAATCAAAATAAATAAGTTTAGAGAAAAAAAAAGTGAAAGAAAAAAAAATTAACTGTAATTTAGTATACGTGTATTACACACATAGTGCTAGGTATGTTTGTTTGCACTGATAAAAGACTTGTTCAATGACTTCATGTTATTATTTTAAGTTAAAAGCACCATCTATTAACTTATACAGACAAACACTACACTGAATATAAAACATTTGGGACTCGAGAGTGTTATCACTCACTTGTTAGGAAATACAGCATTAAAATTAAATAACTAAAAACAGATACATACACACACACACACACACACACACACATTACCAAATTCTGTAGTTTTGTTTCCGCTTTCAGCACTTGATGGAATTATTTGCAAATACTTTAAGCAGTGCTGATGAGATGACCTTGACTGTTATGTCTGTGTTTTGACCTTATTACAGCTTGTTTTAATTTACTGTTTGCTAGTCTGTCCATGCAGTACAAACAGCTGTTTAGACAAATCTTCATTCTTGTGACTATGGGTGAATTGTCCACAGAATGCACAGCTGTTTTGACAAGCCACCATATTTGCGAATGTTGGTTAATTACCATAAAAATAAATACATTTGTGTAGCCCCCCCCCCTTAGGAATTTAGGGGTTAATTCATTTTGATTCCATAGCTGCACCACATGATATGCCAGCACACAGCACTACGTGTGTAATATAGATTCTAAATTAGAGTGAATTTTATTTTATCATCAGGGGATTTGTTCATGATGAAAAAAAAATATGTAAGGCAGTTTAGACTTATTTATTTTGATTTGCCATGTTATAGTTACAGGCTAGATTTATTTGTGGTTTTAGCTATAACCTAGACATATTTATTTTGGTTTGCCAAATATGTTATATAACAAGAATTCAAGCCTCAGAAATATAGGCAGTCTCTTAAAGGGACACTCCCACCAAAAAAATAAAAAGGGTTTTTTATTTTTATTTTGCATTATTGATTTCAGCACTGGTATCTCAATTTGGGTTTGGGACACAGAATGCAGACTATAAGTCAGAATTCTGATCATAGACTTCCATTGAATGGGAGAGTAATGTAATTATTACATCACAAGGGGAGTTATGATCTGGTTTGATCAGGGCAATCTTCTTTCTTTGTGTTGGAAGGCAGGTAAAAAAAAAGTTGTACACAGCCACCTAGTCCTGACCACTATGATACACAGGAGCCAGTAAGAGAGCAGAGGAGTATCTTATGACATCATCCTGACAAAATAATTGGCAGTTAATCACAGTTCAATATTTACTGCATAATTAGCTGTATTTCTGTGAAATATGTTTATATGCACTTTGCATGTTTAGTTATCATTTTGGATACTTTTACTATAAGTATTAGGCTCCAGACAAGTGCTGAGAGCTCAGTGACAGTAAAAAGCTCAAAGCTGAAATTTTAAGTAAATTAAATATTAAAAATATAGATATAAATAATATATTCAAATCCTAATGGATTTCCAGAATTAACATAATGATAAAATGTTTGTCATTTATAAGGCAACAAAAAGATTTATAACAAACATATATTACTCACACTAACAACATAGGATTTCATCCTACAAGTCATACAGATCCATTATGCAAACTTTAGAATGAAAGTCATTTCACCTCATCAGCAGTCCATTATCTGAGCTTTCTGTTCCAGAAGAGATAGCATGATCATGAGGAGTAAGAAGGTGCCTTTCCCACTGGCAGGGGGATTTGTTAACAGATTTGTAACACGTTACATTGTTTTTTTGTGATAATGTTTTTTTTTTTCTTTTTATAAAACTCAATTCTGGGACAAAGTTCTAAAAGTGGTCTAAACTTCGGAATATTCTATTGGTTTCCATGACAACTGCTCCACTTTTTGAACTCAGCCCTATAAATTTACTTTCAGAAATAATGTGAATATAGTTGTAGACATTCTTATTTGCCAGCACTTTTCCATATGGTTTCACAGACTTGAATTATAACACTACCAGAACATTCTGAAATCAGGAATCAAAAAGAAACAATTATCCATCAAGTAATTCAACAAACTGAAGTCCACTAGGGAGCATCTAAAAGCAATGTGCACCTGAGCAATTATAGTGATGAGCAACAATCTACCAGCAGTATAGTGAAATCTTAATGGATTCTGGTAGATTTGTATATGTAATCCTATCAGCTGCACTGCACACTTTAAAATGATTATATAAAAAAAAAAGTTAAGATTGAATGCCACTGAATACCAGCAGTATAGACAGAAACATTTATATTTACCACTATTCCCCTGCTGCCTCTGATAATTACTGAACAAACCCTACAACAGTGGTTCTCTTTCATGTGCTCAAAGAACCCTTTGGGAGGCAAAGCTGATATTCCAGTGTGGGCACAGACAGGCCTAGATTTACGTAACATCTGTACTTTGACACAATAAACTTTTGTGGAAACAAAGTGACATAATGCTCAAATGACGAATATACAAAAATGGGACATTTTCAAAGCCATTAACACTTATTGACCAAACTCCAACCACATAGATGGTGAAAATGGAAACCCAGAAGATCAAAGGCGCAGTCCCACCTAACCTATTTTCTTTATGTTGGAAATGTGTTTAATATGTGTAAAATGCACATATTGTTACTTCATAACGATGTACATTTCTCCTATAGGTTTCCATTAAAAATAAATTTCAGAGGAGTCTCGAAATTCATTAAAATTCAACAAGGATGTCAAGAGAGATGGGTAGGACAGTTGCTATAGCAACAGTGATAAAGCGATTATTTCATCTGCAGTTTTTGATAGGAAATGTTGATTGTGGAAAACGGACAAGCACGTTTTTTATTTGCTCTATAAATGATGCAGTAATTCTCTAAAATATATATTTTGGACACTGTTAAGTTAAACCTCCCATTTACTGTTTTTCCCCACATTGGTGAAAAATGATCATCAGAATTGGTCTGTCTACAGAAAAAGACTGGTAAAAGGGTAATTCTTACACCATGGCCCATACCAAAAAAGCAATGAATTTTCATGACGTATTGGTAAGAAACATTAGAATCACTTTACCCTCTACTTACAGCATGAAAGGTTTGGTGTGCCATTGTCTTACTTTGCATCCTAGGATTTCATGGAAAACAAAATCACTCCTCATGTTTGCTGTTGATGTCTACCCCTATCTGCACACTTGAGAAATTAATTCTAAGATATTTAGGAGTTGCCTTTTAGCCACAGTTTCTGGCAGATGATCTCTACCTAATTACCTCCAGTACTGTGTTTGTGTGCCAACCACACCTATCGGGAAATCCAACTCTAAACAGAAATGAGTCAGTATAATTAACTTCAGCTCAGACAGAACCACAAACTGATAAACCTGTGGTCAAGCACAACTATTCTCAAGCCCTGGCCTGTTAAGATTTCTTGAAACTTGGGTTAGTCACTATTTAAAAAAGCACTGTTATTGGTTAGGATCAAGCTGCAGGCTATTTCACATGTCTGCAGCTCTGTACAGGTAAACTCCTATGTATTTCCGAGCCAAACGTCAACCATATGTAATGTCCCATTTTCACACAAGGCAAATTAACATACAAACGAATGTCCTATGCAGACAGGGAGACAAACTTATCGTATCAGATGCACTGTTGTTGTGGGCTACAGCACAGCCAATCTATGAGGAGCCACATGTTCCTTATCAATGAAATATTCACCATAGAGGTGTTTAAGGGTCGGTCTCTCATTCAGAGACTTAATGGCAATACAGTTAAAGAGACAGCTCCACTATTTCCCAAGTTCCACTGACCTTGGGTTCTCTCCTGTGAATCGCAGAGCTGCCACTCTGTCTTCCTGAGCTTCCACTTTTGCTGCTCCTTCTCACATAGATAACTTGCCTCTTGCTGGGTACCTCGTCTACCCTTTTGGTTTGTCCCTCTCCTCCAGGCTCTTTGCTGGTACCTGGCACCTTCACCAGCAGTCCGTCCTGAGGCCACGACCTTCTCTTGAGCTCTGCTGACAGGTGGGTACAGAGTAACACAGCCAGGCACAGGGCGGTGAGGCGGAGGGCACAACCTCTCCAACGCAGCCTGAGCTCTCTCCTCAGCATCATCCGGCCAGGACCAAGGGAGTCACTGCTGCATGGAGGTGCTACTCATAGCCAGGGTCCTGCAGGCTCCATGCCTTTAGTTACTTAGTGATAGGAGAGCAGCCATGCATGAGGGTCAGTCAGACTGGAGTATAAGTTATGAACGAGAGTGGAGTTGTGCAGCTGATGGATAAAGTTAGGAGCCACCCCCTGTGTGTTCCTCCCCTCCCCGTGCTGTTCGCTGGCTGCTCCGTCCCATGTAACTCTATCTCCAACTCTGTGTCCTTCACAACGCTGCCTGTGTGTTCGAAATTGGCCATGCCTCAGAGAACATACCATGCAAATGTATGGGCTACATACAGTGATAGCATACCGAAAATAACAACTGACAGAAGCTACTTTTGTAAACACATAAACGCTTATCATGACGTCTTTATATATTTGTAAATTTGGCACACATTTCTTATAAGATACGTTAGGGAATGTTATCAAATGAAGTATGCAGTAGTTACATATTTCTTTTTAATGTACCCTTAAATGGTACTTAAACATTGCCTATACTGTGAGAGTAGTAGAGAATAAAACATGGAAAATTATTATACATTGTATTAGCAGGATTTTCGCAAATGCATTAAATAAGTGACATATGTTTTAAATATGTTTGTGTTGTCTATGAAATCACCTGTGGCATGATATGCAAATGAACTAATTTTCTATGGGAAATCTTCATTTGCTTATCAAGCCACAAGGTGATGTCATAAACAGGAGACTCCACAAACACATTTAAAAAATATATTTCTCTTATTTTATGCATTTGCTGCAATCATTTGCCATCATTTATTATTCTGTACATTCACAGCATAAGCAATGTTTAGGTGACAGAATCTCTTTAAAACATTTCCTGTCATAATGAATGTAGGATTCTATGCAATCTAATTTTGACTAGTATCTCAGAGCTGATCATATGCCTCACAATTACTAAAAATCAGAATTTTATTTATCAACAGAAAACTTTTTTCATCATAGCAGGCTGCTTCTCCCTTGATGGCTCTGGGACAAGCAATTGATGACTTTAGTCAAATAAAGAGGACAGAAGAATTAACAAGCTACACAATCTCCTAAAATATATTCTAAAAGCTGTCTTAATATATTTGTATGGCTTTATCAGAAGTTTTGACCTTCATGATTGGCACACATCTCTTTCATTTCACTTCTTCAGTCCTTTACCTGGAGAAATAGCCATATATATAAAATACATGTTTAAACTGAAAAATACTTCATTCATCCTAAAAATTTTTTATTATTCACTGTTCCAATGCTAACTAATCTATATAAAACCACTATGGTAATACTACACAATAACTATCTTTTAAAAAGATATTTGACTGATAGCTGAAGTTTTGCCTTTTTTAAAATGTTTGCCCCTTACCAAGCTGTGATAATTCCTATTTTAAAACAGGATGCTGAATTGATAAATGTACAGCTGACTAGTATGCTGCGAACGGGGCCCCAAAAAACTTGCCATAGCAAATGTTGGAAAGTATGTAAACCTCACCTTTGGACATTGCATTTCTCTCATGTAACCATCCCACTTCCTCTGCAGACAATAAGTTACATACATTTCCTCCAGTATTGAAAAAGCATAACATAAATAAATATATAAAACAAAAAACATAAATAAAAACACAACACAAGAAAAATGCTTTGAAAATGGTAATAACTGTAAATATGTTTTTTAAATACAGGCATTAGTGTAGTTCCTACTTTTCGTCTAGTGTTATCAATTTTTTGGTTCTGTGTTGTATTCATTTGAGTTCAATAAAGGCTGCTTAAACATTTTTAATCAGTACTAAATATTGTTTACTGCAAGTTTAAGCAGCTGTTCCTATATTTTACAATTCAGTATACATAATAAACAAATATTTACTTTACCGGGTGACACAACCAACGTATTTGTGGAAGTAGCCATCTTGGCTACTGCATGATTATCCCTTACAAATAGGTTCTTCCTATATCAAGGTGAGAGGGATGAGGTGATTTTAGGATAGTGAAGAACTTTTTGTATGTAGAAAACTAATGGTGAGCTATAATTGTTCTTCCTGTTGAACTGAGCCAAAAGGTAAAATTATATCTTGATAAAACAAAAAAATTACAAATTTCTCTGAACAATAACAAGTTCTTAAAGCAAAATCTTGATGTGTCGCTTTAACAAAGCACCGAATACAGGACTTTAGCATCAGAGGGATTACTAATTATATGTTGCTGAGTTATGACTGGAATGCTAGGTATTGATGGGTAAGTATAATGTGCTGAATAAATGGAACTCTAGAAAAAGTTGAGTAGAATGGATTTTGGAACAATTAAACCTTGCCCGGTCTCGTTGTACTGACCTTTAGTCAATGAATGCTTGTCTGTGATATCTGTTCATGCAGTCTGGTCAGCTGTGTCAGGGGTATGCAAGTAAAATATGAGTTGATTATTTTTTTGGTAAGTTACCAAAACAGTATATAACCAGAATTAGTTTTCTACAAAAGTCTCTAGCCATAATTGATTCTCAAATACCTGAACCCTGCCAAAAATATACAATAAAATATATCCATTTGGTGTAGATAATTGTAGGCCTGAGGCATTTGTACACAAAGGACACCTGCAGTCCTTATTAAGGTCAGAAGTCACTTTATCCTTCAAATTCCAAGTCTACTCTACACTTAAGTTTACAAAACAAAGATAGCATTACTCTTGGGACTTTCTAATGAACAAATCTATTAAGCCTAGTCTGGCCCCGCAGATTCCAGATCTCACTATGCTAACAAAAGCCTTGGTGTCCTGTTTGTTACAGGGACAAAGATTACGAAATGAAGTGTATGGACCTGTCACCTTAAAAAATACTTTGTATATGTTGCATTACATTACATGTTTTAATTATTAACTCTTTTTACAAATGTCTTTATGTAAAAACAAATAATAAACTTGACTTGTGTTTACCATGAATCAATGAGTTCTAAACATATGAAACAGCAAGTGGTTTATTAGAAAGCAGCAAGATCCTTTAACCCCTTCATGACCAGAATGTTGTGCGTTAGTGACCGAGGCTGTTTTAACACTTCTGAGGTGTTTGTGTTTAGCTTTAATTTTCTTCTTTGTCTGTTGCTGTACCCACACAAATTATATATTGTTTTTTTCAGAACAAGAAGGGCTTTCTTTTCATGACATTATTTTGTTCATATAATTTATTGGATTGTGAAAAAAATAGTAAAATATGGTTAAAATTTAAAAAAACAAACACTTTTCCTGACTTTTCTTTGTAAATTCTTTTACTAAGCTCCAAAAGCTAATGAAAAAACCTTCTAAATAGATTCGACTATAGGTCCTGAGTTTAGAAATACCCAATGTTTTTTTGCTTTTTTCCCCATGTTTTAGGTTAATAAATACAAGTAGCATATAGCTGTTTCAAAACCATTTTAAAATAAATTAGCATTAGTGACACTGTAACACAGATATCGGTGATGAATCACTGAATAACCCCCCACATGTACACATTTTTATAAAGTAGACATCCGAGGGCATTCAACTTGGGGTATTTAGACACTTTTCATTCTTTCATTTTACCACCAATCTTTTACAAGTTTTGGCGTAGTAATTTTGTGTGTGTTTTATTTTCACACACTTTGAAACTTAGGTATGAATTTAAAGGAGTTGTTCTATTTTATTTCCAAACAAAACCCCAATATATGTTCATCTACTTCCCCTGAGTATAGCGGTACCCCACATGTATAGGTTTGCTAGGGTTATGTGGCAGGTACAGGGCAAAACTTAGGATACGGTCATTGCAGTTTTAAAACGTGTATTTGTTATGTAATGCTTGTGACTACATTTCCTATCATGCTCAGCCAGCCGAAAGCTACCGTAGCAGAATAGGAAATGTAGTCTATAGTAGGAAGCACAGATTTTTGCTATCCTGCGGCTGCATGGATCATATATCCAGCTGCTGCGGGCCCCTATCTACTGCTGGGGGCCAATGCAAAGCACTGGCCCCATTAGCAGTCTTTTTAAAAAATATATATATATCCCTAGAGGACCACATACAGACATAACATGTCATTGATCCTCTACGGAATAACTTCTTATTTTTATATAGTTTATTATTATTATTTTGAATTTATTTATTTATTTCATTTATTTAATTTTTTTACATTTTTTAATTTTTATTTAACTCTAACCTTAACCCTATGGTTAGGGTTAGTACAAACCCTAAGTCTAACTCTAGGATTAGGGTTTTGATGAACTCTAACCCTAACCCAAGAGTTAGGATTAGCACAATAATAAAATAAATTACAAAAATTAAAAAAACTTTTTTTTAAATTAAAAAATCCTGGGGGGGGGGGGGGGGGGGGCTGGTTGTGCTTGGGGGGACCATGGGGAGGGTTGAAACACTATATTTAGTCTCCTGCTTCAGGCACCTGCTTTGACAGCTATTAACATCCGGGCGCTGTGATTGGCTGTCACAGTGCCCGGATGTTTCCAGGGGGCTTCAATGGACATGGCTGAAGTGTCTCGGTATCGAGACACTTAGCCATGTAATTTGTAGCGTGATCGCGGTATGCCAGCATGCATACTGCGATCGGACCTGCATGACGGTCCTGGACCGTCATCGGTCACGAAGGGAGTTTTCCCTATGACGGTCCAGGACCGTCATCGGTCACGAAGGGGTTAAAACAATGAATCCAAAACAAATGGGTAACTAAACAGGAAGTTGCTGTCGATTGGCAAACAAGTTGCAACTTACCCCCTTAGTGACAAGACATTTTCACCTTGAATTTCCCTTGGTGACAATGGCTGTTTTGACATTTCTAGGGTGTTTGTGTTTAGCTGTAATTTTTTTCTTTGTCACATACAGTACCCTCACAAATTATATGTTGTTTTTATCGTCATAAGAAGGGCTTTCATTAGATACCATTATGTTCATCATATCTTATAATTTACTACAAAAAAAATCATAAAATATGATGAAAAATTAAAAAAAAAAACACTTTTTCTAACTTTGACCTAAAATATAATTTACACAAATAAAATCATTAAAAAAGACTCCATCTAAATAGTTTCTAAATGTTGTCCCGAGTTCAAAAATATGCATGTTTCCATATTTTTCGGTATTTTTTTGCGAGTTATGGGGAAAAAACCAAAAATAGTGTTTTTTTGTTTTTTCCCATATTGACCTTTTGACCCCAACCCGAACCCAAAATTTAACCCTAACACTAAATTTAACCCCAACTCTAATCCTTATTATACCCCTTAATATTTTTTAATTTAATTTTAACCCTATCCCTTATGCTAAAAATTATTTAACTTTAACCCTATAGGCTAATATAGCTATATAACCTGTTTTTAATTAATTAAATATGTATTTTAAATATTTTCCATTGCAATGCTACTTAACTACCACTAGGGGCAGTCAAGTAGCATATTCAGAGCGACGGAAGTGAAGTTACTTTCACTTCCGAAGCTCAGACCGGCAGAGGGCTTAGCTATAATGACGGAGCAGCATGCTCCGTCAATATGGCTCCCCATGATCGCTCCGTGGGGCGATCGTGGGTGCTCCAAAACAGAAATTTCAGTGCTGGCTATTGCTTCGACATCGAGGCAATAGACCAGCACCGTTAAAGCGGTTTTCGAGATCATTGATCGTGAAGACCGCTTGATTCACCGCAGGACGTGCCAGGCACGTCCTTTGTCGTTAAGGGAGTTTCTCCCAGGACGTACCTGGCACGTCCTTTGTCGCGAAGGTGTTACCAGATTTGAAATAAATATGTGCATTTGGAGTAGACATGTGCAAAACTAAAATTTTCGTTTCGTTTTCGTCCATTCGGACGAAAATGTTATTTATTACGTCTAAAACGAATTTCGTTCATTACTGCATTCGTTTCAGATGAAATTCGTTCATTCTTTTCGTTTTGTTAATTTTAATTCGTTCGTTTTATAAAATGCAATGTAATACTATTGGCTTTCTATAAACCGAACGAGAGCCCCATTCATAAGAAATTCTTATGAATGGGGCTCTCGTTCGGTTCATAGAAAGGCAATAGTACTACATGTGTTCTATAAGCCGAAAGTCTATAAACCGAACATTCGGTTTATAGACTTTCGGCTTATGGAATACATGTAATCCTATTGCTATTCTATAAACCGAACGTTCGGTTTATAGAATACCCATAGGATAACATGTATTCCATAAGCCGAAAGTCTATAAACCGAACGTTCGGTTTATAGGCTGTCGGCATTTAACTATACAGAGACAGAGTCTCCATTCATAAAATTATGAATGGAGACTTTGTCTCCGTGTAGTAAAATGCCGACAGCCTATAAACCGAACGTTCGGTTTATAGACTTTCGGCTTATGTAATACATGTAATCCTATGGCTATTCTATAAACCGAACGTTCGGTTTATAGAATAGCAATAGGAATACATGTATTCCATAAGCCGACAGCCTATAAACCGAACGTTCGGTTTATAGGCTGTCGGCTTTTAACTATAAGGAGACAAAGTCTCCATTCATAATTTTATGAATGGAGACTCTGTCTCCGTATAGTTAAATGCTATTGTATTCTATAAACCGACTCTATTTCGGCTTATAGAATGCAATAGTACTACGAATGGACGGATGAACGAATGATTTTCGTTTATTAACCATTCGTTCATTCGGCTTTCGTTAGCTTAGCATTTTCGTTCTTCGTTTTTCGGGCGAATGGACGAAAATGCTATTTTCGGACGAAAATGCATTCGTCCGAAAACGAATGCACATGTCTAGTATATATTCACATGTAAATTGCTTTAATAAAAAATTATGATATAAAAAAATTAATTTCTTGTTTTTATTTCCTTTTATGTGACAATGCTGCCTCTCTCTTTCCCTTGCCCCAGATTTGTCGCTCTCCCCCCTTAGTGTTGTCTCTCTCTCACCCTCCCTTTGTCTCCCCCCTCGCTCCCCTTGTGTCTGTCTCTTCCCCCCTTCCCTCCCCTTGTTTCTCTCTGCCCTCCTCCCCTTGTTTCTGTCTCTTCCCCCCTCCCTCCCCTTGTTTCTCTCCCCCCCCTCGTTACTCTGCCCCCCCCTTGTTATTCTGTTCCCCCTTTGTTTATTGCTCCCTGGTGGCTAGTGGGGGCAGCCGGGGGATGTATGCACTATACATAATAGACGGAAGTGTCGGGCAGCATGGAGGATGTCTGCACGATTCGGGCAGACATCCCCCAGCTGCCCGATTCTCCCTGGTGGCTAGCGGGGCAGCGGAGGATGTCTGCGCAATGAGCGCAGACCTCCCCTGCTGCCGCCCGGAACGACCGCCAGGACTTTTATGAGGAAGCTGGAAGTACCCAGCTTCATCATAGAAGTCCCGGCGGTCATGCCGGGCGGCAGCAGGGGAGATCTGTGCCCATCGCGCAGACATCCCCTGCTGTTAGAGAGGGGGATCCAGGTCCCCTGCAGCTCTGCTGGGGACCTGGATCCCAGCCTTATAGTCTGACCTCAATTTGAGGTCAGATTATAAGACGACCTCGATTATAAAAGGGGTATTAACACTTCCCTTGCTGATCACAGTTTCTTTTTACTGTGATCCGTTTCCTTCCAAGTTTATGGACCTCATTTAGTTTTTTCAAAATAAATTTTATTTTGTACATTTTTACTATATTACTTATATTCTTTTCATGTATTAATGTAATTACAGTTAACTCCTACAAGCCTGTGCTGTGATTATGACCAGAGCAAACGTTAACCCATTCGTGACGTTGGGACGTTCTATGCCGTCCTGATTTTAAGTCCCTTAAAGTCGTTAGGACGGCATAGTACGTCCTGTGTTAAACAGCTCATATCGCGGCTCGGATCATGCTGCAGGCACTTGCAGCAGGATCCCACCTGTCAGATGAGGCCACTTTAAGTGGCCTCAGTCTGACAGGGGAAATTTAGCTGGTGCTCAAAACGAGCACCAGCTACATTTCTCTAAATCGTGCGTGACGTCCGAAATGCTTGCAATTTTTGGGCAGGGACCCACAGGGTCTATTAAGACCCTGATTGGGTCTCTGCCATAGTGTTCCTGGCTAACGATCACCTTGTGATCAGTGGCCAGGAACAAATCGTGACGTTTTGGTGCTTACGTCATTTGGGACGCAAGCATCATGCGTCACAAAGGGGTTAAACCTCTCCACTTTTTTCAATGTATTTTTTAATACTAAATTCAAATCATTTCATGCTATTGGCAATGCATTCTATAAACCGAAATAGAGTCGGTTTATGGAATACCAATAGCAAAATAGCCAATACACATACATTACATAAACCGACATAATGAATGAATTTCGGTTTATGGAATGTAATGCTATTGGCAATGGCATTCTATAAACCGACTCTATTTCGGTTTATAGTAATGCCATTGCAAATAGCATTACATTATACATTCCATAAACCGAAAGTCTATAAACCGAACGTCGTTCGGTTTATAGACTTTCGGCTTATAGAACAGCAATAGCATTACATGTATTCTATAAACCGAACGTCGTTCGTTTTAAAGACTTTCGGCTTATAGAATACTATTGGCTTTCTATAAACCGAACAAGAGTCGAGTCCCCATTCATAAGAAATTCTTATGAATGAGGAGGGACTCTAGTTAGGTTTATAGAAAGCCAATAGTATTCTATAAGCCAAAAGTCTTTAAAACGAACGACGTTCGGTTTATAGAATACATGTAATGCTATTGCTGTTCTATAAGCCGAAAGTCTATAAACCGAACGACGTTCGGTTTATAGACTTTCGGCTTATAGAACAGCAATAGCATTACATGTGTATTCTATAAACTGAACGTCGTTCGGTTTAAAGTCTTTCGGATTATAGAATACATGCAACGCTATTGGCTTTCTATATACCGAAAGAGTCCCCATTCATACGAATAGGTCAATTGACTATTCGTATGAATCGGAACTCAATTTCGGTTTATAGAAAGCCAATAGCATTACATGCATTCCATAAACCGAAGTCATTCATGTCGGTTTATGGAATGGAATGTAATTCTATTGGTATTCTATAAACCGACTGTATTTCGGTTTAGAATGCCAATAGCACGAATGGACGAATGGACAAATGAACAAATGATTTTCGTTTATTAACCATTCGTTCATTCGGATTTTGTTAGTTAACATTTTCGTTATTCGTTTTTCGGACGAATGGACGAAAATGCTATTTTCGTCCGAAAATGCATTCGTCCGAAAACGAATGCACATGTCTAATTTGGAGTATTTTTTAACAAGTTACCACATTTCACTGTTTAGTGGGTAGTTCTTGTAATTATTTATCTTGTACTGTACATATTAGGTTAGGGGACAGGGTCTCTTTACTTAAGGATCTTCTGAATAAATAAAGAATGTCAGGGAATTGAGATGGGAATTTCAAACTTTAGACCAAAGTAGCAGAGTTGGAAAAATTCTCCAATGCAGATGAATCTGAGAATTTTTATAACTCAGCTTTATTGTGTAGACCCTTTTATGTCCTTTGTCCAATTTCCTCTGTATGTAGAAATATGCTAATCCAACCAAAGCCAGCTACAGACATGTATTCCTGCAGGGCAAGATTACACTGGGAATGTACATGCACAAAGTACTGGAGTTTAGCCTTTCACTGGGTCTGCTTTGTAGTCCCCAGAATGTACTCATTACTAGCTTTTTCCCTTCCCTTTGATCTGATTACTGTACAGTTTTACTTTCTTAGAAGTCCACACTCCCAGTTGCTCCCACTATGACAGACTCAGGAGTGCAGCCTCAAGATAACATTACCACTGTGTCACTTCCACAGGCCCCCAGCCGTAACACACACTCGGGGCTGCACTTTCTCAATATCAGATTGCAGGCAGAAACGTAGCACTTTAAGTCACCTTTGTATGATTGTTCTGCAGTGCAACATTTCTGATTTTCCAGTTCTTGAAGTCCTGCGAGACCATCCTGATCCAGACTCCCCCTCCCAACTGTCCATATTTGTGACCAATATCCTACTGTCCTGATTTGCATTCTCCAGGACACTGGAATGCTCCCATTCTCAAGCCACTCCCATAGCATCCAGCATTGCGAGGGGGAAATGCTTATCCAGTTTTGACCTACACTATCTGATTACCCTGTTTCTGATTCTCACCAGATTTGGTAGGCAGAAATATCGAAACATAAAATGTCGACAGATAAGAACTATTTGGCCTATCTACTCTTCTTAATTTTCTGAATACTTTAATTCGCCCATGGCCTTATCGTATATTTAGGATAAGTAGTCAAAGAAAAAGAAGGATATGTGGATGGAGCCACTTCAATCAGTTTAGTTTTGCCAAAAAAACAAAAATTCAATGTTTATTTTAGTATGATCTGCACATACAGATAGTCCCGGTGATTACCACCTTACAAGTTTCGTGCCATATTGACACTTAGTCATAGGCATTATATATTTAGGATAGTCTTATGCCTGTCCCGTCCATGCAGCCAGTCACTCTTCTTTTTAGCCTCCATCCATAGATACCTGTGCCTTCAAAAATCCTCCCATGTGAAAAACTCTCCAACTGTATTTCAGATGTTCTGGTGTTGGCATTCATAACCTAAATAAATTGAAGAGGTTTATCAAAAAGTCAGCTCCCGTGGCAGGAAGGATAAAAAGAGAAAGGAAGGACAGTAGGGAGTTTATTTTTATAGTTTCTGAACAGTACGTTATTTTATTTTAAATAAACTGCGGTTATCGGGTGATGGTTATTTTATAAGGTTTTATACAGTAGTGACGCCAAAAAAAAGCAGGAGTGACGCCACACGAGACTACCTCACTTCACAGCTGCTATCTACCGTCCTGCTGCTTTTCTGCTGTTGTTCTGCAGATTTTATCCACGTGGATTTCCCATTTATTTCTTCCGAAGCGGACCTACTATCTTGCACTTCAAGACTGGTGATTTTATATACCCTTGTTCTATTGTTTTAATGTAAGCCTCAAGATTACAGTGGGCCAATAAATGTTTCCCTATTGTTATATACTTCACTATGTCTGGTTCCTATTTGTCTTCCCTTCTGAGATAAACTCCACATCTAAGATTCTACTGCTTATGGGAGAGTGATTTTTTTGCCGCTGTGGATTATAGGACTTTTAGTCCTTCTGCGGATTATACCTAGAGCCGGTCCTGAGGCTCTAGACCACGTGAGTCTAATACCATTGGGGGTCACGGCTACAGATACATCCGTTACTGTCTTTTATACTACACCATTGTTTTTCTTTTGTTTTTTTTCTTTTGCATATATCATGTCTATGAGTTTGTCTGCTATTTAGGATAAGTATCATCATTTTTATTGTTTCTCACTTTCACCATTACCCATTTTAACTTTGCGCAACACTTCACTACTTTACTTTTATACAGTTAATATAGGTTTTTTTGAAAAATGAGAACTCATTTTGCTCCTATGCAGATAAAGGCAAAGTCCTGGGTGGTCTCCTAGGAAAAATAAATGCTAAAAGTGAACCTATCATTTTAAAAATATGAATTGCTAACATTCTTTAATTCAGTTCTGCAGACTTTATAATATTTTCATTAACATTTTCACTATATATATTTTATATATATAGTAAGAACCTCATATTCTCTTTATGATTTGTTGCACATTTTCAATAATGTTTACGTTTTACGACGTATTTTTATAATGTATAAATCAGGCCAGAAAAAAAAAAGACTAGTTGTTTAAAAGATTTCTGTT
The DNA here is from genome assembly GCA_036172795.1 of Pelodytes ibericus. NCBI lineage: Eukaryota > Metazoa > Chordata > Amphibia > Anura > Pelodytidae > Pelodytes > Pelodytes ibericus. The sequence goes on along the minus strand of CM069861.1, from coordinate 101,768,348 downwards.
GCTTCTTTGTTTAATATATTTTTACTGGCAACATTAAGGTATCCAGATAGTTAACAAACATAGGGCTAGTAGCCATCAAATGGCTGTGTATTGAAAACAGGGATATTTGTTCAATTGTTCTGACATACATACAAATAACACTGTATTCACTAACCTAAATGAAAAAAAAAAATGAACCAGTTTTAATATGGAGCATCATCCATGCATGTGGAGAGGTGTTTAAGGGGTGAAAGAAACCAAAAGGGGAAAGGAGAAAGAAAGGGTAAAAAAGTAAGGAAAATAAAAGAAAGAGAAATAGGAATATTGAGAGAGAGAAAGACAAATGTGGGCCACATGGTTATAGTGTGTGACCAAAATTACCACACCCTCCAGAGAGAGTCCTTAGGGGGAAGACATGCTATGTAAGGTCGGTAGTTCTGTCCCACGACGGGTCCCTCGCAGCGTGGCTCTCAACTCCTCTCACCGCCGGAGATCCTCTTCAGCACGCACCCGTCAATGGAGACAGGCGCGTGCACTACGAAATACTCGATCGCTGCTATCCCGGTCGTCACTATGGCGACGGGCAGAGAGACGTGCGTCGCGTACGTCAAGGGGGCGGAGCTAAGCCCTTTAAATCCATAGCGCGCGCAATTCAAACTTGCTTGCTGAATATACAAGCTATCTCTGCGTGGATTGCTCCTAGCTTTTCCGTAGTTGATTTTTCTGTGATTTTTGTGTTACTCTGCTTTACTGGACTTCTGACCTGGCGTGTTTTTTGGATTATCCCTCTGCTTTTGCCCTTATATATTGGCTCTTACCTGGACTCTGCTGCCCTCTGGAATCCCTGACCCGGCTACGATATTCTGACTATCCTGAACTCTGGAACCCCTGACCCCGGCTTGTACTTCTGACACTGCTTCGATTCTGGCTCCCCGCCTCGGCTTATCCCTCGACTATTCTCTACGGCTGCAGCACATCCCGACCCGATCTGCGGACGTTTGTGCCTGTGGCCATCAATTGAAGTCTGCTTGCCCTGTAGTCCTCGGTATCGGTGGTGCCAGGCACAAACAGTCTATCTGCTATTGGGGTCCCTACCTCTCCGTACGAACCACGGTACGTTTACCTCTATTATTGTTACATGCTAATAAAGTCTAAAAGCGAATTAACTTTTCTTAATAAACAATTTCAGGTCACAAAATGAACTACATATAGTTAAAAGAGAAATTGTACATAGAGCACACATTACTTTCTTTTACATTAACATTTATTTATATAGTGCAAAAATGTACATAGCGCACAGTGATTTATGAAGAGAAAAAACATATTTCACTTATTGACGATATATGCTGACACGGTGTACGATCTGCCCTATATGAAGGTCTGATAGTCTGACATAAGGCCAGAAAAGTCCCGCTTTCCACACTGTAAATCCAAGGTCTGTGTCATCCTGTTATCGGGGGGTGAGCATTAAGGATAAGAGTATGTAAACATTAAGGTAGAGTCACATGTGAATGTGTCCTCCAGGGCTGAGGAAGTATCTTGATGCTCTGGAAGTTGAGTTTGTGGGACATTCTGGTCCCTCAAAAAGGTGGGTATGTTAGTTAGGTCCTCTATTGAGATTAGTTTATTGTGCTTTGATACTGACAGTGAGTGAGGCAATGCCCAGTGGTTGTAAATGTTTTGGGATCATAGATTGCCTTCAGATTAGTGGAAGAGGTGGTAGGTCTTAAAATAGCTGAAGTGCAATGTTTTCTAAAGTTACCTGCCACTGTTACCTGGATGGAGACATAAGGGATATTTTATCTGCTGAGGAACCAAGCTTAACGATAACGTCCTTGGGGGCATCCGTTGGGGCCTCTGTGCCTTTTTCAACTCTGAAGAAAAAGGTTATGATTATCTTCAAGGTCTCAGCTTCCAGCTGGAGGTGGACAAGCAGTTTGGTCAAGTAGGGGAGGAGTGCAGTTGGCCCTACTGCCTCTGCAATTCGCCTGATGCATTCATTTGTTTGCCTCAGTTTAGCGTTGATTATTGGCACTTGCCTATTTAGGCCTTGTATCTGTTGGATCATCAGTCCAGTTTGGGCAGTGGTCTCTGTTTGCTTTTGTGCTAAGGAGACAGAATAGCTTTCTGTTTGCTTACAGAAGTCAGATAAAATTACAGGATGCCAAACAGAAATAGTGCATTCACCTGATGCTTTTTGTCCGAGGCAGCAGACTTAGTCGAAGAGCCTATGCCTAGGAGACAGATGGCTGTTTGTGTTTGCTGCTAGCTCTACCCACAGATTGCTGTTGCGGTTGAGGTGCAGATTATAATGTAAATGAGAGAATAAAGAGTGAAATAATATACACTAAATAAACAATAGTCAGCAAATTAAAATGCTTAATCGTATAAAACCTTAAAGGGACATTCCAACTTGTTTAACCCTTGCTTCCTTGAAGGAAGCAAGGGTTAAACAAAACATGTCCCTGGACTTTTAAGTAAACCCGACGTGTATCTTAATAGATACACACGGGTTTACTAACTGCTGTGTCTCACATGCGAGACACAGCAGTTCCTGGTTGTCGCGTGCAGACAAACGTGCTATATTACATTAACATTTATTTATACAGCGCCAACAATTTACGTAGCACTAGGTACAGAGCATAGAAGGGAACTACATACTAAGTTAGACAAACTAGAACAGACTTGTACATGAGGTAGAGAACCCTGCTCGCAAGCTTACAATCTAGAGGGAATGGGGTCCATGAGACACATAAGGGATTGAAGAGGTCAGAGGGATTGAAGTTGTTGTAACAGTAGTGTGAGTAGGAGGCACTAGGTGGGATAGGCGAAAGAGGAATTGTGTGTTCCAGCTAGGTGGGATCAACTAGAGGTAAAGTCAGGACCGATTCTGGGCGGGTGCATGGGGTGTACCACGCCCAGGCGCACGGCAGGAGAGGCGCTTCAATCACAGAGCGCGCCGGGAGCGTAGCTTGCACCCGTTGCGCTATGCTTGGTGTGACAAGGAGGTGCAGGCCGCAGGTGACATCCAGCAGAAGAAGCTAGATGCCGGTGTCTGCCTCTGCAGACACCATTGAGAACGTGAGAAGGACAGCATAAGTTTGGGGGGTTAAAATAAATTAAATAAAAATAAATGTGTGGAAGTGGTTGTGTGTGTGGAAGTGTGTGTCAATCTATGGAAGTGTATGTCAGTGTGTACAGGGTGTGTGTGTGTGTGTATAAGTGTGTGTGTCAATGTGTGTGTTACTGTCTGTGCTAGTGTGTGTACATGAGTATCTGTGTAAGTGTATCCTGTGTCTAAGTTTGTAAAGGTGGCTGTGTGTGTATTTATGTGTGTGTGAGGGCAGGGCCGGTGCAAGGATTTTTGCCGCCCTAGGCAAAATAAAAATTGCCCCCCCCCCACACACACACACATTATCAGCCGCTAGAGGTGCTTCCGTGATTCTCACTGTGAACATTACAGTGGGAGGACGCGGAACATCCAAAAAAACAAAAAAACATTTGCATCGGGGAGGAAAGTTCCCAGCTTTGGCGCTGGAGAAAGGTAAATGGCTGAAGGGGTTTTAACCCCTTCAGCCCAGTGGGAGAGACACACGAGGGTGCCCCACTCCTAAGGACTATATAGTGCCAGGAAAATTAATTTGTTTTCCTGGCACTATAGTGCTCCTTTAACACCAGTACTGCACAGTGTCTTTTCTCTGCAGCGACAGGCTATAGACACCAGTACCACTACATTAAACTGTAGTGGTTCTGGGACTACAGTGTCCTTTAAATGTGAGGTAAATTAGTTTCCAATGTAGTATTAATAACTAAACAACTAAATAATAAACATATTGAATTGTCTACTTACCACCAGGACATTAAGATGATCTGGTCTCTGGCTGCAGTCTGGCTCTTGGTCTGGCTCTGGGGACTGGAGACAAACACCAATGGATTTTGCCCCCCAATATGCCAGGACTTAGCCTCTCAATGTGCCATGATTTTGCCCCTCATTATGCCAGGATTATGCCCCTCAATATGCCAGGATTTTCCCTCACAATATGCCAGGATTATGCCCCTCAATATCCCAGGATTATGCCCCTCAATATCCCAGGATTATGCCCCTCAATATGCCAGGATTATGCCCCACAATATGCCAGGATTATGCCTCTCAATATGCCAGGATCATGCCCCTCAATATCCTAGGATTATGCCCCTCAATATCCCAGGATTATGCCCCTCAATATCCCAGGATTATGCCTCTCAATATCCCAGGATTATGCCTCTCAATATCCCAGGATTATGTCCCTCAATATCCCAGGATTATGTCCCTCAATATGCCAGGATTATGCCTCTCAATATCCCAGGATTATGCCCCTCAATATCCCAGGATTATGCCCCTCAATATCCCAGAATTATGCCCCTCAATATTTTCCCCCACAATATGCCAGGACTTAGCCACCCAATATGCCAGGATTTTCCCCCACAATATGCCAGCCAGGATTTAGCCACCCAATATGGTCGGATTTTCCCCCACAATATGCCAGCCAGGATTTAGCCACCCAATATGCCAGGATTTTCCCCCACAGTATGCCAGCCAGGATTCAGCCACCCAATATGCCAGGATTTTCCCCCACAGTATGCCAGCCAGGACTTAGCCACCCAATATGCCAGGATTTCCCCCCACAGTATGCCAGCCAGGATTTAGCCACCCAATATGCCAGGATTTTCCCCCACAGTATGCCAGGATCCTCCCCCCTTCCCCCTTACTTACCTCCTTGCTGCTGCTCTCCCGGTGCTCTCATCTGCCCGTCTGTGGCTGTGAGGGAAGCGTTGTGCGCTCCCCTCCAGCCAATGTGCATTCAATAAAGTTTTTTTAAACAAACTTTATTGAATGCGCATTGGCTGGAGGGGAGCGCACAACGCTTACCTCACAGCCACGGACCTCCACCGGAGACAGAGCAGCATCGACGAGGTAAGTAAGGGGGAGGATTTTTTTTTTTGACACAGGGTTCCGTCGCCCCCAGCTAAGATGCGCCCTAGGCATCTGCCTAAGTCGCCTTACTGGTGGCGCCGGCCCTGTGTGAGGGTGGCTGTGTGTGTGTGTGGGTAAGGGTGGCTGTGTGTGTGTGTGTAAAGGTGGCTGTGTGTGTGTGTGTGTGTGTGTGTAAGGGTGGCTGTGTGTGAAAAGGTGGCTGTGTGTGTGACAGTATGTACAAGGGTGACTAAGTGTGTAACTGTGTGTGTGTGACTGTGTGTATTTATGTGTGACTGTGTGTAAGTGTGCTCTTGCCCAGGGCTTACTGGTTAACTGGTCCCGCTGCACACGTCACTGTCTTACATGGAGGGCAGTAGTCCGCATCCAGCTGGCGTCTATTTCCTGCTGTGTGGAGGAGACGGCCAGGGACACGAGAGAGCAGCAGCAAGGTGAGTACAGGGGAAGGCGGGAGAGGAGATGCATTTATTGAGTAAACCGTGGCATATTAATGGGCAATATAGCAGTGGAATATTAATGGGCTAATTGGCTGTGGCCTATTAATGGGCAAACTAATGTTGGTATTTAAATGGAAAACCGGTCTGTGGCATATCAATGGGCAAATTGGCTGTGGCATATCAATAGGCAAACTAACAGTGGTATATTAATAGGCAAACTGTGGCATTTTTAAAGGGCACACTGGCTGTTGCAAATGTAAATGGAAAAGTGACTGTGGGATCTTTTGTGGGGCAAAATAACATGTACTATGGGGCAAAGTGATACTGTGGCATGTGTTAGAGCCCCTAGGTACACCTATGCAAATGGACTGCCCATATGCTGCTTTGCTGCCACTCAGAGCCAGGTCTGCAAATCTGACCTCAGTCAGTGCTTTCTGCCCTTTCCGTGCACAGTGATGACTCAGAGCTTTGGAACATAACGGTCAGAGTCATCACTATGTGCGGGGAGAGGAAGGCAGCGCTAATTGAGTTCTGAGATAAGGTTAGTAGGGGGCATGAAAAAGGGACATGGGAAGAGACATGGTAGGTAGGAGGTATAGGAGAAAGATATGGGGGAGAGACAGACATGTTCAAGGCACAGAGGAGACAGACAGACATGGGGATCATGAAACAAAGAGACAAATAGATGGTATGGGGTGAGTGGGAGGAGAAAGATACATGGGTGTTATGAGGAGTGAGAGAGACATGCGGAAGATATACATGGGGATATAGGATGAGAAACAGATATGCAGAGCAAGAGACCACCATGGGAACATGGGGATCAAAAAGATAGACATGGAAAAAGAGATGGGGTATGATGGGAGAGACAGACATGGGGTATGAGTGGATATAGAGAGACAGACATGGGGCAGGAGTGAAGAGAGATACAGACAGACATGGGTTATGAGTGGAGAGAGAGAGAGAGAGAGAGAGAGACAGACATGGGTTATGAGTGGAGAGAGACAGACATGGTGTATAAGTGGAGAGAGAGAGAGACAGAAATGGTGTATGAGGGTAGAGAGAGAGAGAGAGAGAGAGAGACAGACATGGTGTATGAGTGTAGAGAGAGAGAGAGAGAGAGACATGGTGTATGACTGTAGAGAGAAAGACAGACATGTGGGTGTGGGAAGAGAGAGACAGACATGTGGGTGTGGGAAGAGAGAGACAGATATGTGGGTGTGGGAAGAGAGAGACAGACATGTGGGTAGGGAAAGAGATAGACAGACATGAGGGTATAGGGAGAGAGAGAGAGAAACAGACATGAGGGTATGGGGGGGAGAGAGAGACATGAGGGTATTGGGAGAGAGAGAGAGAAAGACATGAGGGTATGGGGAAAGAGAGAGAAAGACATGAGGGCATGGGGAGAGAGAGACACGTGGCATGGTGGAATATTATTTATCGCTCCTTGTGTACTTCTTTTCCAGTGATGCTTAGCCAGACTTTGGCTGGTTGGGCATCATGGGAATGGTAGTTAAAACTCATTCTGCAAGCCAGCAAAAAGTCTCCCAAGTTGCTGGCTGAGTATCACAGAAATAAATAAAACCACTACATAGTATTATGGCCAAATATATATCTTTATTTAAAATAAAAGTTTGTGTTGGTCCTTTAAATCAAAATAAAGTGTGTGCCCTCCTCTCCCTCTCCCCAATATTGAAATGGGCATGTCTGGAACAGACATGTCTAAAGGGGAGGAGTTCATAATATAACCACGCCCACCTTTGGGCGCCAAACGAAAACCTGCACCCAGGCGCCCGGGAACCTGATCGGCCCTGGGTAAAGTGACCGGTATTCTAGTGGGTTGGGTAGTAAGCCTTTAGTAATCTAAAGAGATGAGTTTTGAGGGACTTTTTAAAGTTTGAAAAGGAGGGAGAGAGCTGGATGCTTCGTGGAAGGGAGTTCCAGAGAGAGGGGGCAGCTAGGGTGAAATCTTGGAGTATTTTCCACTGCTATTAGATATTAGAAGCACAAGTGGAAAAAAAAAGTTTAGTGTCCCTTTAAATTCTTGTATATATAGGAGGGTGCAGGTATATTACATTATACATATTACCCTTGTACATTTCTGTAAACATTTTGTTGAGGGGGTATTACTTTTGTAAATACCATAGTGGGATGGTTTCCACTGCTAAATATATACATCCTGGCTCTGGCACACTCAACTTTTATCATTGATTGTGTGATGTTCTTTTGAACAGAAGGAGACAGATCAGGAGTAGTGTTGAGCGAACCCGAACCGCACTGTTCTGGTTCGTACCGAACATTACGGTTTTAGGACCTCGGACCCGAACACGGACATTCCACTGTATGTTCGTGTTGGAGTTCGGGGTTTAGCGATTACATCGTATGTAATGCTATTGGCTTTCTATAAACCAAAATAGAGTCCCCATTCATACGAATAGGTCAATTGACCTATTCTTATGAAAGGGGACTCTATTTCAGTTTATAGAAAGCCAATAGCATTACATGTATTCCATAAACCGAAAGTCTTTAAACCGAAAGACATTCAGTTTATAGACTTTCGGTTTATGGAATACATGTAATGCTATTGGCTTTCTATAAACTGAAATAGAGTCCCCATTCATAAGAATTTCTTATGAATGGGGACTCTATTTCGGTTTATAGAAAGCCAATAGCATTACATGTATTACATCTGAGAGTCAAATAGAACAGTCAAATACTGTGCTTACAGAGCACTTTGAAAAATTCTAATTGTTTTGGGTGCTTAATAGTACATTTGCATCTTGCGGTGCACTTCATATCTCAGAGTCAAATAGAACAAAAATTCTGCCTACCTCCTCCTCCTCCAGCGCCGCATCCACCTACACCGCCACGGTCACCGCCTCCTCAACCTATGGGTCACTTAGTACAGGGGCGTCACTGGGGTTGGTGTCACCCGGTGCGGAAACCCATGGTGTCACCCCCCTGGATTTCCTCCAATACAATGCCAAACAGATTCCTTAGTAATGCCAGTTAGATGGCCTATTAACCATGCCACACACAGGAGCCCCATAACTATGCCACACACAGGAGCCCCATAAATTATGCAACACCAGAGCCCCATAAATTATGCCACACCAGAGCCCCACTATTTATGCCTCACCTCTGCCCAGTTAATTATGCCACATACACAGGTGCCCCATAATTATTCCACACACACACAGGTGCCCCATAATTATGCCACACAAAAGAGTCCCTTAATTATGCCACACATGGGGCCCAATAAATATGCCACACACAAGGTCCCCATAATTATGCACACATGGGACCGCCATTAATTATGCATCACACAGGAGCCCCACGAGGTGACAATTGTACAATAATAGATACCAGTAATATTGTGCCACTCAGAGCCCAGTAATATTGTGCCAGTCAGATACCAGGAATATTGTGCCATTCAGATACCAGTAGTATTGTCCCACTCAGAGCCCAGTAATATTGTGCCAGTCAGATACCAGGAATATTGTATCATTCAGATACCAGTAATATTGTGCCAGTCAGAGCCCAGTAATATTGTGCCAGTCAGATACCAGTAATATTGTGCCACTCAGAGCCCAGTAATATTGTGCCATTCAGAGCCCAGTAATATTGTGCCAGTCAGATACCAGGAATATTGTTCCATTCAGATACCAGGAATATTGTGCCATTCAGAGCCCAGTAATATTGTGCCAGTCAGTTGCCAGTAATATTGTGCCAGTCATAGCCCAGTAATAGTGTGCCAGTCAGAGCTCAGTTATAGTGTGCCAGTCAGAGCCCAGTAATATTGTGCCACTCAGAGCCCAGTAATATTGTGCCAGTCAGATACCAGTAATATTATGCCATTCAGATACCAGTGATATTGTGCCAGTCAGATACCAGTAATATTGTGGCATTCAGATACCAGGAATATTGTGCCAGTCAGATGCCTGTAATATTGTGTCAGTCAGAGCCCAGTAATATTGTGCCAGTCAGAGCCCAGTAAAATTATGCCAGTCAGAGCCCATTAATATTGTGCCAGTCAGATACCAGGAATATTGTGCCAGTCAGAGCCCAGTAATATTGTGCCAGTCAGAGCCCAGTAATAGTGTGCCAGTCAGAGCCCAGGAATAGTGTGCCAGTCAGAGCCCAGGAATAGTGTGCCAGTCAGAGCCCAGGAATAGTGTGCCAGTCAGAGCCCAGTAATATTTTGCCAGTCAGAGCCCAGTAATATTGTGCCAGTCAGAGCCCAGTAATATTGTGCCAGTCAGATGCCAGTAATATTGTGCCACTCAGAGCCCAGTAATATTGTGCCAGTCAGAGCCCAGTAATAGTGTGCCAGTCAGAGCCCAGTAATAATGTGCCAGTCAGAGCCCAGTAATAATGTGCCAGTCAGAGCCCAGTAATATTGTGCCAGTCAAGGCCCGGTAATAGTGCCCGTCAGAGCCCAGTGATATTGTGCCACTCAGAGCCCAGGAATATTGTGCCAGTCAGAGCCCAGTAATATTGTGCCAGTCAGAGCCCAGTAATAGTGTGCCAGTCAGATACCAGTAATATTGTGCCACTCAGAGCCCAGTAATATTGTGCCACTCAGAGCCCAGTAATAGTGTGCCAGTCAGAGCCCAGTAATATTGTGCCAGTCAGAGCCCAGTAATAGTGTGCCAGTCAGAGCCAAGTAATAGTGCCAGTCAGAGCCCAGTATTATTGTGCCACTCAGAGCCCAGGAATATTGTGCAATTAATGTGCTCCTTTTCAACCACCCTCCTCCCCCCCTTCCCCATCACGTACTGAGTAGCTGCTGCTCCGTTTCCCCGGACGGAAGCCTCCTCCGTGCAGTCTTCCCTCCTGCACGGAGGAGGGAAACACATTCACATCCGGTCGTTTGAGATTTTTTTCAAGCGGATGCGGCTGCCAGAAAGAAAAAAAAAAAAATTAAGCAGCGCGATGCTGGGGGTGCCGGCAGCACGGGTGCCGGCAGCACGGGTGTCACCCACGCTGGAGGTGTCACCCGGTGCGGTCTGCACCCCCCGCGGGACGCCACTGACTTAGTATAAACTGAAAGAGAATACTCTGCACTCCAACCCTCTCTCAAATGGATAATTCTGTTGATCCTCCTGGCAGCCATGCTTTAGATTTAGATTTATGTTCTTCCAAACCTAAAATCAAAGATTCCATCTAGTGCTATTTTATGGCTCAGCTGTATTTTTAATTTGTATGTATTTTATGTTATTTGAAGTTATTTCCCTATCCATATTTGTTTGCAGGGCACTTGTCCTACTCTTACCCCCATTTTACTTCCTTTTGCAGCCCTCTAGCCCTTTCCAGGACTTTTTTAGAGGCATTTTAGTGGCCAAAAGTTCGCTCAACTCTAATCAGGAGGCCATATTGACTCCAACATGTGAAATCCCTTGTCAAAGGTGTTTGAAAGGTATTGTTGGAAATGCCTTCAGCATGTAGGTTAAGCAAGACAAGAGCCCCAGGTTAAGAAGAGAGATAATTGAGGATCAAGCAAACAAGTGACAGGAGAAAGTTAGGATTGGTGTTAATATTGCATTTTCATCACCTCTTACCCTACGCAGGTTATTCTATCTAGCCAGCATTAATAAAATAATGTATGCAGGTGACTGTCTGTTATTATTTATATTATTTTATATATATATATATTTTTTTTAATAAAGTATCAAAATGACAATACATTACAAAATGACATTACAACCATTCACATAATAAATTATAGGAAACATGTTAGTTACAAAAGACATCACATCTGAGCCCATTTTATATATATATGTTAATATTTCCAGAGGTATAACGTTCCCGTTATTTCTCTCTTTCTAAAGTGTATAATTTTTTTATGTTTATTAAAGTTTCCTCAGGTTACAAATCACCATTTGTGGGAGAGATGATACACCGTGAACTATTTCAATGCCATATCTGCTGGTTTTGATGTACAAGCAAAACAACATAATGGGGGTTATCAAAAGAGACTCACTTGATAAAAACTTCATACATTGATAAAAAGACGATTGTGCTTTTAAATTCATTTTAGAGTGTATTGAAATACATACAAGTAATACACTCTAAAATGAATTTAAAAACACAATTGTTATTTTGCATTATGCATTTAGTCTCTTTAACCTGTAGCAACCTTTAATTTAATTGATTGGTTTGACCTTTTCATGAAGTACTGTTTCAGCTGCAAGCAGGCCAGACCTCCAGGTCCAGCGGGCTGCATTAGAGGGGTGCCATTGGCACCATTGCCCAGAATCTAAAAAAGTTTATTAGGCCCTAGGCACCCCAGCCATGTCCAGCGGGTTGCATTAGAGGGGTGCCATTGGCTGGGGTAATAAACTGTTTTAGACCCTGGGCACCCCTGCCAGTAGCACTCCTCTAACAAGTGGCACCTGGGGAGGCCCCCCCCCCCTTAGTCCACCACTGGTCTACGAAGGGCCATCAGAAATTTCAGGGCCCCTTACTTAAAAAAATCTGCCCCCCTCTGGATAGTTTATCCATTAATATGCCACTGATAATTAGCTCCTTAATATGCCACTGATAATTAGCTGCTTAATATGCCACTGATAATTTGCTGCTTAATATGCCACTGATAATCTGCTGCTTAATTTGTCACAAACAATTTGCTGCTTAATATGCCACTGACAATTAGCTCCTTAATATGCCACTGACAATTAACTCCTTAATATGCCAGACAATTAGCTCCTTAATATGGCACTGATAATTAGCTGCTTAATATAGCACTGATAATTAGCTGCTTAATATGTCACTGATAATTAGCTGCTTAATATGCCACTGATAATTTGCTGCTTAATATGCCACTGATAATTAACTGCTTAATATGCCACTGATAATTTGTTGCTTAATATGCCACTGGCAATTTGCTGCTTAATTTGTTGCTTATTAAGTCACTGATAATTTGCTGCATATCATGCCACTGATAATTTGCTGCTCAATATGCCACTGATAATTTGCTGCTTAATATGCCACTGATAATTTGCTGCTTAATATGCCACTGATAATGCGCTACTTAATATGCCACTTATAATGTGCTACTTAATATGCCACTGATAATTTGCTTGTTAATGTCACAGCCAATACCCCTTCCTCCCCCCTTCCCCAGTACGTACCTGGATGCTGCTCGTCGCCTGTCTCCTCCACAGGGTTTCTTCCACAGCTGCTGGAAATGACTTGCTGTCAATTCCAGCAGCTGTGATTAAAACCCGGGTCCGCATCGACTGGATGCAGACTGCCGGCTGCTGTCCAGTCATGACTATCTCCGGGTGAGACAGTCACATGGGAAGCAGGGGCCCTCGGGGCAGCCTTGGGCCCCCTGGAATGAATGGGCTCTGGGCAGCTGTCCTGTTTGCTTGTGCTTTTTATTTACAGATTTTTTTATTTTTTTTTAGGGATCTCCAGCTTGCACCGGTTCAGCGAACTTGTAACATTTTTGTAACAGCACGAACCGCTGCAAACCGGCTAAATCCCACCACTGGGTCTAGTCCAACCCCTGAAAAACAGTCCAACTGGGATATTCCTCTCTGACTAGTACAAACCATTTAAATTAATATTTAAGATAAATAAATGTTTAAAGGAAGCTACCAAGAAAACAAATATACATTTATAAAAATGTTACCACATTTGTTTCAGTTTGTCATCTACACATTTAAATGCTGCCTGTATTGCCATTAGAGATTGTCTGTGAGAACACAGGAAAAGAATGCAGGTAAATGATTAATAAAAAACAAAATAGTCTGGGGGAAAAGCTTAGTCAAACAGAAGAGTAAATATTGTACACAGTAGTGAATTACACATACATCACTATGAAACTAGCCAAAATGTGTGCTACTAAACTGTGCTTCATATTAAGTAAATGATCATTCTCATAACTGCATTGTAAGTAGTGTTGCTGTGATATACTTTGTGACCGACAGCAAGGAATTGTGCTGGAAGGAGTCTATATATCTCCCCAGATTTTGCACAGCTCCTACTTTATGTAATTAGCCCCAGGGAAATGTGTTATGTTACACTTTAATATAGCACTTTATGTATGTGTATGTGTGGGCCCTGGGGTGGAGCACTTGGAGAGTAGGGTGGGCCAGTGCTCCACTTCACATTTAATTTGTTGATTGGAACCTACAGGTGAGAAGCCCAGTGTTCCAATCCTAATTTACCTCACCTGAACAGGCTTGCTGATTACAGGTGCTGTTAAATACTCCCCTGCCAGAGGAGGGAGAGACTGTGTTTTGATTTCGGTGAATGGAAGCAGGGAGCTGAAAACACTGAAGTAAGGTTTTGATTTAACATTATGTTGGGAAATGGACAAGCCATCCAACCCAGTTAGCTTAACATTTTTGTTTAGTTAGTGCTCAGAAGAGCAAGGATTTTATTTTATATTTTGTTTAACAACCTGTTATACCTTGCTGTGCATCTTTAAACCACAATAAAAGAAAGCAAGTCTTTTTACCTCATCCAGCGTGTGAAGTGTCTCTGAAGCCTGAAAGACTGTGTGTAACCCCCAAATCCCAGGACAAGGTACCAAAGGACAAGAGTACTTTTGTCACATATGGTGGAGAATGCGGGCAACACACGGCAAAGTCTGTTAGTTGAGAGAAAGAGACTGCTGGGAAAATGGAGGATGTCCTGAAAGCTTTGCTCCAGTCCACTGCTGTACAGCAAGAGACAAACAGAAGGGTTGTGGAGACTAACGCAATACAGCAAGAGAGCATTTCAACACTACAGCAACTTGTACTTGCTCAAAAGGAAAATACAGATGCTTTTATTTAAGCAAGTTGAAGCAGCACAGGCAGCAGCTCATAAGTTGCTCAGAAGAGCAGCGAGATGCCACGTGTGCCATACTGCAGGAGTTCCAAAGTTTATCACAAAGGCTGGCAAGGGATGCCACAGAATCACCACAATGTCCAAAGGTGATCAGAGTGAGTCACTACTTGCAAAAGATGGTACCCACAGATGATGTAGAGGCCTACCTGGTGGCATTTGAGCGAACCGCTGAGCGAGAAGGTTGGCCTGCAGTTGAATGGGCAAGCCTGCTAGCACCATTTCTTACTGGTGAGTCCCAGAAAGCATACTATGATCTGAAGCCAGTGACTACAAGAAGCTGAAAGCGGAAATACTGGCACGCCTGGGGGTGACAACAGCCGTCCGTGCCCAGAGATTTCATTCGTGGACTTACAGCCTGGATAAAACGGTTCGTTCACAGATGTTTGACTTGATACACCTTGCCAGAAAATGGTTGCAGCCAGAGATCAACTCACCCAGCCGCATTGTGGAGACACTGGTGATGGAAAGATTCCTGAGAGGATTACCTATTGGACTCCGTCGGTGGGTCAGTCAGAGCAATCCCCAAACAGCAGACCAATTGGTTGAATTGGTTGAAAGGTACATAGCAGCGGGAGAACTGCTTCAACCTCCTGGCCAAGAGAGACCCAAGAATCTGAGAACCTACAGCCCCAGTAAACCCGGTAAGACTGTTCCAGGAAAAAGGGGGTCTTTTGATGAGAGAACAGGGTTTTCTTACCCAAGGGACATTGTTAAAAGGGAAAAAGACTTTGGGAGGTGGGAAGAGCCTACAAAGGAATCAAAAAGTACTGGGAACTATTGGGAAGGAATTGCACTTTATTCACAGGTTGTATGTTCTGCAAAGAAAGATGGTTATTTGAATAGACTCCCAGGGTGTACCGTGAATGTGGAAGGGAAAAATATCCATGCATTGCTAGATTCAGGGAGTATGGTTACCCTTCTAGACCAATCCTTCTTACGTGATACTCATGTTGTTAACACTGAAAATGTTGAAATTGCGTGTGTGCATGGGGATATACATAACTACCCTACTGCTGATATACTAGTTAAGACCCAGTGTGGTTCTGTAAACTGCAGAGTGGGGCTGGTACCCAAGCTGGCACATGAGATGATTATTGGAAGGGATTTTCCCCATTTTCTAGCCCTATGGGCCTGTTTTGAAAACCCATCAGGTGAACAGAATGTTGAATTTCCTTTTGCAGACACTCTAGCAGATGACAGATCTCATGATGAGGGGCCTAACTATATGCAGCGTTCCCTTATAAAAACATTAGTTGGTGAAGACCCAGAACAGACTAATGCGGGACCTTCTAGAAGCTCTGAACCAGAAATAGAGTTAATTGATTTAGAGGTTAGGCCTGGTAACTTCAGAAGTGCACAGTGGTCTGACCCAACATTATCGGTAGCTAGGAATAATATTTCTATAAGGAATGGATCCCCTGTCAATCCAGGAATTTCTCTTGCTTACCCTTATTTTGAAGTGGATAATGATCTGTTGTACAGAGTTGAGAAAAAGGAGTCTGTTATTACAAAGCAGCTGTTAGTACCTCGAGCCTATTGGCACACTGTGTTAAAACTTGCGCATAGTCATGTTTTGGGTGGCCACCTAGGGGTTGACAAAACAAGAGAGCGAGTGTTGAGGAGATTTTATTGGCCTGGAGTAGTCGCAGCAATCATAAATTACTGTTCGTCATGCCCTGAATGTCAGGTTACAGCACCTTTTACGGCTTACCGTAGCCCTTTAGTACCCTTGCCTGTTATTGAAGTGCCTTTTGAACGTATTGCTATGGATTTTGTGGGTCCTCTGGTAAAATCCAATAGGGGGCATCAGTATATATTGGTAGTACTAGACTATGCTACCCGTTACCCTGAGGCAATTCCTATGCGTACAACCTCAGCAAAGTCCATTGCTAAAGAGTTGATGATGATGTTTAGCCGGGTTGGGATTCCCAAGGAGATCCTTACAGATCAGGGTACACCATTCATGTCTAAGATAACAAAGGAACTCTGCAAGCTCCTTCACATTAAACACCTCAAAACCTCTGTTTATCACCCACAAACTGATGGTTTGGTTGAGCGATTTAATAAGACTTTAAAAACTATGCTGCGCAAAGTAACAGATAAGGATGGAAAAAACTGGGACTTTCTATTACCCTATTTAATGTTTGCCATTAGAGAAGTACCCCAAGCTTCTACCGGATTCTCACCTTTTGAATTATTATATGGTAGACACCCCAGGGGGTTACTTGACATAGCAAAGGAAACTTGGGAACAAGAAGCTACCCCACATCGCAGCGTAATAGAACATATAACTGAGATGCAAGACCGTATTGAGGCCGTTATGCCAATAGTCAAAGAACATATGCAAAAGGCTCAACAAAATCAGCAGAATAGCTACAATAAAAATGCTAGAATTCGAGTGTTTCAACCTGGAGACAGAGTGTTAGTCCTGATCCCCACAGTAGAGAACAAATTCCTGGCAACTTGGCATGGGCCATATGAGATTATTGAAAGAGTGGGGGAGGTAAATTACAAAGTAAGGCAACCGGGTAGACGAAAGGAAGTGCAATTATACCATGTCAATTTATTAAAACCATGGAAAGAAAGGGAAGTTCTAGTTACTACAGAGACTTCAACCTTCCCTGATAGGTGTAATATTGACCCAGAAGTAAATATCTCCGAGACCCTGTCCATACACCAGACAAGGGAAGTTAAGGAGTTTATTAGATTAAATAAAGAAGTATTCTCCCCAGTCCCCGGAAGGACTAGTGTGATCAAACATGATATTCTGACAGAACCAGGGAAAAGGGTCAATCTCAAACCATATAGAATACCCGAGGCTCGCAGAGAAGCTATCAGAGCAGAGGTTAAGAAAATGTTAGATCTTGGAGTAATTGAGGAATCACAAAGCGACTGGAGCAGTCCAATTGTGCTGGTACCAAAACCTGATAATACAGTACGGTTTTGTAATGATTATCGTAAACTGAATGCTATTTCTAAATTCGATGCATACCCCATGCCTAGAGTTGATGAGCTAGTGGAAAGACTTGGAAGAGCTCGGTACCTTACTACACTAGACTTAACCAAGGGTTATTGGCAAGTACCACTCACAGAGCGAGCAAAAGAAAAGACAGCATTTTCTACTCCTGATGGCCTATTTCAGTATAGAGTTTTGCCTTTTGGTTTGCATGGTGCCCCTGCCACATTCCAAAGAATGATGGACAGGATACTAAAGCCACATGTGCGCTATGCAGCGGCATACTTGGATGATGTTGTAGTACACAGTGAGGATTGGGAATCTCACCTTCCAAAAGTACAGGCTGTCCTAAACTCAATACAAAATGCTGGTCTAACCGCTAACCCCAATAAGTGTACGATTGGCCTAGAGGAAGCAAAATATTTGGGCTACTCTATTGGTAGGGGACTAGTGAAGCCTCAGGTTGCTAAAATTGAAGCAATCAGAAATTGGCCGAGACCTCTGACTAAGAAACAGGTGAGAACATTTCTTGGCCTCATTGGATATTACAGGAGGTTTATACCCAATTTTGCTACAATTGGAAGCCCGTTAACTGACCTTACTAAAGCTAGGGCTCCAGTAGTGGTAAAATGGTCCCCAGAGACTGAACAAGCATTTAGAAATCTTAAAGGAGCCATTTGTGCCCAACCAGTGCTGGTAACACCTGACTTTTCTAAAGAATTTATCTTACAGACAGATGCATCTGATGTAGGGCTTGGTGCTGTTCTCTCTCAGGAAATTAAGGGTGAGGAGCACCCCATATTGTATTTAAGCAGGAAGCTTACTCCCCAAGAACGAAACTATTCCATTGTTGAAAAGGAGTGTCTGGCTATAAAATGGGCTGTAGACACACTTAAATACTACCTTTTGGGAAGAAGGTTCCGATTAGTGACAGACCATGCACCCCTTACTTGGATGAGCCAGAACAGGGAGAAAAACAGTAGAGTGACCCGTTGGTTCCTTGGCTTGCAACCATATAATTTTTCCATAGAGCATAGGGCGGGGTGTAAACAGGGGAATGCTGATGGTCTTTCACGGATGTACTCGCTAATGTCCGTGGTCGCTCGACTTATGGGTCTGAGCTGGGGGGGAGGATGTGTGACCGACAGCAAGGAATTGTGCTGGAAGGAGTCTATATATCTCCCCAGATTTTGCACAGCTCCTACTTTATGTAATTAGCCCCAGGGAAATGTGTTATGTTACACTTTAATATAGCACTTTATGTATGTGTATGTGTGGGCCCTGGGGTGGAGCACTTGGAGAGTAGGGTGGGCCAGTGCTCCACTTCACATTTAATTTGTTGATTGGAACCTACAGGTGAGAAGCCCAGTGTTCCAATCCTAATTTACCTCACCTGAACAGGCTTGCTGATTACAGGTGCTGTTAAATACTCCCCTGCCAGAGGAGGGAGAGACTGTGTTTTGATTTCGGTGAATGGAAGCAGGGAGCTGAAAACACTGAAGTAAGGTTTTGATTTAACATTATGTTGGGAAATGGACAAGCCATCCAACCCAGTTAGCTTAACATTTTTGTTTAGTTAGTGCTCAGAAGAGCAAGGATTTTATTTTATATTTTGTTTAACAACCTGTTATACCTTGCTGTGCATCTTTAAACCACAATAAAAGAAAGCAAGTCTTTTTACCTCATCCAGCGTGTGAAGTGTCTCTGAAGCCTGAAAGACTGTGTGTAACCCCCAAATCCCAGGACAAGGTACCAAAGGACAAGAGTACTTTTGTCACAACTTGTATATGCCACTTGTATATCCCTGTAAATAACGAGTTAAAAGACTTCTGACAAAGGCCAGTGGTTGTGTGGAAGAACCTGTAGTAGTCCTACTTCAGAACCCACTCTTCCCCGAGGAAAAAGGCCCGTGTTCAGCACTAAAAAGCAGACTGTAGGTCAGTCAACATCACTATGCACAGAATGTCCACAAACCAAGCGTAACGAAAAAGGAGAAACCTTAGATTTTAGGACTAATCCAAGTAGCGTATCAATTTATTCCCATGAAAACAAGATGGTGATGCTGTACCTTTAGAAAGTAGTACCACTGAGTGTGCTATAGTAGAAGGAATGTAAGCAGAAAATCATCTGGCAATAGAGGCCCCACTATGTGGCAGGCATGTGAGAGCACTATTGTGTGCACTGGGGGGGACTTTGACCTCCTAATGTTTACCTACTAGCCCTACTAACCATCCTGATGGTTCTTAGTTATTTTGAAGCCCAGTTGGTGCTAACATCACATCCAAGTCTGGAAAGGGGAGAGGAGTGCAATTGCCCCTACTGGCGTCTCTCTAATCTTTCTCACTTAACTGTGGCTGCAGCGCTTTTCACTTTTAAATGCCCCTATTGGTAACACTTATGATCTTTCTATCCAATTGTTGTGTCTGGCTAACAATCTGTAACTTATCTACCTATCAATCTGTACCTTTTTCATCCGCAAATCTGTCTTGCATGTCTATATATCTTTGATGATATCAGGTGGGCTGACAAAAGTGGCACTAAGGACAACAAATTGTTTTTGCCCCTGGCCAACATTTGCCTTGTTCACTGTCTCTTGCATGTGTTCCTGACTCCTGCTTCAGTTAGATGTCCCAAACCAGCTCCCATTATTCTCAATTTGGTTCTGGTCTCCTCTCCTGATCTTGCTTTAGTTTTTGTTCCAGTTTGAGCTCCCAGGTTATGCTTTAGTTTTTGTTTTCTGCACCTGATATTGTTCCAGTTCTAATCCGGTGATTCCATCTCTGACCTGGTTTTTTGACCTCAGGTCCTGTTCTCACTCCTGAACATTCTCTGCCAGCCCTGACCTTGACCTGAGTAATGTTTCTGTGTCTGCCTCTCTATCTCAGCCTTGTGTTCTCACATCTGTCCCTATTTGAAGCTATTCTTGGTTGTTTTGTTTCTTCAAAAGTTTGCTATAAAACCTTGAAATTACAAAATCCAGCCTATGGGAGAATACAAATTACCATTGAAGTGGTAACACCTAAATTCCCAGTTTAAGTTTTAAAAAACATTACTATATTATTTTATTCCTAAGAGGAATACCATTATTTGGCTCTAATTTCCAATCCAACCAGTTAATTTTTTGTATTTTGAATAACTGGTAAAACTGCTGCCCTCAGCGACAGGAGTCATGCTATGCATTGCTCACTTTTTTGGCAAGAGCACCTTTCTATGTGCAAAATGATATGGTGCAAGTATTGGCTGGCCAGGATTAAAATGTGTACCCTTGAGTCATGTTATAGGTCAGTGGCCACATATTATGTTTTGGGGAATTGCACAGCCTATTTTCAAAATGTTTGTTTTACCATGTCTTTCTTTTCACCTCGAGGGTGAGCTCTTAGAAATTTTTTTTTTTATTTTTGTATGCCCAAAAAAAGCTCTTCTTATATACATAATAAAATAATTTTTTTTTAAAGAGCCCACTTATAAGGTGAAAAGAAAGACACTTTACTAGAGTCGTTGTAGCACATTATTATGGCTGTGCAATTCCCTAAAACATGATGTGACCAATGACCTATAACAAAATCCACATAGATATAGTCAGTGTCAGAGGAGTTAACCTCTGGATTGCTTGACATATAAAGGCAGTGTCAGATGAGTTAACCCCTGGAGGCTAGACAGATATAGGCAGTGTCAGAGGAATTACCGCATTCGCTCGAATATAAGACAAGGATTTTTTCAGAGCAAATGCTCTGAAAAAGACCCCTCGTCTTATATTCGAGGTCGTCTTATGATCTGACCTCAATTCGTCTCCTATAATAATATCCTCCAAAGCGAGGTTGATAAGTTTATTCGGAGGGAGAAAAGGCCTAGGATTGCTAGACAATGGTTACAAAAGTTAGGAAATAAAGGAGGCCTAGGTTTACCGAATCTCGGACTAACTTCAAATGCATGTATGTTATCCCATATATATAGAATACACTGTTTAGAATGAAGAATGGTGGATTGGTATAGGGTGGAGCAAGCCATGACAGGGCTGACAGACTTAGGAAATATCCTATGGTTAAACAGAAAGACGACATAAGATTTGATAGGCCCCTCAGGTAGCACTATATTGAAAGGCATTATGGCCAACTGGTTAACCTTCAAAAAAAAGTCTGGCCTGACTAATCGTATCTTAAAATCCCTACCAGTTAAGGTGGGGGTATTATTTACGGTTGACCTGAACTTTAGCGAGGATTTTAAAAACCTGAACTTAAAACTTTCTGATACAACATAGAGATTCATTTGCAGTATTAAGAACTCTCCACTGCCTAAAATGCCCTATTTTTGTTGTGCATCAAGTTAAACCTGATTTCTTTCTCGACCAGAATCTTGCATATTGAAGTAAATTCCCTTCATTTGGTGGTGACTAGCATGGAATAATCCTGGAATATCAGGGCTCTTTCTCCCTGAAACAGTATGGACTTGACTTTGCGATAAGCGGTCAGGATGTCTATTTTGTCCTGAAAATTCAGTAATTTGATAATGACTTGTCGTGGTTTTGTGCCAGATTCTTTACCCTCTGGGCCGATACGATGAGCCCTTTCAATGAGCAGTGGATTAGTTTCGGTATGAGAAAGGTGCAATTCCGTGACAAGCCAGTTTTGGATGGTATGCAGGAGTACTGATGGTTTAATTGATCCCGGTATTCCAACAATTCTCAGGTGGTTTCTTCGGCTTCTATTCTCAAGATCATCCACTTTGTCCGAGAGAATGTGGAGCTGTATGTTTTGCCGTTCCACCGTCTCCTGTAATTGAGTGGTATTATCTTCAAGGTCACTGTGTCTTTGCTCTATCTCAATCAGGCGTGTGGTATTAGAGACAACTTGTTCCATTGCTGTAGAAATTGAAGCCTGTATTTCCTGAATTTTTTTTATCAAACATGGGCCCCAGTATTTTTGTCACCGCAGTGGCCACCTCTGATGCCGGAGATCCCTGTGATGCCATATCTACATGTCCTGTAGCGTCTTCCAATGAAGCATTAGATGAGTCTGAGAAATTCTCTCGCTGAGCCACAGATTGTCTTGTGTTCGTGCGAGGTGGCTTTGGATCCAGTTTAGTTAGGGGTAGGTCCATTTTGGACAGTTTAGCCTCTTGTTTGGACGATTTCGTCTTGTTAACGTATTTTTCCATGATATGATGTAGTACCTGCCGATATGTCTATATGCCGGGTGCCAAATTATGTTAGAGGGTTTACAATATCATAAAATCACAGTACAATACAAGATAGTCCCCTATCAATATGTCTCAGTGGATAAATTCACGTTGAGATGAACCAGTTGTGTATGAGATATGAGGAGCCCCGATATCAACAGTTGGGGATGCAGTTGAGTGTGGGTTCAATGCCTTCAGACCTCGTAGGTCGCTAATTGAAACATAGTATTCAAGTCTCAATAATAAAAAAGGGAAATATCGAAGGACGACCTAATAGTGCTAATTGTGACCTTAGTACATTCATTGCTTTCCATCCAGATAGGTAAGTAGTTTCCAACCAGACATCTGGATGACTGGAATATAGTGTACAAGTCTCGATAATAAAAGAAAGATAAAAAGGACATATAAATCACTGGTCTCCTTTTGAGATATCAGGTCACGCTGAGATGAATACTCCGTTATCAGTAAGAGGACATTTTATGCTCACTGGTATTATGGAGATATAAGCAGGGGGTTTTCTGTGGCTTGTTGCCTCCAGTTAGGGTCCTCCCTTCTGTACTTTGGGCCACCTTGGGACCGATTCAGACATACTTTAACCCAGCCTGGGCCTTATTCTGTGAGTTTCTGGAGTTGGTGTAATAGCAAAACAGTGAACTGGATGAGCAAACTAAAATATGTGCTGCAAATAACAATATAGTGAGTGAAATAAAAAGCGTGTCCACCTGACACTGGCAGCTGCAACAATAGCAACAGACAGCTTCAAAAACTGTGCAAATGGAAATAGGCAAAAAAGTGTAGTCTCAGCGCACAGTGTCTGGACACTTAAACAAACAAATCTGTGATATGTGACAAAATCGTGAATAAAAGATGATAAATATTTCGTGAGGAAACGTGGACCAACAAAACAATGCACTTGTATAAATGCAGTGAAACACAATAGTGCAATGTAAACGTGTAAATACTTAATAGAAGTTGTAGTCCTTAAGGCAAACCTGCAAAAACATAAATAATATACAAAATAGTGCAATATGTATAGTACTGTGGATAAGCACTTCTATTTTTGAAGAAATCCACTCACAAGATTAGCTCCTAACAGCATAGGAGCTTGGTACAGGTGAGTGTGTATATATATATATATATATATATATATATATATATATATATATATATATATATATATATATATACTTGCCCCCTCCACGGATGGAAGCTTTTAGATTCCAGTGATGACACAGATGATCAATATCTTGTAGTAAAAGACCTTTTAATCCGAATGAGGTAAGGAAAATGTGAAATAGAAAAACACTCAGAGAATAAAAAGAGTCCTGTTTAGACGTTTAGCTCCGTGCGCCTCGGTGCCTCGTCTGGACTTCCTGGTTCAGTCAAACCCCGCTGGTACGGTAGCTCTTAGTGTTCAAAAATAGCCCAACGCGTTTCGTCCAGTCTCGGACTTCATCAGGGGAAATGTCAATGGTGGCAGTGTGTTCGGTTTATATACCTCTCCGTATTGTTCGCATTAACACTTCATACGAACGTTTCTCCTTATGTAAACCGAAAGCATTTCGTCTATGCAGTTCCCAATCGGCTTATAATAAAACCGAACAGTCTTCCAGAAACGAAAGTCTCTCTGTGTTGTTCCCAGTTCGGTTTAACTGGTTCATATAATACACATTAGTGAAGGCTTCGATCATGTGTATTTCATTCGAATGCAAGCCCCCATTCATAAGCGTTGCAATCACATGACACCTCCATTCTATTCATTAAAATTTTTTTTGTCATTCATAAAAATAAGATACATGATTACAATTTATTAGAAAAACCCACATTCATATCGAATGCATAATTGGGTACATGTTAAAAAATGCATACATTTTATTGGTACATAATTACAAAAAACCTTAAATTGTAATAATAAATATGAAATTGAAAAATAATAATATATATAAAAAATATAATAATATATATATATATATATATATATATAAAAAAAATATGTGTAAAAAGATATGTATATATAGAGAAAGGGGAAACAAAAAACACATACTTCCTATTTCCCCAATACATTTCATGAAAGAATATCTCGGCCATAAATATAAAAAAATACAAAATAATAGCAGATGAGTACACTGTAATGGTAACATAAAAAAATGTGGCAAATACACCAGCTATGCATGATAATATTACGTATAGTGTATTGCAAAAACAGATTAATGAATATATATCTAAAAAACTATAATTTATAAAAATGCCTTCAATTCAAAATCCAGGTTTATGCCATCTGGATTTAGGGTATGTAGGCTGTAGATCCAGAAAGCTTCTCTTTGGAGGAGCTTCCTTGACCTATCTCCCCTCTTCCAAGTCATGGGAATGGATTCTATTCCCATGAACTTAACTCCTTCAAGGCCCCCCTTTGGACAATTATGGCAATGATTTGGGAGACTGTATTTAAATCGATCAGTCTTTTCCCATTAACCCAAAATGCTCTAAGATTCTGACTTTTAGGGGGCTTTTAGTTTGTCCCACATCCACATTCCACAAGATAAATGACAAATGTGGTGTTGCAATTGATAAAGCTCTTAACTTCAAAAGTTTTTCCAGTACTGTTAGATTTAAATTCAACCGTTTTTCTAATTTGGTTGATGCATGCCTTGCAATTTCCACATTTGAAAAAGCCATTTATCTTGTTGTTCTTTAGCCAACTGGACCCATCTTTTTTTGGAATCTTTTTAATGACACTAGGTGCTTATTCTGATTTTAGATTCAGAGCTTTCCTAAAAATTACAGGGGGTTTGTTGCCAATGATGGGGGCAAGGATCTCATCCCCCTGGATCACATTCCAATGTTTGCATAGAATTCTCTTTATTTGCGGTGCTGCTACATTATACTCAGATATAAATGATACTCCAAAATCTTTATTTTCCATCTTGTTTTTTATTGTTGGTTTTAGGATTTCCTCCCTGTTTAGTAGTTCGACTTCTTGTTCTACTTTATCTAGGTGTTTTGCTTTGTAGTTTTTTTTGTCTGAACCGATCCTTGAGAGTCTGGGTTTGTTCTTTGAATACCTCTATGTCACTACAATTTCTTCTTATTCTTCTGAATTGTCCTTTAGGTATGTTGTTTAACCATTGGGGAGGGTGGCAACTTCTCTTATCAATATAATTGTTACTATCCACTTTTTAAAAAAAAAGTCTTAGTTTTCAGGGAGCTGTTCTCTACATAAAGATTTAAATCCAAAAAGTCAATAGTCTCCTTACTGTGTGTGAAAGTGAAAGTCAAATTGTAATCGTTGTTATTCAGATATGTTTTGAAGAGATAAACAGATTATCCTCCGTGCCTCTCCAAATAAAAATGACATCATCTATGTATCTTCTCCATAGGACCAGGTCAGCACAGAAGGGATTGCATTCCCCCAGGTGTTGGGTCTCCCATTGACCCATAAACAAATTGGCATAGCTCGGTGCAAACCTGGTCCCCATGGCTGTACCACATTTTTGTAGATAGAATGCCTCTTCAAAATAAAAATAGTTATATTTTAAAATGAACTCAATAGCCTCCAGGAGAAATTTGGATTGATTTGAATCCATTTTGTTGTCATTATCTAAGGTTTGTTTGATGGCCTCCACTCCTTTGGAATGGTCTATAGATGTATATAAAGCTGATACATCAGCTGTGACCAAAGTGAAATCAGATTCCCAGGAAATATCACTGAGTGAATTAATTATATCTGTGCTGTCTTTGATATAAGATGGAATCTGTACCACGTATTTCTGCAAAAACATGTCCACATAATGTGAGAGATTGCAGGACATTGACTCAATGGCCGAAATGATTGGACGACCTGGGGGATTTTCTATGCATTTATGAATTTTGGGCAAAAAATAGAAGTATGGAACTACTGGATTGGGTACAGATAGGAATTCATGTTCCTGTTTATTTAGAATCCCTTGTTCTTTGCCTTTATCGACTAGATTCCTTAGGACTATCTGGAATTTAAGGGTAGGATCCCCCTGTAACTTCTGATATGTGTTTGTGTCTCCTAAAAGCCGATTAGCCTCATTTAAATAGCCTTCCCTATTCATCACGACTACCCCACTTCCCTTATCGGCCGATCTGATGATGATATTGGGGTTGTCTTTGATTTCTTTTAGAGCCTTTTTTTCTTTTAGAGAGAGATTATGGTGTTTTTTAATTTTAGTGAGATCTAGGGACTCAAGATCTTTGAGAACTAGCTTCTTATAGACATCCAAATTGGTGCCACTCTGAACAATAGGGACAAAGGAAGATTTATCTCTCAAATTAGTGTGATTGATTTTTGATTGGGAGTCTTCCTTTGTGAGAGGATTCTGGCTATTGCCCTCCGATCTTTGGGTGTGGTCTTTGTCATTATTTCTGGCAAAAAATTTTTAATTGCCAATTTCCTTATAAATTTCTGAGCGTCCACAAATAAATTGAACTTATTTGGTACTTTGGTGGGGGCAAAGGTTAAACCCTTATTTAGGACTCTTTCTTGATCCCCCGTGAGTTTCAATCCACTTATATTGAAAATACTCATATTTGTGTTCTGTTTATTTTTTAATGGTCTCTGTCCTCTATGTCCTCGTCTGGTCTGTACTCCCACCTTTTTCTTTTTGTTGCGTCTTTTGTTTTTAGGTTTAAAGGTTGGTTTTCGATTTTTGACCCTCTTTTTGGGGAATTTGTTCTTATACTCGATTTCGTTCTCTCTGGGGAGGATGGACCTATCTCTAAAAAATCTTTCTTATTTGTGAAGTCTATGGGTCTCCTTTCTGGGAGATTCCATCTTTCTCTAGCTGGACTCCTATAGTTATACCTAGTGTATCTCCTATAATTACCATCTTGGTCACCCGGACTTCTCTCGTGTCTCCTATATGGGGATCTGGTTTTCCTTATTCCCCCCCATTCTCTCATTCTATTTCTGGAATCATCTCTATACCTGTAATTAGAGTCCAGTCTAGAATTGAAGAGGTGTCCTCTAATGTGAGGATAAGCTTTGGGTGCCATTTCTTCCCTTCTCTGTGGATCTCTGAATCTCCTATCCTCATATGTGTTCTGATGGGAAATCTCTGTGGATCTCTTTTTCCATTCTCTTTGGACTCCTCTTTTGTAATCTTCGATATCTCTCACAAATTTGCATTTTTTATTAATTATTGTTTTGCCTTCTAAGTCGTCCAGTGTCTTCTGAAGATCTATATCTAGTCTCAAAAATTCACCGGACTCCTGGAATGGCAAAAGGTCCTTCTTGATATTTTCTATCTTCTCCTGTAAACCCTTCAAATCCCTTTTATGTTTTTTTTATAATGAGGCCCATCAAGCCTAGAGAACATTGTTCTAATTGCTCGTGCCATTGGTTCATAAAATCTTCATCATCCCTACCTATAGTGGGAAGTTTATCGAATCTTAAACCTCGTGGGACAATTTTGTGTGCAACATATTTCTCTATAAGTTCTAAATCCAGCCACTTTTTGGTGTCTGAAATCATAACTTTTTTCAAATCCCAAAACCAGTCTTTAATTTTCTGGTTCTCATTACATTCTTCATCCTCACTTCCATCTTGTATTGATATTGCATCCCAATCTAACATTCTTTTGGAATGTCTATCAAAAATATTACTTTTCTTCCCTGCAGCCATTATTCAGTGCTCCAAATCCAAAAAAAGAAGTGAAACAAAGTAGTTGGTGTAATAGCTCCAAGATGGCCGCCAGTGTATGTTTTGGGCCAAAAAACAGCCAGGGGACAAACAAACAGCCGCGTTGTGGCTTTCCTGTTGCTTATGCGCCTGCAGACCTTAGGACCTGATGTGTCCTGTGGAGTATCGAATATACAGCCAGAGAAGAGCTGTTATGGAGCCAGTGCAGGGGTTCTCTGACCCGAATCTGTGGGTGCCTGATGTGTGTCTTTATAGTTGCTCGGGTGTACCAAGATGGCTGCCGTACTCATCCAGTACAGGTAAGTTATTAAAAGCAAGTCCCCACTTATCTTTTCCTTTGTTTTCAGCGTCTTGTATCCGCTGACTGCAACATGCAATACTGGCTGAGAAGATGGCCGCGGCAACCACCAGGTATGTGTCTATTCCGATGGGACTCCGGGTTGTTTGGACGGGAGAGCTGGGAATCGGTATGTGCGATCCTCTTTGGTCCCACCACTTATCCCTGCAGATGATGTCCTCGGGGAAGCTCGAATTGGGCTGGTTATAGCCCTTAATCCCCTCGTTCTGCTGGGAGCTCTGCTTCAATGCAGCAAGTCCGTTTGGCTCCGCCTCCGGAAGTCTCCCCACGCCATATTTTTAACTCGAATAACAAGAGTCTTCGGGGAAAATAGAGAGGATGTTCGAGGTAGATTGTAGGGGAGGGATCATGAGGAAATGGTATGCGATACTAGAATCCACTTCCTCCCTTGTTGCACCTACAGCATGGACCAAATGGAATGGGGAACTGAATTTAATAAGAGACTCTGAAGCATGGGAGAGGGATTGGAGGCTAACTTAAAAGTCAACTCACTGTCTGAACCTCCAAGAACTGCAGTTTAAACTGATGTTCAGGTGGGACCTAGTTCCTACCTCGATAGCTAAATCTGATCCCCGGGCGGACCCAATTATACCCACATTTGGTGGGAGTGCCCAGATATTAAACACACATGGGGGAAAATCTTCACGGTCTTAACAGAATTTTTTCAGAGCCCCATAACCATGGCAGCGGAAAGAGCCCTTCTCCACGGGGACCTAAATTGTATACAGGGCGGAAGGAAGAATTTGACCATCCAGATATTTCTAGCAATGAAACTTTGTATAGCACGAAACTGGAGTCAGCCAGATATCATAAGTTGGAATGAGGTCATGAACCTAATTTGAATCATTTTGGGGAGATGGAAAAAGGGTAATACTTGGCCAAAAATAAATTGAATAGATATTATAAAGTATGGCAACCCTGACTATACAAATTTACCCCTAACTGATGATAAGAATATCAAAAAGGGTACCAGTTGGATCCATAAGAAGCCCCACCAGACGCTTCAGTAAGAACAATCCATGGAAGTAGAAACTACCGGTTTCAGCGTCAGTGTTCATTATTTGTTAAATGTTGTCACGGGGGATATGCTCTGGTTTGGTAGACCTAAGAGGAGGGAGGGACCCTCAGCATATCTTGTTAAATGAGATTTATGTGTTATATTTTGCACTACTTAATATTAATGACACAATGATGATACACACAAATTTTATTGGATTTTTACGCACAAGAGTGTCAATAAAATAAAAAAAATTAAAAAGATTATAAGACTGGGATCCATGTCCCCCGCAGAGCTCACTCACTCACACTGACATACAAACACACTCTCACTCATACTGACATAAACACACACTCACACCGATATACCCACACTGACATACACACACAAACTCACACACACACTGACATACACACACACTTTCACTCATACTGACATAAACACAAACTCACTCACACTGACACACACACACACACACACACACAGTCTAACTGTTTAACTTACCTGGTCCAGGCATCTCTGTGCTTTGAGCTCCATGTGAAGGAGGGACTGAGCCAATCACCGGAGGACACTCACTCACTTTTGTTGTAACATAGAAATAAGGTTTGGATGTATGTATGTACACAGGATTTTTTCCCTGGGGGGCAGTAAAATATCAAATCAGGAATGGAATCACGGTGTGGAAATCAATAACAGACAGAGTGATATCGTAAGGAGGCAGAACTCAGCTTCTGACAGCTCAGGACAAAATATCCTCCCCAGTACCCCTAATACCTCCTACCTCCTCCCTATTTTTAACTTTTTTTGGTTTAGGAGAGGGGTTTGAAGCAAATATAAGTTACCCATTTATAGGACAATTATATAACTATGGTAGTAGTAGCTAATAGACCAGCATATACCTGAACATAATGGAAAGTTTACAATAGCTGGGGTGGTAAAGATTACCACTATTATCCTAGTCTACAATCCCTATCATAATCAGCCAGTAATGGGCTGGCTGTATATCATGGGAGATGATATAAAGCCTAGGGAATCAACACCAACCAGCCAATCCAAAGGTAAAGGAAGTCAGAGTGAATGGGAGAGAGACCAAGAGGATTAAAGGAGGGATCTAATTGAAACTGGCCAATAAGGTGAAACACAGACAGTAAGTGGCCAATGGGGTGAATGAAATCAAGGGTAGTTGAAAGAAGCTAAGGGAGCTTGGGAAATACCATGTTGAATGTGGTTTAGTGGTGAGTGAGTGAAAGAATAAAATGAGTAATAATTTAAACCAGTATAATATCATCCAACATGGGAAGTAAGAATATAAAAAAGTATTCAGAAACTATAGGGCTCAAGTAGCAGATTCAATGGACCCTGCAGTCTGTCCACTCGGGGCAGCTACCCCTATTGCTCAGTGGTAAAAATGGCTCTGAGAGTAC
This sequence comes from Pelodytes ibericus, assembly GCA_036172795.1. NCBI lineage: Eukaryota > Metazoa > Chordata > Amphibia > Anura > Pelodytidae > Pelodytes > Pelodytes ibericus. The sequence goes on along the minus strand of CM069861.1, from coordinate 101,737,541 downwards.
AGACCAAACCATTCTGACAGGGGGGAGTATAGAATTAAATAAACTTTTTTTGCTGCAATTCCATTGCCTCCAATGTGGATGCCCATGAATGTCTATATAAATTTATAAACGCCTCTACTCCACTGCCTATGGGCATATTTGGGGTGTGATACCTTGATGGAGCTGGTTACTTTCCTTTAATGTCCTGAGTATTTATTCCACACTAGTGTAAGGGTTTGAGTTAGTACTATGTCAATAATATGCAGTGATAAACACTGGGTGCTAGTGGAATTTTTTGAAAACAGTAACTGAGAAGTATAACCAAAAACATTAAATAGGTCTGTTTGGTGGAACCTCTCCTTTTCTACCTTACTACAGCCTTGCTACCTTCTGAAGAGCTTCCATATTTGTATTCAGCTTCATTCCAGGGAATATGACCTCTGGGCCCTTCAAAGAAGTCCCCACACACCCACCCACACAGCAAACTATCATTATAGTAACATTTTATAGTACAGACTCTGATATTTGACATAATAGGCATCTCTCATGGCTGTATATGTATTTCTTTACATTTATATACTATGGTTTATGGCCCTTTCCTATCCTTTTTAGTGTTGGGCTAGGCAATATGTGCCACTTCAACTGTTGCTTGACAACCTGATGCTGAGCCAAATGTGAAATAACCCAGTGGGTAAGAAGATTTTTCCAGTTATTTTTAAGATTCCCTCTGTGATATATTTTATTCCATATATGTGATGGTTTTTATATGTTCTTTTATGTAAGAGATCATAGTGACCAGCTAATTTATGAGATACTAAAGTGGCACTGAAGATCATTTGTCTGTTTTTCTGTATGTTTTTATTTACATACTTTAATTATTATTTGTGTGAGATGTAATAAACTTATATATAATTTCATACCATCCATATTTGTCATTTGAGTTTTTTTTATAGTGCTGTCTCTTTTTGTAACTACTATATCAAACTGGCCAATAAAAAATATTAAGATGGGCAAAACAACACAGTCACGGGTGAAGAGAAAGATTGGAAAAATGTTTTATGGACAGATGACTCTAGTTTTGAGGTGTTCGAACCACATAGAACAGGGGTGTCCAAGTTTATTCTGCAAAGGGCCACTTCGCTAGAAATGTATGCGTGCGTGGGCCGCATTCATTTTTCATTCATTCATAGAATAATATATATAATTATATACATGTGTGTGTATGTGTATGTGTGTATATATATATATATATATATATATATATATATATATATATATATATATATAATATATATCTATTTTACACTAATGTGTAGTGGTCACATTAACTACAAACACACACATGCATACACAGTCACACTTACTTCCCCTTCCCACACACACAGTCACAATTACCCCACACACACATACACATTTATACACCCATAGTCACATACATACACTTACCCCACACACACACTCACATACACTTACCCCACACACTAATACACATTTATACACACACACACACTCACATACATACATACACTTACCCCACACACACATTGATACACACACTCACATACATGCACTTACCCACACACACATACACATTTATACAGACACTCACAAACATACATACACTTACCCCACTCACACACATACACATTTATACACACTCACTCACATACATACAGTTACCCCACACACACACTCGCATATATACATACACTTACCCCACACACACTCTCACATACACTTACCCCACACACGAATACACATTTATACACATACACACTCACATACATACACTTACCCCACACACACATTGATACACACACTCACATACATACATACACTTACCCCCACACACATACACATTTATACAGACACTCACATACATACATACACTTACCCCCACACACATACACATTTATACAGACACACACACACATACATACACTTACCCCCACACACATACACATTTATACAGACACTCACATACATACATACATACACTTACCCCCACACACATACACATTTATACAGACACTCACATACATATATACACTTACCCCCACACACATACACATTTATACAGACACTCACATACATACATACACTTACCCACACACACGTGGCTGTGGAGGTCGTGGACTTCCGGTGCGCTTCTTCCCTCCCTCTGACCCTTGCACATGACCTCATGCGCAGGGTAGAGGAGGGGATATGTGCACGAAAACAGCACCGCTGCTGCACACTGCACAGGAAGCTGTATCGGGGAACGAAGTTCCCTACACAGAGAGTGTATGGAACTTCGTTCCCTGACCCAGCTTCTCGTGTGGTGTGCAGTTCGAGGTGCGGCTACCGGAGCAGAGGCCGCACGTTGGACGCCTCTGACATAGAAGAACAGAGAGAGAGAGAGAAATATGTTTATGTGTGTGTATGTATGTGTGTATATGTGTGTGTGTGCAGTGCTGTATTTAACGCGATACAGCGGCAAATTTTTGGGGGGAGGCTGCGCCCCCCAGCACAGAAAAAAAAGTAAACATAAAAAGCCGCCCCTTTAAAAAAACAAAAACCGCGCTTGCCGGCAGAGACGGAGGTGAGAGAGGAGATCGGAAGATCACCCCTCACCTTCCCTCTGCCTGCAGGCTGCACGGGGAGCCGAACAGGCATTACAGAGAAACTTCTGTGCTGCCTGTTCGGCTCCCCGTGAAGTGACACGGAAGTGCCGACAGGTCACGTGATCAGCGCTCTGACGTCAGGCCCTATCAAGTGACCTGTTGGCACAACCACCGGGGAGCCAAACAGGCAGCATGGAGGACATGCTGCCTGCCACTAGCCACCAGGGGAAAAGGTAAGTGCTTTTTATTGGGCAAATTGGTAGGGGCATATTAAATGGCAAATAATACTGGCATATTATTGGGCAAATTAGCAGGGGCATATTAAATGGCAAATAACACTGGCATATTAGTTAGCAAATTGGCTGGGGCTTTTTAATGCCAAATAACACTGGCATATTATTGGGCAAATTGGCTGGGGAATATTAAATGGCAGAATAACACTGGCATATTGGGCAAATTGGCTGAGGAATATTAATGGAAAATAATACTGGCAAATTTTTAGGCAAATTGGCAGGGGCATATTAAATGACAAATAATACTGGCATATTATTGGGCAAATTGGCAGGGGCATATTAAATGGCAAATAATACTGGCATATTATTGGGCAAATTGGCGGGGGCATATTAAATGGCAAATAACACTGGCATATTAGTGAGCAAATTGGCTGGGGCTTATTAATGGCAAATAACACTGGCATATTATTGGGCAAATTGGCTGGGGAATATTAAATGTCAGAATAACACTGGCATATTGGGCAAATTGGCTGTGGAATATTAATGGCAAATAATACTGGCATTTTATTGGGCAAATTGTCAGGGGCATATTATTAGGCAAATTGTCAGGGGCATATTAAATGGCAAATAATACTGGCATATTATTGGGCAAATTGGCAGGGGCATGTTAAATGACAAATAACACTGGCATATTGGGCAAATTAGCAGGGGCATATTAAATGGCAAATGACACTGGCATATTAGTGAGCAAATTGCCTGTGGAATATTAATGGCAAATAACACTGGAATTCATTGGGCAAATTGGCAGGGGCATATTAAATAGCAAATAACACTGGCATATTGCGCAAATTAGCAGGGGCATATTAAATGGCAAATAACACTGGAATATTAGTGAGCAAATTGGCTGGGGGATATTAATGGCAAATAATATTGGAAATGTGTATGTAATGGGGTGATGGAGGCATGTAATTGGGGTGATGGGGCATGTCCTTGGTGTGCAACGTGGGTCATGTCATGGGTGTGCAACGTGGGTAGGGGGGTGCCCAAATTTTGTCTGCCTAGGGCGGCACAAAACCAAGACACACCACTGTGTGTGTGTGTGTGTGTGTGTGTGTACTGTTCATATATATGTTAAACTTTATTTAATAAAATTTAATTTTAATGCTGTATTGCATGCATTGTAACAATACTCAGACTAGGCATCAACTTTAACTGCTTTGTTACAGAAAATAAATCGAATAGAAACATATCAGATGCTTTATTTTCTATTCAATATGCTTCAATGCAGATAGTTAGACATAAATATAAATATGAACATTTAAGCTAACTGCAGAATGGATAACTAAAACTGTATTATGTATTTGAGGCAGATTTAATCACATCTGTTTGGCATAGCATAAAAAAAAACCTAATTAATTCATGGAGAACAGAAGGTTAAAATAAAATGAAAACACTGAGCCCAAATATGACTGGAATGTACCAATCAAGGAAGATGTTTAGACCATGCATTCATCACACTGCTCTATTGAGTTATGGGATTTTGTTGGTCACAAGTTGAGTCTGGAGTAATTGATTAAAGGGCCACTCTGACTTAAAATAACATACCTTTTTAATATGTATTAAATATGTTTTTTTTTTAAATATGAATTTTGTGTACAAAGTGTGTTTAATTTAATATCAGGTTTGCAGCTTTTATTGAACCTCCCACTCAGCTCTCAGCATGTGACTGTTTCAACCTATTTAAATTATACTCATATATATAATATATATTGTAGCAGAGCTGCAATATTAAATCCCAATATCTCCGCTGGTCAAATAAGGTAATCCAAGGTAATCCAAGTAAAGCGCTGGAAAGTAAGGCAATATCCCAAATCCCCCAGTAACCGGACGAAACACAGTTCTGGGAGTCAACTGAGAAGTTTATTCACAGCTCCAGCATTTATGTAATTCCCCATCCAAGGGGTTTCCTTAATCCCCTTACTGGGGCTATACAGTAGTGGACTACATGGGAAACTGCAAATACAGGAAATAACTCCCACCATGCAATGCTGTACGGGCGGGCCACTCCCACTAGATAATGTGGGAGGGGGGGGGGGTAACATTGCGACAGATGGCGGGATTGCATGAAGGGTCCAGGGGGCCCAAGCAAATGCTTGCCCAGGGTCCAATCACTATTAAAGACGGCCCTGCCCACCATGCACTGCTGTACGGGAGGGGCACTCCCACTAGATAATCCTGTTAAGTGGATTATCCCTCCGTACAGCAGAACCGGGTTTTAACATAAGAATATATAACTTTGACATTAACACAAATACATTTTTACACCAGGTTAACACAGCTATTTCAGACAACCTTTAAATGTTCTGCAATATGACCTAAAGTGGCTAGGTTTGCCACAATGCTCCCCCAGAACCAAGCCGGCATACACAGTCTGATCCCAACGGATCGGCTTGGGGATGTCCGGAGGAGTACTCACAGATCACTTCTCAAGGTCAATCTGTCTAGATAACCCGTTGGCGTTACCGTTTTGCTTTCCGGTGCGGTAATGAATAGTAAAGTCAAAAGGCTGCAGCGCCAAACTCCAGCGCACCAGCCTGGCATTGTCCCCACACCAACTGGTTGTGATCTGTGAGTAGGGAAAAAGGTTGTCCATATAAATAAGGCTGCAACTTTTTGAGGGCCCACACCACGGCCAGGCATTCTTTCTCAATGGCGGCGTAGCTCACTTCACGGGGTAATAACTTTCGGCTTAAGTAAGCTACGGGATGTTCTCCGCCATCTGCTCCAACTTGGCTCAGCACTGCTCCCAATCCAAACATTGAAGCATCTGTGTGGACAAGGAATCGTTTAGTTGGATCAGGAGCAGCAAGTGCAGGTGCATTGGTTAACGCAGTCTTGAGTTGTTGGAGCGCCTGGTCACACTCTGGGGCCCAGATGACCTGTCGAGGAAGGTTTTTGCAGGTCAAGTCAGTCAGTAGTTTGGCCAGGGCACTATAATTGGGTATGAATTTTCGGTAGTACCCTACAGTACCCAGGAAGGCTAGCACTTGGGTTTTTGTCCGGGGGGCTAGGCCACTTAGCTACTGCTTCAATTTTTGCTGGTTTGGGCTTTTGCTGTCCACTCCCTACCCGGTGGCCCAGGTACTGCACCTCTGCCATCCCTATGTGACACTTGCTGGGCTTTAGCGTCAACCCTGCCTCTCCAATATGGTCAATGACTGCTCCAATATGTCGCATGTGGTCTGACCAGGTCTGGCTATAGATGGCGATATCATCCAGGTATGCACATGCATACTCCTGGAACCCATCCAGTAGCCGATCCACCATACGTTGAAAGGTAGCCGGAGCGTTTTTCATCCCGAATGGCATGACGCAAAACTGATACAAGCCAAACGGGGTGACAAACGCCTACTTGGGGATGGCATCCTCGGCTAGTGGAATTTGCCAGTACCCTTTGCATAAATCTACTGTAGTAAGGTACTGGCCTCGTGCCATTTTCTCTAGAAGCTCGTCTATCCAGGGCATCGGGTAGGCATTAGTGACTGTTTTGTCATTTAGCCTCCGGTAGTCTACACAAAAGCATGTTGTGCTATCCTTCTTGGGTACTAGCACTACCGTCGATGCCCAGGGGCTATCGGAATGTTCAATAACCCCTAGCTGCAACATTTCCTCAATTTCCTTCCTCATATGTTCCCTGGCCGCTTCCGGGATACGGTATGGGTTCTGCCGCATAGGTAGCTGTCCTGGGGTCTCAACTCGGTGAGTAGCTAGCGGGGTTTACCCTGGTAAATTGGAGAAAGTGACTCCCTTAGCCGCGATTAACTCCTGTACCTGGGCACGCTCCTGAGGACTTAGCCGCTCCCCCAGCTGAACACGTGTGGAGGCCTCTGCCTGATCTTCCTGCTCTAATAATTCAGGGAGTGGAAGATTCTCCTGATCCTCAGAGGCTGAAGCGCATATTGCCACCACATCCTCTATCCTCTCGAGGTAGGGTTTGAGCATATTCTCGTGGAGCATGCGTCTCTTCCCTGTCCCTGAGCAGGGGCCAGTCACATTGGTGGTGTCACATCTCTGTTCCACCACCTGGTATGGGCCTTGCCAGATGGCCTGCAGCTTGTCCTTGCGAACAGGTTTTAAAATCAAAACTTTCTGTCCCACGTGACTGCTGCGGTCTCTGGCTCCCCTATCCCCTGGCGTTGTTGGGCCGTCTGGAGGTTGGTCCGTACGGTCTGGGTTAGTGCCTCCAAGCGGTCCCTGAACTCCAGCACATAGGGTACAATGGGTGTCCCATCTGTACTACTTTCCCCCTCCCAGTGCTCCCTAATTAAATCTAAAGGTCCTCGCACCCTTCTCCCAAACAGTAGTTCAAAGGGAGAAAAGCCCGTGGACTCTTAGGGTACTTCTCTGTAGGCGAATAGCAGATGGGGTAGGAATCGCTTCCAGTCCTTATGAGCCTCTCCAAAGGTACGGAGCATCTGCTTTAATGTCCCATTAAACCTTTCACATAACCCATTAGACTGTGGGTGGTACACAGAGTTCACGATAGGCTTAATGCCACATATTCTCCATAGTTGGTGGGTCACATCGGCCGTGAACTGTGTACCCCTATCCGATATGATCTCCTGGGGGAACCTCACTCGGGAAAATACTTTCATTAAGGCCTTGGCTACTGTCTCGGCGTGGATATTAGAGAGGGCTACTACTTACCGGGTGGCGTAATCGACTATGGTCAAGATATATCTCTTGCCGGAGGGACTGGGTTTTGGTAAGGGCCCTACTATATCTACTGCCACTCTACTAAATGGTTCTTCTATGATGGGCAGTGGGCATAATTTGGCCTTGTGGCGGTCACCTCTCTTGCCTACTCGCTGACAGATGTCACATGTCTGGCAGTACTGCCACACATCCTTGTATTTGGATCAAAAGCTGTAATGATAGGTAGAAGGGTTGAACTTGATGGACGTGTGTCTTTTTTCAACCTAAATTACTATGTAACTATGTAACTATGACATACCCGGCCAGAAAAAGGCGTGGGTCAAGCGGTATCTGGTTTCATCCCCAGATGCCCAGACAAGGGGGTGCCGTGAGTGATCCGAAGAAGTTCCTGTCTATATTTCTGGGGGACCACTAGCTGTCTAGTCGTCACATTCACCGATCCCCCCACTACCCTTTCAGAAATGCAGTACAGTAACCCCTTTTCCCAGGTATACCGTTCTCCCTCTAATCCGGCCTGGTCGGAGATCACCCTATCCCTGTATACTTTTAACGTGGGGTCTATCTTAACCTCAGCCTCAAATTCAGTTGGGGTATCCCAGGTGACACAGGTCGTAGGAGGGTCACTGTCTCTTACCTGAGCCTCAGAGTGCGTTGCTGGAGCCGTGGTGCGAGCCTGTTGCCTTGTGGTTACTGGGTGGGCCTCTTGGAGTGGAGCTTGAGGAATAAAGGCGGAAGTCATTCGACCCAGGTCGTTCCCCAGTACGACATCCACTGGCAGTTTCTGCATCAGGCCCACCTCTACCATGCCCTCCCCAACACCCCAATTCAAATGCACTTTGGCGGTGTGTAATCTGTATACCGCTCCCCCTGCTACTCGCACTGCTACAGACCCGCCGGTGTGTGCGGCGCCTGGAACCAAATGACGGTCCACCAGAGTCAGAGTTACTCCCAAATCCCGGAGCCCTTGAACCTCTTTCCCTTCCAGGGTTACTAGCTGGCGATGGTGTTGCCTGTTGTCTGTGGCTTGTACCAACATCACATCGTGTAGTATCCCCAGGGGCTCTTCGGTCTGATTAAAAAGTATCTCCTGGGTTGCTGGCTCCGCTTGGTAGTGGTGGGCGGCTGCTCTTGGTGCTGGGTTCTGCCGTACCTGGCTCCATGCTTGGCTGCTCCGGTTCTGGGTACACTCTCTCGCCATGTGGCCCCATTGTTTGCACGTATGGCACTGGATGTTCACTCTGCCATTATATCTGGATGGTGGAGTGTGCCCCCCCGGGGTTGGCCGGAATGGGGTCGCTGTAGGTGCAGTAGGGGTAGCTGTGTGAGGTTGAGCAGTGGGTCGAGGGTACCCTCGGTTGAGGTTACCGTAATGCCTCCTGGCATCATAGTGCTGGTCGGCTAGTCGTGCAGCTTCGGTTAGGGTGAGGGGTTTTCTATTTCTCACCCATTCCTGCACTCTGACTGGCAAAATATTACAGGCATCTGACTGGCACAATATTACAGGCATCTGACTGGCACAATATTACTGGGCTCTGACTGGCACAATATTATTGGTATCTGACTGGCACAATATTACTGGGCTCTGACTGGCACAATATTATTGGTATCTGACTGGCACACTATTACTGGGCTCTGACTGGCAAACTATTACTGGGCTCTGACTGGCACACTATTACTGGGTTCTGACTGGCACACTATTACTGGGCTCTGACTGGCACACTATTACTGGGCTCTGAGTGGCACAATATTACTGGGCTCTGACTGTCACAATATTCTTGGTATCTGAATGGCACACTATTCCTGGGCTCTGACTGGCACAATATTCCTGGTATCTGACTGGCCCAATATTACTGGGCTCTGAATGGCACAATATTACAGGCATCTGACTGGCATAATATTACTGGGCTCTGACTGGCACAATATTACAGGCATCTGACTGGCACACTATTACTGGGCTCTGACTGGCACACTATTACTGGGCTCTGAGTGGCACAATATTACTGGGCTCTGACTGTCACAATATTCTTGGTATCTGAATGGCACACTATTCCTGGGCTCTGACTGGCACAATATTCCTGGTATCTGACTGGCACAATATTCCTGGGCTCTGACTGGCACAATATTACTGGGCTCTGACTGGCACAATATTTCTGGTATCTGACTGGCACAATATTCCTGGTATCTGACTGGCACAATATTCCTGGGCTCTGACCGGCACAATATTACTGGGCTCTGACTGGCACAATATTACTGGTATCTGACTGGCACAATATTCCTGGGCTCTGACTGGCACAATATTACTGGGCTCTGCATGGCATAATATTACTGGGCTCTGACTGGCACAATATTACTGGGCTCTGACTGGCCCAATATTACTGGGCTCTGAATGGCACAATATTACAGGCATCTGACTGGCACAATATTACTGGACTCTGACTGGCACAATATCACAGGCATCTGACTGGCACAATATTACTGCACTCTGACTGGCACAATATTACAGGCATCTGACTGGCACAATATTACAGGCATCTGACTGGCACAATATTACTGGGCTCTGACTGGCACAATATTACTGGGCTCTGACTGGCACAATATTATTGGTATCTGACTGGCACAACATTACTGGGCTCTGACTGGCACAATATTATTGGTATCTGACTGGCACACTATTACTGGGCTCTGACTGGCACACTATTACTGGGTTCTGACTGGCACACTATTACTGGGTTCTGACTGGCACACTATTACTGGGCTCTGACTGGCACACTATTACTGGGCTCTGAGTGGCACAATATTACTGGGCTCTGACTGGCACAATATTCTTGGTATCTGAATGGCACACTATTACTGGGCTCTGACTGGCACAATATTCTTGGTATCTGAATGGCACACTATTCCTGGGCTCTGACTGGCACAATATTTCTGGGCTCTGACTGGCACAATATTTCTGGGCTCTGACTGGCACAATATTCCTGGGCTCTGACTGGCACAATATTTCTGGTCTCTGACTGGCACAATATTCCTGGTATCTGACTGGCCCAATATTACTGGGCTCTGAATCGCACAATATTAGAGGCATCTGACTGGCACAATATTACTGGGCTCTGACTGGCACAATATTCCTGGGCTCTGACTGGCACACTATTACTGGGCTCTGACTGACACAATATTCCTTGGCTCTGACTGGCACAATATTCCTGGGCTCTGACTGGCACAATATTACTGGGCTCTGACTGGCACAATATTTCTGGTATCTGACTGGCACAATATTCCTGGTATCTGACTGGCACAATATTTCTGGGCTCTGACTGGCACACTATTACTGGGCTCTGACTGGCACAATATTACTGGTATCTGACTGGCACAATATTCCTGGGCTCTGACTGGCACAATATTACTGGTATCTGACTGGCACAATATTCCTGGGCTCTGACTGGCACAATATTACTGGGCTCTGACTGGCACAATATTACTGGGCTCTGCATGGCATAATATTGCTGGGCTCTGACTGGCACAATATTACTGGGCTCTGACTGGCACAATATTACTGGGCTCTGCATGGCATAATATTCCTGGTATCTGACTGGCACAATATTACTGGACTCTGACTGGCACAATATCACAGGTATCTGACTGGCACAATATTACTGCGCTCTGACTGGCACAATATTACTGGGCTCTGACTGGCACAATATTACTGGGCTCTGCATGGCATAATATTGCTGGGCTCTGACTGGCACAATATTACTGGGCTCTGACTGGCACAATATTACTGGGCTCTGCATGGCATAATATTCCTGGTATCTGACTGGCACAATATTACTGGACTCTGACTGGCACAATATCACAGGCATCTGACTGGCACAATATTACTGCGCTCTGACTGGCACAATATTACTGCACTCTGACTGGCACAATATTACAGGCATCTGACTGGCACAATATTACTGCGCTCTGACTGGCACAATATTACTGCACTCTGACTGGCACAATATTACAGGCATCTGACTGGCACAATATTACTGGGCTCTGACTGGCACAATATTATTGGTATCTGACTGGCACACTATTACTGGGCTCTGACTGGCACACTATTACTGGGTTCTGACTGGCACGCTATTACTGGGCTCTGAGTGGCACAATATTACTGGGCTCTGACTGGCCCAATATTACTGGGCTCTGAATGGCACAATATTACAGGCATCTGACTGGCACAATATTACTGGGCTCTGAATGGTACAATATTACAGGGCTCTGACTGGCACAATATTCTTGGTATCTGACTGGCACACTATTCCTGGGCTCTGACTGGCACAATATTCCTGGGCTCTGACTGGCACAATATTCCTGGTATCTGACTGGCCCAATATTACTGGGCTCTGAATGGCACAATATTACAGGCATCTGACTGGCACACTATTACTGGGCTCTGACTGGCACACTATTACTGGGCTCTGACTGACACAATATTCCTGGGCTCTGACTGGCACAATATTCCTGGGCTCTGACTGGCACAATATTACTGGGCTCCGACTCGCAGAATATTTCTGGTATCTGACTGGCACACTATTCCTGGTATCTGACTGGCACAATATTCCTGGGCTCTGACTGGCACAATATTACTGGTATCTGACTGGCACAATATTCCTGGGCTCTGACTGGCACAATATTACTGGGCTCTGACTGGCACAATATTCCTGGTATCTGACTGGCCCAATATTACTGGGCTCTGAATCGCACAATATTAGAGGCATCTGACTGGCACAATATTACTGGGCTCTGACTGGCACAATATTCCTGGGCTCTGACTGGCACACTATTACTGGGCTCTGACTGACACAATATTCCTTGGCTCTGACTGGCACAATATTCCTGGGCTCTGACTTGCACAATATTACTGGGCTCTGACTGGCACAATATTTCTGGTATCTGACTGGCACAATATTCCTGGTATCTGACTGGCACAATATTTCTGGGCTCTGACTGGCACACTATTACTGGGCTCTGACTGGCACAATATTACTGGTATCTGACTGGCACAATATTCCTGGGCTCTGACTGGCACAATATTACTGGTATCTGACTGGCACAATATTCCTGGGCTCTGACTGGCACAATATTACTGGGCTCTGACTGGCACAATATTACTGGGCTCTGCATGGCATAATATTGCTGGGCTCTGACTGGCACAATATTACTGGGCTCTGACTGGCACAATATTACTGGGCTCTGCATGGCATAATATTCCTGGTATCTGACTGGCACAATATTACTGGACTCTGACTGGCACAATATCACAGGTATCTGACTGGCACAATATTACTGCGCTCTGACTGGCACAATATTACTGGGCTCTGACTGGCACAATATTACTGGGCTCTGCATGGCATAATATTGCTGGGCTCTGCATGGCATAATATTGCTGGGCTCTGACTGGCACAATATTACTGGGCTCTGACTGGCACAATATTACTGGGCTCTGCATGGCATAATATTCCTGGTATCTGACTGGCACAATATTACTGGACTCTGACTGGCACAATATCACAGGCATCTGACTGGCACAATATTACTGCGCTCTGACTGGCACAATATTACTGCACTCTGACTGGCACAATATTACAGGCATCTGACTGGCACAATATTACTGGGCTCTGACTGGCACAATATTATTGGTATCTGACTGGCACACTATTACTGGGCTCTGACTGGCACACTATTACTGGGCTCTGACTGGCACAATATTACTGGTATCTGACTGGCACAATATTCCTGGGCTCTGACTGGCACAATATTACTGGTATCTGACTGGCACAATATTCCTGGGCTCTGACTGGCACAATATTACTGGGCTCTGACTGGCACAATATTACTGGGCTCTGCATGGCACAATATTGCTGGGCTCTGACTGGCACAATATTACTGGGCTCTGACTGGCACAATATTACTGGGCTCTGCATGGCATAATATTCCTGGTATCTGACTGGCACAATATTACTGGACTCTGACTGGCACAATATCACAGGTATCTGACTGGCACAATATTACTGCGCTCTGACTGGCACAATATTACTGGGCTCTGACTGGCACAATATTACTGGGCTCTGCATGGCATAATATTGCTGGGCTCTGACTGGCACAATATTACTGGGCTCTGACTGGCACAATATTACTGGGCTCTGCATGGCATAATATTCCTGGTATCTGACTGGCACAATATTACTGGACTCTGACTGGCACAATATCACAGGCATCTGACTGGCACAATATTACTGCGCTCTGACTGGCACAATATTACTGCACTCTGACTGGCACAATATTACAGGCATCTGACTGGCACAATATTACTGCGCTCTGACTGGCACAATATTACTGCACTCTGACTGGCACAATATTACAGGCATCTGACTGGCACAATATTACTGGGCTCTGACTGGCACAATATTATTGGTATCTGACTGGCACACTATTACTGGGCTCTGACTGGCACACTATTACTGGGTTCTGACTGGCACGCTATTACTGGGCTCTGAGTGGCACAATATTACTGGGCTCTGACTGGCCCAATATTACTGGGCTCTGAATGGCACAATATTACAGGCATCTGACTGGCACAATATTACTGGGCTCTGAATGGTACAATATTACAGGGCTCTGACTGGCACAATATTCTTGGTATCTGACTGGCACACTATTCCTGGGCTCTGACTGGCACAATATTCCTGGGCTCTGACTGGCACAATATTCCTGGTATCTGACTGGCCCAATATTACTGGGCTCTGAATGGCACAATATTACAGGCATCTGACTGGCACACTATTACTGGGCTCTGACTGGCACAATATTCCTGGGCTCTGACTGGCACACTATTACTGGGCTCTGACTGACACAATATTCCTGGGCTCTGACTGGCACAATATTCCTGGGCTCTGACTGGCACAATATTACTGGGCTCTGACTCGCAGAATATTTCTGGTATCTGACTGGCACACTATTCCTGGTATCTGACTGGCACAATATTCCTGGGCTCTGACTGGCACAATATTACTGGTATCTGACTGGCACAATATTCCTGGGCTCTGACTGGCACAATATTACTGGGCTCTGACTGGCACAATATTACTGGGCTCTGCATGGCATAATATTACTGGGCTCTGACTGGCACAATATTACCGGGCTCTGACTGGCACAATATTACTGGGCTCTGCATGGCATAATATTCCTGGTATCTGACTGGCACAATATTACTGGACTCTGACTGGCACAATATCACAGGCATCTGACTGGCACAATATTACTCCGCTCTGACTGGCACAATATTACTGCACTCTGACTGGCACAATATTACAGGCATCTGACTGGCACACTTTTAAGGGCATCTGACTGGCACAATATTACTGGGCTCTGACTGGCACAATATTACTGGGCTCTGACTGGCACAATATTATTGGTCTCTGACTGGCACACTATTACTGGGCTCTGACTGGCACACTATTACTGTGTTCTGACTGGCACACTATTACTGGGCTCTGACTGGCACACTATTACTAAGCTCTGAGTGGCACAATATTACTGGGCTCTGACTGGCACAATATTCCTGGTATCTAACTGGCACACTATTCCTGGGCTCTGACTGGCACAATATTCCTGGGCTCTGACTGGCCCAATATTACTGGGCTCTGAATGGCCCAATATAACAGGCATCTGACAGGAACAATATTACTGGGCTCTGAATGGTACAATATTTCTGGGCTCTGACTGGCACAATATTACTGCGCTCTGAATGGCACAATATTACTGGCATCTGAAAGGCACAATATTACAGGCATCTGACTGGCACAATATTCCTGGTATCTGAATGGTACAATATTACTGGGCTCTGAATGGCACAATATTACTGGGCTCTGACTGGCACAGTATTACTAGGCTCTGAATGGCACAATATTACAGGCATCTGACTGGCACAATATTACTGGCATCTGAATGGCACAACAATTATGGCATCTTTATGGTACAATAATACTGGTATCTTAATGGGCAAATTGGCTGGGGCATCTTATTTGTACAATATTACTGGTATCTGAATAGCACAATAATTATGGCATCTTTATGGTACAATAATACTGGTATCTTAATGGGCAAATTGGCTGAGGCATCTTAATTGTACAATATAACTGGTATCTGAATGGCACAACAATTATGGCATCTTTATGGTACAATAATACTGGTATCTTAATGGGCAAATTGGCTGAGGCATCTTAATTGTACAATATAACTGGTATCTGAATGGCACAATAATACTGGCATATTAATGGGAAAAATGTCTGTGGCATATTAATGACAAAATAATACTGCATATTAATGGCAAAATAATACTGGCATATTGATGGGCACATTGACTGTGGCATATTTAATGGACAAATGGTGTCATATTTTAACAGGCAGACTGTCTGTTGCATATGCAATGACAAAGTGACTGTGACATGTTCTGTGGGGAAAAATAACATGTACTATGGGGGAAAGTGACAATGTGGCTTTTTTCTGCATGGGCAGTTCAGTGGAACAAAGTGAAACTGTGGTATGTTCTGTGGGGCAAATTTACACTGTAGCATGCAAAATTGTGTGGGTTCAATATGAGTGCAAGACGTGCTGTGGGTGCAATTTAGGTGCATGACAAGTGCTGTGGGTGCAATATAGGTGCATGACAAGTGCTGTGGGTGCAATATAGGTGCATGGCAAGTGTTAAGTCCTTTAGGTGCAATGTGGGTGCAGAAAAGGGAATAAAAACAAGAAATGCATTCAAAATGTTTCAATAACATTTTTATTACATATGAAAATATTTGAATATAATATTAAGAAGTTCATATAAGTATAAATGCAACTAGTGAGAGAGAGCGAGATGTGCAGAGGCGTCGCTAGGGGGGGGGGGGGGCGCCTGGGGCTGAAGCCCCGAATATAATTTTCATAGCCCCGAATGGAGTCTCAGCCCCGAGCGGCCAATTCTGTTTTTTTTTTTTTCCTTGGTCGGGACCACCTGTCTGTCACCCAGCATTTACCTGTACTGCGCCGGATATGATTTCATATCCGGCGCGATGTTCAAGCCCTCACGCAGCCCTGTTTGTTTCTGGCTGCGTGTAGGGCAGAGGCACCTCCGTAGCGTGCCTCCATCGGCAGATAGAACTGAGAGTAGCGCGAAGGGGTGCATGCTCCGCCCCCTCGTGCTCTGATACACCAGGACCAGCTGCAGGCATTGGAGGCGAACGGTGTGCCTGAATCATCCCCCTCCCTGCAAATAAAAGGTAAAGGAGCAGGGAGGGGGAAGGTTCAGACACAAAAACGGTATAAGAAAATAAATCTGTCAGTTTGTGAAAGTGTGTCTGGGTGTGTGTAAAGGTATCTGTGTATAAGGGTTTCTGTCTGGGTTTGTGTGTAAGGGTGTCTGTGTAATGGTATCTGTGTGTGTGTGTGTGTGTAAAGGTGTCTGTGTAATGGTATCTGTGTGTGTGTGTGTGTAAGGGTGTCTGTGTAAGGGTGTCTGTGTAATGGTATCTGTGTGTGTGTGTGTGTGTGTTTTTAAAGGTGTCTGTGTAATGGTATCTGTGTGTGTGTAAAGGTGTCTGTGTAATGGTATCTTTGTGTGTGTGTGTGTGTGTGTGTGTGTGAATACGGGTGTCTGTGTAATGGTATCTGTGTGTGTGTGTGTGTAAAGGTGTCTGTATAATGGTATCTTTGTGTGTGTGTATAAGGGTGTCTGTGTAATGGTATCTGTGTGTGTGTGTGTGTGTGTGTGTGTAAAGGTGTCTGTGTAATGGTATCTGTGTGTGTGTGTAAAGGTGTCTGTGTAATGATATCTTTTTGTGTGTGTAAAGGTGTCTGTGTAATGGTATCTTTGTGTGTGTGTGTGTGTGTGTGTGTGTGTGTGTGTGTGTGTAAAGGTGTCTGTGTAATGGTATCTGTGTGTGTGTAAAGGTGTCTGTGTAATGATATCTGTGTGTGTGTAAAGGTGTCTGTGTAATGATATCTTTGTGTGTGTGTAAAGGTGTCTGTGTAATGATATCTTTGTGTGTGTGTAAAGGTGTCTGTGTAATGGTATCTTTGTGTGTGTGTAAAGGTGTCTGTGTAATGGTATATTTGTGTGTGTGTGTAAAGGTGTCTGTGTAATGGTATCTGTGTGTGTAAGGGTGTCTGTGTGTCTGTGTAATGGTATCTGTGTGTGTGTGTGTAAGGGTGTCTGTGTGTGTAAGGGTGTCTGTGTAATGGTATCTGTGTGTGTAAGGGTATCTCTGTGTAAGGGTGCATGTGTGTCTGGGTAACTGTGCAAGTGTGGATCTGTGTGGAAGAGGGAAAAGTGGAGGAGGGGGTCTGAATATCTCAGCCCTGTTCAAAAAAAGAAAAGAAAAACTGTTTGTGTATGCAAGTGTGACTGTATGTAAGTGTGTATGCAAGTGTGACTATGTTGTGCTGGTCGGCAGCAGGGGAGGATATCTGCTTCACGCAGACATCCACCTGCTGTTAGAGAGGGGGATCCAGGTCCCCTGCAGCTCTGCGGGAGACCTGGATCCATGTTTTACAATCTGACTTCGATTTGAGGTCAGATTATAAGACGACCTTGAATATAAGACGAGGGGTATTTTTCAGAGCATTTGCTCTGAAAAAACCTTGTCTTATATTCGAGAAAATACGGTATATACAGTCAGTAACATACAGAAACACAAATATATTCAGTAACATACATACAGACACAAACATTCAGTAAGTAACATACAGATACACACACATACAGTCAGTAACATACACACATACACACACATACAGTCAGTAACATACACACATACAGACAGACACACAGATACATAGTCACAGACAGACAGTCACATACACACACATATTCAATCACACACCTACAGTCGGTCAGTCACACACACAATTACACACAAGCCAGAAGTTGTTTTTTTGTTTAAGATAAATAAATAAAAAAGTACATCTATAAATATGTCCCCCATCTTGCTGGTCTACCTCATTCTAGTCTGGTCTGGGCCTCTCACACAGGCACAGACCATCTTTGTTTCTAGTCATGCTTAGCACACCCGGCAATCGGACACTATAGTGTGGTGGGCATGGGGACATACCAGGAAGTAGGTGCACACACTTCCCCCTCGTGCTCCACTGGATAATACAAAACCAAAAAATTATCCCATGTGGGGTCAATAATACCTGGGTGCCAGGTCTAATTTTGTGGTGCCCAGGATTTGTTGTGCCCTGATATATATCCAAATATACTTATTGTTAATTGGCATCAGATATATTCATCTGTATGCCGCCCCTAAGCATTTACTCCACCATGGTGCATTTAATCTGCCCCGGGCTCCAGCCCCAGGTCTTTTGGAGACCTAGCAACGCCCCTGGAGATGTGTATAGATATTTAGATATATGAACATATGTAAGTGCTCTCTAATATCTGTGTATATGTTTATCATTTAGGTAATGAGTAGTTGTAGTGCAGTGTTGCATAGTAAGATGGTATACATATTGCAGCCATATATATAAATTTTGTATCCAAATATACAGTTTATACACTGCAATTATACACGTAATATACACATTTTATACAATGCAATAAAAATACTCACTGCAAGTACAATTGTGTGTGTGCTTATTATTATGTTTTTTGTGTGTGTGAGTGTGTGTGTGTGGGGGTGGGGGGTAACATTGCGACGGATGGCGGGATTGCATGCAGGGTCCAGGGGGCCCAAGCAAATGCTTGCCCAGGGTCCAATCACTATTAAAGACGGCCCTGCCCACCATGCACTGCTGTACGGGAGGGGCACTCCCACTAGATAATCCTGTTAAGTGGATTATCCCTCCGTACAGCAGAACCGGGTTTTAACATAAGAATATATAACTTTGACATTAACACAAATACATTTTTACACCAGGTTAACACAGCTATTTCAGACAACCTTTAAATGTTCTGCAATATGACCTAAAGTGGCTAGGTTTGCCACATATATATACACACTCATCAGTCATAACATTATGACCATCTGCCTAATATTGTGCAGGTCCCCATTTGCTGCCAAAACAGCCCTGACCATGGAGGCATGGACTCCACTAGACCTCTGGAGGTATGCTGTGCTATCTGGCACCAAGACATTAGCAGTAGATCCTTTAAGTCCTGTAAGTTGTGAGGTGGGGCCTCCATGGATTAGACTTATTTGTCTGGCACATCACACAGATGCTCGATAAGATCTGGGAATTTGGAGGCCAAGTCAACACTTTAAACTAATTGTTGCACTCCTCAAACCATTCTTGAACCATGTTTTGCTTTGTTGCAGGGTGTATTATTCTGCTTAAAGAGGCCAATACCATCAGGTAATATTGTTTCCATGAAAGGGTGTACATCAAATGGCCACGATGACCAGTCATGCATCCGTCGATGTTGCTGCATGCACAACAAACACAGCATCATTGTGAAGGCACCACTGGACATCCCCATTGCTTCTTCCAACCTTTTCAACGGAGGACGCAAAACAGAATATATGTTACCAGCTTTATTCCACACAACGTGTTATTCTGTATTTGAGCATACAAAAACAGGACATATTCAATGCAGCATGCACCAGCAAATAAAAATGGTTGGAGTGGACTTTTACGTAGAAGCTAAAAAAAGACAAAGAAATGAAGGGAATAAAATCAAACTGGTCAACAGAATACGAGGAGGAATTAAAGTGGCAAAGAAGAACAATCAGAATATCTCTATATTTAGTCTGTACTACAGGGTCTAATTTAATTTTACTCCAAACATTTATATGTGTTAAATACAAATAAGAATATACATCTCTTTATAGTCATTTTTGGATTAACAGGGGTAATAAAGGAATAGGCAAAAAATAATACTGTGTGGAGAGGTCACATCATCGTAGGGAAAACGGAGCTACATTGAATGTCCTGATACAAGTCGATGGTGTGAAGCTGCAAACAGCGTTCTCAGCTGTGAATAAGTGATATAAAGTTTTTTCAGCAAGCCAAACAGCGAACCAGCCCATCAGCTTAATAAAATCCACAGGTCACGGAGTGTATGAAAGTAGAAAAATCTTTATTCAAATAAAAGCATCGTCAGAGAGGAGATCTCACGCGTTTCACCGCAAGGGCTTAATCATAGAGGAATAAAGGAATAGGAAAAGGGTTAAACTTGATGGACACAAGTCTTTTTTTAACTTAAACTACTAAGTAACTATGTTATTTGTTGTTTTGGAAATGACCATGAGAAATTAAAAAAAATATGAGGGATACTGTCTGATTAGGATTTTACTCTCACTGTAATATAAAGGACAAACTACAGATTGCATTATAAAAAGTTACTTGATAACTGAATATCTACTTAAGGCAAATGCTTAGTTAAGTAAATAAAATAGATGCTTTTCTTAAAATATATTTTAATTTTTTTAAATTGAAACAAAAAAATCACCAGTTATCTAACTATCCTGAACTTTAACATTTGGGAAACTATCAATTCAATTAAAGCAGCTAGACACCTAGGTGAAAATAGGAATCATTGCATTGACAGCATATTATTTAAAATAAAGTTTAACCCCTTAACGCATGTGGACGTATATATCCGTCCTGAAAAGCATGGTCCTTAACGACCATGAGGACGTATATATACGTCCTCCGTTTTCATGTAGTGTTGCGCTCATTAGCGCAACACTACATGTCTGAAGCTACTCTCAGACGCTGCTTCGGATCCGAAGCAGCCTCTGAGAGGGCTTTCAGCCCCCCCTCGACCCCCCCGCGCGCATACGATCACAGCGAATGTGATCGTATGCGCGCAAACACACATAGGCAGTGAAAGCTCATCACTGCCTATGTGTATTAAAGTGTTGCATGATGCCTCTATCGAGGCATCATGCAACACAATCTGTGCCCTCCTGGGCACCGCGATCACCCGGTGATCGCGGGTGTGTGCTGTATCGGAGGAGCATGCTCCTCCGATACAGCATGCCCAGAGGAGAGCGACGGAAGAGAGAAAAAAAAAATCTCTTCCGTCGCTCTGAAACCGCTACTTGACTGCCCCTACAGGCAGTTAGACGGTATTACAGTTAAAAATAGAAAATTAATTAAATAAATAAATTAAATAAATAAATAAATGGAAAAAGCTAACCCTTGATCTACTGAACCTAGATCTAGGGTTAGGGTCCAAATAGGGTAATAATTAGGGTTAAATGGGGGTTCGGATGATTACAAGGGTTAGATTAAGGGGTGGGGGTCAATTTAGGGTTAGATTAAATTTAGAGTTGGGGTAAATTTAGTGTTCGGGTTAAAAAAATCACTGTAGAAGAAAATGGTTAGAAAACAAAAAAAAACACTAATATTGTTTATTGCCCTATTACGTGAAATAAAACATAGACAAACAAGGAAACATTGATATTACTAAACTCAGGACAAATAGTAGAAATATATAGACGGGGTCTTTTTTACCATTTGTAATTGTGTAAAAAAAAAAATCAGGTCAAAGTTGGAAAAAGTGTTTTTTATGGCATATTTTCATCATGTTTTCTATTTTTTTAATAGTAAATGATATCATATGATGAAAATAATAGTATCAAATGAAAGCCCTATCTGTCCTTTAAAAAATGATATATAATTTGTGTGGGTGGACTGAACACAAAGAAAGAAATTCACAGTTCAGTAAACGTATGACAAAAATAATGGAATTCTGGTCTTCAAGGCACGTCAAATGCAACATAGCACTCGGTCACTAAGGGGTTAAGCCAAATCTGTTATGCACGTTATGTTAAGTAAACAGCGCCACCCAGTGGCAAAAAAAAAATATAGCTTGCTATCTGTATATTTCTATCTAACTAGATACAGAGCTATGAATACACTGACATGATATGGCATCGTTGTTTTCTTTTTTATAACCACAATGCCTTGAAAGAGATTTCCAGGACAAATATCACATGTATGTTCGAATTCACAGTAATTATATACAATCACAATCAAACTTAATTATCTTAACTCCTTAAAAACAGTGACCACAATTTTGGTTCATGTATTGTCTGGACAGCACCTCCATAAGACATAATTTAAGGTGATGGTCGGTAGCCAAGATAATCTACATTTGAAGCTGCCTCAGGCTCAGCTCCAACTTGGGAATTTTAATTATATAACGTGTGTACACTGTAACAACAACTGCTACTGAGTTTTACGCATAAAACTCAAAAAGTAAAATTGCTGCACAATTACACTGACAAATGTGAATTGCTTTAGCAATTTTGTGATCCCAGAATGGGACATGATCAGATTTATGTAAACTACAAAGATTTTCCTAAAAAAACAACTAAAAACAAACAAACAAAGGTTTCGCTGCCTTGAATTACTTACTATTTTAAGTCTAGCCATAGTAGATGACCCTTGTAGATTTAGCTTTAAAAGAAAATTCTTACCATTGTCTGGTAGTCATGTGGTCATTTCATATTTGAAGGTGCTAAACTTCTGCATTGCTCTTGCGCTCCGAGTGATGTCACACCATTGTTGAAAAGTTTTGTGGAGGTTCAATTCCCAGTCACAAAAGTGTTGGGATGTATTAAAAAGCTGCAGTTGTTCGAGATTGGGCCTTTTTTACTTTCCACATTGCCCTGTGGCTTCAGAGAGAGATGGTCCAATGGCTATCTTTTTAGCCCTGAGCTCTCTCATTGGTATATGTGCGTACTCCACGCAGCCAATCATTGGAGATTAGTGAACTCTTACCATGGGTGGGATATAAGGAGAACCCTATGCCTTGAAGGATATTAGACATTACATGTTCTTAATATACTATTGCGTTTTTGCATCATATACACCAATCAGCCTTAACATTATGACTCACAGGTGGCAAGCCGGCGAAGGCAGTATGATGCTTTGGACGATGTTCAGCTGGGAAACCTTGGGTCCTGCCATTAATGTGGATATTACTTTTGACATGTACCACCTACCTAAGCATTGTTGAAGACTATGTACACCCTTTCATCGAAACAGTACTCCCTGATGACATTGGCCTCTTTAAGCAGGATAATGTGCCCTGCCCCTGGTTTGAGGAGCACAACAACACATTTGGATTCTTAATCCAATCGAGCATCTGTGGGATGTGCTGGAAAACAAGTATGATCCATGGAGACCCCACCTCGCAACTTACAGGATGTGCTGCTAACGTATTCGTGCCAGATACCACAGCACACCTTCAGAGGTCTGGTGGAGTCCATGCCTCGACAGGTCAGGGCTGTTTTGACGTCAAAAGGGTACCTACACAATATTAGGCAAGTGGTCATAATGTTATGGCTGACTGGTGTATGTGTGAGGTTAATTGGACAAAATGCTAGCTAGAGGAAGTGTGTAAGTACACTATTGTGTAAGTACACACTGGTAATATTCTCTGAAATATTACCAGTGCCACGCGCTACGTCAGGGAGACAGCGGGAGCTTAGGGAGATTAATGCGTGGTTGCGAAGGTGGTGCAAGCAAGAGGGATTTGGGTTCTTAGAGCACTGGGCAGACTTTGCAGTCGGCTACAGACTCTTTGGACGGGATGGGCTGCACCTCAATGATGAGGGGGCTGCGGTATTAGGGGCGAGGATGGCTAGAGGGTTAGATGAGCTTTTAAACTAAGCTCTGGGGGGGAGGGTCAAGATCAAAATGAAGCAATGGCAGCTAGAGTAGATTGGAAGGTGGGTATAGCTATGGCAAAGGAGGAGGAAAGCGCTGGTGGGGTTAACATAGATCATAGGGAGGTACATACAATTAAACCTGCGGGCATTACGTGGGTTTGTGGTGTCTCTTGTTTATGACCTCACCTTGTGTTTCATCTGCAATTAAACAACTTTCCATGCATATGTCTCATATATTTATTTAAAACATAATTAATGTTCTTGCAATATGGCTAATACAATGTATGGATCATTTGAGAACATTGTATTTTCTACATTCACATAATAATCAGGATTTCTATGTAAAAGCATAACACAGGTTCAAGCTACTATCAGCCATTTTTCCAGTTTATCACATTCTGCCTTGTGTACTTGTGTAACATAGTAACATAGTAATTTAGGTTGAAAAAAGACAAAAGTCCATCAAGTTCAACCCTTCTACCTATCATTTTTTTAAATGAATGTGTAAGTATTATAGACAGGCTTCTTACTTTAATTATTAGAAAATGTTACATTAAAAAAGCATTTTAAATTAAAGATTCCAGCAACCACATGCTTTCTCAGGGTTATTAGGTATACTTGATGATAATGTGTGATTTTTCTGCATAACTGCATCATTTATTGTATATCTCAATTTGGGACATTTCCTCCTGTGGGTCCCAGCAATTATATTCCATTGCACCACCTGTATTTGTCCACCCTTATTTCCCTCTGTCCCTCTTTCCTCCTCTGATCGGTCTGTTTGCTAGGAGCTCAGAATGTTTGAGTGAATCACTAGCTCCACAGCAATAAAACTCATCATAAAGTGTGTTTATACTGCTATAAACAAGTTTATATATTCATTTTTTGTAAGTGAACTAATTTCTTTTTCATCTAAATGACTTACCAAATTGCACCTAAATTCACTTAAAAAGTTCCTGTAATGCCTGCCCATAGCCACATCCTCAGTCTTTGGACATTTGAATTGTTGAGACTAAAGTCTATTTATGTCACTAAGCATAGCTGTCCAGTACTCATAAAAGGCTCAGTACAAGCAAAAATAAGTGACTAAATCCACACAGTTTTATTACTTGTACCCCAAACAGCCAAGCCTCTAAATCCATAATCTAATGTGTAGGGGAAACAGGCGCTTCAATAAAATAACTCAAAAGAAACTCATTCTGTATATATGGTATCTCTCCTCACATGGATTTTTATATATAAATTATATATATATACATATATATATATATATACATACATATATATATATATATATATATATATATATATACATACATATATATATATATATATATATATATTTATTTATTTATTTATTATGGAACATATAAATAAATATATATCATGTAATTATATACTTATAACTTGGTAATAGTTACAGACCATATCTCTGAAACATTTATTTTGATGTTATACATTGAGAAATATCTGGTGGCAGTGAGTGTCTGTGTGTTGTGTTCACTTCTTCCACACAATTCCTTTCTGTTTCCCTCATTTCTCTCTGATCAACCCAACAACCTGGTGCATTGACTTATGGGGGGCATTTTCTCAACCCGTGCCCCAGCTATAAACGTGTAGTGTGACAAGAAGTATGGGGTAGGCTTCTTACTGCCATTCCATCCTTGAACTGCTTCTTGGCATATCAACTGCCTCTATAACAGCTAATTCCATTCTGCAGTATAAAGTCATAATATGAAAGACACACACACATCAGGCTGTTTAATTCAGAATTATCCAGTAATAAGTGAACTAATGACTACTTAGGATAACATTTGTTATAATTAAACCTTTTGAATGTTATTTTAAAATAGTTATTTTAGAGTTCCAGAAAGAGAAAAGTGTTAGCAATAAAGTCTGCACTACTAATTTGACCTAAACTCGATATTCAAAAACCTACTATGCAAGTCACTTGAAGCGAATCCTGGAATGGATTAACATAAGCATTGTAATCCCTTTAGAGGAAAAATGTGCGCCTGCTCACATAGATTTCCCCTGCCAAAGTGAGACAGAAAATAAAAGAACACCCGCTCATCTTCGCTAACCTGACAGTTCTGCATAACAATACCCGGAAACATAATCTTACTACCGATATTTGCTCGAATATGAGACAAGGTTTTTTTCAGAGCAAATGCTCTGAAAAAGACCCCTCGTCTTACATTCAAGGTCGTCTTATAGTCTGACCTCAAATCGAGGTCAGACTATAAGACAGGGATCCAGTCCCCCGCAGAGCTGCAGGGGACCTGGATCCCCCTCACTAACAGCCCGTGGATATCTGTACGATACGCACAGATATCCCCCGCTGCTGCCCGACAGTCCATCGGGACTTTTATGATGAAGCCGGGTCCTTTCGGCTTCATCATAAAAGTCCAGGCGGAAGTGCCGCGCAGCAGCGGGGGATGTCTGTGCGTATCGTGCAGACATCCTCCGGCTGCCTCCACTGGAGACCAGGGAGATTTGTTTAGCTGGGGGATGTCTGCACAATAGTGCAGACAGGGGAGGGCTGGCAGCCTTAGGCCTGGGGGGCAAATCCAGTCAAGTGGCCCATTGCACCATCGAATCGCCTCCCCATCAACGGCCATCTTTTCCTTGTTTTATAACGAATATTGCCAGGATTTTCCCCCACAATATGCCAGGATTTGACATTTAATATGCTAGAATTTTCCCTTACAAAATGCCAGGATTATGCCCCTCAGTATGCCAGGATTATGCCCCTCAATATGCCAGGATTATTCCCCTCAATATGCCAGGATTTTCTCCTCAATATGCCAAGATGATGCTCCCTCAATATGCCAGGATTTTCCCCTAAATATGCCAGGATTATGCCCCTCAATATGCCAGGATTATGCCCCTCAATATGCCAGGATTTAGACACCCAATATGCCATGATTTTCCCCTCAATATGCCAAGATGATGCCCCCTCAATATGCCAGGATTTTCCCCTCAATATGCCACGATTATGCCCCTCAATATGCCAGGATTTAGACACCCAATATCCCAAAATTTGGGCACCCCCCCCTACCCACGTTGCACACCTACGACATGACCCATAACCCACGTTGCACACCAGGACATGCCCCATCACCACATTTACATGCCTCCATCACCCCATTACATACACATTTCCAATATTATTTGCCATTAATATTCCCCAGCCAATTTGTCCCATAATATGCCAGTGTTATTCTGCAATTTAATATGACTCATTAAATTTGCCCAATAATATTCCAAGGTTATCTGCAATTTAATATGCCCCTGCTAATTTGCCCAATATGCCAGTGTTAATTGCCATTTAATATTCCCCAGCTATTTTGCCCCATAATATGCCAGTCTTATTCTGCCATTTAATATTCCCCAGCCAATTTGCCCAATAATATGCCAGTCTTATTTGCCATGTAATATGCCCCAGCCAATTTGCCCAATAATATTCTAGTCTTATTTGCCATGTAATATGCCCCAGCCAATTTGCCCAATAATATGCCAGTCTTATTTGCCATGTAATATGCCCCTGCCAATTTGCCCAATAATATGCCAGTCTTATTTGCCATGTAATATGCCCCAGCCAATTTGCCCAATAATATGCCAGTCTTATTTGCCATGTAATATGCCCCAGCCAATTTGCCCAATAATATGCCAGTCTTATTTGCCATGTAATATGCCCCAGCCAATTTGCCCAATAATATGCCAGTGTTATTTGCCATGTAATATGCCCCAGCCAATTTGCCCAATAATATGCCAGTCTTATTTGCCATGTAATATTCCCCAGCCAATTTGCCCAATAATATGCCAGTCTTATTAGCCATGTAATATTCCCCAGCCAATTTGCCCAATAATATGCCAGTCTTATTTGCCATGTAATATGCCCCAGCCAATTTGCCCAATAATATGCCCCCCCCCCTTACCTTTTCCCTGGTGGCTAGTGGCAGGACTTCCCTGGTGGCTAGTGGCAGAAGGACTTACCTGGTGGCTAGTGGCAGGCAGCATGGTCCCTCCATGCTGCCTGTTCGGCCTCCCGGCGGTTGTGCCGACAGGTCACGTGATCGGCGCGCGTCTGACGTCAGAGCGCTGATCACGTGACTGTCGGCACTTCCGTGTTGGCACACTGCACGGGGAGCCAAACAGGCAGCACGGAGGTTTCTCTGTGCTGCCTGTTCGGCTCCCCGTGCAGCTTTGCAGGCAGAGCGGAGGTGAGAGGGGATCTTCCGATCCCTTCTCACCTCAGTCTCTGCCTGCAAGTGCGTTTTTTTTTTTTTTTTTTTAAACACTGACCCAGCGGCCGTGTTTTCCAAAGCTTAGGGCAGCCTGGGGGGCAATTGCCACCCTGCCCCCCGGCCCAGCCCGCCCCTGAGTGCAGACATCCTCCATGCTGCCTGACACTTCCGTCTATTATGGCGGCTGTCCATCATAATAGACGGAAGTGCAGACATCACCCGGCTGCCCCCACTAGCCATCAGGGAGAGACAAGGTGAGGGGGAGGGTGGGGACAGAGAGAAACAAGTGGAGGGAGGGGGGGGGAAGAGTCAGAGACAAGGGGAGGGAGGGGGAGACAAAGAGAGACACAAAGGGAGGGGGAGAGAGAGACAAGGGGAGGGGGGTAAGAGACAAGGGGAGGCGGGAGACAAAGAGAGACACAAAGGGGGGAGAGAGATAGACACAAAGGGATGGGGGAGAGAGAAAAAGTTGATGGGGGGAGAGAGAAAAAGTTGATGGAGGGAGAGAGAGATAACCCTGGGGGGAGAGACAGACAACACTAAGGGGGGGGGGAGAGGCAAAGCTGGGGGGAGGGGAAAGAGAGGCAGCATTGGCATATAAAAGGAAATAAAAACAAGAAATGCATTTTTTTATGTCATCATTTTTATTAAAAAGCAATTTACATGTGAATATATACAAGTTGAACTTTTTTCCTATAGGGTAGTCTTATATTCAGGCTTTTAGTTTTTTTCCTAAAGGAATATCTATTTACGGGTACTGACCTCATTTGAGGATCACATGGAATCTCTCTCCTCTACCGCTCCCTACCAGGGGGTGAACTGGCCTCATTCAAGGGTAAATGGGAGAAAATTTACACTCTTACACATACAAGTTATTTGAGCAATAGAATGCAGGCGACTACAAATTGCTAACCGGGTGGTACACTACATTTTCCCTGAAGTTCTGAAAGTCTGTTGGAGATGTGGAACTGCCCCAGGCAACACGCTTAAAATTTGGTGGACTTTGCCACTCATTGTCCCAAACTGGACTAAAATACACTCAATACTACATCACTTCATGGACAAGCCTCCACCACTTCTCCCTGCCCTGATGCTACTTCATCTTGCATCAAAATAAGAAATCAGTAATCTGTCATCTTTTAAATGATGCCAGGCCTTAATACCATTACACCTACGGGATTCCTCCCCACAAACGTTCTGGATCCTGAGAGTTGAACAAACTTGCCTGCTTGAGGAGCTGGTGTTTTAATCAGATGACAAGGTGGAAAGCTAAAAACACTTATGGTTTTACTGGATACGATTCCTAGAGGACCCACAGATAAAGGCCCTATTGGCACAAGATGTCCCCCCCCTCTACAACTCACACACTTATTAGCTGCCCTCATGCACCTTAGACCCACTTAGTTACCCTCACCAGCATCCATTCTCACACACCCCTTCTCCACTGTCTCGCCCCCTTTGAGGACATTTTTTCCCGATACCGTTCAAGCTCAACTCTGAATGTCTGTTCTCACCTATTTGCAGGCACATATGTGTGCTGTATTAGTACTATATTTGTGCTATATTTCTGAACATTTGATTTGTTTGATACTGACTTTGCTGCGACAGAGATTTCTGATGCTTTGTGTCTCCCTACTCCACTTATTATTGTAACTATTCCCCATATTTGAAAAATCAATACAAATTGATTTACGAACAAAAAAGAAAAGTGTTAGCAAAAAGTTTAACTGTAGAAAACTAATGTCAACACACTAGTAGTAACACTCACATTTAATACAATTCTCTAGTGTTATCTAAAAACAAAATAATGAGCAAAATAAATGTGTTGCGTAGTGAAAATAAACTGGATGCTTATCAACAAATAGAGCTGCTATTGCCAAATTCTTGGGCCCAAAGTGGTCCACTCACTCACATGTACCAGAGCCTTTAAGACCAACTCTGGTGTGAAGTGCTATATGGGACTTTAATCCCTACGTCTGCCTCTCTACTCTCTGGCTACGACAGGTGCATCATCGGTGTTCTTGATTGTTATTGCTGAATTTACTACTTCCACGCAGACAGTGGGGATTATAGTCCCATATAGCACTTCACACCAGAGCCATCTTAGAGGCTCTGGAACATGTGAGTGTACCACATTGGGGGGAACTTCATTATCATTTTTTCTTTACAGATTCACACATATATGTTTTTTTTCTACTGTTTTCTTTTACATTTTGAGCTCAAGATTGGGAAAATAGCAGTTGTTGGTAAGTATCCCTTTTATTATTTTCACTGCGCAACACTTTATTTATTTTATATCTTGTAAGGATTAGAATAGATCCAATTGACATCAATCATCACTTTTTTTTTGCATTGCTTCATAGTGAAGTATTACAGTTGCAATTTTTCCAGACACATCCAGAAGGTGTAAGTAAATACACTTTTTTGCTATTAAATTGCACTGCCAATAGAAACTTCTTAAAGATCCTTATAGTTCTACATAAAAAAGTTGGCACAGAGTAACCCTGCAGTCTTAATTCTGAAAGCTGGAAAATCACAAATAACTGGCATGTATAAACATTGCTTCTGACTTGGCATTACATTCAATGTTTAGGCCAACAAATCTACTCCTTGTTTAGAAGACGGCAGCACAGCAAAAATCTTTTATTGGTGAAAAATTTTGAAGGCTTTATTAATAATAATAATAATACTAATAATATATCCACACTTCTGGTAACACTGAATCAGAGCTTTACAATTTTGACTTGTCATTTAATTGTTCTATTAACGGGATTAACTCTCCAACCAGTCTGGTGGCCACTTTGGCAGTTCCTATATGCACAGAATATCCACCACCACCGTGACCATAATTATGTACCACGTACAGCTGCTGTCCATTCTTTGAAAACACCTCTTTCTCAAGTCTCACTGCTGATCTTGCTGGCCTCAGACCCACCTTCTCTCTTATAACGGTGACACCCCGTAAAGAAGGTTCAATATCACAACAACGATTAATGATTTCCTTACTTCTTTTAGCATCAGGTGATAGACTCCAGTCATCTTTGTCCCTTGTTCCACCAAGAGTTACTCTATTTATTCCAGGGTAAATGTAAGTGCTCCCATCACCGTCCCTAATGAAATGTTTTATCCATGGTGCGTGGACTTCCAGGACTTGACCTTTAACAGGATACACTAATAAGTCACCAAATAGTTCTCTTGAACCTATACCCGAGCAGTTTACAAGTATATCATATTCGCCATAGAACTGCCATATCTGGTCTACTTTTCCCGTTAGTATTTTTCCACCATTGCTTTTAAATCTATAAGGAAATGCAAGAAAGAGGTTTAAAAAGTCAGTAGATCATCCCCTTGTTTACAATCAGTAAACGTAATGTAAAAGAATAGACCAAAAATGTATCAAACTCCTGTACATGAAAATGCAATCAAAAACCTATTTCTTTATTTCATTCTCCATTTACAAATATATTACTTAATCTACATTCTACCAACATATTGCAATCTATCAAACATTGATTTTCAGGTTTTGTTGATCAAAATAATGTTTTAGGTGATTGATGCCCATTCACTATTTGTTTTCTGTCATTCAGGCCCCTTCTCTATCATTAATTGATTAACATTTCCCCTTAATTAGATACACTGAATCTTATTATTTGTTCCATTCTTATGTTAGTCTTCCAGTGTCTTCCTAACAGATGGGTTGACAAAAGCAGACCTTGAAGTGAGACAGTCCAGTTTCATGGGACTGAATATAAGCCAGTGGCATCCAAGTTTTTCTGAAGTGGGCTCATAATCAGAAATGAATGTTAGGTCATATCATTTTTTTTTTAAATTTACAGTAATGGTAAAGCTTTGCTTGTTAGCTATAGGTGCCCCAAATTTTTTTATTTAGCAGTAATACAAAAGCAGTACAAAAAAAGTGTAAATTAAGTACATTCTAACAAAAGTATACATTTATAATGAGAATATAGTCAGGTGGGCTGCACCTAGCTGTCAAACGAAATGTACAGAAATTTCAGGTCATCTTCTGAGACTGGAAGTAAAGTAAGGACAATAAAAGGTATGGAATTCACTGCCATGAGGAGTGGTGCTATCAAATACAATAAATGCCTTCAAAAAGTGTCTGGATGTTTTTTATTTTAAAAACAGAATATAAAGGACTGTAAATAATTAAATAGACATTAATATTTAGAGCTTGTTGATCCAAGGAACATTTTTGTATTGCTTTTTGGAGTCAAGAAGGACTTTCCCTTGTGAGTCAAAATTTTAAATAGCTTAAATATTTTTTGCCCTAATTTGGATCAACAGCAGGAAGAAGCATAGGCAAAGGTGTTGACATTGGTGAATGTAGGTCTTTTTTTCCAACTTAAATTACTAGGTTACCATGATTACTGAATATTACTTTTCCTTATAGTTAGTTAAATATTTATAAAGATATCTGACTTTAAAACTACTTGAGTTTTCATTGCAAAACAATTATATTTACATTTTTCAATACACTTCATGTATGAACAAAATAATCAAACAACTTACCTTCTCTCCATCCAGGGGAGATAAAGCTCAGACTGGCATTTCAATGTGGCAAATGTCTGTCCAAACACATGGTGAGGAAACTTTGCCAATTCAGTTTCTGTCATCAACCGAAATCCCAAGACAATATCCCACCAAAAGGGATGTGTTTCCTTAGGAGGATTTTTATATACCTGCCATCTGAAAGTAAATTACAATAATATTTACTGGAATGAATATTATGGATGAATTCTTATGGATATTATATACTTTGGTCTAGATGAAGCAGTAAAGGCCAACTACAAGGCTACAAGGTTATAACATGTATCAGTACACATCATTATAGTATAGCTTTTGCCCCATTATGTCTATGACTGATGCAATTTCATGGAAGTAAGACTATACTGATTCACTTTTATCTGTTCCTTAATGTGCATAGAGAGAAGGATTATTCCTTATAAATAATTATAAATAGTTACTTGATGTTTGAGCCCTTTCATTCTGTTTGCACTATACAATGATGTAGAACACTGTTCAGTGACGCAGACCATGTACAGCAGGATATCTCTCCAAGCACTGTACAGCAGCAAGTTTTGATACTGCAGTACTATTGCAATGCATGCATCGAGTTAAAAACCAATACATGTATATTACAGCTTAAGCATACCTAAATAGCACAAATATATCAGTGTTTAAAAAAACAAAGCAAAACATTGTTAATTATCTTATACATATATAGGTATGGATTTTTTTTATTTTTTTTACTATTGTTTGCGATTGGTTGTAAAGAGGCTTGTGTTCAATAATTAATGTTGAGAAATTAAATACATTTCTGATTCACTTTTCTCTTTTCCATGTAGTTAAATTCTATGCAGTTATTTTAGTTTAGTAATAACAATAATAATAATGAAAAATAATTTGAATGATGCATTATAGCTGCTAATGCAAATATTTGTCTTGGTACCTGTTTTGACATTTTTTATTTATAAATTGAGATTTACTGACATAATACATTTACCATTTGTGTTTATTAAAGGTATTCGCTTCCTATAATTAATAAAAAAAATAATATTTTTTATTTAAAATATAGAACTGACAATAGATGTTTGGTCTATATATAGTGTTAAATATCAACTTCTTATTATCACCTTGAAATGTTAGTGGGATTTAGTTTCTGTTTGCTCTCAGCACACTGTTGTATATTTGTGCTTATTAAAATATAAAATACATTTTCTTACCCAGAAAGTAAGCAAATGCCAGCTTCTGCTGTCTCAGCTGAGTTAGCAATTTTGAATAGGTAGTCAAAAGTATCCTGGAACCAGTGTTTCTGCTGCTGAAGTGGTGTATCTGGTATCAAATATGACAAATAAATACATGTTTTACTGTTTAAGGCCAAAGGAACATTGATATGTTCAAATGCTAGCTTCAAAGATCACACATGGAATGAAATGTTTTCTACTGTTTAATCTTCACTTTAAAAGGTAAACATTAAACAAAATATATATTTTCAGCTTAGAAACATTGCAAAAGCTTAAAAAATAAATAAATGCACACTTATCTCTGATTTGTTTTGATACATTTTGCAGATTTTCTCCAAGGGACTGGGCAGAATGTATTGGGAATAAATCAGTGCTCCCATGGAGATGTATGCTTAAAGTACAACTATAGGTACAAATTAAGTTGTGTTTAATTACAAGATTGCAACCAGTGTCTTTTAAATGGACATAATTTAAGGAAAGAGTATAAATAAAGCACCTTACTGAGCCTGGTTTGCCTGCATAGCTCTATCAGGGAGGACATCTTGAGCCAGATCTTCCTTCATCTGACCCAAGCGTGGTCGGAGGTGAATGGGGTTTATTGGGTAGCTGAAAATCTATGATTTTCATGGCAAAAATATCCTGGTCCGAACTCCTCCGATGTTTCGGTTTCTGAATGACCTGAATTGCCGATTCGGAATCTAATTGAGGGACATTGAGTAACCATATTTGTATTTCAGGGATTTGGGAATTTTGGCTATAGTCCCCGATCCAAATCAAATTCAGGACAAATTGGGGTACACTGAGTAGACCCTAAAGTGTGCCATAAATAATTAATAGTAACATTTATAGAGAGTGCAATAGAGGATACAAAGCTAAATAATTTTATAACAATCGTGATGATTATCACAACTGTGATGAAAAGGTTAAAAATGACATCATTTTGATATATAACAATGCAGAATATCCAGTTTCACAGATTGTTATAAGTCCAAGAATATGTAGACCCGCATATACCTGCAAGTGGGAAGCAGACCTAAAAATTACACTCACAAGCAACGTCGATGTCCAGGTGTTATTGCTTACACGAGGTTTGAAATGCATGTTGGTGATGTTCAGAGGCCACAGGCTCCTTCCTACATCTGCGGTAGTCAAGTAAAGTGATCAAGCCTGTCTTGCATCTCAGTCACCCCATCATACTTAATAGTGAAAATAATGATTGGCGCTGTATAAATGAATCAGTGAACAAATGCAGCAAACACTGGTGTAGCTTCCCTAAAAACAACACGACAAGTGAAATACAAAGAATAAAATAAGTGAAAAAAATGTGTAAAGATAATAATAAATGGATATACACTTATCCTAATGACAAGGAGACTCACAAGCAGAAAATATACAGAAAAAAGAAAAAAGAAAAAATTGTGTAGCATGCAAAATAAATGCACTTTTTTTTTTATTTTTATTTTTTTATTGTCAAAGTATGAAAAGTACAGACATAAATAGTAATTCCATCAGTGGCGAAATTTCATATGCGGATTTACATGTAACATATTATTTTTTGAGTAGCATACATATACGTATCATCAATAGCCGGATTTCGTGTAAAGCCTGATAGCAAGTAAAATGATACAGAGGAGAGTACAGAATATACAATATACAAAGATCAACAAAAGTTGGCGGCCCTCGCTATTTTGATGTTTTATTAATTAGCTATTTTTGTTACGTAAACAAAGCACCAACTATCTTTCTAAATAAATGTACATATATATATATATATATATATATATATATATATATATATATATATATATATATATGACCCCCGATGGAACCAAACTCACATGGTACAGAGCCCAAACAACTGGCTCTGAGTATGAAAGGCAAGAGGACTGCAAGTCCTATCATCCACACTGGCAGAAAATAGTACACTGGAATGGAGGTCAATTTTCACCCAGGTAGTAAAATCAGAGTGGGTCTTGGCTTGCAGGGGATATCTCAGGAGGAAGCAAAAGTTGGACCAAACATAGTGAAGTATATAATCCAAATATATTTTATTGGCCCCCTGTATATGTGAGGCTTACATAAAAACAGATAAAATTAGGCAAAGAATCACCAATCCTTTTCGCGGGGTAGTGGGTCCTCATACGATAGAAGAACGAAGCTTCCATGCGGATGGTGCACCAACACAGGCAGAGAGAAAGAACAGAACGGCTACAAAGACCGAAATCTCGTGTGACGTCACAACTGCGACGCTTTTCGCCTTAGTTGGCTTACTCAAGGCAGTACTTTATTATTCTTTGTACCCCATCATACTTAGCATACTGGGATACAAGATCCCCTTTTCAGTCCTCCTCCACTAAAATACAATGCCTTCTCATTGTTATAAGAGGACCATACGGGTTTATCTACTGAACACAGCCAAATAAATCACAATAAAACTCAGGAGAGATTTGGCTGCCTCCACTTTAAAAAAAAATATGAATAGCCTGAGTGGAAGGAATTAGGGAGATGGAAGAACTGATTCTGTCCCCTAGGACAGATACAATCAATATATTAAAACCTGGTTCCACTGGACCAGAGTTTATGTCTACACTGGCAGACCCTCTGACTCGAAAACCCTGACCTAGAACACCCAATGCCTCTTTCGATTTCATCTTCATTTTTCGAATTCCCTGGATTTTGAGCAGACTTCGATAGAAATAAGGATGTTTATATGTACAATTTTCTACACTAATGACATGTCTTACAGACTTTGTTTCTTTATTGAGTATAACAAAAATGAAAAATAATAAAATTATAATGTGAAAATTATAAATAAAATGAGTGGCAGCCTTGCCCCCAAACAGTTTGTCAGTGGCAGCCTTGCCCCCACATCACATGCTATCTTTACCCCAACATAACTTGTCAGCGCCAGCTTTCCCCCCAAACAGCTTGTCAGTGCCAGCCTTGCTCCCAGTTTCCAATGCCAGCTTTGCCCTCAAACAGCATGCCAGTGCCAGGTTTGCCTCCACATCACTTGTTAGTGCCAGCATGCCACCAGCCTGCCAGTGCCAGCAAACAGTTTATGAATGGCAACTTTGCCTCCAAACAGCTTGCCAGTGCCAGTTTTTCATCAAACAGCTTGCCAATGTCTACTTTTCCACCAAGTTTGTCAGTGCTAATGTTGACCCCACTTTGCAATGGCAATGGCAGATTTGCCCCCAAACAGCTTTCCAGTGCCAGTTTAGTGCAAGCTTTGCTCCTAGTTTGTCACTGCAACTTAAACGCAATACCCTGAAGAACCTACTGGAAGCCAGGGTACACGTGGCCAGTAATAAGTCCAAAGCCCTGTTAATTGAGGAACTGAGGGAAGGCAATTTGGGCTGCACTCACTCCTCCGAGGCTACGGATATGTCGGAGGTACAACGAGAGGTACAGTGGCGCCTGGCCCTCTATTGATCCAATCCTACCCAGGAGGTTATTACCCAAATTTTGGAGTAGTGCCATCAGATATGTACCCTGGAATTGCAACGCAACCAAGGGGAGCTGGCACTTGTAGCCTGTGGGATGACCCCCCGAAAGTAACTATCTTATGTTGTCTTCTAAACATTCAACAAGGCAAGGAGGAAATTTACATTTTTCTGCAAATCTTTGAAAGCCAATGCGGATTATAAAGAGTGGAGGAAGCCGAATGGTTGACTTTGATGGTGAGCAAGCTAACGGTGAGAGCAGTGGAAGCCTACCAGGCTGTGCCTGCTGAGGAGTGAAATGATTATGAGAGCAACTCCTCTCACGCTATGCCATCCCCCCAAGGCTCACTGGATTAAGTTTTGCAACCTACGGAGGACAGTGGGGCAACCCTTTACAGAATGGGCGCATCGGATGACCAATTCTATGGATAGTTGGATTTCCGTGTTTTAAGCAACCGACCAGTATCTGGACTCCCAGAGGTACGAAGCTGTGGAACACCAGCCAGCGGCTCGCCCTATACAAGTATACTCGAGGGAAGCCCCTGCCTCCTGTCCCTGTCCTTCTCTGCCTGTCCCGCAGCATCCCTCAGTCTCCAGTGCCCCATGAAGATCCAGCATTCACTGCTATGTGTGCAACCAGGCCAGACACACCAGGAGAGATTGTCCAAAAAATGTTATACCACCTCGGGGTCCCTGGACTCCCTGTTCCCCAGGACCAGCCTGGGCAGTGACTCAATGTGTGGGCCCCTTCCCTACCAAACCCTGATGGAATGTTGACGACTTTGGGGTGCTACACAAAGTGGACCCAGTGCAAGCAGCATCCCTGGATAACCGACAACATCGGATAACGGTTAGAGTGGGATCAGTGCCGCTTAAACTGTCTCACGGAGGTGAAAAAGGCTACTCTGATCCACAAGCGGCAGCTAATAGTCGCCCCAAATGTATGGGAGCGAACTGCTCTGTATTGGACTTTAACAGGACACCTCAGGGTGATCCGGACCCACAACCGCCTGGCACAGACGTTCTTCTGGTCAGGGATTACAGGGAATGTCCAGCACTACTGTCGTACGTGTGACAGTTGCCAACGAGTGGGCAAGCGAGGTGACCACCCTAAGGCTCACATGAACCCCCTTCCCATTATTGATGAACCGTTTACCCAGGTATCGGTGGACCTGGTTGGATCCTTACCCTGTCCCAGTCCCTCCGGTAAAAGATACATCTTGATTGTGGTAGACTACGCTACCAGGTACCCTGAAGATATCCCCCTGTCTAACATCCATGCAGAGACCATGGCAGAGGCTTTACTCCGAGTGTTTACCCGGGTAAGTCTTCCCCAGGAGATCTTGTCTGCCCAGGGCACCCAATTCACCACAGATATGACCCGCCTGCTCTGGAAACTTTGTGGCATTAAGCCCCTACAGAGACCCTTGTATCATACCCAGACAAACGGACTGTGTGACAGGTTCAGTGGGACCCTGAAGCAGTCCCAAGACAGGCAGGAGATCTTGTCTGACCAGGGCACCCAATTCACCACAGACATGACCCACCAGCTCTGGAAACATTGTGCCATTAAGCCCCTGCAGAGCCCCTTGTATCATACCCAGACAAACGCACTGTGTGACAGGTTCAATGGGACACTGAAGCAGTTGCTTAGCTTGTTCTCAACTTCTCACCGGAACTGGGAAAAGCACCTGCCGCACCTTCTGTTCACATACCAGGAGGTTGCCCAGCAAACAACAGGGTTCTCCCCATTCTAGTTGCTATATGGTAGATGGGTGAGGGGAACCAAGGATCTGCTTATAGCCCATGGGGGGGGGGGGGTGGACCCCAAAGGGACATCTGTGGTAGCTTATGTGCTAGCCTTCAAGACAGGTTAAAGGAACTCACAGACCTAGGACGGCAGAAGAGGTGGTATGATTATGCCATTTGACTCCGTACCCTGCAAGTTGAGCAGGAAGTTCTCTCCCGTAAGCCTACCAAGCAGGATAAATTACAAGCCACTTGGCAGGGGCCCTATCAGGTAGTGGAACGACTTTGTGACACTAACTACCTGGTATCCAAGTGTCCGAATGGAAGGGTTCAGAGGAAGTTTCATGTGAGCGGCCAGAAGACGTAGCCGCCATCTGTGCCCCAGCAGCAGAAGACTCAGAGAGCCTTCCCCTACCAGAGCTTTCCCGGCACAGTGAGGCTAAAGTAGGGGTAGAGACTGTGCAGATTGGGGAGAAGCAGGTAGAACAAGTTTGACAAGTCCTTAAAAACCATCAAGAAATGTTCTCAGCAGTACCTGGCTACATGAAAGCCACAGTCAACAAGGTAGATACCCAGGGACAGACACCCCAGGTGGACGAGCTCTTAGATCGCATAGTCGGGGATAATTTCCTGAAGACCATTGAACTCTGAAAAGGATATTGGCAGATTCCGCTGGAATCATAAGCAATTCTGAAGTCGTTCATCACCTGCCGAATGCTCCGGCGACCTTCCAATGGTTGGGAGGTAAATCTCCATTATCTTACCATCATGCTGCATCATATCAAAGCTGGTCTCCCCGATAAGCCTGAAAAATGTAGCACTGGTATGTCCGAGGTAGTCAGCGAGCGGAAGCACCGTGAGCCTACGAAAATAGAAGCATTATCAAACTGGCCCACGCCCGGTACTAAGACCCAGGTGCTCGCTTTCCTCGGTACCGCTGGGTACTATAGGACGTTTGTCCCTTGGCTGACATGACGAAAAAGAACCACCGCAGACAGGACCTCTGGTCCCTGGAGTGCGAAGTTGCCTTCCAGCACCTCAAGCAAGCTCTCATTTCTGTCCCAGTGCCCCTGATCACAATAAACGATTCTGTGTCCACACAGATGCCTCAATGTTTGGACTGGAAGCTGTCCAGGAGCAGTGACCATCCAGTCATTTACATCAGCAGGAAACTTACCCCGGGAAGTGAATAGGCAGCGGTTGAGAAGGAGTGCTTGGTGCAAGTATGGGCATTAAAGAAACTGCAGCCTTACCTGTACGGACACTCCTTCACGATCCTAACTGACCACAACCCATTGATTTGATGGAACTGGGTCTCAGGGAATAATAGCGGTGGAGTTTGGCTCTGCAACTGTACAGTTTCACTGTTCAATACCGGCCTGGGAAATAGAATGGAAACGTAAACCGACTTTGAACCGTAAGTCTCCCAGACAGCCCCAAGCCAACCCATCAGGAGGGCTGGATTTTCAGAGACTTTCTCCTTGTTTCACCAAACTGTATACTCTCTGTTTCTCCAAGTTAAATACCGCCTAAAAGGGCTGTTCACTTTGTTTCCCCGTCCCTCTTATGCCACTCCACTATGCCCGGGATATTACCCACCAAGATCAGTGCTCCCGGAGCCATAACCTAAGGAGCCATGTAGGCAATTTGCTCATTGGCTCATTTAAAAACCACAATACTTGCCCAGCTGTTGCTCGATTGGTTTGAGGTTTAAGGAGCCGAGTAGCTCCACTTCCTATTGATTATGGCATTCGAAATGGGAGAATGAATTACATCCAAAACACAGGCAAAATTGTATCTGTATATGTGATTATGCCCTTTGCAGTAATGTGGTTCTCCCGGAAAACGAGCACCCTCAGCGGTCAGCCACAATAAAGGTTAAGCCTGGCCACTTTGAGCTTGCTCACCTGCCCCCTAGCCAGTTGGCGCTTAGAGGTTTGGTCCATAGACCATCAGCGATCATCCTAATAGTCGCTATATCCGGGGGTTTTAACTTTTGGTGCAAAGCCCATTGGTCCGTCATTTAAAAGTCCAAGAGGTTAAACGGATTAAAGGGACTCAATGCAGATTACCCCCAGTTTATTTGTCGCTTCTTTCCCCGGCTACTCTCCCATTGGTTGCCCCGCTACTGGTACCAGATTTAAGGGGATTAACTAGTGGATGAAGTTAATTCGTTTAAGTTTGTGTTATTCAATCACCACTTTATTAAGATGTATAAATATATAAATATACTGTACATTTTGTAATAAAAGTGTTCTTCTGCATTTTTACCCTCTATTCTTTTCGTGTCAATTATTTGAGATGACATTTACATCCAAGGGATGTAATACTGGAGGGTTTCTGTGGACTATCAGTCTAACATAGTGGAGGTACCCAGGTAGTCCGTTACAGTGCCAACCTTGCCTTCAGCCCCCAGTTTCCCAATGACAGCTTTGCCCTCAAACAGCTTGCCGGTATCAGCTTTATCCCCAATAGCTTGCCAGAGCCAGCTTTTCCCCATAACACTTGTCAGTGCCAGCTTTGTCTCTACATCACTTGTCAGTGCCAGCGTTTGCCAGTGCCACACAGTCTATCAATGGCAACTTTGCCCACAAACAGTTTTGTCAGTGCCAGCTTTGCCCCAAACAGCTTGATAATGCCTGCTTTGCCACCAAGTTTGTCAGTGCCAATGTTGCCCCCATCTTGCCACAGCAATGGCAGGTTTGCCTCTGCACAGCTTGCTAGTGCCCGTTTTGTGCTTAAACAGCTTTGTTAGTACCAGCTTTGCCCCCAGTTTGCTATTGCAACATTTGCCCCAAATAGCTTGCCAGTGCCGGCTTTGCCTCAAACAGCTTGTCAGTGCCAGCTCTGACCAAAACTGCTTGGCAGTGCCTGCTCAGCCCCGAAACAGCTTGCAGGTGGCACAATTTGTCAGTAGTAGGATTTGCTCCCAAAACGCTTGCCAGTGCCACCCAGTTTGTCAGTGCCAGCTTTGCAACAAAAAAAGCTTTCCAGTTCCACCCAAACAGCTTGTCTGTGCCAGTTTTGCCACCAAATAGTTTGTCATTGCCATACTTGCCACAAAACCTGTCAGTGCCAACCTTGCAGTCAATTTGTCAATGCCAGCCTTGTCCCCAAACAAGTTGTCAGTGCCAACTTTGCCCCCTAACACATTGCCAGCCTTGCCCCAAACAGGTTGTTAGTGTCATGCTTTCCTCCAAACAGCTTGTCAGTGCCAGCAGCGAGGCTTGACCCTGTTTGTCAGTACCAACCTTGTACCCAGATTGTCAGTGCAATCCTTGCCCCCAAACATCTTGTCAGTGCCATATTTGCCCCAAAACACCTAAGTGCTAACTTTACCCCGAATAGCTTGGCAGTGCCTGTCTTGCCCCATAACAAGTGATTACTGCCAGTCTTGCCCCAAGCAGCTTGTCAGTTCCATCCTTGCCCCACATGTTTGTCAATGCCAGCATTGCCTCCAAACAGCTTTGGTGTGCCACTTGCCACATACTTACCTGGATTAGAGCAGGAGAAGAGCCCCACTGTGTGAAGACTGATTAAGGAAGGAAATGGATGTGAGGTAATTTTCTGCACACAGGATCAGTCAGACAGCACGCAGAGAGAAAGTATTTAAGAGATCATCTGATCAGATGATCTGTATACTTTCCAGAGGTAAAGGGGTGAATATGCAAGTGGTCGAATGGGCCCAGACCCAGTAGCAACCCTTCAGATATTGTGCCGGGACAATCCTGGCGAGTTGGTCTAGCAGAAAAAACTCACTAGGCTTGTCCCTGTACAATGTATATTTTAGGCAGTGAGTTTATCCCAGTAAATTATAATAAT
Organism: Pelodytes ibericus; assembly: GCA_036172795.1. Taxonomy (NCBI): domain Eukaryota; kingdom Metazoa; phylum Chordata; class Amphibia; order Anura; family Pelodytidae; genus Pelodytes; species Pelodytes ibericus. The sequence continues at coordinate 101,694,332 of CM069861.1, read as the reverse complement.
TATAATGTCCTAAGCACCCGTGAACAATTAGAAAAGACGAACCAATAAAAAAAACCTAATGTAAAAAGACACAGAGATATGTTCTCAACACTAAGGGCTAAAAGAAAAAAAAAGTAAAAATAATTAAATGTTAATGATCAAAAAGATTGCAAAAATCTCTATAATATTGCAGAAGTCACATCTTAAGTTACAGACAAGATATACCCAAACCATTAGCATACTGTGCCAACTAAAGTAAAAAATAATGATGTTGCAACCATAGAAAAAAGGAATTGGAGCGTGTTCCAGTTTTGTCCTCATATCACATGCCATAATGCCAGCTTTGTCCCTACTTCACTTCTCACAATGCCAGCTATACCCATCACATGTCACGGTGTCTTACTTACCACAATGTGATGTGATTTCCTGTGAGCTGTAGCAGTCTACCCAGCGCACAAAGAGATAGAGCTGATCGTTCTCATGCTGTTTACCCACAACTAGTGGCATCAGTGGGGAAGCAAAAAGGTGGTTGCTTGGGACCAACAGAATGGTGGAACTGGTAATTGTAGTGACTTCTGCCTATGACCCATTGAAAGTGTGTGGGTTATTTCTCTTGAATTAACTACATTCTTATCCTAGACAAAGGTATTGCGAAATCTTCTTAATTGGCATGTGATTTAAAATAAAGTCCTTAAACAAATATATGGTATAAAATAAAATGGGTTCAGATTTAAACTTTAGAAAAGCACTTAACAGTTTACCGGACTCAGCATGCTCCTTTGATCACCGGAAGAGGCATAAGCAGAAGAATCACAAATGCGATTTGCGCCACTCCAGTTCCAAAAATAGCAGAACATTTGACATGTTTCATGTTGACAAACGGCATTCATAAGTTAGTGACTTATGAATAAGAGTTAGTGAACGCAAAACGTGTCACGTGACCCACTGTACCAAAGATTTGCTGTTTATGTTACTTAGTGACTTATGAATAAGCGTTAGTCAAAGTGAAAACCATCAAGCTACCAGCTGTTTATGTTATTATTAATTGTTTTGCTATTTTTGGAACTGTAGTGTCATATTCCTTCATGGTACTTCAACAAATATACTGAGCTTCAGACTTTACTCTATTGAACCTGCTCATAACAGGCTAGAGTATAATGATTTCCACACTCTACTCACCGGGGTAAATGTGAGGGATAAGACATCCAGCTGCAACATCACTTGTTGTGTTTGGAGAAAAGGTTTCTGAAATAACAGTCACTGAGCATTGGGGAAGTGATTCAGAAATGCAGACAGCTGTTGACAGGCCAACCAGTCCTCCTCCAATAACTGCGACTCGTACTGTCTTCATTGACTTAGAGGTAAAGCATAAAATGAGTATTGAGTATAGAAGGTATTTTCTTCACTAAAAACTGCATTGCAACTTCCATAATAGCCCAGCTATAGGATTGAAAAAGGGCAAAAAACAAAAACGCTGATTATCAATGACCAATTATCCATTTTGCTTAATCATTATCTAGTTATCAACTGCATACTTAATTGTTGTTTGAGATAGCCTGATACTTACAAAGCTTAAGCTAGCTCGTTTGACAAAAATCAGAAATTGTGCCCTCTAAACTCAATATAAATTCATAGCTATTATTTTGAAGATAAATTATAACAGGCATTTAAATAACAAGAAATATTGATTAATGAATAGCTCTTGTTAGTGAATGGCTGGCCCGATAATAAGGGTGATATAGCAAAATTACCAACCAACTGAGTAACCCCAAGGTGTCACAGGGTCACACAATGTCACATGATTCCAAACCCTGTTGTGTCCTTGGATGTTACAAAGTATGCTTTCTCTAAGGTTGCTCTTTCCATAGTTTAGAGCTACCATTATCATTGTAACTGGTGACCCCAATTCTTGCGCACCACAACTTCCTTCTGCTTGTTGCGATGTCCCTGGCACCAAGTTGAGACATGCCACTCCACAGTTCAGAGAACTCATTTTCAGCTACTCCAGAAGGAAATCCACAAAGCCGGACAAAAAGGCTTTGGTGGAATTCTGGTTATGTAGCAAATGATTTAGGGGTAACCTAGTGATGTGACAATGGATTGGGGGAATCGGGTGATGTGACATGGAATTTAGGGAAAATTTCTGTAGTGTGCCCCTCCCTCTCTCTCTCATTTCTGTAGTGTGCCCCTCTCTCTCTCTCATTTCTGCAGTGTGCCCCTCTCTATCTATCTCATTTCTGCAGTGTGCCCCTCTCTATCTATCTCATTTCTGCAGTGTGCCCCTCTCTATCTATCTCATTTCTGTAGTGTGCCCCTCTCTATCTATCTCATTTCTGCAGTGTGCCCCTCTCTATCTATCTCATTTCTGCAGTGTGCCCCTCTCTATCTATCTCATTTCTGCAGTGTGCCCCTCTCTATCTATCTCATTTCTGCAGTGTGCCCCTCTCTATCTATCTCATTTCTGCAGTGTGCCCCTCTCTATCTATCTCATTTCTGCAGTGTGCCCCTCTCTATCTATCTCATTTCTGCAGTGTGCCCCTCTCTATCTATCTCATTTCTGCAGTGTGCCCCTCTCTATCTATCTCATTTCTGCAGTGTGCCCCTCTCTATCTATCTCATTTCTGTAGTGTGCCCCTCTCTATCTATCTCATTTCTGTAGTGTGCCCCTCTCTATCTATCTCATTTCTGTAGAGTGCCCCTCTCTATCTATCTCATTTCTGTAGAGTGCCCCTCTCTATCTATCTCATTTCTGTAGAGTGCCCCTCTCTATCTATCTATCTCATTTCTGTAGTGTGCCCCTCTCTATCTATCTATCTCATTTCTGTAGTGTGCCCCTCTCTATCTATCTCATTTCTGTAGAGTGCCCCTCTCTATCTATCTCATTTCTGTAGTGTGCCCCTCTCTATCTATCTATCTCATTTCTGTAGTGTGCCCCTCTCAATCTATCTCATTTCTGTAGAGTGCCCCTCTCTATCTATCTCATTTCTGTAGTGTGCCCCTCTCTATCTATCTATCTCATTTCTGTAGTGTGCCCCTCTCTATCTATCTAATTTCTGTAGTGTGCCCCTCTCTATCTCATTTCTGTAGTGTGCCCCTCTCTATCTATCTCATTTCTGTAGTGTGCCCCTCTCTATCTATCTATCTCATTTCTGTAGTGTGCCCCTCTCTATCTATCTCATTTCTGTAGAGTGCCCCTCTCTATCTATCTCATTTCTGTAGTGTGCCCCTCTCTATCTATCTATCTCATTTCTGTAGAGTGCCCCTCTCTATCTATCTCATTTCTGTAGTGTGCCCCTCTCAATCTATCTCATTTCTGTAGAGTGCCCCTCTCTATCTATCTCATTTCTGTAGTGTGCCCCTCTCTATCTATCTATCTCATTTCTGTAGTGTGCCCCTCTCTATCTATCTAATTTCTGTAGTGTGCCCCTCTCTATCTCATTTCTGTAGTGTGCCCCTCTCTATCTATCTCATTTCTGTAGTGTGCCTCTCTATCTCATTTCTGTAGTGTGCCCCTCTCTATCTCATTTCTGTAGTGTGCCCCTCTCTATCTCATTTCTGTAGTGTGCCCCTCTCTATCTCATTTCTGTAGTGTGCCCCTCTCTATCTCATTTCTGTAGGGTCCCTCTTACTCTCCTTTCTGTAGTGTCCCTCCTGCGCTCCTTTCTGCAGTGTCTCTCTCCCCCCTTTCCCCTGTAGTGTCTCTCTCCTCCCAGTGTATCTGTCTCCCCCCCCCCCCAGTGTCTCTGTCTCTGCCCCCTATAGTGTCAAACTCTTTCCCCCTCAGTGTTTCTCTCTTCCCCCAGCTCTCCATCCTCTGTGTGTGTGTGTATTTCTCTCTCTTCCCCCAGCCCTTCCTCCTCTGTGTACCTCTCTGTTATAACCTACAGTTGAATATGATTCCCATAAGAAATAAAAAAATGTGTTTTGCCTGCTCACTTTAAAAATGGTACATTTATCACCAATTCCCCAATGGTATGCAAACTTATGAGCAAAACTTCATTAAGAGTTGGGGGAATCTAGTAATGTGATTGAGGGAATCTGGTGCAGTAACAAGGGTCTGGGCATGAAAACCCAGTCTTTGCAGCAGTTACACACAGTATTATTCTGTATATTTTATAACCTTTTTATTTATAACAATTTGTACACAGTTCCCACACTAATCAACAGACTCATCCAGGTCTTTATCACAGAGCCCTGTATATTATTTTGCACCTGGTCCCAGCAAATCCCAGCCCAGCCCTGCTCTCTCTCCCCATTAACACATTAGTGTCCTGCCAACTTTGTAGTGTGGTGATAACTGTCAGACACAGTCTCACTGGAAGTAAACACTCTGTATTATGGATCAGATGCTGACAGTTCCCAGCTATTGTTACAGTTAGTGTAAACAGTTGTTTGCACCATTATTATTTATTTTATTTTCATGTCAATTTATCATTTAAACTAAACAGCTTTAAATATTGCTTTAGTAATTGGAATTAGATTTATACTAAAAACACTCTGCATCAATGATAAGAAATATGTTGATTGGATTTCTGGTTGTAATCATCATTAGACTATTATTTGTAGCTGATACTAAAATTTGCAATTGCAATGGTTATTTGACACTTACACAAAGCACTCAGTAGCAGCTCAATCCAGCAGCTCTGCTTCCATCAACACAAAGCAGCCAGAGAATTTACAAAACGGCAAGTAATGATGAGTCATTCTGGAAGGAGGAGCAAAAAGGATGTCTTCTTGAAAAGCATGCAGATCACTAGGGCATTAGCTGCCTGTGTTGTCACTACCTTTTGAAAAAGTATTAAAATAAATGTTACAGGAAAACATATTTTCACCATCACATTTATAAATATATATCTTGACTAGGGTATAGTCAATTCTCGGGTTAATGCCCCCTATAAACCCCCAATAACGACAGACGCCATAATTTATGGAAAATAATTATGGCCATACCTTTAAATATGGCCATATCTTTATTAAAATAACATCATCTGTCATTGCCTAGTATAACATTACCCCACCCTTTATTCACATAAACTTGGCAATGACACCCCAAAAGATATAAAATAATTTGCATACTGATAACAAAACTTGTAATAACAATATTACAACCAAACACCTAAAACACATAACACACATAAACACATATAAAGGAGGGGCATACCGAGATCCCCCTCCCACCCGGTTTGAGCTACCAACTTGCTCAGAACCACCAAACACACCAACAACCAACTGGATATCATATCCAAACATACATAAAACTCTCCCTAAAGTGCACTACCCTTGCAATCTACACATAAACACTAGCCTACTAAATTAAAATTAGGGAGGGTGGGCGGGAAAATCAAGGTAGGTGAATCTTTTCACAAAATGACTGATCCTTAAAATGGCTGCTATCCCTTATATAGGACCTAACTCCTCCCTGTTATAGCACCAACCCACTTCCTTACACTCAAGCCATTAACCCTTTCCTAACCCAGTCAATGCCCCCTCAGGTTGACTCTGCTGCCCCCCCCCCCGGGGGCTCCCTGACTAGGGTATAGTCAATTCTCGGATTAATGCCCCCTATAAACCCCCAATAACGACAGACACCAGAATTTATGGAAAATAATTATGGCCATACCTCTAAATATGGCCATATCTTTATTAAAATAACATCATCTGTCATTGCCTAGTATAACATTACCCCACCCTTTATTCACATAAACTTGGCAATGACACCCCAAAAGATATAAAATAATTTGCATACTGATAACAAAACTTGTAATAACAATATTACAACCAAACACCTAAAACACATAACACACATAAACACATATAAAGGAGGGGCATACCGAGATCCCCCTCCCACCCGGTTTGAGCTACCAACTTGCTCAGAACCACCAAACACACCAACAACCAACTGGATATCATATCCAAACATACATAAAACTCTCCCTAAAGTGCACTACCCTTGCAATCTACGCCACCAGCCATCCATTGACGCCTCAAACTGGATGCGCCCCCCCCCCCCCACCACGCAGAGCCAAAGCTCGCTCTAGACCTATTTGGAAACCCAGATTAAGCAAATCCAGACCCACATCATTCAGGTGAACCCCATCATACCTGTATGCCCCTGGAAGCACCTTTTCCAATTCCCAATGGCGAATTACCACCCCTCTCTGGGCCCTGATAAAGCTAGCCATCAATTTATTGATCTTTCCCTTACTCTTGCTGAGCGCTACGTGATCCCTGGCATGCCTCCAACTTAATCTCGGGACTATTTCTGACCATACTATTTGCACTTCAGGAGCCACAACCTGCAGACGCAACAAATCCCTCTGCATTTGACGTACTAATTCCCTCTGGGGGATCAAACCTAGGTCATTACCCCCAGCGTGAATCAGCACCAAATCGGGGACCCTGCCCTGCAATATTTTTTGAAACATCTCAAACCAAATGTCACTCCAGCCATATCCCCTGAAGCCGAACCACTTAATGGACAGGACGTTGTCAGGAAAGCCCAGTTGTCTACCGGCCATCCGAACTGCAGCTCTCCTTTTCGCCCAGAACACATAAGAGTGACCGACAATCCATGCGACAAGACCTGTAACAGAAACTTAAAACAGTGACATGATACAAAACCATCATCACATCAAACCCGTAGGCCTTAAGTAAGAACGGAATCGCTGAGATTCCCACCTCCCAATTTTCTTAATGATATCCTCTTTAAAATCCAACCTGGCCGCTTCCGTGGCTGCCCCTATGCGAAAAGAATGAGTGCCAAACTGACAAGCATCATGGCCCAACCTTGCCAAACCTTTCTTGAACACCTGCTGGAACTGAAACCTCGAGAGCGAGCTGCCGTCTGCATGAATCAACAACGAACCCCCCAGACCTACCGCTGGGCGAATAGCCAAAAACCGTGAAACCCACTGGACAGGACAGCAACCATGCCCAGGTAAGGCATGCAGCGTGATCTTACAACCTTTCCCAAAAACATCCGTCTTAGATCTCCGCAACCAGATAAGCACTTTACCTGACTCCACCTGGGTATCCGATCCTTGAATCCCACCAGCTGTACGTTTGTTCACACTTACCAGCTCCCCCACTCTGAAAGCCCCAAAGAAAGCTAAAACATAAGCAGTCGAGAATAAAACCTCCTCATAAGCATCTTCACAGATAACATGCAAAGCCTCCAGCAAGCCTTCCAGAATGGCCACCGATAATGGCCTTCTTCTATCGGGAGCCCTCTTCCCCTTCTTAAACCCCCTCAATGCCAATTTGATCAGGAAATTCTTTGTGAAATCCGGCTAACCCTTAAATTTGAACAGGAACGCTGACATGTTACGCTCCAGTACTGCTGGGGACACTCCTGCCAACATTAGCCGAAATATAAACCACAATAAGGTGTCCAATCTATCAGTTGAAGAACCTTCAGCACCTACCTGGCTCAATAAATCTTCCCATTCCCCCCAAATTTTGCTATAAGCTTTCCAAGTTGACGGGGCTAAAGATGCCCTCACCCAATGTGCAAGCACGGTGTTCCTAGCTTCCACATCTCCTCCGGGCATCTCACCCCCACCTCCTCTGCCTCCGGAGCCACCAGCCGAAATCGGGAAAACTGAAACCGAGGAAGAGAATCAGCTATGACATTCAAATATCCCGGTACATGTCTTGCCCTAAAGGCTATATTGAGGGACATGCACAAAAGCACCAGCCGCCTAAGGAGCCGTATCACCGGCATAGAAGAAGCTGAAAGCCCATTAATTGCCTCTACCACCGCCTGGTTGTCAGAATAAAAGACCACCCTTCTGTCTTTTAACCTGTCTCCCCATAGAGCCAGCGCAACCACTACCGGGAACATCTCAAGGAACGCCAAATTCCTAATCAAAGGGCATGATTTCCATTCCTCAGGCCATTTCTCAGCGCACCATTTACCCCCAAAATATGCCCCAAAGCCCACGCTGCCAGAAGCGTCAGTGAAAAGGTTTAAATCCTGCGAAGACACCATCGCCTTCCGAAAGAAAACCTTCCCATTGAAGTGCAACAAAAAGGTATCCCAAACTTCCAAATCTTCCTTTAATGGTCTAGTAATTCTGATCAAGTGATGGGGAGCCGACACGCCCGCCGTAGCCCGTGAAAGGCTCCTACTAAAGACTCTCCCCATGGGGATCACCCTACTAGCAAAATTAAGCCTCCCCAGTAAAGACTGCATCTGCCGCAGCGTCACCTTTTTTGCCCTTTGCATCTCAGCTACGCCGTCCCTAAGGGCCACTAACTTATCCTGAGGCAACCTGCACTCCCCAGCCAAAGAATCAATCTCAAGGCCCAGAAAGCTTAAGCAAGTGCTGGGCCCTTCCGTTTTATCAGTCGCTAAGGGAACCCCAAAACAGCCAGCTACCCATTCCAGTGTGCGCAGCAAGAAACGGCAGTCGTCAGAGCCCGCCGGCCCAACGCAGAAAAAATCATCCAGATAGTGCACAATCCTGCGACTACCCGATTCCTGCCGGACCACCCACTCTAAGAAAGAACTGAATTTTTCGAAGTAAGAACAGGAAATGGAACACCCCATAGGCAAACAGAGGTCAACGTAAAACCGTCCCTCAAAACAACATCCCAATAAATGGTGACATTGAGGGTGAATAGGAAGCAGCCGGAAGGCAGCTTCTACGTCAGCCTTTGCCATGAGGGCCCCGGGCCCTGCTTTTCTCACCACATCGACCGCCTGGTCAAAGGAGGTGTATGATACCGAACAGAGGTCCCTGTCGATATCATCATTCACAGAGGTACCATAAGGGAAGGACAGGTGATGTATCAGCCGATACTTCCCAGGTTCCTTTTTTGGCACCACCCCTAAAGGAGAAATCCTAAGATCTGTCATAGGAATGGATTCAAAAGGCCCTGCCATGCGCCCCAACATGACTTCCTTCCCTAACTTTTCCCTAACCACCTCTGGGTAAGAATCAACTGAAATCAAATTCCTATGGAAACGCCCCCCTTTTCTGGCAACATGGGGAATGAAGAACCCTGTGGAAAAACCCTCCCGAAACAGCGCTGCATCCTGTACATTAGAGTAAAGGCTTAGCCAAGGCAGCATCGCGTTTAGCCGCACCGGGGTGGCCCCCAATGGGAACCGCATTTCCTGCTGAAGCTGTGGCGGACCCTGCCTGACCGGACTTAGCCTTCTTAAAGCAGCGCAGACTACTGTGGGAGCCTCCACAGTAGGTGCATTCGTGTTTAAATTTGCACCCCGCTCCCCACTTACAAATTCCTTCATTGAACTGCCAGCAAAACACCGGTTTGTGTGTGGCCGACGAAGCTGGCGCATTCCCCCCGCCGACCCCTCCATGAAAGGGCGCCGCTTTTTGCGCCATCATCAATTTTAGCCAAAGTGGGAGATCAATCTGATCCCAACGCATCACCGGGGTCCCTGCCAACTTCTGCCTAAATTGCTCGTCATACCGCCACCACGCCAATCCGCCGTAGGTGCGGTATGCTTCCCATATCCCGTCCAGGTAGCAAAACAAAGCTTTGCATACCTCAGGGGACTTTCGTACTGTAATGCCTGCCAGGATACAAAAAGCGCGCAACCAAGTCCCAAAGGTCTTGGGAATCTTCCTATACCTCCGCTTTTTCTCTTCCTCCTCTTTCTTGGAGTCCTTTTTATCTTCCTCCTTCAGGTCAAGGAACTCCTCAAGAGGGAGAAGAGAATAAATCTCCACATATTCTCCCTTCACCACTTTTTCCCTAACCTCTGACCTCAAATGCGCCCCCAAGGGGCCCGCGAATGACATGTAACCGCCCAGCCTCGCTACCTCTGAAATATCCCCTACCTGCGCAGTATTCTCACCTAACTCAACACCCAGCAAAGCCCTGATATTTCCGCTGCCTGCGGAGTACTAGGGGGAGCCACTGTCGGGATTCCCTCCCCAGGACTACTGCTAACTACCCCCTTTTCCATCCCCCTGTCTGGTGCCCACACTTCACCCACCCCTGGTGTGGACCCGTGTTCGTTCAATGAGTCTAACAGTAGCTGTAAGCCGTCCCTTAGCTTCTGCGTATGTGAAGTGCATTCTCTGGACTCACCAGTTGGGCCCCCAGCAGTCGGCAACTTCTGGGCCGTGTTCTCTGTCCGTCCTCCCTCCGAAATCCCTGTAGAAGCTGTGTTGGCTGCCTCCGCCGTTCCTGCAGCCGTAACTCGGTCCCTCGCCACAGGTGTTGACATCCTCGGGTTCCGTCCTGTAGCCCTGGAAGAAACACTAACCCCAGCCTGGGCCGGGTCGTGAGCGACTCCACTTGGTACCAGGTACCAAATCCTGCCCTTTGATTGCCTCCCTGTACGCTCCCTGCCACTTTCCATCCTCTCCTCGGTATTATAACCCCTGACGGGAGCTGGGCCGTAAGAACGCCGTGGGGGGGTAGGTGTCTGACTTCGGTGACCCCCTGGGCTACCCCGATGACCTGACCGTGGGCTTGTTCCTCTTCGTCCTGCCAACTCCCCCTGTCCCTGCCGGGGAGACCTGCAGTACCGGGCCGACCGTCCCTGTGCTTCCTGACGATGCTGCTTCCTCCAATCTTCCCAACCCCTCCTGGGTGATGCGCCCCTAGATGTGGCCCTCTCAGACCTGTCTGCGTAGTACCTGTCGGACCGGACCTCCCTCCTATACGATTCTGACCTGCCTCCGCTGGATTGGGCCATGGATGAACCTCTGTCCTGGGACCTGCGCTCCCTTGCCACCGATTTCCTGCGACTGCACGGCTCACTATCCCTGCTAACCGAAACCCGATTCCTCCGGTGCACTGCAAAACCTTCATCTCTCACTGGGGACTGACTCCAAAGTAAAGGTGAGGAACCCCTGGAAGGGCTCCTGGTTGTCCCTGCTCTAGGCCTCAAACTGGGTCCCAGGGCCCCCCCCCGTCCAGCCTCTCTCTGTCCCGATGGGGGGGTGCCTGACTCTCCATCCTCATCCCTGTCTTCCACGATCCCCGGGGTAATTATACTGGGGCCTGCCTCAACCGGATCCCTAGGCCCTAACACGGCCGTTACCTCAGTTTCCTGGGTCTCCCACGCCATGCGGTCCGCATCTGCTCCCGGTAAGGCCGCAGCGCCGCCTCGACCTCCGCGGCCTGCTGTCACAGCTCCACCTGTCTTCCGCGCTAGGCCCGAAGGCCCGGGTCTCACCTCCTCTGCTTCCCCCGCCGCAGGCACCGTCCCCTTCACGGCCTGACACGGTCCTTTCTTCTGTGGGCGCTTCCGGCCCACCTGCAGCTCCGTCGCCGGGCTCCGTTTTCGCCTCCGCCGCCCTCCCGCTTCTGGACTCAGGCGTTGCGGAGGCCTTGTCTGCCGCACCGGGCGCGATGCTCCGTCTCCCGCCGCTGACATCTGCAATTCGGGCCCAAGTTGCTCCCGCAGCCAATCTGCTCCTCTGGTCCTCACAGCAGCACGGATCCCTTCCAGCAAGCCATCCAGATCAGACTCCATCATCAGATTCTTGACAGGCGAAGATCAAACTGAACCTGCAAAACAAAAGACTAAAATCAAGGTAGGTAAATCTTTTCACAAAATGACTGATCCTTAAAATGGCTGCTATCCCTTATATAGGACCTAACTCCTCCCTGTTATAACACCAACCCACTTCCTTACACTCAAGCCATTAACCCTTTCCTAACCCAGTCAATGCCCCCTCAGGTTGACTCTGCTGCCCCCCGGGGGCTCCCATATGTGTATAATGCATGTTTGATATCTGTGACTATACAGCCCTGGCGTCTCTGCCACTAAATGTGTAGCAGTCAAGGCACAGCATTGCCCATGGGTTGTTTCTGCTAACCTGTACAGCTAACCGCTATACTAAACACTAAGCCTGGGTCATTTGGATACATGAGATCAGAGACAAACACAAGATTCTTCTTGGTAAATCACAGCCGCAACTGACTTATTTGAAACCAACACCGCACCTAACAGGTCAGAGGAAAAGGTGCAGTCACTGTGACAATACGGAACCCTAGAGCAGCCTCTCCCCTAGATGTATCGTCTTGAAGGGGAACGTTGCTCAGATCAGGGTCAAGTCAGTGACTATATCTCCCCCCGGATGCTCAGTAGAGGGACTTTGCACAGTGAGGCTGAAGGAGCGGTAGATGGTAGCATACTGTGACCAAAGCCAGGGCAAGCCCAGAGTCCTCTACCCACTGGAGAGGGAGGCAGGTATCGACCCCTCTGCCTCTAAGTGCAGCCTTTACAAAGACTGCCAAGTAATAAGCTCAATGCTGACAGATCCGAAGACTCTGCCGCAGGGATAGACACACACCAGTATAGGAGTGGAACAGGAATGATCATGTATTTTAAAAAAAGCACAGATATTTATACACAGACAATGTGACATCAACTAAGGGGGAAACACAGGGGAAACTAATTAGCACATGGTAAGCCTCAAACAATAGAGAGACTAATTTAGAACAGGTAATTAAAAGCAGTAGGATATAGCATAATCACACCTTTAAATACAGACACAGGGCCGGCCCAAGACATTGTGCTGCCTGGGGCGAAGAATTAAATGCTGACCCCCCACCCCCAAAAATAAAATACATCACATTTTAAATATTTTAAATATTTTTATTAAATAGCAAAACAGTTTGTAACGGACAGACAACAATAATAACAACAACATCAACTATAGACATCCTCCAGTATGAGTTTGTTCACATAGCTTTATATAAAATATTTTAAATAGTTTTATTAAATAGCAAAACAGTTTGTAATGGACAGACAACAATAAATATGTTAGGATTTTGTCACTCAGTATGCCAGGATTTAACCCCTCAATATGCCAGATTTAGCCATTTAATATGCCAGATTTAGCCATTTAATATGCCAGATTTAGCCATTTAATATGCCAGATTTAGTCATTTAATATGCTAGGATTTTGTCACTCAATATGCCAGATTTAGCCATTTAATATGCTAGGATTTAGCCACTTAATATGCCAGGATTTAACCCCTCAGTATGCCAGATTTAGCCATTTAATATGCCAGATTTAGTCATTTAATATGCTAGGATTTAGCCACTTAACATGCCAGGATTTAACTCCTCAATATGCCAGATTTTGCAATTTAATACGCCAGATTTTGCCATTTAAAATGCCAGATTTAGCCATTTAATATGCCAGGATTTAACCCCTCAATATGCCAGATTTTGCCATTTAATATGCCAGATTTAGTCATTTAATATGCTTGGATTTAGCCACTCAGTATGCCAGATTTAACCCCTCAATATGCCAGATTTAGCCAATTAATATGCCAGATTTAACCCCTCAATATGCCAGATTTAGCCACTCAGTATGCCAGATTTAGCCATTTAATATACCAGATTTAACCAATTAATATGCTAGGATTTAACCCCTCAATATTAATATGCTAAGATTTTGTCACTCAATATGCCAGATTTAGCCATTTAATATGCCAGATTTAGCCATTTAATATGCTAGGATTTTGTCACTCAATATACCAGATTTAGCCATTTAATATGCCAGGACTTTGCTTGTTTTACTCCCCCCTCCTCCCCCCACCTCCCAGTACTTACCTCCTGGATGCTCCGTGCAGTCAATGCTGGTCCCCTCCGTGTACTCTTCCCTCCTGCACGGAGGAGGGAAGCTCAGCCACCGGGTATTTTTTTTTACTTACCTTTCTTATGCGGCTGCCGGCTGCTGTCCGCAAGTATGGGCAGCGGCAGGAAGGCGGCGTTTCAGCGATTCGGCCGGTGAGCGGCCGAAATAGCGACTATTGAGGCGGCAATGTGCCGCCTTTCCAAAAATGCCGCCTGGGGCAGCTGCCCCACTCTGCCCCATTGTAGGGCCGGCCCTGTACAGACACTTAATGAACACAACATAACAGTAGGACATACAATGGGGAAATCCTGCCTCACACCTTTCAGGATACAAAGGTGTCAAGTTCAGACACATACAGAGTACACTTAATTATAGTAATGTGTTAATTGAAGGACATCACTGTACAACAGGACACTGAATGACTTACATAAAGATAATGGATAAGGTGACATAATGACAGGAGCTTTCAGGATAGGATACAATCTTAACATGGGGGAAACACAAAAACGCTTGGCCCTCCCTGGGTACACATCCTGGCTCACATCCTGAGTGAGACTGTGTTTGAAGTCAAGCTGAAAACAGGGTTTTGCCAGTGCCCTTAAAGATTGTACCCCTGATCCTAGAATATCCACAGAAATGGTTCATATTCTATTGGGAGGTGGACCATTATTTCTCTCCATGAACCCCAGTGATGGAGGGTTCCATCACAACCATAAAACAATCAGGGACCAGGATGCAGCACCACCATCAGAAATTTCAGTTCCCGTCACAGAAAAAAAAATTCTGGCCCTACCATATCTCTCTCTTGCACCCCTACCCTTCCAAAATAATTTTTATTCAGGTCTTTGAATATCATACCAATGATTTAAATGCACCTCAGGACATGTCCCATCACCCGCATTGCACATCCAGGACTTGCCACTGCCTTCCAGGACATGCCCTATTACCCACATTTCACAACCAAGACTTACACAATTAATATGCCACAGACAGTTTTTCAATTAATATGCCACAGTTTGCCCATTTATATGCCACAGCCACTATGCCCATTAATATGCCACTGTTTTCCTATTAATTTGCCACAGCCAGTTTTCCCATTAACATGCCACTTTTTGGCCATTAATTTGCCACAGAAAGTATGCCCATTCATATATCACTATTTTCCCATTAATATGCCACAGCCAGTATGCCCATTAATATGCCACTATTTGCCTATTAATATGCCACAGCCAGTATGCCCATTAACATTCTACTTGTTGCCCATTAATATGCCACTGTTTATCCATTAATTTGCCACAGCCTATTTTCCCATTAATATGCCACTCTTTGTCCCCTTTATGCCACAGCCAGTACGCCCATTAATATGCCACTATTTTCCCATTAATTTGCCACAGCCAGTATGCCCATTAATATGCCACTGTTTTCCCATTAATTTACCACAGCCAGTGTTCCTAATAATATGCCACTCTTTGCCGATTAATATGCCACACCCAGTATGTCCATTCATATGCCACTATTTTCCCATTAATATGCCACTTTTTCCCATTCATTTGACACAGACCATTTTCGCATTAATATGCCACTCTTTGTTCATTAATATGCCACAGCCAGTATGTCCATTAACATGCCACTCCTTGCCCATTAATATGCCACTATTTTCCTATTTATTTGCCATAGCCAGTATGCCCATTAATATGCCACTGTTTTCCCATTAATTTGCCACAGACAGTTTTTCTATTAATATGCTACTCTTTGCCCATTAATATGCCACACCCAGTTTGCCCATTCATATGCCACCATTTTCCCATTAATATGCCACAGCCAGTATGCCCAATAATATGCCACTTTTTTCCCATTAATTTGCAGCAGACCATTGATATGCCACTCTTTGCCCATTAATTTGCCACAGCCAGTATGCCCATTAATATGCTACTGCACAGACACCATTCTGCCTTCTCGCATGGAGATACAGGTGAGGCGAGATCTTTTGATCTCCCCAGCCATTGTCTCTGCCAGAACATCTTTAATTAATTTATTTCATTTTTTTCAAAAGTGCCAAGCATGTGAAAGGTGTGACACCTGTCAGCCCCTGATGATAGCCCTGCCAGGATGTCCAGTTAATAGTCATCTGCAGTATCTGAGCCTGGGTGGGGGAGGGAACATGTTGGAGCAGGCAATGCTGGCTCAATCCTGGAGGTCTGTCTGTCTGGTATTTCTGGTTAAAGCATACCCAGATAGGCACAGAGTGACTTAGATATAAGAGGCTACTGGGAAGTTGAGAAAGGAGCCCCTCCACGAGGAGGCTTCTGTGACTATAGTGGATATCTTTATAATACAGTGCCTTGCAAAAGTATTCACCCCCCTTGGCATTTTTCGTGTTTTGTTGCCTCACAACCTGGAATTAACATGGATTGTTTGAGGATTTGTATCATTTAATTTACAGAACATGCCCTCAACTTTGAAGAGTTTTTAAAAAAAATTATTGTGAAGCAAACAACAAATAGGACAAAATAACAGAAAAGTAAATGTGCATAACTATTCACCCCCCTAATGTCAATACTTTGTAGAGCCACCTTTTGCGGCAATCAAGAGCTCCAAGTCACTTTGGATAAGTCTCCATGAGCTTGCCACATCTTACCACTGGGATTTTGCCCATTCCTCCTTGCAAAACTGCTCCAGCTCCTTCAAGTTGGATGGTTTGCACTTTGAGATCTGGGCTTTGACTAGGCCATTCCAACACATTTACATGTTTCCCCTCAAACCACTCAAGTGTTGCTTTAGCAGTGTGTTTGGTGTCATTGTCCTGCTGGAAGGTGAAGCTCCATTCTAGCCTCAAATCACGCACAGAGTGGTATAGGTTTTGCTCAAGAATATCCCTGTATTTAGCACCATCCATCTTTCCCTCAACTCTGAACAGTTTCCCAGTCCCGGCTGCTGAAAAACATCCGCATAGCATGATGCTGCCACCACCATGTTTCACTGTGGGGATGGTGTTCCTTGGGTGATGTGATGTGTTGGGTTTGCGCCAGACATAGAGTTTTCTTTGATGGACGAAAAGTAAAATTTTAGTCTCATCAGACCAAAGCACCTTCCTCCATACATTTTGGGAGTCTCCCACATGCCTTTTCGCAAACTCAAAACGTGCCATTTTGTTTTTTGCTGAAAGTAATGGCTTTCTTCTGGCCACTCTGCCATACAGCCCAACTCTATGGAATGTACGGCTTATTGTCGTCCTATGTACAGATACTCCAGTCTCTGCTGTGGAACTCTGAAGCCCCTCCAGGGTTACCTTAGGTCTCTGTTTTTTTGCTTTCTCCTATCTCCTATCACCATGGTACTGCTTACTATGATGGTCTGCTGTCAGCTGCTATACAGGAAGACGAACAGGTGGGGTTTTTATTCTGTTCATCCAGGTGGTACCTCTGTTTGGAGGCCAAGAAGCTGTTTGAGGCACAATAATGGCACAGTGAGGCTGTTTGGGGTAAAGATGGAACAGGCAGGCTGTTTGAGGGCAAAGATGGCACAGGCAGGCTATATGGAGGAAAATATGGCACAGAGACTGTTTAATTGCTAACATGGCACAGAGAGAGGCTGTTTGGAGACAACAGTGGGATATATTCACTAAAAGGGGAGTTGCAGGTGTGATGAAGTGAGTTTTGGTGACATAAACATTTAATCTTAGCTACACATTGTACATAGATAATTTGCTGCTAAGCAAACTTACCAGGATTGTCCATACATAATGTATAGACTGGTAAGATTTTTTCCTCAAAATAAGCCCAACCAAGTGTAGACATTTTACTGAGCCCTCTTTGCTTGCATAACTATATCAGGGGGCTGAAGTCTAAAAGTGTACCACACAGAGTAGTGCATCTCTTCAATAATGATTCCTTACATCCAAACGGAAGTCAATTTAAGTGAGAAGACAGCAATGTTTTGTATAATATTGAGTCCTCTTTGCATGCAAAATGCTGTCAGGAGGCTGCCGTCTAAAGATTTACCACAGAGAGCAGTGCTGCTTTTCGATAATGATCACTTACATTAAAATGGAAGTGATTTGAAGTCACAAGACAGCACAGTTTAGTAAAATACCAACCAATGTTACAAATGGACTGAGATGGTACATTGATTTTGGTGGCACAATGATTTTGATGAGAGCATTGTCTCTGGAAGCAGTTTATAGTTTTAGATGCCATTTCTTACATAATGTTAGCTTGGAGTTTGGTTAAACCTGTAACATTCACTGAGTCATGGAAGAAATGAATTCCTCATATCAATGAATATCACATTGCTGAATTTGATGATGATGTGAAAAGCTGCTTCAGACAAATGACATTAATATGTGGCTTAACTGTGATGCAGTTTGATTACGTCACAATTGTCACATTGTTATGTCATTTGTCTGAGAGAAAACCAGTCACAATGAGAGACTGGCTAGCAAAGCCAAGATCACACATGGGACTGCACTTTACCATGCTGACTGTCTCCGCACTATTAGTAGAAGGGCCACCACTGCTGGCCGTCAATGTTATATTTTTTTAAAATATGTTTTGTTTGTTTGCAGCATCTGCATGAGTGTGTTGAGGCACCAGCGATACTTCTCATCATGAGTGCCATTTGGTCTAGGACTGGCCTTGGATTCTCTTCTACACTCTCTGCAAAGTAAAGGGAACATTTTTGAAACACTGATGCTTTGTAGGCTTCATTCTAACATTTGAAAAACATCAGAAAAAATTTCCTCACTGTATGCAATTTGGTCCAGCTTGCTTCATCCAGGTATATGTATTTTTATTTGTAATCTACTCGGTTCAACAACAAGTGAATGTCTTCCTAAATACTGTCTTAACAATGCTTAATTGACATTTATAGTTGTAACTTGTACCTGCTCATCATCCCTTAACGGATAATATTAGCATTTTGTTTTGTTTGTTCATTCAAGTTCACTTTTATCTAACACTACTTTTTTTATTGGAAACCTGATAACAGTCAGTGAAAAATATGCAACAATGTAGGAGATCAGATAAGGGGCAAATATTTTTTCATTGTGTTACCAGTGCACAAAATTGACTTTTTTCTAATATGTCCATTTAGGATGGTCTTTTTTAGAAAATAGTCTTGTTGACAACCCATTGATTTAACCAAGGTAATTTGATAAATAGGTTACAAATAGCCCTTTACAATTAAAGATTTTAGGCTCCTTATTGTTTATCTTTTTTACTGTTCCCATAGCAGCAAAGAAAATATCTCAAACAGATTGAAACTACATAATCATAACATCCCAACAGCCCCTTTAGTATTAGAACATCCACATCCAACTATTGGATACCTTCCCCTGTATACGTTCTATCCAATGTTCTATCTTCCACTTTCTTTGCTGTTTCCTGAATGATTAGTGTTCATTTCTAAGATATATATTGTGATCACATGTATGTCAATGTATATATTTGTGTATATAGATTGTGTATATATGTCTCTGTACTGAATTACGAGCTGATATGATGTGTATAATTTTAATGAATTGTCGATTTAACCATAAGATGAAATGGATTTTTTTTTTTTTATAAATGCTGAGCCCTTAACAGGGCTTATTTTCTCTATGGTGTACATGTTCAATACATGTGGAATGCTAATGAAACCAGTTGTAGCCTATGAAACAGGTGTGCAAATGATTATCTATTTTAACTATATTTTGGTAATATCCCAGAGCTTGAGAATAATGCAGTAAACTGGAACACATATGTATTAATTATGTTGAGAGATCAGTAGTAGTTGTAAAAGGATGTAATATGCTGACAGTGCAAGGTACAGTAGTTGGAATTTTGTTGTCAGGGTCCTCTTATTTTGTATTTGTTTCTTAATGATCCCCTAGAGGGTACAGGAAGCTAGGTCTCAGTGTTTGCCAATGACACAAAATGAAGTAGGGTAATACAGTTTGAACTAGATGTATCTCCGTTGCAAGAGGATTTGGACAAATTGGGTAACTGGGAAGATAAATGGCAAATGCGATTCAATGTAGACAAGTGTAAAATTATGCATTTTGGGTACAATAATAAAAATTCAACATATAGCTTAAATGGTGTTTCATTGGTGAAATCTACTAATGAAAAAGATTTGGGAGTAGTTGTAGACAATAGCCTTAGCAGAAGTGCACAGTGTAAGCTGGCAGCAGCAAAGGCCAATAAAATATTGGGATGTATTAAAAGGGGTATTGACTTCTGCCTGTTTATAAGTCCATGGTAAGACCTCACCTTGAATATGCGGTTCAATTCTGGGCGCCTTTTTAATAAAAAGACATTATGGAACTAGAGAAAATGCAGAGGAGGGCTACAAAACTAATAAGGGGAATGGAAAGTTTTAGTTATGAATAAAGGCTGAAAAAGTTAAATTTGTACACGCTGGAGATGTGGCGGCTTAGAGGGGATATGATAATGTTATATAAATATGTACAGGGCCAATACAAAGGGCTTTCTAAAGGCCTGTTCATTAACAGAACAGTACAAAGGACAAGAGATCACCCGCTAAGACTTGAAGAAAGGAGATTTAGTCTTCGACAGCGGAAGGGATTTTTTACAGGAAGGACAATTAAGATATGTAATTCAGTGCCAGTAGAAGTAGTTCTAGCAAACTATGTTAGATGCCTTTAAGAGCAGCCTGGATACTTTTTTATCGGAGCATAAGGGCAATGCATGTTAGTATATGCATTAAATTTTTTTTAGTGTTTGTTGATCCAAGGAGATATCTGATTGCCATTTGGAGCCAAGAAGGAATTTTCCCCACTGAAAGCAGAATTCAGAATTGCTGAAGGTTTTTTTCTTTGACTTCTTTTGGATCAACGATGGTAAACATGGGATAGGGAAAGGGTTGAACTTGATGGACATAAGTATTTTTTCAACGACTATGTACCTATGTAACTATTGGTTTACATCACATTTAAGCTCTTCATTATTGTTTAATATATATTTTTTATTCACGTTTTTTGTTTTGGTAGAACTAGAAGGGGATAGAGAAAGAAAATTGTGATCGGGTTGTATATAACAGCATATCTTTTTACACAACGTATATTAAAATACAAATATCTTAACTATTGGATGGCTTTAATCAGTTTATGTATGGAGATAATCCAAAATATGCTAAAAAAATAGTATACCGAAAACCAAAAAATGAAAAAGAGGAAGGGGGTGAACCAATAAAAAAGGCCATTTTTTTTTTAGAAAACTGAAATATTTAATTAGGCTTTATTGTGAATTGGTATATCAACCATAACTCCAATGTTTTATGAAATTTATGGCCAACATTTTGAGAGTAGTAAAATTATTGTTCATAGTTGCAACAAATTATTTATTTAAAAATAGTGAAGTTGGTTGTTTGCCAGTTTATTGTTTTTGCTGTCAACATAGCAAGAGATCAGGGGAAGACTGGCAACTGTTCGTCCAAGGGAAATACAATTTATTTGCCACTTGGTGCCACTTTCTCAGCCCATTGTGGCTCTCTCTGATATCATCAGATAGACACACATAGACATGCAAGGCATATTTGCTAATTAGTGCACGTCTCTGTTCCCCATCAGTCGGGTGGTCTGGTTGAGCCTAAGGGACCAGTATCTACGATATCCCCAGACATCTTTTATACTTGTTGGAGGGATGGGACAGGGAGGTGCATCAGCCTCATTTTTACCCGGACTACCCTATAAGTAGCCTCATTAAAAAACAGCCAGTGCTCAGTTTCTTTGCTGCCACCTTTGCCTGCCTCCATGTCCTCTACAGAGCTGGTCATGTGGCCTCCCGGCATTCGGTCAGACAGCATCAGAGGATTTCTGTGTGCAGATTGCAGTGCCACTTATTATACTTATTCTACATAGAAAAGATCATATGTTTCAGTCAGGCTTTTACAAATTACATAATACATATGGAATTACACTTGTCATTGTGGTTGTGAGAATTGTTGATAACATAACCCGATAAGAGTTTCTTGCAATAAAGCTATTGATTATTAGATAATCAAATATAGTGGATATAAAAAGTCTACACACCCCTGGTAAAATGTCATGTTTCTGTGCTGTAAAAAAATGAGACAAAGATAAATAATTTCAGAACTTTTTCTACCTTTAATGTGACCTATAAACTGTACAACTCAATTGAAAAACAAACTGAAATCTTTTAGGTAGAGGGAAGGTAATGTGGTTGCATAAGTGTGCACACCTTTAAACGAATACTTTGTTGAAGCACCTTTTGATTTTATTACAGCACTCAGTCTTTTTGGGTATGAGTCTATCAGCATGGCACATTTTGACTTGGCAAAATTTGCCCACTCTTCTTTGCAAAAACACTCCAAATCTGTCAGATTGTGAGGGCATCTCCTGTGCACAGCCCTCTTCAGATCACCCCACAGATTTTCAGGTCTGGGCTCTGGCTGGGCCATTCCAAAACTTTAATCTTCTTCTGGTGAAGCCATTCCTTTGTTGGTTTGGATGTATGCTTTGGGTCGTTGTCATGCTGAAAGATGAAGTTCCTCTTCATGTTCAGCTTTCTAGCAGAAGCCTGAAGGTTTTGTGCCAATATTGACTGGTATTTGGAACTGTTCATAATTTCCTCTATCTTAACTAAGGCCCCAGTTCCAGCTGAAGAAAAACACCCCCAAAGCATGATGCTACCACCACCATGCTTCACTGTGGGTATGGTGTTCTTTTGGTGATGTTCAGTGTTGTTTTTGCGCCAAACATATCTTTTGGAATTATGGCCAAAAAGTTCAACCTTGGTTTCATCAGACCATAACACCTTTTCCCACATGCTTTTGGGAGACTTCAGATGTGTTTTTGCAAAATATAGCCTGGCTTGGATGTTTTTCCTCATAAGAAAAGGCTTTCGTCTTGCCACTCTACCCCATAGCCCAGACATATGAAGAATACGGGAGATTGTTGTCACATGTACCACACAGCCAGTACTTGCCAGATATTCATGCAGCTCCTTTTTTTTTTTTTTTTTTTGTGTGACACTCAGACACTGACGCATGTTTTTATACTTAAGTAGTATACAAATTCGTGGGGTCATCCTTGTGTCAGTTATTTCTTTAGTGATTACGCGTATCAGTGTATCCGGTTATAATTGGGGGACATTATATACTATTTGTACTATTATTTCTATTTTCCTTCTCTCTTACCCCTCTTTTGGTCTCTAGAGTTCAAGAGTGTCATTTGCTTCGGTCAGGTACGTGTTTGGGACAAGACAAGACAAAGACAGTCGGCATATACATAGAAATTTTGAGGACTGGGGGGGAATGGGCAGGAGAGGGGGTGTCTTCTAGGGCCGTAATCTTGGAGACATACGAGATTAAGCAGTGCACATAGGGGAGTTCTCTTCTAGGGAAGACAGGCATTCACACCAGTTTTTCCATATATAGTAGTGTCTGGGGGAGTTCAAGTATGGCCAGCTAAGATCTTTTTCCATTTTTGCTTGTTGTAATATTTGATGTTTGGCTGAGAGCCACGTGATTTTACCGGAGGACTTCCAGTTTCGTGCGATGATTATTTTTATGGCGATGAAACAGCTTGTTATAATACATTTTTGGGGATTAGTAAGCGGAGGCCAATTCACATGTAATAATGCAATTTCTGGTAACCTGTTTAATTTGAGTGAGGTCAGAGATTCTATAAGATCAAAGGTCTTTTTCCAAAGGTTTTTAACAAATTCACATCCCCACCAGATGTGTAGATAGGTACCTTCATGGAGGTTACACCGCCAGCATATAGGAGGAATTGAACCGTACATTGAGGTCAATCTTGTCGGGACTAAATACCATCTGTTCATTAGTTTGAAATGTGTATCTGCCAGTGTTAGACAGTGGATACGTTTAGTGACGTTACTTAGTGAATTACGCCAAGTATTTGTGTCTATTGTACAGCTTAGTTCGCTTTCCCATTTGTTCTTTTGAGGATATGTATGTGGTCTGCATTTTAGTTTTATTAAATCTAGTGATTTGGATAGGATTTTTTTGGGTTGCGCTTGGCAGAAAATTGTTTTACATTTTTTGAATATATCTGGGTCTATATTAGACATGTGCATTCGTTTTCGGACGAATGCATTTTCGGACGAAAATAGCATTTTCGTCCATTCGTCCGAAAAACAAAAATTTTAACTAACAAAATCCGAATGAACGAATGGTTAATAAACGAAAATCATTCGTTCATTCGTCCATTCGTCCATTCGTGCTATTGGCATTCTAAACCGAAATAGAGTCGGTTTATACAATACCAATAGCATTGTACTACATTCCATAAACCGACATGAATGACTTTCGGTTTATGTAATGCATGTAATGCTATTAGCTTCCTATAAACCGAAATTGAGTTCCCATTCATACGAATAGGTCAACTGACCTATTCGTATGAATGGGGACTCTTTCGGTTTATAGAAAGCCAATAGCAGCATGTATTCTATAAGCCGAAAGTCTTTAAAACAAACGACGTTCGGTTTATAGAATACATGTAATGCTATTGCTGTTCTATAAGCCGAAAGACTTTCGGCTTATAGAACAGCAATAGCATTACATGTATTCTATAAACCGAACGTCTTTCGTTTTAAAGACTTTCGGCTTATAGAATACTATTGGCATTCTATAAACCTAACTAGAGTCCCTCCTCATTCATAAGAATTTCTTATGAATGGGGACTCGACTCTAGTTCGGTTTATAGAAAGCCAATAGTATTCTATAAGCCGAAAGTCTTTAAAACGAACGACGCTCGGTTTATAGAATACATGTAATGCTATTGCTATTCTATAAACCGAACGACTTTTGGTTTATAGAATAGCCATAGGATTACATGTATTACATAAGCCGAAAGTCTATAAACCGAAAGTCGTTCGGTTTATAGGCTGTCGGCATTTAACTATACAGAGACAGAGTCTCCATTCATAAAATTATGAATGGAGACTTTGTCTCCGTGTAGTAAAATGCCAAAAGCCTATAAACCGAACGATCGGTTTATAGACTTTCGGCTTATGTAATACATGTAATCCTATGGCTATTCTATAAACCGAAAGTTCGGTTTATAGAATAGCAATAGGAATACATGTATTCCATAAGCCGAAAGCCTATAAACCGAACGTTCGGTTTATAGGCTGTGGGCATTTTACTACAGTATCCATTCATAATTTTATGAATGGAGACTCTGTCTCCGTATAGTTAAATGCCGGCTTTTAACTATACGGAGACAAAGTCTCCATTCATAATTTTATGAATGGAGACTCTGTCTCCGTATAGTTAAATGCCCACAGCCTATAAACCGAATGTTCGGTTTATAGGCTGTCGGCTTTTAACTATACGGAGACAAAGTCTCCATTCATATGAATGGAGACTCTGTCTCCGTATAGTTAAATGCCCACAGCCTATAAACCGAACGTTCGGTTTATAGGCTGTGGGCATTTAACTATACGGAGACAAAGTCTCCATTCATAATTTTATGAATGGAGACTCTGTCTCTGTATAGTTAAATGCTATTGTATTCTATAAACCGACTCTATTTCGGCTTATAGAATGCAATAGTACTACGAATGGACGAATGAACGAATGATTTTCGTTTATTAACCATTCGTTCATTCGGCTTTCGTTAGCTTAGCATTTTCGTTCTTCGTTTTTAGGGCGAATGGACGAAAATGCTATTTTCGGACGAAAATGCATTCGTCCGAAAACGAATGCACATGTCTAGTATATATTCACATGTAAATTGCTTTTTTAATAAAAAATTATGATATAAAAAAAATCTTGTTTTTATTTCCTTTTATGTGACAATGCTGCCTCTCTCTTTCCCTTGCCCCCAGATTTGTTGCTCTCCCCCCCTTAGTGTTGTCTCTCTCTCGCCCTCCCTTTGGCTCCCCCCTCGCTCCCCTTGTGTCTGTCTCTTCCCCTCTTCCCTCCCCTTGTTTCTCTCTGCCCCCCCCCCCCTTGTTATTCTGTCCCCCCCTCACCTGTTTCTTGCTCCCTGGTGGCTAGTGGGGGCAGCCGGGGGATGTATACACTATACATAATAGACGGAAGTGTCGGGCAGCATGGAGGTTGTCTGCACGATTCGTGCAGACATCCCCCAGCTGCCCGATTCTCCCTGGTGGCTAGCGAGGCATTTTGTAATGGCTATTTTGCTATTGGTATTCCATAAACCGACTCTATTTCGGTTTATAGAATTGCCAATAGCATGAAATGATTTGAATTTAGTATTAAAAAATAAATTGAAAAAACTGGAGAGTTTTAACCCCTTTGTGACGCATGGTGCTTTCGTCCCAAATGACGTAAGCACCAAAACGTCACGATTTGTTCCTGGCCACTGATCACAAGGTGATCGTTAGCCAGGAACACTGTGGCAGAGACCCAATCAGGGTCTTAATAGACCCTGTGGGTCCCTGCCCAAAAATTGCAAGCCCTTCGGACGTCACGCACGATTTAGAGAAATGTAGCTGGTGCTCGTTTTGAGCACCAGCTAAATTTCCCCTGTCAGACTGAGGCCATTTAAAATGGCCTCATCTGACAGGTGGGATCCCGCTGCAAGTGCCTGCAGCATGATCCGAGCCGCGATATGAGCTGTTTAACACAGGACGTACTATGCCGTCCTAACGACTTTAAGGGACTTAAAATCAGGACGGCATAGAACGTCCCAACGTCACGAATGGGTTAACGTTTGCTCTGGTCATAATCACAGCACAGGCTTGTAGGAGTTAACTGTAATTACATTAATACATGAAAATAATATAAGTAATATAGAAAAAATTTACAAAATAAAATTTATTTTGAAAAAACTAAATGAGGTTCATAAACTTGGAAGGAAACGGATCACAGTAAAAAGAAACTGTGATCAGCAAGGGAAGTGTTAATACCCCTTTTATAATCGATGTCGTCTTATAATCTGACCTCAAATTGAGGTCAGACTATAAGACTGGGATCCAGGTCCCCAGCAGAGCTGCAGGGGACCTGGATCCCCCTCTCTAACAGCAGGGGATGTCTGCGCGATGAGCGCAGATCTCCCCTGCTGCCGCCCGGCATGACCGCCGGGACTTCTATGATGAAGCTGGGTACTTCCGGCTTCCTCATAAAAGTCCTGGCGGTCGTTCCGTGCGGCAGCAGGGGAGGTCTCGCTCATCGCGCAGACATCCACCGCTGCCTCGCTAGCCACCAGGGAGAATCGGGCAGCTGGGGGATGTCTGCACGGATCGTGCAGACAACCTCCATGCTGCCCGACACTTCCGTCTATTATGTATAGTGCATACATCCCCCGGCTGCCCCCACTAGCCACCAGGGAGCAAGAAACAGGTGAGGGGGGGACAGAATAACAAGGGGGGGGGGCAGAGAGAAACAAGGGGAGGGAAGGGGGGAAGAGACAGAAACAAGGGGAGGGGGGCAGAGAGAAACAGGGGGAGGGAAGGGGGGAAGAGACAGACACAAGGGGAGCGAGGGGGGAGCCAAAGGGAGGGTAAGAGAGAGACAACACTAAGGGGGGGAGAGCGACAAATCTGGGGGCAAGGGAAAGAGAGAGGCAGCATTGTCACATAAAAGGAAATAAAAACAAGATTTTTTTTATATCATAATTTTTTATTAAAAAAGCAATTTACATGTGAATATATACTAGACATGTGCATTCGTTTTCGGACGAATGCATTTTCGTCCGTAAATTGCATTTTCGTCCATTCGCCCGAAAAACGAAAATGATAAGCTAACTAAAGCCGAATGAACGAATGGTTAATAAACGAAAATCATTCGTTCATTCGTAGTACTATTGCATTCTATAAGCCGAAATAGAGTTGGTTTATAGAATACAATAGCATTTAACTATACGGAGACAGAGTCTCCATTCATAAAATTATGAATGGAGACAAACGTATAGTTAAAAGCCGACAGCCTATAAACCGAACGTTCGGTTTATAGGCTGTGGGCATTTAACTATACGGAGACAGAGTCTCCATTCATAAAATTATGAATGGAGACTTTGTCTCCGTATAGTTAAAAGCCGACAGCCTATAAACCGAATGTTCGGTTTATAGGCTGTCGGCTTTTAACTATACGGAGACAAAGTCTCCATTCATATGAATGGAGACTCTGTCTCCGTATAGTTAAATGCCCACAGCCTATAAACCGAACATTCGGTTTTATTACCTCGGCAGTAGAATTTTAATTTTTCCATATTCTTAAGAGCTTTTTCTGTAAGTCTTTGTTTAATTTTCTCTTGTACTTCCATCAGTTCTTTGCATCTCAACTCTGTTGGATTTTTTTTGTTTTCCCTCGATAAGAGTTCATATTTAATGTGTAGTTTGGCCAGGTCTGGGCCTCTCTGTTTCCTCATCCTGCTATTCATTTGGATTAGATAGCCTCTCATTACCGCCTTAAAAGCGCACCAATTGTTTTCATAGGAAGTATCGTTCGGATTATTTAAAAAAAAAAAAATTCTTCTCTGAACTTTTCATCATGGATCAAGTAGTCGTTGATTTTCCATTCTCTTTTAGGATTATAAGCTGATTTAAGTTTGATTTTATTTATGCTGTGATCAGACCATGTGTTGTGCATTATTTCGGTGTCTAAGGTCCTCTCTATTACTTGGTGGTCTCCCCAAATCATATCTATACGAGAGTAAGAATGATGGACACGCGAGAGGTGCGTGAAATCCCTCTCGTCCGGATGATTGACTCTCCAAATATCGTACAAGTCAAATGTGTTCAAAGTCTTGTTTAGGGCTTTTGCCTGTTTTTGCGTTCTTCTATCTATTGATCTACCTATTGGCAGTTTCTTGTCTAACTTCGGATCAAGTACGCAGTTAAAGTCTCCTGCCACTATATTGTAGCCGCTCTTTACAGAGTCTACTTTATCCAGGATTTTGTTCAGTAGACAGATCGGTGTAACATTTGGCAAGTATATGTTTGTAAAAGTATATGTAATTCGGTCAATGTCGCAGATCACTATCATGTATCTGCCTTCTGGGTCCAAGTATTCGTAACTAATTTCCAACTGGATTTGGGCTGAGAAAATTATAGCTACCCCTTTTTTCTTTTTAGTTTTGTCAGAGGCATGGATTATTGTGGGAAATTTGTTACCACCCCACTGTGGCTTTCCAAATTGTCTCCAATGTGTTTCTTGTAAGAAACAAATATCAATATGTTCTTTTTGTAGGTAATTATGTATCATGGACCTTTTGGTTGGAGAGTTTGCTCCCTGTGCATTAACTGATATTAGCTTAAGCATGTCTCTTTTTCCACAACCCCTTTATGACTCCTCCTCCCGCCCCTCTCCATGCCGACGGACAAACATAGACACACAGGTAACAGAACATAGAACCCTCGCAATGAGGATTTCTCCCTATTTCCTTTTTGGGGTAGCTCTGGATTTTAGTCCGGAGCTGCTCCTGTCGCACTAAGCCCATCTTAGTGCGTAACCTATGCCTATATTCCAGGCATCAAGTGAAGGGGGGTTTTGGCCTTAGCATAGTTCTTGAATTTGTACCATCACCATTTCCTAATGCTATATCCAGTCGAGGGAAATTGGGGGGGAAGAAAGAGAAAAAAAAAATATATATATGTTTACAGTAGTGGTGGAGCTATAAAGTGTATTTTAATGGGAAGAGTGTGAGCGTGACTAATGTAAACTGAGAGAGAGAGAAAGAGGAGAGAAAAAAAAAAAAAAAAGGGGTGAGTTGTAATGGGGAAAGTAAGTTAGCTGGGGGGGTGTAGTAGATTGGAGATCCCGAGTGGCGAGTGGAGAGGGGGGAAGAAAGAGAGAGAAAAAAAAAAAACGGGGAACCGTTGGGTAAGGGAGTGATGGGGCTGAGTGGTGGAGGAATCCTTAAGGGAGTAGAGGGATAGGGGGTGTGTGTCACGGAAGTTAGCCCAAATATTAATAGCGTGTTTCTTAGTGTAGTGATGGGGGATGATGGAGGTGCAACGGTGAATAAAAAGAGGGACACAGTCTACTGAAGATAGTGGGGGTAGGGCTGATATAGGTGGTGGGGGGAGGAAAAAAAAATATTACCACTTTGCTGCTGCTATTATTCCCCCATTCCCCTCGGCCTTCCTCGTCTTTGATACCTTACTTTATTCTAGGATCATTTTATTTATTTTGATTTTCCAGCCATGTTTTCAGGCTCTTATGATCTTCAAATCTATAATGATTTTCGTTCCATATAACTGTCAGGGATGAGGGTAGACTCCAGCGGTATTTGATATTTTTTTGCCGCAATACCAAAAGAGAGTACGTGAAACTCTTTTTCCAAATTCGTGTCTGAACTGAAAGATCTTGAAAGATCTGAATCTCTTTGTATGGGGGAGGGAGTATTGGTTTAATTCGTGTGGCTTCCAGTATTTTTTCTTTGAAGGAGAAAGAGTGGAATTTTACCATAACATCACTTGGTGTATTTTCTGGGAGGCTTTTTGGTTTGTACAGTCTATGGCATCTTTCCATTATTATCTCATGATCTTTGGTTCCTATGTCCAGGAACTTATAGAGGCCTACGAGGAAGTCCTGTAGCTGCTCTGGAGCTATTTCTTCTGGAATATTTCTAAATCGTAAATTTTCCCTCCTTGACCTATCTTCCATATCCCTTAACTTTGTTTCCACTTTAATCACTTTATCCTTCAGGGCCTTATTTTCTGATTTTAAGAATGTTACATCTGTGTCTAACGCCGTCAGTTTCTCCTCACATTTAACGGTCTTTTCCACTAGATCTTTAATTTCAGTTTTTAACTCTAGGGCACTACTGTTTATTTCTAACTTGATTTGTTTCAGTAGTTCCTCTAGTTGGGTTGTGAAGAAGGCTTGAGTGACCATGTTTGGTTCTTCAAAGTCTTCTCCACCTTCTGAATTGTAGGCAGGGGAGACATTTATTTTTTCAATAGGGTTATTTCCTTTGTCTTTGCTCATAACTGGAGTAAGGAAGGCAGAGGTTCTCCTGGCTACCTTTTCTTCTTTTTTGTCTTTTTTTTGCTGGCCCTTTTTCATTATGGCCGTGTTTGTAAAGTCCTTTATTTTTTCTCCTTTCCCTCTTTTCCCCTTTTATTTCTTAATTTTTCTCCCTTCCCTTCCTCCTTTAGCCCCTTTCCCTCCTCCTCTCCCTCTCTCTCTCCCCTCCTCACTCTACTTTGGTATTCACTTAAGTTTTGAGTCCGGTCTGGTCTGTACTTTTTTTTTTTAACTATGTGTGATTTTCATTTTATAGAAGCTGTAAGAGACTTTTTATATCTTTAATTAGCTGTATAGTAGGTTCCCAGTTTGGGGAATTGGGTGATTTAATTTTATACAAAGCTATACATGAGGTTATATAGATCAGAGTGTTTGAAGAGTGAGGGGTGGAATGGAATATTGATCCTCTATTAAGGATAACAATTTTGGATAGGTGTTTCCTGTGTGGAGCAAGTCTTTTACTAGGTAGTAGGTTTTGTTTCGATGTAATTTGCCGCTCTCTTTTCTCCACTTCACCACTTCACCTCCCTCTCTCTCCTTTCTTTCCTTTCTAATTAGTAACACTTAATTTGTATAGTTCCAGTGTGGTTGAGATGTTTGGTTGGAGGGGTGTACTCACGATTAGTTGACAAGCCAGCAGCTTGTTAGCATCGGGCAGATTGGTGTCCCCTCTAACATGTATGGTTTTACCTTGTGTTTTTCAGTCTGTTCCTCCGGATGTTCGGGAGACCCGGTCCGGAGCCCACCACCTGCGTGACACAATGGCGTCCGCAGTGTCTCCGAAAAGAAAATCACCTTCTATTCGTTCGTCTCTGCTGATCCTCGCTCGCTAGGCGTCCCGTCCTTCACCTCCTGGCGTGAACGCGCTACGTGTTGCGTGTCCCTCCCATCTCCTCGATCTGACTTATCACATATCTGATGTGAATGTTCTCGCTAACTCTAGCCCCATTGCCCGCGGGTGGGGACCCTAATAATAATAATGAGGGGGCGACCTAGTGTCCCCCCCCCGGTCCCCACCCATTGCCGGCGGGTGGGGACCCTAATAATAATAATGAGGGGGGGACCTAGTGTCGCCCCCTGGTCCCCACCCATTTCCGGCGGGTGGGGACCCTAATAATAATAATGAGGGGGGGACCTAGTGTCCCCGCCCGGTCCCCACCCATGAGCGGCGGGTGGGGACCCTATTAATAATCATGAGGGGGGGACCTAGTGTCTTCCCACCCCCGGTCCCCACCCTTTGCCGTGGGTGGGGACCCTAATAATAATAATGAGGGGGGACCTAGTGTCCCCCCCCGGTCCCCACCCATAATGAGGGGGGACACTAGGTCCCCCCCCTCATTTTTATTATTAAGGTCCCCACACGCCGGCAATGGGTGGGACACTAGGTCCCCCCCATATTATTATTATTAGGGTCCCCAACCGCAGGCAATGAGTGGGGACCAGGGGGGTGGGACACTAGGTCCCCCCTCATTATTATTATTAGGGTCCCTACCCGCGGCAAAGGGTGGGGACCGGGGGGGGGGAGACACTAGGTCCCCCTTCATTATTATTATTAGGGTCCCCACCCGCGGCATACCATAGAACAGTGATGGCGAACCTTTTTGAGCCCGAGTGCCCAAACCGCAATACATGCCAACTTTTTTTCCTCAAAGTGCCAACACGGCAATTAAACCTGAATACGGAGGTTTAAGTTTAGAAAAAACAACTCTAACAGTTGTCCGAACTAATTAACATCTTTTGTTTTAAAAGAAGAACAAAACAACAGAGAGTTCAATGATACAAACTGTTTTTTTATTGAAAAAACATAAATTCTAGTAAATTAAAACACACCAGTGTTCGTGGTGCTTTACCTTATTAAGGACCTATTCCCACCTATCCACCTGCAGTTTGCATGCATCTTCCATGCTGCTTTGGCACAGTTTACATCAGAATTACATCTGTCTTACATCCAGTTTTGGTGCAGCTTTCTATGTATGTCAATGGACATGCATTTTTCATCAGGTTTCTATCCATCCAGCTGCACCAAAACTGCATGTAAACTGTGCCAAAGATGCATACAAGGGGATATGTGTGTGTGTACTCAGCTGCCTGTGTGTGTACTCAGCTGTCTGTGCGTACTCAGCAGTCTGCTGAATACACACACTGCTAAATACACACACAGACAGACAGCTGAATACACTTATATAGTCTACTGAATACACACAATGCTGGATACACACAGACAGAATGCTGAGTACACACACACACACACACACACACAGTCTGCTGAGTACACACACACAGTCTGCTGAATACACACACACAGTCTGCTGAATACACACACACAGTCTGCTGAATACACACACACAGTCCACTGAATACACACACAGACAGACTGCTGAATACACACACACACACAAAGCTGAGTACACACACTCTTCTGAATACACATACACAATCTGCTGAAACACACACTGCTGAATGCACGCTGCTGAATACACACACACACAGAATGCCGAGTACACACTGTCTGCTGAATACACACACAAACAGACCACTGAGTACACACACACAGACCGCTGAGTACACACACACAGACCGCTGAGTACAAACACAGACCACTGAGTACACACACAGACCGCTGAGTACACACACACAGACCGCTGAGTACACACATACATACCACTGAGTACACACATACAGACTGATAAATACACACACACACACATATAATGCATTGAGGGGTGCAGTGTATGTGTTTGTGTGTGAGGTGTGCTGTGTGAGTGGAGGTGCTGTGTGTGAGTAGGTGGGGAGTGTTATGTGAGGGGGGTTCTGTGTGAGAGTGGGGGGTGCTGTGTGAGAGTGAGTGGGGGTTGCTGTGTGTAGAGGGGGTTATGTGTGTAAGGGGGGTGCTGTGTGTAGGGGGGGGGGTGATGTGTGTAGGGGGTGATGCAGTGCTGTATTTACCGCGAGGCATCCTAGGCGGATGCCTATGGCGGCAAATTTTGGGGGGCGGCAGCGCCCCCCAGCACTGGAAAAAAAAAATTTAAAAAAAATAAAAATTTAAAAAAAATAAAAATTAAAAAAAATAAAATCCGGCCCTTTAAAAAAAAAAAAAAAACCCCCACCACGCTTGCAGGCAGAGACGGAGGTGAGAGGGGATCGGAAGATCCCCCCTCACCATCGCTCTGCCTGCCAGGCTGCACGGGGAGCCGAACAGGCAGCACAGAGAAACCTCCGTGCTGCCTGTTCGGCTCCCCGTGCAGTGTGCCGACACGGAAGTGCCGACAGTCACGTGACGGGCGCGCTGACGTCATACGCGCGCCCGGTCACGTGACCTGTCGGCACAATCGCCGGGAAGCCGAACAGGCAGCATGGAGGGACCATGCTGCCTGCCTGCCAGGGAAAGGTAAGTGCTGATGGGAGACTGTGTGTGTGTGTGTGTGTGTGTGTGTGTGTGTGTGAGTGACTGACTGAGTGTGATGGGAGTCAGAGTGTGTATGACTGAGTGTGATGGGAGTAGGAGTGTGTGTGATGGGAGACAGTGTGTGTGACTGAGTGTGATGGGAGTCAGTGTGTGTGTGTGTGTGACTGAGTGTGATGGGAATCAGAGTGTGTGTAATGGGAGACAGTGTGTGACTGAGTGTGATGGGAGTCAGAGTGTGTGTGATGGGAGACTGTGTGTGACTGAGTGTGATGGGAGTCAGAGTGTGTGATGGGAGACTGTGTGTGACTGAGTGTGATGGGAGTCAGAGTGTGTGTGATGGGAGACTGTGTGTGACTGAGTGTGATGGAAGTCAGAGTGTGTGTGATGGGAGACTGTGTGTGACTGAGTGTGATGGGAGTCAGAGTGTGTGTGATAGGAGACAGTGTGTGTGACTGAGTGTGATGGGAGTCAGAGTGTGTCTGATGGGAGACAGTGTGTGTGACTGAGTGTGATGGGAGTCAGAGTGTGCGTGATGGGAGTAGGAGTGTGTGACTGAGTGTGATGGGAGTAGGAGTGTGTGACTGAGTGTGATGGGAGTGTGAGCTTGATGTGAGTCTGAATGATGGGGCATGTCTTAGGTGTGTAACGTGGGTGTGCAGCTTGGGTAGGGGGGTGCCCAGATTTTGTCTGCCTAGGGCAGCACAAAATCAAGATACACCATTGGGGTGATGTGTGTAAAGGGGGGGTGCTGCAGGTAGAATTTTTTTTTTTAATAATCATTAAAAAACATATTTATTTATTTATTTTTATTTATCCCCCCCTCCCTTCTTCTTACCTTTGGTGAAGGAGGGGGGACACAGTCGGAGGTGGTAATGCCTCAGCTCTCCTGTCCTCCCGCGCAATGCTGTGTGGAGCGTTGCCATTTTAACACACGGGAACACTCCCCACAGCCTTCTCGCGGGAGGATCAATCTGCTTGTCAGATTCCTCCCCTTGCCGCCTGCCTCCATGTCCTCCGAAGCGAAAGCAGAGTAGGCGCCTGCCGTTTTGAGCAGGCAGGTGCCTACTCTTCATTAATGCCGACCCGCGCCAGCCGTCTCCCACCTCCCAGCGACCTATGGCCGCGTGCCCACAGAAAGGGCCCAGGAATTTAAATTTATATTTTCCACCTGGTCAGCTTTAATTTGTATTTTAATATTATCAGTAATATCATTATTTATTTCTATTCGTCCAACCTATAGAAATATTTTCTTCTGTCATCGAATATTTTATATGGAACATCGTATTAAGTTCGTTATATGCATTGATACTTGGGAATGCTAAGCCTTCTTTATTGGTTTTCCTTGTAAGCACATATAGACCTATTCTAGGTTTCCTGCCTTTCCAAATGAACCTATTAAATGCATGTTGGACCATATCTAACCACTGTGTAGGGACTTTCAGGGGTACCAGCCTAAAGAGATAAAACCACTTAGGTAATATATATGATTTAATCAGGTTAATTCGTCCCCACCAGGAGATCTCCAGATGCTTATATTTAGTTGTTTCAGCATAGGCATAAAATTGTATTCAATTAGTTTCTTTGGGTTAGATGTAATTTTAACGCATAAATATTCTATGGATGGATGTTGCCATATAAATCCAAATTTGCTTTTTCTTTCTTGCTGACCTTTATCTGCAAGTCATACCGGCTTTACTACTGTTGTTTTGGACATGTTAACTTTATAATTTGCCAAATTACTAAATTCCTGTAGTTGCTCCAGAAGTACATCAACAGATTTACATGGTTCTGAAATAGTGAGGAGGACGTCATCTGCATACATATTTACCTTGTATTCTTTTTCCCCATAGGTAAATGCCTTAAGCTATGAATCCGCCCTAATTGATACCGCCAAGGGTTCAATGGTATATAGCAATGGGGATAACGAACATCCCTGTCCGGTGCCATTACCGATTTTAAACCATTGTGACTCTATACCTGGTCCAACTATTCTTGCTTTGGTGATGTATATAGAAGCATAATTGCTCTGAGGATGCATCCCTCTAGGTGAAAGCACAATATACTCCCATCTGACCCTATCGAATTCCTTTACAGCATCCAAAAATAGGATCAAATTTTTTTTTCCTTTATTTAGTTTTTGCCTAAGAAACTATATTACTAAACAATAAATAATGTAATTCACTTATCCATTTAAAATAGTTAAACAAATACATAATTTAGATGTGACTGTTCTGTAGAATGAGATAATTCATTAACAAGCCTCTGATATTTTGTTCTTCTAGTTGATAAGCATTACATTGGTACAAAGAGCAGACAACACACCGGCAATGTTCCTTAATGACAAGGACATATATTTATTTATGGAATGAACAGGTGATCAGTCTGTTCTCACAAGATCAAGACAATCATATAATATCTATCTGTATCTGGCACATGTGATGATCATTGGATTTCAATAGGTTATGAAATCAATTTCAAATACAGTAAAATTGCTGCTATCCAGAACATGTACACCATCATCCTTACCCAGACAAAGTTTGAACAGCACCATTATAATTATATTGAGGTCTCGTCATACATACAAAATGTATAATCTACACTTCTGCTGTGTCTTGGAAATGAAACGCCAACCGTATAATATATCATCTATGAAAAGGATACTATAATGAAAATGTTCTATTATGCTACTTAAATTTACTCACAGCTGAAAAACGTATAAAACAATATGTAAGTTAATATAATAATATAATATAGAATTCATAAAATGTTTTACCTATTTTATGTTATTTTTTTAAACAATTGATTTCTGTTTCTTTTATGTCATCCATAAAAAATATGGGTCTAAACAGGAACAACTATTTGATACATCACATGTATGCATGTCCTCTTGAGTCAATTAAACCTTTCAAGTAACAAAGCTATAACTTCAAATCAAAAACATAGAGGAAACAGTCACAGGCCACACGACTTATTAGCGGAAAAATACAAAAAGATTAAAATATACACAAAACAAAGAAACGGTATCTTTTTGCAAAACTAAATTAATTTATGCTATACAGCATTTAAATGCACATCCAATTACTATATTTATCACCATCCTGGCTTACATTAAAAAGGGCAGTCTTCCTTTCTCAATTGTATAGCTGGGACAGGCTTCATAAAGCTTTTTTTTTTTTTAAATCCCAGCACAGCCAGGCAGAGAGCTCATTAGGCATCCAATCATCATTGAGCACTGTAGACGCAAGAAAATTTAGTGCAGCAGATGAAAGACAGATCATGCTTACGTCCCTTTGGACGAAGTTCCATCAGCTCAGAACTGGCAGGAAACTGTGGGACTATGGTACACTCATCTACTTTGCAGAGAAGTCTGGTCATAAGTGATCTTCAATGAACCAAAAAAGGCCAAGCGACTCAACTATGCATGAAAACATGAAGTGAGGTGCAGAAAAATGGTAGCAGGTGTTATGGACTGATGAGTCACGATTTGAAATATTTGGCGATAGGCAATTTGTTAGCCGAAGTGCTGCAAAGCGGTACAAGAATGAGTGCCTGTAGGCAACAGTGAAACATGGTGGAGGTTCTTTGCAAGTTTGGGACTGCATTTCTTCAAATGGAGTTGGGATTTGGTCAGAATTAATGGTCTCCTCAATGCTGAGAAGTACAGGCAGATACTTCTCCATCATGGAATACAATCAGGGAGTCATCTGTTTAGCCCCAAATTTATTCTGCAGCATGATAACGATCCCACACATACAGCCAAAGTCATTAAGAACTTTTGCAGTGTAAAGAATAGGAAGTAAGGAAGTTCTCCCACAGAGAACCGATCTCAACATCATCGATTACATGAAGAGAAAGACGCAATTGAGACTACCTAAATCCACATAAGATCTCCAAGATGTTTAAAACAACCTACCTGCCGAGTTCCTTGAATTGATGTTTGTTTTGAAGCCAAAGGGTGGTCACACCAAATATTGATTTGATTTATATTCTTCTTCTTTTCTGTGCAAATTGTTAATTTATATCAATAAACTATTAACATGTCTATTTTTCACACCTGCCTAAAACATGTGTACCCAATAAAAACATTCCTCTTTTAGGAACACATCAAAAAGTGCTCTTAAAGTGCCCTTAAAGGGGTAGCTCCAACTACAGTGTCTGTAAAAAAAAAAATTTGATACTCGTTATATTACGGAAAGTAAAGAAAAAAAATAGTCTTATCAGTTTTTAATTAAAATGAAGTGTAATAGTGTTACTGCTGAGGCAACAGCCCAGCTTATATCTCTAAACCCTCTTTTTTTCTATAACACAACAGCACACAGCTGGCTGAAACAATGCCCCTCTGCATTCCAAGCACTTGAAACAGCATCAAAGGAAACTAGCCCACGTCTTGTGTACTCTCTTACTGATGTCACTGAATTCAGAGACTCCTGTAAAATTATTTTTTTATGTAAAACTACAGGAGAACTGTATGTCTGTAAAAATAAGTGCATTTCACATATATAAAAAAAAACATGTACAACATACAGAATCATACAAACAATATAATCTAAAAGAAACTGATACCTTCAAAAGCCATTTTACTTGAAAATCAGTGAGTAAGTTAATTCAACCTACTGTAGAAGTATAGCTATCAAGTTGCACATCACTGACCGTTAAAAATGTAATTGTTTTCAATTTCCAATCTTAAACCAAAGGTAAACTGTGCCATGACTAATGAGCAAGTGAGACATTCATTTACAGACAAATTGCAGAAGTCTAGTCGGATTTTGGACTCTCATGATGTTACATGTATATGATTAACAATTGAACCTTGCCTTGTGATAAACAGAATTAGAAACTTAATGCTCTCTTATTGTAACTTTTCTAGCATGGTTAGGTGTACAATAGTATTGCCCATATGACACATTCTTTTTGGCATCCTAACAAATTGGCCTATATATTTTGGACTATACCATGAGTTCCATTTTGGCACCAGTGTTAATTAGCATTTAAAATTCTACATCTTCCGCTAATGTCGCTTTCCTGCTTTTAGTGGGTACATAACATGTTTATGGCATAACTTTTAAATGTGTAAATAAAAATATATATTGAATGAATTTACAAACTGTGAAGACTTGCAAATCTTGAGCCAAAATAACTGAGACAGGCAATTGCTCCAGCATGATTATTTTGGTCTAAATTTTGCAATTTAGTTCATTGTTCATTGGTAAATGGGTAAACCTTTAGATACTATTTTCAAAATGAATCATTGGTATGAAATATTAAATGGCTAGTGCTGTCATATGGTGAACCATGTTGCATTGAGGTAGCCCTAAGTTATCTCTGAAATATGCATACTCCACAAATATTGTATTGGGCATGTTCGAAGGTGCGCATGCACATGCACAGAGCATCCTTATACCTCACAGTGGACCACTGCTGCTAAGTTGATCTATATGAACCCAGATTTGGATAAGGTAGCTCATATATTCATTTTTAACTATTTTGTAAACTCTGGGGTCTGTTCACTAAAAGGTGAATTGCAGGTGAGATGAACATTTAGCCATTTTAACTATACATTATGTAGGTACACACCTGGTGAGTTTCCCCCACTAAGCAAACTCACCAGGATTGCCCATGCACAATGTATAGCTAAACTGGTAGGATTAAATGGTCTTTCCTCTCACCTGTAACTCACCTTAAAGAATGATTATGCCATACAAGTTTTCACCAGACAGAATACAGATTTTTTAAAACACTGCTTATATGTGCAATATTCAAATTATACTTCTTGAAAAAACAAAGACTAAGTAAAGGGCTACCATTTCACGGAGCTCCGATCAACAACAGAGAGACTGATTTTCTGCCATTAGTGTGGGCATATCCATCATAAAGTGACAAAATTGCTAAAGTGCGCTTAAACAAACTGTAAGGTGAAAAAATAGCAAGGTGAAAAAACAATGTGAATATATATATATACACCTTATTAGGTGAAAAAATGATTGCAGTGAAAAATCCTGTGCAAAAGAAGATGCAGTGGAATAATATATTGTGTGATCGAGGGGGATTTTTATCTCCCCTCTTTTATCTCACTCACAGACTTCCAGAAAATAGGTTGCACTTTAAAAGCCTGTATTCATCAGTAGGGGGCGTGGTGTCGACCTCCTCTGCAGGTTGCAGCTCAGGAAAAGTACAACGGAAGGCAGTGGATTAGTATATAATTGTACAAATATTTAATAAAGAGATAAATAGCAGCTTACACTTAGAGTTATCTTTATCCTGTATGATGGGCGCCTCAAACAAAATCGGATTTGATGTCCTCTGAAGGTGTAGCTGGATGTAAGATATACATGAACAGTGTACACAAGATGTACAAAGAGCTTTTAAAAAATAATAAAATGGGTCCAATAGACAAAAAAGTACAAATGAGGCAGGTGAGTCCAGTCCGCTACGCGTTTCGCCTGTGGGCTTCAACTTGGCGTCTGGACTCCCTGCATTGAATCACCCTTATATAGCTGATCAACATAATCCTCGTCGTTTTCTTCCGCATTCGTCATTTCATCGCGAGATTTTGACTTAGTCAGTATCTTCTTTGGTGGTGTCGGTTTATGGGAGGTTACTCGGCTCTCAGAGTTTCGTTTTTAGTGTCGATCTACGAAAGTGTCTTCGGTTTACTGTAATATGTTCGTATTACAGTTCGTATTTGTAGACACGTCGATGGTTGTTCGGCTCTCATATTCTTACTCCGTTTTCAATGTCGATTCTCGGGGAAGTCTTCGGTTTGCTGTATATATGTTCGTATTTACATTTCGTATTTGCAGACAAGTTCTCGGTTTCATAGGTATTAAGTTCCATTTGATTTGTTCGGTTTATAGACATTTTGAAAAAGAAGGAGAGAGAGAAACAAGTGTTTTATCTCAAACGAGATAAATGGATCAGAAAACTTGGGTTAATAAAATTTATAAAGAAAAAAAGACTGACAATACATTTCAAAATAAGATGCCACTCATCTTCCATTATAATAATAAATCAAAACGTGTTAAAAAGATAGTTAAAAAACACTGGACAATACTACAAAAAGACGAAATCCTGAAAGATCTCCTACCTAATCAACCTATGATAGTCTTTAGAGGAGCCCCAAACTTGACACAAAAACTTACTACGAATTATACTAGGGCAATAAAAACTAAAAATAACGCACCTAACCATTTTCTGACAAGAAAATTTGGTTTTTATGGGTGCCTAAACTGCATAGGTTGCAAATCCACCAGGCATCAAAAGTATCCAATTACAAAATTTAATTCAATCCAAGAGTATAATATAAAAACCTTTATGACATGTTCCACATCCAATGTAATATATCTAGCAGAATGTTCCTGCGGTCTACAGTATGTTGGTAGAACTACGAGACAATTTAAAAAAAGAATGGAAGAACATGTCAGGAATATAAAAAATGGTCTAACAACACATAGTTTGTCCAAACATTTTCTAGATAACCATCAAAAAAACCCCAAAGAATTAAAATTTTGTGCCATTGAGAAAGTCGATAAAGATTGGCGGGGAGGTGATAATATAAAAAATATAGGGAAAAGGGAAATGCGATGGGTTTTTGATCTTGCCACTTTAAGACCACAAGGTTTAAATGCAGACTTTGATCTGTATAATTTTATGTGATGACATTCTGTAAAGAGAACTTGGCATATAAAATATCCTCCTTTTTACTAAGATCCTCCTTTTTTTACAAATATTTGTATTTTTTCTAATTTTTTCTAATATTTCTAATATTTTTTAATATCTTTTAATATTTCTTAATGTATTTTAACTTATTATTGGATTTTGTATTTTCCCCGTTTGGGATTTATACATCCTAAATAGCTTTTTTATTCATATTGGACTACATATTTTATTAACCCAAGTTTTCTGATCCATTTATCTCGTTTGAGATAAAACACTTGTTTCTCTCTCTCCTTCTTTTTCAAAATGTCTATAA
This sequence comes from Pelodytes ibericus, assembly GCA_036172795.1. NCBI lineage: Eukaryota > Metazoa > Chordata > Amphibia > Anura > Pelodytidae > Pelodytes > Pelodytes ibericus. The sequence goes on along the minus strand of CM069861.1, from coordinate 101,652,475 downwards.
ACCGAACAAATCAAATGGAACTTAATACCTATGAAACCGAGAACTTGTCTGCAAATACGAAATGTAAATACGAACATATATACAGCAAACCGAAGACTTCCCCGAGAATCGACATTGAAAACGGAGTAAGAATATGAGAGCCGAACAACCATCGACGTGTCTACAAATACGAACTGTAATACGAACATATTACAGTAAACCGAAGACACTTTCGTAGATCGACACTAAAAACGAAACTCTGAGAGCCGAGTAACCTCCCATAAACCGACACCACCAAAGAAGATACTGACTAAGTCAAAATCTCGCGATGAAATGACGAATGCGGAAGAAAACGACGAGGATTATGTTGATCAGCTATATAAGGGTGATTCAATGCAGGGAGTCCAGACGCCAAGTTGAAGCCCACAGGCGAAACGCGTAGCGGACTGGACTCACCTGCCTCATTTGTACTTTTTTGTCTATTGGACCCATTTTATTATTTTTTAAAAGCTCTTTGTACATCTTGTGTACACTGTTCATGTATATCTTACATCCAGCTACACCTTCAGAGGACATCAAATCCGATTTTGTTTGAGGCGCCCATCATACAGGATAAAGATAACTCTAAGTGTAAGCTGCTATTTATCTCTTTATTAAATATTTGTACAATTATATACTTATCCACTGCCTTCCGTTGTACTTTTCCTGAGCTGCAACCTGCAGAGGAGGTCGACACCACGCCCCCTACTGATGAATACAGGCTTTTAAAGTGCAACCTATTTTCTGGAAGTCTGTGAGTGAGATAAAAGAGGGGAGATAAAAATCCCCCTCGATCACACAATATATTATTCCACTGCATCTTCTTTTGCACAGGATTTTTCACTGCAATCACTTTTTCACCTAATAAGGTGTATATATATATGATTTGGATCGAAGCAAACTTTGCTTTATTGTCTATCTACTCCTTAAAACTGATCAACTAATGCGCTCTCCCCTAGAAGTAATTCACACCGGAGACAAAGTTTCTGATCAGTGAAAAACCTGAGGCCAACCTTTATTTTCCAGAGTGGGGGATTCCTTTTAAAGCAGGAATACGTCACAGTACAGTCATAGTTTAAAGATACAATATACATTCAGCAATTGGCTAAAAGTTGGAGGGGTCTTCTTTAAGCCCACCCTACAGAACGTGATGTCATCTTTATAGAGTTCTCCCACCACATTCCAGCTCCATCTTGGTTACACGATGGGAGGGGAGGAGTGAGTAGTTTACTGTTACTTTAACAGTGATTCACGTGGCATGTGATAACTTGTACAAGAGAAAGTGGGAGGAGTTAGTAACGGAAGCTGGTCTTTATAAGAATGTGTTACATGAGACTTGCTCCTTAGCAGGGGGGAAGGGGTAGCTTGGATGGGAGGAGTTTCCATAGGAAGTAGCTTATTTGAACACATGTGTAAAAGATTAAACAGACAAAGGAATGCAATGCTTATACGTAAGCATCTGTAAGAAATCATGACCTTTTAGGGAAGTGTGCCAAATAAGACATAAACACAAATATATAATAGTAAAAGAGACATTATATCCACAACAGTCCCCCCTATAAAATGGCTCTGTTTACTAACAGCCACTATCTCTAACCCTAATACTGTCCCTATAGAAAAATAACAAAAGGCTATCTTGCTCATCTGTCTGAACAGGCCTCGAACGTTTCACTGCGCGGGTGGCCCATAGCAGCTTGTCCACTACTTCTCCCGCGACAGACTTTTGCCCGTAGAGACAGACGCTATCCCTAAATGCCATTAAGAGGAAGTAGCTGTTGACTTGGTGCGGTGGGACTGTAAGGGTGTATGTGGTGTTTCACAATCTATGTCGTCAATCTCTTGGTGAAGGAAGGTCGGGGTGGTTTGATCGATTGTCTGATCAACTGTCTTTTGTAGGCATTTCCTAAGACAGGGTAACACACAACAAACAAGAAGAGCAAGGATGCTTATCATTATTAAAATGGCAACACCTATTTGGGCTAGAGCACCTTGCCATCCAGACATCCATCCAAACCATTTTTCCCATGGATCCATGGCCCCAGAATTCCGTTTCAGTTCATTGGACAAACTCTTTAACTTTTCTATTGCCAATGTTACCTTACCATTAGGGCCTGTATTATCTGGGATATAGGTACAGCATGTCATGGTGTCTGGGAGTATTTTACATACTCCTCCTTTCTCTGCCAGAATCATATCTAAGGCCATTCTATTCTGGAAGGTCATCTGGGAAGTTGCTTGTAATTGTTCCGCCAAACCCTGGAGGGCATCTCTGGTATAATTCACAAACCGTTGCTGATTATAATATATGTAATTGATCCAATTTACATTTTTATTGGCCGTAATAATTGGGAAAATAGATTCAAACCCTGCGGACACTTCATCCCTTGCTTTGAATTCATTCGGCACCCCCCTTGGCACTCCTATGGCATCTATATAGATATGGGGATCAAAACTGCCTTTTACAGGAGTATCTCTCTTTATTCTAGAATATGGGTGTAACGTACCTAGGGTATCTTGGTGTCCGTCAGAGATTATGTGTATAGGCATAATTACCTTAGCTAAAGCACATTCTCCCCACCATACACCTTCCAATCTAGTTCTAATCTGCATATCCCCACAAATCCAATATATGTCTCCAAGGGATCTTACGTGTTGCTGGATTAGGGCGGCTGGAATTGGGCTATATGTGGCACAGTACTTACCAGTGAAATTACCAAAGAATTGGCCTACCCCATCATATATACCATAACAAGTGTAGTTTCCTGGATATATGGTGATACCTTTATCTGGCTTAACATTTTTAAGGATAATTGGGTATTCCTTTGTCCATGATTCACATTCCGTCCGGTCAGTTTTAATTGCAGTATAGAGACTTAGGAAACACATCTCTATCTCCGGAGGTATGTTCAAAGGGACAGTACCTAAGTGAGGCCTCGCTCCTCCACAGACATAGCAGTTAGATCTGTTGTGTTTGTTAGCATTATATCTCATCCACTCAAGCCATAAGTTAGTATCAAAGAAACCTGTCTCTACAGCCATAGTGTCCTCATACGTGGGGTTAGCTATAGCTATCATGTCTCTTAAAGTTTTGATGTGAGGCTTAAGAGGATTAATAGTCATGTGCGCGGCATCTACCCATTCAGGTGAGTCATACACATGTATGGGTCCTTGATGTTAGGTATATCTTTGTACACTGTTGACAATAATGATGATGGAAATGTACAATTTATGACATCACAGTAATCAAATGCAAATGTGTCTACCCGTGTACTAGAGGAATTTTACCAAAAAACATGATTGTCTTTGGTTATAGCCACTTGTTGGGCTTTTATCAGACCTAGCAGCAAGAAAAAATACACGTTAATAATTCATGTTATAACAGGATCTGCTTCCTCTGGAGCTGGACATATCTGGGTTCAAGGGTATGTTTACTCAGGTACTTTTTAACCAGAACCCAATCACCAGGAAGCAACCTGTATGTGCCTGTATCAGACTTTGGATCGGACACTCTTCTGTCCACTTCACTTGATTGACATGCAGCATCCTTGATAGCTTATGATTGCCACACGTTTCATCCGAATTCCGTCTTCCATGAGTTTTTACTTTCAATATGGCCACTTCTTCAGGTCCTCGATAGCTGTACCAATAGTGTGGTACTCCCCCCTTGGGAAGAGGCAGAAGAGTGGCAGGATTCAAAGTGTATCTGAGTAGTAAGGAGACATTATCGGGTAGCAATAAAGTTTTGAAGACGAAGATCTCTCTGTGTAGAGAGATGTTGAGGCTGAATTGCAGGGTTATATAAAGAAAACATTAAAGTATTAGATTTCTTGTGCTGGGTCAATTGGGCCGACTCTAGGCCTTTAGCAACCAGGAGGAGAGTATCCAGGGGAATAATCCTGTACTCGGGGCTGGGATAGGACCAGACCTTTCCTTATGGGTTCTTTAAGGCCTGCAACGAAAGCAGCTGATAGCATCTGGGTGTGGGCCTTATTACATGTATTGAAACCCAGATCTGAGAAGGTTTGAGTTAGCCTAGAATTAAATCTTTCAACTCTTTCTGATTTTCCTTGAACAACATCATTAATAGAAGTAGCCTGATCAGCTAATTTATCAAATCACCTCACTAAATACATATTTGCTAGGAATCAGGCCTGTAGAAATCTCTATCAAACAATATATCAGTAAAATAAAATTCCCATATTTTTCAATATTGTAATGACATCATATTCTCTAATTTAGAATATCTATTTGCGATACACAGTAACACTTTGTGTTATCCCTTGGACTTAGCTGAAGTTTCAGTGGTCAGATTACATGCTTTGTCCACTGCTTAGCATAACATGTTTCCTTCTCTAAAAAACAAAACAAAAAGAGTAAAAAGTGACAATAAACATTCTTCACCACATTGCATAAACCATCAAATTTAACAATAAACCATTCTCCACCTTCTATAGACTGTACTTTCCCATATATTTTTCCTTTATCTTCCAGTACAGCTATCCACTGACTCTTAAACCATTCACTAACTATGTAACTTTTGAACCATCCCATTATCAACTTCTGTTTCTGTAATTTCCACAATAGAAATCAGTCTCACCTCCCAGAGTTACCTGTATCTGCACTTTTTATACAATGTATAACACATCTAATTTATCTATGACAAAATGTTTCTAGCAAACTTAAGTTGGTACATGTATTTGTATTACTTTAAGATGTGTATCATCCTTATCAATATTGCTCTGCATTTCTTTCTGTTACTTCAGCAATAATTGAAATGATTTATTTATTTTCTTTTAATTTGTTTTTTGTTTTTTTTTAGTGAAACATCAAATGTAACCAATCTCTCTTCTGTTCATAACTTTTGAAGAGTTTTTCATGGGACTGCAGTAACAACACATGTGTTTTGCAGATTCTGCAATCACAAAGTATTAACTATGTGAGTGCCTAAGCACACAAAAAAAAGAAAGGGAGGGTGTATCCACAGAGACAGGCAAGAGAGAAGAATGCAAGGCAACAGGAAGGGAAGGCGTGACTGGGGTTTGAAGTGGAGAAGGAATGGGGGCTGGGAAATAATAGGACCCGTCTGTCCCAAGGACAGAATACAAGGGGGTAGGAACTGGAGAGGGTGTGCTCACAGGTGTGGGCTCAGTGGGGGCTCTAGAGGTAGCCATCTTCCCTTTGTGCCAGGCTCCATCATAAGGAGGGGGATGGGAAATGTTTGTAACAGTTCCAACAAAATTATCTCTCTCATGATATACAAAGATTCTCTGCCCCTTTACCTCTATTTCCTCCTCAGTCCAGCCCTCCTTCTTAATCCCTTTAGCCACTTCATACCAAGCATCTGCAGCTTTCATTAATCCATTATCCAACAATATCCCATTCATATCATGTAAAAGTTTCCTCCACTCCTCTGCCTGCAGTCTGCCCTGAGGACACATAGTAATTCCACAAGTCTTAACAATTTTATCCAACTTTCCTACAGCTATTTTCCCAGCTCTTTCCCTCACAAGATCACAGGCCAACCGACCTTGGAAGGAGTTAACATTTGATTGACCCATGTGCACACTGTAATATTACTGTAGAGAGAGAAACTGGAAATAAATGGCAAACTGCCACTGAACAAACCGAAAATGAAAATAGACTGAGGGAGAAGGAGTGAAAATGAAAGGAAACAGATTAGAGGAATTTATAAACAAAAGGAACCAAAGCGTGCACTCAAAGGTTCCCACTGTCCATACATCAAGAAAGAAGGAGGGGTTAAACAGCAGGAGGGGGGGAGAAGAACAGTTTTCAGCCAACACAAAGGATTTTTAACCATGTGACTGCTGTAGCACACCAAGAAAGAAGGAGGGGTGAAACAGCAGGAGGGGGGGAGAAGAACAGTTTTCAGCCAACACAAAGGATTTTAACCATGTGACTGCTGTAGCACAGCTCACCTAAAAACAAAAGATAGCATAGGAGAGCAACAAGACATAGACTTATAGTTCACAATGAACATATATGGTACCCAATACACAGCTGTAATTAAATTACAAACACCTTAAACTAAATGCCGGCTAATAGTAAAAAAACTCAGGTCACACACGCACTCAACTCCACATACAATATCTGTATACCAAATGAACAGGCGCCTGTTTGTATTTCTGTTCACCAAACTAGCTTAACTAAATTACAACACAAATAACACCTTTAAACTAGGCAGATCATAAAAATGAAATTAAAATCTAGTTACTCTAAAACTAAGAGTCAACTGAAAACAATAAACAAAAATCCACGTTTTTCCAAACGAGGCAAAGCATAAAATTAAGTAAAATGGTAGCACGGTCAAGACACCCTGGCTAATAGCACGGTCAAGACAACCTGGCTAAAATAAAAAACAAAAAACCACATTCAATCCAAAACGAGGCAAAGCATAAAATTAAGTAAAATGGTAGCACGGTCAAGACAACCTGGCTAATAGCACGGTCAAGACAGCCTGGCTAAAATAAAAAACAAAAAACCACGTTCAATCCAAAACGAGGCAAAGCATAAAATTAAGTAAAATGGTAGCACGGTCAAGACACCCTGGCTAATAGCACGGTCAAGACAACCTGGCTAAAATAAAAAACAAAAAACCACGTTCAATCCAAAACGAGGCAAAGCATAAAATTAAGTAAAATGGTAGCACGACCTTTTCATCTAAGGCCCCCTGGCTAAAAATAAAAAACAAAACGACACCACAATGTTAGGCAAGTATGCAACAGAGGTATAACAGATTCTCAAGTAAGCAGATTCTTCCACACATAAAACACACACTCAGGAATGACTAAGGCAGTAGATAGACAATTTACAGGTTCTATTCAAATAAAAGGGGACATCTGGGCAAACTATATACCTGTTCAGTAGTTATCCACGAGAAGCCGGCGCAGACACGGATTGCAGGCCAAGTCCAGAGACAGGAAAATATATAGGTAATTTACCATATGCAGAGGTGATCAGGCTCCTTGTTTTCCAGTCTCTGGGGGTCTCCTCTCCGGTCCTCAATGCAGCTTCCGTAGCAACAGAACCCAGATGCCCCACGTTGGGCGCCAAACTGATTTGGATCGAAGCAAACTTTGCTTTATTGTCTATCTACTCCTTAAAACTGATCAACTAATGCGCTCTCCCCTAGAAGTAATTCACACCGGAGACAAAGTTTCTGATCAGTGAAAAACCTGAGGCCAACCTTTATTTTCCAGAGTGGGGGATTCCTTTTAAAGCAGGAATACGTCACAGTACAGTCATAGTTTAAAGATACAATATACATTCAGCAATTGGCTAAAAGTTGGAGGGGTCTTCTTTAAGCCCACCCTACAGAACGTGATGTCATCTTTATAGAGTTCTCCCACCACATTCCAGCTCCATCTTGGTTACACGATGGGAGGGGAGGAGTGAGTAGTTTACTGTTACTTTAACAGTGATTCACGTGGCATGTGATAACTTGTACAAGAGAAAGTGGGAGGAGTTAGTAACGGAAGCTGGTCTTTATAAGAATGTGTTACATGAGACTTGCTCCTTAGCAGGGGGGAAGGGGTAGCTTGGATGGGAGGAGTTTCCATAGGAAGTAGCTTATTTGAACACATGTGTAAAAGATTAAACAGACAAAGGAATGCAATGCATATACGTAAGCATCTGTAAGAAATCATGACCTTTTAGGGAAGTGTGCCAAATAAGACATAAACACAAATATATAATAGTAAAAGAGACATTATATCCACAACATATATATTCACATTGTTTTTTCACCTTGCTATTTTTTCACCTTACAGTTTGTTTAAGCGCACTTTAGCAATTTTGTCACCTTATGCTTATGTTATTGTGTGTGGTTTAGGGACACACTGCCTCAGTGCTGCTAAAACCTAGATCAGAGCGCTGGGCACATTTTTTTCATTTGTACATATCCATCATGCCTCACAACCAAAAGCTGAGAGAAGATCAGTATCTCCTACCAAATAGAGAAGCATTCTATCACTGGAGTCTAAGTTAGACTAATGTATCGTTCCAGAAGTCTGCCTGATTACAACTGCTTTCACGGTTTAATCCATTTTTTTTTATCTTGTCAATTATCACACAGTACACTATAGCCTAACAAAACCAAAAATGTTAAACAACAATTTATCATTCACATGATAATGAACTTGAAAGGTCATAAGTCTTTAAATGGATCATTACAATTTTTTAGTTGATTTTTTCTAATTATTCATATAGATTTTGTATGCTGATTTACAGAATAATATAATGAATCAATAGTCTTCACTAAAACGTTTCTAATAGTGACTCTATGCGAGCTGTATAGTGGCCACACATTTTGCATGTTTCTGGAAGTTAATACTACAGAAGATTACAATCAATCTAAAATTATTATGATTTTTATTGAAAAATCATGAAAATAAAAATGTAAAACAGAGAAAGGCTAAATCAATGAAATCTAAGATAGTATTATCTGGAATCTTGTCAAGCTAAAAACCCACAGATAATGTTTCCTTTAATAGTTTGATGTAATTGTAACATACGTAGATTATGACCTCAAGTAAATATGTAAGCCATATGTTTGTTGATTTGTAAACATTTGTAATTTATTTGGACTAATTTACACCACAGCGGGTAATAATTTTACATGTTCATGTCCTGTTTTTATTAGGCTGACATTTTAGAGTGATGAATGTGATTATAACATTTTAACAAAAGTATATTTTTTTATTACATTTCCTATTAATACAGTGGGGAAATAGCTAAATTGGCTTTGGTTATTGATGGCAAGTTTGATGAACCCAAGATCCGGAATTAGACATATCTCTATAAGCAGTACTCTTAAACCATCATTCTAACTTGTAAATTGCAGAGTTGGGATATAAAAAAAACTTTTTATGGATCAGGGACGCCTGCACTATTGGCCTCAAGTTTTTCCATTACAGTTCCATTGATTTCTGGTTCTAACTTCCTTCTGTTGATCCTTTTGCTGGATGCCATTTCTGCAGCTTCTTCCATGGTGTTACTAAGCGGTTTTCCAAGTGTTTCTGGGAGAAATAATGTTAATACACCAGAAAGGAGAGCCATAATCCCGACCAAAAGCTGGAAAATAGAACAGAGGTAGAAGACAAATGTTAGATATCCAGCAACAATGTACCTTATGACATTATTTACTGCAAATTAATGGATATAAATTATGTATGAATTAATTTTCTACTTTTCTTAACAAATGTCTACCTGTGGCATGAATATCCAAACATCAGTCAGGTAGACACAAAATGGAGCAACTACACTTCCGAATCGGCACATCATACTTCCACTGCCAACAGCGAGGGATCTAAAACACCAAAACAGATAAACAACACAATAAAAAAAGTAAATGAACTTCAAATAATGTTATTTATATGCCTAGGGTACAATCCATCAAAGACAGCAATAAAGATATTATAAACATTTTAGAACAAAAGCAAGGGAGCTCATGATCATTCAGATCTCCGCACTTGATATGATGAAGACAAACTGTTAAATGTACATTGGCCTTTCTAAGGGGGCTCTTTTCATTAAGGGCCAGAGTAAACTTTTTACTCTGGAGTATTAGAGAATAGTGTTAATTTAAAGTTGCACAAAAATGTATATATAAAATATAATTACACACATAGTTTATATATTTAAAGGTACATAATCTTTTCTCAAGCATGGAAACTCTATGCTTTAACCTGAAGCATACTTGCTAATCCACTTGCCGACTGTCACTCATTGTTCCTGCAGTACTTGACACTATTTTTTTAGATCAACAAAGTGGGTTTGTATGTTCCATCTCACAAATGTACACAAATAAATACAAAATCTGCTTTTAAAGCCAAACAAAGTGTGTGTATCTAGGATTAAGCGTGCAAGTAACGCAAAAACACGTCAAGTGCAGTTCCCCACATGGTTTTTTGTTGCTGTACACGATTTTAGTATTTTGCCATTAAATACTTATTTTTTCATCAAGGATTATCCAGAGTGCAAGCTCCTTTTCTATCTTTTGGGTTTATTGTGCTATACAATGTGTGGTCGGCGTATAAAGAAGGCACCTGGTTCCAGGCACACACACAACTGACACCCTTCCAGTGCTGGACAATCATTTTTCCCTGCCTCGGTGGGGCCCAGTAGGTCTTCCTAGGAAGACTTTTCAAAAGACTCTTGTATTTATTAAGCCATAGTAAGTTTACCAATACCAAAGTTTATTATGAATATGGAAATCTACCGATTAAAAACACATGCGCTAAATTGAGGAATAAAACTGTTTTTTAGAGTGAATCGAAAAAGGGAATTCAAAATAGCAACTTAGCATCCCCTCTACTGATTTACCGTATTTGCTCGATTATAAGACGACCCTGATTATAAGACGACCCCCCCAAATTTGTTCATTCCTTTAGGAAAAAAACAAAAAGCCTGATTATAAGACTACCCTATAGGAAAAAAGTTTAACTTGTATATATGTAAATTGCTTTTTAATATTTAATAAAAAATTTATATTATACAAATGAATTTCTTGTTTTTATTTCCTTTTATGTGCCAATGCGGCCTCTCGCCCCCTTCCCCAGCTGTGTCTTTCCCCCCCAGCGTTGTCTCTCTCTCCCCCCAAAACCTCTCTCTCTTCCGCCTTCCCCTTGTCTCTATCTATCCCCCCTCCCCTTTTCTCTCTGTCCCCCTCTCTTTGTCTGTGTCTCCCCTTTCCCTCCCCTTGTCTGTCTGTCTCCCCCCCCTTGTCTGTCTGTGTCCTCCCCACTCCACCTCCCTTTGTCTCTCTCTCTATTTGTGCGGTTGGCTATCCGTATTGATCGGAGACTTTCAGAAAGAAGATTGGAAAGACAGGGCTCTTTTAAACCAAGTGCTACTCCTACTTTCTATTCAAGAATTTCTACTCCGACCCCACAAACACCTACAGACTCTGAACCTGAGGCTATGCAGGTAGATCTAATAAGAGGGCCATTATCCAATGAAGAAAAACAGTGGCGACGCACTCACAACTTATGCCTGTATTGTGGTAGTGCAGGGCATTATGCCATCAATTGCCCTAACAAGTCTAAAAGAACAATAGCTATGACTGCTGAGGGTGCACAGATTCAACACCAATCCCAGATTTCAGACCAACTGGATTCTGTAACACAACCCTTGTTTTCTCTGGCTCAGGGTGAAGAAGGTATGATGACTCAACATCCTCATTTGGTGGTGCCTATCACTTTGCAATATGGTGATAATAAAATTTCAACTACAGCTATGATAGATTCCGGAGCAGGCGGAAACTTTATGGACATTAAATTTGCAGCAGGAAATAAAATTCTGTCTATCCCTAAATCTTCACCTGTGTTAATGGAAACAGTAGACGGTTCTCCACTTACGTCAGGCCCGGTTACACATGAGACTGTGCCCTTAAAATTGATTCTGGAAGTGAATCACCATGAGTCTATATCTTTCCACCTAATTTCCTCAACACAGTTTCCAGTGATTTTGGGTATACCCTGGCTTGCTCTGCATAACCCACAGATTGATTGGAAGACTAGAACTTTGTCCTTTCCTTCAGAACACTGCTTAATGAATTGTCAACCCTCTAAGGCGACACCTGTTACCACAACAATTAATGAAATGGTTGCTACAAACTTAACTAAGCTTCCGCTACAATATCGGGATTTTGCAGATGTCTGTGATAAGAAGAATGCTGATCAGCTTCCACCTCACAGGCCTTATGATTGCCCCATAGAGCTGCTACCTGGAGCTGCTATCCCATTTGGCCGTATATACTCCCTTTCTGAGCCTGAATTGAAAGCACTTCGTGAATACATACAAGAAAATCTTGCCAAAGGCTTTATTCGACCATCCACTTCTCCAGCAGGAGCTCCTATATTCTTTGTAGAAAAGAAAGATGGCAGTCTACGGCCATGTGTCGATTACAGGGACATTAATAAAATCACTGTTAAAAACCGTTATCCCTTGCCTCTCATTCCTGAACTTCTTGAGAGACTTCGTTCAGCTAAAATATTTACGAAGCTTGATCTACGGGGGGCATATAATCTGGTTCGCATAAGACCAAATGATGAATGGAAAACAGCTTTCAGAACCAGGTACGGACATTACGAATATCTAGTAATGCCATTTGGGCTTTGTAACGCCCCTGCAACTTTTCAGCATCTAATCAATGATGTACTACGGGATCTCCTGGATCAGTTTGTTGTGGCATATTTGGATGATATCCTGATATTTTCTGATAATCTTGAAAATCACAGAAAACAGGTCTGCATTGTTCTTGAGCGCCTTCGTACCCACCACCTATACATTAAACTGGAAAAATGTGAGTTTGAACAAACAGAAATTCAGTTCCTGGGGTATGTAATAACTCCTAAAGGTTTAAGTATGGACGCAAGTAAAATTAAAGCTGTACTGGACTGGCCCATCCCCAAGAATGAAAAAGATATACAGAGATTTGTGGGGTTTGCCAATTTTTACAGGCGTTTCATTAAGAATTTCTCTGCCGTTATTAAACCGATCACTGAACTTACACGTAAAGGGACTCCTTTTCAGTGGTCCAATAAGGCTGACACTGCATTTTCCAGATTAAAGACTCTGTTTACATCTGCCCCTATCTTGGTACATCCTCAGCCAGAATTGCCATTTACTGTAGAGGTAGATGCTTCTGATTCAGCTGTTGGGGCTATACTGTCTCAAAGGACTGGACCTAAGATGTTGTTACATCCATGTGCCTTCTATTCCCGCCAGATGTTACCAGCAGAAAGAAATTATGACATAGGGAATAAAGAACTTTTGGCTATAAAAGCTGCCTTCACCGAATGGAGACATCTCTTGGAGGGAGCCACCCATCCAATTACTGTCCTCACAGATCACAAAAATCTGGAATGTATCCAATCCGCTAAGAGACTGTCAGCCAGACAAGCACGCTGGTCCCTATTTTTCTCAAGGTTTAATTTTTTTATTTCATACCGCCCTGGTTCCAGAAATGGCAAGGCGGATTCCTTGTCTAGGATAGCTGACCCCCTCCATACTACAGTAACCAAGGCCACCATCTTGCCGGAGAGCAGATTTTTAGGAGTTACCTTTCCTTCTGATCTAATGTCTCGCATTAAAAAGGGCTACTCTAAAGATCCAGTTTTTCGTGATCCTCCTCGTGATCTTCATATGACCATGCTTAATGGGTTTTGGATTTTTCAACAACGTCTGTTTGTTCCAGAATCAGTGCGACTGGACGTTTTACGCCTCTACCATGACTCTAAACCAGCAGGTCATCCAGGAATCCGAAAGACACAAGAACTACTTACCCGATCCTTTTGGTGACCTAAATATTATGAGGATGTTAAGAAGTATGTGTCCTCTTGTGATGTATGTGCCAGACATAAGACTCCTCGCTCATCCCCTGTTGGCTTGCTTCAGCCTCTTCCGATTCCTCATCGTCCCTGGGGATCTATATCCATGGACTTTATTGTGGAACTACCTCCCTCTAAGGAACACACTACTATTCTTGTTGTTGTGGACCGGTTAACCAAGATGAGTCATTTCATACCAGCTCGTGGTCTCCCTTCAGCTAAACAGACTGCTGACCTTGTTATTCGGGAAATATTCCGCTTGCATGGAGTGCCTGATGAAGTAATTTCTGACAGGGGAGTGCAGTTTACATCTCATTTTTGGAAATATTTTTGTTCTATTCTAGGTATTAATGTAAATCTGTCTTCAGCTTTTCATCCACAAAGTAATGGACAGACTGAGCGAACCAACCAGACTTTAGAACAATATTTGCGGTGCTATATTAGTTACCTGCAGGATGACTGGCTGGATTTTCTACCCACGGCGGAGTTTGCCTATAACAATGCCCAACACTGCTCCACTTCTCTGAGCCCATTTTTTGCCAATTATGGTTACCATCCAACCTTTCTAGTGAGTCTCCCAATTACTACTCCCATTCCTGCAGTCACTGACCGGCTAACCGCCTTACGAGATTCCCAAGAACTGTTGAAGGAGACTCTTTCAGAGGCTCAGGAATGTTACAAAAGAGCTGCTGATAGGCACAGAAAGGAGGCCCCAGTTTATCATGTTGGTGACAAGGTTTGGCTGTCAACAAAGAATCTTAAGCTTAGGATTCCTTCTCATAAATTGGGTCAAAAGTTCATGGGACCTTTTAAGATAATCGCTCAGATCAATGCAGTCACCTTCCGTCTGCAACTTCCGGATTCCATGAAAATACATCCGGTATTTCACGTGGCACTGCTTAAACCTTTTCATGAAAATACTTTCCCTGGTCGAGCCTTGCCTGCCCCACCACCAGTCCTCGTGGATGGTGAAGATGAATACGAGGTGGAAAAAATTCTTGACTCCAGGATCTTCCGCAACAAGCTTCAATACTTGGTTCATTGGAAAGGCTATGGTGAGGAGGATAGATCGTGGGAACCAGTGGACAATATTCATGCTCCTGATCTTCTTCATTCTTTCCATGCACAGTACCCTGCTAAACCAGGAAATAGGGCATCCAGAGGCTGCGCCTGTAGAGGTGGAGGTAATGTGAGGAACTGACTCTGCTGGGTTTCGAACCCTGGTTTACATGGTGCTAAACCTTTTCCTTACCAGTACACCAGCCTGCCTTTTGCAAATTTTCCTGAGATCGGATACTATTGCTTGTAGAGTCAAGGTTATCAGTGACAACTCACTTCAGCTGTGTCTGGTCAGGTGTCTGGTTCTCAGCCTATAAAAGCCTCTTGTTGTGAATCTACCTTTGCCAGATTATTGTGGTTCCTGTACTCTCTAATCCAGCGTGTTCCTGTTTCTCCTTCCTGTTGCTGAATTTGGACTGTTTTTGACTTTGCTGCTTCTCCTTCCCACTGACCTCGGCTTGCCTCACTACGATTATCATCTTTCTGTTCCAGTCTCCCATCTCTGCTTAAGACCAGAAGGCCACTCAAGGCTCAGGGGCTCAACCACCTGGGTAACGAGTGGCTACCTCTGGCAGAAAACATTGCTGATCTGGCTACTGGACTCCAAAAGTTTGTAACATCAATATCATTACACCCTGTCTTATAGTCTGACCTCAATTTGAGGTCAGATTATAAGACGACCTCGAATGTAAGATTCTCTGAAAAAAACCTCGTCTTATATTCGAGCAAATACGGTAATAAAAAACTTGGTGCCTGAGCTCACACTAACAACCACAACTGATTGAGCATGTACTTGTCAGAACACCACCCATAGCTGTGAAAGATGCTGAGCGAGAAGCGACGTGTACCGTTTTCCCCTGGACTAATATAAAAAAAACCTTTATAATAGAAGTAAAAGGTTTTTTTTTAAATGTAGTGGTTCTTGAATTATTACTAATGAAGCACTGATTGTAAGTACTGCCTCGGAAACAAATATAGGAAATTACTTTTGTCTTACCGTACAATTGTTGGATATAGTTCTGCTGTGTACAAATAAATTAATCCAAATGCAACTCCTATCGAAAACTTTCCTGCCATGCTGATTATGACGATTGCAGTACTTTGCTCCTAGGAAAAGAAATATGGAGGACTTGATTTGAAAAGAAATAGGTTCCCTAACAGTAGCAAACAGATGAATAATATTTTGCTTCAAAAATTTTCAAGTTGGATGAATAAAACACTTTTTGAATTTGACCCTATCGTGTATATTTCTTGAGAGATTAAGTTTTTATATTAGCGCATATATCTCGTGACGGTATCTCTCCCGTTCAGTTACCAGTCAATATTTACATCTTCAGTTCAGAATTATTGTTTTGCTTTTTAACCCCTTAGTGACCGAATGCTATGTTGCATTTGATGTGCCTTGCAGACCAGAATTCCATTAGTTTTGTCATATGTTTACTGAACTGTGAATTTCTTTCTTTGTGTTCAGTCCACCCACACAAATTATATATCATTTGTAAAAGGACAGATAGGGCTTTCATTTGATACTATTATTTTCATCATATGATATCATTTACTATTAAAAAAAATATTAAATATGATGAAAATATGCCATAAAAATAAGTTTTTCTAACTTTGACCTAATTTTTTTTACACAATTACAAATGGTAAAAACGACCCCGTCTATATATTTCTAATATTTGTCCTGAATTTAGTAATACCAATGTTTCCTTGTTTGTCTATGTTTAATTTCAAGTAATAGGGCTATAAACAATATAAGTGTTATTTTTTGTTTTCTAACCATTTTCTTCTATAGTGACTTTTTAACCCAACCCTAAATTTACCCAAACTCTAAATTTACCCTAACCCTATATCTACCCCCACCCCTTAATCTAACCCTTGTAATCATCCGAACCCCCCTGTAACCCTTATTATGACCCTAACCCAAGATCTAGGTTTTGTAGATCTAGGGTTAGCTTTTCCATTATTTTATTTATTTATTATCTTGGCATGTGGCTAGATCCAAACCTATCTTTTGGTCTCCATATTGATAAGCTTGTGTCAAAGCTATATCCTAGGATCAGCTTTCTGTATAGAAACAAATCTAACCTAAATTCCACGGTAAGGAAACGTATTGTGCAGCAAATGTTGATGCCGATCTTAGATTATGGAGATGTTGTATATGATTCTGCCCCGCAGACCCATCTCGGTAAACTCGACACTATGTACTATACATTGTGTCGTTTTGCACTACAGTGTGATTATAACACGCATCACTGTAAAATGTTAAAAGAGTTAAATTGGCTGACGCTTGCCTCCAGGCGTACTCTCCACCTAGCTTGCTTAGTGCATAACCACTTCTCTGGAACGCTCCCCCCCTACCTGAGCGGCATGCTCGCTCTTACTCACTGCACATCCCACAATCTCAGATCCTGCACCAACCGTTCACTAGCGATTCCCCACTTCAAAAAGGAAGCGGGTCGAGGTGCGTTGTCTTTCAGAGCTCCTCATATGTGGAATAGCCTTCCCGTTTCTGCTAAATCATCATCGACTCTAAGATCCCTGAAAATAAGTATATCCCAAATCCTCAAAACAGATTGTACCTGTTATTAGTTTACAAACTCTTTCGTATACTGTACATGTTGTTCCTTTTTTGTATCAATAATGATTTACCCTGTGTGTTCTCCTTCCAACTTGTTTAATATATGTATATATTTATTTTTGAATCTACTGTTAAATGTGTAACTCTGTGTAACTCCTTTCTGGACTGGGTCCCCAGGACATACTTGAAAACGAGAGAAATCTCAATGTATTCTTCCTGGTAAAACACTTTCTAAATAAATAAATAAATAAAAATGTAATTAATTTTTTCTTTCAAACTGTAATATACTTAACTGCCTCTAGGGGCAGTAAAGTAGCGGTTTCAGAGCGACGGAAGAGATTTTTTTCTCTCTCTTCCGTCGTTCTGTGCTGGGCACGCTGTATTGGAGGAGCATGCGCACGGGGGGGGGGAGGTGAGGGGGGCTAAGGAGCGCAACACTACATGTAAACGGAGGATGTATATATATGTCCTCTTGATCCTCAAGGACCATGCTTTTCAGGACGTATATATACATCCAAATGCGTTAAGGGGTTAAAGGGATGATCATCCAATGAGATGCTAATGAACCTCCAACTGAAGCAGTGAATTTTGACACACACTGAATGTTTATTGTGGGTGCCGCACTAATCTTACAGGTGCTATTCCTTACTAAAAAAGAAAGTTAATGCGTTTATTCCCACTTCAAAAATGAAATGATTTCAAAACCTGAGGAATTAGCATTATGACACCGCAGATGACAGCACTCAGTATAAGAAATGGTGCTAGAGTATTTCTTCTTCCCAGCTTGTCCATACCAAGACACGCAACAATATACGATGGAATCTCCACAGCACCTATAGAAAATGCATTATGGAACATGTTAATTGTATGTATTCATAAATGCAAATACATCTCATGTAAAGCTGTTGTGGTTAGCCGGCCTACAAGAAAAGTACTAGCTATTCATTGTTTTTATTTTTTCTATTGGATACACAAACACCTTCTTGCGATTATCAGAATCATCTTTTTGTACCTCTCTGACATTCGCTTCATTCAACCTATCCATTGCTACAGTGTTCGCCTGTCTCCTTTTGCCTATGTTCACAGTTGTCTCTGTTTGTCTTGAAAAGTCACACTGGCTCTATCTCTAGATCTCTTTGAACATATCACTGTGTGTGTGTCTTCAAGTTAAAATAATATAGATTAAAGAAGAAAAAAAGAAAGGCAAGAGTAGGACATGGTACTTGCTCATGAGGCATTGCATGAAAATGCATTGGGAGCATACATGAACTTGCCCACAATACATTCTCTTTAGCGACTGAGTTTCGCACTGAATCATTGCAAGTACCAGTCTGTACCAATGGTGGCCTGTAATATGCATTAGGGTGTACATGTCAGAGAATATAGAGTGACTATATATAAAAAGAAAAATACATATAGTACCATGACATAAATGGGACAATGAACCAAAATTATTTTTCATTCATAAAATCAGGACCGTTTTAAGGCACTCTTGGGCACGGGCATAGCTTCCAACATATACTTTTGTAATCATATATTTACATAAATGTTGAAAAGTTATAAAACCAAATTATTCACCTTCTTAACATTCTGTCCCCACCCTATTGTCCTCTAAATGGAACCCTAGGAAGTTGCTTTGTTATTCTACCTAGAACCATACATAACCAGTGGTGGAAAAAGTTAAGAAATATTTGTGCCCCTTACCCATCTTGCAGCTTTTTTCCACCCTATTACTTCCCAAACTTTTTTTGTCTTCTACAAGGGGTAACTGAACTTGGATTTTGTGCCCCATTGATGTAGGGCTCTGGGCAAATACCCATATTGCCTATTGGATAAGGTGGCCCTGCATTCAACCACTGAAAAATATGATGGTTAACTGGGAATGTAGTAAATCTGTGGGACAGAAAATGATGATAACTGTAGTTTAAGTTGTAACCAGTTGGACAGCTACTACAAGAGACATAACATTCATCTTCATAGATCCAATAATATTTAAATTTCTGAGTCACAGATAAAAAAGGCTAAAGATTATTACTTGTCACAAATTGTACATATGAAATAACTGTCATGTGAACGAAACCCTTTGTATCAGCCATTAAGTACAAGTGGGAGAGTTCTCCAACCTCTCACACACATACACATGTTGACAAATCATTTGCATGTCAATTGGACAAGCATATTCCCCTATAATAAATGATTTACATCTAAAAACACAACTATAATCAGAGTACCATGCACTCCCGTAGGCACAGACATTTCTGTGCAAAGACTATATTTCTCTAGATATACACTCCTTCAAATTATTGTATTGTTCTAACTGTGATACTATAAATGTGAAACTAAATAAATGGCTTAGTTGCATTGCACTAGTGGGGAGTTTTCTATGGAAAGAGATGATACATGGGGTACGTGATAGGGTAATATTTGGAGGCAGTTGATGGGATACTTTATTGGAAGATTATTTAAAAGATTAGAAAAGTGTTCCATCCTGATTCTCATGTAACTGATTCCTCCAATTCAGGTTAGGCTTACTTCCCCTTCATAAGTAAGTTATCAGGTTTACCCCACAGTCTTTTGTGCTGAGTTAGTCGATCTCCCTATTCCTACTGTTGGTACACTTCTTGCCAGTTACAAAAGATCCTTTCCATCTGGTTCATCATCCTACTGCTACATGTAGGTTTAGGTACAAAATGTCTGGTTTTCCAGCTGGCAAAGTCTCCAAACTTCCTTTATCCTTATTTTTCCTCCCTGAATTTACCAACCATAAGTTTTGGGTGCAGGAACTTCTATCTTACCAGCTGACCCTGAGGATTGTTATCTGATGAATATGCAACAAATGAATATACCTATATTGGATAAAAAATAACTAGCTTTTGTATTGGATTCATCCTTCATGGCCGAGACTGGCAGTCTGCCCCCGATGGAATATAGCTGACCTATACCTGATGTGGCTGTAAAGTGAAAATTAAATGGTAGCTATGCCTTCCCAAATGAAGGTCTGGTTGGGGAACGACAAGCCAGTGGGCGTTGCTAAAAGATGTTACACTGTATGGGTGTATGTGAATGCATTTCAAATGTTTTAACCCCATTCAGTATCATGGTTGCTAGATACTTATATTTCAATCCACCAAAAATCTGTTCTGTATTGGTAAAATAATAATACTATTATAATAATAATGTCTATGGTATTTGAGTTGCAAGACTTACCTGCAAGAAAAAGGTTTAAATATTCATTCCCTCCTAAGTTGACAGAATTTAAAGCAAAGACATAATAGCCAAAGCTTCCGGTGAACCAGATTAGCCACACAGAAATTGTCCTCCTTGCAAAGCTCCAGTTATGAAACAAGTCAAACACATTGTGCTTTTTCACTTTGGAAACCTCGTTACCAGGTTTAGAACCATCCTGTACAGCGCACAATTCAGAAAGCTTGCAGGGAGTACCTTTTACTTTGTTCCACCTTTCCATTTTGGAGATTATGTTTTCTACTTCTTTGTATCTCCCTTGGGAATGGAGCCAAAATGGTGTTTCAGGAAGAGTCCAACAGCAGAATATAAAAGGCAGGGTGATAAGGGAAAGAATTATCTGGTAAATCCACCAAGTGCGCACCAAATATCCAACGAGAGCCACAATTGTTACTCCTACTGCAAAGGCGGCATGGACGTGCATGGAAGCCCATGTGCGAGCTTTGTTCCCAATATATTCTGTCACATAAACAAAGACAACCACTAGGTAACCGCTGGACATCTGGAAAGAAAAAAGGAACACGAAAGTAGTTGCAAGTGGTAACACATATTTAGTACTTAATATTTAGAACTTGCAAACCAATGCTTGACAAGGTCATTTCAAATACGAAAACTTTTATAACAACACTCTGTAATTAGAGAAAGATATAGAAAGAAAAGTAGAGAGATGGTTCACGACAGAAAGTTTGGGCAAGGCTGAGGTATTAACAGGCCCAATAATTGCCACAGGCTGTCTTGTTCCCTTCCCCAGCCGGTTATTTGTAATGACACAGAAATAACTCTAATGTAGTATCATCTTTGTGGAATTAATGGGTGGACTACTGCTAGTGAGGCTTTGACAGCAATCTGTTGCTTTCATATAAAAACACATGCCTGACTTACATGTGCGGTAACACTGTCACCCATTTTTGATCCTGGCTTCTGAAGCCAGGATTGCTACTGCACAAAATGCTGCACATGCCCAGTAAGCATTCTCTGGTGTCTGGAACAGCGGAAAATGTGATCAAAACCACAGGATTGCGGTCCTGAGTCTCGCTGTCCCACTGAGCTCTACCTCTGTCCCAACAAGCAGGACAAAGGTAGAGCGCGGCGGGACATGACTCCCAAAGCTGGACAGTTGGGAGGTGTGCAATCCTCACTGCAATAGCTGAGACAGCCTGTCTCAGCTATTGCAGGTTAAGACAGCCCCTTTTCTCAGTGTTTCAGACTTGCCTCAATCAGAGGCAGCCTGAAACACCCCTAACATGATTTGCATAGGGTGAAGGGGCGTGATGGACAGGTCAGTGACACTTGTCACTTGAAGACCGGGTCCCCGTGGCAATTTTTTTTTGCTGCTTTCCTGGATAGCCTTCACTCGTGAAGCTTCCAGGAAAGCCGACAGTGGTGTGAAATGTGTAAATGCTGCGATTTGAAATGCAGCCCATACATGTACATGCATTGTCACCAATGCTTTGCATTAGATGCCCATACAGGTATGGGCATTATTGTGAAGGGGTTAAGGGGCAGGTCCAACTATAATGTAAAAATTGTAATAAATGTAAAAAATAAAAAAATTGCCGGCAGAGGATCTCCCTTGGGAGATCCAAAGACCATACCACTCAGGTAGCGTGAGAGGCAGCATGGGCCACGCACTGACACCCATCTGCTTGCAACTGGACACCAGGGAGCTGTGGGTGCTGGATGGGGTAAGTCATGGGTGTGCAATGTACATACTGGGACATGTCATGGGGTGCTGGCGTAAGTCCTGGCTCTGCAATGTGTGTGCTGGGGTGCAGAGTGGGAGATTGGATGGGTGTGCAATATGGGTGCTGGGGCATGTCCTGGGTGTGCAATGTGTGTGATGGGACATGTGCTGGGTGTGCAAAGTGGCCAATGTGGCATTTCCTGGGTGTATAAAGTGGGTGAAGGAGCAACTTCTGGGTGTGCAATGTGGGTGCTGGGCATGTCCTGGGTGTGCAAGATGATGCTATGACAAAGGATGTGAAGGCAATAACAAAAGGAGAAATGGAGGGGGGGAGGTAGGGGCGCAGACTATTTGGTCTATAAGGGACCCCAAAATTTCTGTTGGTTGCACTTCCTAAACAGTAAGTAATGTATAATACAGTTATTGCTATAGAAACAGTTCTGCCTTTGTCTACAAGCGCCCCTTATTGGATGTTACTGAATTTGTGAAATTATTTACAATGTAAAACTACAACTGTAAATTATTTTAAGTAAAAATAAGTGCATTTCACATATATTAAACACACGGACAACATGCACAAAAATAAGTTTGGTGGAACTGCCATTTTAAACACTTATCGGAATTTTTGAGAAGCAATTTAGAAGGCTCACTCCATAACATTTGAACTAGCCAGTGGCTGTGTGATTGCTTACAGAACTTAAAGATATATTTAGTGCTTATACCTGCCACTTATAAGTTGATCTACAAACACCCATGCAAAATGTATATAGAGAAAAGAAGAAAGATAATACATGAATTCCTAGCTGTAATAAGCTAGGGTTTGTTCTTCTAACTAAAAACTGTATTTGTAATTAGAATCTCTGTCTATTAACTCTGCCAATAGGAGTGAAAGGCCATGGTCTATAGATAGACACTTGGAAATTACACAGCATATCTTCCAAGTGTCCCTCATTTGTAGGAGGGACACTGCCTATTTTGAACATACATTCCTGTCCCTATTGCCTATCACCATGTCTCTTTTCTTAGAAGCTGATGTGTTGAAAGGGACTCTGTCTTCTAAGCAGTGTTTGTCCTGTGATTGTAACGAGTACAAAAATTGTAAAATAAAAATATACATGCAGAATATATAATATTTATAGCATTGTGTTTGTGGAGTCTCCTTTTTATGCCATCACCTAGTGAGTCCTATTCAAATCACAAATGTCCCTTTGAAGTAGCTCATTTTCATATACACATTTGCATGCAATTCTGCTAAAAAATATATAGCTCATGTTTTATAAATAATTTATGTATGCAGTTTGAAAACTGTTTAGGTGATGGTGTCCCTTTAAAAATAAATATTTGTGTTTCTAAATTAATTTGTATAAAAAAAAAAGGTTTTATTTGTTCTGACCTACCAAATTACACAAATAGCTCATAAAGTCACCTGACAATTCCTGGGAAGAGCTGTGGTAAATTCTTCAGTCAGTGCCCCTAAATAAAAATAGTTTATCGCTGACCTTTTAAAATGTTGGGACATCATCCCTTTTCTCATAATGACATTAAAAAAAATAACATATCCAAAGAAAGTCACCTTGAAAGCATCCCAGTATGTTGCGTAGCAATTATACAGAATAAAACCTGTTTTTCCAATGAAGGCTTATTTCAATTTGAAATAAAAAAGTATATTTTAAATACAATCGTTGGCCCCACTGATATTCTGATTATTTTGGAAACAAATTATGATAGCTTAACATATAAATATATTCAGTTATTTCTTAGATAAGATTCAAAGGTTTGTGTATATTCATCATGTAGATATAAACATACATGCACATGTACAGTATGTACGTGTTTATGTTGTGTGCAGACAAATAAAGAGAGGGGCTTGTAACTGATATAGAGCAAGCAGGAAAATAGAGGTTTTAAGGGGACAGAGTATATATCATGAACGATATATTAAGACAGCTGCAAGAAATGAATCCAAGTACTTTGTTAAGCACCTACAGTTTATTGGCTGATTGTTCTCCTTCCTGTTACATACAACAGGTTAATATAAGACTTATTTAAATGTAGTAATTAGTACAGATTTTTAGAATTGCTTCTCATAATCAAAGGAGATAATATCGGAATCTCATAGTGCATTGACATAGATTGGTCCACCTGTGCTAATATCAGGAGATTCAGAAAACACAAATGGAGATTAACAAGTAGGTAGCCTAGGCTGTATAGCATCCATAACAATGCGTTGGATCTTACCATGCCACACATGAAGTAGAACAGAGAAGCATATAATGTCAGGACCTCTTGGATGGTGGGGCCCAACTTAACACCCTGCACAGGGTCCTAGCTATTCAGAGTCTCTTACAACAAACGGTTAGTGGGCCTTAAGGATAGGCCAGTGTTAAGTCTATGGCGGCAATAGCAAAGCCTGTATTTTTGTGTAAAAAAAATGGGCAATCCTACTTAAAGATTGTATGTAATAGTTGGCTTAAATAATGCAAGCATAGAAGTATCAGTACCTCATGCGACAGGCACAACACAAATTACAGGGTACAACACTACTTGCAAGTAAGCTTTATATTATTATGGATGCAGTTAGAAACATATTTGTATAAAACATGTTCAAACTTTGTTGAAATACAAATAAGTAGTTGTACTGAAATTGTTATTTTTAACTTCAAGATTGGTAAGAGTGGATTCTACACTGGTAAAGCGAAATGTTCTGCTTTGAAAATAATCATGATGGTTAAAATAATAAATACTGATATTTGTGTACATTTTGCAACAACTGTTTGGTATAATCCTTTTTCTAAATATGTCTCTATTGCCAGGGAAAAATCCCGGTGGGCCGCCTTGGCCAGTTAAAGTGAATCGTCGGCCGCCGCCACTTTAAGAGTACGGCTGCAGCAACAACCGGCAGCAGCAGGCGAATTTCTTAAAGCAGCGACGGCCGCCGAATTGCTTAAAGTGGCGGTGGACCCTTTAATACGTCTTTTGTAAGATCCATTGTATTTAACCAGAAGGCTCGACTGAGATTTTCAAGCATGTTCTGGACATGTTATTATTTCCCAACATCCAGACATGTTACCATTATCCAATATAATGGTACTTCTTTTCTCTACAACAAAAGGATAAAGGGCTGAGTCGACCCTGCCAAGACTTGAACCTGCAACCATAATGATTTGAACATATTATACAGTAGACAAAGGTATCTCATATGCTACAGGATATGCAAGATCAGGTTTCAGGCAGAAGGACCAGAATGACATGAGTTGGTTAACAAAGTGCTTAGATTCATTAAGATTCTATGTCAGATTTTAATATGATTTCTATTAATTTCTATTAATTTCAAAAGATGAGACCAATCAGTTTTTCAGTGATAAATGGACACATGACACTTATTTACTATAGTGTAACATTTATAAATTAAGAGAAAAATGTGTTTTAAATGTGACTGTGGTGCCTATGTCCTGCTTATGACATCACCTCTGGATTGGAAATGAACTACTAGGACTGTGTGATATTCATATCAAACCAAAAGCTGATGCATAAACAGGAGATACCATGTAGAATTGAAATTGTACGGTAGGAATAATCCAATAGACCAAATGAAAACACACCATAGCCAGGAAAAAACGAACGATCACAAAGCTGTTGTAGTCGAAGGTAAATGCCACCGCAACACCGAATATAAACTGACCAGTGCTTGTAAACCACATTATTGGCCGTCTTCCCACTCTGGAGATTAGGAGAAGAACAACAAGTTATTGTTATGTTTTTAAAAACGTGATAGTATTATTTTGCAGGAAAAAAAATCTAGAAAGCTAAATATCTCACATACAAGTATTACATTGCAAAAAATAATGATTTAAAATGATAATGTCAGAATGTTTAACGTGGGACCTAAGAAAAAAAACTTTCTTAGCAGCAAGGATATTGTGTACTCACCTCTAAATGGGTGTAATAACTTGGGCACTTATGTTGATGGTAATACCCAATACATTTTGAGTACTTTTAATAAATCTCTATGATATTGTGCTGATTAGATCCACTGGAATGCATTCACATTATGTTAGGTCATATTTAAATTGTCTAAATATACTTGTAAATACACCTCATACTTAACCCCTTTGAGACGCATGGTTTTTGCATCCAGGGCCGGCCTTAAGTGTTTCCGCACCCTGTGCGGGCCTCCCCCGTGGCGTCTCCCCCCCCCCCCCCCCCGTCCCCATGTATGTGTCTCTCTCCCTTCCTATGTTTGCCCCTTTCCTCTTCCTTGCCATGTCTGTCTCTCTCCAACTCCCCCATACCTGTTCTCTCTCCCCCTCCCTCTCTCTGTTCTCTCTCCTTCTCTCTGTTCTCTCTTTCTCTCCCTCCCTCTGTTCTGTCTCTACAAACACGTTTAAAAAAATATGTTTAACTGGGCACTGATAAAAAACTGACATTAAAAAAAAGGAGACATGTAAACAATGTTAATTTGTGAAGACTTTAGACCAAATAACATGCTAATATATTGACAATGTGAAAAGAAATCTAGGCATATATTGCTTTCTTTTTTCCATATTTTGCTTTCTTTTTTTCCATAGTTAGCTATCTTACAAGCGGAAGGAGACCCTCAGACGAAGCCTGACAGCAAAATGCGTTTTTGACAACATATTTTATAATATATTTTATAAGTATTTGGTTTTATGCTTTGTATTTTATTGTACTTACTGTGTACCTCGCTACCTAACTAACATTGCTCATTTGTACCACCACTACTATCTTTTCCTCAAGCGCTAGCACTGTCTCCTCACTTTGGTTCGACATAAGTGTTTGGCACTGGGAGTGCATGGTGACAATAATCTAGTTTTGTTTCAGACATATAAGGGTTTACATAATATAGGTTGAACGTCGGTCCCAAACTAATTGGCCGGAAGTTTGAATAGATTCATGGTACATCAGGGTCATTTCAGAAGCCGAATGTCAAGCTGCACAATATGCCTTAACCCCTTGACGACAAAGGACGTGCCAGGCACGTCCTGGGAGAAACTCCCTTAACGACAAAGGACGTGCCTGGCACGTCCTGCATTGAATGAAGCAGTTTTCGCGATCAACGATCGCGAAAACCGCTTTAACAGTGCTGGTCTATTGCCTCGACATCGAGGCAATAGCCAGCACTGAAATTTCTATTTCGGGACCCCCACGATCGCCCCACGGAGCGATCGTGGGGATCCATATTGACGGAGCATAAGGCGACCCTGCCGGTCCTGAATGTCCTTAGGACATTCAGACTTACCAGCACCGGGCAGTGGAACTACCCCGAAGCATCGCAGGTGAGACTTCAAAGGTCAGATAACCCGTTTAAGCCCTTGGAGACTGGACGCTAATCGGCAGTGCGGTAAACGCTATACTGCTTTAGGATCCTGGGGCTGTGAAGAGGCTTCGAACTGTGGCCCTGAAGTGGCTGAAGAGACTGGTGGGCCTTTCCGGCCGGTCCCTGTTTTACTCCATTTGGCCCTTGGAGAGCCGCCATTGAAACCTTCTTCACGACAGTTTTGGCGGAAAGGTTTCCCGCGCAGAGGACATCTTGATACTCCTGGGAAGACGCTCACCGAAGGCATGATTCTCTACACTGGTATCTTTGAAAATCTACCCACCTACCTGCGGTCCATCGGGTGGGAACTGTATACTTACCTACCTGAAGCTCTATCTCACCCTTGGGGGGCCACCGATTGGGTATCCAGCCACAGCACAGCGACCTTTGGTCATCCAGGGGAGCACCAATCAGAGAACCTGATCAACATCGGACTTGGAGGCCAGTGTGCTGAATAACACTTTAGGACATCTAAACTCCGGTAACTGTTGTATATAACACGCTGCGACTTGCTGTTTGCTGGGATACCGTTCTGCCAGCCTGGAATTCGATGCCACGGATAAGACTGGCCATATACTAAAGTTTGGTGCATGAACTACCATTCTCAGGAAAACCAGCGCCCCTTCATTGGGCTGAGTATCCAATTCTTTTTTGGGGAAGGGGGAGGATATGTTTGATAATCACTCTGTATAATTTTCATGTTAGTTGAACGGTGAGGGTGAGGCTGGGTTGTGGGGCACATTGTGGAGGGTAGCGAATAGAGGAGGGGGGGAAAGGGGGGAAAATATATATATATATAACAGATAAAGGGGTCCCTACTATCATAGTTACACTACTCTGAACATAAGGGGATATTGTTAATGAATAATTGATTGTTGAGTGCTGTCATAACTGTCTTGTGAACCTTCTGTTTGAGTATTGCACAATCCAAGGTAAATTGTATCGCTACTGATCTCTGAGCCCCCATGCAACACACTGTTCCAAACAGTACCCTGACATCTTATCTCTCTGTACTATCTCACTGTCTAGTCTCGGTGGGATACGTGTACGTGGCCATATCGATCCTTACTCACCAGACTCCAGATACCCCCCAACAGCAGAGTTACAATCGTGGGCCCTCACCCGGGCTTATCCCTCAGTTATTGTTGCAACTGCCCCTTTATACTAAAACATTAGGCCCCATTTATTGTTCTACTACCCTCACGGCAGGAGTACATTGTTATCAAATTATTGACAGCTGTGAGCTGCCACAATTGTCTAGAGAATCTGTTATTTTGGTACTGTATGATTTGATGTCAATTTTAATACTGCTGACTTTGACCCCCGACATACCAAATTGGTCCAAACTATGTTTTGTCGGTATTAGCACTCATTTATATACCTTATCTCCCAGAGCTATCCTACTACCTGGCTTAGGGGAATAACGTTTGGGTGACCATTTCAGCTCTTATCTGCTAGGCTTGTGGAGCCCACACATAAGAGCTGTAATTGTAGTCCCTCACTCACTCCTAACCCCCGTTAGTTTTACCAAGCGTCCTCTCAGACTAAATCTTATTGGGCCCTACTTGTTGCTCTCTCCCCCCGCGACTGGTGTACAGCTGAAGGTGCTCAGGACACACTCACCCCTTCTCCCAGACTCTGGGTATTTTTGACACTGTTTTACATAAATTGCTAAATTTGATTGGGTCACTTCTCCGCACGGGACTTTATTTTTTGTCATGTAATTTTTGTTACACTGTAAACCTCCACTCCTACCTGCTATGGACAAATTTGTGGACTCCCAAAAACGTCCTCAAAAAAGCAAAGACACAGATAAAGGCAAAGGCAGACAAAAACAAAGCAAAGACGACCGCAGCCTGCAGAAACCTCCCTCATCATCTCCATTGGAAATGAATTATTCACAAGATGAAATCATACCCTCCCAAGCTACAGTAATCACTCTGGAGGTCACTAAAACCTTGATGCCCTTGCTAGACGCTCGCTTCGCCGAGCTCAAAGCAGCCATTGACATGGTATCTATCAATGCCAATGCGGCAAAGATATCCGAGTTGGAAACTAGACAAGGTGCTGCAGAGGAACAAACCCATCCAGCTTGAACTCCAAAATCAGCAAACACTTATATCCACTCTCCGAGACAAGATTGATGATCTTGAAAACAGGGGGACAGGGAATAATCTTCGTTTCCTGGGATTGCCTGAGTCTATACCAGTATCAGAGCTTTCTCATCTCTTGCAACAATGGCCTCCAGATGCCTTTACCTTACCGAGGCCCAGAACCTCCGGACAAATCTGGCAGACCCAGGGCCGTGATTGCAAAGTTCCTAAACTTCGCTGACAAGGAGGCTGTTCAGATCGGTTACCGCAAGATGAGAGAGCTCAGGAAGAATTCTCATATTCCAAGATTACTCAGCAGTGGTCTCCAACAAACGTATCTTTCACAAGTATGTAAGGATCTCTTCTCTTTGAAAGTCCGTTTTGCCTTAATGTACCCGGCCAGACTTAGGGTATCTCACGACGGCCACACGGAAATCCTTGAAACGCCCCAACAGGCCAATGATTTCCTCCAGATGCTACGTAACAGGAGTGGAGGTTCTCAGGTTTCGTAATGACTCTGGTTCTGTATTATCACTGGTGGTTTCTAGTGGCAAGCCCTAGGATCCTAAGGGGCAACATTGCCCAGAAGCTTGATTGCATTGCACCGTTGGACAAAAACACGTGCTTGGACAGTATGAAAGTTACGTTAATTTGTTGGCTCAAGTCTCCGTTATTTTTGCATGTTGAATTGACCAAGATCCACGGGGATTTTACTTCTGCTTGCTGGGACAGAAGCAATCCCGTACACAAGATATTCTCTATACTACACCTGCGTATCGCCACAGGAATTGGCTAATCGACTTACGGTTCCACCCCACACTCCGGGCTCTCGCACTCCACAGAACCTGAAAGTCATATCCTGGAATGTAAACGGTCTCAATTCCCCGGTAAAAAGGAGGAAGATAACAACCCATCTAAAAAAGCTAGGCCCGACAATCACGTTCCTACAAGAAACACACTGGTCCCAATCATGTACCACACTTCTGAGGGATTCTTGGATAGCTGAAAATAACAAGAGGAAAATTAGGGGTGTCGCTATTCTCATCAGCAACTCGATCCCCTACGTGATCCATCATCTTATCAAAGACCCCCTGGGACGATACATTGTTTTAGAAGCCACTATCAATGGACAGCGACTCCTATTGGCTAATATCTACGCGCCAAATCAACCTAACCAGGAGTTTTTTGCATCATTGGTGAGTGTCCTCTCGGGTCTGCCGGATCTGCCGCTGGTCGTGGGGGGAGATTTTAACACGGTTTCTGATAGTTCTCTAGACACATCTACTGGGCATAGAACGCATTCCTGCACACTCTGAAAAAGAGGTTAATTTTGTAATGGGGCATTTGGGGCTGACTGATTTATGGCGTATATTGAACGCTAACTCTAAAGACTATACATATTTTTCCCAAGTCCACAATTCTGAATCCCGCATAGACTATCTCCTGGTATCGGATCACTTATTGTCACTTACTACTAAGGCCGTAATCCACACGAGAGTACTATCCGATCATTCTCCAGTTTTCCTTACCCTTACCATTTAGCATACTATCCATCGTCCGGGGAGTTGGAGGTACCGTTCATGGTTGTCCATGTGCGCTGACTTCAAGACGTTTTTGTCCTCCACGTGGGCCAATTTTGTAGATGACAACTTGGCCCACGTGGATGACCCAATGCTCTTGTGGAACACCTCTAAGGTGGTATTACGGGGTCACATTTTGGGATACACTGCGAATTTGGGTAAAGCTTGGAGACAAAAATACGACTCACTATTAAGGGCGGTCGCACAGACACAGAGACAATATTTCTCCACTAAGTCAGGGGAGGACAAGGAGGTGTACAAGAGCACTAGACAACTGCTAGAAACATTTTTAACTGAAAAAGCCACCAGACTACTGGAGAGAAGTAAGGAACGTTTTTTACAATGGGATGGGAAGGCGGGTAGATTATTATCTAGGATGGCTAAAACCAGACAACCACGTACTCATATTCTTGGTATCCGTACCGGACTCATTACTGACCAGACTGCCATCCTCTCTGAGTTCACACAATACTATACAAACCTGTTCCGACTCGGATGATAAGGCCTTTGGTGTTTCCTTACTCCAACGTTCAAAGTTGCAGCGTATCTCTAATGCCCATTGAGATCTCTTAAACAAACCAATAACGCCGATGGAGGTGGCCTCCATGATCACCCATCTACCCAACCAGAAATCCCCGGGCCCAGACGGATTTCCTGCCGAATACTACAAATTGCTCAAACACTCTCACGGCCCTATTTAACGCAATATATATTGATTAGGCCCTCAGGCTTCCCTACCTGACTCTAGAACTATCTTAATACTTAAGCCGAACAAGGACAGGGAATCTATGGACTCTTACCGCCCCATCACACTATTGAACTCTGATATAAAAATATTTACAGAGATTCTCGCAAATAGATTACAACAAATCTTGCCTACATCACTCCACCCCACACAACTGGGATTTATACACGGCCGCTCCCCGACGGTGGGCATTCAATCAGCGTTAGAAGTTATCACCCAAGCTTCCTCAACCATAACCCACTGATACGTCTGGATGCCACCAAGGCTTTTGATAGCATCGCCTGGGCACACATAGTCCGGGTTCTGAAATTCTTTGGAGCCAATTTTCTATCACTTTTCCGGAATCTTTATTCAAACTCTGTTACCACGCTGATGATAAATGGTTGTCCCTCGTCACCCATTCCTATTGAGAGAGGAGTACGCCAGGGATGCCCCTTGTCACCCCTCCTCTTCAATTTGGCGTTAGACCCCCTGCTCCACATATTCCACACACATCCTGACATCCCGGGCATAACATTAGGCTCCTCGACACTGAAAACAACGGCGTTCGCAGATGACGTACTTTTATACAGGGACAACCCTGGTAGGGACTGGCCTCTTATTAAAAGTACCATAGACTGTTTCGGTACAGTTAGTGGATTTTCCATCAACTACGCTAAATCTGAAGCTTTATACCTAATCATCTTACCCCTCCACATATGCCTCCGACCCCTTTAAAATGGGCATCTACATCCCTGCAATACCTGGGGGTTCATCTTCCCAAGAAACAACACAAACTCTATTCCCTTAATTACACTCCAGTGATATCCAAAATCATTAACGAACTTAAGTCATGGCACTCGTTGAAGTTATCATACATTGGTCGAGTGGCTCTGATCAAGATGATCAGTTTCCCTCGACTCCTATACCAACTTCAGTCTCTACCCCTAATACTTCGACACAAAGATACCAAACTTTTTAATTCGCCATTCCGCTGTTTTATTTGGGAAGGAAAACGCCCCAGGGTGAGCTTAAATAAATTGCAACAGCCAACGTCATTAGGGGGCCTAAATATGCCTGACGTCCGCGCCCTTTAATTTGGCAGCTCTGAGATACGCCATTGACTGGATTAATCTGAGAAGATACTACACAGATCCTGTCCTTGACCAAAATATTTATCCAACAACTAACCTCACAGCGTTATTGCACACACCAGTTGGTTTATTACCCAGCGAGGTATGCAACTCCCCCTCATTATTTGTCCCCATAAAGGCATGGCAACTCATTTAAGCTTCACACATACTACTTTTATACCTTTTCTAAAGAACCCGCATTTCCAACATGGTCAAGCCCACCATCCTTTTACCCAATGACACAAGTTCAACATACACAACATAAGACACATACTCTGCCTTCCCAGGAAGGAACCCCTAAGCCTAGCTAATGTCAAAAATTTCCCAATGTCCCTGTTAATTTCCTCGCATATGCCCAGATGCGGAGCTTCATAACACGTCACAGCATGCTTCATTGAGACCGACTGGGATAACCTGTTGGATGATTTTATCAATAGATCTAATGTGTCCAAATATTCGACGACTCATTTACAACGCTTTTTTGACAAACCTATTGACTATTCCCCCATGACGTCTGGACCCAGTAAATGGTTGTCGGTTCTGCCGAATGTGTCTATGAAAGATCTACTTAAAGCACACAATACCTTACTCACAACGATTAAAGCCACGGCATACAGGCACATGTTTTTAAAACTTTTTCATAGGGCATACATATCCCCGGCCCAGTGTAAGCTGATGTTCAACAAAACCCAAGATAATTGCCCAAAATGTAACCGGGCACAGGCAGATCTTAATCATTGTTTATGGCAGTGTAAAGTTGTATGTAAATTTTGGGCTAGGGTTCAACATTATGCGAAGACCACACTTGGAATTCGGTTTCCGTTGACTGCTGCCTTTGCGCTCTTCGGCCTCACTCATAATCCGTTCCCTGGTGTGAAGATGGCCAGAGTGCTGATGGCTGTGGCCAACAAAACCATTTTACAAGTATGGATAAAAAAGGAGGAACCTTCACATGTCTCAGGACAAGCTATTCCAATTATTTAGAATGAACTGGCTCACATCGCCAGAACTCAAATCAGGCCACAAAAAGGTTTTTTTGAAAATTGGCAACACTATATCAACTCCTTATCCCCGATTGTTAAACAACAAATCAAACACTCTTTTCAACATTCGCCATGGTACATGGACCAAATTCTACAAGGAAAAGTCCCTATTCCCTAATCAGAGAGCCGGTCTTTACTCAACCCTACTCCCCCCCCCCCCCATTTTTTTGTTTATATATAAACACCCCATATTGTTTCACTCAATTTTCCAGACAAGGTTTTACCTGATTTCAAACCTTATTACACCTCATGGCAGGGAGCCCATGCCAACATGTTTTGAACCCCTTGGTCACCCGGTATCAGGAGACAAGTTTATGTGTTTGTGTTTGTTTATGTGTTTATTAACCCCTTCGCAACCTTATGACAAGATAACTCATCATAAGAGCCGCAGCATTAGCGACCTTATGACGGGTTAACTCGTCATGCAGTCTAGCCGGCGGTGCGCTCCGTGTGCACCGCCAGCCAGTCTGCAACGGGTCCAGGACTAAGCCTCGCACCCGAGGCAAAGCTACTGGACCCGATCGGTGGATTTCCGGCCATGTGATCGCAGTGATTGAGTGATCACCGCGATAACATGCAAATTAGATGCAAAGTCAGTGTGTTCACACACTGACTTTGCCTCTAATTCACTCTCTGTGCTTCACATTCCTATAGTGAAGCACAGAGAGTGACCTGTAAATAAAAATAAATAAATAAATAAAGAACATAGACAGAGGGGGGGGGGGGGGGGGAGCTTGAAACTGTGATCAGTTTCCTTACACTTTATGGCCCTCATTTAGTTTTATTTTTACAATTTTTTTTATTTTTGCAATGTATAAAGTTTTTTTTAATAAATAAAGGTCATTTGAATATATTTATTTAATAAAATGTAACCCCTGCATGCCTGTTGTGTGATTTTTATGCATCTGACATCGCACTCTTCAGAGTTTTTTTTCTGTCTTTTTTGTTTAGGGGGG
Source organism: Pelodytes ibericus (assembly GCA_036172795.1). Classification (NCBI taxonomy): domain Eukaryota; kingdom Metazoa; phylum Chordata; class Amphibia; order Anura; family Pelodytidae; genus Pelodytes; species Pelodytes ibericus. The sequence continues at coordinate 101,617,671 of CM069861.1, read as the reverse complement.
TTTGGGAACCAATATTTTCTTTTTTATTAGTTAGTTAATTAGGGGGGATAAGTGGGTTAGTGTTGCACTAGTTGTGTAGCTTATTATTGGGAAAATAATGGGGAAAAACTTTTTCCCCCCCAACATTTCCTCTTTTATATGTATTTTTAATAATAAAATGTAAAGAATTTTTATGTATAGGGTATCAAAAGAAAGTTCTAACTGTCCTTTAAAAAACAACATATAAATTGTATGGGTGCGTTAAATGAGAGAGAGGAAAATTATGTTTCAAAAACCACATATTAAAAATTGAAAAACGCTCTGGTCCTTGGCCTTGGAAAATCCCTGGTCCTTAAAGGGTTAATGACTTCGATTTGAAAGACACAGGTTCACAGGTGTCACGGCTAATATATTCAGATTTTAGAAATTACGATATGTACACTGTACACAGTCGTGTTTGAACTCTCTTGTCAATGATTTGCCATGCTCTGTATTTTATTGTCTTGTATATATTTGATGTTTTACTCATGTACCTGACTATTAATCTGGTTCTGGTTCTTACATCAAGAGATCTAAATGTTTAAATCCATGTAAGTGAAGATCGTGGACCCAATATTTGTCACTGTAACTTTGTATATCACCTGTTATCTTTACCTATGTTACTGGTTTCTGTAACCTGATGTAAATCTAAATAAAAATGTTTGAAACATAAAAAAAGAAAAGAAACCCAAGATCTACTCCCCCCTACCTCTAACTTTCCAGGTGGGGGGGTGAGTCACTTGTAAATAATATCAGCTTTTGCGTGTCAGACTGGTGGACTGTGAAATATAAATTATTACCTGTATCTAGGTTCCAGTGATGATCCATGAAGCCCTTACCTTCTGGTCCAACAAAAATAAAAATGAATCCACCTATACGCAGAAAAAAAATAGTTGCAAGCTCCCTGTTAAAGTTTTAAAAATCCAGCCCATGGGATGTCATAGTTCTGTTTTGCCTGGAGCTTGTTTCCTTATCACTTCGTGTTCTGGGGTCAATAAAGTCCCTGTCTCTGAGTGGACCTCCATCTTGCCAGGGGAATCAGAATGAGATTACTTCACCGGCATGGATCATTGCTTCGGAGAAAGTCAAGAGAATGATGGAAGCTGGAACAGGTAACCATTTTTATTTCACAGGGCACCTTTTGTTTTGACCCCCCCCCCCCCCATGGCAATCAGTGACGCCATGGATAGGTAATTTAATTTTTATTTATTATATTTATTCTGCAAGGTGCATTGTCCAGTCCCTGACACAAGGAGGTAGTGGCTGCATTTTATTATGGACCTTGGACATAGTGCGGCACTTATTAACCTCCATTAAATCTCAAATGCCTGTTAATTTACCGCTAACAGCACTTTTCTACCTGGAGAGCATTGCATCTACCCCATTGTCCCCTGTCCCTCCAACTTTACCTTGTTGACCCCTCTGTGCTTTAGAGCAGTCAGTATTGTTGGCCACACTGCCATGTGCTCCCCTGTAAAGCGCACTTATGTAGGGAACTTACCCCTCAAGTGCTCAGCACGGGGGAATAGAGGAACTGTGTTATTTTTGCAATTATCTCATTACTTATTACAATAGATTCATCGGAACTACATTTCTAATGATTTTGCTGTGACAACAAGAGAGCTGCCAGGAAGTTCACGCTGTACTGCTTTGGCCAAGAGCAGAGAAAAAAAAAAAGCAAAGCAAAAAATTCAGGGATGAGCTCAGAGAACTTGGCGTGCATTTTACTGAGGAAAGAAGATCTCCATGGTGCCCACATTTTCCATACCTGCGGAGGAGAGAAAAGTAGGGAAACCACACAAATTATATAAAAAATCTAAATGACGAGGATGAATTTTAACAAACACATGTTAAAATGAAAGTTTATTTGCCCTTTACCTAACTGGCAAAGTATTAGAAGAATAAATAAAAAAACAGCTGGTTGAGGATTAATGAATTAGGAATGAATCCAGAAGTGTGACAAAAATGTAACAGATTTTTAAGGGTTAGTAACAGCTTTACTACTATTTCAAACAATCATGTTGACATTTTCCTCAAGTTCTTTGTCCAAAGTACAAGGCAATGAAAAAGTACATTTCTGGTTGCTTAATTTGTTTGCAAAGTTAGTTGCTGAAAGATTACATGAGATTTCTGGGCACAGCTGCTGAAATTGATAGGAAATGGGTGGATATTGAAAAAGTTGGCCCATATCCATCTTGGAAAGGATCAAGGGAGAACAGTTCCAAGATGTCATTTAGGGGAGTGGTATTATCACAAGAGAAGGGTTGCTTCCAATGGCTTCAAACTGTCCTTCCAGCCTGTTAGAAAAAAATTAAAAAGGACTTCATAGCAGAATTCAATAGCCGTGGGAGACAGTTCACAAAAATACAGAGCAGTTGATATGAGAAGTACAAATAAAGCTGTAAACAACACATATTTTTGATGTGAGAAAACATTAATAATTCTGAAAAACAATCCCAGAGCTCACTGATAATGTAGAGTAACATCTGGATGATTTCAGTCTGCCTACACCTCTGCCCCACTCACCAGTACAGTGGCTTTAGGGGGGATGGTGAAGACCTCTATTTCACTCACCAGGAAATGTATACCACAGCCTCCTGATGCCCCTTATATCCCAGGATTGAGGATAAGATCCAGCATGCCACAAAGCTCCTTCCAGTGAGCATGGATCAATAACTGGCAATCCTTATTGTGGCCAATATCTCTCCACTCTCCACATCAGACTCTTGTAGGCTCTTTCTAGAGCCCACTCTTCATCAGCGAGTTGGTAGATGTCATCTTTTAACTTTGGGACCACCCTGTGACCCAACATTGCTTCTCTGATGTCCCAGATCTCTCAAAAGTAAACTTCATCTTTGCTTCCGAAGTTCTCTTCAAAGCACAGCGAATTCCACAACTGCCCTGGGCTGATGCTGTCATATCCTGCAGAGGGTTGGCAGTGGGGTGTAAACCCATACACTATTCGACTAGTCAACCAATACCTGGCCATTGTACCAGGCTTCCCTCTCCTCAGTTTTGGCAGAGCAGATGTGGCTGTCCCTTACTAAGAACCATGACCCTTCAGGCAAGTGGTTGTTAGAATTTCCTTTCAATCACTTAAAAATAACCACAGAGCACTTTAGCTTGACAGGACCAAATTAACACATGTTTTTCTAATTAAACAGCCCTTATATACACATTAAAGAGATACATAGATTAAAGACACAAACAATAAATAGTAAAAGTACTTAATCAAGAAATGCACACCAGACAGACTTTAACTAATTAAATTAAGGGGTACCTTGTTCTGTTAATTAAGCAACTAGTCACAAAAGCTAACTTAATTATAACAACATATATTGTGATGTATATAATATATACAACACAATATACTAAACATACATGTCAAACATGATTGTTACGGTTACTCCCAGGCTAGCTGGAAGCTGGACAGCTAGAAAGTCTGGATCCCAGTTTAGAGAGAGAGAGAAGCCACTTTGTTTCAATATCCAGACGGATCTTGTCAGTGTAAATCAATCCCACTAGCTATTTTACAGCTAGGATACTCTTTCCCCACAAAACGAGTCAAGGCTGCGATTTGGAGGTCAAACAAGAACTGACCAGAACTGTTTATTGATCCAGAAACACAGAATATATACATGTTGAACATCTTGACAAACCAGATTAGACAAAGGAACTATAACAGGATTAAAGTTTAACCTAAGGACATACAAAGGGAAATCCTGCCTCACACCTTTCAGGATACAAAGGTGTCAAGTTCAGATACACACAGGAAACTAAATGACTTACATAAGACAATGGGAAAGGTGACAATGACAGGGATTAAAGAATAGGATCCAATCTTAACTTGAGAAAAGCACAGTGAATAGGACAAAGACTTGGATCTTAGTAATTACAGTACATTCCTCTGCTTGGGAGATAATTGAGTTAACCTTTGTATCAGCTCAATTATCTGCAAGCTAAAATATACAGGTTTTATACAATATTAATAACTTTCAAAATATGCATCACATTCACATAAAACATACATTTTCAGAATCAGCATACTTTAAATATGAACATAACTAAAAATCAAACAATTCCACCCAGAAGTTCAAAAGTTAGCTTTTTGGGGCATTTTCACCATGCCCCAAATATGTTCTTAAAGTGCCATACACAGTCCATAGGCCCAAATAGCATTTTTAAAGGGCCACACACCCCAGGGCCATAGTCACAGGGGAGAAGCCAGGACCAAACGAAGGGCACTTCGTCACAATGATCAAGGCCCATGATGTACTGTTTGTTAGCACAGATCACGTAACAGAATCACAGTTCTGTTACAGTAATAAGATGCAAAATATAAATTAAAATTTATGTTTAGATTATAATATAATAATAGCATTGGTATTTACCTAATACCAAAATGTTAGTGTAGGTAGTAATTGTAAGGGGGGCTTTGGTACAACATCTGCATGCCAATGTTGTCTCAATTGCCTTAGCATTGCAGTGGCTGAAATAATCTATTAAGCATGCTGTTTAACTTGCAGCTTGATGGTTGGTTATGTTCCTCAGAGGTCATTGATTTTGCCTGTACTTTATAGATAGGTTCTATACAATTGGTAACAGAGATTTTTGATTAATATTTTTATCTTGATAATGCTGACCAAACAATTTTCTTCAAAGGCAACTGAATTCAAGCAAAAAAGTTATTATGCACACAAAACTTAGAGGAGATTGGGAAATATTTTTGCACTTATTTGGCTGTGCTTAGGAAACCAGAATGGTGTTTGTGGAAAAAAATAAAAATAAAGCAGCAGATAGTTTAAAGATAGATTAGTTGATGCAGATGTGCTCTCTGCTCTCACAGTATACATAATGACTTAAATTCAGTGGCCAGAAATCTTATAAATACAGTTTGGTTTTTAACAATTTCAAGAATCATGCAAATCAATTAATAGCACCAACAATACACTTAATGCAGTGTCATGCTCTAGCTTTAGCTGATTTCATCTACCCATCTGTAGACGTGTGTGGGTGTGTATATATACATATATATGCATACACACACCGATCAGCCATAACATAATACACCTGCCTAATTTTGTGTAGATCCCCTTTTCACACCAAAACCATGGATCCCACTAGACCTCTGAAGGTTTGCTTTGGTATCTGACACCAAGACATTAGCAGCAGAGCCTTTAAGTCCTGTAAGTTGTGAGGTGGGACCTCCATGGATCGGACTTGTTTGTCCAGTACATCCCACACCCACAGATGCTTGATTGGATTGAGATCTGGGGAATTTGGAGGCCATGTCAACACCTTGAACTCGTTGTTGTGTTCCTCAAACCATTCCTGGACATCTTTTGCTTTGTGGAAGAGCGCATTATCATGCTTAAAGAGGCCAATGCCATCAGGGAACATTGAAAGGGTGTACACGGTATGCAACAATGCTTAGGTAGGTGGTGCGTGTCAAGGTAACTGCCACATGAATGGCAGGCCCCAAGTATTCCCAGCAGAACAATGCCCAAAGCATCACACTGCCTCCTTCTAACCTTCTTCCCATATTGCATCCTGGTTCCATGTGTTTGCCAGGTAAGTGACACAGACGCACCCAGCCATCTGCGTAATGTAAAAGAAAATATGATTTTTCAGACCAGGCCACCTTCTTCCATTGCTCCGTGGTGCAGTTCTGATGCTCACGTGCCCATTGTAGGCACTTTCAGCAGTGGACAGGGGTCATCATGGGCACTGTGATGCAATGTGTTTCCAGAAACTCAATTAAATTTTTCAGCAATTTGAGCTACAGTAACTTGTCTGTTGGATCGGACCACATGGGCCAGCCTTTGCTCCCCACGTGCATCAATGAGCCTTGGCCACCCATGACCCTGTTGTTGGTTCATCACTTTTCCTTCATTGGACCACTTTTGGTAGGTAGTGACCACAGCAGACGGAGAACACCTCACAAGAACGGCAGATTTGGACCCAGTCGTCTAGCCATCACAATTTGACTCCTGTGAAAGTCGCTTAGATCCTTTCGCTTGCCCATTTTTCCTGCTTCTAACACATCAACTTGTGTTGAGGACAAAATGTTCACGTTCTGCCTAATATATCCTACCACCATGATAACGAGAATATCAGTGTTATATATACACATATATAACAGTATATATACACACACATACACACGGATGTGATATATATATATACAAATAAATATATGTACACTAAACACGGTGAATGTTGCTTTGCTGACATTCATCTCTGTTTCTGGTCTTTCTCCTTGTTTCAGTCAGTTCAGAGTGACTCTGTTCTTAATAATGAGAATCTAAGCCAAACCAAGACAAAACAGAGGTGAATGTTGAAACCACCAAACAGAAGTGAATACAAGTGTATAATAACAATCTCCTGTACAGTCGTTGGAGCTGTGCTCTTCAGACCCTTGTGATGGACAACTCCCATCAGCATGTTTCTGTATATACATACAATGTTCATTAACGCCTTTACAACTGATTAAGTGTTCAGAATGTACTGAATTTCCAGACAAAAAAAAATGTTATGAAAAGATTAAAATTAATAACCAAAGTATTAAAACTAAATAAAAAATATATAATTTAATAAAAAAACAATGTCAATAATGTATACTGGCTCTCTTCACCACATGACCTGTTGGTTGTGGGGTTTACATCAAACTAGCAGAAGGCCCTTCTCAAGCAAGGGGAGTCTACAGGCCACTCTCATACAGTGTTGGTCCTGGGCGGGGCCAGGGGGTGGAAGGAGAGCACCTAGATGGAGAGCCATTGGCTTGGGGGGCAAGGCAGCACACAAAATTGGCGTCACTTGGGGGCAGGTGGCTAGTGGGGCTGAAGCACGGAATCTCAGCTCTATAGCGCCAAATTATTTTTTACTGAAATGCTTATCCTGCTGCCTCCTGAGAAATAATAGCAGTATTGTGCAGGATAAGCATTTCAGTAACTGCACACCCCTCCACAAGCTGGCTAGTAAAGCCTCCCAGTTCCTCCCCCTGCCTTGTGAATAAAACTAGAGCATTTGTCATATTATTTGCTTTTCTGCAGCAGCCCAGTTAACTATTGACAATTCAAGCTGATGTAACTAGCATAACTGCCTGAGCAACAGCTAACCTTCTGGTACTCTAAGCTGCTGTGGACTACTCTTCAGATAATGTTCTAGCAGTTAAATGCCTAGCTAAGGAACATATGAAATGTAGTCTACAGTCAACCTATCGGAACTCTTAGCTGCTGTGGGGTATGGATCACATGGGATTCAGTCAGATAAATCAGGGGTCCTGAGGCATTTGAGTAGCCACCAAACTCCTGGGAGTTAATTTTATTATAAACACTGATAAGGGCTACTTAAACACTGATGTGTATATTATGGGGGCTGGAAGTCATTTCCCCAACTACCATTTATTATTATTAGAAATCAATGGGGAGGATAAAGGCTACCACTTCAGTTTGGTGCTTTTCACGTAAGTTTTGTCAGCTTTTGGCAGGTATTGGTGTGTAATTAACTATGATGTCTGAATTAAGGACACATTCAGAGGCACATCAGGGCATACTGGGTAGCTCTACATTCGGGTCTCAATGTGCTACCAATGTGCCCCGAATCAGTCTGCAATTCAGAGTCACCATTTCGGTTTTGATTATAGGCGCATACTTAGTCCACTGAGTGGCAGGGATGGACTATATAAGTAACAGCTGGAGGGTTGCCTATTGCCAAATGTCATGAATAAAGTGGTGCTTAAAGAAAAATCAAACCCTACCACATCTTTTAAGTTCTTCTCATAATATTATTTTATTTTCTAGTATACTTTATTTAGCTCTCTGAGAAACACTGCAAATAGAGGTTAATGACCTCGCCTTTACTGCTAGTTGAATGGTGGCTTGTATTCCAAGGTATAATGGCAGCAGTGTGGACAGGTTCAAAATGGAATCCTTGCTGCCACTGGGAGTATGTTTGTGTACAATCCAGATGAGCTATGCTTGTAAACACGATCTAACATGTACATGTTCCCTTACTCCTTCATGGAGATCAGTACTGAATTCTGCAAAAGGAGGAAGAAGATGACAGATATAAAAAATCTCAGGAAATAAAAAACTATTGGTGTTTCTACCCCATAAACAAGACAGTTTTTTACACATCAGGCTACTGTGAGATAAACATGCATGTATTGAGGATGTCCTCAAATGACACAGCATGTGCTAAGACAGTTGCACAATTTTCGCCAGAAGTAAAATTAGAAAGGATAATTAAAAAGCACCCCTACTCTACATTTCTCCTTGGAAACAATATAGTCTACTTTGAAAATTGTGCAACATTTTGTAACATAGAACATACAGTAAGTATGAGGAAACAAGTGTATTTCCCAATCATGCCAATCAGGTACTTTAACAGCACTGGCTTTGAGGCCACCTCTGTTTTTACAAACCTGACTAATTGCTCACATTATGACAGCCTTAAAATAATCAGAGGAACATAAGGACAAGGGGGAAAACTTTATTAAACCACTATAACCACAGACAAATCAAATACTTTTTAAACTTTGTAAAGTACATCAGGGTCTACTCAAAAAGGGGAGAATTGCAGAGAATTGAGAGAGGAATTTCAAAGCTGAGTTGGAAAAATTCTCCCATTTGCATAGAAGAATTTTTCGGCTACATTGGCCTAAAATTTGAAGTTTCCATCTCAATTATATGCAAGTCTCCTTTTTATTGAGTAGACCCTAAAGTAAGTGGAAATGGAATTAGAAATAAAGGAATGCCACTAATTCAATGCACAGAAGATATGTCCCCTGGGTTAGAGGAACAACTGTGTTGTGACACGTAGGGCATAATGTACATAAAATGTCCCAGAATTTTTTTTTTTTATATAGAACTGTAATTGCACTTTTTTTTTTTATCCTGACACTTCTGTGTGGATTAGTGCGTCGACCAGAATGTATTTGACAGAGAATCACCAACACTTTTCAGGTACATTTTAGCGCCTTGTATTTTCTACAAAGCGGCACACTGGCCAGAGCACTCCAGAAGTGTGGTACTGGTGCATTTAGCGCCAACTCTTTACTCCTTTTGTCACATTATACATTAGTGCAAAGGGCGATAGCACCAGTATTTGCTCTATTTCTGTGTATGTCACTTGGATACATCACTTCCACAGTTATTCAATAGTGGAAATGCCTGGCCTAGTGAGCAACAGTGGTGAAAATGCCTCCATACACCTCTTTCTTTTTAAAAATGTTTTCAACATATTTTTATGTGTATGTTGTGCAAGTCAAATTGCTTCCAGATGTTTGGATGAAACATAATTCTAATTTTAACTTACAGCTTGTATCTGCATGTTGTTGATATGACAATGGAATATAGATAAAAATAAACAACTATGGCTTTCATTGGAGCTTTTACACAAATATGTTTTCCTAGCGCTCAAAATCGCTGTACTGTACACATCAAGCACTCTTTGATCGTGAGCTGAGAGTTATGGGAGTGCACACCACAATCAAGACAACCAGCAATCACACTCTTGGTAAGAATATAATTGATTCTGACCCAGAATTCACTATTTCCCAATTTATAACAACTAACAGCCTACCCCACTGGGATATTTTGATTTTTCTTACACACGTTCCCATTTACCACACACGAATATATTCCCCTTTCCTTACATAACATTTAATTTTATACACATAATTTCACCTATCTATCCTTTTCCTTTTTCCCTCCACTTTCACTCCCCACTCATAAGTACAAATTCCTCACTAATAATATATTACCCACTTTTCTTACATAACATTTAACTTTATACACATAATTTCACCTATCTATTCTTTTCCCTTTTCCCTCCACTTTCACTCCCCACTCATAAGAACAAACTCCTCACTAATAATATATTACACACTTATACACATACACTTACACCTTGAAAAGACAATAGTAGGGAGAAATTTATTTATTTACCCACTTTTTTTTTTTTTGCTTCATTTTTCTCCCAACCTCTTACGGCCCCGAACCAGAATATTTACTCGGATGTGTAACTGTGTTTCATGTTTATTTATGAAAATTATTGATGATAAATCTATTACTGTCTGTCTCCCCTAAGGCCTTCTAGAGGCCGGCCTCTACTCATTAGTGACCGGGGGGTTGGTTCCTGGGCCCGCTCCCCAAAGACTCCTTGGGAGGGATATCTTCTATTCTTTTCCTAAGTCTAGGTTTGTATGCTTCTCCCGGGACTGGGGGGACCTCCTGTGCGCCCGCATGTCCCTCCCTAGGGGGGGGGGGGGGCGGGCGCCCGGGACTCCTACCCCCTAGGCACTCACTAGGTTCACCTAATTATGTAGTAAGAGTGACTTTACTCTTGTCTACTCCCTTCCTGGGGCCTGGAGGGGCCCTCGGTGTCCTCCCTACTTCCCATATATGGGTAAGTGGCGGATACTGATGTCACCCTCCTTGGCCCCCGTGGGGGGAATATTCTATAGCTCCCTTTTGAGATATTCATTTATAATACGAAGCTTATGTTTTTGTTTCACTATGATCACCTTGATACCCAGGTGGGCTTATTTCTTTTTCATGTTTTTGCCCACCTTTAGGTTTTGTTTATTTTCAATGATTTCAAGTAATTATTTCATATTTATTCTAGTTTTTTTTCTGCTCCTTCGCATAACCTACTCTGGTCCACTACGTATGTCTGTTCTCTGCGACGACTGCAGAGTAGATTGAAGTCGACATTAAACTCCCCTGTTTTTTTTTCTTCATCTTGATATAAATGTTGCTCGAATTGTTGAGATATGTGATGCTTTGTTTATTTGTTACTGTTGTTTATGTTTTAGCACTATTATTTTTCTTTATGTTGTATCCTTATTCTTTTCTTCTTTCTACTTTTTGTTTTTTTATGTGTTCTTCTCTCTGGGTTTCTCGGATGTCGGGGTGGTTTGGGGACCCGTGTTTCAACAAAAAGGGAAAAATTGTAAGGCCCTATGGCACTGAGGCTCCTTTCCCTGAATGTCCAGGGCCTCAATTTGCCACAAAAAAGGTGTAGCCTATATGACCTACTACAGAGCCACAATGTCGACTTAGCTTTAATACAAGAAACTCATTGGTCCAATCTGACTAAACCACCTTGGAAATATTCAAAATATTTAGTTGTTTCACAATCCAGTATTCAAGGTGGGAAAAAGAAACGAGGCGTCGCAATTCTCATCTCCAGTAAGTTGAAGTACGAACCTATCTACGAAGAAGGAGATATCAATGGCAGTTATTAATACTGATATGTAAAATTAATGATATCTGCTACACTCTAACCAATATATACAGCCCGAACCAATCCCCAATACGTTTCCTTCGCAAACTATTCTCTAGAACGGAACAACTCTCTAAGGGTATCTTGATTTTCGGAGGGGACATGAATAGTGTAGTGAATAGTGACTTGGATAAACGTCTACATTCGGGTACCCCGGTAAATCCCTCTATAAAATCTACATCGCGGGCCTTCCAAACATTCTTGAATAACAACTTCCTGTTTGATATATGGAGAACACATCACCCCACAGAAAGAGATTTCACCTTTTTTCTAAGGTTCATGGATCCTATTCTAGGATCAACATGATTTTCACTAAGGGCCGTGATTTAGAACAGTTTCTCTCCTCCTCCATTGGACCTATATCTTGGTCGGACCATGCCCCTATCTTCTTCACATTCACAAATAACCCAGGATACCACATAAGAAATAGATGGAGGTTAAATGAGTCCCTATTATCGAAAGACTCAGATCTCCAAAAACTGACTTCTCATATTGACTCCTTCCTGAAGATCAACCATAACAGGGAGGTCTCCGACACTACACTCTGGTGTACTCTGAAGTGTTATGTAAGAGCTCTACTTATTAAGCAGGGAACCGAAAATAAGATCAAGACTGATAAACCACTTGCAGACCTCTATATCGAACTCGCTAAATTGGAGAGAATAAACAAACTAGCCCCATCCTCAATGCTCTGCAAAACCATAATGGACATACAGACACTAATTAAGATAAAACTAGAAGAGAAAACTAAATACACTTTGAGCCTGTTAAAACAAAAATGGTACACTGAGGCAAATAGGGTAAATAGCTCCTTAACTAATAAGCTGAAAGCTAGAAGATCTCATGATCGTATAAAAAAGATCAAGGCAAGCCATCAGATACTACTGTCCCCTAAAGCCATCTCTGACGCTTTTAGAAACTATTACAGTTCCCTATACAACCTCAATGTAAGCAGCAAATCCAGTGAAGAAATATCTTGTTTTCTACAACAAATAGGATTACCTAAAATTAACCCAAAAAGTGTAAGCATTCTGAATGAACCATTTAAACTAGGTGAAATCCAACTTGCTATAAAGAACCTCAAACATGGTAAGGCTCCCGGACCCGATGGATACTCTGCAAGGTTCTATCAGGCTTTTTCTAACATAATATCCCCCCTTCTATTAAGATCCTTTAGGGAAATATCAAATGGATACCCAATCCCCCCCTTAGATGCTCCAGGCCACTATCTCTCCTATACTAAAACCAGGAAAAGATCCAGCCACCCTGTCGAATTATAGGCCAATATCACTAATAAATTTAGATATGAAACGTTTTGCTAAAATCCTGGCTGAGCGTCTGAAGCCCGTGATCCCGGATATTATACATATTGATCAAACAGGGTTCGTTCAAGATAGAGATGTCTCCGATAACATCCGTAAAATTATAAATCTATTATACAATATTAGGGATAATAACATTCCTTCTATCCTTATTGCTTTAGATGCAGAAAAAGCATTCGACAGGGTAGGCTGGACCTTCCTTAGGGAGGTCCTAGTGGCATTTAGATTCTCAGGTAGTTTTACTACTAATGTGATGTCACTATACTCTTTACCCCAAGCAAAGGTAGTAGGTTCGGGGTTGGATTCATCCTGGTTCGATATAAGGAACCGTACTAGACAGGGTTGTCCCCTGGCTCCATTGCTTTACCTTCTATCAATCGAACCACTGGCCGCCCTTATAAGGAAAACTCAGGCTGTCCAAGGTATATCTACTACTAGTCTAAATACAAAAATGACTCTCTTTGCGGACGATATCTTACTCACCCTTCAAGACCCACTAACGTCTCTCTCGACAGTAATGGAAATAATCCACAATTATAGTGAACTATCTAATTATAAATTAAACCTAACCAAAACCCAAACTCTCTTTGCCAACCTTGACCCAGACATAGCAGGGAATATTTATAGTTCTCATGGGTGGAATCCCTCATGTGAAGAAATTGATTATCTAGGAATCAAACTAAAATTAAATCCAGACCATTTAGTAGAGGCACATTTCAAACCTATGTTAGAACTTTTTAAGAATAAACTGGGCAAATGGACAAGCTTTGAAATATCGTGGTTAGGACGATTAAATACTGTTAACGCATATTTGATCCCAAAATTACTTTATTTGTTCAGATCAATTCCACTCAATATCCCGAAGAAAATGTTCCTTTCTTTTAAAAGTGTTATTGTGGATTTTATTTGGAATCACAAAAAACCTCGAATAGCGTATAATGTAATGGTTAGGAGAAATAAACAAGGCGGTCTTTCTTTCCCTGACATTGAATCTCTCTTATGAGAACACGATGATCTCTCATGCCTTAAAATGGAACAACAATGCCTCCCTAAAAACTTACTGGTACCAGATTGAAAAAGAAACCTGTCGTGGACTTAACCCTTTTCACCTATTCTGGCTGGATAGCTCATCCAATCCAGATATTAAGTCCTCAAATTACATAATACAGAACCTAGCTATTTATGTAAAAAAATTCAGAAAGCGGCTCCAAATCCCGGGGGGTCTGCTTCTCTCGTCACCATTAACCACTTTCCGGTGGTATATAGACAATATTAGCTTAAAGGCCTGGGAAAACCAGGGCCTCCTTAAAATATCCCAAATATATCAGTTAGATTCAATGGTCCCTTTCGACCAACTAAAACTAACCTATAACATACCCCAAACAGAATATTACACCTATCTGAGGATCAAAAACTTGATTCATACTAAGAACATACTTAACATTCCAAAAATTGAGCAATTTTTTGACACCCAACACAATAAAAAACTACTTGCTAAAGTAACACATCTAGTGGAAGAAGAAGTACCAACTGAGAAGGACCATTCATGGTCAAAATGGGAGACAGATTTTGATATGGTTTTCACATTACCTGATTGGCTCAAACCCCAAATTCAGATGAAAAAATGTGCCCACAATCTTACGTTGCAAGAAACTTTTTACAAACTTCGTTTTAGATGGTACCTGACCCCACTTAAGCTGAATAAAATTTCAAGTCTTAAATCAAAATTATGTTGGAAATGTCATAAATATGAGGGAAATATGCACCACATGTGGTGGTCTTGCCCCTCTCTTGCATCAATCAAAAGGACCATTTTCTCAATTTGTGAACATTTAATACCTTCCTTTGTTTGACTTAAAGGTCATTTGTTTCTATTTCACATGGACTTTCCCAAATGTGATAAAGTGACCACCTTTCTGATAATACACATTTTATTAAAACAACACACAAGTGAAAACGTGCGCTGTGACCCAACACTTCAAAACACACAACTCAGGAAAAATAAATAATAAATTGTTACCCTTAAAGTAAATCAGCCTTAAAGTAAATCAGCTCAATATTCAATCCGAAGGGAAAAAAATAAAACAAAACAGAACAGAAATAATATAGTGTAGTATATCACATAAAAGTGCTGATAACAAATAATAAGTGAGAACACACTCACATCTTCCTGAGCAGAGATCTGCTCAGTCTATACAGCATCCAGGGAGCCCACCAAGGGGTTAAAGATCACAGAGGAATCCTAGGCAGCTTATTCAGGGTGGCAGACCCAGAAGGTACTCCCAGCAGTAGTATAAGAGAGGGTAAGGAGGAGACTATTTAGCTTCAACGATTTTAATACCAATAAAAACATATAAAGAATCTTACATTCAAAGATCCACTTGACCAATACATATATAGAGTCCCAGTAGCAGTCTCCTCTTGTCCACAACGCGTTT
Organism: Pelodytes ibericus; assembly: GCA_036172795.1. Classification (NCBI taxonomy): domain Eukaryota; kingdom Metazoa; phylum Chordata; class Amphibia; order Anura; family Pelodytidae; genus Pelodytes; species Pelodytes ibericus. Next base: position 101,602,604 of record CM069861.1, on the reverse strand, counting down.
CACCCCCAATGTAGGGCTTTTTCATAATATTGAGCTGATTTACTTTAAGGCTGATTTACTTTAAGGGTAACAATTTATTATTTATTTTTCCTGAGTTGTGTGTTTTGAAGTGTTGGGTCACAGCGCACGTTTTCACTTGTGTGTTGTTTTGATTTGTTTATTGCCAGGAGTGAGACACTGGTAGAATTTGCTGCAGCTGTTTCCACCAAAATTGGGCGCAGTGTGTTTCTCTCTTGTTTCTTGTACACATTTTATTAGCCTCCAAGCTCTGTATTGCAAGAAAATGGAAACTCACAGACCCCACAAATTGGCAGGAGATCAAGGTCCAGTTAGACTTCCAAATTGCTATGGAAGAGGGTTTCTTCCGACTTAACGATAAATATGAGCTCTTAAAAAAAATCTCCCTGAAATGGCTCGAAATTCAGGATTTACTATAATCATCTCCAGATTTCATCTGTCTCCAAAAAGGAAAAAAAGGGGAAAGGGAAAAAAAAAAAAAAGGAAAGGAAAGAAAGAAATAGAATAGGAGAAAGAGAGAGTGAAAGGTAAGAGAAGAAAAAGGGAGGAAAGAGAGAAGGAGTAAAGAGAAGGAAAGGAAGGAGAAGAGGAAGGAAAGGGAAAAAAAAAGGGGGGGAAAAGAGGAAAAAAAATAAATTGGCATCTTATACCTATTATGCTATCCCCCTCTTAGTATATGGTCTTAAAACTTATTGCTGGCCTTAATTTTCCGTATTTATTTGTGTATCTATTTCCTCTCCCTATTGGGATGTTGTACACGGGCTCCCCGTTTTCCTCCCTCCCCTCCTGTCCCCCGCATGACTGAGATCCCCAGAGAGAAGCATCTAAATTATTTTTTATATTATTTTCTTTATATTTTATACCTTTTTTTTTTTTCCCTGGTTGTGTGTTCGTTAGTTTTTTTGTTTTTGATCCACACATCGCTATGTACTGCATGTATTGTGGTAGTCTTAATGTTTTGTTATGTCCACTCTTAATGTAATAAAATAATAAAAAAATAAAAAAAGAATATAATTGATTCTGTATCCTGAAGATGGTCTCTTCAACCACTGCCCATCTACTCACCAATCTCAGTAAGGTAAATGTAGCTATAAATTGAAATGTATCACATTTTTTCCATCTGATCCTCTGAGCCACATATACCTACTTTCTCTAAAATACACAGCTTTTTGCAGCAGCAATATATATATGTGAATGTAACATAACATTGTCTCTGACAACTATTTCCACCACCTGCATATTCCATAACCTCTTAGCTCAAGGAACGTTTTTTGTTTCCTCAACAGCATTATTTCCTCAAATTACCATTTTTCACAATCGTTTACATTCAATCTTAACTCTGTTGCACTTACCCCTGCCCTTATTCAGTTCTATTGCATCTTCCATGCCTTTTCTATTCTTTAAAATACCCCAACAAGCATAACAAGCTCTCGTACCCAACCAGCCACTCTAGCTAAAAATCTAAACCTTTTCACCATGCCTAACATTCTCAAAGCTACCTAACAATGTCAGATATCTCAAGCATCTTGCTAGGTCCCACAGCTACTATTTACTAGTACATATCCCCAAGGTAAAACGGAAAGACACTTTGAAAGCAGTGTGAATGGGGTCTGTGCATGTGCACCTGACGCCTAATTGGATTAGATTGACTATGTCTCCCAATCAGTATGTGATCGGGCCAGGAGGACAAAGACGCTGGTTTGGTGTTAATTTTACGATTACCTCTTTAATAATAAAGCCCTTTGTATTCTGAGGCTTGTAAGTCAATGAATGAAAGTTAGACAGATGATGAGAAAATGTATGCACAAAAAGTGTGGGAATATATCATAATATCAAAAAAGATTAGACAAATATGCAGTGGTGTTTTTGTTATGTTTTGGGCTTTGTTCATAATCCTACATATAGAAAAGTCTATTCAACTGTTTGTATATTTTACCATGTAAATGATCTTATATCGTATAATACTGTACCTGTCTGCAATATCACCAAATGCCACAGCACCAATAAGCACTCCAAACATAAAGGTGGGTTGAACTAGCTTAGCAAGCCATTCTCGGTCACACACCAAGTTCCAGTCAGTAACAATGCTACTTTCCAGATTTGTATGATCATAGAGGTATCCATCAGAGCAAGAATATAAAGTCTTATTTCCTTCATATGTATAAGTGAGTTCAAATATGCCTTCCCGTTTATATCGACTACACCGATTAACCTCCCAGGTATCTCCACCTTCTAGCTGAATGACAAGGTGATCTTTTGATGATGTCCATAGATTCCATATATTCTCTATCCCAAAAACAGAGGAATTTTGAAGTATTACAGAGCTTATATTCCCTGGAACGCTGCATACAAATTTAGGGGTGACTGCCATAAAGACAGAGGCCAAGTAGTGGATACCACATGAGACTGCTTGGAAGACACATGTAAAATATATGTAGGCCTGGAACCTGTGTGGAAAACAGAAAAATTGGTTACAGACTATAAATGAATTGGGTGAAATAGAAAACAAACACCATATCTGTTGTCATGGTAATACATAAATATATAATTGCATTTTAAGAAGCGTGATAAGTTATCATTTAAATTCTAGGACAATAACATACCAACGGTGATCTATATGAAACAGTGAGACACTTCACATAGGAAATAGATAAAAACACACTTTACAAGTTTTACTCATTTTGAAAATCGAGAATAAGATTTCTGGAATATATCTGGACAAACAAGCTAACTATTCAAAATATATCAAATTAAACATGACACAGCTGTGTCCGGTTCCCAACCTCAAACTCTCGCTAGTCTGAATTTTTCTCACCTCTTTTGTATCATATCTCAACATGGCTAGACATTAAAAAATGTAGGGTCTACTCAATAAACAGAGAATTGCAGGGAATTGAGATGGGAAATTCAAAATTTAGGCCAATGCAATTGAGTTGGAAAAAATCTCCAATGCAACTGAATGGGAGAGTCTTTCCCACTCAGCTTAACTTTGGCCTTAACTTTGAAATTCCTGTCTCAAGTGCCTCCAATTGTCTCTTTATTGAGTAGACCCTTATATTACAACTAAATTAATGTTGGACAATATCTTATACCCTCAGTTAACCCCTTAGGATTTTGTATGCCATCCTAGTTTACTGGTCCAAAAAAAATGCTAGGACAGCATAGAGCTGTGTTCAGATCCCACTGCAGGGACTTGCAGCAGGATCCCACCTGTCAGAGAAGGGCACTTTGAGTGGCCTCAGTTTGACAGGAAAAATGTAGCCAGTGCTCAAAGCGAACGCTGGTTACATTTGACTAAACTTCTTGGTTCGGGCACGCTTCCGTGACATCACAAGTGACAGCAGGAGGTGTTGCATGGTCTATTAAGACCCTGATCGGACCTTTGCAACTGTGTCTCTGGCTACTGATCACTTTGTGATTGGGGACAGCAGGAAAAAAAAATTGTTTTGGTGCTTGTACCTCCTTGAAGAGACTTGCCTGCTAATAAAGAAAGGACTTGGTAACTTATTACACTACACATACAATAAATGTTAAAATGCTTCCTTTTTTTATTCACAGCAGTGCAAAGACAAACAGTAAAGATGTTTTGTCACACAAACACAGTTGTTTCATCAATAATTTGAGAGTCAAAATGTACAGTAACAAGTCACTTGTGAATATGTGGGGGAGCACAATATCCCTGTAAATGAGAAAGTGAGAAAAAAAACAAAAAAAAAAAAGCACCAACTCAGATATAAATATAAAAAATAAATGTGTAGCAAACACTAATGTAATGCCCCTACACCAAAAAAATAGGAAAAATAAATAATAAAGTGTATATAAATTGTAATATATATATATATATATATATATATATTCACACTGCTTTCAAAGTGTCTTTCCGTTTTACCTTGGGGATATGTACTAGTAAACGGTAGCTGTGGACCTAGCGTGTTGCACTATATATATATATATATATATATATATATATATATATATATATATATATATATATATATATATAATGATAAATATCAACCTACATGTGAAATATAGAAGAAGGAAAAAGCACATAATTTAAATAAATACTTATCCAACCATACAGGATTATCAGGGAAAAAACATACATAAAAAGAAAACAAATATACTATTGATTACCCGTTCTTATACAGATTCACACATGGTTTTCTCTTTATGTTTTCTTTTTTATGTATTTTTTTTCCTTGAGAATCCTGCATCATTTTTATTCCAATCATATGCTTTTTTTTAATCAGATTTTACATTTCACATGCAAATTGATATTTATCATTAATTAAATTAAAACTTTACTATTTATTTTTCCTGTATATGACAGTGTCTGACAGAAAAATAACGAAATGATCAGTGCTGTGTTTGCACACTTTGTTTTCCAAATTTCCTAAAATGCTTTCTTTAATTTGGGAATAATTATTCAAATTCCTCTCCTGTCTGGTAAGACATTATTCACTGTACAAACTCTCCATCCCTTACAAGACATGTAATATAATTATGTTTGGTCTATCAACGATCATATTTCTCTACACAAGACATCTTCTGTATGAACAGAAGTCATACTACTCTGCACATAGTCCCACTGTTCTGTTTTTGGACTAGAAGAGGAGATACTGCATGTTTTAGCTATGGCATTAAATAGGTACAGTGATTAGTAAGTGGGATGTGAATAAATTCATTTTCCTCAGAGCAAATTGGCAGATTTCTGTTACTTGTGTCACCTTTTGAAAATGAAATGAGGTGAAACTCACTAATAACTTGGAATTACTTTTTAAAATTATGGTATATTGTCAGATGCCATTGTTAGGCCAAGTTTAAAGAGAGTATATTTTAGCAAATTATCACAAGTGATGATGTTTATTTTCAGTGGGAATCATACGTTCTTATGGTAGCCAAACAAAGTAAATAAAGCACACTAGCCATGGATACAAAGTAGCAATTCTTATCTTATCCAATTCTATAAAACTAGATAGTTTACAAAGTAAAACAGACAGGACAGAGAAAAGGGTTCATTCTGATCTAACTTGGTAGATATTTTATTTTACAAGAGTTGAAAACTCTACACTGACATGTGCTTGAACCAAGTATCTGACTAAGCTACCAGCATACCCATTGTGACATCACTTGTGATGTCATAATACCAATTTGTTGAATACTGCTATTAGGAGCAGTAGTTACAAAAATGATACTCCAAGTAAAACTACTTGCTGCAAGTCAGTTAAAACTACTGGGTACGTTTAATGCTTTGGAAATGAACATGAAAAGGGTAAGGGAAACAATATCTGTGAGAATTTTAATCAAAGGAAATTAATAAGACTTTGGCTAGTTAAAGGACAACTAAAAATAAATGGTGTCCCCCTCCTTCTAAGTAAACTTGAAGTGTGTCTGTAGAGATGTACACGGGGTGCTCAGTGGTGGCACAGCAAATCAGAGTGGGGGCTCATCCCAGCTTGTCTGACCGGGGTCTGCAGTAGCAGAATTAACGTCCTCTCTGCTGATCCCATGTAAAAACAAGGATCTCTCTCTGCATTTGCTGAGAGAGATAGTCACTGACAACACTGGGATGCCTGCTTCCAAAAGTACATGCCTGCTATGTACTGCCTACTATCAAAAGTACATGCCAAATAATCCTCCTAGTTGGAGCACTATATATTTTATTTGTGCTTCTTTTTTAGAAGCACAAGTGAAAAAAAGTTTAGTTAACATTTTGAGTTATATCCTTCGTCTTAGAAAAGAGAAGAACTTCCCAAAAAGATATAGATAAAACATATCTGTACACATAGATGTACATAAAATTATAGTAAAGCATTGCATAATAACTCACCATAACGCTTATTCAGTTACATTCTTGCTATGTAACTGAATATTGTAACTAGACATCCACATGACACCTAACTTGGAGAGATGTATTAATTGAGCATACTTGGTGGGTTAATTTTGTGAGTACCAAAAGTGATAATTGTTGTACGTAACTAAACAAGTATCACAGTATCACAGCAAACATCCCTGCTTTGTAAATAAACCATTGATGTCATGCGGCCCAGCCACATAAATCCAACTGAACAGCCAACTGTCTTTTTCAGAAAAGATTCTCATTACTATAGTGACAGATAGTAGCATCATCAGCATCATATAAACAGCATCATGAACACAAAGTGGTTGCTATAATAACAGCTAATTTGGAAATCATCAGGAATTGAAGTTTGTCCTATACTATCCTCATGATCCTCACTCTTGAAAGGTTAGATCTACATTCAAGAACAAACTACAATTATAGTGTAATGTCATGTATATATGGAGTTGATTCACTTAACTATGAATGTGATCAACGGTCAAGCAACTTACAAAAAATGCCAAAATAGGTGATTATGAAACCACAGTCAAGTTGAAGAATTTTCCAGTTTAGTCTTTTGACTGATTTTTTTAAACTCAGTTGTCAGTTCACCCCTAAAAAACAGTTTAGAGTATCTTTAGGCTATATATTTATCTATTTATAAGTATTTTTCAGAATAATTAAGAGTCTACCCAATATATGCCAATTTGTACCAAAATGGATTTGGGTTGGGCACTGTCACGGTACCTGTCATGAAGTGAATCATACACAAAAACGGAAGCAGAATGGCGCAACAGTAGTGAATACATAAAATAAGTATTATTCCGATGAAGAGTAATAAAATCCTTCACATTTAATAAGATTCCTGTAAGAAAACACAATAAAACACACACATGTGTATGACCAGATACAATAAATATATATGGGCCCCTAATACAAGGAGAACTTACAAAACGATGGGAGGGATAAAACGGGAAAGGAACAAATCGAGCAGAGATGATGGCTGGAATAGCATGAGGATATAATACTTATTTTATGTATTCACTACTGTTGCGCCATTCTGCTTCCGTTTTTGTGTATTGTTTTGAGTAACTTGGAGATTACTTCAGAAGGCAGCATTATTGTGGTACAAGTTTTATTATATTACATTATAAATTTATTTGCACGGGGCCATTAGGCACATTCACTCCTTTTTTTCACTATGAAGTGAATCATGACAGTCTGCGTGACTGGGGTTCTTTGAGGGCCCTGAGGGAAAAAACCTCCCTGTGGTCTATGGACCCTGTTTTTGTATTTGCTATATTTGGGGGTACATACTTTGGGGGCATCAGTGACAGCTGGGCTTCAACACAGGCTCACTCAGGATGTCAGCCAGAACGTGTACCTTGAGATCCAAGCCTTTGCTCTAATCATTGTGTTTGCCCCAGGTTAAGAAATGTTATAGCAATAATAGGGGAAATGTATGGACTAGACATAACTTTTACACCCCAGGCATTTATTTTACACTTGGACCTTCCCTTGAAGAACTCACTCCAAAACAATTTATTGATAAACATCTTGATCTCAGTCACAATATGTATGGGAAGGGCAAGGAAATGGAAAATCAGAGGAGCTATAAGCTGGGGGAAGGTCCAAGCTCAGGTACAGTTTATCTGTAGAATGGAAGAGGGCTTCTATACAAACAAATAGCAGTATGACTAGATTCTATGATATTTGGAACCCATGGATTGAGAGAACTGAGTGTTGATAAGAATAGTGATCTATATTATTAAGAAATGGGATAAGAGACACTAAACCCAAGCCCACCACAAAAATAAATGTATTTTATGTATGTGTTTAAGATTCTGATTTGGACGAATGCTCTGGCACCTTGTTTTGTTTTGTTAATTGTTATTTGTTGTGGAACCTATGACATATTTATGATGACTATATATTTGTCCACATTGAGTTTTGAAGTTGCTTGTCTTTTGATATTTTTCTAAAAAAAAATAAAAAATGTTATTATATGTTAGTGTTGAATTGTGTACTTATTCAATCAAGAAGTGCCCATCCCATGTGTTCCCTACTAAGGGTTAATAATGTATAGGGGTGTAAATAAAAAACACCCTTTTCTGTCTCATTAGAGATTTTTGCCAGAGGCTCAAAGAAGCAAGGTGAATGGTTAGAGTTAGGACCCACCTAGGGGGGTCTGCCTTGACGTTGGCAGGTGGGCTCATCCTCTCATGGCCATTGGAGGTAACTAAAAACCTCCATTTGTTTTAAATACATAGGGATAAAGGAGAGAGCGCAGGTAACTTGTTTTTCTTTTGTTTCAATCAAGAAGTGTTTACTGTCCAGTGAGCCATCTATTGTCCCTTGTAGTCTGGATGTCTGAATCTAAAGATTGCATGTTTATTTTATGTAAAATTGTACTGTAGTTGATTACCTGTTTTAAGTTAGGTTTTCTATTGTTTGAGGCTTACCATAATATACTTAGTTTACCCTGTGCCTCCCCTCTAGTCATGTTTGTGTGTTTATAAATATGTGCTGTTTGACAAATAAAGGTGGTTTATTCTTGCTGTACCTAACTGCTAGTGGTCCTGTCTTCTATTTGGGTAAAAAGAGCAAGGTTCCAGAAAGACTTGCTTGGTGAATGCTGAGTTGTAATCGGGGGCTAAGGAGGTGATTTCCTACAATGGGCAGAGGTGCTAACGGCCTTGGGTAGCCGTTCCGTTACATTGGTGGCAAGCGGTGGGATCCTCCTTGCAAGAGCCCAGTGGATAAGCAGCAGAGCACAGCAAGAGATTGCAGTCTGCATGATGGCGGCTGAAATAGATTACAAGTTTTGCAAAGCTGGCACAATGGCCGAGCATTCAAAGCTCGAGGATGTGCTGTTTTGGAGAAAGTAAACCCGCCCGGAGAGTTGGTGAAGAGCTGTCCAATCTTATCCGTACTCCTGGGAACATGGTGTCCCAAACAATACTGGAAAGTACTTGGTCCTGATGGACTTTTGGCCACTGTACCTGGGAGAACAGCCAGGAGAGGAGTTGGAGTCTGAGCTGGTTGCTCTGGTCAATGCAGAGGTTACCTTGGATGAAGTATACAGGGCACTACATTGGCTTGTAAGTCAGTTGTATCCAGAACTGGGGGATCCGGATGATCCCACAGAGGGCTTTGGCGGCCCTGGATTTATATATGAAAGCCTCCAGGATGAATTCAGCTTCGGTTGCCGGAGAGAGGAAATCGGTGAGTATATGGAGATGAAGGTCCCAGATGGGCTAAGGTTGGAGGCTGATCTTGAGTATTTAGTTACCCAAGAGTGGGAGTCTTACCAAAATCCATTTGACCGTGTTCAGCAGCAACTCCCCCAAAATATAGATGCCCTAGTGTTCCCAGAGCGTGATAGGAACACTGTGCCTTTCCTGCCTGAGTCCCCAACTGACCCGATGGCTTCAGGGTAGAGTGCCTTTGCCCACCCCTACCCATTTCCCCAGAGTCTTACCGGGACACCACCTGTATGTCACTGCCAGATGCCCCAGCTGTCCTGATGGCAACGGGGCAGAGTGCTGTTGGCCTATGTTCCCAGAGTTGGATCAGAACACTGTCCCTGCCTTGTCCCAGCCTGAATCCCCAGGTGATCCACTGGCATCGGGACAGAGAGCTGCTGGCCTCTGCCTGCTCCAACCCATGTTGCCAGAGACAGATCGGAACACTGCCCCTGCCTTGTGCCAGTCTGAATCCCTAGATGACCCGCTGGCATCGGGGCAGAGTGCCACTGGCCTCTGCCCACCCCTACCCATGTCCCCTAAATGTTTAGCAGTTGACCCTGTTCCCCAAATCCTTTGCATGGGAACCACAGCCACCATGTCCTGTTCCCTGCTGTATACCCCTGAAACTGTGCCTTCTCGGGATGTTATCCCCCCAGCAGAAGTACTCACATCTATGTTCCCAGGACCTAATTGGGACAGCCCCATAGTACCTAACTCTGCCACCATACCTGCTCCCAAGCAGCTGAAAGGATTTCTGGGCGAAGGCAAATTTGGATTTCTCCTCAGCGGCAGATGCATGTTTCGGGATTGCAAAGGTGGGACGGATAAGTGCTATATTTGAACAAACAAATGAATTTTATTTAAAATCAAAAACCATTTTTTTGTTGGGTTATTATCATTTTTGTATTTTTATATTGTCTTTCTCTTATTTTTTTCAAATTTAACAAGCCCAAGGCAGGTAGGGGCAAGTGTATTTTTCGGGGGAGGAGTACAATTGGGGGTTAGGAATGGTAAGTAACCATGGGTTACCAAAAGGCAACAGTGTAATCTACTCATCATCATCTGATGAGGATAATGAATTAGGCAAGCATCTAGCAATATCAGTATGATCGTCCTCCTTACCATCCTGTCTTCCAATCATCTGTGCTGATGGAGGGAGGTTAGGGGAAGTTGCTTCTGGAGAAGTGGTGCTCTAACTTTGCATGCGTTAGAGAGAATTTGGCATATTGGTACCTCAACAGCTGGTAGCAGTGTTCATCTCTAGACTAACACCCTGCTGGTACATGAATCCTATCTGCTCCAGATTTGCAATCTGTACATTTATGCAAGAAATAAATTCACCATGTGTTTTTTAACCAGACAAATATCATCTTTGTTTCTTTATTGTGATAGACTGCTATCAGTGGTTTAAAAATCATACCGAACAAAACAAGGTATAAAGTTCAGTTGTTATCACACTCTTACTGTGGAGTGTATTACTTATCTATCTGTTTCTTCCATCGTAGAGTGGAGTACCGAAATATCCTGCAAGATATTTTACCATCTTTAAATAATTCCACTGTACTCCGTGTACTGTGTTTCGTTATTCAGATTTGCAATACCCACATCCAATTGACTAAAAAAATGATCCTGCTTTTCCATCATATGAGCATGGAGATGATCCTGATTACTCACCGTCATGGTGAGTTGCTGGTTCATTCAGGCGATGTCCTTCTGGATAACAGCAACTGTACCATGGACAGCAGCCTTGATTGCAAGTACATAGATATCACAATATTGTACATCTATGTCCACATTTCTGTAGTTGGTGTTCTACTAGTAATTAGCTATATTTGCATTAACATCTAGCTAGAATTATGTGGTGTAAATGTGCATCTATCAATGTGGGTGGTGGTTGGAATCAAGTCCAGGAGGTGGTGAAGATAATTCTGTTGCAGATGGAGAAGAATGCATTTTTAGTGGTGAGTATATAAGTTGGGTGCAAGCATATTACACCAACCTTTGTATTGGGATTTATTCATAAAAGAGGAAACTGTTTGAGATATGGATATTCCATGAAGCCCCGTCTGTTGTACATGTTTCTACATGTATGTAGACTTACAGGAGGCAGGTGCAGAGGAAGCTGTCAATAAGGCCAGCAGAGCCGCCCAACCTGGTGAAGGGAACCGAGGTACCTAGAAGGAGCTGACATTGTTGTGTGGCTTGTACAGGCTTTGGGGTCCCGTCATTACTTATTGCTGGGGGTTGAGGAGACACAACAGAAGATGCTAGGAGTAAAGTGAGAGAACAATGTTCATCCATCTGAAATCACATAGAGAACACATGAATGGATGTTCAATGCTTAAGGAAAGCTATTTCTGGGTCCGGTTCTCCCTCAACCCACATGACGGCTTCTGTCCCCAATGCCTGCAGTAGCTCCTCCTTGAAGTCCATTAGGTCAGCCAGCTCTGCCCTGTTTAGCTTCCTCTTCACCTGCCTCTTTAGATCGGAGTATCTGACAGACATGAGTAGAACATTGCAAATGGTTTGCTATCACTAATCATGTTTACATGTTATCCTATCCACACGTATATATCTATACACATCTATCCATCTATCTACCCATTCAAGTACATATTTATATCTACATATACATCAGTCATAAAATTATGACCACCTGCCTATTATTGCATAGGTGTGGGGGTTCCAGACCCCGTCTCCAACAAACTAGGGGGCCCTTACCTGCATCCACTCCCGTTGCTGCCCGACGGAGGGGAAGGACGTCGCGTGGTAGGCCGCATCCCCGGACTCCAGTAACTCGCGTTCCGCGAGTTGCTGCTGTTATTTCGGATAGCAGAGGGGCGTGGCCTATCGCGCGATGGTGCCGATCCATTGGTGGAGACAGCGGGGGTGTGGCCAGAGGCTGCCACTCACCCCAGTGAGTGTCAGGCTTCCCTATGTGAGTGGGTGGACTTCCCTGATTGGAAGAGGCGGGGAGGTACACTTGACAGCCCATAAATACCAAGCACTGACTACAATCAGTGCTTGTGTATTGAGCTGCTAAGTGGTGTAAACCCTTGGTTCCTTCCCCGAGTTCTTTTCCCTTGTCTTACTTCCTGTTCTCATTGATTCCCCGGATTTTGACCTTGGCTTTCCTCCTGGACATTCTGATTTCTCCTGCCCTTTGATCCTGGCTTGAATTGTTTATTCTCTGGTTACCCCAACCAAGATCCTGCTCTCTGCTGCTCCCCTGTGGCCACTCACGACCCTCCTGCCATAGGCTCCCAGCCCCAAACCTGACAATAGGTCCCCTTTTGACAGCCCTGACATTAGCAGCATATCCTTTAAGTCCTCTAAGTTGCATTGTGGGGTCTCCTTGGATCGGACAATTTTGTCCAGCACATCCCACAGATGCTCGATTTGATTGAGATCTGGGGAATTTGGAGGCCAAGTCAACACCTTGAACTCGTTATTATGTTGCTCAAACCATCCCTGAACCATTTTTGCTTTATGACTTTATGAGGGCTTAAAGATTACAACAATGCTTAGGTAGGTGATATGTTTTAAAGTAATATCAACATGACTGGCAGGATCCAATGTTAACCCAGCAGAACATTGCCCAAAGCATCACACTGCCTCCACTGGCTTGCCACCTGTCAGTAGGCATAATGTTATGGCTGATTGGTATTTACACATCAATCTACATGTGCTACCACATATCTACTACTACACTGACATTGATATGTACTGAATCACCCATGGCCCTTAGCTACTTGTAGCATTTGTTTGTACATGTTAATTGCAAATATGTTAATCTCTGAACAGCTACAGTTCTATACACACAACGTTACAGCTTCTCCATGTGTGGCAACCATTTTACATTATGCAGCCACATGCAACATTCACAGCTATCTTTGAGACAGCTAGTACAAGTGTTACATGAATTACAGATGTCCAAGTTATGTGCATAGTGCACCTTTACATTAGGCCTATGCGTATTTTAAATGCACTTACCTTTTCTTCACCACCTTCAAAGGCCTTTTTTTCCCACTAACTTCTAAGGCCTTTAGTTTTCCCTCAAAAAAAACTAAGTGGACAAAAAATATAGGGCCTTTCCCGAACATTTCGGATAAAGGATACTCAACCTGTACCATATCATTTTTACATCACTGTTGAGAGTAATGGGAATTGTGTTGTCTATGTATTTGTCTAATATTAGTGTTGTTACATTGTATCATTGCTTACTAATGGTTATGTTTGTCGGTTACCTTAAAATGTTCAATTTTTGTGGTCTTTTAATAAACTGAGATTGGGTGCCACATTTTGGTCTGCATTCTAGACCTGCTCTTTGGTATCAGAGAAATGTCAATAGATGTATCAAAATACTGCACATTAGTCTAACCTGCATAATAGTTTATGTTAAAAAAAAAAAAAAAGACTTCCGTCCACCAAGTTCAAGGCTTTTCCTATTCTTGCTTACATTGCATGCAACTTATTAAGAAATGTAATTACAGTTTCTGGTGTTTTGTTGAGCCCTTTTATGCATGATGAATATTTTTACTGCACATTGCTTACATTAATTGCTAGCAATGTAACAGAAATTTTGCAGTCCCAATTTTATTTTGCTGTTTTAGTCAGTGTAATCAAGGCCTTGGTCTGAGACTAATAAATTAGGTCATCTACTGAATACCTTTTGGTGCTAATAGATAATATTTAAGAACGGGCAACTATTGTCAATTAATAATCCATTCAATTTATTTTCAGAATCTTGCAATTAGAACACTCACAATTAACACAGTGCATAAGTACAGTAACTGTGTGCTCCAAAATAATGCAAATGATACTTATTTCAACAATCTCATGCAAAACTGATGCTGCATGTAAGTGAGATGGAAGTGTAAATATGGAAGGGCTGAAATAAGATAACGCAGACAACCTTAGGAAACCTCTCAATAATCTTTAGTAAATGATCAAATTTCACTAAAAAAAGACATTGCATATAGCTTACCAAAACATAATATGATATATTACATCATTGACACACTAGTTGAGACACACTATACCAACTGTGTGAAAGAGGTTGCCAATTGCTGTGTCAGCAGCCACTGCAGAGACCAGTATATAAACCAAGGCAGCTATGTACTTTGTGCTGTAAACAAGCAGTTGTTTATCTTAATATTTATGGTAAATAGTAAAAACATAGGTTAGGTTTCAAATAAAATTAAAGTGCAAAGAAGCACCCAGTCAGAAAAATAAAAAGTTAGAAGCGTTAGGGCATGGTAAGGTTGCAACCACTGCAAAGAAGTTATAGCAGTGATATGAGATTATTAATTTGAACTAGAAACCTTTCCTGAGACCAGTCTGGTATCAGGAGGCACTGCCAGATTGTTTTGTCAGATTTAGTACACAGACCATTTCACACAGCAACACATACACAAATATTCACACACACTTGCACAATTACAAATACACACACACATTCAGAAGTACATATATCAGTATGCATCTTTGTATTTGTACTAGCTATAGCATACTGCCTGCGTTATGTTTGCATACAATACGTTTGTGTGTTTCATTGTATGAGTGTGTGCTTGCAGTCATATACACATTCCCAAGTACATACAGTCACACATACACAAGTACATATACAGCCACATTTATACCCATTCAAACCTACATTCACAGCCACACAAACATTCATTTACACAGCCACACATACACAGATAGAAACACAGTCACACTTACACACACAAAAAGATTTTTTATCATGTTTGTCCCCTCTATGCTAGTTTACCTTTTATTTGAAAGGAAGGAGATGGTCCATATGGTATACCTCTTACCTCCCATGTGTCCCTGCACCCGGCATTAATTTTTATCTGAGCGCCCGACTTATATGTCACCTGACGCTCCAACTTTATTGAGGGGGTGGAGCTTTCACCCCTCAAGATGCAACACTAACATCCAAAGCCTCGTGGTGGCTCTGTGTGCCGCCTTTGTGAAACCATGACGTGCTGCGTCCTGGTTCATACTTTAAATGTCATGGCTTGTAATTTTAAAGGGGAACTTTTTTTGCTTCTAATTTAGAAGCATAAGTGAAATGTTTAGGCCTTAGTAGCCCTTGTGTAAGCGACACTGAGTCAGTGTTAAATGGCACATGCCAGCTTATCTTCTGTCCAGAAGCCACATGCTTCCCTGAAAAGCAGGCAGCCTGATCTGGTCACCAACTGTGTCTTACTGCTAGCCAAGTGAAAGACCCTTGTTTTTATTTGCCACCAACAGAGGGGATGTTAATTAAGTAATACCATTAACAAATTAAGAAATACTATCTACAGATTAATTAAGTCCCCTCTGTTGATGGCATGCAAAAACAAGGGTCTCTCTCTAAACTACCAGACAGAGATCACCAGAGCCAACAGACCTTGGACAGACACAGACGGCAAGCCCCCGCTCGGACTGTCTGCCTGTGTGCTGACATTGTCCAGATCAGTTCTGACTCAGTTGATTAGTGTCCCTTTTCAGTACTTATTAAATACATATATTATTGAAAAATATAAAACAGAATTTAGACTATAAAACATATAAGTCATTGGACATTTTTTAAAAGTAGAACACTAACTTGCACAGTGCTTGATGTTTTTTTTACGCCAAAGTCTATTTAGTCAATAAAGTACTGAAGTGTTTTCCTATTTTGGTTTGCCCTCCATTTTCAAGCACTATTAACCTTGATTATTTATACTGGAAAGAAAAGCAGTATTTCCATGAAAAAAGTTATTGACTCCTTGCCCAATGTTGACATCAGATATTCAGTAAATGAACTAGGACAGTCATGAGAAATGTGCACATGGGGCCTGTAAACAACCTTGACCATTGTAACCAAATGTAAAAGCTCTTTTTAGCAGTTAAACTAAAGGGTTTGCTCAATAAAGAGAGAATTGCAGGGAATTGAGACTTTCAAACATTAGACCAAAGTTTCTGCTGAATGGGAGAATTTGGGAGAATTCCAACTTGGCCACTTTGGCCTCTCAATTTCCTGCAATACCCTGCAATTCTCTCTTTATTTATTTCCAGTTCATTCCAAAGGTGTTCAGTGGGGTTGAGATCAGGGCTTCTGTGTGGGTCAAGTTCTTCCACACCTAACTCATCCAACAATGTCTTTATGGGCCTTGCTTTGTGAACTGGGGCCCAGTAATGCAGGAATAGAGAAGGGTCTTTCACAAACTTTTCCCACAAAGCTGGAAGCATAGCATTGTCCACAATGTCTTGGCATGTTAAAACATTACGATTTCCCTTCACTGGAAGTAAGGGGCCTAGCCCAACCCTTGAAAAACAGTCCAATACCATTATCCCTCCTCCACCAAACTTATTGGCACAATGCAGTCAGGAAAGGTAACGTTTGGCCATTAAAATCTATTCTATGAAGCACCTGCCACACAGCTTGTGTGCTGAAGTTAATACCAGTGGAAATTTGGAACTCTTCAGATATGGAATCAATAGAGCATTGGCGAGTTACGCACCATGTGCCTCAGGACTCAGTGACCCCCCCCTAAAAAAGACCAATACCTCCTATTGTCAATTTATTATATGCATTATACTTGCCCATTTGTGCAACACTTACTACTATTTTCAAAGACAAATATTAATCAAACTTGTCTGCTGGTGCACCTGTCACCTTGTCTGCTGGTGCACCTTGTCACCTTGTCTGCTGGTGCACCTGTCACCTTGTCTGCTAGTGCACCTGTCACCTTCAGTCAATATTCTCATAACTTTTGTACCCTGCTTATATGAACTCAAATTAACTTATTAGAGAAACAATATATAAACAAAATATATACTCATCATATCCTTAAAGGGACTGTCAATTTAAACGTTGCTTTCACTGTGAATGTTCGAGAAAAACAATTATGAAAAATTATCTATAAGTTATGTTAGCTAAATGCATACATTAAATGAAAAAAATGTTATAAACATGTCTATGATGTTTCATGTCTATGACATCACCTGTGGCTTGATATGCAAAATAACTACTTTTAAGTAGGAAAGTTGTAATTTGCATATCATGCCACATGATGATGGCATAAGCAGTAGACACAGCCAGCACATTTTCCTCTTGAAAAAAGGACTTGTGTCCATCAAGTACAACCCTTTTCCTATCATTTTTTTTATTCTCTACATTTACAGTATAATCACTTTTGACTCTATAATTGGGTTTGGCATAATAAAATTTAGTGAAGTTTATGCTCCCTTCATGAGTGTGTCATATTTTCAACTACTTACCTTTTTGGGCTCAAAAGGTGTTTTCCCTATTGGTCCAGTGTGGGGTCTGAATGGTCTGTGACTAGAGAATGTGCAGACTCTTCCTGCCCTGCCGATGAGGTACCATAGGCTTGGCTGTGTCAAAGTTCTAGTCTGAGTCTCAATAAAATGCTGGGGCAGAATGGGATTAGTCAGTGTCTGTACATTAGACAAAGACTTTGCCCCCTTGTGCTGCTTTCTCTGCAGTTACTTGATAACCATCCAATTCTGAAAAGAATAAAAAGGCTAGAGGGTCTTCTCAATATGCACCCAACTTCAGGGCTAAAATTGTGCCGCTTGGAATGATTCAAGGCACATTGGGGACATGTGAGGAACCGATTTTAGAGCTACCCAATGACCTGCCAAAACCGAATATCCCTGAAACATTGCCAACCGAAATGTAGCCTTTATCATCCCGATAGACTATGCAGATGATAGAGACTTATTTTGGCACAAATTCCGCTATTTTCATAATAGTCCTCATGAAAAAAGCTAAATAAATAAAAAAATTATTACATACATTTTAAAAAATGACTTAACCCTGGTGGTGTCTCTAAAATATCCATGGGGGATCAGGGCAAGTAGCCCTGTACCCCCTATAAAAAATGGGGCTAGGAGAAGGAAAAATGGCCCCAACCCCCCCTATTACACATTTGGGGCGTCAGGGCAGGTAGCTTCCAGACCCCTAACATGAGCAGGGCTGGCAGATTCCCAAATGTCTCTCAACCCTGTAAATTTATACCTAAAATAGATCTGGAACTCCAAAATTATTCCCCCTGGGATCTGGGGGCTCGGAAAATGCCCCATCAACCAAATAATAAAGAAATCATTCCACCCAGGGTCTTGGGGCTGCATAAATGCTCTCAGACCGTTTGAGCCCCCGAAAAACATTAATCTATTTGCTCCTGAGGTTTTGGTCTCCCAAACCTCATAAATTTAAAATACATTGTTTCTCTGACTACCCCCCTACCTTGCCCAGGTATGGGGTACGATTCATCTGAAAAACAAAATCACCCTTTGGTTGCCAGGGGGTTCAGCAGCCCCCAGACCTACTAGCCCTCCTAGACCCATTTCTTGATAGGGGGGATCATGGATACTTGCCATGGCCCCCCATGATTATTGTATTTGGGGATGATAGTCGCATACTGGGTAGCCGAAAAACCATGGTTTTCAAGGCAATATTGTCCTGATCCAAAATTCTACGATGCTTTGATTTCCGGGATTTAGGAACCAAATTGAGGTATATTGAGTATCCGCATTTTGAGGGGTGGCAAATTCCGCTATTATGCCTGATATTGAGTAGACCCTTAAGTCTTCAAGAATTTCCAGACACCCATGGATTCACTTTGCGTGAACTTCCATTAAAAAAATCCACTATTTACTAAAGATGTCTTTCTTCTCTCACCTTGCTAATTTGCAAGTTGCCACCAAAATTATGTTAGTTCTCCATAATGATTATATTTGACTTATTTATAAAGTATTATTGTTATAATGTGTCTCACCTTAAAACGGGCAAACTTAAAAAACATATATGTATTAAGTGATGGTGACGTAGCAACTTTAGACATACTGGAACAAAAATTAAGAAGGACAGTGCATTTAGTGATGGTGACATAGCAGGTTAAGACATACTAGAATACAAAGTAAGAAGGACAATGCTCAATCTAAAAGAAGATGGGAGATAACATTACCTCAAATATAAAGCTGCAAACAACTGTGGTAAGCCATATATATTTGCTATACAGAAGAGAATAAATTATCAGATAAAATATGTATGCAGCTATTTGTTATATAAACTATATTAGTATATAAAGTCATAGGGAAAAGAAAGCACACCCTCTTTGAATGCTGTGGTTTTATATTTAAAACAACACACTTTTTCTAACTTTGACCTAAAATATAATTTACACAAATAAAATCATTAAAAAAGACCCCGTCTAAATAGTTTCTAAATGTTCTCCCGAGTTCAAAAATATGCATGTTTCCATATTTTTCGGTATTTTGTTGCGAGTTATGGGGCAAAAACCAAAAATAGTGTTTTTTGTTTTTTTCCTATATTGATCTTTTGACCCCAACCCGAACCCAAAATTTAACCCTAACACTAAATTTAACCCCAACTCTAATCCTTATTATATCCCTTAATATTTTTTAACTTTAATTTAATTTTAACCCTATCCCTTATGCTAAAAAATATTTAATTTTAACCCTATAGGCTAATATAGCTAAATAACCTGTTTTTAATTAATTAAATATTTATTTTAAATATTTTCCATTGCAATGCTACTAAACTACCACTAGGGGTAGTCAAGTAGCATATTCAGAGCGACGGAAGTGATGTTACTTTCACTTCCGAAGCTCAGACCGGCAGAGGACTTAGCCATATTGACGGAGCAGCATGCTCCGTCAATATGGCTCCCCACGATCCCTCTGTGGGGCGATCGTGGGGGTCCCGAAATAGAAATTTCGGTGCTGGCTATTGCCTCGATGTCGAGGCAATAGACCAGCACTGTTAAAGCGGTTTTCGCGATCGTTGATCGCGAAAACCGCTTCATTCAATGCAGGACGTGCCAGGCACGTCCTTTGTCATTAAGGGAGTATCTCCCAGGACGTGCCTGGCACGTCCTTTGTCGGCAAGGGGTTAAATGGTAAAGTTCATGACAGTACAATTAGAAAAAGACTAGAAGTATGCTTTGTTTGAAAGGGTTGCCAGGGGAAAGCCTCTTCTCTCTGACGAACATGGCAGCACGGCAAAATTAACAAACAACAAGACTTCTGGAACAATGTCCTTTGGAAAGACAAGACCAAAGTGGAGATGTTTGTGCAGATATGCTGTGTTTGGTCTTTACCAAGCATGGCGTTGTGCATTATGGCCAAACACCTCATACCAACTGTCAAGCATGTTGGTGGAGCTGTGATTATTTGGACTTGTTTGGCAGCAACAGAACCTGAGAACCTTGAAATAATTGAGTCAACCATGAACTCCTCTGTATACCAAAGTATTCTAGAGTCAAATGTTAGGTTATCTGTCTGACAGCTAAAGCTTGGCAGAAATGTGGTTTTATTTTTGTTAAATAAATCATGACACGGAGTAATATGTAATGTGTTGTATTTACCTAATTTTAGGGTCTGCTAAGGAACAGATGATTGTTATTATGATCTGATTTGTAAAATCATAGAATTCAAAGAGGGTGTACTTTTTCCCATAAATGAATTTGTATGCAGAGGGGTCTGACATAGAAACTGAAAGACACATAGCAAATGTAAAATGTTTCTGTCATATTATTTGGGAGGAGAGGAAAAAAGATTCTGTAATATGTAGTATGTATTAACTTACATATGCATTTGTAATGTAACAATTTTTTCAAATATAAAGAAAAACATATTTAACTTGAAATCATCCTTTTCTTATATCGTACCCAGTTACTAGGTCAAAACATGTTTTAATAGCAAGTATAATTAGGGTTGTTAAAACAATCCAAGATTTGGGAGGATGAATAAAATATGTTTTGGGAATAAATGCTGAAATGACCTAAATGAATAAAAAGCAGACTAGACTCTTGACAGATGCCTTTTTGCTTTAGGGTAAATCAGGGCTTGACAAATTTAATTTAGTTTTAGGAACCAGCTAAAAAATTTAGGAGCCAGACAACGGCACATCACAATATCATAAACGCACGGAGACAGTCGCATACACCCACCTCACATACACAGACAGTTACATTCACACACGCCACATACACAGCCAGTTACATTCACACACCCCACATACAGTCAGTTACATTCACACACACCACAAACAGTCAGTTACATTCACACATACATACACAGCCAGTTACATGCACACATACATACACAGCCAGTTTCATTCACACATACATCCACAGCCAGTTACATGCACACATACATCCAAAGCCAGTTACATTCACACAAACATACACAGCTAGTTACATTCACACATACATCCAGAGCCAGTTACATTCACACAAACATACACAGCCAGTTACATTCACTCATACATACACAGCCAGTTACATTCACTCATACATACATAGCCAGTTACATTCACACATACATACACAGCCAGTTACATTCACTCATACATACACAGCCAGTTACATTCACTCATACATACACAGCCAGTTACATTCACTCATACATACACAGCCAGTTACATTCACTCATACATACATAGCCAGTTACATTCACTCATACATACATAGCCAGTTACATTCACACATACATACATACATAGCCAGTTACATTCACACATACATACATAGCCAGTTACATTCACACATACATACATACATACATACATAGCCAGTTACATTCACAGATACATACATAGCCAGTTACATTCACACATACATACATAGCCAGTTACATTCACACATACATACATAGCCAGTTACATTCACACATACATACATACATAGCCAGTTACATTCACACATACATACATAGCCAGTTACATTCACACATACATACATACATACATAGCCAGTTACATTCACAGATACATACATAGCCAGTTACATTCACACATACATACATAGCCAGTTACATTCACTCATACATACACACAGACCAAAGAACAAAAATGTATTTCTTACAGTGTCCTCCCTCCCTGCTGCTTACCTCATTGCAGGGGAGGGGGACATTTATGCTGGAGCCCGAGCATCTTTTGGTTCCTGCTAAGTGCCGTGTTGTCACGTGACAATCGGCACTACAACGAAGTTGCGCGAGGGGGCGGAACTTACAGTCTGTGTGATCCGCACAGACTTTCTCCCCTCGCGCTGCATGTAACAGATGGCAGTCGGCAAGGGCACTCTGTGACAAACAGCACCCGGGCGCCAGGTCTGATTTCCTGGTCGCCATGGCGACCTGGCGCCCGGGGTATGTCGAGCCCTGGAGTAAAGTGATATGGTCTAACAATAGTTTAACAATACCAAACGTTGAACAAAATATATATTTAACCACCCTCAGCTCATTTTGCTCCGGTCATATTTGTTTGAAAGCATTCTCTGACCAGTTGTGCATAAATACTACCCATTAAATCATTTTCAGTTACTTATTTATGTTTTGTTTTTTTATTTTGGTCATATGTGGATGCCTGTACTTTCTTTGTCTCATATTTAAATCTATCCCCTGACATTTTAAATCTATCCCCTGACATTATCACTGTCACCAGTATTAAATATGTCTTGTCTACCTGACATACAAAGTCTGATATTCTCAAAAAAAAAATTGCACTTTTAACCCCTTGCAGACACAGGACGGACTAGGTCTAGGTCAAATAAAATAATACAAATACAATAAAACAAAAACAAAAAAAAAAACTGAGACCCAATGTTTTTTATAAAAGCTATTCCCTGCATTTAACCCCTTCCCTGCCATTGTCATGCGTAAGCAGTGATCTTGCACATCAGCACATTTTTTTCTGTTTGTGCATTTTTAGGGGTACATTTTTTTGTACTATAATTTATTACAGTACTACAAAGGCTCTTCTAAGTGCTATTAACTCCTTTTTTGTTGTAGATCACTGCTTACATAATGATATTGACGCTAAAGCAATTTTTATCTGTCTGCATATTTTTGGATAAAAATTTTTTTTAACCCACTAGTGGGTATATATATTTTAAGCTGTCTGAGTGCATGTATGGCGATCAGTAACAGCGAATTAGTGGCAAAGGCGGTTTGGTGTTTGCTCAGATTAGCATCACCATTCGCCCGGTGAGATCAATATGTGTGAATATTGATTTGACCAATTTCGATCTGCCTCCCTCTCCTTGCTTAAATTTTTGTGAGGGAAAGAGACAGATTTACTGTTAAAATTAAATTTTATCGACTTCCGGGGTCGGACCTAACGGACATGGCAGCGTTTTAGATGAGCTCCCGCTCCGACAGCACTTCTGAGGCTGAGAATCCCATTGATACCGGGTTCTCACCTCGCGATTTAGCTGACAGGGGCACGGATACTTGGTGGACAAGGGATTGAGCACCATCTTCGGCTCTCCGCCCACACCCTGGAATCCGGTGCAAGTAGCTACACAATTGATCGCCATTCCTGTGGCCTACATAGAGCCCGGCGATACGCACATGAGAAGAGGCTGAATATCGGCTGTTACCGGAACATTGTAGCTTCCTGTGTTGAAGAACCCAGTGGCTGGCTAGGCCTGCATGCACGCACGGTGGACGGAGAAGTGAAATGGAGGCACGAGGGAGGCTACACTTGGGAGGAACCCAATCGGGAAGACAACCAGGGGTGCTGAACAAGCAATCAGAACACCGACACTCGGTCGCTGACTGAGCTACAGATAAGTACACGAAAATACAGGATTGTTTTATATCTCACCTGTTAATTAATCGAGTACTGAACAACCTGCTTCTCCCATTTTGGCGCCAAAACTGTTTCCCGCCATTTTATTTCACTGAATGAAAACTTGGCACAAATATCACACTATAACTAAACGAGACTAAAAACAAACTTGAGATACAAAGATTTGTTTAAACCTGGACACATCGATAAGCTTTAAAGTGATATCTAATACTTTCACTAAGCTAGAAAGACTGATTGTCGGGACCCAAATTAAAGCAGGAATAAGTGACTCTCATATATAAATTACAACAATTCATTAAGCAGTTTGTCACATCAACAATGACCATACTACTGGCTGAAATGACTAACTCTAAATAATCGCATGTAAATATAAAATTCGGTCTGAACTTTTCTATCTGGGACTTTTACTTTGTTCATTTTGAATATGAATCTATCAAAAAATAACCTGTGAATGGTGATCACAAGGGAGGAGAATAACACAAGTGAAGACCTATATATCCTGATACAACTGTACATCTACTTGCCTTTGTGTGAGTGAACTACACGAAAATAATTCAGGATAATCTCTATATTGCACGAGCATATACCCGACCCACACTGGTCCACAAAACCTCTAGTAACACTGGTAAAACCTATACCATCGGCTGAACGGCCGAGTCCTAAATAACTACCTGTAAATATAAAAGAAAATTCCAAAAATTGAAGGTATAAAATCCAATTAATCACTTGTATATGAAAAATTACGTCTTTGTAGTATATCACCTGGGAACTACCTCCCAACTGAACTGAAAATAATATAGAACACACAACACAAGGGCTTCGTGGAAGCACTGCACTGGAAATTGGATACTAACCCGATACAAAAATCGAGGAAGGAACCCACTGGACCCCCTACAAACTGCCAAAGGGAGCCGTCCCGGGGCCTCCACTACTACATTGGGTGACTATCCTACTTAATCCTATTACCTCCTGGAGATGGATAAATACGTAGACAAAGCGTCCAAGAAAACATCCTCCAAACGTTCGTCAAAACTTAAAGAACACTCATCTACAAAAGCTAAACCCAAAGCTTAAGCTATGGAGGTCTCCCCATGTTCTTCACCTACTCGCTCAAGTCCTTCCCCACCGCCCACTTCATCCCAAACTATGGCCGCTGAAATGGCATCAGAGGTAGCAAAGACCTTATGGCCCTTATTTAATGCCCGCTTTCAGGAACTCACGACAAAAATGGAGGCTACGCTAACCCAAATCCCAACCAATACCTCGAAAATTAATGAGTTGGAACAGAGGGTTAGTGATGCTGAAGATACTATTCATCAAACTCGCGAAGATGCAGAACAACACTCCTTAACTATACAGGCTATGTGGGATAAAATAAAGGATCTGGAGAACCGCAGTCGCAGAAATAATCTACGTTTTATTAATTTTCCGGAGACAATAAAACCTCAAATGTTGTTGAAGACCATGCAAACCTGGCTGACAAGCAAATTTCACCTACCTTACTCTGAGGACAACCCATTACTGATAGAAAGGGCACACAGAGTAGGCCCAGAGAGAAGAGATAATAATGGCAGACCAAGACCAGTCATCATTAGAGTACTGAATTTCCAAGATAAGGAAAAGATATTGCTGGAATACAGGAAACAAACGGAGGTGCTATACGACACCCACAAAATACTTATCTTCCAAGATTATTCAATGCAAGTGACCGAAAAACGACGTAAATTTACCCCAATTTGCAAGCAACTGCATCTCCAAAACGTAAAATTTGCTCTTACATACCCTGCAAAGCTAAAGATAATTAAAGATGGCCAAAACCATTTTTTCACCACGCCAAACGAGGCACAACAATTTATAGACACATGGAACCAGATCGCCTTACCTGAGGAACACTCATAAGAAATATGTCCTATCCTGAAGATGGAAAAACGATTCAGTAACCCATGAATAGGTGTTTTATGTACTCTGGAAAAAATGAAAGATTATCTGTACACGAAACTGATGATATAGGCAATGTATTACAGTTAATGTTAATGTTATTTGTGAACAAGGTTAATAGTATGGTTATGTTTGTTTGGTTAGCCATATCACATCTTACTGCATGCTCTGACATTACAACAGGATACTCCCCTAAGCGCTGGGACATGGGGGAAGTCCTAATATTAATCATACCCATGGTAATTGCACAAATTAAGGCAGGAATTGGATAGAGTGTCTAACTCTATACCACTAAACTCGACAACAATTACCAAACCGTTTCCGCTACATATCTGTACATGGAATATCGATGGTCTAAACACCGCTATTAAACGAAAGCTAGTTCTTAATCATCTTAGAAAATTATAACCACAAATTGCCCTTCTACAGGAAACCCATTGGAAAGTCTTAGATACTGGACATCTCAAAGATAACTGGATAGGGGAATGTATATCGGCTCCTTACTCGTCTAAAAACAGAGGAGTAGCCTTATTGTTACATAAGTCACTTAACTATGTCAAGCATGCAGTAACCATAGATTCTGAGGGGAGATACATTATATTAGATATGACAATTGAACAAAAGAGAATATTATTGATAAATATATATGCCCCAAATGCTCCATTTTATTGCAAACTATTTGACATACTTACCCAGACTACATACTCCAAAGTCATTATAGGTGGGGATTTTAACCCCTTGACGACAAAGGACGTGCCAGGCACGTCCTGGGAGAAACTCCCTTAACGACAAAGGACGTACCTGGCTGTTGTTTGTTAATTTTGCCGTGCTGCCATGTTCGTCAGAGAGAAGAGGCTTTCCCCTGGCAACCCTTTCAAACAAAGCATACTTCTAGTCTTTTTCTAATTGTACTGTCATGAACTTTACCATTTAACCCCTTGCCGACAAAGGACGTGCCAGGCACGTCCTGGGAGAGACTCCCTTAATGACAAAGGACGTGCCTGGCACGTCCTGCATTGAATGAAGCGGTTTTCGCGATCAACGATCGCGAAAACCGCTTTAACAGTGCTGATCTATTGCCTCGACATCGAGGCAATAGCCAGCACCAAAATTTCTATTTCGGGACCCCCACGATCGCCCCACGGAGTGATCGTGGGGAGCCATATTGACGGAGCATGCTGCTCCGTCAATATGGCTAAGTCCTCTGCCGGTCTGAGCTTCGGAAGTGAAAGTAACATCACTTCCGTCGCTCTGAATATGCTACTTGACTAGTTTAGTAGCATTGCAATGGAAAATATTTAAAATAAATATTTAATTAATTAAAAACAGGTTATTTAGCTATATTAGCCTATAGGGTTAAAATTAAATATTTTTTAGCATAAGGGATAGGGTTAAAATTAAATTAAAGTTACAAAATATTAAGGGATATAATTAGGATTAGAGTTGGGGTTAAATTTAGTGTTAGGGTTAAATTTTGGGTTCGGGTTGGGATCAAAAGATCAATATAGGAAAAAAACAAAAAACACTATTTTTGGTTTTTTCCCCATAACTCGCAAAAAAATACCGAAAAATATGGAAACATGCATATTTTTGAACTCGGGAGAACATTTAGAAACTATTTAGACGGGGTCTTTTTTAATGATTTTATTTGTGTAAGTTATATTTTAGGTCAAAGTTCGAAAAAGTGTTTTTTTTAATTTTTCAGCATATTTTATGATTTTTTTTGTAGTAAATTATAAGATATGATGAACATAATGGTATCTAATGAAAGCCCTTCTTATGACGATAAAAACAACATATAATTTGTGTGGGTACTGTATGTGAGAAAGAAAAAAATTACAGCTAAACACAAACACCCTAGAAATGTCAAAACAGCCATTGTCACCAAGGGACAGTCAAGGTGAAAATGTCTTGTCACTAAGGGGTTAATATAGTACAAGATCAGTTGATGGACAAACTGGGACCGACCCGTCCCACCACATCTAACACACATGAAGGAATAAATCTCTTACCATTCAACCTACAACTTATAGACCCTTGGCGCACTTTGCACCCACAAGACAAAGATTTCACCCATGTTTCTAGGGCCCACTGTACATCTTCCCGAATTGACTTCTTCCTAGTGTCAATTAACCTGATTTCACAAGTAGAATCTGTCCATATTAGAGATATCGTAATTTCTGATCATGCTCCGGTAGAACTCCGTTTAAATCTCTCCATAAATAGAACTTATACTCGACACTGGCGTTTCCCTCAATATCTTAAAACAAAGGACTTCACCTCATTCCTAGATACTACATGGAATAACTATGTGGATGATAATATAGAACACTGGGAAGATCCGTTGTTATTTTGGGAAGCGGCTAAAGCAGTTATGAGGGGCCATATAATATCGTATGTAGCTAGTTCAAAGAAAAAATGGAGGGACAAATTTAACCAATTACACCAGAAGATGTGCGAAGCTCATCAGCAATATATCAGTAACCCGACAGATACTACAAAAACCCATTATATCACATGTAAAAAACTTATGGATACGTTATTACTACACAAAGCACAGTCACAAGTAGACTACACACGCTCCAAATTTTTTCACTGGGGAAATAGGTCAGGGAGACTATTGGCATATTTGGCAAAACCAAGGAACAACATATATAATATCACACATATTGTTGACCAAAACAAAGACATCATAACAACACCCAACAGCATAAATAAACTGTTTCAAGAATATTATACGCACCTATACCGAGATAGCCCTGATGATTTCCCTATAGGCCTAGACCTTTTAAACAAGGCGAAATTGCCTAAACTAACTCCCAATCAAAGAAACATCTTAGAAAAGGAAATAACAGAGACGGAGCTAAGCCAAACGATATCGTCACTGCACAACAATAAGACCCCAGGCCCTGATGGCTTCCCAGCAGAATTTTATAAAATGTTAAAACCACATATTTTAGCCACCCTAACCTCTTTGTATAATGCCATTATTAAAGGGAAGGTAGATATTGGCACACTAAACTCAGCAAGAACTATACTTATAAAAAAAACGGATAAAGACCCAACTTTGGTTACCTCATATAGACCCATAACGCTTTTAAATCAAGACATAAAAATACTAACAAAAAGTTTTGCTAATCGCCTACAAAACATCTTACCGGACATATTAAGCAAGCACCAATTAGGTTACGTCAAGGGTCGCCATTCTGTAAAAGGTATACGTACAGCCATAGCAGCCATAATAGCCTCCCAAACCCAATCACCAAACTCACACAATACATTATTAAGTCTGGATGCCGAGAAGTCTTTTGACCAAGTGTCATGGGCACATCTAATGAGGGTAATCAAACACCAACATTGTGGACAAACCTTTTTAAATTTAATTCGCCAATTATATAATCACCCAACTACAGTTATCACGACAAACGGACTGGATTCGACTGAAGTGGTAATGTATAGGGGAGTCAGACAAGGGTGCCCATTATCGCCGATATTGTTTAATTTGGCAGTAGATCCACTGCTACGAGTTATAGCTTCCTCTGAGGATTCTTTAGAGATTTGCCTAGGCTCCCAAAAATTAAGGGTATCGGCATTTGCAGATGATGTTCTTCTATACACGTCTTACCCACAATTAACTATACCAAATTCTCCATTAATAAAACAAAGTCAATGGCCCTGTGTCTGTCGTCCCATAGGAAACCACCGGGGATGCCGGACACAGGTATCCACTGGACAGACAGAACGCTTACATATTTAGGAGTGAAGCTACCAAAATCTCTCATAAGATTATACTCACTGAATTTTAAACCCCATGATACGAAAAATTCTTAGAGAACTAGACAACTGGAAGAAACTACCACTAACGATTACGTGTAGAATAGCTTTAATTAAAATGATATCATTCCCGAGACTGTTATATCCAATTCAATCCCTTCCATTGCTCATCACAAAAAAACACAGCTTTTCGGAAATTAATTTGGTCAGATAAATGATCTAAAATTACCATGGTAAATCTGCAGCAATATAAACAGAATCTAGAATCTTGCTGCCTTATTTAGATATGCCTTGAATTGGATATCATACTCATACATACCAACGTAGACCTGGACCAAACATTCAGTCCTAACATATCTATACAGGCCCTATTGCATACCCCGGCTGACCAGATACCTATATCAATAACTCAAAACCCATTATTATACTCAACGATCAAAGCTTGGAAGCAAGTGAGATTGAGCCTGGGGATGCAATGGAAATTTTCCATTTTTCAGCCTCTTTGTAAAAATCCAAAGTTCCAAGACGGGTCGGTCCCAGAACCATTCCCCTCATGGGAAGCTAGGGATATTAGAAATTTGTCTCCCTTCTTTGATCAACGTAACTCATAATTCATGACACTTATTCAATGTAGAGAAAAATTCAAGAATATTAGTATTCCATGGTTTGCATACACCCAAATACATAATCTAAGTTTTTCAAACACCCAAATACATAATCTAACCCAGAAGGACTGGGATAGTCCCTTGGATCGAGTGATACGGACATCAGCTTTCTCGAACATCTCAACGAAAATAATAGTTAAAGCCTTGCATTCTAATCACTTTGACAACTATATTCCTATAGGTATTACCAAATGGCTTCAGAATTTTCCTGACCTGTCACAAGAAGACGTAATAAAACATACTCTTATCCTAGGTAAAATTCTGCCAGCCTGCTCTTATACAGAGATGCAAATGAAAATTGTCGATCAGGCTTATTTGTCTCCACATCGCCAATATAGAATAGGGATATTGCCCCAGGACGCTTGCCCAAAATGCGCTCGATCCAAGGCCGATCGATTCCATAGTTTTTGGTCTTGCCCAGTCATTCAACAGTTCTGGTCCCAAATCACGTTATTCCTTGTATCACTGGGTTTTCATAACTATTCCATTGAATCAGTGGCGGCAGTACTCTGGGTGGTAGAATTGGAATCTCAGCCGACACACTCAGTTTCATTGATACGCATCATACTAGCGGTGGCCCGAAAAACTATCTTACAAAATTGGATCCTTACTGACCCCCCTACTATGACCATTTTTCAAACGAAACTGCAATTTCTTATGAGAATGGATTGGCTTGAAACAGCCATGATCAGGGAAAAAGGAGCTAAAATTTTCAGTAAATGGGAACCATATATCAAAACCCTAGATGAGGCACTGAAAACACAAATCCGACACACTTTCCAAGAAACCACTTGGTATGCGACACAATTACTGAAGGGCAGAATTCCATGTACATAAACCTGATTGTATATAAAACATATATGTAGAGCTGCAGGTGTAAATTGGTTAAGTTGTTAATTACAGGATGATGATAAATGGCAAAGATTGTGGGGGGTGGAAGGGGTTTGTCTTGTTCCAACATGCATAATTTTTACTGAGATGAGACTTCACTTTGACTTTTACTCATGGTATGTTATTCTTCGATCTCAATGTAATTTACCAGATGATGACTATAAGGAAACATGTAAACTCTGTTTAAATGTTCGGGGGGGGGGGGGGGGGGATGTTATGGAGGTTCTAGACGGGGTCAATACTAAAATGTGGTATACCATATATACAAAAATGAAATAAAAAGATGTTTTAAAAAAAAAAATTTAATTTTATAAAATTGTCAGGTTTTATGAAAGCCTTTCCCTGTGTATTAAACCAATCCCTGCTGTTGATCATTGTATTAGTAATCTTGCACAGCAACACTTTTTTTTTGCTGTGTGCACTTTTTTATGGATTCATTTCTTTGTACTGTAATGTATTACAGAAAGGCATAGGCTCTTCTTAGAGCTATTACCACCTTCTTTACCATAGATTACTGCTAAGGCACTGATTCTGAGGCCATTGACTCAGGGTTCGATTTTGACCCTGGTCAGCTTTCTGATACATCATCTAGTGATGTATCAGTGGCTGATGAGCCCTTGCCACAAGGAGTCATGGGGGTAAAATACAGGGCCGATCCTGGGCGGGTGCACGGGGTGCACCGCGCCCAGGCGCACGGGAGGAGAGGCGCCTGAATCACAGAGCGCGACGGGAGCGGAGCTTGCTCCCGTCGCGCTGTGATTAGTGTGACAAGGAGGTGCGAGCCACAGATGAGCGCCTGCAGTTACCACACCTCCCTATCACACCAAGCACAGCGCGACGGGTGCAAGCTCCGCCCCCGCCGCGCTCTGATTGGCTGCAGGGAGGATGGTGTCTGCAGAAGCAGACACCGGCAGCTAGTTTCTTCTGCCAGATGTCAGCTGACATCCGACAGAAGAAACTAGATGCCGGTGTCAGCCTCTGCAGACACCATCAAGCAGGCGTCCTGGGCCAGGCGGAAGACAGAGCAGAGGTAAGTACTGGGGCAGGGGGGAGGAGGGTGGCAAACGAGCATACTGTGGGGCAAAATACTGACATATTAATTGTCATAATCCTGATATATTGAGTGACAAAATCATGGCATATTAATGAGCATAACCGTGACATATTAATTGGCAAATTCCTGGCATATTAATTAGCATAACCGTGACATATTAATTGGCAAATTCCTGGCATATTAATTAGCATAACACTGACATATTAATTGGCAAATTCCTGGCATATTAATTGGCATAAACCTGACATATTAATTTGCATAACCCTGACATATTAAATGGCATAACCCTGACATATTAATTGGCAAATTCCTGGCATATTAATTAGCATAACCCTGGCATATTAATTGGCATAATCCTGACATATTAATTGGCATAACCCTGACATATTAATTGGCAAATTCCTGGCATATTAATTAGCATAACCCTGGCATATTAATTGGGATAATCCTGGCATTTTAATTGGCAAAATCCTGGTATATTAATTGGCAAAATCCTGGCATATTAATTGGCATAACCCTGGTATATTAATTGGCATAACCCTGACATATTAATTGGCATAACCCTGACATATTAATTGGGGGAGGGGGCAGAAAATGTGTTCAATAAGGGGACCTGAAATTCCTGGTGGCGGCCCTGCCATCGAGAACGTCCTCCTTCTTGCACATAAAGGTAATTAAGCAGGGAGGGCGACAGCATTTCTGTGTGTATGTATGTGAATGTGACTGATTGCATGTGTGACTATATATTTATGTGTATGTATGTGTATGTGATTGTATATGTGTGTTTGTGTGTATGTGACTGACTGCGTGTTGTGCCGGCGCAGCCTATGTTTAAAAAATAAAGCACTGAAAAGTGCCTGATATGGGGCAGGAGTGGAGACAGAGAGAGAGACAGACATTAGGTATGAGTGGATAGAGAGAGAGAGAGAGAGACACACACACACATTGGGTATGAGTGGAGAGAGAGAGACACACACACATTGGGTATGAGTGGAGAGAGAGAGAGACACACACATTGGGTATGATTGTAGAGAGAGAGAGAGACAGACATTGGGTATGAGTGGAGAGAGAAACAGACATTGGGTATTGGTGGAGAGAGAGAGAGAGAGAGAGAGAGAGAGAGAGAGAGAGAGACATTGGGTATGAGTGGGGAGAGAGAGAGAGACAGACATTGGGTATGAGTGGGGGGAGAGAGAGAGACATGTGGGTATGGGGAGAGAGAGACAGACATTTGGGTATAGGAAGTTAGAGACAGACATGAGGGTTTGGGGAAAGAGAGAGAAAGACATGGGGGCATGGGGAGAGAGAGACATGTGAGTGACTGGCATGGTGGAATATTATTTATCGCTCCTTGTGTACTTCTTTTCCAGTGATGCTCAGCCAGACTTTGGCTGGTTGGGCATCATGGGAACGGTAGTAAAAACTCATTCTGCTAGCCAGTAAAAACTCTCCAATGTTGCTGGCTGAGCATCATAGAAATAAATAAAACCACTTCACAGTATTATGGCAAAATATATATCTTTATTTAAAATAAAAGTTTGTGTTTGTCCTTTACATCAAAAAAAGGTTTGTGCTCTAATGTGCGTCTGGAAAAGACATGTCTAAAGGGGAGGAGTTCATAATATAACACGCCCACTTTTAGGCGCCAAAAGAAAACCTGCACCCAGGCACCCGTGACCCTAGGATCGGCCCTGGTAAAATACATTGGCTCACTTCAAAGATATATCCCAAATAGAACATGATTGCAGGTTGACTACATGCCAAAATTCCAGGTTGGAACACTGACATGCGCACCTCACAAATGTGGCCTTTTATCCCCCCCCCTCAAAAAAAAAAAAACCTATACATGGATGGCGTTGCTGTACTCGGGAGATGTTGCTGAACACATATTGGGGTGTTGTTTGGCAATGACATTTACCAGAATCTGTGAATCATGCCTGAAGTACAATGTATGTGGGAACAAAACTCAAAAAATTTACTACCACATATTTTGACAAAGGCAGGTGCTAGAATAAGTACATATAAAGTATTAAAATACCATCATTTGAAATACCTTAGGATGTCTAGTTTTCAAAAACATATGGTTTGATGGGGTAAAATACATTGACCAGCTTCAAAAGTGTCCCAAATGGAACATGGGCGCAGGCTGACTACTAAGTTGGATATGTGCACCTCCCAAATGTGGCCTTTTAGCCCCCAAACAACCCAACAAACCTATGCATGGGTGATATCCCTGTACTCAGGTAATGTTGCTGAACACATATTGAGGTGTTGTTTGGCACTGACATAACAGGATCTGTAAATTCATGCCCGAAGTACAATGTATGCGGAACCAAAGATAAAAAAATTACTAACCAAAATTTTGACAAAGGCTGGTGGTAGAATTAGTACATGTAAAGTGTTAAAATACCACCATTTGAAATACCTTAGGATGTCTAGTTTCCAAAAATATTTGGTTTTGTGGGGTAAAATACACGTTCTGGCTAAAAAAATGTGCCAGATGGGACATGAGCGCAGGTTTTCTGCATGTCAAAATTACAAGTTGGAAAACAAAAAAGCGCACCTCTCAAATGTGGCCAAACAACCCAACAAACCTATGCATGGGTGGTATCCCTGAACTCAGGTAATGTTGCTGAACACATATTGAGGTGTTGTTTGGCACTGACATAATAGGACCTGTAAATTCATGCCCAAAGTACAATGTATGTGGAAACAAAAGATAACAAAATTACTAGCCAAAACCTTGACAAAGGCTGGTGGTAGAATTAGTACATGTAAAGTGTTAAAATACCACCATTTGAAATACCTTAGGATGTCTAGTTTCCAAAAATATATGGTTTTGAGGGGTAAAATATATTCGCTGGCTAAAAAAATGTCCCAGGTGGGACATGAGCGCAGGTTTTCTGCATGTCAAAATTACAAGTTGGAAAACCAAAAAGCGCGCCTCTCAAATTTTTAACCCCCAAACAAGCTGACAAACCTATGCATGGGTGGTATCCCTGTATTCATGAGATGTTGCTGAACACATACTGAGGTGTTATTTGGCAATAGCCCTCCACATTTTCAGGAAATCTTTACCTGAATTGAAATCTGTGTGAAAAATCACAATTTTCTTTTTTTGCTGCAAACTTTTGCAAGGTGTTTCTTGTACTATGGCTACATGAAAAGTGTCAAAATACCTCAAGTTAAATGCCCTGAGTTGTCTAGTTTTGATAAAAATATGTACATGTTTGTGGTCATTCATGGATTTAGTACAGATATCAGTGTTACAATGTCACTATCGCTAATTTTGAAAAGGAAAAAAAAAAGCTATTTTGAAATAGCTTTGCACTACTTATAGTTCTGTAACTTAAATAAAAAAAGCACAAAAACATACAAAATGGGCTATTTCTAAATTCAGGACAAATATTAGAAACTATTTAGCAGTGTTTTTTGTTGTCTCTTGAAGATGAGTATACGATTTTTCAAATAAAAGTCAGAAAAAAAACATTTTTTACCCATATTTTATTATTTTTTATATCAAATTATATGCTATTATCAAATTCATGGTATCAAAAGAAAGCCCTTTTTATGACAATGAAAACAATATATAGTTTGTGTGGGTACACTAAATGAGAAATAAATTACAGCAAAACCCACACAACCAAAGAAATGTTAAAACAGCCGATGTCACCAAGTGTCGGACAAGCTAAGGGGTTAAAAACATATCTCAACAATCCTCACTTTTACAGATACCAATCACTCTCAAGGTAACTAGTATTCTCCTTTACAGATGAAGACTTATACACTGTGTTAACGAATTTAATATTACTCTATGGCATTTACTGGCCCAGCTTCTATCATAGGAGACAAATTATTAAATGACACACAACGACACAATACAAATGCTCACTTAAAGTGCATGACGGTGATGTGACTTTGCAATTTATCTGTCACACACGGGTTTCTTTCTTCTTACCTCATATAGGGCCCCATAGATAAGCAGGGGCCTGAGCATCTGCTGAAGCTGCTCATATGATAGGTAGCACGACCATAAAAGTCCCAATAAAAGTACTCATTAGTGTGCACTGTGCCTCTTACATGATAACTATGTTACACATTGACTCCTCAGCAGATCATATCTCTCTCTCTAGTCTCTCCACAAGTCGGTTATTCTTTGCCAACAAAACAGTTTCTAACTCTCCTGCCCCTCAGAAAACAGACCCACTGTACAGTCTGTAATGGTGTGTTGCTTACCGAAATAGCGGGAACATAACCTACTTACCTCCCAAAGTGCCCCACATAGTCAAATAGCTTCTCCATTGCTACAGGCAGCTGTGATGGCAGTGCTGATATTGTGATCCCACTCACTTAACTTGCCATTCTGCTCTTCCGAACTGTGGTGTGAAGTGTGCCTCTTGTTTTGTCCTTTTCCAGTCACTTCTGAATCAATGTAGGTAAAAGCATTGCCTGTTTAGCGCCACCTGTTTATTAGTATTTCACTTCGGTCCAGTATCTGTCTGTACAAACACTGTGACCAGAGACACTGCTATTGACACGGTACTGTGTATATGAGGAGAAGATTTTGGTAATGGTGTTGCTGCTCTGTGTGTTTAAGATGAGAAGGGTGGGCAGTGCAGATGAACATGTGAGTTTTGTTATGGGCGTGGTTAGAGTGACAGCAGCCCCCACTTCCAACTTGTAACTAACTCCACTGTGACAAGTCGACACACCATCTAGATCAGTTATGGCTAAACCTTAGGCACCCTACTGTTGCTGTGGACTCCCACGTTGCTCATCCTTTAGCTTGACAGGCCATCATAGGATTTGTAGTACACAACAACTTAAGTGCCACTGCTTAGCAATTACTCATCTAGATGCAGTGGATGACTGCTATAATATCCAGCAGCAGTTTTAGGGTGTCAAGGAAAGATCTTGTTTCAATAAAAACAAGTTAAAATCATGCATAAATAAACGTTTTTAATAAATCATTGTTCTAAAAAGGAAACTAAAGAACAAAGTTAAATCATTAGTATAGATGCTATAATTGTGAGCTGCATGAGACTTCTATACAATTATACATGTTCATGACAGATCTTAACTGAAAAGGGAAGATAGATAAATCACCAAATGGCATCACGATAATACGCAGAACAGATAGTTATGGATATTAGTAATATAATGATTTGTTGAACTAAAATTAAATACAAGAGTTCACAGTTTGTTTTTGTATTTGTTGTCTTTACCATTCTTCACTGTTATTTCTGTCCTCAGGATAATCACCTCATTTGAACCATTGCTGGCTCCATCTCAAGTTAACTATTGGCAATGTTAATGTGCATTTAATTTGCAAGAACTGTTTTTCAAACACTAATCACACTAATCATTTCAGACCTAGTTAGAAGGTTTTAAAACACAAATATCTCCTTAGGATAATCTTTTGTGTTTTTTTTTTATAATAATGAAGGATAACAAAATCTTGCCTGGAAAGTGAAACACATCTGCATTATCAAAATCAAATTATATTATAATGCACTAAACAATAACAATTATACTGTGTTAATATTTTTTTGTTTTTAAGGGCTTTTTAACCCCTTAGTGACATGACTTTTTTGGCTTGTCCGACGCTTGGTGACATGGGCTGTTTTAACATTTCTGAGGTGTTTGTGTTTTGCTGTAATTTATTTCTGTCTCATTTAGTGTACCCGCACAAACTATATATCGTTTTTATCGTTATAAGAAGGGCTTTCTTTTGATACCATTATTTTGATAATATAATATATATAATTTGATGTAAAAAAGATAATAAAATATGGCAAAAAAATTGAAAAAATTATTTTTTTATGACTTTTATTTGAAAAATCGTATACTCATGTACAAGAGACAACAAAAAAACACTGCTAAAAAGTTTCTAATATATGTCCTGAGTTCAGAAATAGCCCATGTTTTTATGTTTTTGTGCTTTTTTATTCATGTTACAGGGCCAGAACTATAAGTGGTGCAAAGCTATTTTAAAATCCTTTCTTTCAAAATTAGCGTTAGTGACATTGTAACACTGATTTCTGTACTAAATCCATGAATGACCCCCAACATGTACATATTTTTGAAAACTAGACAACTCAGGGCATTTAACTTGGGGTATTTTGACACATTTCATGTAGCCATTTTACCACCAATCTATGCCAAAGTTTGCAGAAAAAAATCTTTTTTTTTAATTTTTCACATATATTGCAATTTAGGTAAACATTACCTTAAAATGTGAAGGGGTATTTCCAAATAACACCTCAATATGTGTTCAGCAACATCTCCTGAGTACAGGGATACCACCCATGCATAGGTTTGTTGGTTTGTTTTGGGGCTAAAA
This sequence comes from Pelodytes ibericus, assembly GCA_036172795.1. NCBI lineage: Eukaryota > Metazoa > Chordata > Amphibia > Anura > Pelodytidae > Pelodytes > Pelodytes ibericus. The sequence continues at coordinate 101,564,220 of CM069861.1, read as the reverse complement.
GGCCACATTTAGGCGGTGCGCATTTTGGTTTTGCAACTTGGAATTCTGACATGCAGAAAACTTGTGCCCATGTCCCATTTGGGACATTTTTAAAGCCAGAAAGTGTATTCTACCCCACAAAACCATATATTTTTTTAAACTAGACACCCTAGGGTATTTCAAATGGTAGTATTTTAACACTTTCCATGCACTAATTATACTACCAGCCTATGTCAATGTTATGGATAGTAATTTGTTTTCACATACATAGTACTTTGGGCATGAATTCACAGATCCTGTTATATGTCAGTGCCAAACAACACCTCAATATGTGTTCAGCAACATCTCCTGAGTACAGGGATACCACCCATGTATAGGTTGGTTAGGTTATTTGGGGGTTAAAAGGCCACATTTGAGAGGTGCGCTTTTTGGTTTTCCAACTTGGAATTCTGACGTGCAGAAAACCTGCGGCCATGTCCCATTTGGGACATTTTTGAAGCCAAAAAGTGTATTCTACCCCAGAAAACCATATATTTTTGAAAACTAGACACCCTAGGGTATTTCAAATGGTAGTATTTTAACACTTTTCATGCACTAATTCTACCACCAGCCTATGTCAATGTTATGGATAGTAATTTGTTTTTCACATTCATTGTACATCGGGCATGAATTCACAGATCCTATTATGTGTCAGTGCCAAACAACACCTTAATATGTGTTCAGCAACATCTCCTGAGTACAGGGATACCACCCATGTGTAGGTTAGTTAGATTATTTGGGGGCTAAAAGGCCACGTTTAGGGGGGGTGCATTTCCAACTTGGAATTTTGACATGTAGTCAGCCTGCGCCCATGTTCCATTTGGGACACTTTTGAAGCCTGTCAAAGTATTTTACCCCATAAAACCATATATTTTGGAAAACTAGACATCCTAGGGTATTTAAAATTGTGGTATTTTAACACTTTCCAAGTGCTAATTCTACCACCAACCTATGTCAAAGGGTTGGGATGTCATTTTTTCCCCACACACATTGTAGTTCAGGCAGGAATTTTCAGATTCTGTTATTTGCCACTGCCAACCAACACCTCAATATGTGTTCAGCAACATCTCCTGAGTACGGGGATACCCCCCATGCATAGGTTTGTTGGTTTGTATTGGGTCTAAAATTCCACATTTAGGGGGTGCGCAATTCCAACCTGGAATTTTGACATGTAGTCAGCCTGCGCCCATGTTCCATTTGGAACATTTTTAAAGCCGTCCAATGAATTTTACCCCATCAAACCATATATTTTTGGAAAATAGACATCCTAAGGTATTTCAAATGGTGGTATTTTAATACTGTATAGGTACTAATTCTACCACCAGCCTTTGTAAAAGTTTGTGGTAGTACTTTTTTGGGAGTTTTTTTTCCACATGCATTGTACTTCAGGCATGAATTCACAGATTCTGGTATATGTCACTGCCAAACAACAACCCAATATGTGTTCAGCAACATCTCCCGAGTACAGGGATAGCACCCATGCATAGGTTTGTTGGTTTGTTTTTGGCTAGAAGGCAACATTTGTGAGATGCGCATCTCAAAATTCCAACTTGGAATTTTGACATGTAGTCAACCTGCGTCCGTGTCCTTTATGGGATATATCTTTGAAGCCAACCAATGTAATTTACCCCCACCAAACCATATATTTTTTTATCGGTAGACCCCCATCACTACTTGTGGCAAGGGCTCAGCAGCCACCGATACATCGCTAGATGATGTATCAGAAAGCTGAATAGGGTCAAAATCGAACCCTGAGTCCGCGGCCTCAGAATCAGTGCGTAAGCAGTGATCTCGAGCAAAGAAGGGGTTAATAGCTCTTAGAAGAGCCTATCTAGTACTATAATACATTACAGTACAAAGAAATTAATCCATAAAACAGTGCAGACAGCAAAACATACTGTTGCTGTGCAAGATTACTGCTTACACAGTGATGAATGGCAGGGAAGGGGTTAATACACAGTGAAAGACTTTCATAAAACCTGCCAATTTTATAAAATGTTATTTTATATCTCTAATACTGATCTGTCTCTTTCCGTCACAAAAATGTAAGTGAGGAGAGGGAGGCAGATCAATATTTGTGAATATTGATCCGACTAATTTTGATCTGACCAGGGCGAATGGTGAGCTTAATTGAGAAAATCACCAAACCGCCTTTGCCACTAATTCGCTGTTACTGATCGCTATGCGCTCAGGCAGCTTAAAAAAAAAAAACTCAAATATTTTTACTTTACATGTAATCCCCTAGCGGGTATGTGTAAAAAAATAAAAATAAAATAAAAATATGCAGACAGATAAAAATTGCTTTGGCGTCAATATCATTGCGTAAGCAGTGATCGACGGCAAAGAAGGGGTTAATAACTCTTAGAAGAGCCTTTTTAGTACTGTAATAAATTACAGTACAAAAAAAATTAACCCCTAAAAAATGCACAAACAGCAAAAATAAATGCGCTGATGTGCACGATCACTGCTTATGCAAGATCAGTGGCAGGGAAGGGGTTAAACGCAGGGAATTGCTTTAATAAATTTTTTTTTATTGTTTTATTATTTGTGTGTTGTGTATTTATTGTTTTTTTTTAACTTTTACTTACTTTTAGAACTTTGATCTGTCTCTCTCCCTCACTAAAAAAAATGTGAGGAGAGGGAGGCAGATCATAACTGGTCAGATCAATATAGAGTTAATATTGATCTGACCAGTCAGTGGGGATGTTCAGGAGAGCATCCCCACTGCCTGTCAGTGTGCCTGGCAGTCACTGATTGCCTCTGTGAAGAGGCAATCGTGTGACAGCCAGAGAGCACAGGAAGCAGGTACTTCCTGCCTCCTGTGCTCTTGCCCTTAGAAGGGCAGCGCCATCTTGGTCACTCAGTGACCAAGATCGTGCTTTTTTTTTTGTGTTCCTGATTGCCTCGACTTGCGAGGCAATCAGGAACACTTTCTGAGCATAGGAAGCGAAAATTTTGCTTCCTATGCTCGTTTTTTAATGCCCGTCGTTTTAAAGGCTCTGTGCCTTTAAAACTGGCATTTCGATCGCTCTCCGGAGCGATCGAAATGCCGACGGGCATTTTTTTTAGTATTGTACGATGCTTCCATACGGAAGCATCGTTACAATACCATCAGAGCCCTGAAAGCGGAAAAACTCCGCTTTCAGTGCTCGTTTTGACACAGGACGGACTAGGTCCGTCCTGTGTCACTAACGCCTCGGCACACAGGACGGACCTAGTCCGTCCTGTGTCGCCAAGGGGTTAAAAAACAAAATTGACAGAGGTATATTATAAATCTAATGTGCTTCAATACAGACAAAGGTAAGTATAAAAAAACCTTTAAAATCAATAAACATCAGTTATGTTTAATAATAAAATATTACAAAAAAGACCTCGATCTTTAAAGTGAGAATGATATGTTCTTAATTAGCGTAAATTTTATAATGAGCAGTAACTCTTCAACTGATCCTGGTAGTTTGCATAATTATTTATGAATATAATAGTTCGTAATTATTACTAGATGAAATAGGATGGTTCATTGAGAAATGTATCAAAAATTGGACATTCATCTCATGTAAAATTATAAGCAATTAGAAAAATACAAAGTGTGCCCTCTCTAAATAGGAATTTTCTGTTATCATGATGTGAATCAAAGAAGTTATGTGGAGGAACATTAGTAAGGGTATAAATGGAACAATAGTGTCCAGAGATCCAGTACTTGGTAAATGCCTGAAAAATGATGAGGCAAATGAAAAGCGAGAATGTGTGTCATCTATCAATAAAGATTTGCTATGAACATGATGTTTGCTTTTCAGGTGATTTATTTAACCTTTTCATTGACCTTTTCTAAAAACAAAAGTACTCCCAATCATTATAATTTAACATCTTCACAAAAAGCTGCTCTTTCCAAGTTAACAAACAACAATAACTGAATTATTAACCCCTTCGCGACAATGGACGTGTCAGGCACATCAACAATCGCGCGAAAACCACTTTAACGGTACTGATCTATTGCCTTGATGTCGAGGCAATAGCCAGCACCAAAATTTATTTTCTGGTGCACCCACGATCGCCCCAAGCAGCATGCACCCTCAATCTGGCTATGCCCTCTGGTGGTCCGAGCTTCGGAAGTGAAAGTAAATTCACTTCCGTCGCTCTGAATATGCTGCTTGACTGCCCCTAGAGGTAGCCAAGCAGCATAACAATGAAAAAAAATGTAATTAGCTGAAAACTGGTTATATAATTAACCTATAGGGTTAAAATTAAATAATTTTTAGCATAAGGGATAGGGTTAAAATTAAATTAAAATATATTAAGGGATAGCATAAGGGTTAGAGTTGGGGTTAAATTTAGTGTTAGGGTTAAAGTTTGGGTTTGGGGTCAAAAGGTCAATATAGGAAAACAACAAAAAACACTATTTTTGGTTTTTGCCCCATAACTCGCAAAAAAATACCAAAAAATATGGAAACATGCATATTTCTGAACTCGGGACAACATTTAGAAACTATTTAGATGGGGTCTTTTTTAATGATTGTATTTGTGTAAATTATATTTTAGGTCAAAGTTAGAAAAAGTGTTTTTTTTTTTAAATTTTTCATCATATTTTATGATTTTTTTGTAGTAAATTATAAGATATGATGAACATAATGGTATCTAATGAAATCCCTACTTATGACGAAAAAAATCAACATAAAATTTGTGTGGGTACAGTATGTGAGAAAGAAAAAAATTGCAGCTAAAAACAAACACCCCAGAAATGTCAAAACAGCCATTGTCACCAAGGGAAAGTCAAGGTGAAAATGTCTTGTCACTAAGGGGTTAAAGAAGCTGATAAAGGCGGCTCTGTTGTCGTCTTAAACAAGAGTGACTACCAAAAGGAATCTGAGAGACAATTATTTGACATAAATACTTACACAAAACTTTCCACAGACTCTATCTCAAGCTACCTGAAAGACCTTAAAGATATATTGGACACTAGTGAATATTTGGGTGTTTTAAACAAGATGGAGGTTGAATACTTACATAAAGAAAATCCTACAATTCCCATCTTTTACTATTTACAAAACCCCCCAAAATTCACAAAAACCCCATGAATCCACTAGGGCGCCCCATTGTCTCAAGTACAGGTAGTCTTGGGGAGGGTCTGTCAGAATGGTTAGATTTTCATTTACAGCCACTGGTTAACCAACAGAAAATATTTCTAAAAGACACAAAAGATGTCCTTATACAACTGAAAGACTTACAATGGCAAAGCAATTATATTTGGGTTACAATTGGTGTATGTTCACTTTACTCCTGTATTCCACATAACTTGGGATTAGACTCTTTACAAGATATTCTGATCAAATATAGTAACTACACAGAAAATCGAACCCAATTTATATTGCAAGCAACTGAGTTCCTTCTTCTTCACAATTATTTTATGTTTGACAGCATTTTTTATTTACAACGCCAGGGTACAGCCATGGGCTCAAAATTTGCCCATTCATACTCCAACATATATATGGCGTCTTCTGAAGATCAATTTATCTTCAGCCAGACTAACCCCTTTCGTCAATGCATCGCCTGGTATGGGCGGTACATTGACGATTTGTTGTTTGTCTGGCAAGGCTCTTTCTCCCAATTAAATGACTTCTTCAATTTTCTAAATGACAATTTACTTAATCTTCAATTCACGATAAATAGCTCAAGTTTGAGCACACATTTTCTGGATCTCACTCTTAAAGTTGACTCAATCACAAACACTATAGAAACCATGTCTTTCAGAAAACCCACATCAGGTAACTCTGTTCTACATGCTAGCAGTTGCCACATGAAACCAGTTATTGAAAACATTCCAGTAGGTTTGTTCATCACTCTTAGACGAAATTGCTCTGATTATACAATATTTGACATCAAGTGTCTAGAACTCACTAGAAGACTACTGGACAGAGGATATAAAATGTAGATGATCAAAAGAGCCATACGGATAGCTACAACACACTGCAGAGACTCTCTGCTCCAGGAGAAAAACTCATCTAACGAGACAAGTACATCCTTAAAAAGGTCCAAAAATAAAAAGAATATCTTCAAAAATACTAATAAACATTAAAATCTTCAAGCAACATCATGCTCATAGCAAATCTTTATTGAGAGAGGACACACATTCTCGCTTTTCATTTGCCTCATAATTTGTCAGGCATTTACCAAGTAACATAGTAACATAGTAATTTAGGTTGAAAAAAGACACAAGTCCATCAAGTTCAACCCTTCTACCTATCATTACAGCTTTTGATCCAAAAGAAGGCAAAAACCCCTAAGGAAGCTATTTCGAATTTTGCCTCCTGGGGGAAAAAAATCCTTCTTGACTCCAAGAGGCAATCAGATTTCTCCTTGGATCAATAAGTTCTTTTATTAATGATTATTCTATTATTAATAGCCCTGTATGTTCTGCTTTCCTAAAAAAACATCCAAACCATTTTTAAATGCATCTATTGTGGTTGATAGCGCTACCTCTCTTGTCAGGGAGTTCCATAACTTTATTGTCCTAACCGTAAAGAATCCCTTCCTTTGCTGTCTATGAAATCTTTGCTCTTCCAGTCTCAGGGGGTGACCTCTTGTTCTTTGTACCTTTCTGTTAATGAACAGGTCACTGGAGAGCTCTTTATATTGGCCCTGCATAAATGTATATAATGTTATCATATCCCCTCTGAGACGCCTTTTTTCTAACATATATAAATTCCATTTTTTAAGTCTCTCTTCATAACTAAGATCCTCCAAACCCCTTATTAATTTTGTAGCTCTCCTTTGCACTTTTTCTAGTTCCTTAATATCCTTTTTAAGGACTGGTGCCCAGAACTGTACTGCATATTCAAGGTGAGGTCTTACCATTGATTTGTAAAGAGACAAGATGATATCCTCCTCCCGTGAATCTATACCTCGTTTTATACATGCCGATATCTTATTGGCCCTTGCAGCTGCTGACTGGCATTGGGCACTGTTGCCAAGTTGGTTATCTACAATTCCTAAATCCTTTTCATCAGTAGTTTTTTCCAGGGAAAAAACATTTAACGTATATGTTGCTTTGTTATTATTTTTCCCATAATGCATAACTTTACATTTGTCTATATTGAACCTCATTTGTCACTTTACTGCCCAGTCCCCCACTCTGTCCAAATCTTCCTGCAAAGAAAAAACATCAAGATTAGTCTTTATTGCCTTACCTAATTTAGTGTCGTCCACAAACACGGAGACATGGCTCTCAGCACAATGTGGCAGATCATTAATAAACAAATTAAAAAGAAGAGGGCCCAAAACAGACCCCTGAGGTACTCCGCTCAATACCCTTGTCCAATTTGAGGATTTTCCATTTACAACAACCCTTTGTGTTCTATCTTTTAGCCAATTTTCAATCCAAATACATACATTTGCCCCCAAACCTATTTCTCTCAATTTGTAGAGTAACCTTTTGTTTCGCAAAATCCAAATAGATCACATCAACTGCCACACCTAGATCTATATTTTTACTGACTTCTTCATAGAATGTTATTAAGTTTGTTTGACAAGATCTGTCTTTCACAAAACCATGTTGACTTTTACTAATTATATTCTGGTTCAAGATGTATTCTTGAGTGTATACCTTTAGCAATCCTTCAAATAGTTTCCCCACTACAGATGTCAAGCTCACTGGCCTATAAATACCTTGCAGAGATTTTGATCCCTTTTTAAATATTGGAATGACATCCGCCTTTCGCCAGTCTGTTGGCACTGTACCTGAACTGAATTAATCCCTAAAGATCATAAATAGTGGTCTGGCCAGAATTATGCATAACTCTCTAAGTACCCTTGGGTGTATACCATCTGGCCCTGGGGCCTTGTCTATCTTAACAGAGTTTAATTGCTTAAGCACTTTTTCCTGTGTCAGCCAATCCCATGTTTGCGGCGAATGTCCCATAACTTCCTGTAGCTGGGGCTCGTCCATCTACCTTCCTAATAATAGAATCCCCTACCACCACAACCTGTCTAGCCTTCCTAGTGTCCTGGCTCCCAACTGTGCTGGGGAGGCTACTCACCTGGCTGCTAAGAGTGTCCGCCTGCCCTAGAAATGCCTCTTCTGAGCTAATCCCCCCAGCATCCTCACACAAGCTGGCAAACATGTTGGGGTGAACCAGCTCAGAACAAGCCTCCCTAGCTCTCCGACCCCTACTGTCACTTACACAACTAAACCAGCTCTCTGCCCTAGAAACCTCTTCTCCTCCATCATCACCCTCCTCTACACTGGCCCCAGCCAATGCCTGCTCAGTGAGCAGTAAACTCCGCTCCATGTTGCTTATGTCCGTAAGTGTTGCCAGTTGCCTCTTTAGATCTAGTATGATATTCTCCAAAGCAGCAACCTGCTCACATCTGCAGCAGCGGTATGGACCCTGGGGAACTTGCTCCAAGACCGCATACATACTGCAAGACATACACTTAGTGGCATTGTCCAACATGCTCTCTAGTGTAAACCACAAAATTAAAAATAGAATAAAAAAAGATTTATACTTTACCCTCCTTCTTTCCATTTAACTCCTTATTTGCTTCTAACTCCCACACTTAAGAAGCTTTTTCACTTTAGAAGCTGCTCCCTTGAATTCGCCTGGCTCACTATTTGCCTGCTCCTTTCAGTTAAATGGCCTTCAAAGTGGAATCACTGGACACTATTGTTCTATTTATACCCTTACTAATGTCCCTCCACATAACTTATTTGATTCACATCATGATAACAGAAAATTCCTTTTTAGAGAGGGCACACTTTGTATTTTTATAATTGCTTATAATATTACATGAGATGAATGTCCAATTTTTGATTGTTTTTGTATCTCTGTATGTATACATTTCTCAATGAACCATCCTATTTCATCTAGTAATAATTACGAACTATTCTATTCATAAATAATTATGCAAGCTACCAGGATCAGTTGAAGAGTTACTGCTTATTATTAAATTTACGCTAATTAAGAACATATCATTCTCACTTTATAGATCAAGGTCTTTTTTTGTAATATTTTATTATTAAATATAAATGATGTTTATTGATTTTAAAGGTTTTTTTTATACTTACCTTTGTCTGTATCGAAGCACTTTAGATTTATAATATACATATATATAATGTTATATATATATATATATAATGTTTATTAACTGTTATTGTTTATTTACGTTCACCTCTTCAGTATGCACATAAAACTTGCTTTTCAGGTGATTTAATTGACATGATTTATTTAACCTTTTTACTGATTTGCTGAAGCATCTTACTTAATAGCACTGTTTTCACTTTTTCAAACTGCCTATGAATAAGAGTACACGCTAAACGCGTAAGGCTAGTCCTCCACCTTTTTTCCCCTGTATATGCCTTATTGTTTACTTTTTTACTTTATTTGTCAGATCCATAATTTTGTAACAAAACATTTTCTCATAATTCACTGGAACCAGGAGTGCAGACATCGTCATTTCTTTTCTCCATTTCTATGCCTCAACAGCCAGATGAAGCACCTTGATACCAGTGCACCATGGCCACGGGAGCATCTAATCATTGCCAGGAGTGGAGCCGGCTTGCTTTAGGAGGACACTCCTTTTTTGTTTATAACTCATACTGAGCACAAGAAACCAATATGAAAAATACATCCATACCTTTTTTAGATAGGTGGAACTAATGACACCAGAAAAGATCCAACACCTAACTCCATAGTGCTCCTCATCGTTTGCCCCAATATATATACTAAAACAACCAAATTGATCGACTCGCACAATCTAACATATCACTAGAAGACACCAGATACCCCTTCTACCCAAACACCCTTTTCCCCCACATCACTATCCACCCCTGCCCAGACACGAAGTAATTTGAAAAGCAGAAGTTTCAGCAATCTGTTTAGCGAAACCATTCTATTGCAGTTTAAATATGTGACTGTTTAAATCTTGACACATAAAAACTGTATTGTATGTGTTTATTCAATAAAAAATTGAGAATACATTTTTTTTTAAATATATAACTATACATGTCTATGTCTCCTCACACATATACAGCTGATGACTTTGGTTCCTCTTGTGTACAGGCAAAGGTGGCCAAATAGGGCAGTTGCTAATATAGTGCCCAGATTCCCCACAATAAAACCACAGGTTATGGTCCCTACTCAAAGACCATTCTGCATCCGAGAGTGGACCCCTCTCTTTCTTTTTTTTTAGAAGAATACTGTGCCTTGCCAAGTAAGGCCAGGGTTGCTTTGGGATGCAGATGCAGGCACTTGTGCTTTTTGGTAATAGTACTGTGCCGAGTTCACCTTTTCTGAAGTGGGAGACTGGGTAGCAGTAAAGGCTGACCTCAAGAGACATACCTCTTCCAGGAGGAAGGAAAAACTGCAATGTCTGACTGTACTTGGACAGTGTCCCCACCTGGTACATCAAAAGCATTATAGTGTAAGCCCTTGCAGACTCCACAGAATGACTGGAATATTCTGTCACTGATATGGATGCCAGTTGCGGATGGAGTCCAGATGCATGGGCAGGAGCAGGTGTAATATCCTGTGCAGGCTGACCACTCTCCCCCAAGGGTTGAGCTCCAGGTATTGAGTGGCCACAAACAGGGTTCTTAGTCATCCTGAGTAATCATGAACCAAAGGGCCAATGCAGGAATCATGCGTCACAAGCCAATAGGTCTCAAGGGCTTCAGAAGCACAGAGTAGTCAGGATACAAGCCGAGTCGATACTCAATAAATCACAAAAGTAGAGCAAATCAATGTTAGGCAGGAAAAATATTCCAGCAAAGTGTGCTGGAAGGATGGGGTTTAAATAGCAAGGGAGTAATGAAAATTATGAACACCTGAGAAGATAACTCAGTACATGTGGAGGATGATGAGAAAAGAACAAGTCTAAAAAGCAAGCCCTCTGGTGGTGAGCAGAACAGGTACAGGTACCAAAACCACAGGGGCCCCAGGGTACAATCCCAGCAGAGGTTATACTCAGCTTGCATTGTATTAAAAGGGATCTAGCACAATTAAAATTGCCTCAGGCAAACTTATTGGAAATACCTCCTCTTATGATCTACAGAAACCACAGCTTTCCCCCAAGCATGGCACCACTCTCTAGACCATATGATCTAGGGGACATCTATATAGTTTCTGACCTATATGAGGACAGCCAACTAAAATCATTTCACTTCTACTGAGGAGCAGTCTGGAGTCCTTGGTCTCACCAGATGTAGCTCTACCCTAACCTACATTTCAACCTGGGAATGAGACATAGGACACCCTCTGCATATTGAAGACTGTAATGCCATCTTCAGAGCCCACAAGAAACAAGACACTAATGAGGTGGTATATCACTTCATTAAAACTTACACATATCGAACTCCTAACGCTGTCGCATTGTTAGATGAGATGTTGGTCTGTTGGCACCTATTATCATTTGTGGTGGTCGTGCCCCAGGATCCAGTAGTTCTGGATTCAAATAAAAAACCTCCCAAGTGCTCCAAAGTGCTTCAACATGCTTGTGTCTCCAGAGTGGCATTGACCACTAGAAGTGTGCTGTTCTTGTTCTTCACATTATCATATTTAATATATGATACCCCATATACAACATAGACAATGTTCCAATCTCTCAAATGCTCAAGGCTGCATAGTACACTGTCAAGGCCAGCAAATTATGTGATACAGCTTGTGCATAGTCTCCTTGCACGGAATAGACATGGAAAGAATTCTATAATTAATACTTTATTATGATTACGATTTTTGTTTCTATATGTATATGTGCTTAACAGATAATTTGAAATTTCTAGTCTGCTAGAACTTGATATAAGAAAAGTGTTTTACAACCACAGACTACAGCACAGGCAAAAATAGATCCTTGCTTTGGAATGTGCTGACTACTGTATAGAGATACTTAGAAGGAGCAAAACCCAATCTCATATCTGCTGGTTAGGCAGGATGGAATGCATACATCTTTTGCTCTATCATGGAAGCTTTGATATTTAATTCTTAGTATAGGACGTGATCAATTTAGTCTTACACACACAGCTCCATTTGTTGCAGTCCTCTAATTTAGTTGTTGTGGACTGCATCATAAAAACTTTATTACCTAACTAGTGAGCAGTTATGTTTAATTCTTAACAGAAACGTTGTTGTGGACTGATATGGTTGGCAGAGCTTAATAGGGACTGTTGTCTACAGTCTCTGGGTTGTCAAAGATAAGCCCCAGGTCATTAAAAAAAAAAACCTTTTTAATTTTACTATGACATGCTTCCCTCTCCATATTTTCTACACTGTTGCCAGTGGGGTAGGCAGAAGGAGCCTCAATCTTTGGTATTTAGTGCAGGAAGATGGAGAATATATCTTTGTTCTTCTTGCACCAGGATTTTAACTGCACAATAAATATGCATTTCCACCTTAAAATTCTGTGCAAGCTTTCAGAAGTAGCCTCGCAATAGAAAATAAAATAAAAGTGTTTGTGAGCTGGCAATACAGAATAGAAATTTCCCTCCAAATCAGAATATGTATCTCTCCTAAACTAGTAATTGAGATAATTTACATCTGAGACATCCCTATTAAGTGGCAAAAACACTTCATGACTAGTGTACTGTAAAGTTCCCTGCCGGTTACAACTCCTAGTACCCAAGGTTACCAACCCTTTCCATTAGAACTCTTTTTAACCCAACCTGAAATAACAAAAGGACGCCCAGCATCTTTGGATAAAAATGGCCACAGTAATTATTAAAACAAATTGAATAAAAAAAAGAAACAACTTTATTAAATAACAACCATATTAACAGATAATTATAACATACATTTACATAACCAAGAGTGTAAAAAAAACTAGCTATTCACCAGTACAATAATGTGAATGTTTTAAAAGCCCATTAAAATCAAATTGACCTTCTTCCAATTTAAAACCACCATTTCCCAACCTTATTTGGTACTCCCTGGGCATAGCTTGTGTATAAGATGTCCCGAGCACTAGCACCTTCCATAGGAGGGAATGTTGATCCCTTAACATTCTCAACTCCCCCAAGCCCCCATAACCTGTTAAGGCCCCATCCTGAACGCCAGAGCATTGTATATCTATCCCTATCTCAGTGAGATGGACACCCTTATACTGCAACAGATGGGAAAGATCTGCTTTCAACATTATCCATCACACTATGATCTCCCCATTAAAAACCAGAATCCAAGAGACCGATTATTCCCCTTAACCCAAGCCTTGTTTAGGGTCGTGGGACACCTAGCCAAACACCAATACCTTATAGGGAGAATGTTCGACCACATAATCACCAACCCAGGGAAACAGGACCACAAACAGAGCATGTCACACTTAATAACAAGAATGAACCGCCGGATAGGAAACAAACCCAAAGCAGAAATACTGAGCTGCCAGTAAGGAGGACAAACCGCTGCCCAATAAACGTGCAAATGAGCCATAGTTCAAATTGAGAGTTGTCTCACTCCTAAAAACATCACAAAAGAGTGGAATTCAATAAACAACCAGTAAATAACTACTGAAGCAATAAATGTGGATAGATGTAAGTTCGGATGTGTCCTATTTGCATAATGACATCATCTGGTAAGGTCCATCAAGAGGCCTTGGTGACTGCCCCTATATGAAAGGGATGAGAACCGTAAGACCCCTGATTAACTGGCCCCCTTTTGATCCATTTGAATAGTTCTGCGCCATCCAGTTTTCAGTTTCAGTGGGTGTTAAAACAATACTTAACCTTTATGACTTGATGTTATAGGAACGCAAAAAATCACCCAGACTTCCAGATCAGCCCTGTGAATCTGTGTCACTCTGACAAAGTCATGCACCAAAACTACTTGGTAGCTAAGGACAAAAGAGGTTTTCTCTGCCGGCAAGTGAGTTGTTTTTTTTCTTAAAGGGGTGGCTTTTATGTATTTTGTGCCGCCCCCCCAGGAGCAAACATGGCAAGTGCCGCCCTAGGTACTTGTACTAAATACAGCACTGTTTGTATGTGAACTCTACCTGCAATTAACAGGACAAGGTAAGTATTAAAACATTATATTTAAAAACAAATACTCAATTACCAGAGGGACTCATCCACAGGAATTGGGGTTAGGCCAGTGGTTCATTCACTCTTGTGTCCCCCACTCATATTTGTATTTATAATGTCATATTTATAGTACATTTATTATATGATGATCAGCAATACCCTAATATTTGTGCTTGGCACCATTTAGAATTTTATGTGTTTAATAAATCAATGTATTTGTGCCAAGTATATAATCGTAGTTACTACAGCACTGTAAAGATATACAGTTTCCCTTCTGTCCATCTAGTAAATTCTACTCTCTGAGATTGGTTTACTGAACTGTGGTGAAAACTTTATCCGACTCAGTTATTGATACTTCATTTGTGCAATCCGCTTGTAAGTTCAGAACAGTTCACAGTTTAGTAAACAGACCTTTTTTAAAAAAAAGGATCCAAATACAGTAACTAGCACATACCAGAAGAAGGATGTATTATTACCTTAAACACAATACATCCATGACTGACAGTCTGTCACGAACTATGGTATCATTTGAAATAAAAACAAACTTCCACTGGTGATGGCACTTTAGAAATAGTTCCTAATTATCCTGAATAGCACTAGTAAAATAACAAGAGTATGTATAAACAGCAGTAAAATGCATTTATATCTAAAATGTTTACACTGGTTTTTACATTTCTGTAAAAACGTATTATTTAGAAGTAGAGCAGGGACAATGGAGGTAAGGTGGTAAATGGCAGAGAGAGACACTTTTTAAATATACTCTTAAATGTGTCGAATGATCTATTAAAATCAGCATCAATGTCACTAACCTGCAGCTTCATATGACTCTAAACTTACAGAACAATAATCTAAGTGACTGGATTATTGGACTTTTAAATGGACCCTTAGGTGATTGATATAATTTGGATATTAAAAGACTAAACTATTAACTAAGGAATGTTAATTTTCTGGTAAAATATTTATTTTATAACTGAATTAACTAAATTAAGGCCAAAGATCACAAATGGTATGCATCTCCGTGATATTTAAAGAGCTAGGTGTCAGCAGTGATGTTTGTAATCATTAAATTGTTTGGTACAGAACATAATGAATTTGATAGAATTTGATGATACAGACAGAAACACTGTACCAGTAAAACATAGATAAACACAATTTAAATCCATCTAAATCCATCTAAAAGTTAGACCTGCATATGTCTCAATTTGAAAAACATTCTGTTGTTTATTAGATTATAAGATTCTGGGTTAATGAGCAATTGGACTAAATGATTTTCTAAGTGGCTTTGTAGGAAACAAATTATATTAGCACTTCATAATACCCTGAAAAAAGGACAACACTGACATGTTTAAGTACAGATTTCCTGATAAAATAAAAGGCTTTCATGTAGGTATATTTAGGGATATTTTTGGTCATACGCACTTTAATTTGCATTGTTTGGTTCTACTGTTGCATTTGAGAAAATGTAGTCATGAATTGTGGAGCCCAGTAAAAAATTAACAGCCTATGCCACCTGTTTCTTGTCAGCCACTCTCACCTACCTTTATGCTTAACAGCCACTAAACATGCCTCCTATATCTTATCACCCCCTATATGTCCTTCTCAGTCATACATTGCTCTTTTTCCTCTTTCTGCTCCCATTGTTCCTCAGTCCTCAGCATCAACATGCACCCACAAAAAGGGAGTATAGTTTAGTCCCATTGGGTTTAAGGTCTCCTAACCAAGAGAGTTTTTTTTATAACCTTCTGATGATGTACCTTAAATGTGCTGAAAGCTAAATTTTGTGCAGAGCATGGGAAAGTATTATTTAATAAAGGGATTAATGTAGGTATTACACAGTGCTGGAGAGAACAACATCCTTGTAACTAGAAGTGTTAATACAGTTTTAAAATTCCAAAGTGTATCAAATTTTGGCAAATTTTCTTGTTTCTTTGCTGTTGAGTGCTGTCTCGCCAGAGTGTCCCAGAGTGGAGTTGTACAAAGTGCAAAATTCCACAATTATGTATTAAAAATATTTCTGCTTTGAAAAAGCACAGTATATTTATTTGGTTTCAGAATAGGATCCTCAAAATAAGGACTCTTACTCTCTGGCTAATATTGTATAGTGAGAACGTTAGATACAATGAACGTTAGATACAATGGGGGTCATGAATAAAAACTCCTGCACTGTACAGTGTTGGGAGAGATAAAAGAGGCGCAATAGCCATTTGTTATGTATAATGGCAATTATGTATTTTTATAAATCACCAACACTTTTGCGTATGGCTGAAGGAACTTTGCCAAACAGTGTTTCGCAATGATTCCTGACGCTAATCAGGTGCTTTTGGCGTCTGATCTTATTTATACATTGGCTGCACTGGCACAATGATTGCAGGCACAGCCAGAATGTACGCAAACTATCGCAGGCTGTGCAGACTCCTGACATATGTTGGGACTCGACTCTATACATAGGTGCACATGCCAGTTACCCGTATTTGAAGCTATCTGACCCACTATGTGCTTGACAGGAATTCTTTCAGTTCAAAATGAATGATTTAAGGTAGATATTTTAGTTTACACATCATGGGACTGATATTTAGTTATTTGTGTGGTACAGCTAACATCAGACTTGATAAGAGTTTTGCTTTAAGTTCTTTTGAACTTTTATATTTACTCTGAGGCACATTTTAGTTCTCCTGACAATATTCTAGCAGAATAAAACTTTATACCCCTGAGCACAACTTTACTTTAGGTAAGCACTGAAATCAAATGCTTGAACAGTCTGTAAATAAAGTATAACAGCAACACATATTAATGCAGTGCACTGGAGTCCTTGGACAGACATGTTGTCTCTCCCTGTGTTTTTCCCGTCAACAGAGAATAGTATAGTAAATAGCCAGAGTTTAGAGTTCTCTTCTACAAGATCAGATAAAGGGGAAAACCCTCCTGACAATCTTTTAATCAGACAAAAATAAAATCTTTTGATTAAAAAGGTTTATGAACGATGCTTTTATGGAGCACCAAGCAGTTCACATTTCTTCTGGAAGTCAAACACTGGCTTCTAGACTGCCATGTTGTGAAGATGGTTCTCCGCAACCTGGCAACACTGATTATCATGGTAGAGTATTTTGTAATCTACAAATTTAAAGAAAAAAGATGTGTCTGGCAGAGGCGTCGTTAGGGGGGGGGCTACTGGGGCTAGAGCCCCGAGTCTGCTGACCATAGCCCGAGTCTGTGAAGCTTCCCCTGCTTCCTGCTCTGTCACTATGATAACCCCGCCCCCAACCCATGTGACCGGCAGGAACCCACGTGTCCTCCCTCACAGCACAGACCATGAGGGATGCTGTGCTGCTGTGGAGAGGCTGCTCTCTGCTCCAGGGGCTGCAGAAAAGCCTCCTCTATGACCTGCCACTTACCTCCCATCCAGGAACAGGCAGCACAAGGTAGGATCTCCATGTATTTTTATATAAATATCACCAACAGGTGAGTACTGGGGAAGGGGGTGGAGGGAGGGTGACATTAATGGGCAGAATAACCTTGGCAAATGGTGGATAAATTAACCCTGGCAAATGATGGATAAATAAACCCTGGCATATTATGGAGAAATTAACCCTGGCAAATGATGGATAAATTAACCCTGGCAAATGATGTATGAATTAACCCTGGCAAATGGTGGGAAAATTAACCCTAGCAAATGGTGGGAAAATTAACCCTGGCAAATGGTGGGGAAATTAACCCTGGCAAATGATGTATGAATTAACCCTGGCAAATGATGTATGAATTAAGCCTGGCAAATGGTGGGGAAATTAACCCTGGCAAATGGTGGGGAAATTAACCCTGGTAAATGGTGGGGAAATTAACCCTGGCAAATGGTGGATAAATAACCCTGGCATATTATGGAGAAATTAACCCTGGCAAATGATGGAGAAATTAACCCTGACAAATGATGGTTAGTGATGGTCTGTGCGGGACGGAAATGCCCCCTTCCCTGCAGTGAGATATAGCAGCAGGGAGGGGGGGATATATTGAGCAACATTTTATTTATTTATTTTTTGAAATACACCATTTGTATGAGTATGTGACAGACTGTATGTATGTATGAGTGTATGTGGCAGACTGTATGTATGTGACAGACTGTATGTATGTATGTGACAGACTGTACGTATGTATGTGATAGACTATGTATGTGTGATACTATGTATGAGTGTGTGTGTCTATGTGACAGATTGTATGTATGTATGTATGTATGTATCTGTGTGACAGACTGTATGGGTGTGTGTGTCTATGTGACTGACTCTATGAATGTATGTGTCTATGTTACTGACTGTATGTATGAGTGTATGTCTATGTGACAGACTGTATGTATGTGTGTGTGTCTGTGACAGACTGTATGTATGAGTGTGTGTCTGTGACAGACTGTATGTATGAGTGTGTCTCTGTGACAGACTGTATGTATGAGTGTGTCTTTGTGACAGACTATATGTATGAGTCTGTATCTGACACTGTATGAGTGTGTGTCTATGTGACAGACTGTATGTATGAGTGTATGTGACAGACTGTATGTATGAGTGTATGTGACAGACTATGTATGCATGTACGAGTGAATGTGACAGACTGTTTGTATGTATGAGTGTGTGTGTCTATGTGACTGACTGCATGTATGAGTGTGTATGTGTGTCTGTGTATGACTGCATGTGATTGTGTGTATGTGCTGTTGTCTGGCTCCTAGATTTTTTACTGGCTCCTAAAACTCAGTTAAGTTCGTCAAGCCCTGGCATAAATGCAACTAGTTATATACATCTATTTGGGGTCTACTTCAAGCTTTTGAAAATGCTGGAAATATTTAATATTTTACAGGTTTTGTTTTGTGATTATAAAAGTAATATTTTTTTGCTGCGAGGGTGGTGGGTGCATGGAATAGCCTTCCAGTAGAAGTGGTAGAGGTTAATACAGCGAAGGAGTTTAAGCATGCGTGGGATAGGTATAAGGCTATCCTAGATATACGATAAGTACAGGGACTAATGAAAGTATTACATTACTGAGAGGGTAGTGGATGTATGGAATAGTCTTCCAGTAGAAGTGGTAGAGGTTAATACAGTGAAGGAGTGTAAGCATGCATGGGATAGGTATAAGGCTATCCTAGATATAAGATAAGGTCAGGGACTAATGAAAGTATTACTTTACTGAGAGGGTAGTGGATGTATGGAATAGTCTTCCAGTAGAAGTGGTAGAGGTTAATACAGTGAAGGAGTGTAAGCATGCATGGGATAGGTATAAGGCTATCCTAGATATAAGATAAGGACAGGGACTTATGAAAGTATTACATTACTGAGAGGGTAGTGGATGTATGGAATAGTCTTCCAGTAGAAGTGGTAGAGGTTAATACAGCGAAGGAGTTTAAGCATGCGTGGGATAGGTATAAGGCTATCCTAGATATACGATAAGTACAGGGACTAATGAAAGTATTACATTACTGAGAGGGTAGTGGATGTATGGAATAGTCTTCCAGTAGAAGTGGTAGAGGTTAATACAGTGAAGGAGTGTAAGCATGCATGGGATAGGTATAAGGCTATCCTAGATATAAGATAAGGTCAGGGACTAATGAAAGTATTACTTTACTGAGAGGGTAGTGGATGTATGGAATAGTCTTCCAGTAGAAGTGGTAGAGGTTAATACAGTGAAGGAGTGTAAGCATGCATGGGATAGGTGTAACGGATCGCCTGGCACCCCGACTGGGTACCTCCGTTAAAGGATGCTCCTAGCGCTTCCTGAGGACTCCAAGCACTCTGGCAGACACCACAATCACTGAACCGGAGAAGCATATGAATCCTCCCAAGCATATGAATGCTGTAGACAGTTGAATAGGAACCATACGAATAGGTTCACTCTCCTAGCAGTCAAACTGGAACAGCATACAATAAATCCTTCCCCCAATAATGAGACGACACTTCACTTTGAGGGTTAAAACAGGAACTCCTACAGCAAGATTGAACTACTTTATTTGACAAACAACACAGACTTATATACACCAAACTGCAATCAGATAACACTTGATTAAACAATAGAAAACTTAAACACATCACCAGTAAAGCAGTATCTAGCCACTTTAATCTGGAGCCAGAAGCAAGGTAGTCAGACTGGGTGGCTGACATAACTAAACAATGGAAGGCTTAAACACATTACAGACAGGGTCCATAATCTACAGGGAGGTGTTTGGCCCTCAGGCCCCTCCAAGAACCCCAGTCAGTCAGACTGTCAGAATTCACTTCGTGACAGCGGCCACCCCCGAGAACAAAGGACGGCTACTTACTGTTCAATTACCCGTTCGCAACAATGTTGCAACGGGTAATTGAGGACACACTTTAAAATACATAAAGTCACATTTTACACATAACACACAGACATTTCACATATCCCCAGATAGCTCAGGTCTGAGCGCACATTATTAAGTGAATGGCGCTCGGACCACACAAATACAGTTTAATCGCCATGGAGCCAAAGTCTTTACAGTCAGTTTCATACGAATGGGCTCCATGGGATTCCTATCTGGGGTGTAACACATTCACATAAAGTCTGGTCCATAGTCCAAAGGCAAGAGGTTGGCAAGCAGCCCCCTCCAAGGACACGTGGCGAGGCCGGTTTCGCCACAATAGGTATAAGGCTATCCTAGATATAAGATAAGGACAGGGACTTATGAAAGTATTACATTACTGAGAGGGTAGTGGATGTATGGAATAGTCTTCCAGTAGAAGTGGTAGAGGTTAATACAGCGAAGGAGTTTAAGCATGCGTGGGATAGGTATAAGGCTATCCTAGATATAAGATAAGGTCAGGGACTAATGAAAGTATTACTTTACTGATAGGGTAGTGGATGTATGGAATAGTCTTCCAGTAGAAGTGGTAGAGGTTAATACAGTGAAGGAGTGTAAGCATGCATGGAATAGGTATAAGGCTATCCTAGATATAAGATAAGGACAGGGACTTATGAAAGTATTACATTACTGAGAGGGTAGTGGATGTATGGAATAGTCTTCCAGTAGAAGTGGTAGAGGTTAATACAGTGAAGGAGTTTAAGCATGCGTGGGACAGGTATAAGGTTATCCTAGATATTAGGATATTTAAGACTGACCACACCTGAACCTATGCATCCTATACCTTTATCTTATATCTATACCTTTACCTATGCATTACTAGACCTGTATCTTATATCTGTACCTGTGCATCCTGCACCTGTGTCTGTCCTAATAGCTTATATCCGTACCTATGGATCCTGTACCTGTCCATATAGCCTAAATCTGTACCTATGCATCCTGTATCTTTATCTATATATGCATCTGTATCATATATGTACTCATGCATCATCATGTACCTATATCTATCTACATCTATCCTATATCTATACCTATGCATTCTGTACCTCTGTCTGTCTACCTATCGATCATGAGACATCATTGTATTTTAAGTATTATTAAAGCTGTGGGCTATAGCCCCAGATCATTTTTGAGCTTAGCAACGCCCCTGGTGTCTGGTAGGGTTAGTTAAAGGGACTCTATCACCTGAACATTGTTTTTATTGTGCATTTAGAGAATAACAAATTGCAAGCAAATTCCTAAATGTGTTTTAAAGTGTCTGTGGAGTCTTCGGTTTATGACTCACCTGTGGCACTGTATGCAAATGAACTCCTTTTGAACGAGAAATATTTAATTTGCATACCGTGCCACAAGGGGATGTCATAAACAGGCTACTCCTCTGACACATTTAAAACATATTTTTATCCTAATTTAGGAATTTGTTTCAATTTTGCTAATACAATGTAAAGATCATTTTCAATCATTTTTGTATGCTGTACATTCACAGTAAAACCAATGTTTGGGTGATACAGTCCCATTAAGATATTTTGAATTGTCAAGCCATATGACAGATAAATCATTTATTAATCAAGCAACATGTTTAGTGACTTTTTGCTGTTATAGTTTTTAATGTGTTAGTTACCTGTATTAAATTTTGTTTATTAGAGATTAGATATTTGAACCATGTCTTTCTTGTTCAACATGTAATCATAAGCATAATTTAGTTAAAACTTGCTCAGGACAACAACTCTTCTCATCTGGAAAATTAAAACTTTATGAGTGATATATTTAATTTTTGAGTTTAATTGAGGGCAAATTGTCTTAACAACAATGATAATTTATTGTATGACACAGGCTTACAATAATTTTACCACCAAACATTAAATGTTTTCAGAAGACAAACTGGGATTTGTTCAGAAAATAGTGAACATGTACCTGTAGCCTGGGATCAATTATGAGACTACTGAGACTATTTGGTGTATCTATTCTAGTGAATAACTGATCAACATGACATATTTTTGCACAACCCTGTTGTGCTTTATGGCTGTAAGTGTTCCCACCTGTGTTTGGTTGATTAGCCAATGTTACCAGTGGTGCATCTTGGTTTTGTGCTGCCCTATGCAGACCCCCACTCACGTTGCAAAGCCAGGACATGCCCCATCACCCACGTTGTACACCCAGGACATGCCCCATCACCTACATTGCACACCCATTAAATGCCTCATAACCCTATTACATGCCTCATCAACCACATTGCACATACATTAAATACCCCATAATCCCCATTACATGCCCCATCAATCCATTACATGCCTCATCACCCACATTGCACACACATTAAATGCCCCATCACCCCCATTACATGCCCCATCATTCCCATTAAATGACCCATCACCCTCGTTACATGACCTCATCACCCATATTACAATCTCCCATCACCCCGTATGAGGGTAATCATAGGGACGAGACCAGTATGCAGAATATATCAACACATCAGAATCAGATCATAGAAATTAGGTAAACACCTGGAATCTGTGCTTGTACAGGTGCTCACAGTTACGATTATTACAGTTTGTTATGGCATATCTATTTTTTATGTTCCTATAACCAAAAAGCCTCACTAAGTTATTTAGACAAGGCAATTAAGGTCTCCAAGGCATGGTAGCAGGGAAACCTGTTTTCTTATAGGTTATTGAAGGAGAAACCAACCCCTAACTGGGCTGGAAAGTAGGTTGGCTACAGGTGGAGTAGAGAGGACAAAGCTAGGGTAGAGTGGAGAGTCAGGGTGTCATTTTTCATTCAGACATTGACAATGTAGTTTCTGAACACAGCAGACAGAGCCTTTCTACTCTTGGCAAGGCTGCAATGTGGGTGTTAGGCCCAGGAACTCTGAGAACTAATCTGAGGAGACTGATTTTAAGCCGAGCGATGCAGCCATGAAGCCAGTTCTACATGCCTGCACCGTTTCATATTTTACATAAGCTTTTACCAGCAGTAGATAAGTATCGTGTATCATTTTCTTTTATATACAATATTTGTTTAATTTAGAAAACCATCTGGACAACCAACAAATAGTGTGTCTACTATTATTGTTGCAAACCGTAGTCACTCTCACAGGGGTAAAGTGCCATACAACTCCAGAAAGGTGAGAACACCAAAGGGCCCTGCAGGGACACAGAGTCAGTTTTCTCCCCCTCCTCTGAAGAAGATGAGTACTCAGAACACTCATATATTTCCTCCTATGATGATGACGAGAAAGTGGACAGCTGTAAATCGCGCCCACTCATCAACCAGCAGAGAAAACGAAGGGTACACAGGGATAGGGTTGCCACCTTTTCCTCAAAAAAATACTGTTCATCGGTGAGGGTGGAGCCACAAAAGGGCGGGGCCACAAAGGGTGGAGCCAAAAAGAGGAAGGTCCACTTAATGTTCTCGTAAAGCACTGAATATTGTGAAGGATATCCTGAATGGATATTCCCATTATGTTCAGCCAATCAAATGTTTAGCTGAGCATCATAGAAACTGTATTCCACATTATGTGGAATGCTAATTCTCTCTGGCTGACTTGTGGTATTACAGCTCTTGGAGAATACAGATCCTATAATGCTCAGCAAACCTTATTGTTGGCTAAGCATCATGGGGATTGTATTCCAAAAAGAGCTTAAGTGCCAATGGTCAGCTCTATCACTGCAACTTTTGTAGTCTGCATTTACCATGATCAGTTATCTTAGAAAATGCTGAGCATCATGGGAAATGTAGTCCACAACAGTCTCTAGCCATATCACGTCCCTTACCTCACTGTAAAGAAGGTGGAAGCTGGATCCTCTCCAGCCTGGAGGCTGCCAGGCAGTCAGCTGAAGGATCCACTGTCTGGTGGTCAGCCTGTATGTCTGGTGAAAGCGGAAGGGGTCAGTGCTGCTGGGGGGGGGGGGGGGGGGTGAAATGCGTATATATTTTTGGTGAGGGGGTATCAGCCTGTATTTGTGGTGACTGAGGGGGGCTTTATGCACTAACACCAACACCAAAAATACAGGCTGATCCCTGCCACTCTATCTCTCTCCAACCAACCCCAACCCCTCCCAAACAGTATCTCTTTGCCACCGTTGCTCCCCTCAAAAAGTCCCTGTCACCCCAACCTCCCCAAATAGCCTCTGTCAACCCAGTGCTCAGACATGCTCTCGTCTGTCACCCAGCCCTCCCAAAAATAGTCGTTTAATTTCATAATTAACCTAATTCAATATGAACCTACAAATTGTATAGCCTGCTAGAAAGTGTAAATACAACATTAAAAAAAGGGTAACTTATCCTAAACAAAATGCTGTAGATCATTTTTTGGGAGGGATTTTACTTTTTTTTTCCAGATTTTTATTATTTAATTTTATTATACAATATTTTATTTATTCATTTGCTTTTTTCACATATAATAAAACATACATTAAAATACAGTACTCTGACAATATATAGTACTATCATATACATAAGAGCATGGCAGTGTTTTAGGCATACTTATATTTTTATGTAGTTTTTTTATTTTTGAAGGTTATCCTATTGTGTACTGTTTTTGTTTATTTTTCCTCCTCCCCCAATAAAATGCTCTCTGTCACCCAGCTCTCCCCCTACCCCAAAAATGCTCTCTGTCACCCAGCTCTCCCCCCTACCCCAAAAATGCTCTCTGTCACCCAGCTCTCCCCCCTACCCCAAAAATGCTCTGTCACAAACATGCTCTGCCAGCTAAGCCCCCAGACATTAGCTCAGTCCTCCATCCATACTCTGCCAGCCCCCCCCCCATGCTCTGTCAGCCCAGCCCCCCAAAGATCCTGCTTCCCCAGCTTACCTTATCCATCCATGCATCCAGCAGCCCCTGCTGCTGAAACGGGCAGGGAGAGCTATCAGTGCTAATAGCTGTAACAGGCATGTCTGCAGTCCGTCTCTCCCTCTCTCCGGGCAGACAGGAAATGGCTTTGAGAAGCCACTTCCTGCTGCTGAAACTGTCAGGAAGAGACTGTCAGTGCCAATAGCTGGGGAAACTCAGCTATCGGCATTAAAAGGGGCGGCGCCCGCATGGAGAGGGGAAAAAAACGTCTTCTGCATTGCCGGTATGTTTCTAAAGCCGGCTCCTAAGAGCCAATTACCAGCTGTGCCGGTAAAATACCGGCCGGGTGGCAACCCTACACAGGGACCATGATAGAAAGGAGCCTTTAAATAAGGTAGTGCGAGGCTATTCACAACTAGAGCCAACCGAAGTTACTAAACTTCATAGAAAGACACTGGACGAGAGTATTGGTGAATGGTTGTTGTGTGTATGGGATACTGGGGCAGATAAGATCATCCTTTATTCTGATGAAGCCATAAGCATTGGTCAGCTCAGGGCCGGTGGAAGGATTTTTTTATACACAGGCAAAAGTGCTTTTTGGTGCCCCCCCTATCCCATTACTCTCCCCATATCCCTTATCTATCCTCCCTCTCCCCATATCTTTTTACCTCCCCCCATCTCTGTTCTCATCCCTATCTGTTTTCTCTCCTCTTTTGTTCTCGACCCCTCCTCCCATTATCTCTGTTCTCTTCCTCTCCCCCCTCTCCTGTTCTCTTTCTCCCACTCTCCTGTTCTCTTTCTCCTCCCTCTCCTGTTCTCTTTCTCTCATCCCCTTCCCCTGTTCTCTTTCTCTCATCCCCCTGTTCTCTTTCTTTCTCCCCCCTTCCCTGTTCTCTTTCTTTCTCGCCCCCCCCCCGTTCTCTCTCTCCCCCCTTCTCCCCTGTTCTCTCCTCCCACCCCCACCCCCCAGACAGACCCTGTGAGGGGGCGGATCTTACTGGGTGCAAGGTCCACCCCCTCCTCTTGAAGCAGATCGGTGTCTCTGTGCTCGGCTCCCCGAAGAAGACACTGCTCTGTTTCAAGAGGAAGGGGCGGACCTCGCACCTGCTGAAATCCGCCCCCTCCCAGGCTGCCCCACAGCGGCCGTGTAGAGGGCTGGTGAGGGGAGATCATCTCCCCAGCCAGTGCCTCTACCGGCATTTTTTTTCCCTCCAGGGCTGGCGCCCCCATCGCTGCAGCACCCTAAGGCATCTGCTTGAGAAGCCTTACAGTGGCGCCGGCCCAGGGTCAGCTCACAAGTAATCCACAGGTTACGCAGGTGTTGAGGTCAGTATAGAACATTCAAGGTAATTTCAGTCTAATGGATATCATTAGACACGCATTACTAAGTGTTTTCTCATTTAACACTGACAGTGAACCTCATACACAATGGCACACTACAGAAGATGCAATAACCAGAGTCCGTATTATGGGTTTTGTAGCAGGGTTAGACAAAGATCACTGGGATGGGCCTGATGCAGAAGAATTCACTGCAAGCATGAGGTCGAGGTTTTTAAGGACAGCCCCAAGTGCTAAAAGAAGGTCCTTGTTTTCAATGCTCAAAGGTCAGATTTTTGGGATTACACAAAGGTTAGCAGAATTGGAAGAATATGAAAGAGAGGGAAAAGTTAATCAGAAAAGGGGTGTCCCCATGGCTAGCAAGTCAGAAAGGAAGGGTGAAGTAAAACCACCTACTGATAAACCAACATGGAATAAGAAACAGGATGCTTTCCCATGCACAAAGCTTCCAAAGAAATAAATGATGGCAGATCTTGTTAAATCTGGTGTCAATATAGATGAGCTAAGAAAAAAGGTCAAATCATGTTTTGTTCAAAAGGTGGTAAGCTTTAAAGAGAAAAGTACAGGTTAATGTACCTATTTCTAAAACTCACACTAATGAAGCAGATCTGATACACACACCATCTGAGTTTAATATTCCTGTTCCTAACTCCTATCCTCCTGTTCCCCATCCTAGGAAAACAAAACATCTGTACCCGTCAGCTGAATTATGGGCCAGAGTAAAGAAAGACTGAATGGACCCATGGGACGTCTGATCCCTGGCACAAAGTTTGTTACCCATCACGGCTGGGGATCGACAGCCCCATGTTCCTTTGACCGTATGGTGAAGAAAAGAAACCAACCCTACCAGGTTTTGAGCCTTAGTAGACACTGGGGCTGAGGTAACAGTGTGGTAGGGTAACCCTTCCAAGTTTGTGGGCCCCATCATTCACACAGAGGGTCTAAGGGAAGAGTAACTAAGACAATACAAACCACAATCACATATTCCATAAACATAGGGCCCCCAGGTTTATGGCAAACATCTTGGGTTTCTAATTTCCTGACAATATCTTGGGGTAGATTTATTGTTAGGGCGCAGAATAGAGATGCAGGCTAGGTGTTCAAAATTTGGCTTTCCTCACAAACTCTCCAATGTTCATGCGGCAGTGGAGGTGGTGAGAGGAAATACAAACTGGACACTTGTGGTCATTCTCCCTCCATGTAGTCCAACCAGGGCTGCCAGCGGGTTGAAATAAATCAGATTTGTCAGGTGTAGTTCATCCTGCATTTAGCCCTCTTAACGCTCCTGTTCTCTGTAAAGAAGCCGAATGGCACTGGGCAAATGACGATTGATTATATGGGCCTAGATAAAGTCGCTGCTTCATTGAGCGCAGTAGTCCACAATTTTGTCTTTGTCATTTATGACAGCCTAACAGACATGGGAGTGACATGCAGTAATTGATCAGTAAATCCTTTATTCTTCAATTCTCATTGCACCCGAGTCAGAAGATTCAATTTGCATTCACTTGAGAAGGAAGCTATTCTACATTTGATGCCCCAAGACTATCTACACTCCCCCACCACATGCCATGGTCTGGTTGCCAGAGAATCAAGCTAAGTCAAGTGGAAAGTGCCAACTTCCAATACTTTTTAGAGACTGTGACACTAAAGGCCCCATTAACTGGGTGTGAGAGAGGTGGCCCAAAAGTCAAACTCGCATTAAGTGGAAATGGTACCCAAAAGAGCAAGATGGATGAGCAAAGCTTCAATGGTCTCACAACATATGAAATCTTGCCACATCCAAATACCAACAGTACAGTCTCTCCAAACAAGTCAACCTTGCCTTATGAGGAATTATCCTGCAAAGAACAAAAGACGCTTGACAGCTGTAACATACAATCAGTATGGAGAGGTGGATCGAAGAGCAAGATACAGATGATTCAAATTATCACGAAGATGCCAATATAAAGAGACTGCAACTGGCTCATTACATGGCACATTAGTGTGGGGAGGTACAGAGTTTTGGGAGAAGATCGGGGCAGCTGACTGAACAAGATTGATGCCGCCTGAACAAGATTGATGCCAAGAGGAAGTACTAATAACATTTCGGAAGAACTGACTCAAGTAAGGAACCTAAAGACTGAAGACAGAAGACCTGCAGATGCAATTTTACTTCAAGAAACTGCTTGAGAGAATGCAATTGGAGGACATTGAGGAAATAAAGCCACCCTGGTATGGGTTACAACAAAAGTCCTTGAAACTCATGACTACCACTAAGCTAAGTTCCGTTTGCAGTGAAATAAATATTGTTGCATCCAGCATGCCAGCTGGAATTCAAAACTGACATTGGTACTAACTTTACTGGTCAGTCCAACAATGAGCACAGGCTATCCCATAATACCCCCACGCCTCGGGGTTGATTAAAATTTGCAATGGGCTTTTGAAAGGATAGATTCATACACTATCCCCAAATATGTCATAGAGGGGGTCCGACGGATTTTTACACAGGCTTTTATGATTTTACATGACTGACCCATGTAACACATCTTTATATGCCAGTCTTACATATAAGGTGACAAACTGTTTGTTAGCTTACAATTGACATTTACAGGCAGTCTAACTATATCAGATAAAAACTAACATTTTATTTTTTTTATTTTATCTCCCAGGTGGTGGGATGAATTAAAAGAGTTTACTCTTTCTCATAAGAGGCAATCTGTATACTCACTGATGAGTGAACATGAGAGAATTGGAGTACAACTGAGTAGTGAGTGTGGACGAATGAATGTGGAGCACATCTTTGTTTAGAACTAAAACAAGTGGGATAATGGCTCATACTGTTCTGGGAGAGGTGGCAACCAGGGCACCCACAAAATAAAAGTGGTGTCCAAAGCGTGGGAAATACCAAGGTCTAATGAAGTAGAAGGAAGGGGTTATTCCAAATAGTCATGATAATAATAAAACTGTATTATTAAATTAAGATTCTTAACCTGTCTATTCTCCTTCCAGAATATAATGAACGTGTAGCCCCGCTGATTCCATAAATGTCCAACACATAAAATCTAGACCCGATGTACACTCCCTAAATTACCATCAATGAAGGAGATTGCCTATTAAACCAGCCTGACTGCACCAGAAGTTGGATCGTTTGGGTGGTTGGAAAGTATGGGGAAATACATGAAATATGAATTGCAGTTTAATATGTAATTTTTGTTTTAAATTTTCCTGAATGTTGTATATTTAATGAGCTTTGCATACTGTGTTGCCTATCCTGCATGTAACTGTAGTGTAGTATTATGGCATAGGACCAAGAGGTGGAATGTTATGGTATATCTATTTTTTATGTTTTATAACCAAAAAGCCTCACTAAGTTATTTAGACAAAAGGGAAGAATGAAAAGTTGTTTGCTGGAAGCATGGACAATTAAGGTCTCCCAGGCATGGTAGCAGGGAAACCTGTTTTTTTCTAGGTTATTGAAGGAGAACCCAACCCCTAATGGGGCTGGAAAGTAGGCTGGCTAGGGTCTGAGTAAAGAGGAAAAGGTTGGTAGAGTGGAGAGACAGGGAGTCATTTTTAAATCAGACATTGGCGATGTAGGTTCCTGAACACATCAGCCAGAGCCTTTCTATTCTAGGCAAGGCTGCAATGTGGGTTTTAGGCCCAGGAACTCTGAGAACTGATCTGAGGAGCATGATTTTAAGTTGAGCGAATGCAGCTGTGAAGCCAGTTCTCTATGCCTGCACTTTTTCCTGTTTCATATTTTCTGTAAGCTTTTACCAGCAGTAGATAATCATTCTGTATCATTTTCTTTTATATACAATATTTGTTTAATTTAAAAAACATCTGGATAACCAACAAATAGTGTCTCTACTATTATTGTTGCACACTGTTAATTTCTACACTGCAGATATAAGTTCAAAGTTTCTAATAATTTGATTTGTTTATCTTTTAAGGAAGAACTTACTTTTAATTAATCTTTGTGTGCCTTTTATAAGGGTAACTAACTTTAAAACCTATCTTTAATTAAGACTTGTGTGTCCTTATAAGATATTGTTTGATTAAACATTATTATCTCTTCTAGTATTTGGATGTGTATTGTCAATTTGTACATTGGTTAGTTAAGATATAATGTCTCCAAAATACATTGTGTTTCTTTAATTTGCTGCTCAAATGCCATATGTGCACAGAGCTCTTAGACAGTTGCACTAAATAATTAGTGTGTTTGTGGGTCTCTTTAAATTCATTTTGTGTTTTTGATAACGCTGCTTGTGTCTTTTACCTGAGTTGTTATTGTGGGCTTTACTGTATGTACACTGCCTGAGTCCTTTGTTAGCGTGTTATTGCAGACTCCCTTTTGGATTCAGCACATGTACTTTCATACTCCATTTTGGAGTAAGCACATGTTCTGACCCCAACTTGGAACTCTCAAAGCCACATGGCCTGACACCATCTTGGAACTCCTAACAAAGACTCCATTTTGGATGTGTTTACAGTGCTTTTCACACTCACTTGTGAATTAACTTTAACACAGCAGTTGTTGTGAAACCTACACTTATTTCATATAAAACCCCGAACCACAACACAGTTCGTATAGTAAACAAGCTCCAAACAGATATTGCAGCTCATGTAGCCACTGGGAAATTCACCTCATGGGCTTAAATATTTGTAATACACAGATATCAGGAACCCCAGTTGACCAAGAAGCTGTATTGACACAATGCAATTTGAACAGCAAATGGGCCGAGGCAAAGTATTCAGCAATCAACAGTAGCAGGGAATCATAGCTCATACAGCCAGCAATATTAGCACAGGGCTCTTTAAGCAGCAGAGGAGCAGAAGCAGAGTGTTCAGCAATCTACAATACAGATAACATATACGCTTGCTGGGATAATAGATAGAATACTTACAAGTATGGTAAGGAACAGGCAAAAGAGGAATCCAAGTCACGGTCCAGGTCAGGGCACAGGAGCAATACGATGATACGATGAATAATCCAAGGGTCAAAATCAGGAAACAAAGGTAGTACAAACGGCAGGAAGAAACCTCTGAGAATAACCAAGCCCAGTGAGTAGTGCAGTGATCATAATTAAACGAATGTGGCATAAACGGGGCGTAACATCATGCCGAGTTCGTCGGATGATATTGCAGGTAGTGAGGTTCGCACACGCTTGGCCATGACTGTGGGATCCCCACTGTGCATGGAGGATGAACAGAGAGAGCCAGCGTTGGGGGGAGGGAAGGGGGAGAGAGCCAGCATTGGGCAAGTGTGGGGGGGGGGGAGCGGAAGGAGCATTGGGCAAGTCTGGGGGGTAGGGGCAGCATTGGCACATAAAAGGAAATAAAAACAAGAAATGCATATTTTTATATCATAAGTTTTATTAAACATGAAAAAGCAATTTACATGTGAATATCTACAAGTTAAACTTTTTCCTATAGGGTAGGCTTATATTCAGGCTTTTAGTTTATCCAAAGTTTGGGGGGTCGTCTTATAATCAGGATCGTCTTATATTCGAGCAAATACGGTATACACTGAAAATATTTCCACATGAACCATGTTTGATAACATAGCAGTAAGTACTATTAGTAGTAAGTATACATAGTAATATACCGTAGGTCTTCAATTCCGTTGGGAATTTTTATGACTTTCCACAGTACATTCTCCTAAGCTTCATTAAATACTGATTATAGAAATTAATTGGAGGGGGGGAGGAGCGATGACGTGACGCTAGCCACGCTGTCACGCCGCGCGGTCTACAGGAGCTGAGCTGCGGGCGGCTATGAAGTGAACCAGCGGTAAAGTGCTGGGTGGGAGACAGATCACCTCACCGAAGGAGAGACAGACTGAGACAGAAACGGACAGAAACGGAGGCTAAACTCGAATTTTTGCAGCGGCAAGTAGAGAAGAAGGAAGAGAATTAGAAGATAGACGGCCGAAGTGTATGAGAACAGAAGAAAAGAAAAGATAAGTACCAAGTTAATGCAATGTGATATGTGGAAGCTGTACCTGTAGATATTTCAGAAAAAGTGCAGTCAATGTCCAGTTGAGGTTTACTATAGGCAGGCAGGATAAAACATACGGCGAGAGGGTGGGCGGAGCTAAGATATCTTGAGGTAGGAAGCATAAAGCTTGCACCTAACCCCGTAACTGAACTTAGGGTCTCCCAGTCACCTGAGAAAACAAGCCAGTACTAAATAAACAGAAGAAGGCTGAAAGGAGGAGGGTTAAAGCAAGATGGCAACTAAAAGACAGCAAGAATACAGGCAAAATATAAAGAAAGACAAAAAACAGGAGAAACAAGACAATAAAACAGAAAAACGGCTGTCTTTTTTCTCACCTCAATCTGTGCAACAGGAATTGGAGTCTCCAAGGGGGGAGGGAAAAGATAGTACTCACCATAAAGATCTAGAAGGCACTACAGAGTCCCCCAACGAAAATGAAGCTCAATCGCAGAGCACTACAACCTGGATTACCCTGGACATTCTTACAAAGGCTTTAGATATACAATTTGAACGTATAAAACAAGAAATAGAAATTAATGCCAACGGTTTAAAACAAGATATAATGGCCTGTGGTCAAAGAGTAAAAATAAACGAAGAAAAAATAGTAGACTTAAATTTCCAAACATCCCTTGCTCAAGAACAAATACAAATGCTAAAAAACAAAAATGAGGCATTAGAAATAAAACTGTCGGACTTGGAAGACAGGTCAAGACGTAATAACTTGAGGCTGAGAAACATACCGGAAGCCATAACTAATGATAAATTGGAGAGCTTTGTTATAGAATATATAGAAAAACTAGGAGTGGGTGGTGGAAAACATGGTGAATTACTGGACAGATGTCACCGGACCTATAAACCTCCAAATCTATCTGCACATCTACCCAGGGACGTTATTATCTGTTGCTTTTCATACAAGCTGAAGGAAGGAATCCTGAAGGCAAAAAGAGAGAAAAGTTTGGAAGAGCCATATAATTCAATTGCTATCTTTCCAGACTTGTCCTACCAGACTAGAGCCCAAAGAAAGAAATTTTCCCCTATGACGACCCGCCTCAGGTCACACAATATCAAATATAAATGGGGTTTCCCCTGTAAGATCATAGTAACATATGAAGCAGAAATGTTTCCCTTTGATAAACCGGCATCCCTGGAAAAATGGATGAGGGATAGGAAAATGGAATAAAAAAGGTGGTCACAGTGGGGGAGAGAAGTTTTGGGGTAGGGTGGAGTAGTATTTAATGCGGGTAAAAATAACAATAATGCTCTCTGGTGTTTGTAATCGGAAGATTAACATGTCTCAGAACTGCAGTGCCAAATAGGTACAAATAGGAGTGGAATAATAGATAAAATTAAATACTGACATCACTTTTAGATAAAATATAATCACATAATTTTTGAGGCTACTAAGTGAGGTGAGAGAGGTGACAGATGGGGCGAGGGGAGAGGGAGGAGAGAGAGGGAATGGGTTAAAATAATCACATGAAAGGGCACTAGAGGAAAGAAATGGGAATGGAGGAGACCAAAGAAATTTTCACCAAAGCTTGAATTTAATTTAATATATTATCGAATTAAACACAATAAATAACATACACTTAGTAAATGTAATAAAGATTTGATTCACAAAATCACAGCAGAAGGTCATGCATTGTATTGATAGACACTCACAGTCTTTGATAATAATTTCCCACAAGTATAAGTAGAGTAAGCCACAAATGGAGGGAAGATAAGATATTGAGAGACACACAGTAAGCTAATTCTCACTTAGTACAATATCATATAACGGAAAGGGCCCTAGAATTGGGTAGATCCCCAGAATCGGTAAATAAGGTTCAATAACATTGGGTAGAAGATAAAGGGGAAAGGAAGGAAAACAAGGTTGAATATCAGAGAAAATAAAGCAGGATGGGGCTGTTTAAAGGGTTTTTTTTTTTTCTCTTCTCTCCTCTCCGCCCTCTTCTCCCCCCTATCTCTCGCTTCCGGGGTGTGAGATATCCCATCCCTTACATGATCTAGAAGGGTAAAGAATGATAAATAAAAGATCGATAGTTACCGTCCCGCAGCTCGGCTCCTGGATTCATCGTAATGATGAATTATTCCAACTGTGCATGGCTAATTGTATCCATGGCACGGGAAATCACCAGGAAGGGATCTGGTGGTTATATGTTATATGTTGCATGTGTGTTTATGTATGTCCTTAAGTTAACTCAACCAAAAAATACCTGCCAGGATATAACTAAAAGAAGCCTAATTTTTCCCCAAGTGTATGTCTAGGATTGCCTCTCTGAATGTACGCGGCTTGAACACGCCATTTAAAAGATCGCTTCTAATAAATCTACTACAAAAAGAACAGATAGATATTATAGGCCTACAAGAAACCCACTGGGTGAGAAATGAAGAGCCAAGTTTAAAATCAAATCAATTCCCGACCATAATTTGTACCTCGCTGAAAGGAGAAAAGAAGAGGGGAGTTGCCTTGCTTTTCTCAAAAGATATAGTCCTAAATATAAGACACCTAGAGAAGGACCCAGAAGGAAGATTTATCATAATAGTGGGAGAAATTAACAATTCTACATACACATTGGCTAATATTTATGCCCCAAATCAAGCCGCCATAAAGTTCATTGCGAATATATTAAAAAAGATTGAGAAAATAAAACAGGGTCCAGTAATATTAATGGGAGACTTTAATACAGTTATGGATCCATCTGAAGATAGGAAATCAAGATCAGGGACAAACCAGGACAAAAACGCGAATAGTACGTCTAGAAGGATGAGAGCCATAATGGGGAAAGCTCAATTGTTAGATGCATGGCGCATCTTCCACCCAAAAGAGCAGGATTTTACATGTTTTTCTAAAAGCTACTGCTCCTACTCAAGAATAGACATGATTTTGACAAGTATAGGTCTAACATATCAAATCAACAAAATATGTATTCAAGAAGTCACATGGTCAGACCACAATGTAGTAATAATGACCATAAAAAATGCCAATAGGAAAATACGGGCTGACTGGAGGTTAAATAACAACTTACTAAAATCAGAAGAAAACATGACATACATACAAACGGCCGCAGAAAACTTCTTCCGCGAAAATAGAAACAAGGATACATCACCAGCCATCCTCTGGTGCACTTTCAAATGTGTCATTAGAGGATATCTAATTAAATTGGGTCACCAGGAAAAAAAAAAAAAGAGAACTAAGCTTGTCGGAATTGTATATTCGTCTGGCCTCATTAATAAGCAATCCCCCAACAAAGAAACAACAGCATCCATCCAAAATCTAGAGAAGAGAATTAACGAACAGCTCATAGAAAGAATTAATAAAAACTTAGATACATTAAAAACAAAATGGTATTATAAGGGCAATAAGCCAGACTGCATATTGACCAACAAATTGAAAAATAAGAGAGCAGTTAATAAAATCTCCAAAATCAATTATAATGGGGAGACCAATCTTAGACCCGAAAAAATAAGTCTGGCTTTTGCTCATTATTACAAGACCCTGTATAATTTACCCAAAACAGAGAATAATACAAAGGCGCATTCATACTATGAGAACAAACATCTTAAGCAAGTGTCACAAGAACAATTGGCCCTGTTAAATTTACCTATATCTACATTAGAAGTCCAGAGGGGAATAGAGAAACTAAAAAAAAAGAAGGCTCCGGGTCCGGACGGATTCGACAATCTATTCTATAAGATCTATAAAAATACTATTAGCGAAGAACTGAAAAATTTGTTTAATGAGTTTATGCAGAATGGCTATATCCCAGAAGAGATATTAAGGGCTAACATAGTTACTATTCTAAAACAAGGGAAGCCTCCAGAGGAGGTAACCAACTACAGACCAATATCGCTGCTGAATATAGACTCCAAAATATACGCGAGCATCTTAGCAGAAAGAATGAAGATAGTGATTAAGGATTTGATCCATAAAGATCAAGTAGGGTTTGTCCCGGGGAGAACTTCCACGAGCCATATTCGTCGACTTATTAATATGTATGAAAAGATAGGAAAATCTGGCCTCTCCACTCTCACCCTATCATTGGACGCTGAAAAAGCATTTGATCGGGTGGGATGGAATTTCATTGAAGAAACCCTAATAGCCTTTGGATTTTCGGGACCAATTAGGAAAGCCATAATGGCATTATACTCACAGCCGTCGGGCAGAATTATTGGACAAGGAATACAGTCAAACTGGTTTAACATCTCTAACGGTACCAGACAAGGATGCCCCCTCTCCCCCCTTTTGTACGTATTAACGGTTGAACCTTTAGCAGAAGAAATTAGAAATAACTCAAAAATCGCAGGTTTAGACACGTACAAAGGATCATTAAAAATAATGTTATACGCAGATGATATCCTGATAGTAATAAAAGACCCTGCATCATCTCTAAAAGAACTAATGCATACAATAAAAACATATAGCAATTTCTCCAACTATAAAATGAACTATGACAAAACTACAGCCTTAATAACAAACACATCAATGTGTGTCATAGACCGTCTTAATAAGGAATACAAATTTAACTGGACAAAATCATCTTTTAAATATCTAGGTATCTCCATTAATCCCAATCCAGCAGATATGATGGAGAAAAATATAATGCCCTTTATCCGGGAAACAAACATCAAACTGAAAAAATGGAAAAGCACGGAGATATCATGGAGCGGGAAAATCAACACAGTAAGGGCTTATATCATGCCAAAATTAATGTACATTTTAAGGATGATACCATTGGAGCTCCCATTTGACTGGATAAAAATGATACAATCTTTCTTCTCTAAATTCATCTGGGCAGAAAAGAGGGCACGATTAAATTCTAAATTAATGTTTCTAAGTAAAAAAGAAGGAGGCATGGGTCTCCCAGATGTCCACGAGCAATACCAGGCGATAACCCTACAGCACATCTTGACCACAATAAATGGGAAGAACACAGAAGAAAGTTGGTATGAACTAGAACTGGAAACAGTTAAAGAGAAAGGAGGGATCCTGCCACAGTTTTGGCAGCTTGAACCGAATAAAAAGGAGAAACAAACACCAATAGACAGTGTGATATTAAAACATCTTATAAAACAATGGCAAAAAATTAGAAAACGTTCAGAATTAAGTAATAAAATCCCTGCCGAACTCCCTATCTACATACTTCCAGCACTAGTTGAAAACCTGAATATAAAGCCCTGGTTAAACAGAGACATCCAAAAGATCTCAGACCTGCTAACGAATAATTTAATAGATTCCTTTGACCACCTGCAAGAGAGACTTAACTTGAACATAAAAGAACAATTTACATATATGAGACTAAAAAGCTTCACAGTAAAACATGTGAATCCTAGAGTCTCCACAGGCAAAAGCCAGAAACTCATAAATCTCATAGAGAGAGAGAACCAAAACAACATAACTTCAGAGTGTCTGAAGTTCTTAAAGGAGAGTAAGGAAGTATTCGTACCATCTTCCATACAAAAATGGAACAAAGAGCTGCAAACAAATGTTACCTTAAAACAATGGGTTGAGTCAGGAGATGCGATAAATAGACACATACACTGTCTGAATATCATAGAATGCTGTTTTAAACTCCGCAATAGATGGTACAGAACACCAGAATCTTTATCTAAAATGTTCCAAAACGTATCCAATAAATGCTGGAGATGTGGATCATACATTGGATCCCTAATACATATATGGTGGCAGTGTCCACGACTAGCTGGGACCTGGAATGAGGTTTTCCAAAAGATCAATTTGTTCCTAGGGAAGATATACCTAAAACACCGGCAGTGGCTCTATTACATCTCAGTTTCCCCCAACTAGGAACAGAAAAAAAGATCATACTACACCATATCTTGGCCGCCACAAAGCTGGTGGTGGCTAGAAAGTGGAAATCCACAGATTCCATTGCCTGGACCGATGTAGTCAATCAACTAATATTTCAAATTAAAATGGAAAGAGGAATAACCTCCCAGTTCTGTATTAATATCAGAAAATACCAAATGTGGAATAAATGGTTAAAGATCATAGGGGAAACAACGCATTAATAAGATGTCAGGCGAAGAGAAGCAAAGGGAAGAATGGAATGAAGAAAAGTGTAAAGATAAAGGGGAAAACAGGAGGAAAAACAATTAAACTAAAAGTACAGCACGTATATTGGTTGAGTTAAATGTCTTGTAAGTCTTGTTCGTCACGTCATGTCTCGTCTGTAGACTAGCCTGATCTTACCGTCTGGTAACCAATTAACTAAAAATAGATAAGTACACCTTGAATCCGATTATAGCCCTGAAGAAAAAGGTGTTAAAGGGAAGAGAACGGAGAGGTGTGAAGACCAGACAATTAAGCATATATTTAAGTTTACGCACTAAATGGAAAAGAATCAGTGCAGTCCACATTGTTCCCAAAATTGTCACTCAGAACTAAAGAGAGGGAAAATAAGTACCCGACCTCCAATATGTTAAAGCCAGCAGAAAGTAGAAGTAAGGGTGAAAAAAGGAAAAGGTTAAAATTTTTAAACCATTTTAGATTTGTTATAAATAAAGAGTAAGATACTGTCAAGAATTAAGTGAAAACAAAAGTGGACACAAGGATGACACAAATATATGAGGCGCACAAGGTTAAACACCACAAGAGAGCGGGAGTATGAAGTGAATACCTCATGTCCCCTCTGAAGTCTGAGTGTCACCTTTTAAAAAAAAAAAATACTGATTATAGCTACTTGACGTGGTCGGTTGAAGTACAGTACTGTTGTATCATTTACAGTACTGTTGTATCATATACTGCTAACCAAGTGAGTAAGTGATATTGTAAATAGTAGTGTAACTTCCCAGACAGTCCATTCATTATGGAGAGTGAGTTGGCCAGGTGGCTTAAGGTTGCAAATATACTGGGACGCTCTCAAACTACAAATAATTTCCTATTTTTCATTCCAAAGTACTAACCTGAGACATTGCAAAAATTTGAAAAATTTACTAGCAAACAAATAAATGTACAGAGAATTTAAATAAATATGTGCAGTTTGCATCAGCAAATATTCCATAGATAAACAAACTCCCAAACTATAGAATTTACGGAATATATTCTGATGCAAACGGTACATATTTATGTGAAAGACAGATCTTGTCAAACTAACTTAATTACATTCTATGAAGATGTGAGTGAAAATCTAGATATGGGTTCTGCAGTGGATGTGATATATTTAGACTTTGCAAAGGCATTTTATACAGCTCCACACAAAAGGTTACTCCACAAATAGACTAAAATAGGCTTAGGGCCAAAGGTTTTTTTGGGGATTGGCAATTGGATGAAAGATAGAATGCAAAGGGTGGTGGTAAATGGGAAGTTCTCAAATTGGACAGATGTGATAAGTGGAGTACCGCAGGGTTCTGTCCTGAGTCCTCTTCTTTTTAATTTGTTTATTAAGGATCTCCCAGGGGGCATAGGGAGCCATGTCTCAGTGTTTGCTGATGACACACAATTAGGTAGGGTAATACAGTCTATTGGACAGATAAATGGCAAATGTGATTAAATGTAGACAAGTGAAAAATTAGGCATTTTGGGTACAATAATAAAAATGCAACATATAGCTTAAATTGTGTTTCCTTGGGGAAATCTACTAATGGAAAAAATTTGGGAGTAGTTGTAGACAATAGACTTAGCAGTAGTGCACAGTGTCAGCTGGCAGTTGCAAAGGCCAATACGATATTGGGTTGTATTAAAAAGGGTATTAACTCATGGGAGGAAGATATTATTCTGTCTGTTTATAGGTCCATGGTATGACCTCACCAAAGGACAAAAGATCACCCGCTAAGACTTGAAGAAAGGAGATTTAGTCAATGACAGTGGAAGGGATTTTTTAGGGAAAGTATAATTAAAATATGGAATTCACTGCCTGAAGAAGGGCTTCTATCAAATACATTAGATGCCTTTAAATGGATTCCTGGATACTTTTTTTAATGAGCCAGAGCATAAAGGGCAATGCATGTTAGCATAGGCATTAATATTTATTTAGTGGTTGTTGATCCAAGGAGAAATCTGTATGTATCTGAACTTGACACCTTTCTATCCTGAAAGGTGTGAGGCAGGATTTCCTCTTTGCATGTCCTTCTGTTAAACTGATTATGTTGTGTTTATTATGTGTCTTAATGTGTGTTTTGTAATTAGGTTTACTTATTGTTTGGTAATTCCTATTTGGTTTGCAGCCTGGAAGTATAATGTATTCCTAGACCCAGTTAATTGGAGGACCTAGTGGAGAACTATACTTTGATGTCTGTGATGTCATGTTTGTTTGTTTTATAAGTCTGTTTTGTGCTGTTTCACAAATAAAGTTGTTCATTCTTCCTGTACCTGCTAGTGGTCTCCTGTCTGCTATTTTGGTAGAAAGAGCAAGGTTCCAGAAAGACTTGCTGGGTGAATGCTGAGGGGGCTAAGGAGGTGATTTCCTACAACGGGCAGAGGGTCTAATACGTCCGGTAGACATTCCGTTACAGAGGCAAAATAGGAAGTAGCCTTTAAAAACTAAGATGACACCGCCATATGGAAGAGACTTCCATATGGCAATAGCTAAGCCATCGGAAGCGTGGGGTGTAGAAACAGCAGCGGCGGATCCTCGCAGACAGGACCTTGTCCCCAGTTAAAGACGACCCTGTGTGTCGTGTCGTGTGCTCTCTTTCACAACCCATGTATAAACAGGCCCGCCATCAGGGCCTGATGGGCGATACTGGCGTCCCGGGTCCGGCAGGCCCAGGTCACGCCAGGGGAAAAAATCTCTGTTAAGCTGGTCCGTGGCTGTGAGGGCAAAAATACTGGCATATTGAGGGGCAAAATACTGGCATATTAATTGGCAAAATAATGGAAAATTTGTTCAGTAAGGGGCCCTGAAATTCCTGGTGGCAGCCCTTGTATAAAGCCTCAGCACACGGATGTCAGGATAAATAAAATGTGCGGGAGTGTTATACATAAACCCAATTTTTTTATATCTTAAAATAGTTTCACAGTCTGTGAGCTCTACTGATTCATGTAAAATGTTTAGGTGACACATCCATATTAACTCACTAGCTTTAATGTAAACATGCAGACAGACAAGCAACATTCTCTGCAAGACAGTCTTTTATTTACTCTTTAGCACTGTAAATTATTATAATCATATACTGAATCAACTTATGATAAAAGCATCATAGAGTGATGACATTTTACAATGTAAATCCCACTCAACTCCCCCCATTCTTTAATGCAAATTAAATAACTTCCATATTAGATTAAACCTGCATGACAGTATATCCTCTACTTACAAGAAATCTTTGAGATGCAGCTCCAGTTACTATGTAGGAAATCTAGGCTCATAGTTTGTTTGTCTGATACTGCAAAATTGTTTTGCCAGGGTGGTTTCTGTCAGTCTGGAATCTGTCATTCTGAATACATTTTTAAGTAAATATTTCTCTCCTGTCTCCTGTTAGACACTCTGACTCCAACAATCTAAACTTTAAAAATCATTTTTTGGTTTTAGGGGTTTTCTGGTAGTAACTGCTTCCATATGCTTC
This sequence comes from Pelodytes ibericus, assembly GCA_036172795.1. Classification (NCBI taxonomy): domain Eukaryota; kingdom Metazoa; phylum Chordata; class Amphibia; order Anura; family Pelodytidae; genus Pelodytes; species Pelodytes ibericus. Next base: position 101,522,232 of record CM069861.1, on the reverse strand, counting down.
ACACTCATGTTACCGCTACAGTGTCCTGCAGGATTCAGCATCATCAGCATCATAAACATTCCAGTCACCATAGCAACAGCTTGTTTGAATCACTTGTGACAAGTTATACCTACCAAAATACACTATAGCCATGAAAATGCATGACGAGTTCAGCTAGAAATCAAATGAATTGTTATAGAGTTAGCTCCACCCAATTGCCATGCTCAATTTAAGACTTAATATTAATTTTAAGCATTTGTTAGAAGGTAGAGTAGGATTTTATTGGCGCCTGCTGGCATAATTCATATCTCACCCCAGGTATGAATACACAGAGCACCATGCACTCTGGGATAGGCAAACTCATTCATTGCATTGTCCCGGAATGATAACACAGGCAAGGAAAGAAGGGCAGTTTGTAACAGCTGTCACACTAATCTCAGCAACTCTTCTTATCAGCCAACAGGTTGCACACCCAAAAGGCCGGCCCTGGCAATTTAGAATCGGGTTGTCTCAGATTTAGATGTGATCCCTGTATAAACTGACTGTTTTAGCAGAGTATGTAACATTGGTGAAATGTGGTTTGTCAGAAAACATCTTGGTTTTAACACCAAATCGTGAGTAACATTTTTGGACCCATCTTGTTCAGTTCATCCTCCAGTTACTCTATGTCAGAAATGTAGGTCAGGAGAATATTTGCCTGATGCTGCAACAATTTAATTGTGTTGTCAGTAAACAAGCCCTGTCACCGAGGAGGAGGACATGAATATATCCTAAGATGCATGATTTCTGTCAGGCATGGTTCAGTCATTCAAAAATATCCCAGTTAGTTTTTACTCTACAATTGCCCAGTTGCCTACAATATGTAAGTGCTCTCTAATATCCAGGTATTGTTTTTTAATATAGGCACTGAATACTTTTATTGCAGTGTAAAAGTGTAAACCTTCTTATTAGACAACACTGCAATATAAGTACTCCGTGCTTATATTACAAAAGTACACATGAATATTAGAGAGCAATTACATGTGGCATTGTCACTGTTATGGATGCCTGTTCCGGCTGGAGTCCAGATGCAAGGAAAGGGGCAGATCAGTGTTGGAACTATCATGGTCGCCGGGATCGCAGCTGTGACCGGGTGCCTTAACTCCAAAAAAAACAAAAATGTAAAAAACAAAAAGCGTGGGCATACAGGGCAGTTGCCCAGGGCCCATTCATTCCTGGGGGCTAAAAGCAGCTGCCCCGTGGGCCCTGCCGCCAATGTGACTGTCTCATCCAGCGGATGCAGACCCGGCTTTTAGTCACAGCCGCCGGAAATGACGGTAAGTCATATCAGGTGGCTGTATTAACACTGTGGAGGAGACGGCCTGGGACAAGCAGCATCCAGGTAAGTACTAGGGAAGGGGGGGGGGGGGGGTTTAATAGTAATGAAGAAATTATCAGTGGCATATTAATGAGCAAATTATTAGTAGGTTATTAATAAACAAATTATCAGTGGGCTATTAATGAGCCAATTATCAGTGGGCTATTAATGAACAAATTATCAGTGGCATATTAATGAGCAAATTATCAGTGGCATATTAACAAGCAAATTATGTCACATATTAATTGATAAACTATCAAGGGGGGTGGGGGTGGGAGAGACATAATGTGACCAGTGACCTGTAACAAAATCCAGACAGATATAGTCAGTGTCAGAGGATTTAACCCCTGGATTGCTTGACATATATAGGCAGTGTCAGATGAGTTAACCCCTGGATGGCTAGATAGATATAGACAGTGTTGGAGGAGTTAACCCCTTGGGTGGCTAGACAGATCTAGGCAGTATCAGAGGAGTTAACCCCTTGGGTTGCTAGACAGATATTGGCAATGTCAGAAGCGTCAACCCTTTGGGTGGCTAGACAGAGGCAGTGTCAGAGGAGTTAACCCCTTGGGTGGCTAGACAGAGTCAGTGTCAGAGGAGTTAACCCCTTGGGTGGCTAGACAGATATAGGCAGTGTCACAGAAGTTAACCGCTTTATCCACACACTCCCTCACACACATATACAGTCAGTCTGTCACTCACACTGACACACACACTCACACTGACATACACACTGACACACACTCTCACTCACACTGACATACACACACTCTCACTGACATACACACACACACACTGACATACACACACACACACACACACACTCACACTGACATACACACACACACACTCACTCACACTGACATACACACACACTCACACTGACATACACACACACTCACTCCCACTGACACACACACATTCACACTGATATACACACACTCTCACTCACACTGACATGCACACACACTCACTCACACTGACATACACACACACTCACTCACTCATACTGACATACACACACTCACTCACTCACACTGACATACACACACACACACTCATACACACACACACTCACACACACTCTCACTCACACTGACACAGGGCCGATCCTAGGGTCACTGGTGCCTGGGTGCAGGTTTTCTTTTAGCGCCCAAGGGTGGGCGTGGTTATATTATGAACTCCTACTCATACCCCATGTCTGTCTCTCTCTCTCTCTCTCTCCACTCATACCCCATATCTGTCTCTCTCTATCTCAATTCATACCCCATGCCTGTCTCTCCTCTCATCGATTATATCTTTTTCCATTTCTATCTTTCTGTTCCCCATGGTGGTCTCTTGTTCTGCATATCTCTGTTTCTCATCCTATATCCCCATGTATATCTCCCGCATGTCTCTCTCACTCCTCATAAACCACATGTATCTGTCTCCCAATGTCTCTCACTCCCTCCTCATAACCCCATGTGTATCTTTCTCCCCCCACTCACCCCATACCCTCTATTTGACTCTTTGTTCCATGATCCCATGTCATAACATGTCTGTCTCTCCCCTATATCTTTCTCCTATACCTCCTACCTATCATGTATTTGTCTCTTCCCATGTCCCTTTTCCATGCCCCCTACTGACCTCATCTCAGAACTCAATTAGCGCCGCCTTGATCTCCCCGCACATAGTGATTACTCTGACCATTATGTTCCGAAGCTCTGAGTCATCACTGTGCACGGAAAGAGCAGAAAGCGCTGACTGAGGTCTAAGGGGAAACATGGCCGATCTGCAGAGCTGGCTCTGAGAGGCAGCAAAGCAGCACATGGGCAGCCCAGTTGCAGAGGTGTACTTAGGGCAGGGCTCGACAAACCCCGGGCGCCAGGTCGCCATGGCGACCTGGAAATGGAGCCTGGCGCCCGGGTGCCGTTGCCCTAATGTTCCCCTTGCCGCTGCCATCTGTCTTTTGCAGCGCGAGGGGACAGACAGCAAGCTCCGCCCCCTCGCGCAACACATGTGTTAGTGTTCAGCCGAAAGAGCCATGAGGATCGGCTGCGGCACGAATGTTCCCCCTCCCCAGCAATGAGGTAAGGCAGCAGGGGGGGAAACATTCGTGCCGCAGCCGATCTTCATGGCTCTTTCGGCTAAGTGCTGGGTTGTCAACCCAGCACTCAGAAGTTAAGAAGGGAAAAAAAAAAACTTGTGTATGTTTGAGTTGTATATGTGAAGTGGGGGGGAGGGATGTATATGTGAAGGGGGGGTATATATGTGAAGTGTGGGGGGGAGGTGTATTTGTGAAGGGGAGGTATATATGTGTGAAGTGTGGGGGCAGGTGTATATGTGAAGGGGGGAGGGATGTATATGTGAAGGGGGGGTATATATGTGAAGTGTGGGGGGGTATATATGTGAAGTGTGGGGGGAGGTGTATATGTGAAGGGGGGGTATATATGTGTGAAGTGTGGGGGGAGGTGCATATGTGAAGGGCGGGTATATATGTGTGAAGTGTGGGGGGAGGTGTATATGTGAAGGGGGGGTATATGTGTGAAGTGTGAAGGGGGAGGTGTATATGTGAAGGGGGGGGTATAAATGTGAAGTGTGGGGGGAGGTGTATATGTGAAGGGGGGGTATATATGTGAGGTGTGGGGGGAGGTGTATATGTGAAGTGTGTGTGTGTATATGTGAAGTGGGTTGGTGTGTGGGGTTTGTATATGTGACGTGGGTTGGTGTGTGTGGGCTGTATATGTGACGTGGGTTGGTGTGTGTGGGGTGTATATGTGACGTGGGTTGGTGTGTGTGGGGTGTATATGTGACATGGGTTGGTGTGTGTGTTTATGAATTGCGTGTATGTTTGCGTGATTGTCTGGCTCCTAAAAATTTTTGCTGGCTCCTAGAATAAAATAAATTTGTCAAGCCCTGACTTAGGGTACACTTTGTCATTAACATATGCAACAGCCAGTTTGCCTATTAAAAATGCTATAGTTTGCCCAATAAAAATGCCAGTTTGTCCATTAAAATACGCCACAGTTTCCCCATTAATATGCTAGTTATTTTGCCCATTAATATGCCACAGCCAGTTTGTCCATTAATATACAACAGCCAATTTGCCCATTGATATGCCACAGACAGTTTTCCCATTTATATACCAATGCTAGTTTGCCAATTAATAGGCCACAGCCAAAATGCCACGGTTAGTTTACCCAATAAAAGCACTCTCTCTCCTCTCTTGTTTTCCCCAGTACTCACATTGCTACTGCTCTCGTGTCCCACAGCCATCTCCTCCGCACAGTCTTCCCTTTACGCGCGCTGAGTGCAGGAGGTGGGAAACAGACGCAAGCTGGTTGGGGACTGGTGCCCTCCATGTGATAAATTGATGAGCGCAGTGAGGGCCCCAGGCAAGAGCACAATTACACACAGCCACCCTCACAGACATACATTTACACAGACACCCTTATACACACTGTCACACATACATAAATACACACACAGCCACCTTTTTTTGCACACTAAGACACAGGATACACTTGCACAGACACTCATGTACACACACTTACACAGACAGTAACACATACATAGTTATACACATTGACACACACACACACACACTTATCCATATTGACACACACTTCCACAAAGACTTCCACGCTTTTTTTATTTTAACCCCCCCCCCCCTAAACTGTTAGCACTTCCTCCTCCTTGTTAATCCAATCACAGCGTGTCTGGTGAAAGCTCCGCCCCCGTCGCATTCTGTGATTGGCTGCAGGAAGAAGGACTTCTCTATGGTGTCTGCAGAGGCAGAACATTCGGCAGAAGAAACAAGATGCAAGTGTCCTACCTTGGCGGACACCATTGAGAACGTCCTCCTCTCTGCAGCAGCCAATCACAGAACGCGACGGGGCGGAGCTTGCACCTGTCACACTGTGCTTAGTTTAACAAGGAGGAGGACGTTCTAGGGAGAGAGCTCCCTGCTTTGGAATCGGCCCTGCACTGACATACACACACTCTCACTCACACTGACATACACACACTCTCACTCACACTGACATACACACACACTCACTCACACTGACATACACAAACACTCTCACTCACACTGACATACACACACACACTCACTCACACTGTCTAACTGTATAACTTACCTCTCTGCATCTCTGTGCTTTGAGCTCCGTGTCTAAAGGAGGTCTCAGCCAATCACGGGAGGCTTCTGAACTCTCAGCCAATCAGGAGAGTTGATCAGCCAATCAGGATCAGGATCCTGATTGGCTGAGACCTCTTTCTATCAAGCCCCAGAAAAAAAATGAAGAAAACGCAGCTGCCCCATTAAATGGCTGGGTTGGGGGGCCCACGGGGCAGCTGCCATGGGGCCCCCAGGAATTAGTGGGCCATGGGCAGATGCCCCATTTTTTATTTTTGTTTTTTGGGCCTGTGACGGGTGTATCGCTCATCACAACCTGATGGCAGCCCTGCCAACATGTTTTTAACACAATATAATTCTATATATTTGGGTACCTATGCTGCTATATTGTAAATAGAATGTGTCTGCAGATAAGAATCAATCGGCTCATCTAGTCTGCCCAATTTCTACCTAACTTCTGCCTTACTTTATTTAAATAAAAACATTTCAGAATCCTTTCATTAGTTCCTGACCTTATCTTAAATCTAGGATAGGCTTATACTTATCACAATAACGCTGAAACTCCTTCATTGTATTAACCTTTACCACTTCTACTGGAAGACGATTCCATGCATCAACTACCCTTTCAGTAAAGTATTACTTCCTGATATTACTTTTGCTCCTTCTTGCATTAAAAATGGGGATCTGGGATCCCTCTCAGCAAGAACGGCAAGAGCTGAAATAGCCGGGCCCATAGGATGTAACCTACTCAAGAGAGGAATCACCGTTTTTTGCTCGTTTTTTGTCTCAATGAGTTATTAGGGTATGCCCAGACGTGGGTCCCTAGTTCGCTGCACCTAGAGGGATACCAGCCGTACGTAATGAAGGGAGAAACGTACGTATGTTGTTGCTGTATTCTTCCTGCAGAGGAGATCTACCAGGTTATTTGGATCTGGACTGCCCTTATGGGTGTGACCAGTCTTATATGTTAATGGAGAGGTTTCCTCTGTAATGGTGCAAGCGAGCAAAAAACGGTGATTCCTCTCTCAAGTAGGTTACATCCTATAGGGCTGGCTATTTCAGCTTTTGTCTGTTCTCACTGAGAGGGATCCCACATCTTCGTATTTGTGTCTCATTAAAAACAGGCATATTCAGGGTTGCAGTGTATGGTGGCATTATAATAATAGTTTTCATGTAATGTTAGGTGTGTAAATTATTATTATAATGCTGTAGAAAAACATTGGGCAAGTTTTATATTAAACGAACTGTATCACCTAAACATTGTTTTACTGTGCATGTAGAGAATATAAAAAAAAGATTGAAAATTATCTATACATTGTGTTGGCAGACTGCAAGCAAATGCCTAAATTAGGAGAAAATGTTTTACATGTGCCTGTGGTGTCTTTTGCTTATGACAGCATCGGTGACTTGGTATGCAAATTAACTGGTTTTCAATGAGAAATAAGCAAGAGACAACACAGGCACATTTAAAACACATTTTTTTCTCCTAATCTAAGCATTTGCTGCAATGTATAGATCATTTTTTATTCTCTACATTCACAGTAAAAGCAATGTTTAGGTGATACCGTCCCTTTTAAGAAATAAGTAGTATAAGTGACTTACAAGGGACACTGACAAATCAAATTAAGTCCCTATGTGTTACATATTTATAATTCAACAGTATTTTGGTACTCTACGAGAAGTATTTATAAAGCCTAATTCTGGGGCAAAGGTCTATAAGTGATAAATACAGTAGTTCCTTATTTTTGGCATATGTCATTTACTCCCACTAGAAGCTGGGTGTATAAAAACTTTTCAGAAATGACTAGAAGGGAGTTCCATGGTCTCAGTCTTGGTTTTAATGATCCCCAGACTGATTATTCCCTTCTTGTGTTATACTAATATTACCTATGTCTGGGGTGTGTATAACAGCATATAACTATTGTGCCTGTTTAGCACCAGGTTGAGCTAGGCTGACCTAACATAGATTTTTATTTGTCACCTCATGATTTTTTTACGTGTATTTTATACGTTATATCTTGTTTTTCACTAGAGTTTTTAAAATAAGAGACTAATAATGTTTTTTGTTTTAAAATCAATTATGCATAATACTGATAATGATGTTGAGTTCTAACAACTAATACATGTTGCAGGACAGCGGGATAGCCTACCAAAATCAGTACTATCCCATACAAAGTGGAACAGCTGGGAGGCATGTAAGTGGCATTTACATTGCATGGTGGGGTCAGGGGGACCCAGGGCTTTTTTTTGCACCGGGGCCCGGTGGTTTCTAGTTATGCCTCTGGGGCAGATGAAATACCCTGGGAAAGGTGACCAGTCTCCCCCAAGGGTCGAACCCCAATCTTTGAGTGGCCTCAATCAGGGGTTTTAATCCTCATTTTGGTCATCTTGATAAAACAGGCACAAACTAACAAATTCAGAAAACATAGCCAGGGGTCACAAGCCAAAAGGCTGGGCTGGAGAAAGATAGAGAAATCTAGGGGCAAGCCGAGTCAGGAGTGGAGGACGGAGCAGTCAGAATGCAAGCCGAGGTCAATACCGCTAAGTCAGGGAATCACAACTGTGGCACAAACAAAAGACAGGCAAGCAAAATGTTCCAGCAAAGAGTGCTGGGAGGAGGGGTTTTATATAACAGGGAAGTTAATGAAAGACACGTAACACCTGAGGTGAATTAGGTATGGACAGGAGGTAGACCTACACAAAGCAATATTTAAAAAAAAAAAAAACCCTCTGCTGATGATCAGAACAGGTACAGGCACCAGAAACACAGAGGCCCAGAGTTTGATCCCAGCAGAAGTTACAGGTATACTGTATACACACATTCACCATAACAAGCAGCTTGTGTGTATCACAGACTTTACAGTGATAAAACTCAGTGTGTGTCTCACACACACACTATATATCTTTATTGGGATTTAATAATGTATAGCTACTGCACCAGTCAGCGTGGTTTAGAGCACCGTGGGCTGTGACAGCGTGCGGGGGGGTGGAGCATTGGCAGTTAAGTAGGAGGTGCAGTTAACAATAACAAACTCATCCGGGCTGCTCCTATGTGTCTTGCGTCCAACATGCACGCCAATAGTAAAAACAAAACAAAATTGTGTCCAGTGTGCCCATGAGGCAGCTGCCTTGGGACCCCCAGGAAAAACAAGGCTCAGGGCAGCTGCCCCGTTTGCCTCATGTTAAAGACGGCCCTGCCTGCCTCCTCTTAGACATTCTGACTCCCAAGTATAACAAAAAAATAGTCTCAAGCACTATCTGTCCTTAAAAAAAAACAGTATATGATATGGGGGGATTGATTTAAGAAGCAAGCATGCACTTTTAACTAGATGCACACATAACTAAAGTTGTAAACAAAGTAAAACATTGTCCTGAAAGTGTAAAACCATATTAAACATATGACATAGCTGACCATTAATCTTAGGAGTTGTTTTTCTTTGCAGTTACAACACACATCATCTGGGATTCATTGAAAAGGCTAGATACATAACATAACATTTGTTAAATGTGGTTTAAGACATCTTGGTTCTGACACCAACCTGTGAGTAACATTTTTGGTCCCATCTTGTTCAGTTCATCCTCTGGGATGTAGCTCCAGTTACTATGTATGCCGAGAGCTTGTTTGCCTGATGCTGCAACAATTTCATAAACAAGTCCTGTGTCTGAGGAGGACATTTCTATAGACAAACAAGGATGATTTCTGACAGTAGGGATTTCTTGTCAATAAATAAGCCATGTCACTGAGAAGGAGGACATGACTGTATCCTAAGAAGCATGATCTGTCCTTCAAAAATATCCCAGTAAGTTTTTGCTCTCCTGCCTCCTCTTAGATAGTCTGACTCCAAACTATATTTCAACTTCAAAAAACCCTTTATTTTTAGGGTTTCCTGGGAGCAGCTGCACCCATCGTGTTCCTGTTGAGTGTAAGATGTCCTGCATGATCCCACTGCCCAGCCAACTGTCTGTTTACAGCATCATCAGCATCATCAGCATCATAAACATTCTGGTCACCATAGCAACAGCCTGTTTGAAACTCTGCAGCTGTTGGCTCATCCTGTATCTTCTTAAAGGGCAATTACACTTTTTTAACCCTTGCTTCATAAGGGCGTTCCCTTCCCCCAAGTAAACCTGACATGCATCCTTATAGATACATGCAGGTTTACACTCGGCTCTGCTTCAATTTTTTGTGCTTCAATAATAGAAGCAAAGTTTAGTTTTCCTATGATGAGCCTCATTACTAAATGGCAGTTTCTATCTATTATACAAATACCTCTTTAGGTTGATATATGAAATCAATACCTTATTTTAAATTAACGTAGAGTAGATAATATACCCTGGTACTGATCAAGGCCAAAGATAAATCCAACAGTGCACTTTCTTTACATTTCTTTAAATTAATTTGCAGTTCGGAATAAAACTTTTCTACAATTCATTTAAAGAGATCACACTGTTTGTATACAATATATGCCTATGTGTGTAATCTCATCCATGACATATTTGCAAAATAAGTGTCGGTGAATGGCACAAATTAAATGTGGTCACCCTAGGAGGTCTCAGTTTGAAACCTGTAAGGGGATGCAGCTGGGTAAAACATTACAGTAGTTTCTAATATTTCACTCTGCCTCCAAAACTTTTTCTGAGACACAGGAAAAATAATTACAGGTATATATAGAATAGAAGGATAGTGGGACTTATTCACTACAATTTAACTACCAAGTGAGCTCTGACTGAACAGGAAAAATCATACGTTAACGCCGAAAACAGCTGGAAATCTTTTGCAACTTAGAGCTATTAACTCTTTAAGGACCAGGGATTTTCCTAGGCCAAAGACCAGAGCGTTTTTCCATTTTTAATATGCGTTTTTTGAAACATAATTTTCCTCTCTCTCATTTTTTTTAGAATTTATAGTTTTTATTTTATCTTATAGTTCATGACAGAGGTACAAAATGGCAAAAATAGAATACAAAAGCGTACATTCATTTACAGTGTAGTTTAAGTGGAAATATAGTATATGTAATGTTTGGAACAGACATTGATGAAGAACATAGAATAAATATTTTGCCGAGACAAGTCGGGTTAAAGAATACATAATTAATGCTAGAAAGACTGAGGGTGTTTCTTATGTTCCTTCTACTCGGATTTAGCTTGCTCCCTATTGAGTCTACTAGTAAACCTACACTCTTTCATACTAACATACATACAATAGTTCACAGGGAGAAGATGGATTCTGTTATTAGGTTATTAGTGATACTTGCTAGGGAGTTTTATGTGCAAGAGTCTCTGGATGTCTAGGTCGCTGAACTGCAGGGGGGGCGTCTCCGCCAGGAATCCTACATTTCGGAATGAGTTGTTATCCATCTGGCCCATATTTTATCATATTTGTGCTGAATGGAATTGATTATGAAGAAATGCTTTTCCATAGTGCACTGATAGTGAATTTGGGTGTTCAGCTCTCTCAAAGTCGGTGCCTTGGTATTAAGCCATAATCTGGCAAGTAGTATTTTACTAGCTAACATAATATTTATAAATAATATTTTTTCATTTGCACTTAGATTCACAAGGTCCAAGAGGAATAGAAACATTTGCGGTGAAATAGATATAGTTTTACTGAGCAGCAGTGACAGCAAAGTCTCCAGATCTTCCTTGAATTTCCCAAGGTTTTCACAGGTCCACCATATGTGGAACATGGTGCCCGGCTGCCTCAAACATCTCCAACATATTGTTGATGCCGAGGTGTTGATTTTATTCAGTCTTATAGGCACCATGTACCACCTGTGGAGGACCTTGAAATATGTCTCTTGGAGACTCACTGAATGCACGGATTTCCTCGTAAGGTTCCAGCCGCTAAACCATTCTTCGTTAGAGTACACTTTTCCAAGATCTATCTCCCATTTTAGGATAGAAGGGGATTTATCGGGGTGAAATTCTTTATCTGATAGGGTCATGATTCTTTTAATTATATTCGCGGATTTTTTCCCTTCTATGAGATCATCTAATGGGGTGTTTTGTCTTATTGGGTTTTTACTAAAAAAATACTTCAATCTTTGATATGATAGAAAATCTCCCTGATGAGTACCATATTTAGTTTGTATTTCAGATAGAGAACGAATACCATTCAGTGTAGTGAAATCTCCCAGTTTAGTGATACCCCTGTTTTCCCAACTTATCAGATTAAAGTCCGTCATGCTCATTCCGAGGACCCGAATAGGGGTCCCGAGAGTGAGATGAGGGATCAGATGATAATTTTTCTTTGCTTTTCGCAGAGTAATCAGGATATCATCAATGATGTTATTACTTGTTCTATATTGATTAAGAGTGTCTGGGGGGAGCCAAAATAAATGAAATAGAGTGCTCAATTTACTAGCCTCCCTTTCTATTTTAAGCCATCCTGTGTTTATGTTTGCCGAGTTCCAGGCTAAGCAATGAGCCAGCATACAAGCTTCATGTAATCTTTTCAGATCGGGTAAACCCAGGCCATTATGGTTCAGTTTTGATTTTAGTATCGAACTTTGAATCCTAGGTTTTTTAGAGTGCCAGATATAGTTAGAGATTATTTTTGTAAGCTGTTTTATTTCATTGTTTGATGCTCGGAGTGGAATTGTCCTAAATATATATAATATTTTTGGAATGATATATGATTTCACTATATTCAGGCGACCCATCCAGGAGGGTTCTAGGCCCTTCCATCTGAGAAGCTGATCTCTAAGATCCTCTATTAATGTTAAGTAATTATCTTCTTTACATTGTCTAAGATTGAATTCAATCTTTATGCCAAGATGCCCTATGATTTTATTACTCCAATCAAAGAGAAACTCCTTTTTCAGGTCAGTCAATTGAGTCGGAGATAGTTCATGAGTAGTGACCTGAGATTTGGATAAATTCACCTTGTAATTGGAGTATTTAGCATATTCCTGTATAACTTCAAGGACAGCCAAAGTCGATGTTTCTGGAGATGAAAGTGTCAATAAGATATCATCGGCATAAAGAGTAGTCTTAAATTCTGACTTCCCAATGATAATTCCCTTTATATTCTGGTTAGATCTTATCTGCGAGGCTAACGATTCAATAGTTAAGGCGTACAACAAGGGGGCCAAAGGACATCCCTGTCTAGTTCCGTTTCTAATATTAAAGAGTCCTGATCTCAGCATGGGGCCCACAATTCTAGCCTTAGGAGAGGTATAAAGTGCCATTGAACAGTCCCTAAAGAGTCCCACTAAGCCAAAGGCCTCGAGAGTATAGGATAAAAAGCGCCAGTTAACTCGATCGAACGCCTTTTCTGCGTCAAGCGCTATAATGGCAACTGGGGATTTGCTACTCTGTGCGACTGATATCAAGTTAAGGACTTTCCTGACATTATCTTCTACTGTGCGCCCCAGTATAAAACCCGTCTGGTCCTCATGTACTAGATCCGGCATAGTCAGGCTTAACCTATTTGCCAGGATCTTAGAGAAAATCTTGACGTCAAGATTGATCAACGAGATCGGTCTATAATTTGTAACAAATTTTGGATCTTTCCCTGGCTTAAGTATTGGACTAATGGATGCATTAAGCATCTCCGAGGGAAATTTTTTATTTTGGCCGATCTCGTTGAACAACTCAAGTAGAAGGGGTGAGAGACAATCCTCCAAGATCCTATAGAATTGTGCGATATATCCATCAGGGCCTGGAGCTTTATTTTTTTTTAGCCCTCTAATCGTGTCTCTAATCTCCTCTATTCTAAAGGGTGCATTTAAAATCCTCAACTTATCCTCAGAGATCTTGGGTAATCCAATATCATGTAGGTAGTCTACCATTGCCTGATTATCTTTCCTAGTTTCGGTAAGATTATAAAGTGAGTTATAATAGTCCTCGAATGCTTTGCTGATAGCGTCTGGAGAAAGGTGTGTTTGATTCTTATATTCAATTTTTCCTATTCTATTCCTGACCCTGTTGAACTTTAGCTTGTTTGTCATAACTTTCCCTACCTGCCCATTGCTGTAGTACCAACTTTGTTTAAGTTTTTGGAGCATGTATTCTGCTTTCTGGGTTAGTTTTTCCTTAATCTCTTGTTGTAGCATCTTAATTTCCTGAGCATGATTATTCGAGGGATTTGTTTTATTTTCTTTTTCTTCTAATGCTAATGCTATGTATAAAGTGGAGAGCGTTCTTTTTTTAGTTTTGTACCAGAGAGCTTGCTTACTAATGAAATGGCCCCTGATGCAGCATTTTAATGTGCACCACAGGGTGCCTCTTGAGATTGATTTGTCATAATTTTCTGCAAGAAATTGTTCTACTTTGGCTTTGAGTATTTCCTTATCTTTGTCAGATGCTACCAGGTATTCGTTTAACCTCCAATCGGGTCTGATGCGGTATTTTGTTTTTCCTTCCAGTTCCAGGAAAACGGAGCATGGTCGGACCACACAATACTGCCAATAGATGTTGATTTACATATATCTAAGCCAGAAGCATAGGTGAAAAAAGTGTCAATTCTAGAGTATGACTGATGGATATCCGAATAGTATGTGTAGTCCCTCTCCAGGGGGTGCATCACCCTCCAGACATCATACAGATTGTAGTTAGTAATATATTTTGAAAACATTTGTGCCGCTCTTTTTAGTTTTGGATCAATTGATCTACCTGGGTAGAGATTTTTATCTAGTTTGATGTCTGAGATGGTGTTGAAATCTCCCCCTATGATAGGGATTCCCTGATTTAATTTGTCCCATCTCTCGGTTATGTGTCTCAAGAACCTAACAGGATAGTCATTTGGGGCGTAAACATTCAGAAGTGTGTACACTATATCGTTAATCCTACATACAAGGATGACAGATCTACCTATCGCATCGGATTCGTGGTAAATATATTCAAATTTTATTGAATTAGATATGATTATAGCTGTTCCTCTCTTTTTTTTGTCACCTAGATTAGAGTTGTATACTCTCTGGTAATTCTGATATTTCCATAGTGATCTGCCTCTCTCATCCCAGTGGGTCTCTTGCAGGAGAGCTATATCAATTTTTTCTTCGATCAACGTGTTGTATAAGAATGCTCTTTTATGTGGGGAGTTCAACCCCCTGCAGTTCAGCGACATCAATCTCAACCCCCCCATTTTAGAAGGGATCAAAAACTTTTCTCCCCAGCTTGTAGTCTTGTATATTGAATATCCCATGAACCTGATCAACTTTCATTCTAGCATTCATTCTAACTATCATACAAGATGTGGAGTTTTTTTCACACATCTATGCTCGATGTTACTCTAATAGAGAGACGAGCATCTGGTTGTGTCTGGTCCGGAGTGGTGACGAAAGTAGAACGGCAAATTATGCTCCCAAAATATAGTGTTCGTAATTATAAATAATACAACGTACTAAAACTAAAACCAACCTCCAAACAGAAGAACAAGTACATTCATTGTACATCTTTTGTTAATAGTCTTCGGAATTTGGTCCCGTACATGTGATTTTCCCCTCCTCCCCCCTCCCCTCCCCTCCCCCCCCCCCCCCCCCCCCCATAGAAGGGGGGGAGAGAGAGGAGAGAAGAGAAAAGAGAAGGAAGAAAAAAAAAAAAAAAAAAAGAAAAAGAGAGAGGACAGAAAGAGAGGGCAGAACCGGAGGAGAAAGAAAACAAAGGATGGCAAGGCAATAAAATTGCAAAGAAAAAGGGGGGGAAAAAAAAGTAATAATAAATAAAAAAAATTAAAAAATTAAAAATAATAATTAAATTACCTTTCCCTCCCCTCCAGAGTTTAAACTTGTTTTTATGACGAGGAGAAAAAAAAAAAAAAAAAAAAAGGGAGTGATTAGATAGTGACTGAGTGTAGATACATTTGTTTGTGTTAGTGAATTTAAATGTGTGTCAAGAAAGTGAGAGAAAAAAAAAAAAAAGGGAGTGATTAGGTAGTGACTGAGTGTAGATACATTTGTTTGTGTTAGTGAATTTAAATGTGTATCAAGAAAGTGAGAGAGAAGCAAAAAAAAAAAAAAAGGGGGGAGGGGGTGTGATTTAATAGTGACTGAATGTAAATGGGTTTGTATGTATTGGTGAAATTAAATGTGTGTCATAAAGGTAAAAAAGATTCTTTTTTCTTTTTCCCTATTTTTTAAATTAATGGACATGACGTGATGTGTAGAGTATAATAGTATACGTGTTTGGTGATAAGTTTAATTTAGAAATATCAAGAGAAAAAAAAAATTATAATTAAACAAAATTGGAGGTCAATGGACATGGTGTAATATGTAAAGTATAGTGGTATACATGTTTAGTGATAAGTTTAGTGTAGGAATATCAAGGAGAGAAAAAAATAAAAAATAAATAAATAAAAAAAAAATATAAAAAAAAAAAAGGGGGGGGGGAGGGAAAATAAAAAGTTAAATCGTGTCCTCCTCATTCTTTATGGAAACATCAGTTAAGATGATCTTCTTTGTGGAGATCACCCAGTTAAGTCGTCCTCCATATTCTCAAAAGAAGCATCAGTTGGGATGATCGTCTTTGTGGAGGTTATCGGTGATTATTCCATTTCGGAACAATTCTTCCATAGCTGTTGAGGGATCCATGTATACTGTTGTTCTTCCATCCTTAGTTATTAATAGTTTTGTGGGGAACACCCAGCGATAAGGAATGTTTTTTGTTCTAAGTTGTGTTGTTATTATTTGGAAGTTTTTCCTGCTGTTCCGAGTGTAATTAGAGAGATCCTGGTATAGAGATATATCTCTATATTTCGGCACCCCTGGCTTTAGTCTCATTTCTCTAGTGAACATATCTTTTAAGCGTGCGTTGTGAAAACAAATTAGGGTGTCTCTAGGTATGTCTGCATACCTGGGGTCCTTAGGTTTAGGGAGTCTATGTACCTTCTCAAAAGGCAGTTTTCCAACTGAAGTTTCTTGTACGTATGTCAGTAAGAGATCCATACAGTATTGCTCCAATGCTTCATTCATAATTTCTTCCGGAATTCCTCTTATTTTCAGATTTCTCCTGCGCGACCGATCTTCCAATTCTGATAGTTTTAATTCCAGTTTAGTTAGCTGGTTCTTTAGTGAGATATTCTGCTGTTGTGTTGATAGCATGTCTTCGCTTAGTTTTTTAGAGACCTCTGCAAGGGCCAATACGTTTGTTGAAATTTGAGAAACTTCTTGCTTAAGATCTAGTTGGTTTTGTTTGGAATCAGCCTTTATTTTCTCCCACAAGGACTCAAGTGCAGAATTTAAATTTGCTTCTGTAACTAAGTTTGAGAGATCTGGTTGTGCAATGCTCGGTTTGGCCAACAGGGTTTTGACTCCGGCTCCGGTATGGGGGGAATCCCTTAAATTTGTTTCTTTGGGGGAATAGAAGGTATCAATGTCCTTTGAGGCATGTGGTTTATCCTTCTTAGGAGCCATTTTTTGTATAAGTAAGGGTTGATTTCTTTGTAAGCTCTTTATGAATCTGGGTTGATTGCTTATCTGTACAATTATTTAGGTAAACCCCTGGGAGGATTATGCTCAGTGGATTAGATGGAATTTACCTCTGTTCAATTCCTGCAGTCCCTCAGGATTTAATGTTAATTGTATCAAGCTGGTTAGGCTTACATCCAAAAATAAAAAAAGAGGTGCTGTCCCTGTACCAAAAAGTCTGTACTAAGTTGCAAATATACAAGTCTTTATGGTGGACTAGGAACCCAATCAGGCAGCAGGTGACATTTATTTCATTCTGGGAGATTTCACCGAAATCTCAATATCCCTTTAACCCAGACTGCTGGGAAGAAGGAAAAAAAAAATGATAGGTTCCTGTTGCTTTACTCAGTTTACTTATTGAGTTGGCAGATTCAAAACTAACTTGTGAAGATGGCTATGTCCCACAAGTAATTAGGTAAACAGTGCCTGAGTGTTTACCAGGCTTAAAAATAGGTTCTGTTAGGTTTTGAGTTAGACAATTTAGGCGGTGAAACCAAAAAAAAATTGCTTAAATGGTGCAATTGTAACGTAAGCCTTGCTTTCTTTGGATGTAAAAAAAAAAAAAAAAAAAAGAGACTTAGCTTTAGCAGTCTTGAGGCAACGTCCGCTTCTGCACTAATAATGAGGTGTTGAAGAGTGGAGCCGATGTAAAAACAGCTTAGTGGTTTGCACACTTCGACTTAGCAGCCTGATATATTGCAGGCTCCGAGTAAAGCCACTTCCGAAATCGCTTCAGCCGTTTTCTTGGGAAGGGAGAGAGTGGAGCGCTGAGCCGTAGTCACAGTTTCATCTTCCCTCGTCCGTCTCCTCGTCCTCACCGCCCGGACCTTAGACACCGCATCCGGAGACGCCCCGACAAACTACGTCAACACGTGTTACGTGTCTGACGCCATCATCCCACTAATTCTCCTCTCTCTCATTTAATGTACCCACACAAGTTATATATTGTTTTTTAAAGGACAGTTAGAGCTTTCTTTTGATACCCTATACATAAAAATTATTTACATTTTAGTATTAAAAAATACATATAAAAGAGGAAATTTTTTGGGGAAAAAAGTTTTTCCCCATTATTTTCCCAATAATAAGTTACACAACTAGTGCAACACTAACCCACTTATCCCACCTAATTAACTAACTAATAAAAAAGAAAAATATTGCTTCCCAAACCCCCCTAAACAAAAAAGACATAAAAAAAACTCTGAAGAGTGCGATGTCAGATCCATAAAAATCATGCAAAAGGCATGCAGGGGTTAAATTTTATTAAATAAATATATTACAATTACATATATTTATTAAAAAACTTTATAAATTGCAAAAATAAAAAAATGTGTAAAAAAAACAAACTAAATGAGGGCCATAAAGTGGAAGGAAACTGATCACAGTTACAAACTGTGATCAGCAATGAAAGGGTTAATCCCCCCCCCCCCCCCCATACAACGTTTATTTATTTATTTATTTATACTTACAGGTCACTCTCTGTGCTTCACTATAAGAACGTGAAGCACATGGAGTGAATTAGAGGCAAAGTCAGTGTGTGAACACATTGACTTTGCACCTAATTTGCATGTTATCGCCGTGATCACGTTATCACGGCGATCACATGCCCGGAAATCCACTGATAGGGTCCAGGAGCTTTTCCTCGGTTGCGAGGCTTAGTCCTGGACCCGTTGCAGTGCGCACCGCCGGCTAGACTGCATGACGAGTTAACTCTGGGTGTGCAATTTGGGTGAGGGTGCATGTACTGGGGAGCTAGGGAGTAAGTCCTGGCACGTGCCTAGAATGCCTCGCTTTGAATACAGCGCTGACATGCTCCTAACAGCCTGTAATCTGAACCTATTCCCTCTTGACTGTAAGCTTGTGAGCAGGACCCTCTGCCTCATGTGTTAGTTTGAATCTGTCTTATTTTGTCTGTAATTCCCTTCCATGTTGTTTCCAATAGCTATATCACTTGTTTACACTATATAAATAAATGTTACCACTACTGTCTGAAATGCAAATTGTGCATAAGTAACTTTTTTTTAGCACTCAATGTCTTGATTAATCCTGCCCACTAGATGGCAGACTTTGATTTAATTTGTGAAGGTCGAAAGTGGTATAAATAGATTTAATAGTACCTTTGCAGTTCCAAGGAGGACAGAATTTCTAAAACCTAAAGGCAGAATGAATCCATTACCTTTCCCATTTAAGTTATAGCCTCTTTATTAATTTCTTTAGAATACCCCAAGAGTCTCCTAAACTAATGGAAGTGTATATTATTAGAAAACAGCATTTTTTTCTGTATTTGTTACTAGCTAATACAATCTCCAACCTGAGAAAAGAAAAATGTTAGCGAGCTAAGCTTACCAAATGCTCAACCAATGTACATGTATAACATAATACACAAAATATAAGATACTTGAAGCTTCCCACACACCAGCATCAGAATCTCCATATGTAAGAGGTTTTATGTGCAATATATTTTTGGAGGTTTTTCTGATACTAATGAAGTTTTCTGGGCCTTAGTCGAAGCATCCTGAAATGAGAATTGCTGATGGGCCTTCTACTCCTGTAGTTATGTAAGAGCATTACCTTCTACACAAATACACAAGTGTACATTGGATAAATTACAGTGTTACACTATGAATCACATACACTCTGGAAGATTGTCTGCATCAACATTCATTTTTTTCAGGGCCAGCCCTTCCATGGGGAAGACTGGGGGGCACCCTGGCAGGGCCAACACTTCCGCTCCATGCAGCCCCCCCGTTTCTCTTTTTTGTGAGTAGTGGGAGCACGGCGCAAAGAGATGCTTGCTCAGCCCTCTCGCCGATCTGAATGGTCGGCGTGCCGGGTGTCATGTAACATCCGTCTCTCATTAAAAAGGCGGCGTGCTGGTGGCAGGGCTGGACACCAGATCTCTGGGGGGGCAGCAGGAAGCTGCTGTTTTTTTTCCTTTTGTCTGGTGCTGGCCACATGATTTCAACGTGTGCAGACACTATGCCCCTAGCCCTGATAGTCAGATTGTTTTATGATTTACGCTCTCGCCTGTCTTTTCTTTGTATTCTTTTATCCCTGTTCCTTGTCCAGCCACATGGTGGCCCCTTCCTTGTCCTGACAAACTGGCATTTGCTCAAGTCTAGCCATAGACCAGTACCTGCCCAATTCTAGCTATTGTCTGGCACCTGTCCAAGCCTAGCAATAGACCGGCACCTGCCCAAGTTTTGCTTTTGTCCAACACCTGCCCAAGCCTCGCTATAGACCAATATCTGCCCAAGCCTAGCTATAGACCAGCACCAGCCATGCCCTGAAAAAGGATCTGCCCTGAGCCCTGTAAAAGGGGCTGCCCTGTTTTTAAATCCATCTAATGGGACTGCCCTGTCTTAGAGCAATGTTAAACACTGCCCTGTCTTAGAACCCCATAATGGGTATATCCTGTTTTAGAGCCATGTCATAGTTCTGCCTTGTCCTAGTGCCCTATTAGAGGGTCTCCCTGCCCGTGCCCTTTTAGAGGGCTGTCCCGCTGTTTTATGCATCTTAGTTATTCTGTTCTGGTTCATTTTGGGGTTTCTTCCTGTTTTGGTTCTGCTCCATTACGGGTTTTTGTGTTGTCTTCTCTTTTGTTTCACTGCTCCTATATAATGTGTTTCAGTTTGCTTCAATATCTCAGTCAGTGCAATCCTAATACAGATAATCTCTCTGTGTCTTTAAGTGTCAGTCTCATAGATTCAGTTAATTAGTTTATTGTTTTGTTTTAATCTTAGGAACTTGCCATATGTGAGGTACCTTGATATTGGTTGGCAAGCTTCCATCTTTTGGCCATCAGGTGAGCCAAACCCTCAAATTATCAATCTCAGAATTTTAGACTAGTTCCTGTGTTCATGTTTGTGTCTTTCTTATGTTGCTTTAGCCCTGTCCTTTGTTTTCTCTCTGTTTGTAATTGTGCCTGTGTAAGTTATGTTGCAATGCCCTTTGTCTGTGCCCTCTTTTGGCAAAACATCTTTATTACCCATACCGCAATACCAGTGCTTTAATGCACTGGATATATGCAGTTTCCGTTGCAGTTGAATGGCACATTATTCCTTGTGGAATAATATGCAGTATTCAGAATTTAACAGCCTTAAGTTTGCCAGTAGAGAAAACCATTGTAATTCCACAAATTCATCTAACTGTATGTTTTTTAAACACATGGAGCACCTAACAGTGCAAAAAGCAGTATAGGAAGCAGTATTAATTGTTTATTTTTGCTCTGTATGTGTTGCTGACATACCTCACAGGTTTAGGCAGTCAGCAACACTTCAAAAAAATCAAATCCAGTCCCAAAATCTTTGGCCACTATCAGTGTGGCCAAGGTGGTGCTGCCCTTCAAAGACAATCTGTAACTGCCAATCACAGCCTAAGGACAGAGCAATCACCATTACCTGGTCAGATCAATATTTACAAAATCCTCTTACATTTTTGTAAGGGAGAGAGACAGATCAGTATTAATTAGTGTTTTTCTAATACAATTTAATAACACTGTGAGACGCCCTGTGTTTAACCCCTTCCTTGCCATTGATCATTGCATAAGCATTTTTTTTAGGGGTTTATTTTTTTGTACTGTAATTTACAGTACTACAAAGGTTCATCTAAGAGATATTAGCCCCTTCCTTACTATAGATCACTGCTTAGGAATTAATCCAATTGCAGAAGCACTTTTTTACTGTTTGCATTCTCACCTCAGATTAAAGCTAAACCCAAACACTGCAGGGTAAGACAAGGCCAAAAAGTCATGTCACTAAGGGGTTATTATGCATTTACACTTGGAAGATGTATTTTGGGCATGCATTTAATAGTAGGAGGGGAGCAGCTGGGACTCCCCCCAAATTTACAGGTCTGGCCACAGACTTGCTCTTTCATGTAGTACCATGCAAAGCAACTTGAGAAAGCAGGGCAAGAACATGCTTTCATAGACTAGATCACCATCAAACAGTCCTTGATATGGATATGGAATAACTTTCTAAGGTAATAGTTGGGTATTTATAATGAATTGATTATAGTTTCTAATGGATGGGATTGGGGTGGTGTCTAATGGATTGGTTGTTTTAGTTTTTAAATCCAAAAGCATGATGTGATTTCCCAAATTATTCTCTACTGCTGAGAAGGCTATGGTACAACTCTAATCTATATTTTACCACAAGCATGCTTATCAGGAATATATATAGCTTCAAAATGATATCATAAATGAAGCATTATCCATTACCCAGTAGAGAAACAACTGCTACTTCTTTCTTGTGTCAATCACATCTCAGGTATTTTGGCTGGATTTGAGACCTGACTTAATTCACATATGCTTAAAGTGATAGTGGGCTCTAATAAAGTAACTCACATGTGCAATATCTCCTACCACAATCCTATGTATGTTACTCTAGAATTTACTGTATTAGACACAGCGGGCACCAGGATATAACATCAGATCTCAGCACGGTCTGTATCAGAGTAGATAATGCAAGGGGTAGCATGAAAGAGTCAGACAAATAGAGCCACTGGACACATAGATCCACCAAGCTGGACACATAGAGCTACTGTTCCATGACTTAACCACCTGGACACACAAATTCACTTTTCCATTACTAAACCACTTTGGACTGTACACTGAACCTCTCCCACAGCACTGAAATTTATGTAAGGCAAATCTATATATCATTTTAATCAAATAATGTATAAATTAGCCAGACATTAAGTACCTAAGAAGCAGTGTGTACATATAGATCTGGCTATAAAAGTTATGTTGGAGGTTTTGAGTAGGATGAGGTGTTTAGGTAGACTTGATGAGGTGAGTTTGGCAGGCCCCATCATATGAAGAGACCAGAGCCTGTAGAAACTTTTTTAACACCATATGGTTGTGTGAAAGCATAAAATGCCAATATAGAATACACAAGCCTCTACTCTGGTTTAGAAAGGACTGAAAAATCATTAATTCACCATCAGACAAATGTAGAAAGCTCACAGTCACTCTACGGGGAATAAGTTATCTTAATAAAATTTTCTCCAACTCCAACAGCAGTGTAACTTACAAAAAATCCTAGGATCATTTCAAATAACATGTTGGACACTCTTGCTTTGACTAACGTGTTCATGATTTGAGATCATGCGACGATAACTTGAGCGCAATCTCTAATAAGAACATTTCTGCTTATCTGAAGATGACTAAAGATTGCAGATGATCCACAAATCTTCTGGGACACGTCTTCATGAACAAATGAGTCAGAAGTAGAATTCTTTGGCCTTAATGGTAAATGTTGTTTGGTAGAAAGGAACATTGTTTGAACACATATTACCCAACTCAAAAATAACTAAACGTCTTCTACTAAGCACGTAACAATTTCTTATGTTGAACCATTCAAGATGTTCCAATGTGTTTGTATGATAATTAATTTATTTGAAAAGACAATTTGGTTATGTATAAATGGGTTTTCTTACAGCAATGTAGTGTCATTGCATCATAATCAATGTACTGCACAAAAAAGCCACAGTGTGGCATTTGTGCTAAAATGAAAGCGTTTAAAGAATTTTGTTGGTGACTAGATATATACAAAAGTGCAACATTTTTATATCACTTTATTGCACTTAAATAAAGCAGATCCCCCAACTGTCCAGATTGCGCAGGATTTGGGTGGTCTGTCCCTCTGTCCCTCCAGGCTCTACAGAGGTAGAGTTCATGGGACAGCGGGATTAAGGACCTGATTACATTCTCCGGTGTCTGAGGCATCAGAGAATGCCTATTATGCATGCGAGGCATTCTGCGCATGCTTAGTAGCACTGATAGCTTCAGCAACAGTGCTAGCTCACATGAGCAGTAGAGCTGACATGCTGGCTTCCCAAATTGAAGAGGAGTGAAAGCACTACTGTGCTACTAGGCATGCGCCCAAGCTCAGCTCCCAGTAACCCAATTTGCCCGGGGGAAATGTTGGGAGGTATGTTGGAGGGTCAAAGTGTTGCAAGCTCCTTTGGCTGGTCTACGGGTATTTGTCTCAAGGGCAGCTGCTAATGGGTCGGTACCTGTAGATTATTTTTCTTATGTTTTACAGATTTATTGATGCTAGGGTGATAATTTCCCCTCTGACAATCTTCCCTTATTTACAAAAGCATCATTATGCAGGGCAGAAACTTACAGATTGAGTATCCTTTATCCAGAAATTTGTTATCCAAAATGATCCGTTATCCCCCCAAAAAATCTGTATTTTGTCACAAGTTGGAAATATCCCATACACCTGTCAGAATGCAAGTGCACAATAGTTTGCTCAGTGTCCAGCCGCCTTATGTTACGATATAGCCTTTTCACACATGCTCAGATTTCGCCACGCGCTCAAAGGGTAATACAAGCACCAACGGCAGCTACATCACAGTAAAAGTGAGTTATTTGACCTATACAGTATTTTCATTGATACTACTGTATTTCATGAGTGCTGAGCGGCTTTAATATATCTTATTGGGGAAAATGACCTGTTAAACAAAATACTTCAGGTCCCAAGCTTTTTGTAAAATGGTACCTGTATAGTACAACCTGTATAGTACTTTTTCGGTTTTAAGACAATTTCTCGAATACATTCACCATTTTTACTTAGATTAGACAGCAAGGAAAGAGGTGCTGACCTCCTCTAACTAGCCACTAAGCTTTGCAAAGGAAAATCTAGTTAAGTGAAATTGTGTGAAGGTGTGGCACAGGCCTAAAAATGTGGCTCAGTTAAAACCAAAAGTATTTGCAACTGGAGCTTCACCTATCTAAACACGATTTGAGCTCTGATTTTCTTGTAAAATAAAATGTTCCTGAATAGCAGGAAGGGAATAACGTGGATAGGCTACGTGCTTCTTATGTGGAGGTCTACATTTTAGTTCATTTTATGCTGAAATGGACTGCTGTGTTTTAAAAGCTGTAGTATTTTGGGAGATGGAGCATTCAAATGTAAAATCAGAATGTAACAATATTATTGGAACCCTTAGAAATAGGTAAATATTGCTCAGTGTAATTCACCTTTTAAGATTTGTATTGGCCTGCTAAATTCTGTTGGTTCTTGGCAATATTAAAATTTCCCGCTAATTTGAAAGTTTATTTGTATAAAGTGGCCATTTTATAATATTCAATGTTCTGGTTGTTTTTGGCATTTACAGCATTGGTATGTTCTCTGGCAGTCCCTGTTATTACGCAAGTAAGATTTGGAGGGAAAAAAACAAAACAAACATTGAGTATTTTGAATTTTCACACGTTCATATCGCCATGAAAATGAAATAAAACCTGCATCATGCAGTAATATATATAAATAAATACTATAATACAAAACTACTCAGACATTATAAGTCAGTGTTTTATGGGTAAACAGCTTGAAGTGTATGATTTGTTTTCTTTAATCAATATTTTGATATTTATCTTGGCTTTTCAGCTGGGCATTTCGACACCCATTGCATATTTATCCCACATGTATCCTTGGTTACATTTTATTAAATGACTTATAGCCGTGACTTGGAAGAATGAGCTACAATAAAACATCAAAGAACAACTGTAGCCAAAAATGACTTACATATGTCTCTATCATGGCACAGATCTTTTGTTTAGAACTTTTCTTTTGCCATCAGATGCCTCTCATTACTCACAAAACTTCTTGTTTGAAAACAAGATTTGGTGGAGTCAGATATATCTTGAGTTTTACCCATGTCTAAACAGCTTCAAGTGAGGTAAAAGTAAAAAAGCAGCTCCATTTCCCCCCCTTAGCAGTCCATATTAATTATAAGGACTTGGGGTAGATTTGTATCAATTTTGATTCCATTATATCCCACCATATTCTGGCTCATTCTCAACTATAACATTTGCTGTAAGGTAATTTTTCCCTAAAACGTCCCTCAGTCCGTTGTGTATTATATTCAGTGAGTAATATCAGTTATTCTTACTTTACTCTATTCATTTATTTTAGTCTATGATAGCTTCATGTGGTGAATAAATGGAATATGTCCAATATGGCTGATCTTATCGTAACCACAGTTATTAGCTTGTGTGTACCACATTAAAGGCCCATAACCTATACTGCAGACACATATTCATTCCAAGCAGCACCCCAAGTAGATCACTGTAAAGACTGGAGCTATACCATATGCTAGAAAACATTTACCAAGAAGTATACTCACAGAGCCCAGACATTACCCCAGTGTGATAATTATTGGATAATCATTAAAATGAGCCTGGGTCTAACATGGTTGGAAATGCTAAATAACTTGACAGATGATGCTTGTGAGGTTCCTACTCATTTCCCCGGAAGTCTGGCTGTGTCACATTAACACTGAGGGGTCTATTCACTAAAATTCGAGAATAGCTCTAGGAGGTCGACTTTGGAAGTCAAATTCGGCACCCGAGTTTGAGTTAGAAAAAAAAGAAAAAGTTAGAATCTTTCCCATTGAAAGTAATATAATAGCTATTTTTGAGATTTGGGTGATGAATTTAACTTAGTCACAAAATGAATACCGACCTTGAGCTTTACTTTATTCATGACATGGGGGATTTCAGGGAACTGAAAAAGGAATTTCAAACTTAAGGCCAAAGTAGCTGAGTTTGAAAATGTCTGTGGAATTTACCATGATTCAGCTGTATAAGAGAATGTTTCCAACTTGGCGAATTTGGCCTCAAGTCGGAAATTCCCTTGCATATCTTCTCCTTCAAGAATAAAGTCCTTCACAGCCAACTCCACAGGAGATTCCCACAGGTTTATACAGAGAGGGAAAAAAGTATTTGATCCCCTGCTGATTTTGAACGTTTGCCCACTGACACAGAAATGATCAGTCTATAATTTTAATGGTAGTGTATTTTAACAGTGAGAACAGAATAACAAAAAGAAATCCAGAAAAATGCATGTCAAAAAAGTTATAAATTGGAGCTTAACTGTCAATGAGACCAGACGTGCTTTCATGGAGCTCCGTCTATTTGGCTATAAAAACAGTAATTCCTTGAATTTTTTGGCAATCATCTGCTATTATACTGAACCCCGAAAGGCCCTATAACATGGGCAAAGGGTGCAAAGAAAGCAAAAGCGCAATTTGGGCAACAAGATATTGGCGCTCTTCTATTGCGGCCTTCCCAAACCAGAAGCTTTCAATTGCCGCCAGGATATGAGACGGAACTCTCGGATGACTCCGAAGGCGATATATACCCGACAATTACCCCGCATGTGAGCCACAAGCTCTCACCCCCCAAACCAACAACGGAGGACGACTCTCCGGTCACAAGACGAGACTTCCAAACGCTGATGGCTGAAATGTCCCAATTTATGGACCGGGGAGTGTCAGAGATGCGCACCGAGGTGCAGGCCTTAGCCACCAAGGTGAGCGGCCTTGAGAACACCCATACCCATTTGGGAAATAAACTTACCGCACTAGAGCGGGAAAACAGGAGAACATTTTACTGAAAATGGAGGACTTGGAGAGCAAAATGAGACGCACGAACATACGCCTTCGAGGTATCGATGAAAAAGTTGATTCTTTGGAATTGCCGCATTTCATTTGGCGCTTTCTAGCGCAAATCATGCCGACGAGGTATAAGAAACAGCCATGTATTGGGGATATCTTCCGAGTTCCGAAGGCAGCTGCGGCCCCGATCAATTCCCCTAGGGACGTAATCTTGCAATTCCAGAACTTCCTGGATCGAACAGCTCTATTGGCACAATTCAAAGGCCCTTCACCACTGTTATTTGAATCTTCTGCGGTGCAGGCCTTCCCAGACCTGACACACTCAACAGTGATGTGGAGGAGATCACTGCGCCCGCTTACCTCTCATTTACGCCTCCATCAGGTCCCCTACAGGTGGGGTCCATCACGCTCCCTGGTGGTAACTAAAGCGGACTCTGTGCATAGACTGTCGGACATACGGGAGACCCTGTCTTTTTTGAAAGGACTCTCGTTACCTGCCATGCAAACATCGATGCCAGGCCTGTTGTAAATTACTGCAATAAAAAACTCCAGGTTGTTTTCTGCAAGGCCCCTTGAGTATACCTCTGCCCCCCATGCATAGGTTTGCCAGGAGTTTTGGGAAGGTTGAGGCACAATTGAAGGACTTGGTCCTTTGGATTGAATTTGAGTTATTTGTTTGAATAGGCCTATCTTCATCTTGGGGACTTTTGCATACCTCATTTAGGTTTTTTTTGCCATGAAAGTGTATATATTTCATAAGTTGACACACCCAAGGTAGGGGGTGTATTGATGCCTCTGATGGGACCATTTAGTCAAAAAGATTGAGAGAACATGTGTGGTGGTAATTTTTCAATCTTGGTTTTTCCACCCACATTCCTTTTTGATGGTGATTTAGGAGAGCCTGCATAAATTACTGCAAGAAAACACTCCAGGTTGTTTTCTGCAAGGCCCCCTGAGTATACCTATGCCCCCCTTGCATAGGTTAGCCAGGATTTTTGGGAAGGTTGAGGCACAATTGTAGGTCTTGGTCCTTTGGATTGAATTTGAGTTATTTGTTTGAATAGGCCTATCTTCATCTTTGGGACTTTTGCATACCCCATTTAGGTTTTTTGCCATGAAAACGTACATATTTAGAAAGTTTTCACCCCAAGTATTGCATACGGGGTGTATTGATGTCTCTGATGCAACTATTTTATCAAAAACAATAAGTGTGTGGTAGTAATTTTTCAATCTTGCTTTTTACACACACTTTTTTTATTGTGATGTAGGAGAACATGAAGTAAAATAATAAAAAATCTGATATAGGAACAGTAAAAAAAAAAAAACATTAAAAATGGGCTAAG
Source organism: Pelodytes ibericus (assembly GCA_036172795.1). Taxonomy (NCBI): domain Eukaryota; kingdom Metazoa; phylum Chordata; class Amphibia; order Anura; family Pelodytidae; genus Pelodytes; species Pelodytes ibericus. Next base: position 101,493,621 of record CM069861.1, on the reverse strand, counting down.
GTGTGATACACTTTAAAACATGTAAAAAAAATAAAATGAGTAGCCCCAACCCTACTCTCCCCCATCACCGCCAGGGGACCAGGTGCATCGTGGTACAAGATCCCCGAAATGAACTGGAGCTGGAACTGCAAAAATGTCAGTGTCATTATTGTAGGCCCTGGTGCACACTGGCTTTCTGGTGACCTCAGCTCTGCCACATACAGAGACCTCCACAGTCCTCTCATCATGGATGGTGCTGAGCAGACACACATCCTTCTTGTCTCTGTACTTTACAGACAAGAGCTCCTCTTGGCGCAGAGCTGAGGTCTCCCCCCTTCTTAACCGGGATTGTGCCAGATCTTTGGGGAAACCTATGCGGTTCTGGCGTACAGTACCGCATGCTACTGTATCAAAACAGTACAGTAGCCTGAACAAAGGTACACTTGTGTAGAAGTTATCTACATACAAGTGGTACCCTTTGTTCATAAGGTGGAGTATTAGGTCCCAAACGATCTTGGCACTGGTTCCCAGATGTTCTGGGCAACCTGGAGGGTCAAGGTGGCAATCCTTTCCCTCATATCAGTGGTGTATCTTGATTTTGTGCTGCCCTAGGCAGACAAAATCCGGGCACCCCCCTACCCAAGCTGCACACCCATGTTACACACCTAAGACATGCCCCATCACCTCCATTTCATGACCCCACATCACACATAACATTCAGACTCACATCAAGCTCATACTTCCATCACACACTCCTGCTCCCATCACACTCAGTCTACACTCCTACTCCCATCACACTCAGTCACACACACTGACTCCCATCACACACACTGTGTCCCATCACACACACTCTGACTCCCATCACACTCAGTCACACACACTGTCTCCCATCACACACTCTGCCACCCCCTTTTTCTGTATTCTGTCAAATTTACTAACTAACTTACTAACTCTTACAATACTGATCTGTCTCTCTCTCTCTCACCAAAACGCAAGTGAGGAGAGGGAGGCAGATCTATACTGGTCAGAGTCAATATTGATAAATATTGCTCTGACCAGACAAATGGTGAGAGCTCATCAGAGTTCTCACCTCGAATCCTTTCACCTCTATTGGCTGTTACTGATTGTCTCTCTGATGAGACAATCAAGTAACACCTCTAGAGGGAGTAAACTTCTCCTAAGGTTGCTGCCCTTAGAAGGGCAGCACCATCTTGGCCATGCTTTTTTGTGGCCAAGATCAGGACTTTTTTTGCTTTTTTGCGTGTTGCTGACTGCCTTGACTTGTTAGGCATGTCAGCAACACACACAGAGCAATAGGAAGCGATTAAATTTGCTTCCTATTCTCTTTACCACCGCCGACGGTTTTAAAGGCTCTGCGCCTTTAAATCCGCCATTTTTAATCGCTCACCGGAGTGATCGGGTGGTGATTTCCGTATTGCACAATGCCTCTCTACCGGAGGCATTGTAGCAATACACCAGAGCACTGAAAGTGACATAAAAAGTCACTTTCAGTGCTCTTTTAACCACCAAGTGGAAGCATTGTGGCAATACCGAAAAAGCACTGAAAGCGATAAAAAATCGCTTTCAGAGCTTGTTTCAGCACAGGACGTGTCAGGCACGTCCTTTTGTCTTTAAGGGAGTTTCTCCCAGGACGTGCCTGACACGTCCTTTGTCGGCAAGGGGTTATGTGTGTTTTTATTATATGTTTGTTCTAAGCCAACTAGACCTGATAGTCTCCGGAGCTATCATTGGTTGCTCTCTTACAGTGAGATCTATCCGAGTCAGAACCGCCACATATTTTTATATTGCTAAGTAGCTCATCGGTACATATTGATTAATAAGAGATTTGACGATGTATATTGATAAAAACGTGTCTGCATGATACTAGTTAGACTTCTTATGTGGGTTGTTATTATATGTTTGTTCTAAGCCAATTAGGCTCTAATTTTCAAAATTGATCGGTTCTAGAGCTATTGTTGGCTGTTCCCTCACAGTCAGATCTATCCACCGAGTACGTAGTTTTCAATACTTTGATTTTTCGACGATCTGTGAATTTTCTGCATCTGTGATGCCACTACAGCACTATCGAATTCTCGTTCGGCAAGTTTGGCTCTATTTTATACTTACGTGTCTTATTTTACATGTGGTTTCTTATGTGCAATTTTTTAAATGCAAAATTTCCCTTCACTGCAATAACTGTACCATTGACATATGTTTTCGTTTATGTTTCTTATGTCCACGACAAAACAAACAAAAACCAATAAAAATATAATTTATAAAAAAAAAAAAGTTATAAATTGATTTGCATGTCAATGAGTGAAATACATATTTTACCCCTTTGACTTAGTACTTACTGGCAAAACCCTTGTTGGCAATCACAGAGGTCAGACATTTCTTGTAGTTGGCCACCAGGTTTGCACACTTCTCAGGAGGGATTTTGTCCCACTCCTCTTTGCAGATCCCATCCAAGTCATTAAGGTTTCAAGGCTGACATTTGGTATCTCGTACCATCAGCTCCCTCCACAGATTTTCTATAGGATTAACGTCTGGAGACTGGCTAGGCCGCTCCAGGACCTTAATGTGCTTCTTCTTGAGCCGCTCCTTTGTTGCCTTGGCTGTGTGTTTTGGGTCATTGTCATGCTGGAATACCCATCAACGACCCATTTTCAATGCCGTGGCTGAGGGAGGAGGTTCTCACCCAAGATTTGACGGTACATGGCCTTGACGATCGTCCCTTTGATGCAGTGCCGTTGTCAAAGCATAATGTTTCCACCTCCATGTTTGATGGCGGGGATGGTGTTCTCAGGTCATAGGCAGCATTCCTCCTCCTTCACACACGGCGAGATGAGTTGATGCCAAAGAGCTCGATTTTGGTCTCATCTGACCACAACACTTTCACCCAGTTCTCCTCTGAATCATTCAGATGTTCATTGGCAATCTTCAGACGGGCCTGTACATTCTTTCTTGAGCAGGGGGACCTTGCGGGCGCTGCATGATTTCAGTCCTTCAGTCCTTCTGGGCTGACTCCTCACCGTTCTCATGATCATTGAAACTCCACGAGGTGAGATCTTGTATGGAGCATCAGACTGAGGGAGACACCAGAGTTATTTTGTGTTTCTTCCATTTGCGAATAATCGCACCAACTGTTGTCACCTTCTCACCAAGCTGCTTGGTGATGGTCTTGTAGCCCATTCCAGCCTTGTGTAGGTCTACAGTCTTGTACCTGACATCCTTGGACAGCTCTTTGGTCTTGGCCATGGTGGAGAGTTTGGAATCTGATTGATTGCTTCTGTGGCCAGGTGTCTTTTATACAGATAACTAGCTGAGATTAGGAACACTCCCTTTAAGAGAGTGCTTCTAATCTGTGCTTGTTACCTTAATAAAAGACACCTGGGAGCCAGAAATCTTGCTGATTGATAGGGGATCAAATACTTATTTCCCTCATTGACATGCAAATCAATTTATAACTGTTTTGCCATGCGTTTTTCTGGATTTTTAAAAAATTCTGTCTCTCACTGTTAAAATACACCGACCATTAAAATCATAGACGGATCGACAAAATACAAAATTTTGGGGGAGAGGGGATGACGGGACGTCGTGACGAAGTGTGAGGCGTGGCTCTGAGCCAGGCGGGGTTCCCTATGGAGTAGATATGACCACGCCGCCTCCCACGCTCCTGCAGCCTCGCGGAAACGGAACGCTGCCGGTCTGGAAGCTTGCTGGCGCTGCTCCTTCGTCTTGCTAGACGGCTGGTCGATGGGCACATTCTAGATTACAGATTAATTTGGCAGTGAAGGTCTCCTCGCTCGAAGGCTGGGATGAGTATTTGACCTTTTCCCTCCAAGCTGCTTATATATTTGCTCTCTGTCTCTACCTAATACTGTTTGCTTTAGCAACCTCACATATCTATTGATGATTTTGCTGTATGCTGGTACTTGAGCTGTGTTCTCCTGTCTCTGTATAGCCCCAGGTGCATAAATTAACCTAATAAGGGGGTAAATTTTAGTGACACGGGTAACACTTAAATCTCTCTGTATACTTTATAAGAAGTTGGAGTTATTTCAATCTTTAATACCTATCCAACAAACGCGGGCCTGCCCAAAACCTGCTGTTAGTAGTTACTTTCTCTCTATATCCCTCTCTACGATGCCTCCTAAGAGAGACAAAGACAAAGAGAGACTGAAGAAACCGGCGGGGATTGGTGCATTTTATTCCCCTAAAACACCTATAGTGTCTCAGGAAACCTCCACAAAAACGCATACAAATTCCTCTGCAGAAAGCAGTCTCTTGGATTCCTCAGCAATGACCACTATCACTCAAGACATATTAAACTCTGCCCTCGACAGTCTGTACGAAAAAATTAAATCCGACTCGGATAAAAATAGAGCAGATATCAAATCTGATATAACTGATTTGCGTGTAACCCTTTCCCATCAGTCAGCTCAGATAGATCTTATCAAGAAGGATTTAAACAGATGCAACTACAAAATGCTTCCCTGGGTAAAGATATTCTGGCCTTAAAGCAGAAAGTTACAGATATTGAGGACCGCTCTAGGAGAAGGAACCTCAAATTTAGGGGTCTCCCAGAATCAGTAAGAAACATCGATTTAGATGCTTATTTAATAGACTTTTTAAAGGTTTATCTCGATCCTGGGATCATTGGCCCTCTCCCATTTGAACGAGTCCATAGACTCCCTCGGCCATTAAACTTATCCCAGGAGACCCCAAGGGACACCATTGCATGTTTTCATAATGCTAAACTTAAAGATCTGCTTATGAAACAGGCCAGAATAAACCCAACGCAAGACGACAGATTCTCCTCCATTTCCCTCTATGCCGACATTTCCCAAGCTACCAGGATTCAAAGGAGCGAATTTAAATCTCTTACTGCCATTCTTAGAGACAAGGCAATTGAATACAGATGGGGATTCCCTACCAAACTGATCATTTCCTTTCAAGGGAAAAGGTATACCTGCGAAAACTACTCCCAAGCTAGAGAATTAATGCAAGAATGGTCATTGCTCTAATATTGCATATATCTCCTTATCCCTATCAGTGGGTGGGACTTTCTCCAGCATATGCCCTTCCAGTTTGTTGCGTTTTGGTTAAGGACGATTTCTTTATTTTTTTTTTTTTTATTATTATCACATAATACGAACGTGCTTCTATCTTTGATGACTATGGAAGGAAAAGAGTTGAAGCATAATTTTTTTTTTTTTTTTTTGTTTTTATATATGTGTCTTGGATACACTTGACTAATTAAATTACCTTCACGCTTAATAATTTAAGGCACGTTCAATATTTAACTCACTTTCTATTTCCTTTTACTACACTTATTTTATCAGTGATTGTAAATGGATTTTTACTTCGAATTACACTATCTACACTACAGCTAAATAATAGAAATCTTCACTATATATGTGTGTCGTAACAAACTGGTCATATTCTTAGTCACGAAGACCATATTAACTCTACATATGATAAGGATAGTATCTGTAACATAAGTATGTTTAATAATCTAATGCACGTTTAATAACCATATATTTTTTTTTTTTTACACTGGACTAACAAAATTACATCCACGCTTAATAACTTAAGGCACGTTTAAAATCTCACTCACTTTCCATTTTCTCTTACTACACTTATTTTATGAGTGACTGTAAATAGATTCCTATTTTGAACTACACTATCTACACTATAGCTGAATGATAGAAATGTTCACTATATATTTGTGTTGTAATAAACTGGTCTTATACTTAGTCATGAAAACCATATTAATTCTACATGTGATAACGTAAAATCTGTAACATAAGCACGTTTAATAACGTAATGTTTGTTTAATAATTTAATTATTTTTCTTTTCCCCCTCATTCCCCCTTTCCCCGTTTTTTTTTTTTTTGTGTTTAAAATGGTGGGGCTTCAGAGGCGCAGGGACGGTGGAGGCGGGAAATATAATTCTCCAAATCTAAAACAGAGCTGGTGAAACCCGCCTGGTTCGGACACTAGGTAGTATCCCAGTGTATTTATGGGATTTAGTTCGGAGAGATATCGGCCGGGAGACATGTTCCTCTCCGGCCTTCAGGTCTTCGGAAAGTATGGAGGTATGTATGTGGAGTGTGTGTTTGCAGGAATGTTTTTCTCTTTCTTTTCCTTTATGCTTTTTCGCTGTGGCTCTCTTTTCTGTGTAGGCGGGGGTGCGCTCGCCCTCCTCCCCCTCCGGGTCGGCTCCCTAGGGCTCCTTTGTAACCTTATACTTTTAGATGCCATTTAAGTGTGTCACCATTAACTCCCGGGGCCTGAACTCGCCTCAGAAACGTTCCTATTTATATAAACTCCTGATTCAGAATAAGATAGATATCTGTTTCACTCAGGAAACGCATTGGAGATCTGAGGATTTCAGGCTCTGGCGGTTCCGTAGATATCCCTATATTTTTTCTTCATCAGTACCTGATAGAAGGAAGAGAGGTGTCGCTATTGTTATATCTGCAGCATTAAAATTTGAGCTTATTCACCATGAATCAGATTCTAAAGGCAGACGATGCATAGTAATTTGTAAAATTAATGATATACTATTTACCCTAGTTAACCTATATGCCCCCTCAGATGGAACTATTGGCTTCTTAAATGAAACCATGGACAGGGTGGATTATATAGAGCAGGGCACAACCATTATAGGTGGTGACTTTAACATAATTGCGGATGCTGCTCTTGATAAGAGCTTACCTAGTGGGGCTGGGCCGGTCCCGAGAGGGAGGAGAGACGCGGAATATTTCTCTAACTTTCTTTATAGGAATAAATTATATGACTCATGGAGAGTCTCTCACCCGGGGGACAGGGACTATACCTTTTTCTCAAGTGCTCACTTATCTTATTCCAGGATTGATTACTTCTTGTTAAGGGATAGATCTTTGGAAGGGTGTCTGGGGACCAAGATAGGCAACATTTCTTGGTCTGACCATGCTCCCTTGTTTATGGACTTTAAGGATAACATCGAATATAAGGTTAGACCAAGGTGGCGCCTTAATGATTCCATTTTGGCCTCTGAGTCATCCAAGATAATTTTGAGGACCGAAGCTTTAGAATTTCTTCGGAATAATGACAAGAACGATGTAAATGAGCAGACCCTATGGTGCTCTTTAAAATGTTATTTACGGGGAATTCTTATTAAAATGGGAGCTACACTAAACAAATTAGCTGGTAAGACCCTTTCGGATCTTTATATCGAACTTTCTAAATTAGAAACTTTGAATAAGGTCTCACCTAATCAAATAACATCTGTTGCTATTAAGGACACCCAAAAATTGATTAATGTCAAACTTGAGGACCAGTTTAAAAGAACGGTAAGCCGTTTGAAGGTGTCCTGGTATATTAATAATGGCAGACCGGGAAGAACTCTCACCAACAGGATGAAACATAGAAATCAACACTCTCGCATAAAAAAGATACTGTTTGAGGGTAAAACCTGTCTGTCCCCTAGGGATATAAGTAATGCCTTCAAGCAATATTACAACTCATTATATAATCTTCCAACACCAATAAAATCGGTGTCTCAGGTCAGGGAGTTCCTTCGTAGTCTGAACCTCCCCCAGATCTCGCAGGAGAAACTTATTCAACTTAACAAACCAATTTTAGACTCAGAACTTGCTTCTGCAATTAATACAATAAAGAAAGGGAAAGCACCGGGCCCTGATGGCTTATCATCAATATTTTACCACACGCTCCGGTCAGAAATCTCCCCTATATTACTTAGAGTCTTCTCTGAAACCTCCTGTAAAGGGTCCTTCCCCTCAGAAATGTTGGAGGCTTCAATTTCCCCAATCCCGAAAGCTGGGAAGGACCCTTCACTTATTTCCAATTATAGGCCTATTTCACTTATTAATCTGGATGTTAAATTATTTTCCAAGATCTTGGCAGACAGGCTCGGACAGATTATCCCTGACCTGATACACCTGGACCAAACCGGATTTATCCCGGGCCGCTCGGCAGAGGATAGTACTAGAAGATTGCTCAACCTGGTCCATCAAGCGCGAACCTCACGGTTACCGACTGTCTTCCTTGCCCTCGATGCCGAGAAAGCTTTTGATAGGGTCGATTGGCTCTTTCTCTCGGAGACCTTGGATGCCTTCGGCCTCTCGGGGACTTTTCGTACCAGCGCTATGTCTCTTTACTCGGCACCGGGGGCAAGGATTACTGGTCCCTCTCTGTATTCGGACCCTTTTTTTATCAGGAATGGCACAAGGCAGGGGTGCCCATTGGCGCCTCTGTTATATGCCCTAAGCATTGAACCTTTTGCCGCATTAGTGAGATCCTCCCCTCAGGTATCCGGTATTCAAGTGGGGAAGCAGGAATTTAAAATTTCACTTTATGCCGACGATGTGCTACTATCTTTGACGTCACCGGAGAATACTATCCCGCATATTCTCCAACTAATTAGCCAATATGGCTCTTTTTCCAATTATAAAGTGAATTTAAATAAAACTCAGGCACTTTCCTTTTTTCTATCACCGTCTCAGATAGTGAGGACCTCACGCATAAGCACAATAAATTGGGCTAATAAAACTCTCACTTACCTTGGGATCAAGATTACTGTAGATCCCAGACAGACCCTCTCCCTTAACTACGAGAATATAATTCGTGACCTGAGAGACCTGTTCTTAAGTTGGAAGGGATTGCACACTTCCTGGCTGGCTCGCCTTAATATCCTTAAGGCATATGCTCTTCCGAAAGTTATCTTTTTGATGAGGTCTATTCCTTTGCGGGCTCCAATTCCATATCTTAAACAATTGAGTGTGCTCTTCTCCGCTTATGTATGGGATGCTAAGAAACCACGTTTCGCTGGTAAGACATTGAAGCGAAATCTTAGGGCTGGAGGGTTGCGCTTTCCAGATTTATTTGCCTTACAGGATATCTGTTTATTCTCTCACTTTCTGGCCTGGAAACAGAAACCTTCCACACAGGCGGCTTGGCATTATCTAGAGACAACAGAGTGCGCAGGCTGCAATCCCCTTTTCTTCTTTTGGTCCACTCCCTCGATATTTAACAAACTCAAAATCAATAATCCAATAATAACAGACGTGATGAGGGGGGCATTTAGATTTAAAAGGCTGTTCTCCTCGTGTCTCGGACTAACCGGCCTCGCCCCATTGGGTGCAGCGACATCCTTCATCCCAGACTTTCAGCACTCTTTGTGGTTTTCCTCCGGAATTCTCTATTTGGGTGATCTGTTTCACCAGGGTGATATATTTCCTTTTTCTGAATTGAAGACTCTTTATAAACTACCAGATTCTGAAAGCTTTAATTACCTGCGTATCAGGCGGTTTCTTGAAAGTCACCCATTAGTAGAATCCTCCCCCCTAGATAGACTGGTGCACTCTGTGGGTACTACCAAAATAATTTCTAAGCTACAGGTTCTCCTTGATAATTTATCCACCCAGGACAAGATTGATCATTTTAGACACTGGGAAGGAGATCTTGGCAAGATTTTTCCGGTGGAGATCTGGTCTACTGCATGCAGGAGCACTAGAGCAGCACTACATGGGATTTCCCTACAAGAACAATTTTATAAAACTATTTATCGATGGTATTTGGTGCCCTCACGCCTTAATAAAATTTCCCCCAATATTTCAAATCAATGTTGGAGATGTGAAAGGAGGGAGGGCACTCATTATCACATATGGTGGTCCTGTGATTGTTTGATCCCTATTAAAGGAAGACTGTCCACTATTACAGATCTTATATTTCAAAAAAACGTTTCTTTTCCCCCGCAGTCTTTCTTATTCCATCTCGAACTGGGCTCAATACGCTCACCAAAGGCAATTCTTGCGATTAACATTTATACAGCAGCCAAATTATCTCTAGCACGGGTCTGGAGAAGACAAGAGATCCCAAGTTGGATTGAGATCCAAAATCAGACAGATCACCAGTTGAGGTTGGAGAGAGGATTCTATAGAATTGGCGGGACAGAGCATATAATGGGAGAAGTAGAGGAAATCTGGACTTCAGTTAAAAACCAGCTCCGGGAGACGATATGATACAATGGAGACATGGGGGTCGGGGAGCCTGGGACGCTCGGACGGGTGGGGGAGGGCGACGCGCCTCTGCACGGCCGGAGGGGAGTGGCTACAGCGAAAAGTTTTGGTGTGTGATTGATGATTGGGGATGGATTATTTGACTGCAGATTGGGACGGCTGAGGATTGTTTTTAGAGTCACGACATGTTATGTGTTAAGAATGGTCTGGTTGAGCTGACTCCGGTTCCCCGCCTCCCCCCACCCCTCCCCCCCCTCCCCCCCCTTTTTTTTTTCTTTTTCCTCTTTCTCCCTTCTCCTCTCTCTCTCTCTTTTTCCACCTTTCCACTGACAGGATAAGATAATTAAATACACCGATTATAACTACGACCTTTAGTTCAGTGGGAATCTGGGCGCAGATGGGGACTCGGATTCTGTGGGGGGCGGGAGAGGTGTTGGGACTGGGGGGGAGGGGTGGGGGTGGGAGGTCGGATAGAATATTCTGGAAACATTGGCCTAAGTGTTTTTTGGAATTATATGTATGTGTTTGTTTATATGTGGTTACATACAATATAATGTATATGTTTGTTTATACGTGGTTCGTATTCATAATTGGAAATAAAAGATTAAACATCAGAGACACAAGGATGTGCATAAGAATAAAACTGGGGAGGGCTAACCCCCTCACAATATTAACTGAGTGTCTTAAAAAAGAGAAAAAAAAAAAAAAAAGAAAATCATAGACGGATCATTTCTTTGTCAGTGGGCAAACATTTAAAATCAGCAGGGGATCAAATACCTTTTTCCCTCACTGTATATCTTATGAGGCAGACGAGGCAGTTGCTGCAATTATCACTTTTTCAGCTGTGCCATAGGAGTCTAGGTGGATGTGGTTACTTGACAGTTCAGTCCATTTTGATCACAGTCAGAAAACTATTGTATTAAGATCTTCTTCTAATTCTATATTGTACAAACAACAATATTCTTTAAATAGCACTTTAGCAAAGGACAACATACAGCTTTGTACAATATTTTATGATCATTTAATTCATATATATATATATACATATTTTATGTGACAGTAAAAGCATTTCTATTAAAATATTTACATCCCCTAATAAACTTATGTTTCACATAAAATAGGTTTCCAAGTTGGTTCCCACAACATTGTCACAAAGTTATCTTTGTTACATATTGTTTACATAAAAAAAGGCCATTTTGTGGTGATGTTTTGTATAGTATGTGAGAAGAAAATACCAATATTGTTATTTAAAAAACACTCTGCGCACTGTCACTTTTTTGTGTGTGTTTATCAATATTGTTATTAATTTATACCATGATTTGTTTCTAAAATATAACGGATAATAGTAGGTTAGAAATCAAGTTCTCGGACACTCACTTTCCTCCAATGCATGCTTATGGGAGTGGTCTGTCAGACAGATACTCTGACTAATAGAGCAAAGGCTCAGTTGTCAGAGTAGCAGTCTAACAAACCAGTAAGGTGGGGATGTTAGTCAGTGACAGACCAAACACGTTGTGTAGACTCCTGGAAGCAAATTGTTGAGAACCTGCCATCAGCATATCAAGCTTGCACATGTGCCCTTGTATTACCCTTTGTGGGTGTGCTTGCTTGGGGGAATCTGGGTATGCATGGAAAAGCTATATCATATCTTAAGGGGACTGGACGCTGAAAGAACTGTTGAATTCTGACAGGTGTATTTGCAACTCGTGAAATCTGACAAAAAATTTGGATAATGAATTATTTTGGATAACACATTTTCAGATGAGGGATACTCAACCTATACATTTTTTTTTACCCTACCTAGCCAGTGATATCTTCTAAATAAAGCACAGATACAGTTTAATATATGTTTTTACATTTTGGCATCACTCCCTCTCTTACTGTTTTCCACTCTGCACCTCTCAGATCAAGGATCAACAGTATTTTTCTGCCTAAAGATTATATTCTTAAAACAAAGAGTTTTCCTTTTTATTTTTTTGTAGTTGACTTTAGTTATTCAGAGAACAAATAATAAAAATAAACAGCTTACCAAAACATCACGGCTTAAAGTGTAAATAGATCTCAAAATTCCTGCTGTGTTTATATAGAGATGCTAAGTCCTCATCAATACAGAGTAATCCAACTCAATTAATGAAGCCAAAACAAAATGGGATTCAGAGAGAAACTTCAACAGTCTGCTGAATATTCATCCAGGTTTTTTATTGCAAAAATAATTTGCAGGCAAACATAGTGTATCACGCACTGAAAGAAAACAGTCTTATGCTTTTCATGCTACGCTTTTCATGCTCAATTGCACTTCATCATGGTCTAGAAAGGAACAGAAGTCTAGAGCATGTTCAATTTAAGGATAATCGTGCTATTGTTTAACTGGATTCATCAGATGGTAACATCCTATTTTTCTAAAATAATCTGAGCTGGTGCTGAACACTGACTAAATAAGGCAAATAAAATAAAATAAAAATAGACCCCTCTACCCACCTACTGATTTGAGAGGATGATTCAAATAAATAAAATATTACTTTTGATTAAATGTCCCAAGGTGATAACTGAAGTGCTCACTCCTCATTTTTGGCCAAGGGAAAAGGGGCCATTCAAAAATGAAAATAACCCACCTATTTGAAAAAAAAATCCAAAATAGTCCACACAAAACGAGACATGGCTTTCCACTGAACTGAAAGTCAGTAATCCTCATAGCAAAACTGGTCTCTTATAACTGGAGAACGTAAGAAGCAATATCGTATATCCTGTATCTTATACATGAAGTTCCGTAATTAAAAGTCAATTTAAAAATTGTGATTAAAAATATATATTTCATTAAACAGTTAATGTCAGCTTTGCTAATCTTGAAATACACGTGGTCAATGCAAATTCTAAATCTCAGCATGTGTTTTATTTGTCCACAAACTGCTGAAATAACAGGAGATCCATTTAAGAATCAATAATGTGTGAGAACATTCTGTACATCACATATTCACATGATTCTATTTAACTCTTTCACAGTCAGACTACTCATTCCACCACATCCAGTAGTATGTTGGTGGCTGTAGATGATGTCATTTATTTAGATTTTCTATAGAATCTGCAGCTAGATACTACAAGCAAGAAAATGTTTTACATAATAAATGTGTGTAAGGAATAACAGCACTAACTTAAATATGGCGATCCAAGGAAGTGATAACGACAGTAAATTACACTTAGAAAAATATGCCGAGACTCCTGGCTCAGTTCCTGTTTCAGGTCCTTCTGATGAAGAGCAGCTCAGTATTATTAATCAAGTTTCTGACTCCAAAACTTGACTTCTTAGCTGAACATATTTGGACAAAATAAAATCCGTGTCCAGTAGTGCACAAAAAAATATTTTTAAAGGGGATACCCCAGACTCTAAAAACTATAGTGCACATTGAAGCTTATATTTGTTCACAGTATGCATTGATTTTGTCCCCAAACTAGCGCAATATCTAATTTTAAAGGTGTTAAACCTTTTCTAAGGGACACCTACAGTGTCCTTTAGAAAACCACTGGATAAGTGCTTCATCGTGGAATAGAAAAGATTGCATTAAAAGACTAAGATACTGCTGATGCTAAAGAAATAGTCATGTCAGTGTTGTGTGTTATATCCCATAACCACTCCCACCTTCTATCCTATGCACTTTACTTAAAGCTATAAATGTCCACACAATCCATACAGAATGTTAATTGCTTTTTTTAAAATGTGTTATATATATATAGGTAGGGGAAGGGTGAGGAAAGTTGCTGAAGTATGTTCTTTATCAAGGCTGCCATCCAAAGTATAGCAGGGCTTTACACGTCAGGGTTTCCTTACAGTCACAGAGTCATGATCCAGCCAATGTCCTGTTACTGAATGAGCATGTTTCATATATTCTCATGGGCTTGTTATTAGAAGTGTGCTTTATGCAGACTGCCATATACAGCAGTACTAGCATGCTCCACGCTTGACACTGTATTCAATTTCTAGGCAAACTGGCAGGTAAAATATATAATTCTCTCTGCAAAACATAATAGCAGTGCTGTGGTGATAACTCAATTAAGAAAAATGTAGACATGATGAATACAATCAATAAATAAGCACACAATCCCAAAGTAATTAAGATATCAGGGGAATTAAAACTAGCTTGGACGATCCCTTTAAAAATTGAATTTTGTACCTTCCTTTCTCTTCTGTTGGGATGATTTAGACTTCGTTCCACACCCAATCACCAACCTCACAATATACTGTAGAGATGAACAGATGCACAACTCATCCCCATGACTTTCCACAGAGATTTATGGAGACTTCAAATCCATATTCACCATCGATGCATGCACACACACACGGTTCATGGGAAAGCACCGTACATGTGCTTGCCACACACACACAGTAACCAACATTCATGCATAATGCTACCTCTGTTATTTTCAAATGGGACACTCCAGGTGTGTCCGGTCCAGTTGTGATCGTAAAACTGTACGCTCAGAATTTTCCAAAATACTGGAGTAAAGGTAAGAATACCTCTATCATCAACCAGATTTGTATTAACATGCAAAAAAGTGTAGTGCTCATTTAAAATCTACTTGGTGTATTCGTAATTCAGTCCCTTTTAAACACTTTGATGCAGTATTTTGGTACGTACGTCAACTTAATGCCCACTCTTTGGTTACATAAAATATATATACCATATTACATCACCATGTAAAACCCCAAATTATCCTATGTGCTCTATATTTGGTGTACTAGGGTGTGCTAAAAAATGAACTTAATCTAGCAATAAACATTTAATAAATAATTAGTACATTTTGTGAAAAAGGAAAATATTGCTCTCTATTTTCTTCATCGTTTTCTGACTGTACAGCATTTTTAATATTATCATTTATGTACAGTGCATGAACAAATTCCATAGCATTGTACAATGAGTAAAGCATAACAAATTATGACAGAAAAACAGATACAATTTTTAAGAACGCTCTGCCCTCAAGAGCTTACAATCTAAACAGGGAGGGAGACAATTCATAAAATGTAAATTATTCCATTCCATTAGTCTGCAACTTTTTTAGTAGTGGTCGGGAAGGTTCTGTCAAAACCTCTAAATATTTAAGTGTAACACTTTAAAGAATTTACAGATTAGTGAGGGCCGTACCTGGAGAGCGGTCTGGAGATTTCCTCCTTGTTCATCCTAAAAATAGTAAGGTAATGGGATGGGGGATTAAAAATAAGGTGTATACCCCACATCCCAAAAGTGTAAGGTATTACACAAAGTAGGTAAGCATGATGTGAAGTAGTAAATGCTACTTTACCTGTGCAGATGAGAAAATCTTTAACCTTGGCTATAAACTATTAGACCCAGGGCCTCTGGAACACAAGTTCCCAGGTATAGTAAAGACACACTTTAATATAATGTATTGTATAACAATGGAGGAGAACAACTGCCTGGAGCACAGGGAGTTTTGCATCCTGTTATGACCACATCTACACAGGATGAACTAGTGCAGGGAGCAGGAAGGAGATCTTTAGATTACCGGATGAAAACTGCAAGATCCAACATTACATAGTGAGTCAAAGAAAAGGCACCAAAGATTTTTGTTGCTAGAGGCACAGATCTCTTGCTCCACTATATACTTGGATTCAAAATCCTTTCCTCCGAAACACATGTGACATTTGGGTTGCCATTAGTTTATTGTAATTTCCTCCCTTTATGGTCTGTGTTTGATTTATAGATGCATTTTTCTGGAAATACCAAGTAGCGACCTATTTTTGATATCCAAAACAGAGTCATTTTCCTCTCTCTCTCCTATTATCTTCTTTCTCTAAAATGTATAGCTTCCTGCAGTAATTAAATGCAAAACATAACATAAATTCAGGGTGATACTTACGTTAAAAAAATGGACTTACCGCACAAATACCATGGCCTTTAATTAATGTAAGAATCAGTTTCTATGAAGTTCTACTGTTCCTTTAAAGGAAGGTATGGTTTGACACAACATACTGAATATTCATGCAAGTGCTAGTAAACCCTCTCTGATTAGGGTTAAGGTGTATTAAGGGAAATAATGATAAAATTATAAGATGCTAGGTGTACAATATGCAACACAAACCATTTCTTGCATTGATTTCCTGGACTTCAAGTTATTCTTGATTTATGATCAGATCATTTCAATTCTGAACGTATTTACAAATATACAACTTTCACTTCACTATATCCTGAGGCAGACTTACAATGTGTGTACATGATGTAATCTGCCTGTTCAAAAATAAAATGCAATGCAAAATAAATATACATATACAAAATGATGGCTTGAAAGAAATAATCAATGCAAAAGAATACAATAAGCTGCTCCTATACCTACAGAAGGTGGGTAACCCTACAGCAGGGGTGTCCAAGTTTTTTTTTTGCAGTGGGCAACTTCACCAGAAATGTATGTGTGCATGGGCCGCATTCATTTTTCATTGCTAAAAAATGATATATATATATAGATATATATATATATATAAAATATATTTATGTGTGCTGTGTGACAGTGTGACAATCACAGAGGCAACAGCCATAAAACTCACGGTAACCTACAGTGTGTGAGTGAATCACAGAATTTACCGCAATACAACACATACACACACATACAAACACACAGACACACACCCACGCAGATTTCTGTGATACTTAGACATATGCATACACAGCCACACTTACACTCACACACAGAGTCAGATTTACATAGAGTCAGACTAACACACACACAGACACACATATTTAAGGATTTAATTTATCTCAAGTAATAATATTATTTTTTCATCTTTAAACATGTATTTGCAATAAATTAAACTAGACTTTTAATTATTGTTTTTCTGTATTTCTAACTTTTTTTTTCATTTCTTAGTCCTTTGATGATATTATTGTTTTATTTATGATTATTTATTTTAAATAGCACTGGTCAACTTTTATTGTATGTGTGTTTATAATCTGTAAAACAGAGTGACACTTTACACACACAGTCACACACGAGTTAAACTTACACACACAAAGTCACTTACAAACACACACACACACACAGTCACACTTACACACACAATGAGTCACACTTACACACACAATGAGTCACACTTACACACACACAATGAGTCACACGCACACATAATGAGTCACACTTACACACACACACATAATGAGTCACACTTACAAACACACAGAGAGTCTCACTTACACACAACATTATGTGCAGCATTCTGTTGGGGAACTTAGTTCCCCCGAAGCTGCTTCTACCTACACATGCAGTTGAAGGTGCGGTAACCGATGTAGCTTTCGCGCTTGCTACACCTCGATGTCACCCCAGACTGCATGTTGGACGCCCCTGCCCTACAGCATCCCAATACAAAAAAGATAAAGACAATAACTCCCAATATATATAATACGGCAACATAACCCACTCTATATTGAAACTATAAAAGTTATTATTTGCAATGTGTCATCATATTCCTTAACACTTTACAACAGGGTTCACAAAACAGGTAACGGATTGTAACAGACTAGATGTGTTTGAACAAATGATGAGGTGGAGCCTATTTAAAATAAATTTTGAAAAAAATCTCCCAATTTTTACAATTACTTGATAGGGATGGGCCTGTTAGGTTAGACCACACAATAGACACAATTATACTGAGGGTCTTCTTTTGTTCTGCAATTTTAGTACTCTTTAAATAAACTTTACAAAGTTTTCATGTAGAGTGTTTATATTCTATTCTATTCTATTTCTATTGAAATATTTTTTTCTTTCACAAAATGGTGGCAACTCTGAAGGACAGAAATGGCTCAACCAATATTTCATTATCCTCAACCAATATTTAAAGGACAACTAAAGTTTATTTTAACCCTTGTAAGGGTTAGAAAATAGTGTTGGAGGACACTAATATACAGATAAATGCGGCTTTACTCTGAGCTCTGCCACTCATCAGATGCAGAGCTCAGCTGGAATCTCAGTGCTTATGCAGAACCAATCTAGAGGGTGGAGCTCTCAGCCAATCAGAATGGGGGTTCGCCCTGCTTGTCTGATTGGCGTCTGTATTCAGCATCTGTATTGAGCAGGGGCTCTCTCTGCATCTGGTGAACCCTTTGAATATGAGTGTCACTCTGCACTAGCAGAGAGAGATAGTAGCCGACCTGACCATGCAGCTACCGATCAGAGTATAAAAGTGTATCCTCATACTATTGCCACCCATATTTTCACTTCTATATTAGAGGTACAAGTGAAAAAAACATTTTTGTGGCTCTTTAAATGTATACTTTAGTGATTACTTGCATGATTACATCTTTCTTAAGTGCTTTTATTTAACTCTCTCTGTAACAAGGAGTTAAGGTCTAAGTAGCACATGAAATTATTCACGGTAACACGATGGAT
The DNA here is from genome assembly GCA_036172795.1 of Pelodytes ibericus. Classification (NCBI taxonomy): domain Eukaryota; kingdom Metazoa; phylum Chordata; class Amphibia; order Anura; family Pelodytidae; genus Pelodytes; species Pelodytes ibericus. The sequence goes on along the minus strand of CM069861.1, from coordinate 101,475,229 downwards.
ATGCAAGTCTCATTTATCCTCAGATATCTACATACAACCCATACAATGACCACTGTGGTAGGTTTGCATATCCAGGTTATTAGGCAACATTTTCACAATTACCGTACATTATCCATCTTATGTTTCCATTTTGTCTGCAGTTCCTTTACGACAGTGAGAGTGTGTTGGATGGACTCACTTGGCATATATGGGCTATTTTGCTGGATCTCCCCCCAAATGTTGCCCATATTTTAAGCTTGTGTAATAACCTAAAGTATATTGTGCATAAGTTTGAGTACCAGGGTCATGTGTTAGCTCTTTAGTGCTTGAAGGGTTAATAAAGAAAGAGGTACTTATGTCAGTGTCCTTCTATAATACATGGGCTATGCTATTTAGTGATCAACCTAGACAATGACACAACCTTTTGTTATGAAGGATAATATTGACAATCAAGGCTAACATGCAAGTTTCTGCTTAAAGTCTTCAGAGACTAAAAGTAAGCAACACATTTAACACCCCTCTAGTATTCTTGGGTGTAACTTATGGGATTTAATATGAATAATAACCTCAAGATCCACGCTACTATATACACTGTTTCTAGAACCAAAGGGGTTGTTGAGCTGGGTTCATAGACTAAGGTTTCTTATGGATGGAGTAATGATTGCGTTGTACAAAAAAACTGTACTACAATTTAAACTATTTCAGCCACTCCTGAGTCGTGCATTTACATCATCGTTCCTGATGCAGGCACATTGATTTGTTTTTATTTATATATATATATATATATAGATCTGTATATGTGTACATTATATCAAGATAGATGTATTAATACATATATCTATGTATAGCATGCACATAAACATAATTCTGTTAATTTAAAAAAAAAAGCAAGATAGGAAACGTGGAACAGTAAAGATTCCCGTTCTTGACATCAATATGCAAAAACTGCAAAGTTCTGTGAACAGAACCCAGTTCTTAAAAAGGTGCATTTATGTTTGCTCTGTCTCGTTTTACGAATACAAAACTATACACAGCTAGAAAGCTTACGGATTTCTTTATACAACATGAAGTCCAACAGAGCAGCCCCTAGAGCGATAAACCACTGCTACTGCATGGACAAGCTGCACAAATAAAAATAATAAAATTTCCTTAAAAATCAGATAAACAAGGGTGGCTTCAGATCACATATTTTGATGCATGTGACTGCAGCAAATAACACGGGAAAGGTTTAAGAACATCAAGATGAAGAGTCTTAATGTTGTCTATAAACAAAGACCACAGCAGAGTTCTGAAGATCCCACACGTACATATTCTGTATAAGATGTGCATTGCTTTCTTTTGTCAAGTCTTAGCTTCATACAACTGGAGCATCTGACGTTCTTGGATACCTTCTGCAGATCATCTTTTTAGTACCTGTGAGATTGGTGGTACTGTGAACTTTGCTGAGATGTTGTAGAGTAGCCCATTGTATTCTGAGGCTGAGAAGACCCCTGAACATTGCTCTGGTAACCCAGACGAGACGTTGAATGCTTTAAGAGAGAAAAATAAAACAATCATTAAATATTTATAATTATTGGGATCTGTGGAATGTTAACTATGCATTTGGTTCAGGTTTATTTTAACCATTAATTAGAACCATATTAAAACTATAATGTTCATCTAACCATTAACTTACCACTCTACCACCATCAGTCACATTTTTCCTAGTTGCGATACTAATATAATCACACACAGGCAGTTATTTGACCTTAATATCCTTCTCCTGATAACTTACAATACTAGCAGTATTGGTGAGAGGGCTTCAGCTAGATATACTAAATATATTTATATATGAATAGGATTTGTTTAACTCATGTAAAAGGCACAGCTGTGCTTTGTCCACATAGAGTGGGCTGTCCCTCCACATAGAGTAAACTGACCCATTATTATGCAGCATGTGACATCACATTCAGTCTCCTGATTCATGGCAGTTACCTTGCACTAAAGTTACACTCATGAGGCCTATCAGCTTGAAGCCAGACTGCCCCCCATTATCATTGGTCCAGTTGCTCTACGTAGAGTGCAGCATCTGCTGAGATGGAAGACAGGGAATGCAGAGATTGAGGACGAAGGAGGGGGCATTTTGAATTGGGGTAAGAAAGGGGTAAAATCATAGAAATATGGGGTGCTGAGATCATGCGAGTGAGAGGTACTAAGGTGACAGGGGTTGCTGACATGAAGGGAGGAAATGGGGTTGCTCTTATGACAATAAGGAAGATGGTACCAGATCTAGGAAGTTGTTCTATGGAGGGTCACATAGGGCCCCACTATGTGTGAAAAAATTTAACTGCTGTGACACATTTCTGACACTTCAGTATTCTGACATATATGGTAAAATACATATACCTGAGACCATTACCATAATAATGTATTCTATAATACACTTTGGATTGCATTTAATGTTTTAAAGTTGACCTTGGAATTGTGATTAGTACATGATATATTTTTTATTTTGCTATGATTTGAAGAATATATTATTTATACACATAACAGGTTCTGCAGAAAAGGAGTATTGGTGGTATGTATATTGATTCAGCATAAAGGATTAATTTGCTAAATTGACACTGTCACAAATATGTCACATATAAGTCTTTGCTTCACTGGGCTTTGTATATTACTATAGACTTTGTGCTTCAGTCTCCAAAATTAATGGCAGACATTACTTTTTACTGCTTCTAACTCCGCCATCAACCTTCAGTTAAATATTGAGCGGCCAGTTCATTAGATCATGCTGCCTCTGACATAAAATACAAGTAGTGCTTAATGCATACTGCAGAACTTAATCTCATAAAATGGAACCCGAAATAACATAAAAATTACTTTTTATCATAGCAATATGTTATATATGTATTCACGCAGATCAAGTTATGTACCAGAAGGTTTTAGGTAGACTTTTTCCCAGAATATCTAACAAATTTATTTACCAAACAACTCTAGGTTCATTTTGAGACTTTGCTCCTAGGCTCAACTAAAATGAAACACATGGGGAATGTTGAGGAAGGATATGCTAAAATGAGGGGAAAGCATGTTGAAATAGGGTAAGGCAGTGCTGAGATGATGGGAGTTGATAATGGGTAATGCAGTAATTTCATGGGAGCGGGAAACCCTTAGACCCTTAGGGCAGTATTCAACCCTTAAAAACCTTTCGAAAATAAATTTCATACTATACATTATAACTTATATATATATATATATATATATAAATTTAAACTCAACTCTTGTTAATGAGTGCATATGCTGAATAAATAATATATTAGATTCAAGCAAAGCTAATTTATAGTCTGTACTTGTTGGTGCAATCTAAGGAACAAGAAGATAAATAACAAATTCCATGCGTAGTTTAACAGTTTAATCATGCATTAGATAAGCATAAGGCTATTTTAAAAATAGGAAAGTTGTGCCTATAAGAGGTAAAGAGTAGAATAAAAAAATGTTGCTCAACACAACTATGGCATCCATTTATTCATGAGATATGCATTTCACTGGCACTGATACTTGACATATATAAATAGAGTGTAATGTTCATGCAGGTGAGTCTCAAGGTCTCAAGGTCTCATAGTCTGGACATATGCCAAGGAGAGACATGGGTTATTTCTTTGAACATATTTTTCAGTGGGTGAAGCTTCACCGTCTTAGTTAATATGTTAATATTGTTTAAATATTTTAACAAAGAGTTCATACAAGCAGGCAGTGTATTATAGGATAATCTGTAATTCAAGACAGATCTCCTATTGCATCTATTCTATGTTTACAGGAAACCTGATGAGGTTAATTTGCTCCAGGTGTGTTTGTTGACTGGTTTATTGTTACTTGGAACAAACTTGTCATCTGCCTGCCTAAGCAGGTACAAAGAGCTGAAAAACTATCCGCATGCAGTGGGGTCTATGCAATAGAGAATGAACTGTGGTGAATTAACAGGGGAATAGCAAAAACCAAATAGCAGAGTTGGAAACCTTTTTCAAATGTATCTATCATCTTTCCCACACAGCAAAAAATATGAGTTTTCACAATTCACTTGCCAATTCACTGCAGTTCACTATTTAGTAAATAGGCACTTAGGGGGTCTAGTCACTAAAATGTGAGTTGTGGTAAGTTGTGGTAAGTATACATTGTGCAAGTACAAACCTGGTGAGTTTCATAAGTAAACTCAACAGAATCCACACAGCACAATGTAGAGCTAAAATGATGAGATTCATCTCATTTCACCTCAACTCACCTGCAACTCACCTTTTAGTGAATAGTCCTCTATAAGTCTTCTCACTTTTACTGTTTTCTCAATCTTTTCATTGTTTAGTAAAAACATGGTGTATAAGGTCTCAGTGGCTATAAGTACCCTGAGCAGAGTATTTTCCCCCCAGCTCTCTGACTTCCCCATTAATATTTGTCTAGTTTAGTTCACCAGTTGGCAGAAACTGAACCTGGCTTTTTGAGTCGCAGGTCCTGGGCAAATGCCCACATACTAATTGGACAGAGTGACACTGCTTTTATGTTATAACATCTAACACATCAGATGATGATTTAGTTAAGTTGATCAACTGTGTGCTTTTGGTCTCCTTGGGGAAAAAAATGAATTGACATATAACAATAGTTATTACTATATTCGGCCTACTTCAGTAAATACCCTTCTCACTTGCACCTCATAACTAACTAATCTCAATTCGCAGGTCGTATGTACATTAACACCAGGAGCTTAACTCTGAGGTATTATCTCTAGTGCTGACCAAAGTCAAACCACAAAATTGTTTCTGATGTCCTTTTCAAGCATGAGATTAAAGGGAATAGATGTTTTAAACGTAAAATATGGCGTTACCACACATTCATGGGATTCCTGCAATAAAGCAGCTGACAGGGGAATGATCTCCATATGAGTAAGCTGAGGACATGAATAATATAATCAGGTTGCAAATGACTCCTAATGTTGTGAGTAAGATACAGTCGCTGAACAAATCAATAACAGTTCTTGGTTCAATAAGCTTTTTAGAACCATGGAAAAATGAATTACCCACAGGGCAGTTAAGACTGGTTGGAACCGTTTTACAAACCAAATGATGCATCGTTTGAAATGGCTAGGAGCATGATATCTAGTGTGATGGACTTTGGCTGGAAATATAGTGTGCTGTGCTCCCAATCAACTAAAATCTAAAGCCTTATTATTGTCTCAAACATCAACCACTTTATGACCACACATGAACTACCTACATGAATCATTATGACCTTATAGAGGATTCATTTGATATAAAAGAACTGAACTATTAAGGAGGCTTCAGCTAAGCTTTAAGAAAACAGAGAGATGCATGCTTATTTTTATGAAAAAATGGAGAGCTCAAAATCAAGCTGATTCTGACTAACCTTCTTGTAGGCCTTAATTCCACCAAAAAAAATGATTACCTGTCCAATCAAAGGTGCCATATAAACACATGCATAGCTAATGTGACATAGTCTGTGGTTTACTAGTGTAATTATTCAGCCTGATTTTATAGTGTTTGGCTCTCATACTATTGTTTGGCACTTATATAGTATATTTATAACCAAATCATGACAACTAAAAAGTTTGCAGTGCTTACTAAATAAATGATTCCAAATCAAGATACTTTTAATGGCGAGTGAGGTATGGTTATTTGTTTTTTTTAATTTTTATTTTCAAGTAACAGGAAGTGATAACAGCAATACAGATGGAAGTATTTATAATACTTAATTGTAGGTCCCATACAGTAATAACAAGTGTATAGTACAGTGTAATAGGTGGCAGCAGAAAACTGGTAAAAATTCCAAGCATAACACTAGGTAGCATTTATCCAGCTCCCACTAGCCAGAAACTGTGCTGCCAACTAACAAATGTGTGGGTTGAACATTGTCATCCAAATCCTTGGCATGACCACAAAGCCCGCAGACAGTGGCTAGGTCGACACATACAGAACAAGTTGCGTGCCAGTATAAAACAAAGTTAAATCTAATGAAACGTCTATGATTGCAAGGACTGTGAGTAATTGGTATGAACTGTGACACTGTAGATTCAATAAAGATTGCAAACCCAATATTGTGTAGCGTCTGCTTTGTCCCAGTCAACAGAACACTACGGCCTCAGCAAAAAATGGGTGACCTTGGCGGTACTGTGATGTCAGTACCCATTAAATGGTTTATCAAATACAGCAGAGATTACATAACGATGCAAGATGAACCTAAGTGTGATGTTGCTATCACAATTACGGAAACTATGAGCAAGCAGTAGACCGTCAACTGAGAAACCGCCAGAAATTCAGCATAATTAGGACCAGCCCTAGTGAGGACAAAATCAGACGCAGTCCCAAAATATCATATCAAAATATCAAAAATACATCACTGCACCCCTGGGGGGGGGGACGGGACGGGGGGACTCCACTTCTACAACGAAAAATAAAGATGAAATATAGGTATGTATGAAGAGTGCCATCTGGTAAAGAAACCTTCAGCCTTCTGCTTCTTATGTAAAGAAGATTCTGTCCAGTCCATCTGGAAAATGTAAATGTAAAACGGATTTCTCTTCAGCTGTAAGAAAGTGGACATATCTGTGGAAGAATACAAACCAAACAAAGCCCATGGGAGAGACAATGAGAGGGGGGTTTTAAGGTACCAGTAAAGCTTGTGAGCAGGGCTCTATACATCATGTATCATTCTGTTATAGATTGTCTAAATAAGTATGTAGTTCCTGTCTATGCTCTGTACCTAGCGCTATGTAAATTGTTAGCACTATAAAATAAATGTTAATGTAATGTGTGTGTAGGGTTGACCAAAATGTTTGAACCAATAGGCATGACCAAAGACAGTGTAAGAGATCAGCTCCCGACAAGGAGAATTTTGAGTCACATCTTGACACTACTAACAAAATATTAAACTCAAAGGCCAAGATAGATCCATGGGTGCAGGAAAAGTTTTTCCCACCTCAGCTCAAGAAATATAGTCCCTGCTAAGTAGCAACACTAGAGGGAGTGAAATACCAATAGTAGAGGGGACCCAACCGGTAGTACCACTGCTAGGGGAGGCGACCTTCTACATGCAAAAATAGTTAATCTGGTGGAACCTTTGGTGGAATAAACTAATCATAAGTGAGCAACTTCGCTACTTGTTTTGACAAAGTATTTGATGAGAGGACAGAATTAAAGTGGTGAGCTATACCCATTTATTTATTCACACAATTTATTAGGATATAGTATTTATTGTGGAACTTTATGGTTCACTATCATGCAATGAACATGTATTTTATATATTATTCACAACTCTTCCTCTGATTAGCACCAGAGACTAAAGACCCAATACTGAACATAAACATATGCTTTGTAGATCATCCATCCAGACTCACTTATGTCCTATAACACCTGTTCTCCACTCCCTGCACCAGCTTGCCATTATAGACACAAGACAAAGACTTTTGGGATCCCATGTGATTTATCACTATTTTTTTATTTTTGATATCGCACCCTTCATATATTAATTTAGACCAGTGCCCCTCAACTTTTCTCACCCAGGGCACACCAAAGCTCTTCCCAAAATTCCGTGGCACACCAGAAACAAAAATATATAAAAATTAAGTTATAAAGTGCATACACAGAACATAAGAGCTAGATGCCTTTATTTACCTTTAAAACCAAACAAGTGTGCAAACTAAATAACGAATGCACAAACCAAGACAAGTGCATTACAAATCATAAATAGACAAACCAAGACAAGTGCATTACCAATAATAAACAGACAAACCAAACCAGTGCATTACAAATCATTAATAGACAAACAAAACCAGTGAATTACAAAATCATAAATAGACAAACAAAACTAGCCACACCCAATTTGCCCATTAGTATGCCAGTATTACTTCTGCCATTAATATGCCAGTATTAATTTGCCATTAATAAGCCACAGACATCTCCCAGCTGCCCGATTCTCCCTGGTGGCTAGTGGGGCAGCAGAGGATTTCTGCGCGATGAGCGCAGACCTCCCCTGCTGCCGCCCGGCACGACCGCTAGGACTTTTATGACAAAGCCGGAAAGTACCCAGCTTCATCATAGAAGTACCGGCGGTCGTGCTGGGCGGCAGCAGGGGGAGTCTGCGCTCATCGTGCAGACATCCCCTGCTGTTAGAGAGGGGGATCCAGGTCCCCTGCAGCTCTGTGGGGGACCTTGTCTTATAATCGAGCAAATATGGTAATATGCCCAGCCAATTTGCTCAATAATATGCCAGTATTATTTTGCCATTTAATATGCCACAGCCAGTAAGCTCAATGATATGCCAGTATTATTTTGCCATTTAGTATGCCTCAGCCAATTTGCCCAATAATATGCCAGTATTATTTTGCCATTCAATATGCCACTGGTATTTTGCCATTAATAAGTCCCAGCCAATTTACCCAATAATATGCCAGTATTATTTTCCCATATTCTATGCCCTAGCCAATTTACCCAATAATATGCCAGTATTATTTTGCCATTTAATATGCCCCAGCCAATTTGCCCAACAATAAGCCAGTATTATTTTGCCATTTAGTATGCCCCAGGCAATTTTCCCAATAATATGCCAGTATTACTTTGCCATTTAATATGCCCCAGCCAATTTGCCCAATAATATACCACTGTTATTTTGCCATTAATATGCCACAGACAAAGAAAAATCCTTTTAAAATGTGTCTATGGAGTCTCCTGCTTATGACATCACCTGTGGCTTAAAATTACATATGTTTCACATTGAAAAGCAGTTCATTTGCATATCAATTCTCAGGTGATGTCATAAACAGGATAGACGCATTTAAAACACATTTTTATTCCAATTTAGGCATTTGTTTGCAGTTTTGCTAACACAATGTATAGATAATTTTTAATATTTTTTTTATTCTTTACATTCACAGTAAAAACAATGTTTAGGTGATACAGTCCTTTCAAAGCATTGCTGCTCCTTCAAAAAATGATGAACACACCTAAATGCCATCAGTAAATGGCCTTGAATTAACAGAGCTCTGTAATTGAAGTTTATGAAATATCCCACATTTTACAGTGGATCTTATCATTTGGCTATCACTCTTTACAATGTGATTAAACACACAGGCTTTACATGTATTGGTGCCAAGTTTCCCCTAGGGTCTAACTCATTTCCCGTCAAGTTTATGTCTTGTGATCTAGGTTCTGTTTGAATAGTATTTCATTTACGGTCAACTCAGGGAGCTCACATTTTCCATGAGAAAATTGGAGCTCTGAGTTTCAGACCACCTTGGTGATCCAAATAGCCCATGGATTCGGGCTACTCAGGAAGCACCGATGTGCTTCCGAATTGGAATTAAAACTGGCAATTGTCGTGCCAAAATGTTGGTATCCAAACTCCTCTGGAGTTTAAATCATGTCAGGAGCACTTCAGCTATTGTGAAAATAGCCAAAGCCCCCTTTAATTTTTTTTTTTTTTAAAAACGTCCTCAAAATAAAGGTAATAAAAATACCCAGGGTCCAAAGACTGCCCTCAATTATCTGAAGTGCCAACCAGTGGTGTATCTTGGTTTTGTGCTGCCCTAGGCAGACAATTTTTGGGCACCCCCCTTCCCACGATGCACAACCACGACATGACCCATAACCCACGTTGCACACCAAGGACATGCCCTATCACCCAATTAACATGCCTCCATCACCCCATTACATACACATTGACAATATTATTTGCCATTAATATTCCCCAGCTAATTTGCCTAATAATATGCCAGTATCATTTTCCATTAATATGCCCCTGCCAATTTGCCCAATAATATGCCAGTATTATTTGCCATTAATAAGTCACAGCCAATTTACCCAATAATATGCCAGTATTTGCCATTTAATCAGCCCCTGCCAATTTGTCCAATATTATGCCAGTATTATTTTGTCATTAATATTCCCCAGCCAATTTGCCCAATAATATGCCAGTATTTTCCACTAAATATGCCCCTGCCAATTTGCCCAATATTAAGCCAGTATAATTTGCCATTAATATTCCCCAGCCAATTTGCCCATTAATATGCCAGTGTTATTCTGCCATTTAATATGCCCCAGCCAATTTGCCCAATATTAAGCCAGTATTATTTGCCATTTAATATGCCCCTGCCAATTTGCCAAATAATATGCCAGTGTTATTTGCCATTTAAATTCCCACAGCCAATTTGCCCAATAATATGCCAGTGGTATTTGCCATTTAGTATGCCCCAGTAAATTTGCCCAATAATATTCCAGTGTTATTTGCCATTTAGTATGCCACAGTAAATGTGCCCAATAATATGCCAGTGTTAATTGCCATTTAGTATGCCCCAGTAAATTTGCAAATAATATGCCAGTGTTATTTGCCATTTATATGCCCCTGCCAATTTGTCCAATAATATGCCAGTGTTATTTGCCATTAAATATGCCCCAGCCAATTTGCCTAATAATATGCCAGTGTTATTTGCCATTTAATATCCCACAGCCAATTTGCCCAATAATATGCCAGTGTTATTTGCAATTTAGTATGTCCCAGTAAATTTGCCCAATAATATGCCAGTGTTATTTGCCATTTAATATGCCCCTGCTAATTTGCCCAATAATATGCCAGTGTTATTTGCCATTTAATATGCCCCAGCCAATTTGCCTAATAATATGCCAGTGTTATTTGCCATTTTATATCCCACAGCCAATTTGCCCAATAATATGCCAGTGTTATTTGCCATTTAGTATGCCCCAGTAAATTTGCCAATATTATGCCAGTTATGTCCCATTAACATGCCCCAGTAAATTTGCCAATAATATGCCAGTGTTATGTCCCATTAATATGCCCCAGACAATTTCCCCAGCACTGACCTGTTTTCCCTGGTGGCTAGTGGCAGTTCGGCTCCCAGGCGGTTGTGCCGACAGGTCAAGTGACCCGGTGCGCGTATGAGGTCAGCGCGCCGGTCATGTGACTGTCGGCACTTCCGTGTCACACTGCACGGTGAGCCGAACAGGCAGCATGGAGGTTTCTCTGTGCTGCCTGTTCGGCTCCCTGTGCAGCCTGCCGGCAGAGGGAAGGTGAGGGGGGATCCGATCCCTTCTCACCTCCGTCTCTGCCTGCAAGCGCGGTTTTTTTTTTTTTTAAAGGGCCAGATTTTTTTTTTCTTAATTTTTTTTTTCTTCAGTGCTGGGGGGCACTGCCGCCCCCCAAAATGTGCCGACCTAGGCATCCGCCTAGGATGCCTCGCGGTAAATACAGCACTGGTGCCAACATTAGCCATCACTGCTCTAGAATCATGTGAGCTGGATGTGACTTCATAACACCACTTTTTCGATTTGTTTAGCAGTATTTATCTCCTATTTTGCAGTGTTTATCCTAAGCCTACAATTGCTTTAGATCTACTTGGACAGTTGGCGGGCCTGTCCCTGGATATAACAAACCATGGTATATAAGCACCTGATAATCTGGAGGCATCAGAGAGGGTCCACCAGAGTTATTGGCTGAAGGGCCCATTCGTGGTTTCTTATTCGGAGGTCCTTGATTAAGACCGGAGTCTTGGCTGTGAAGGAGTGCTACCCCTGCTGCTCCACCCGTTCCACTGGTACCATTGGTTTGGCTGCTATTCTGCTGCTGAACCTGCTGCTGTTGAGTAGCTGCTTGTTGCTGATGCTGGTTCTGTGCCTGTTGATTCTAAAAATAAAATACAAACTCTTTACAGTTCTAAATGCATAATTGGCATAAAGTTATATAATTGAGACATGACTAGTCACAATAGTCATCATTAAGCTGTGGACATGCATTTCATTAGAGATTAATACTATATAATGAGAATTCTATTACAGAGCTCCAATAAAATGGCTTAATTAAAACGCTGGCTCAGAAGGCCACTCTGCCTCACTTGCACACCACAGTTATGAATGGAGACTCTGTCTCTGTGTAGTGAAAGCCAATAGTACTATTACATTCATTACAAATGCCGAAAGTCTATAAACCGAACGTTCGGTTTATAGACTTTCGGCTTATGGAATACATATAATCCTATTGCTATTCTATTAACCCAACGTTCGGTTTATAGAATAGCAATAGGATTACATGTATTCCATAAGCCGAAAGTCTATAAACCGAACGTTCGGTTTATAGACTTTCGGCTTATGGAATACATGTAATACTATGGGCTTTCTATAAACCGAACTAGAGTTCCCATTCATAAAAATTTTATGAATGGGGACTCTGTTTCGGTTTATAGAAAGCTAAGAAGTTGAACGAATGAACGAATGGTTTAATATAAACGAAAATCATTCGTCCATTCGTGCTATAGTATTGGCATTACTATAAACCGAAATAGAGTCGGTTTATAGAATGCCAATAGACTTACATGCATTCCATAAACCGAAAGTCGTTCATTATGTCAATTTATGGAATGTAGTGTACTATGCTATTGTATTCTATAAACCGACTCTATTTCGGCTTATAGAATGCCAATAGTACTTCGAATGGACGAATGAACGAATGATTTTTGTTTATTAACCATTCGTTCATTCGGCTTTCGTTAGCTTAGAATTTTCGTTATTCGTTTTTCGGACGAATGAACGAAAATGCTATTTTTGGACGAAAATGCATTCGTCCGAAAACAAATGCACATGTCTACAAATCAACACAGGAATGGCTTCACCAGAAGAAGATTAAAGTTTTGGAATGGCCCAGCCAGAGCCCAGACATGAATCCCATTGAAAATCTGTGGGGTGATCTGAAGAGGGCTGTGCACAGGAGATGCCCTCACAATCTGACAGATTTGGAGTGTTTTTGCAAAGAAGAGTGGGCAAATCTTGCCAAGTCAAAATGTGCCATGCTGATAGACTCATACCCAAAAAGACTGAGTGCTGTAATAAAATCAAAAGGTGCTTTAACAAAGTATTAGTTTAAGGGGGTGCACACTTAGGCAACCACATTATTTTATTTTTATATTTTTTCTTCCCTCTATCTAAAAGATTTCAGTTTGTTTTTCAATTGAGTTGTGCAGTTTATAGGTCACATTAAAGGTGGAAAAAGTTCTGAAATGATTTAACTTTGTCTCATTTTTTTACAACACATAAACCTGACATTTTAACAGGGGTGTGTAGACTTTTCCACTGTAACACTCATTTTATCTTCATGTATATTATTTATTTACAATTCTTTACACCCACTGGAATTATTTTTATTGATGTTGAATGGACTGGAAATAGATTATGAAAAAAGATTTTGGTAGAAAGCTCAAACTCCAAAAATACTAAAGAATTTTTTTACTTTTGTGTATGATTAAAAAAATCTAATCTATGTGAAGGTAACAAATATTATTGTACAGACAACTAATCTACACTGCAACAATTTATATACTACAGACAAAGAAAGTATTCCATATGTATACTAACATGATATTTAATAGATTTTGTGTAAAACAACTACCTTTCTTTGTAAAATCATTTTTGAAATGACTGATTCAGAACAATTTTAGTTTTTTCCTATCCCTAGTATCATTATATGGAGATAAGTATTACAGTATAGCTTGTTACTTTCCTGTAATGTAAAACATAGAAGCAAACGTGCATAAAGAATAAAATATGTGTGGGTTTTATAGGTGACCCTTAAAGGGCATATTGTTAAATGTATTTACTTTTTCTCTAGCTAATACATTGTAATAAAAATCCACCTTAGTTCCCTAAAACATTTCCTAGAACCTTAGTAATTCTGTAAAAAGAGAAATACAGAAAAAGCCAACTTCTTAAAGGATTTAAAAAGATGTGTAGAAAAAAAGATAAACCTTTTATATTCCTGTAAGTTAAAAATGAATTCTAATCTCAGAAATACCTTGACGTCCAATCACAACACTTTGCAGCTGCCTACACATAGGAATCTAAAGAAATGGACTTTGCAACACTCTTTTGCTGACTTGGTAGATCTGCCACCACACTACATTTTCTTACAATGTCTTCATTTATTCCAGACCCAATAAAATAAATGGGTAGGTGTAACGGATCGCCTGGCACCCCGACTGGGTACCTCCGTTAAAGGATGCTCCTAGCTCTTCCTGAGGACTCCAAGCACTGCAGCAGACACCACAACCACCAAACCGGAGAAGCATATGAATCCTCCCAAGCATATGAATGCTGTAGACAGTTGAATAGGAACCATACGAATAGGTTTACTCTCCTAGCAGTCAAACTGGAACAGCATACAATAAATCCTTCCCCCAATAATGAGACGACACTTCACTTTGAGGGTTAAGCAGGACCTTTTACAGCAAGATTGAACTACTTTATTTGACAAACAACACAGACTTATATACACCAAACTGCAATCAGATAACACTTGATTAAACAATAGAAAACTTAAACACATCACCAGTAAAGTAGTATCTAGCCACTTTAATCTGGAGCCAGAAGCAAGGTAGTCAGACTGGGTGGCTGACATAACTAAACAATGGAAGGCTTAAACACATTACAGACAGGGTCCATAATCTAAAGGCAAGAGGCGGGCAAGCAGCCCCCTCCAAGGACACGTGGCGAGGCCGGTTTCGCCACATTTCTCCCCTTTACCATCCAAACTAACAGGGTATCTGACCTCCTGCCGGTCAGTGCCCTGGTTAGTCCAGCAACCCACCCACGAAGCACAAACAGCACTACAACCCACCCACAATAACTGGTTACTACACCTGGATAAAATAGCAACTTGTCCATGTCCAGGTGCCTCACCACAGCTGTGCGGGGGGCTGGTAGACTGCCTTGGTGGGTTGCTGAGTGGGCAGAGACCAGCGGTACTCTGCCCGGGTGCCAGCGCTACCACTGAAGTAGCCTGGTTGGAGCCTGGTTGGGGGAGGGGGAGACCGACTGTCTCCCCTCTGGATACACTGCTCTGTGGCTGGGGGACAGGACCGACCGTCCCTGCCCCTGGGGCTGCAAGTGCAGAGACTACGGTCCCATCTGCATAGTTGTGGGGCTTAACATCTCCCCTTGGTGGGTTAGGCTGCCGCTGGAGAGAGGGTGTAACAAGCTCCTCTCTCTGAACTGTAGACTGCCGCTGGGGAGAGGGGGTAACCTGCTCCTCTCCCTGACACTCTCTTTGCTGGTGGAGAGGGGGACCAACTGTCTCCCCTTTCAATATTTTGTCCTGCGGCTGGGGTGCGAGACAGATGGTCTCTGCTTCCTGGGGTACACACTGCCGCTGGGGAGGAAGGACGGCCCCTTCATCTCCCTGGGGTACACGCTGCCGCTGGGGAGGAAGGACTGCACCTTCTGCTCCCTGGGGTACACACTGCCGCTGGAGATCTGGGCCGACCGCCCAGCATCCCTGTAGGGCCGGTAGAGAGACCGCCATCCCATCTCCACCTGCCATCTGTGGGTCTTCCCAGGACCAGTCTATGAGGTCCCCTACTTCTGCCGCTGGTAGTGAAGCAGGGGGTACCTCGGCTGCGTTTTCCCAGCTGTAGGTTGGCAGGTCTGGGTCTCCCAGCCAGTTTTCCTGTTCTGTGTCTATGCCCTGTGGCTGACATGAGTTTAGTAGTTCCACATAGTCCATCTCTAGCTGTCGTTCCATGGCAGCCAAACGGTGGAGGTCTTGTCCCAGTCCCCTAGATCTCGGGCCCTGTACCATCTCACCCCGGTAATAAAAAATAGCCCAGTACCGTGACTCTGCTGGACTGCCAAAGTCGACGTCTTCTGCTAAGGCCTTCCACAACAGGCCAGGGCTAGTGTAGTTCTCCCCCTCCGGCTGGATGCCCTCTGCCCTCCATGTCTCTGGCTGGACAGTGCACCACCACAGTGCCCGGTATGAGGCGTCAAGGCTCAGTTCCCTTTCCACGAGGTACTCAAGTTGTCTGACCTGCTGCCCTCCCGGTTGGTCTCCCAGAAGCGGCATCCGCCAGGCCATTTGTTCCTCCAACCGGTATGCGACACCAGGAAGGCGCTGCTGCCGTTGATACTGGACTTCCTCCAGGGCATTGTACCATAGTTCTTGCCGGGCAATATCTCTCCAGTCCAATTCACCCTCTTCCTCAGGTGTGCGAGGTGCCCAAGGATCCACGAACCCCATTTTCCCAAATCTTTATGTAGACAGCGACGCTGTATAAACACTAGCGTCGCCTTCAATTTGTAAATCCAAACGACTGTGTCTCTCAGCTGCTTTACCTCGCACTAGGACGCCATCCCACCGCTTGCCACCAATGTAACGGATCGCCTGGCACCCCGACTGGGTACCTCCGTTAAAGGATGCTCCTAGCTCTTCCTGAGGACTCCAAGCACTGCAGCAGACACCACAACCACCAAACCGGAGAAGCATATGAATCCTCCCAAGCATATGAATGCTGTAGACAGTTGAATAGGAACCATACGAATAGGTTTACTCTCCTAGCAGTCAAACTGGAACAGCATACAATAAATCCTTCCCCCAATAATGAGACGACACTTCACTTTGAGGGTTAAGCAGGACCTTTTACAGCAAGATTGAACTACTTTATTTGACAAACAACACAGACTTATATACACCAAACTGCAATCAGATAACACTTGATTAAACAATAGAAAACTTAAACACATCACCAGTAAAGCAGTATCTAGCCACTTTAATCTGGAGCCAGAAGCAAGGTAGTCAGACTGGGTGGCTGACATAACTAAACAATGGAAGGCTTAAACACATTACAGACAGGGTCCATAATCTAAAGGCAAGAGGCGGGCAAGCAGCCCCCTCCAAGGACACGTGGCGAGGCCGGTTTCGCCACAGTAGGCGGAAGGGAATGCTAGCTATTTCCGTAAAGAAATAAAGGGATCAACATAATCTGCTTTAGTTCATTCGTTTCTTTAAAAACGTATTCTTATAGAATGAATGTGCAGATTAGTTGCAATCAACCCTTACATTCCTGTTTCTTCATATTCTTGACTGACAACACTTACAAGCCAGTGAGCAGATATGAGATCTTTTTACTGATTATGGTACAGGTTGAGTAGCCAAAATGTGATCAGAAGTATTTTGGATAACTGATCATTTTCACCAATAAGATATAGTAAAGCCACTCAGTACTCATGACATACAGTCAGTGCTGTATTTTGGTTTTGTGCTGCCCTAGGCAGACAAAATTTGGGCACCCCCCTACCCATGCACGGCATGCCCCATAACCCACATCACCCCATTACATGACCCCATCACCCCCATTACATGACCCCATGACCACATTACATGCTCTCCATCACCCGATTTACATCCCTCCATCACCCCCATTATCTGCCCCCTCACCCCAGGACCTACCCTGATCCCTGGTGGCTAGTGGCAGGCAGCATGGTGCCCTACCATGTTGCCTGTTTGGCTCCCCGTGGTGAGTGTAGCTAGGTCACGTTAACAGACGCGTGTCTGACGTCAGAGTGCCTGGTCACGTGACCTGTCATCACTTCCCCGCCCCATAAGAAAAAACGGCACGGGCATCCCGATCACGGCACCAGAGTGTCACGAGCAGGCTAATATTTCTGGGGTGGGTGGAGGGGAGCTGGTCCAGTGTTGGGGGCAGTGGCGGATCCAGGGGGGGGGGGGGGGCAACGGGGCAATTGCCCCTCCTGAGAAAAAAGAAACCTATTTACAAAAAAAAAAAAAAAAACGACACTTTATAAAAAATAAAAAAAAAATAACACGCTTGCAGGCAGATCCCCCTCACCTTCTCTGCCTGCCTGCCGGGCTGCACGGGGAGCCGAACAGGCAGCACAGAGAAACCTCCGTGCTGCCTGTTCGGCTCCCCGTGCAGTCTGACACGGAAGTGCTGACAGGTCACGTGACCGGCGCGCTGACGTCATACGCGCACCGGATCACGTGACCTGTCGGCACAACCGCCTGGGAGACGAACAGGCAGCATGGAGAAGACCATGCTGCCTGCCACTAGCCACCAGGGAAAGGTAAGTGCTGGGGAGATGGGGGGAATGTACTGGGGAAAGTGGCAGGGGTTTATTAATGATAGGTAACACTGACATATTATTGGGTAAATTAGCTGGGGAATATTAATGGCAACTAACACTGGCATATTACTGGGAAAATTAGCAAGGGCACATTAAATGGCAAATGACACTGGCATATTATTGGGCAAATTGGCAGGGCATATTAAATGGCAAATAACACTGGCATATTACTGGGCAAATTGGCTGGGGCATATTAAATGGCAAATGACACTGGCATATTATTGGGCCAATTGGCAGGGGCACATTAAATGGCAAATGACACTGGCATATTATTGGGCAAATTGGCAGGGGCATATCAAATGGCAATAACAAAGGCATATTATTGGGCAAATTGGCAGGGGCATATAAAATGGCAAATAACACTGGCATATTACTGGGCAAATTGGCTGGGGCATATTAAATGGCAAATAACATTGGCATATTACTGGGAAAATTGGAAGGGGCATATTAAATGGCAAATAACACTGGCATATTATTGGGAAAATTGGCAGGGGCATATTAAATGGCAAATAACACTGGAATATTATTGGGTAAATTGGCTGGGGCATATTAAATGGCAACTAACACTGGCATATTATTGGGAAAATTGGCTGAGAGAGCCATACATGGCAAGGGAGAAGAGAGAGACATAAATGGGATGGTAAAGGGGAGACAGACAGATATGGGTTCGCAGAGGAGAGACAGAAAAATATGGGATGGCAGAGGAGAGACAGACAGATATGGGATGGCAGAGGAGAGACAGACAGATATGGGATGGCAGAGGAGAGACAGACAGATATGGGAAGGGGAGAGGAGACAAACAGACATGGGAAGGGAGAGGAGAGAGACATAAATAGGAAGGGAGAAGAGAGAGACATAAATGGGATGGTAGAGGAGAGACAGACAGACACGGGATGGGAGAGGAGAGACAGAGAGATGGGAAATGAGAGGAGAGACAGACGGACATGGGAAAGAAGAGGATACATAGACGGACATGGGAAGGAAGAGGAGAGAAACGGGCATGGAAGGAAGAGAGACAGAGGGACACGGGGAGTGAGAGGAGTGCGACAGACATGGGAAGGGAGAGGAGCGTGACAGAAGGACATGAGAGAGAGGAAAAGACAGACGGACATGGGAGAGAGGATAAGACAGACAGACATGGTAGAGAGGATAAGACAGACGGACATGGGAGAGAGGAAAAGACAGACATGTGCCCCTCCCGAGATCGGACTCTGGATCCGCCCCTGGTTGGGGGGCGCTTTTTTCGCCACCCCTAGAAAATTTGCCGCCCTAGGCATTCGCCTAGGATGCCTCGCGGTAAATCCTGCACTGCATACAGTATTATCAATGCAAATACTGTATAGAGCAAATCTATCACCTTTACTTTGATGCAGCTATATTATGAGACATTGTTGGGCCAACGTGCTGTTGGAATGTCAAGGCTGCACACTGAATAAACTGTTGTGTGCTTGCATTCTGATAGGCCTGTGTGGATTTTTCAACTTGTGGATAACCGATCATTTTAGATAACGTATCATATAAAATGTGACATTACAGTGTTGCTGATGCCAACTGGTGTAAAATCTCCATGTAGTCTTTGGAACATGTGTGGACAGTTACAAGACATTTTAGGACTTGTCATGGGGGGCGGTGCTTGGGTGGTCAAGTGTCACTTAAACTGACAGCACTACTGCGCATGCACAGACCTCTGCTAAAAGCGGGACAGTTGGGGGGCATGCAGCTATATTTCCAAAGTTCCAGCACATGAGATGCTAATGTTAACATACTGTAAATAGTCATAAAAGACTAATCTTGTGTCAAACTAAACCAGCTTCATACCTTGTCAGCTTTTTCTTCAGGCTCATCCTCATTTAGAAACTCTCGTTTTGGATATGGTATCTGGCACCCTGCAAACACACTGAAAAAAACATGATTAGTAAACATGACAGGCATTACAGGCATGGTCTAACTATTTCCTAATTTCAGATTTGTGTCTAATTCTACCTCACTCTTTCCTGTCCTGACAAAGAAAACACACAAAATCATACATATCAAGTATTGTCTCAAGCTCAAAATAACCTGACAATTATTCAACACTGATGTGGAATACAATGCAATTCAGTTAAGTTACATAGAGAAGCATAAAATAATACCGGTGAATGCTGTTTATGTGTGCTATGTTTGGTCAAAACAGTGTGCAAAACATGATATAAGTGATAAATAAAGTTAATGTAAATTTTGCTGTTTTCTTATTGCGTCCATTTACTGGCATGACACTGCATTGGCATAACTCAATATCCCAAACATTTTGGGTATAATGCAAGATAATTCTGCAGCCATTGTTTTTAAAATGCGGACTCAGAGTATGAGTAATAAATGTGATTTTAGCCAGACTTCTTCCCCATTATACCAGGTTAATGGATGGTAACAGTAAAATGAAATGTGGTCTATTTATCAAAATCAGATTGCACATCATAAACTAAACGATAACAATCAGTTATTGGGATTTTGTACTAACGTACAGATCAGGGGTAGGCACCCTTTGGCACTCCAGATGTTGTAGACTATTGTATTGAGAACAGATATTTAAACATAAAGAAGGATTGTAATAACACAAAGGATTGTAAGATTGTAATAAGGACTGTAGCATGGACTAAAGGGTAGAGAAAGTAGCATAAGGGTTGAGACCTTAGGTAAGGGTGAGACCTGAAAAGGACAGAGCAAGGGCAACTTAGCAGGACACTTTAGAGAGGGCAGCTAAGCAGCAAACCCTAGACAAGGCAACTAAGTAGGAGTAGGCTATAGAGAGGACAGCTTAGTAGGAGTAGGCCCTAGAGAGGACAGCTTAGTAGGAGTAGGCCCTAGAGAGGACAGCTTAGTAGGAGTAGGCCCTAGAGAGGACAGCTTAGTAGGAGTAGGCCCTTGACAGGGCAGCTTAGTAGGAGTAGGCCCTTGACAGGGCAGCTTAGTAGGAGTAGGCCCTAGAGAGGGCAATTTAGCTGTAGATTATGTTGAAGCAGGATTGTCTCAGTAGATGCTGAAAACATTCCCCTGGTTGGTTGAGCCCTTCAGGTTAGGGTTCCCAATTCCAGGACAGGGTAGAAGTACAATTCAGCTATAGCAGAGGATCAGAAACAGATGAAAGTCAGTCAACCAACTTCAATGCAGACCATACCTTGTTTGCAATAAACTGCAGGTATTTAAAGGGGTGTGTTGCACAAGATAATGAGCCCACCTGACACCAACAGAGGGGAAGAAATACAAGCAAAACAAAAGGTAGGGTGGCCTCTGGAGAAGGAAGGAGGCATATGAGAACAATAAGTAGAACCCTGACAACTACATTTCCCTTAATGCTTTGCCAGCATTACAGCTGTAAGAGCTTCTGGAGTCTCAAAGGTATAGCTTATGCTTTGGGATGTCCATGCACATCATCAGGCTATGTAGACAACTGGTGATCCACAGTGATTCATGAGCGTCATGTGGCAGCAGTGCTTTCAGCTATGTCTGACGTCACCCATGCACACTAAAA
Organism: Pelodytes ibericus; assembly: GCA_036172795.1. NCBI lineage: Eukaryota > Metazoa > Chordata > Amphibia > Anura > Pelodytidae > Pelodytes > Pelodytes ibericus. The sequence goes on along the minus strand of CM069861.1, from coordinate 101,453,788 downwards.
ATGAACTTCTTTCTGCATTTAATGCAACAAAGGTGAGAAGCTGTATAAAAAAAAGGTAGAACATTTTATATTCATAATCGGCTACAAATATTCAGCTTTTAGTTTGAATAATATAATATAAAAAATTAAGTTTATATTATATTTAATGCAATTAGATAATTTGGCACTGATTTGGTACAACACATTTTCTACAATCAGTCATCACAATGGTTTCATAAACGACTTTAAAAGCCGACTTATATCTAGTGTTCAGAAGTTCTAGATCTGTTTACCAGTTGTATATTTATGATTTTGATATTGGATTTTCTACCATTTTTACTTGGACATGCTATATTTGCTGGTATTTGTAACATCTTCTTTGCAGTCTCCTACAAAATGTAATACTGGGAGCTAATCAGCTCAACACATTCTGATTAGCTACTGGCAGTAAGAAAAGTTGAGGCTGGAAGATGGTGTAACAAATGTGATGCAATTCTAAGATGCATGTATTCCTATATTTTAAAATGCCAATTATTGATAACGTTACAATAGTTTTTTTTTAGATAAAAATAGTAAATACATTTTTTCAACTGATTTATGTGAAGTTTTCTGATGACAAAGTTATTTTAATATTGTGGAATGTGACTCAATATCCTATTTATAAACCTCAAGCAAACAGGAAAAATAACACAATAGGTAATGAATAAACACAAAGCCAAATGATAACAGATACATTTTATATATTGTAGCAAGTCAGCTTTGGGGAAAAGCACAGTTTGGAAAATGCAACAGCACCCTTTCCCTTGTATGACTAAATAAAAAAATATTATCTTTGTTAACTATGTTAAGTATTTAAAAAAAAACATATTTTGGCACGGTGCCTTGTTATCCAATCCTGTATCAGTTCTCCAATGCTTTTCGCTATGCAGGAAGTCTGTACACAGAATGTCTCAATGCCATTCTCAATGTCACTGACATTACAATGAATTCCAGGCTAATTGCCGTGAAGCTAAGGAGATGTTTCAGCCACTGGAAGGTCTGGAAATGCAGTAAAAAGAAAAATCAGGTTGCAAAAATATAGACTTAACACTATGTAGTATACACCGTATTCAAAAAATCATGTATACAAATCATGTATCATGTATACAAATCGGAGAACTTTCTAAATGAGTTTACCCTAAAACCCCTTATTCGTCCCTCACAAGCACGCTAGGTAGAAACTCATGGTTGGTACTCATGGAAACCACTTACTCATTAATACTTACAAACTTAATTAACTAAGTCAAAATTATTTAACCATAGATTTCAGTTGTGTTTGAAGAGTTATCAAATATGTCCAGCATATAAAGGAGGCTGTGCCACATGATGTATCCTTGAATATTTGCACATTCAGTAACACTCCTACAATGGATTTATCAAGTATGATTATACATCAAACTGGGACATACAGTAGGTCTAAAATATATTGCATCAAGAAGAAACCACACTTAGGACATAAGGTTGTTAACTTTTCTTCAAAAAAATACCAACCATGCTATCGTCTCCAGAGATTTAACATTGGCGTTAAGCCACTTTTTTACCCACCAGCTTGGTAGCAAACTTACTGGGATTTTTGATTTGACAACTCTCCTTACTCCTACCCTACAATCTAGAAGGGGATAGTCCTAAATCTGTAGAAGCATTAGAAATGGGTGCAGCTCCAGGACCACTCAGCTAAGATGTATGGGCCCACATAGAACTATGAATGCTATTTCCATGAAGTCCTTTTTTACGGATGAAACCCGTTGGGCTTGCTTTTTTTGAGATGGCTCTCCTTGGCATCATAGCTCTGAGTGTGTGACATCGATCCCTGGGAGTATCTGTAAAATTCGGTCCGCATGGATCTACAGTGGATGACTGAACAACGGGATGATGAGGTTTGTTCATCTATTGCTACTAAAGCCTTTTAACTCAACAAAGGTCTCAGTTGTCTATTCAGGGGACAAGAAAACTTTGAGTCTGGATGATCCTTGTGTGTGGCCACATCGCCTCTCCTGGGTGCGACATCTCCGCTCCAGAGTGATAGGAGCCAAGTTTGTAAGTATGCTTACTGAAAGCTATATCTAATATGATATTCTATTGATTATTGTGACATATTGCACTAGGAGCCATTTGCGTGCTTTTGTTTTTTTGTCTTCATAGATGGTAAACTACATAAAGATCTTTTTCTGCATATCGTAAGATACATCATTCATTGGCTTGGATTCTATGGCCTCTGTTAAGGAAAAAAAAAGGCGTTTAGCAGTAAATTAACGGGCAATGATGATTAAATGGCTCTGCTAACACTTACTGTTAACCGGGAAATAAGGAATAAAAGAATTTTATGCTGAACACCGTCATTACCACAGTACCTTTGCTTTCACACACTGGATATTTGCTGTCTCCGTTGCAGTTGAATCTCATGTTCTTCCTTAAGGAATAACTTTCAGTATTCAAACTTTAACTTATGCTGGCCTTAACGGTTGGTATAGAATCTAATTTATTGATTGTGGTGCTTGCATGTGTTTGTTATCTATGTATGTATGCATACACTGTATGTGTTTGATTTCTTTTTTGCCTTTTTTACATTGTTTTTTCTTAATGGAGAGGTATGGGTAAAAGATGACCTAAAACTTTTCCTCCCACCAAAACAAAACTCTACAACGGGGTGCAGAATACTAACATAAAGCACTGTAAAGGAATACTAACATAAAGCACTGTAAAGGAATACTAACATAAAGCACTGTAAAGGAATACTAACATAAAGCACTGTAAAGGAAATATTTCTTCCAATTATAAAGCACTAACAAAAAACATACATACTCTAATGTAGGTAACGGATCCTCTTGGAAGTAGAGATCTTGCAATGCCTGTTCTGATGTTATTCGCTTAGTGGGATCCATCGTAAGAAGCTTTTGAAGCTGCAGGAAATTAGATGGAAATAGTATTTACTTTAATTGTCTCCATAAAGTAAAACGTGAAATTCACTATACTAAGTAGCTGTCCAACCATGGACTACCAATCTAGTAAACTAAGCAAGGGGAGTGGCAGCTTGATCAGTCACAAAATATATAGCACTAAACTGTAGTGTTGGAGCAGAAATGCAAACAAGACATACATGATATATTTAATAGGCAGTAATACATGGCAAAAAGCTTACTTTACTTATTTAGTAAATTATACATTGAGCTTTCCATAGCCCTCTAGTTTAAATCTACAGGAACTACACAAACCTGGGGTTTGTCCATTTATACCTGTGATTCAATAGTAAAAAAAAAAAAAAAAAGACAGAAACATTCTACTGTACAGGTTGAGTATCCCTTATCAAATGATCCATTGTCCGAACAAAACATGGGATTTTGACAGAAGTTGCAAATTCCAAACACACCTATAACAATGCAAGTGCACAACAGTTTATTCTTTGTCCAGCCCCCATAAACGGAAATATAGCCTTTCCATACATGTTTGTAAATCAGTTTTTTATAGACGTTTTTTACCACAAAAGGGTTAGTAGTTATACAGATAAGAACTGTAATGGGGCAATATAAGATAGTAGGTAAATCTGTCACGGCAGAGCCAGTAAACTACAATTTATATACAGGGAGTGCAGAATTATTAGGCAAATGAGTATTTTGACCACATCATCCTCTTTATGCATGTTGTCTGACTCCAAGCTGTATAGGCTCGAAAGACTACTACCAATTAAGCATATTAGGTGATGTGCATCTCTGTAATGAGAAGGGGTGTGGTCTAATGACATCAACACCCTATATCAGGTGTGCATAATTATTAGGCAACTTACTTTCCTTTGGCAAAATGGGTCAAAAGAAGGACTTGACAGGCTCAGAAAAGTCAAAAATAGTGAGATATCTTGCAGAGGGATGCAGCACTCTTAAAATTGCAAAGCTTCTGAAGCGTGATCATCGAACAATCAAGCGTTTCATTCAAAATAGTCAACAGGGTCGCAAGAAGCGTGTGGAAAAACCAAGGCGCAAAATAACTGCCCATGAACTGAGAAAAGTCAAGCGTGCAGCTGCCACGATTCCACTTGCCACCAGTTTGGCCATATTTCAGAGCTGCAACATCACTGGAGTGCCCAAAAGCACAAGGTGTGCAATACTCAGAGACATGGCCAAGGTAAGAAAGGCTGAAAGACGACCACCACTGAACAAGACACACAAGCTGAAACGTCAAGACTGGGCCAAGAAATATCTCAAGACTGATTTTTCTAAGGTTTTATGGACTGATGAAATGAGAGTGAGTCTTGATGGGCCAGATGGATGGGCCCGTGGCTGGATTGGTAAAGGGCAGAGAGCTCCAGTCCGACTCAGACGCCAGCAAGGTGGAGGTGGAGTACGGGTTTGGGCTGGTATCATCAAAGATGAGCTTGTGGGGCCTTTTCGGGTTGAGGATGGAGTCAAGCTCAACTCCCAGTCCTACTGCCAGTTCCTGGAAGACACCTTCTTCAAGCAGTGGTACAGGAAGAAGTCTGCATCCTTCAAGAAAAACATGATTTTCATGCAGGACAATGCTCCATCACACGCGTCCAAGTACTCCACAGCGTGGCTGGCAAGAAAGGGTGTAAAAGAAGAAAATATAATGACATGGCCTCCTTGTTCACCTGATCTGAACCCCATTGAGAACCTGTGGTCCATCATCAAATGTGAGATTTACAAGGAGGGAAAACAGTACACCTCTCTGAACAGTGTCTGGGAGGCTGTGGTTGCTGCTGCACGCAATGTTGATGGTGAACAGATCAAAACACTGACAGAATCCATGGATGGCAGGCTTTTGAGTGTCCTTGCAAAGAAAGGTGGCTATATTGGTCACTGATTTGTTTTTGTTTTGTTTTTGAATGTCAGAAATGTATATTTGTGAATGTTGAGATGTTATATTGGTTTCACTGGTAAAAATAAATAATTGAAATGGGTATATATTTGTTTTTTGTTAAGTTGCCTAATAATTATGCACAGTAATAGTCACCTGCACACACAGATATCCCCCTAAAATAGCTAAAACTAAAAACAAACTAAAAACTACTTCCAAAAATATTCAGCTTTGATATTAATGAGTTTTTTGGGTTCATTGAGAACATGGTTGTTGTTCAATAATAAAATGAATCCTCAAAAATACAACTTGCCTAATAATTCTGCACTCCCTGTAAATGAACAAATTGGTGTTTGGGTACCTCTAAATGGGAGGGGTGACCATTCCCATGTGGTTGTGGTCAGTGCCAACATAGGTTACAATGGGGGTGGCTGTGGTGGAAGGGGGAAGAAGTGGGTTCAAGATATTGTTGTGAGAGTGGTTTAAAAATATTAAAAGGGGATGATACGGGGTGGTGAAGAAGTAGGATTGTAGGGCTTCATGTGAAAGTAGGATTTTTGTTTGGTGGTCTTCAATAAACTCTGTCAAGTAGAACCAAGTATAATTATACTGTTCTACATTGTCATCTAATTTAAGTGCAAGTTCCTGAATCATACGAGTTTGTTCGACTCTCAAGATCCATTCTCTAAATGATGGGGAGATAGGTCTAGCCAATATAATGGGATTAGGGCAGGGTTTTTCCCGCAGTGGGCCACTGCACCAGAAATGTTTGTGTGCGTGGGCCACAGTAATTTTTCATTAAGAGAAATATTATATGATAACAAACACATATATAAAATTCACATTAATGTGCATTGTGTGCATGTATCACGGTACCATAGTAATAAAACTCACACAGCACATTACTTTATCACAATCCACAATAACACACTTAGTCAAAATACACACAAATACAGACACACATACACACTCACACATATTCACAGTCACACTTACACACACCCTTACACACAGTGGTGTATCTTGATTTTGTGCTGCCCTAGGCAGACAAAATCCGGGCACCCCCCTACCCAAGCTGCACACCCACGTTACACACCTAAGACATGCCCCATCATTCAGACTCACATCAAGCTCACACTCCCATCACACTCAGTCACACACTCCTACTCCCATCACACTCAGTCACACACTCCTACTCCCATCACGCACACTCTGACTCCCATCACACTCAGTCACACACACTGTCTCCCATCACACACACTCTGACTTCCATCACACTCAGTCACACACAGTCTCCCATCACACACACTCTGACTCCCATCACACTCAGTCACACACACTGTCTCCCATCACACACACTCTGACTCCCATCACACTTAGTCACACACACTGTCTCCCCTCACACACACTCTGACTCCCATCACACTCAGTCACACACACTGTCTCCCATCACACACACTCTGACTCCCATCACACTCAGTCACACACACTGTCTCCCCTCACACACACTCTGACTCCCATCACACTCAGTCACACACACTGTCTCCCATCACACACACTCTGACTCCCATCACACTCAGTCTCACACACACACACAGTCTCCCATCAGCACTTACCTTTCCCTGGCAGGCAGGCAGGCAGCATGGTCCCTCCATGCTGCCTGTTCGGCTTCCCGGCGATTGTGCCGACAGGTCACGTGACCGGGCGCGCGTATGACGTCAGCGCGCCCGTCACGTGACTGTCGGCACTTCCGTGTCGGCATACTGCACGGGGAGCCGAACAGGCAGCACGGAGGTTTCTCTGTGCTGCCTGTTCGGCTCCCCGTGCAGCCTGGCAGGCAGAGCGATGGTGAGGGGGGATCTTCCGATCCCCTCTCACCTCCGTCTCTGCCTGCAAGCGCGGTGGGGTTTTTTTTTTTTTAAAGGGCCGTTTTTTTTTTTTTTTTACATTTTTTTTTTTCCCAGTGCTGAGGGGCGCTGCCGCCCCCCAAAATTTGCCGCCATAGGCATCCGCCTAGGATGCCTCGCGGTAAATACAGCACTGCTTACACACCCACAACAAAACCCTTACACATGCACACTTACACGCACACACACACACACACACAATAACCCTTACAGACACCCTTACACACAGACACCCACACACACTGCCTTACACACAGACACACATTTCTTTTCTTTTTTTGTGGAATTTGTCCCACTCCCTGCTCATTTACCTTTTATATGCGGGGGGATGGTTCAGGCACACCGTCTTCTAAGCTCCTGGATCTTCTGAGCTCGGGGATGTCACCTGACATCCAGAGCTCTGATAGCATCAGAGTGTGAGGGGGCGGAGCATGCAACCCTTGCGCTTCTCTCAGCACAATGCGCCCAATGTAGGCGCTCCACGGAGGTGCGGTTCCGGCATCCAATCTCAGGTAGGCTGCATTTGCGCCACACGTTGGGCCACCCTGGATTAGGGCTTTGGTCTTGTTTAAAAGATGGCGAATTATCGATTCCTTGTATGAATTTACCGTTGTGGTTGTTGTAACACCTGGCCTTGAAGGGGGAGTTTGTCCGTGAATATGTGTAGCCCCAGCAGGAGGAGAAGCAGTGCAGGGTCTTTGCATGATGTCAGCACAGACACTCCTCCTCCTCCTCATGCTGCTACCTGTGCGTCTGTCAGAGAGTCGGGTCACATGATCACCGGTGCTTCTGACAGGCAGAGTGGCTGGATCTGTGAGCAAGAAGAGGAGGAGTCTGTGCTCCTTACAGGGTCTGCTAAGCTTCTCACAGAAGGTAAGGGAAATTTAAAAAAAACAACTAAATGTTGCTGTGTGTGAGTGATGTGAAGTAAGTGATGTGTTGTGATGTGATGTGGAGTGAGTGGAGTGATTGGAATAATGTGATGTGATTGTGGTACTTATTTATGGGGGAACTGAATTGCCTCACACTCTCAGACAGCTGGCATTTATGGGGGGGACTGCACATCCTATCACTCTCATCCAGCTGACATTTATGGGAGGACTGCACTGTCTATCACTTTCAGCCAGCTGGTGTTTATGGGGGACTGCACTGCCTATCACTCTCAGCCAGCTGGCATTTATGGGGCACTGCACTGCCTATCACTCTCAGCCAGCTGGCATTTATGGGGGCACTGGACTGCCTATCACTCTCAGCCAGCTAGCATTTATGGGAGGACTGCAATGCCTATCACTCTCAGCTAGCTGGAATTTATGGGGGGGCACTGCACTTCCTAACACTCTCATCCAGCTGACATTTATGGGAGGACTGCACTGCCAAACACTCTCAGCCAGCTAGCATTAATGGGGGGACTGCACTGCCTAGCACTCTTAGCCAGCTATCATTTATGGGGGACTACACTGCCTATTACTCTCAGCCAGCTGGCATCTATGGGGTCTGCACTGCCTATCACTCTCAGCCACCTAGCATTTAGGGGGGACTGCACTGCCTATCACTCTCATCCAGCTAGCATTTATGGGGTTCAGTATATTCAGAATTTTTTTTAGCCTTATCTCTGTGCCAACAGCATGGACTTTGAGTAAATTCTGCCTCTACATCTACAAGTGCATCAGTGGCGGTGGCCATGTTGGAGATGACACCAGGAAACTTAACCCAGCAAATGGTTATATCTGAACATTTTTCGTAATGTAAATGGCAACATGTAAAAATCTATTCTCTCCCTCCATCTTATCACCCCTCTCCCCCTGTCCCTCCATCTTATCACCCCTCTCACCCTCTCAAGAAATGCTCCGTCCTTAGTTCCTGGTGGAAAATCGGGATTATGTCTCAGTGGTGTGCAAGGTGAGAGGTATGTTGTTAGGTTGTGTTTGTGGAAATTGGCGTGTAGTACTGCCAGTGTGGCTGTGACCAGCAGGTGATATTTGACTGTTTTTTTGGCCCTGGCTAGAGTGATCCAGGGGAGTAGGCATTACGGTATGTTGGTGGTCCTCTCCTCAAGGGGAATCCAGAGTTTGTGTGGATGGGAGTCCCCTAGGATTTGGGGCGAATTAGGAGATAATATTTCAGGCGTGGGTTTTTTTTTTAACATAAAATGTCCAAAATATTGAGCAGATCAAGTTAAAAAAAAACAGTCAGAATCATGATTGGTAATGTTTGGAATATGTACAAAAGAACATTCACTTTAAAAGCGTTGGCACTATCTGTCCATGAAATGTGTAGAGTGCCCCAGGAGGTCAAATTGCTCTGTAAAGTCTTCAGTAGGGGCGGAAAGTTATGTTGGTATAATATATGGGGGTCAAGTATTTAATTTTGTGTTAACACCATTTGAATGGGAGAGTCAATGAAAATTGTTGTTTGCCTCAAGTGGAAGGGTTTTATTAACCCCTTAGTGACAAGACATTTTTATCTTGACTTTCCCTTGGTGACAATGCCTGTTTTTACATTTCTGGGGTGTTTGTGTTTAGGTGTAATTTTCTTCTTTCTCACATACTGTACCCACACAAATTATATGTTGTTTTTATCGTCATAAGAAGGGCTTTCATTAGATACCATTATGTTCATCATATCTTATAATTTACTACAAAAAAAACCATAAAATATGATGAAAAAATAAAAAAAAACACTTTTTCTAACTTTGACCTAAAATATAATTTACACAAATACAATCATTAAAAAAGACCACATCTAAATAGTTTCTAAATGTTGTCCCGAGTTCAGAAATTTGCATGTTTCCATATTTTTTTGTGCATTATGGGGCAAAAACCAAAAATAGTGTTTTTTGTTTTTTTTACTATATTGACCTTTTGACCCCAACCGAACCCTAATTTTACAGCTAACCTAACTTTAATCCTAGTTTTAAGCTAATGAAATCTTTTTTTTTTTTTTACATTGAAATGTTGCTGACTGCCTCTACGGGCAGTCAAGCAACATATTCAGAGCGATGGAAGGGAATTTTTTTTCACTTCCGAAGCTCTGACCACAAGAGGGCATAGCCATATTGACAGAGTATGCTGCTCTGTCAATATGGCGCCTATGATCGCTCTGTGGGGCAATCGTGGGTGCCCCAGAGAGGACATTTTCGGTGTTGATCACGAAAACCGCTCGTTTCACCGCAGGACGTGCCAGGCACGTCCATTGTCAGGATCGGCGTTCCCGGCAGGACGTGCCTGACATGTCCACTGTCGCGAAGGGGTTAAGGATTTCTGATTTGTTATTATTGATTCACTGAATTCCTTTGGGGAAGATTAGGGAGGGGGATATAGGGGTTAGTTACAACAAACAATTACTCATCGGCGAAGCCAAGTACTTTATGATGGGTGCCATTTATCTCCAGTCCCCTGATGTCTTGGTTCTGATGAACTGCAGCCAGAAATGGCTCCAGTGACAATTTGAAAAGAAGGGGAGACAGGAGACAACCCTGTCTAGTGCAATTAATTACGGTGAAGGACACAGACAGGGTTTTTATTCTTATTCTAGGCCTGACACCTCTTTTATCAGATTACAAAACATACTGTATCATAAAATTAGGGATTAACCTAAAATGTTCTGAAAAGCAATTTGGCTTAATTGGTTCTAACTGACTTATGGTTCAGTTAATTAACACAACTATCCCAACAATAGCCATACATTGTAATTTTAATATTAGCTTTCTAAAGATTTGAAACTAACATCTCCTTTAACTTTTGGGTTAGACAGATGTGTCTAACCCAATATAAAGTCCAGCAAGATAATACAGTGAGCTCATACCAAATGCATACACTGGGCAGGGCTGAAACCCATTTAAGGGCAATGAAGTCAGTTGTCTAGAATGACATTTGTAATTCCAACATTTGTCTATTATGTGTCCTGCACATAATGGCCCAGATTCCATGGCCCCGTTTTTTAAAAATTGGTGTAATAGGCAAATGAACAGGCATTGATAATTCAATGGCTGCCGCTAACACCATTAACAGGTGCAGTAATACCAGGGAGTCTGTATTATATTTGGGGCCACGGGAATTTAGGGATTTTTTATATACTGACCACAGGCTGAGGTCAGTGTGGCCCCAAGGGTGACGCAAGAGGACAAGGGGTGGCTATTACAGAAGTTTTATGCTAAACGCCATTATTCCCTTAATCCCAGTGCTTTAACGCATAGTTTTTCTGCGTCCCTATTGCAGTTGAATTTTACGTTATTCCTTCGGGAATAATGTGCGGTATTCTAGCTCTAGCTTTTGCTGGCCTTAACTTCCAACATGAAATATATCCCAATATATCTAATAATAACTTTTTATGAAGTCATTATACTTAATTTTAGCTTTGTCATGTGACACAAGGAAAGGCCACTGACAGATTGAGAGGCTGCAGTGTCACAGCAGCAGACAAACATTTTCTTAAATGTTGTTGGGTTTTCATATGTGTTAAGACTAAAATGACAGGGTTCATTTTATTTACTCTTAAAAGGCATTGTTTGTAAATGATCCACTATACAATAATATCGTTAATTTAATCAGTTATCATTATTTAAGATTTTTTTTTTCCACCGACAGCGTACAGGCATCATCAATGTATTATTGATATTCACTTTGTTTTCCTGCTGTAGTCTTTTGTTACAGCCAAACAGAGTTCATTATAATCTGAAAATAACGTGGCTTCTGGGAAGGGCAATGGGAAATAGATATCCAGTTCCAGACATCTTTCCTATTGCCAATTTGATAAGTAGAAGCAAGTACATTTCTCTGTGACAAAATAGTTCTAAAAGCTTAACAGTGCTGAAACAGCAGATCTATGAAACTGAAACATACAACTGCTCTCAGCATATATACTGTTACTTTACTAATGCAATTCATATATATAATAAATGTGTGTTTGTTACAGGGGAATCAATATGAACTTCAGTTATTTGAAACAAAGGCATTACATACATACCAGCTAGCTGTAACTGAGCTGTGCAAGTTACTCTGTGTGAAGTTGTTGAAAGTTAGACTATTATGTTTGGTTATGTGAAAATGATGTGTTTAATCACCAGCTGATTTGTACTTTCAAAGCAAAAATGTGTGCTCTAAATTTATCACAGTCTTAAAGGATAACTAAACTTTATTTTTTGCTTGTCCTTCTAATATAGAAGTGAAACATATTTGTCCCTAGTCTGAGGATCAAATGGACTGCACTTTTGGCAGTACAATCCAGTTTTTCCTCTACCTGCAGTTGCATGCTTCCATGAGAAGCAGACAGACCGGTTTGGTCGGTGACTGGCACTCTCTGGTAGTGCAGGAAGAGACCTCTGCACACTGCAGACCCCGATTAGACGAGAGGGATGAGCCCAAGCACTAATTGGCTGTGCATGCATTGACACCGTCAGTGCATGCCAGCTTTCACATGAGCTGTGTCTCAGCTGTGTGACACAGCCAAGAGTAAAGTTAACATGAACCTTTTAAGATACACCTATTAAGATACACATTTGGCTTACTTTAAAGCTGTTGACATGTGTTTTAATCCTTGCTTCCTTCAAGGAAAAAATACTGTATAATGTATACAGACCAACCAGCAGACTGGAAATGCCAAACATTAAAGGAAGAATGTTATACTTGCTGCAAGAGAGATGCTGCCTCTCTATCACACTGTCCGAAGTTCTCCAACTAAACACAAACAAAGTGGCACAGACTCTCAAGGGCCAACACCTAAAATACAAAAATAAGACAGTTCATAGTGTAGGAAATTTAATATAAAGTGCACAAAATGAATGGATGAACAGAATGGCACTCACAAACCTAAAAGATTAACAAGCAGGTAGAAACACAACTGAGATACAATACGAGATAAAAACAATGGAGTTATATAACCTGCTCATGAACAGAACGATAGCTGTGAGGCAATTGCCTAATTATACTTCTCCTTAGGAACCCGTGATCTGGAGAAAGCTGTTCAGAGGCACCCATTATAATTCCTTTTGGGCCCTGAAGGGGATCAAGGGACAGCTATCTTTCTATTCGTGAGCTGGTTAAATGGTGCCATTGTTTATTATCCACTTTTACATGTTTATCCTATAAGTGCAATATCAGTTGAGGCTGCTGTAGCCCAATACACAGTATTGCACCTTTCCTTTACCTGTGTGCTTTTATTACAGATTATAATAAACATCATTAAGAAAATCGCATCTCAAAGTGTGTTTCTACCTGCTTTTTACCCTTCTGGGTTTGTGAGTGCCATTCTGTTCATCCATTCATTGTGTGAACTCTACACTATGTACTATTTTTCTTTGGTATTTTTAAGTGTTAGCTCTTGAGTCTGTGCCACCTTATTTTTGTATAGTTCCTTCAAGGGAACAAGGATTCAAAAAGGTTTATTTCTCCTTTAAATATATAAAAGGATGCATATAAACAGGTGTGATCATGCTGCAATCACAGAGTAATTAGCTAAATAGTGTTGACAAAAAAGAGTGCACTTTCCACTTTCTTGAAAAGTGTAAAAGCGTAGGTTTCATTAGCAGCTTAAAATTGTTGACCTTTTGTGGTTTGAAACAAGGTAGCAGTTCTCTACATTGCCCCAAGTGGAAAATATTTGCACCAATAATGATATTTGCTCAAGCGGCATTCTGGAAACTCCACATGTAGTAGAACTGAATTTATTCTGTGTACAAATGAATCACTCGCATGTTACATGCAGCAGGCACTGATCAAAATAATTAGCCAGCTAAACTTTCAATGCATGTAATAGTTGGGATGCAATTTTGTACACAGACGAAATAATGATTTTCATTAAACATAGATTTACCAGAAATCAGCTGGAGAATGTCACTATATTTTTGCATACACTTTAACCCCTTACACCTTTACAGTGCAACTGTGGCCCTCCAGGTGTTTCTGTACTCGAACTACCATAATTTTCTGCCATTCTTAGATGGTATTACAAATTACTGGATTTGTAGTATCAGCTGAAGGGTTACAGGTGGATCAGTTGGACGTCCAGACCCTATACAATTCAAAAAACCTCTTCAGTTTGTGTAGGATCATGTACGAGAGTATTTCTGTAATCTAATTTTGTATAAAGTAGGAACTTATTTCTAGGAGAACCTAGCAACACATCATTTACTGTAGTTGAATCTTATATTTCAATAGTTAATGGTGTGTTAATGGTTTAGCATATTGAAGACAACAAATTCACAGAGCTCCTGTTTCATGCTTTATCAATCACCTGAAAAGGTACTCTAAAAAACCTATGTTCATACATGACACCACCAATGTGTTCCAGTGGGCTGTCTTTGCCACCACAAAATTATTATTTTTTTAGACACAATGGGAGTCATGTATAAATAAAAAAAAAAGGAACTGCAAAGTGCTGGGAGAGGTATAAGTGCTCAATTGCGTCTTTTTATAAAATTCTGACACTTTGAAGTGCGGGAAAGGGACCTCCACCAAAGAGCATCTGGCATTCCCTGACACTTACCAGGCCCTTTTTAGCACCTGCTTTTTTTAAAACATTAGCTTCACCAGCAAACTGAGTGCACACAACAATAGCACCATTATGCATATGCTCCACATTTATACAAGACCCCCTGTGAACAGCACAGGAAGCCCACGCTAGGGAGATAGCAATTTCCAGATTGTACACATGTGTACTCTTGTGGGTGTGTTATTTTGCCTACTTTATTGTTATCACTCCATATGGAGTGTATGTAATTCTATTCAATGGAAACGCCTGTGAATTTAGACACTAAGGAGCCAAACTTTCTTTTCCACTTTTGCTTATTTAGTACAGAGGCTTTAGATGTTCAGACGTCTTGTGCGGGCCACTTCTCTGCCAATCACAGGCGGTTGTAAGGTATAGTTATCAGATAGTAAAACAGTTTTTTTTATTATTATCCTTTATTTATTATTACCATTGAACCTATGTAACTTGCCACAGCATTACCTTGTAGCACCCAAATTCCACTCACAGGTCTTGCCAGAGGACCAACACTGCATCCACAGGACATTGTCCCAGTGCTCAGATTGGACATACAGAACTTGCCCCAGCATCCAGATTGCCCACACTTGACTTGCCCCAGCACCCCGTTTGCATACACAGGACTTACCCCAGCACTCAGATTACACACATGACTTAGTCCAGAACCCAGATTGCACATAGGACTTTTCCCAGCACCCAGATTGCATCCATAGGACTTGCCCTGCACCCAGATTGCACAAAGGATTTGCCCCATCACCCTTATTAGATCCACAGGAGTTGCCCCGCACCCAGATCGCCCAGACAGCACACAGACATCAAGCTGCCTCGCCTTTTCCCCCGCAGAGAGCTGATTGATGGGACATCATTTGATCTATGGTGTCCTCTGGGTGTTGCACCCTGGCAACAGAAGCAAATGTGAAAAGCTCCGTACTTCTAGTATAGGGATAGAATGGCATGTAGGCAAGAGGTTGTTTTGATTGACTGACAGTTAACTGTGATTGACAGCAGCCGGAACAGTGATTGACTGCAGCCAGAACAACTCTGCCACTGCTGAGAGGCAGAGCTGAGTTTACAATCTCCTGTATCAGTAAAGAAATACCGATTTTACACAGGATAAGGGGTGCTGTAATTTTAACTTTCTACAAACCAAGCAAATGTTAAAAAAATAAGCTTAGTGCTACTTTAAAGCATCAAATTAATCTGGTCTCAAACTTCCATCACAGAGAAACAACATGTAAATTACCCTTTAGTGAGGATCACTTAAAGGACAGCTGTCATGTGCAGGAGTTGCTAATAAATGGTAAAATAGTTGAAGATTTTGTATAGGTTTTTTTTTGTTTTAAATGACACAGATTATATTTGGGGGGGTTATTCATTTATTTCTGATGAAGTTTCTTATGGCATGATGGTTATCCCTTAAAACCTGCAATAATATTTTGTATTATACTTTTTCATTTAGCACATTTTAAAGATGGTATTAACAATACAAATTAACTGATGTAACTTACCAGAAGGAACACTTTGCTGTCAGGCTTCACTTTGTGTTTTTCCATGTATTTTATTAGACTGCTGTTGGTATACCTGGGAAGAAATGTATACAAAAAATCGTTGCAATGTTGGGATTTACAAATTCATTTTAAAAGAGCTGACTGTCTAATGTACTAAACCAAGAAGGCCATAAAACTTGTGGCGCTCAAGTGCATTTTTGCCACAATAGCATGTTTAGAACTACTTGTCACATTAATCAAGTCATTAAAGCAGTATACACTATAAAGTTGTATAGGTGCAGATCCTGGAACAGCTGATCTCAGATATTCATTGACATTCTCATCTTGCAAAATAAAGAAAATTCTGTCTTCATCTCCAGTGGTGCACTGAGAGAATTGTTTAAATTTTTTGTTGTTGAAAAGGACAGTTTGTCAAAGGGACTGTATCACCTAAATTTTTTACTGTGAATGTAGACAATAAAAAAATATCAAAAATAGTCTATATATACTGTGTTAGCAAAATTGTTAGAATATGCCTAAATTAGGAGAAAAATATATTTTAAATGTCTGTGCTATCTCCTGTTAATGACATTACCTGTGGCTTGATATGCAAATGAACTGCATTTCAATGGGGAATGTGTTATTTGCATATCAATCCACAGGTGATGTCATAAGCAGGAGACATTCCAGACACATTTAAAAAAAAACATTCTGCTAAAACAATTTATAAATAATTTTTAATCATTTTTTATTTTCTAAATTCACAGAAAAAAACATTTAGGTGATACAGTCCCTTTAAAGGTGAAGTTCTACCTACCGTCCTCAATATGAAATCATTGGATATGTGCTGTATCATGTAAAGGACTTTTTTTTTTTACTTTCCCATTAAAATGGCATAGCAAGTTGAAAGGGGGACTAAACCCCTCAATCATTATATATATATATATATATATATATATATATATATATATATATATATATATATATACCATTTCTACCTATTGCTTTCAAAATAGATCCCATTGTCTTTAACAGTTATGGATAGACAGTGAAGTAGGAGGGAGCCAGAAGATGGGGAAGCCACAGCCTCTGAGGAGCTAGCCAGTTGGATTTCCCTTAACAATAGCCCTTTTAGTGCTGCTTTAATAGAATATTAGTAATTACTAAACAACTGGTCATACTAGTACTACTCTAAACAACCTTCACATGCCCAGAAACCTTGAGTTTAAAAGCAGAATAGTGCATAGCCAAATAGCAGCTCTTCCATGAACCCTTGCATTACATCTTACGTTGTTCTTCTGAAGTCTTTTTGCAGTGTGGGGTATTCGGGCATCTTTCGAATATCTTCCCAATCTTTATCTAAAGAACCACAAATTTGGGAAAACAAATTGTTCAAATTTATGAAAAAAAGAATAGTATAAACATGTCAATTTTACATATAATAATGATAAAACGCATAATGTAAATTAAATGTTACCATTTTTTTTAATCAAAAGACTTCATGGGTGACATGGAAATGCTAGACACAACATAAAACTGCTCTAGTATTCTAATGTGTACTAAACATCATTTATGTATGCTTGGCAAGAATGCAATTCATAATTCGTTTTTTTTTTAAAGATAACCGCTTTTGTCAGAGAGATGTCACAAGCACAGTTAAACAAGACTCACTAAAGGTATGGCACTCACTAGAAGAAATATGTGGACTCCTATGTTGTTTGTTAGAGCAGGTTCTTACTGCTCATTAATATCAGCATGTGACTTAATTAAATCAAATTCCAAGTAAATTCCTTGGGCTCAAGTTGTGGCAGAAAGAAAACAGCTCCAGAAGATATCAGATCTCCACAGACCTTTTCTTTTAAGTGTGACTTAACATACAAAAGGAAAAAGACAAAGGCTGCATAGTGTAACACTGTAAAATTTAATATATAGAAAGCAGACAGAAGAATGACTTTTTTCTTATAGATGGTAAACACTACCAAGATGTTGACAAATGCGCGTTTTGTAGAAAGTATCAATGTAAAACAGCTACCGTCCTAAGGAAAAGTGTTGAGGTGGTGTCTCTGTGCGCTGTGTTTTCTGGATAGTATACAATGTAATCAATCACATGCGTTTCACCCTGTTCAGGCTTCCTCAGTTTAGGTCATTTTCTTTCTGCCAGAACTTGAGCTAAAGGGATTTACCTGGGATTTTACTTAATTAAGTCACACACTGATATTAATGATAAGTAAGAATCTGCTATAAAACCAACATAGAAGAGTCCATATATTTATTTCTTCCACAATAATTTAAGGATAAAACTTTATTTTTATTTACTTGTGTGAAATAATACAATTTAAAACGATCCACTGTCATTATAATATTTATATGAAGGTCATTTATATGAACCTCTGCATCAGCAGAATTAATTAATGTTTTCCCATTTTAACCTGGTTAGACAAGGCACGACCACTGGTTGTAATAGTTTTGTCACAGCATAACTCTCCTTTCTTCTGCTTTCTCTTGATCCTACAATTAAGGATTCCTGGACAATTGTCATAGCCTCCCACAGATGTGGTCTATGACATAGGCATAGATCACACTGATCACTGTTGTTAAAGCACAAGAAGAAAAGTGAGTTTGGGGGCTTTGAACATTCACGTTCAATCACTCAACACACCCTGTGAATAACAAATCCTGTTACACTACGGAGCTGCTATTACAATTGGCGAATTCAAGACTATCTGGTTAGGAAAGTTTTTCCAGAAGAGAAAATAACGCAATGAATGATGGTTATGTTGTTTAGAAATCAAATTTGCTATTAAAATATATATTGTTGTTCTTTCCATACATTACAAGATTACAAATGCATATAGCTAAGAGATACCAGTAGACACAAAACATTTCATAATGGAAAACAGGTCTAAATGATAATTTGGGGTATGTTTTCCCTATAAACATGTAATTCTGCCATACTATGATAAGTAAATTCGTTTCAAAGGGCTAAATTAGCTTTTACTTTTAACATATGAGTTCAAGGCCGGCCATCTTTGGACTCGAAACGCATAAGGTATTCAGTTCACTGCTGTTTTCTTTCTGTACCTCCTCCATGAATTACCTGTATCCATTATAATTAATCACTAATTTGTGATACTTTGCCTGCAATGGATCATCTTTTCTTATGGTCAAACCCTGTAGCAGAGTCTTTACATCCAATTCTGTGGTGCGGCTTGCATTAGCATTACTTTAGTGGAAGTCTTACGTAGGGGGATCAATGTCTGTTATGCTGCCAATTTGTTAATACCAATAAACTCTGCTTAGTATACCCACCCATGCAGTTAATTTACATAGGGATATTATATTAATAACAATTATCTCGTAAAGGAGTGACAGCCGATGGTGATCTTGGGCATGAAAAGTCATGGATACAAGCAGATGATAAGCAGACAATCACCCATTAGTAAATCAGGTGAGACATCACCAGAAAAAAAAATGATTGTCAAAGTGTCTATTTCACTATCCTTAGTTTGCATAACTGGGTAAAACCAGATAAAATAGACTGGTTATGTCATACAGTAAGTCTACAGCTTCTTTTCTACTAGATGCTGATTTTTTAAAGGGACATCATCACCTAAACAGAGTTTATACTAAGAATGTAGATAATAAAATATTGTCTCTATGTCCGTTTCTCCTGTTTATGGCATCACCTTGTGGCTTGATAAGAAAAAAATTGTTTTCAATCAGAAACATACAGTTCATACATACATAAAAATCCTAAGGCGATGCATCCTAAGGTGATGCATGAGATTACAATTGTTAGGTGATGGACTCTATCTAAGGGGGCTATATACTAAGAGGTGAGTTGCAGGTGAGATGAGTGGAGATGAGGTGAGATGAACATTTCATCTCACAAATTTAGCTATAAATTGGCAGGGATAACCCTGGTGAGTTTGCTAAGAAGGGTAAGCTCACTAGGTGTCCTTGCACAATGTATAACTAAATTGGTCACATGAAATGTTAATCCTACCTCAACTCACCTTTGGTATCACCCACATAGATTTGAATGGCAGCTGTCTTCCCTAAATTTCTTAACATTACCACTGTGTTTATGTGTATAATATATCAAAGTGCCATTTTAATATACGTCATCAATATATCTGCTAACCACATAGCTAGGAAATGAATAGCTTAGAAGGTATATTAAAATATAATTTGCTTGCATCCTTTTGGATCCAATGATGCTGTGGATGCTGCACTTGCAGACTCACCAAGCATGCTGGGTGCAGGAGACAATTAAATGGCATGCCATGTGAGGTCACAGTAGCATCATCATCTTTCTTGCAGCCCGTGCCACAGGATCACCAGAACTGTATTGCTAGCAAATGAACAGATGACCTTTAAATAGATTCATTTGAAAGTCTTCAATAGCTTATAAAGTCTGGTTGCTGTAGGTTTAGTTGGAACATTGTAGAAAAATATTTTGTATTCCATTCTGATACATTTTACATGCAACTCTCAATACCAGAGCTGAAAATATACATTATTGATGGGTGGTGTCTTCTAGTAGGAAAAAACAGCTACCTGCAGGAAATCCCATTACACTGAATATGCGATCCAGCTGGTCATGATGGAATGGGTTGCTTGTTTTAATATCTTCTTGGCGACAATGAAAAATGGGTTCGGAAGTCAACAGTTCAGCAAAAATGCAGCCAATAGCCCATATATCTGTTGAGCAAAGAGATGAATCATGTAGTTTTTGGATGGATCTATACCATTTCTCTCCAAAACTGTCAACGTAAGGGATTGAAACATCTACTACTAAATATGCTACTGAATATTGCTGTATGTATACAGAAATACACATTATTTTATATGTGAATCCTGAGGTTGAACAGGAGACACAAGAAAGCCTAGTGTACAATACAAGCATAGTCTAATGTAACCAAGTATTTGTAAATATAACCAGTGGTCAGGATACCATATATGTGAACTAAGGTACTGCTTATGGAACCCACTTGCTTATAGAGCCCCACAGAGCCTAACTGAGGTGATATGGTTATGGAGAACGGGTAAATAATATGACATGGAAATCTCATATGGTTTTTCATTTAGGGCCTTCCAACAAAAACCTGCACATAACATTTATAAAAAATGCAGCTGACTCAAAGAATGGTCCATTCACTTGGTCCCTGATTAACTAGGTCTCCTTCTCTGATGATGATGTGATAATGAAGGTCTCTGTCTGCACTGGAGGAGAGACATGATCAGACCCGACAAACCTTAGTCAGATTAAATACTTTAACGCTACATTGAAAAGAGTGTCTGCTTCTCTATACCACGTGTAGGCAAACTGTGACCCTCCAGCTGCTGATAAAGTACATCTCCCATAATGCTCTTTCAGATGGCAGACAGAGGAGTATGGGAAATGTAGTCCTGAAAATTCGGGAGGGCCACAGGTTCCCCACCTCTGCTCTATACAGTTTATTCAGTTGATATTTAGGTTTAAGCTTGGACATTCATTATGTTCAGTTGCTCAAACTGCTTGTCTTTTTTCAGTTTACCTGCATCTATTAATATTCATCGATCATTATTTTTTGATAAACATTATTACTGTCTGTATTCTTTTTTAATTCAACTATTACAATTACAAGTAAAACATTTTTTTAGAGGTAATGTCCTATATATCTTGGAACATTTCCAAATACTTAATGTTTTTCACTGCTTTTTTTTTTTTGTATGATTTCAATAATTTCAATGGATTTCAATCAAAAAACCCCAAGAGTGAGCTGGATACACATAGTCCAGGTCTAATGTTTTACAATTACCACTTTGAGAGCTCAGACTGATGGGAATGTGATGCACTCCAAGGGAATGTCTGATGTCTGGATTGAAGGGTGTATACATTTAAGGAATTGTTATTGTAGCGGAGCTGCAATATTAAATCCCAATATCTCCGCTGGTAAA
This sequence comes from Pelodytes ibericus, assembly GCA_036172795.1. NCBI lineage: Eukaryota > Metazoa > Chordata > Amphibia > Anura > Pelodytidae > Pelodytes > Pelodytes ibericus. The sequence goes on along the minus strand of CM069861.1, from coordinate 101,432,145 downwards.
AAAAGGTAATCCAAGTAAAGCACTGGAAAGTAAGGCAATATCCCAAATCCCTCAGTAACCGGACAAAACACAGTTCTGGGAGTCAACTGATTAGTTTATTCACAGCTCCAGCATTTATGCAATTCCCCATGCAAGGGGTTTCCTTAATCCCCTTCCAGGGGCTATACAATAGTGGACTACCTGGGAAACTGCAAATACAGGACATTTCTCCCACCATGCACTGCTGTACGGGAGGGGCACTCCCACTAGACTATCCTGTTAAGTGGATTATCCCTCAATACAGCAGAACCTGGTTTTAACATAAGAATATCTAACTTTGACATTAACACGAATACATTATTACACCAGGTTAACACATGTATTTCAGACAACCTTTAAATGTTCTGCAATATGACCTAAAGTGGCTAGGTTTGCCACAATGCTCCCCCAGAACCAAGCCGGCATACACAGTCTGATCCCAACGGATCGGCTTGGGGATGTCCGGAGGAGTACTCACAGATCCCTTCTCAAGGTCAGTCTGTCTAGATAACCCGTTGGCGTTACCGTTTTGCTTTCCTGGGCGGTAATGAATAGTAAAGTCAAAAGGCTGCAGCGCCAAACTCCAGCGCAGCAGCCTGGCATTGTCCCCTGCCACACGGTTCAGCCACACCAACGGGTTGTGATCTGCGAGTAGGGAAAAAGGTTGTCCATATAAATAAGGCTGCAACTTGTTGAGGGCCCACACCACGGCCAGTCATTCTTTCTCAATGGCGGCGTAGCTCACTTCACGGGGTAATAACTTTCGGCTTAAGTAAGCTACGGGATGTTCTCCGCCATCTGCTCCAACTTGGCTCAGCACTGCTCCCAATTCAAACATTGAAGCGTCTGAGCCTCAGAGTGCGTTGCTGGAGCCGTGGTGCGAGCCTGTTGCCTTGTGGTTACTGGGTGGGCCTCTTGGAGTGGAGCTTGAGGAATAAAGGCGGAAGTCATTCGACCTAGGTCGTTCCCCAATACGACATCCGCTGGCAGTTTCTGCATCAGGCCCACCTCTACCATGCCCTCCCCAACACCCCAATTCAAATGTACTTTGGCGGTGGGTAATCTGTATACCGCTCCCCCTGCTAGTCGCACTGCTACAGATCCGCCGGTGTGTGCTGAGCCTGGAACCAAATGAGGAGCTACCAGAGTCAGAGTGGCTCCCGAATCCCGGAGCCCTTGGACCTCTTTCCCTTCCAGAGTTACTAGCTGGCAATGGTGTTGCCTGTTGTCTGTGGCTTGTACCGACATCACATCGTGTAGTATCCCCAGGGGCTCTTCGGTCTGTTTAAAAAAAAGTATCTCCTGTGTTGCTGGCTCTGCTTGGTAGTGGTGGGCGGCTGCTCTTGGTGCTGGGTTCTGCCGTACCTGGCTCCATACTTGGCGGCTCCGGGTTCTGGGTACAAACTCTCGCCATGTGGCCCCATTGTTTGCACGTATGGCACTGGATATTCGCTCTGCCATTATATCTGGATGGTGGAGTGTGCCCCCCAGGGGTTGGCTGGAATGGGGTCGCTGTAGGTGCAGAAGTGGTAGCTGTGTGAGGTTGAGCGGTGGGTCGAGGGTACCCTCGGTTGAGGTTACCGTGATGCCTCCTGGCGTCATAGTGCTGGTCAGCTAGTCGTGCATCTTCTGTTAGGGTGAGGGGTCTTCTATCTTTCACCCTCTCAGATCTTTCACTTCCAGGGTTACTAGCTGGCCATGGTGTTGCCTGTTGTCTGTATTGCTGGGCGGCTGCTCTTGGTGCTGGGTTCTGCCGTACCTGGCTCCATGCTTGGCGGCTCCGGTTCTGGGTACACTCTCTCGCCATGTGGCCCCATTGTTTGCACGTATGGCACTGGATATTCCCTCTGCCATTATATCTGGATGGTGGAGTGTGCCCCCCCCCGGATTTGGCCGGAATGAGGTCGCTGTAGGTGCAGTAGGGGTAGCTGTGTGAGGTTGGGCGGTGGGTCGAGGGTACCATCGGTTGAGGTTATCGTGATGCCTCCTGGCGTCATAGTGCTGGTCGGCTAGTCGTACAGCTTCTGTTAGGGTGAGGGGTTTTCTAGGCCATTGAAAAACTGTTCTAACAGAAGCAACTCCTCCATGGTGGTTGCTTGACTGGCTTGTATCCACCCCTGGGAGGTTTGGTCCAGTTTGTGGGCCCACTCTGCGTGGGAATCTTTCTCTGGTTTGCGCAACCCTCGAAACTTGCGCCGGTATGCCTCTGGGGTAATGGCGTATCTTTCCAGTATAGCCTGTTTCACCCGGGCATAATCTTTGCTGTCTTCCCTGGGTACAGCCCGATAAGCTTCTGCTGCCCGACCTGACAGTTTGCCCGCCAGTAAAGGTACCCACACTGCCTGCTCCAAATCATGCAAGTCACATAGCCTCTCAAAGTCTTGTAGATACCCATCAATCTCGTCTTTCTATTCACAGAACATTTTAAACGCATGGTATGGGATCTTAGGCTTTACCTGGCTGACAACTGAACCAGTAATAGACTCTGCTCTGGGAGGAGCATCCTGCGGTCCGTGTGCCATCACATACTCCTGCACATCCGCCATCAGTACTGTCAGTATTTCCAGGGGTACCGGCTGGGGTAAAAATTCCATCCTGGTCCTCATTTCCTTTTGGAAGGGGGTTTCCTCCATGGCTGGTGGGGTTGTAACGCTGCGAGATCTGTCTCCCTCCATCAATTCAGCAATCAGCACAGCTTTTGGCTTATTGCTGGCTATCTTACCCCTGGCTTCCAGTAGTTCCTTTAACGTCTGCCGTTTCAATGCAGTGTAGTCTGTCTCCATTCATCTCTGTGTTCGGTTCTTTGTTGCATCCGAATTGCCATTCACTTTCCTGTTCGGTAGTTTCAATTACCCGAACACCGCTTTTCGGCTGTAAGGTTGGATCCCGCTGCTGCCACCAAATGTAGCGGAGCTGCAATCTTAAATCCCAATATCTCCGCTGGTAAAAAAAAAGGTAATCCAAGTAAAGCGCTGGAAAGTAAGGCAATATCCCAAATCCCCCAGTAACCAGACAAAACACAGTTCTGGGAGTCAACTGATTAGTTTATTCACAGCTCCAGCATTTATGCAATTCCCCATGCAAGGGGTTTCCTTAATCCCCTTCCAGGGGCTATACAATAGTGGACTACCTGGGAAACTGCAAATACAGGACATTTCTCCCACCATGCACTGCTGTACGGGAGGGGCACTCCCACTAGACTATCCTGTTAAGTAGATTATCCCTCAATACAGCAGAACCTGGTTTTAACATAAGAATATCTAACTTTGACATTAACATGAATACATTATTACACCAGGTTAACACAGCTATTTCAGACAACCTTTAAATGTTCTGAAATATGACCTAAAGTGGCTAGGTTTGCCACAGTTATGTTTGCTGATTTTGCATGTTTTGTAAGACTACATTTTTACCATTTTTTGAAAAAACAGCAACTATAAAATAAATGTTTCTCTAAAATATATATTTTAAAAGTGATGTAGATATGGGAACAAATAACATTCCAGTTAAGAATAACTAATTAACTCATTCAAGTGGTTAGCTGGGTGTCAGTCATACCCATACCAAGCTTCCACTGCCAGGAGAAATATGTACCACAATATATTAAGAGAAAAAAAAATACAACAAAGCATTTTTATTAAAAAAAAAAACCCTCTATTGTAAGTTTTTGAAATAACCATTTTAATTGTGTTTTATTAAGTTTTCAAAGTAAGCCAAAAGGCAATAATAAGCCTACGCAGAGGCATGTGGAAAATCAGTGATAATAGTATTTCAAATATTGGCATAATTGACAAATACAGTGTTATAAATCAATAAAAAAAGACATAGGGAGGAAAAAAAGCTATAAAATAATAACATAAAAGGAAATGTGTAAGGTAAGAAAAAAGGAGAAGAAAAAGAAGAGGGACTACCTGAAGTAGATAGATGCTGCATAAATATTACGGTATAACCAAAAGGTAGGGCTATCCTCCAGGTCTACATGCGAGCTATGGGTTTGCAGCAACACACAGCACTCGGAGGAGAGGGCTACAGATACAGGCATAAGACATAAACACAATGGACCCCTGTCCAATGGGAAAAAAAATGAAGGATCAGTCTTAAATATGTCCTAGCTGATTTCAGGCCGGCAGCCTATGTTGGGTAAAGTTATGTAAGATAGCTGCCCAGCGGTAAAATTCCCAAATGCAAACAACCCAATATTCAGGTGGGGGCCATTCAGCAGAGAGAGAAAATGGTATCATGTCGTCCAGCGTATCCATGTCACTCTCAGTGAGTGTTCTAGTTTCAAGCCGCATCTCCTTCACTCCATAGTTCTAAAGTCTGGCTAAGTCCAGCAGGTACAGCAGTGAAACAGTACATTTTTAATCCGTATAGGTTATCACTGAATGGGGTTCACAAAGTGGCACCGGATAAGATGAGGGTTTTTAATCCATATGGGCTGCCAGAGAAAGTGATTGACAAAGTGGCGCGGGATAAGATGAGGGTTTGACCAGTCTGGTACTCAATAATCGGGGAGTGTGTAGTTGCTTAAAAAGGATGGCAGGCCTCTCACAGATTAGACATTTACTGGGTGGCCTAGTGCTCCCCAGTGTCACAAGATAAACTAGACGTTTTAAACCAACCTATTTCAAATACTAAATTATCCACTGCTTTCAGGGGCGTGAAAAAGGCTAAGGGGATGGTTTATCTTCAATTTTCTTTAGTACACTTGAGTCAGAGATCTCTCCTCTACTTATTAGTGTATTTCAGGAAGCAGCCCTTAACAAATCATTACTGGCAGAAACACTAGGAAGTTAATTAACCTGGTGCATGGGGTGAGACAGCAGAAGGTTCCGGTGGTTTTCCTGGCCCTCAACGCCGAGAAGACATTCAATAGGGTCGACTGGCAGTTCCTGTCTGAAACCCTGGAGTCCTTTGGTCTTATGTGTTTTTTTTAGGGATAATGCCATGGCTCTGTACTCGGCACCGAGGGCCAGGATTACAGGACCGTCTTTGCACTCAGACTTCTTTGATATATAAAATGTCACTCGGCAAGGGGTGCCCACTGGCTCCCCTGTTTTTTTCCCTTAGTATTGAACGACTTGCCGCACTTATTAGGAGTTCTGATCAATGGGAGTATGCATGGGGGGGGGGGGGGGCACGAATATAAGATCACCCTCTACGTGGATGACTTCCTTCTCTCTCTTACTTTACCAGAAACTTCAGTTCCAGAAGCCGTCAGTAATCGATACTTACAGGTTTCTGTCCAACTATAATTTAATCCTTTTAAAAACTCAGGTTCTGACCGTCTCGCTTCCTACCACCCAATTTAGGGAATTGCTACAGATAAGGAATATTAATTGGACGAGCAGAATTCTGAACTACCTGGAGCTAGTTATAACATCTGAACCAAGACAGATGGTTGCAACTAATTATGAGAATTTAATTACTGATTTTAAAATCAAGTTTGCAAAGTGCAAAGGTCTCGAGGTTTGGTCTGGTTGTTTGAATATTATTAAATCTTATATATTTCTTAAGGTTCTGTATCTGATGAGGGCAATTCCCATGCGGGTTACCACGCCCAATTTGAAACGAATAGAATTACTTTTTGCATCCTATGTTTGGGACACTAAGAGACCTAGGATCCCTAATAAAAAATTAAACCGTAGTCTGAAACTCTGGTGGGTTGGGATTTCCGGACTTACTCAGATATTGGGATATTTGTATTTTTGCACATTTTTTACATAACTCAATTTATGATACAGCATGGTGCCATATCGAAAGATCAGAGTGCAGTGGTGGGAATCCATGGGCTTTTTTTGGAAACAGGAAGCCACATTTAAGAAACTTAGGATCTCAAACCCAATAGTCTCAGATATTTTGAAGGGGATGTATAAATTCAAGAAATTGTTTTGACTCCTACAGGGGATTACGAGTCTTACCCCAATTACAGTCTTTTCTGAACTGGTGTCCAACTTGGATAGCTGTTGGCTAGGATGAGTTAGGCATTGAGAACCTGAGGGACATCTGTCTGCATGATCAACTGGCCCCGTTTGACCACATTTGAAATGGTTTTGACATTCCCAGTGTTCAAATATATATTTACTTCAGGATTAGAAGTTTTATAGTTGCAATTCTGATTGTTTCTTCTAATCCTTTGGATCTCCCACGTGTAATAAGATTTCTAAACTATAGACACTGCTTGAGCAGATAGGGGGAATTGATAAACCAAGACATATTATCCGCTGGGAGTTGGATTTGGCAAGTCCTTTTTAATTGATCCATGGAAAAATCCTTAAATACAACCGGCGCTGTGGCAGAGAGGATGGGACCCATTTTCATATGTGGTGGCCTTGCTGTAAGCTAGATCTTACTAGAACAGAGGTCTCAGAAATCCTCAAGGAAGACGTTAGCAATCAATAATTTACTTCTGTGGGCTAGATTCTGAAAGAAACAGGAGATTCCTTCCTGGAAGCAGATCTAGCTCCAGATTAGTTTTCAACTCTTCAATTTCAATTTTCAATTTTATGAGACAAAGGGATGACCCCAAAGTTTTTGGAGATTAAGGTTGATTGTGTCTGGGAGGACCCAGGTTGCTCTGATCGGTTAGGCTGCGTGGTGCACGGAGGCTTGCAATTTATGTTGTGTGGTTATGAGATGATTAGTTTAAGTCATGATGTTCGAGATTATCTCTCTCATGCTATTTCAGCTTAATGTATTTGTAATGTTGTATGTTTTGTATAAGTGATCCTGTGAATTTATATATTGCTACTATTTATTAGGTTATTGGTCTTTCTATTGTATATTAATAAAATTATATATATAAAAAATTAAGGCAGGTCTCTCGAGCGACGGTGATCGTGGGTTCTGTTGTCCTTGAGGACATGCAGAGTGAAAGCAGATCTCCAGGAATAGGCCACTTAAGCCTTTCTCAGAGACAATGCGATCGGTTGCAGGGCCTTTCGTGTCATCCAGTATACATCTGCGAACAGGAAAATTTCCTCAACATCTAACTTGATAGGGGGTCTGTTTCGGCAACTTATCAGAAGAGCATCCCAGTCAACTGGGTAGCGCATGCAACACAAGACATCTTGGGTCAGGGAGTTCACATCACCCTGCACTGCACATTCAATAGATTTGATCAGTTTCTACAGGCTCATCAGTAAATTTGTAAAAATGTCATCAAAAAGTTCCTGGACCTTGGCTTGTAGATCAGATGGGACGTCAGGTATCCCACTGACCCTTTTATTTTTCTTTTGACCAATAATTTTATTGGTCAAAATTGTATTATTAAATTCCTCTACTTGTTTCTGGAGTGTATAAATGATATATTCCTGTGCCTGGATTTGGTAATTTAAAGCATCCATCACCTCCCAGATTTGTGGTGCCTTTGCTTCGAGATGTTGGGTTTCTCATCCATGGATTTAAAATTGGGGCATACATCCGCTATGTCAGAGCATAGTGACTGGATAGCTCTATCAATAATATCTTCCAGATCTTGTTTAGTTGGTAGGAGGTGAAATGCCTCTCTCCAGGCGTCAGTATGAGTTAAGCAGGTTGTAGGGTCTTGTGAGTGGCACTGCAATGAAAAGTTTCTTGAGGTGGGCCCGCAGCAACTCCAGGACTCGGCAATCATCTAAAAAACTTTCTTGGAGGCTGTTGTCATCAAATTAGGTTTGGGGTTGTCAGATGGCTTTTTGCCATCCCATATCGGTGGCTTGTAGTCTGCAGTTTATTGGGTTATTCCACAGAGCATCAGTGAGACACATCTGCCACATGGCCTGCTGTCTCCATCCTCCCTGCAATAAACATTTTTTAAGCTGCGAATTACAAAGAATATTTTAATGTACTACAAACACTGTAAACCCCATTAAGTTAGAAGAAGAATGTTTTTTGTCCACCACCTGATAATTCTGAATGAAGTTAACATACCATCGATAAAATGTTATTACTGGATTTTAGCGGGAAATAGTCAGATGTCCTAAGCAATCCGATTTGATAAAGCATTGCAGCCTTTGAAGACTAACTGCACCTGATAAAACTAAACATTCCTCTGACAGTTTTAAACACATGGTCAACACTTAGGAGTTACACAGACTGGCCAAAGCTGAAAAATACACTGAAAACTTGGAGCTGTCACAATGGAGAAATTCCACCACCGTTAAATGACACAGCTGGCATCTGCATTTGAGACAATATTTTTATATTGTGTTTTGTACACAATTAATATCTATGCATACTTTTGACTTAAAACTGAAAGAAGAATTTTTGGTTACATATCTTAAACAAACATTTCCCAATGTACCTTTAACATTTGACCTTCTAAAATAACAGAGGAACATACTATAGCAATAATATTTCTATGTTTTTAATTCAGTTGCCTCGACATTTAAGGATATTAATATAAAATAATGTGTAGTGGGTGTCAAAGACTACTGTCTATATAAGAAGGGCAGCTCAGTGTGAAGAATTTAGTACACTTAGCCATGACAACAATCGAGAACATCCAGGCACGACAACAATCTTACAACAACACTTAGCCACAATAACACTCTACAGCACTTAGGCATGGCAATAATCTAGAACAGTTAGTCATGCCAACAATCTAGAACACTCAGCTACTATAACAATCGGCCACTACAACAATCTAGAACAATCATGCCAGTGCAACAATCTAGAACATTTATCCACAATAACACTCTAGAACATTTGGTCATGATAACAATCTAGAAAAGCCATGACAACAAGAAAACATTTTTTTTTCAAAGGTCGGATTTGTTGGTTGAGGTGCAGTGTGATAAACAAAACACAGTACAGGCATTATGGAAAGCATTACAAACAGTGGTAGGCACTAACAATGTTCATGGGGGACGTCCAACATTCGGACCACAGCGCTAATCACTCCTCCAGCTGCAAGTGGAAATTTAACCAGAGTCGGGGACTTAGTTCCCTGACTGAGTGCCGCAGATATTGTGGCGTGCATAATCTCTCCTTTACCTTGCGCATTATGTAATGCACAAGGGTTAGAAGAAGGGGAGACAGGCGCACACCAGGGGTTGTGTGGAGGAGCAGTCCCATCTGCAGCCTACAGCCGGGTTAATAAAAGAAAACTCTGCGTTTCTGTCTGTGTGTGAAAGTGTGACCTGAGTGTTACTCTGTGTGAAGTATAACTCTGTGTGTGTAAGTGTGACTCTGTGTGTTAAAGTATGAGTCTGTGTGTGTGTGTGAGAATGTGTGTGTATATATATATATATAATTATTATTATTATATTATTATATATCATGTAAGGAGGGTTGCCGGACGAATCTATGTGACAGTCGCACTTTTATGACCCTCAGTCTTTGGCCAGTGACTTCTTCAAGCTGCAAGGAACACGTCAGCACTTTAGATCCAGCACTTTATTTCGGGAAAAGAATCATTTTAACCACCGGCAATGACCGGGTAACCCATCCTATTATATACGCTGTTTGCACTCGAGCTAGTCCTCAGTGCACATGATGTTTGTGAGTGCATTGTTAAATAAACTTGTGATTGTTTTTGTATCTATGATGGTATCACACTGTATTAGTCTCCCCATCCTTTTCTTTCTCATATGTCCACTCTGTGGAGATTTCAAAAACTCCCATATGGCATTAAAAAATGTTCTTCTCAACTAGTGAGCAATCAATAATCTTTGAATGTTTAAAGCCTGCTGGTTCGCTGCATGCAATACAGTTAGATTTAATCATATTTCGCACAGCCATTTATTTTCAGGAAGTATAAATGACAATGTGTTTGCACACAAAATATGGTCTTGCCAAAAGGGAAACAGCTGTACAATGCCCAAGAATGGGAACCATAAACGAAAGGTTTATGTATGCGAAGATGTTTGACGCAAACAACCTTTGTGTCAAGTTATGTTCCATTGCTCTGCACACCTGCTCAGACATAAATATGTTAAAGCATCTTTGGCTGTAAGTATTACCGGTTTGGAGGCAAACAGCCTGCATACTTTACCTGTTCTTCAATGTGTTATTTCCTGTTGTTCCAATTCACCCAGGCAGTTGAATAAAGTTGATATTTATATATTATAAAACAATGTTACATTTTGAAACAACCTGTAAAGTTATGCAAGGATGTTGCATACACTATTAAAAAACACTTGATTTAACTGATTATATTTATAGGAAAGTTAATATAATGACCTGCAGCATAAGACTACCATACATGCACTTAGATAATCATGTCCTCTGCAGAGCTGAAGCTATAATTATACTTTTCTTCCTATGGAATCTGACATGATTATATACAAACACACTAAACTGCATGAGGCATGGAGGAATCCATTACAATTTAATGATTTTAACAGTCATTTTCATTAACAATAGCCTTCAATTAACCCAACTATCAATCAACCCTACTGATCTCGTGATCACCTCGGTTCTATTATTGTCTTGTTCTACAAGGTCAAACAGAAGTATAAATAGATCAGAAACATTTAACTCCAGCAAGGAGGATTTACACATTTAATAAATGTACAATTGGACAAGCACACACAATGACTTAGTAACATTCCTCAAATCTGACTGAATGTGTGATTCAGTATGTATGCTGTTAAGCTGCCTGCTAACTATAACTGGGCTTCCAAATACCTCACTATGTTATTATCCAATCCAACAACACCTTGATATATATTAACTCCAGAAATCCATTTTCAAAAAGAACAATTTGCATTTCCCCTTGGTGTCATTTTGCATTTAACTGGCCATGAAATGACTGCTGTGTTCTTGGAACCAAGTTCTTCGTTTTGTGAATGCTGCTATTTTTGTACCCATGTCTCCTCAACAAACCTGTCAAGTCTTATCGGGCCACGCTTCTTAGAAAATGAGTGACACAAATAGTTCAACTGATTATGCTCTTGACGACAGCAATGAACTCAAAGGTCCTTCAGAAATGTTTTGACTTAAAGGGAACCCTACTTCGAAAACATCATGGTGCCGAACTTTCAGATTTTTGTATTATGAATTATTACCTTGTGGCCTATTAAAACTTACTGAAGAAGTCGAGCGCTATCCTCTCTACACTCTACATCACTTGTTTTCTATCCCAATAATATCTCCTAAGATAAAATGAGAGCAAAAGGATGAGGGACAGAGACCTACAAAATTAAGTTGACATATTAGCCACAAGTCGACATTTTTAACAAGAATTAGGAATGCCTCTGCTTGATAAGTAGGGCATTTTTTATATTACCCTCACCTGTCCAGTTGTATTGTATCCATTAATGAGCGCCATCATGTTGGGTTTCAAGAGTATTAAAGATTATTGGATAACCTCATCTTCATGTGCAGCAAAGAGCGCTGGTCAACTGCATTTTGTGGTAGTTCTGCCTGGTTTCTTACACAGAATTAGAACATGGTGGGGCTTTGGAGTGCCAGTACAATTTTATTCATGCGTATATAACCTCTGGTTGTAATTAGATTACCTCTGTACAACACTTACCTATTGCCTTAGTGTAATGTCGTGCACCGAGCAACAATTCTGGAGCTCTGTACCAAAATGTCACCACAACTGGATCCAAGTCTGCTAGTGGTTTCAGAGGGGAATTAAAAAGTCTGGCGAAACCCATGTCAGCTAAGGAGACAAAAAAAAGAGAAAGGAAAATAACAGGAGTGTTATAACAACTTACTTAAGACATGTATAGACATGAAAAAATACTTCTACTGGATTACTTATCTTATGTGGCAACCGAGGAGCATCTAAATTTCATAAAATGTATCCACATCAATTTTAGTCTCTTTGCAGTCCAATTATATTAGTATAATTATCTACATTATTTTTTAATGGTTTATTTTAGATGGAAACAACGCTTTGTAGTTGGTTTAATTAATGTAATATTTTATTTTTAAATTAGATATGGGGTATTATTCATTGATTACTTAAATTCATTATTTCAAATAGATTAACAAAGAAATGTTGGTTAGCAGATGTTAGTCATTCAAATAAGTTTGAGCCATTATACTATTTGTATAATTTAACTTTCCTACAACTAATGATTTTAGTACTCATCTCAACAGATTTATATAGGGCTTGACACATATTTATCATTAATATTTATAATGTATTTATAAAAACAGACAGTACCAATATAAAAAATGTGTAATATAGTTGCCTATTGTTATAATATAAACATATATTCTTGATGCACATTTTTCAAGTGCATTTATAGATCTGTCAACCCCCCGGATTTCTAGATTTGTAAAGTAATTTTGTCTTACTGGTTTTTAACCCCTTCCCGACCTTATGACGAGTTAACTCGTCTTAAGAGCCGCCGCATTAGCGACCTTATGACGAGTTAACTCGTCATGCAGTCTAGCCGGCGGTGCGCTCCGTGGGCACCGCCAGCTAGTCTACAACGGGTCCAGGACTAAGACTCGCACCCGAGGCAAAGCTCCTGGTCCCGATCGCTGCATTTCCGGGCATGTGATCGCGGTGATTGAGTGATCACCGCGATAACATGCAAATTAGATGGTTCACACACTGACTTTGCCTCTGATTCACTCTCTGTGCTTCACATTCTTATAGTGAAGCACAGAGAGTGACCTGTAAGTAAAAATAAATTAATTAAATACACAGAGGTAAAAAAAAATTTAAAAAATTAACCCTTTCATTGCTGATCACAGTTTTTAACTTTGATCAGTTTCCTTCCACTTTATGGCCCTTATTTAGTTGTTTTTTTTAACAGATTTTTTTTATTTTTACAATTTATAAAGTTTTTTTTAATAAATAAAGGTAATTTTAATATATTTATTTAATAAAATTTAACCCCTGCATGCCTGTTGCATGATTTTTACTGATCTGACATCGCACTCTTCAGAGTTTTTTTCTGTCTTTTTTGTTATGGGGGGTTTGGGAACCAATATTTTTCTTTTTTATTTGTTAGTTAATTAGGGGGGATAAGTGGGTTAGTGTTGCACTAGTTATGTAGCTTATTATTGGGAAAATAATGGGGGAAAACTTTTTTTTCCTCAAAAATTTCCTCTTTTATATGTATTTTTTAATACTAAAATGTAAATAATTTTTATGTATAGGGTATCAAAAGAAAGCTCTAACGGTCCCTTAAAAAACAACATATAACTTGTATGGGTGCGTTAAATGAGAGAGAGGAAAATTAGGTTTAAAAAACCGCGTATTAAAAATTGAAAAACGCTCTGGTCCTTGTCCCAGGAAAATCCCTGGTCCTTAAAGCAGGGCTCGACAAACCCCAGGCGCCAGGTCGCCATGGCGACCAGGAAATGAGACCTGGCGCCTGGGTGAAGTTACCCTCCCTGTCCCCTTGCCACTGCCATCCGATGTTTTTTTCTTTTATCGCAGCGCGAGGGGGTAAAGTCTGTGCGGATGGCACAGACTGCAAGCTCCGCCCCCTCGCGCAACGCGTGTCTGATTGCCGGGTGTCGTCACGTGACATCCTGGCACTCAGCAGGCCGATGAGTGAGGACATGCTGCAGCACGGATGTCCCCTTCCCCTGCAATGAGGTAAAGCAGCAGTGAGGGGGGACACATCAAGAAAAGACTGTGTGAGGTGGGTGTGTGCTTGTATATATGTGTATATGTAAAGTAGGTGTGTGTGAGGTGTTTGTATAAATGGGTATATGTAAAGTAGGTGTGTGTGAGGTGTTTGTATAAATGGGTATATGTAAAGTAGGTATGTGAGGTGTTTGTATATATGTGTATATGTAAAGTAGGTGTGTGTGAGGTGTTTGTATATATGTGTATATGTAAAGTAGGTGTGTGTGAGGTGTTTGTATATATGTGTATATGTAAAGTAGGTGTGTGTGAGGTGTTTGTATATATGTGTATATGTAAAGTAGGTGTGTGTGAGGTGTTTGTATATATGGGTATATGTAAAGTAGGTGTGTGTGAGGTGTTTGGATATATGGGTATATGTAAAGTAGGTGTGTGTGAGGTGTTTGGATATATGGGAATATGTAAAGTAGGTGTGTGTGAGGTGTTTGGATATATGGGTATATGTAAAGTAGGTGTGTGTGAGGTGTTTGTATATATGGGTATATGTAAAGTAGGTGTGTGTGAGGTGTTTGTATATATGTGTATATGTAAAGTAGGTGTGTGTGAGGTGTTTGTATAAATGGGTATATGTAAAGTAGGTGTGTGTGAGGTGTTTGTATAAATGGGTATATGTAAAGTAGGTATGTGAGGTGTTTGTATATATGGGTATATGTAAAGTAGGTGTGTGTGAGGTGTTTGTATATATGTGTATATGTAAAGTAGGTGTGTGTGAGGTGTTTGTATATATGTGTATATGTAAAGTAGGTGTGTGTGAGGTGTTTGTATATATGGGTATATGTAAAGTAGGTGTGTGTGAGGTGTTTGTATATATGTGTATATGTAAAGTAGGTGTGTGTGAGGTGTTTGTATATATGGGTATATGTAAAGTAGGTGTGTGTGAGGTGTTTGGATATATGGGTATATGTAAAGTAGGTGTGTGTGAGGTGTTTGGATATATGGGTATATGTAAAGTAGGTGTGTGTGAGGTGTTTGGATATATGGGTATATGTAAAGTAGGTGTGTGTGAGGTGTTTGTATATATGGGTATATGTAAAGTAGGTGTGTGTGAGGTGTTTGTATATATGTGTATATGTAAAGTAGGTGTGTGTGAGGTGTTTGTATAAATGGGTATATGTAAAGTAGGTGTGTGTGAGGTGTTTGTATAAATGGGTATATGTAAAGTAGGTATGTGAGGTGTTTGTATATATGTGTATATGTAAAGTAGGTGTGTGTGAGGTGTTTGTATATATGTGTATATGTAAAGTAGGTGTGTGTGAGGTGTTTGTATATATGTGTATATGTAAAGTAGGTGTGTGTGAGGTGTTTGTATATATGTGTATATGTAAAGTAGGTGTGTGTGAGGTGTTTGTATATATGGGTATATGTAAAGTAGGTGTGTGTGAGGTGTTTGGATATATGGGTATATGTAAAGTAGGTGTGTGTGAGGTGTTTGGATATATGGGTATATGTAAAGTAGGTGTGTGTGAGGTGTTTGGATATATGGGTATATGTAAAGTAGGTGTGTGTGAGGTGTTTGGATATATGGGTATATGTAAAGTAGGTGTGTGTGAGGTGTTTGTATATATGGGTATATGTAAAGTAGGTGTGTGTGAGGTGTTTGTATATATGTGTATATGTAAAGTAGGTGTGTGTGAGGTGTTTGTATAAATGGGTATATGTAAAGTAGGTGTGTGTGAGGTGTTTGTATAAATGGGTATATGTAAAGTAGGTATGTGAGGTGTTTGTATATATGTGTATATGTAAAGTAGGTGTGTGTGAGGTGTTTGTATATATGGGTATATGTAAAGTAGGTGTGTGTGAGGTGTTTGGATATATGGGTATATGTAAAGTAGGTGTGTGTGAGGTGTTTGTATAAATGGGTATATGTAAAGTAGGTATGTGAGGTGTTTGTATATATGTGTATATGTAAAGTAGGTGTGTGTGAGGTGTTTGTATATATGTGTATATGTAAAGTAGGTGTGTGTGAGGTGTTTGTATATATGTGTATATGTAAAGTAGGTGTGTGTGAGGTGTTTGTATATATGGGTATATGTAAAGTAGGTGTGTGTGAGGTGTTTGTATATATGTGTATATGTAAAGTAGGTGTGTGTGAGGTGTTTGTATATATGGGTATATGTAAAGTAGGTGTGTGTGAGGTGTTTGGATATATGGGTATATGTAAAGTAGGTGTGTGTGAGGTGTTTGGATATATGGGTATATGTAAAGTAGGTGTGTGTGAGGTGTTTGGATATATGGGTATATGTAAAGTAGGTGTGTGTGAGGTGTTTGGATATATGGGTATATGTAAAGTAGGTGTGTGTGAGGTGTTTGTATATATGTGTATATGTAAAGTAGGTGTGTGTGAGGTGTTTGTATAAATGGGTATATGTAAAGTAGGTGTGTGTGAGGTGTTTGTATAAATGGGTATATGTAAAGTAGGTATGTGAGGTGTTTGGATATATGTGTATATGTAAAGTAGGTGTGTGTGAGGTGTTTGTATATATGTGTATATGTAAAGTAGGTGTATGTGAGGTGTTTGTATATATGTGTATATGTAAAGTAGGTGTGTGTGAGGTGTTTGTATATATGGGTATATGTAAAGTAGGTGTGTGTGAGGTGTTTGTATATATGTGTATATGTAAAGTAGGTGTGTGTGAGGTGTTTGTATATATGTGTATATGTAAAGTAGGTGTGTGTGAGGTGTTTGTATATATGTGTATATGTAAAGTAGGTGTGTGTGAGGTGTTTGTATATATGGGTATATGTAAAGTAGGTGTGTGTGAGGTGTTTGTATATATGGGTATATGTAAAGTAGGTATGTGAGGTGTTTGTATATATGGGTATATGTAAAGTAGGTGTGTGTGAGGTGTTTGTATATATGGGTATATGTAAAGTAGGTGTGTGAGGTGTTTGTACAAATGGGTATATGTAAAGTAGGTGTGTGTGAGGTGTTTGTATATATGTGTATATGTAAAGTAGGTGTGTGTGAGGTGTTTGGATATATGTGCATATGTAAAGTAGATGTGTGTGAGGTGTTTGGATATATGTGTATATGTAAAGTAGGTGTGTGTGTGTATATATGTGAAGAAGCCGTGTGTGTTTATGAATTGCGTGTATGCTTGCGTGATTGTCTGGCTCCTAAATTTTTTGGCTGGCTCCTAAAATCTAATTAGATTTGTCAAGCCCTGCCTTAAAGGGTTAAATAATTTATGTGGGGGCAATTTTAACAAAATGTGTTGGTCAGATTACATTGAAATCAGCAATCATGCTCTTTGGTATTTGTTCCTTTTTACTCATATTCCCATACCCATGTGTTCGTCCTTTAAGCAGGCTATCACATGAGTATGACTAAGATATTGAGGATGGATTCCTAAGTCATTCTATATAACGAAGATGGGGAGATGCTACCCAATGGTACATATGTACTTGTCATTTGGAAGGGTGTTATAATGAACTGAAAGAACAACTAACCATTGTAACAAAAAAAATATAAAAGTTATACCAAGGTTGATGAAAAAAACATGTTTATAAACATCATAAAATACAATGTGAATGAAAAGTAGGACAACGTCATGGATAGAAAAAAAGAAACTATAAAAATGTATTTTATTTAGTAGTTAGAATATTAATTCCAAATCATGATTAGTTTTTGAAGTTTGCTCTAATTTAATAATTATCCCTACACTATAATTCTCAATCCACATTAAATAAGGAATGTTTATTTTTCCTTTACCTATTTTGACTCTTCCTCTCTCAGGACCTTCCCCCATTACGAGGATGTTTGCTGGTTTCTGCAAAATATAAAATGAACTGAATTAAATCTCTTTATTTCCCTTGTTTACTTTATCTTATGTAACTATACAAAATGGCATTATTATTTATAGTATGTTTAGAACATATTTTATCAGCTGATTTATGACAAGCAGATGTGAATTATGCAAATACAATTAAAGCTCTTAATTATGATAAGAATTCTAAAAATATATATATCAATTGTTGTGGTGGAGAGGTTTATGTCATATTTAGGTCCAAATAAAACACTACATGTTTCCTATGTTGTTATTTAAATTATTTATTTTGGAAGATGATGCACAGCTACTGGGTAACATTAAGCCTCCTTAATGTAGTGAGAACACGTTGATCATTAGTTCCTGGAAAATAACATTTAATGTTAATCAATACATTTTTGGATCTTCAGATCAGTAGCCATTATTCACATTATAAATTGCTCTGCTAAGGCATCCTATCTTAAGGTTTCATTCCAAAGTGATTAATAAGCATCTAACAATTAAGCTTAACATCTACATGTTTGGCTGTTTCTGCAAATAGCAAGTGAAGAAAATTTAAAGTGTCACTAAACTTTTTTTTTTTTTACTTGTGCTTCTAATTCTGAAGCACAAGTGAAAATATGAGTGGCACTAGTATGAGTCTCTGACCGGCAGCCATGATGCTTCCATAGCAACTATGTATTGCTGCATCTGCATTGAGAGACTGTGAGTACTAAAAAACACTGCGGTACGAGCCCCTGTGCTGACTGGCTGATCGCACACGCACTCTGTCACCGTGCACCAGTTTCCAGCTGAGCTCCGATTCTGCTACGAGGCAGAGCCCAGAGTAGACCAGCATGTACCTGCAAAGATGAACGGTGGGTTAACTTCAAGAATGGGGGCATTATTTTTTAACTCTTGGTTTCTTTAACCCCTTCACGACCTTATGACGAGTTAACTCGTCATGAGAGCCGCAGCGTTAGTGACCTTAATGACAAGTTAACTCGTCATAAAGTCTAGCCGGCGGTGTGCCTCGTGAGTAGTCCTGAAACGGGTCCAGGACTATACCTCGCACCCGAGGCAAAACTACTGGACCTGATCGGTGGGTTTCCAGGTATGTGTGCGTGATAACATGCAAATTAGATGGCAAAGTCAATGTGTAAACACATTGACTTTGCCTCTAATTCACTCCCTGTACTTCACATACTTATAGTGAAGCACAGAGAATGAACTGTAAGTAAAAAATAAATAAATAAAATACATCCTGTAATTTAAAAAAAAAAAAAAGTTATCCCCTTCCTTGCTGATCAGTTTGTTACTGTGATCAGTTACCTTCCTTGTTTATGGCCCTCGTTTTGTTTTTCAAAATTGTTTTTATTTTCTCAATTTTAAAGTTTTTTTAATAAATAAATATTATTGTAATATATTAATTTAATTACAGATAACTCCTGCATGCCTGTTCTGTAATTCTTATGGCTCTGACATCGCACTGGTCATTGTTTTTTTACTGGGTTTTAGTTTGGCGGGGGTTTGGGAACCTTTATTTTTATTTTGTATTAGTTAGTTAATTAGCTGGGATAAGTGGGTTAGTGTTGCGTTAGTTGTGCAGATTATTATTGGGAAAATAAGGGGGAAAAACATTTTTTCCCCAAAATTTTCCCCTTTTAGATGTATTTTTTAATACTAAATTGTAAATTACTTTTATGTATAGGGTATTAAAAGAAAGCTCTAACTGTCCTTTACAAAATAACATATAACTTGTATGGGTGCGTTAAATGAAAAATTCCATTTCAACAACCACATATGAAAAATTTAAAAAATCGCTCTGGTCATTGGCCCAGAAAATCCCTGGTTCTTAAGTGGTTAAGTAAGCATAGTTTAAAAAAAGGAAAAAAATATCCACAGCGTAAGTAGCTCTTACGAGCTGTTTTTGAACACTGAAGTGGATACAAATACACATCAAAATAGACAGCACTATATAATTAAGAATATCATTTATAAGAATTAATAAAAGGACATTCACACAAATAAAATAGGTTATAAAAAAGATTTTTTTTAAAACAAAATATATATATAAAAAGACAAAAATACATATACTATACTAGTGGCAAGCAGTAGACAGACTATTTTTTTAACACAGAAAATAATTCTTTCCCCCAACTTTAGAAAAAGAAAACCACGTATTACAATCTTTAGTAGCAATTAAAATATAACATAAATCCCCCCCCCCCCCCCCCTCAAAAATGGTATTACTAATAATATTTTATCTCTGGAATCAATAACAAATTGTAGCATAGGAATGCTCTGAGTCCAATAACATTAAGTAATCTCCTTATTGGTCGCCCTCAAAGTGAGAAGTACGTAGAATAGGCATTCTTCCATATCTATTAACAGCATAATAGTCATCTCACTAGTGTACTGTGTAAGGGTGGGATGCATTTTTAGCATGGAGCACAACTAGGGTTGCCACCTTTTCTACAAAAAAAATGGCAGTCATGCTACTGCCTCCATAGACTTCACATCAGCCTCAAGCCAAAATACCAGCCAGGTGGCAACCCCAAGCACGACATAAAGTCTTGGAATATTTAGCAAGGTTTGCACACTTTTACAAATTCACCAGTGTATGAGAAAAATGTAAAGCTAGTAAGAAATGTTGATATTTTACTACTATACCTGTGGAGGACTAGTATCATCTGTTATATCAGAGTTACATTACTGTGTACTTCCAGCAGTATACGTTTGTCAGCCTCATGGCTGAGGTTATTAAGCTGGATGGCTGCAGTTTGACACTCCTTTTCTATGCCAACCAGTAACTTGCTCCGAAGATTAATATACATTAATGGTCTTAAGCTTGATGTCCTTTCTATTTAATTCAAAAAATGACCTACTGTGGAATTTTACAATAGTCTGAGGATGGTCTTGTTGGTGGCAATTTATTTCAATATATGAACTTCCTGGTACCACCATTTTGGTCAGCAGAGGCATCAGACCCATGGTTTATCCTACTTATTGTTTTTTTCTATGTTGATGGTAGTGCGTGTGCGTGTGGTATGATCCAACCAGTCAAAGCACTCTCATTTTACTCATATGGATAATGAGAAGAGAGTGCGTGAGATAGTACTAAGAGCAGGTTTATGCTAACAGAAGTCAGCCAGCTCCAGTCAGCACCACAGCAGACATATGACTGACTGAGCAACTTGGAAACAATAGCCTGTAGATTACATTTGTCACTCCAGATGCTATATCTCAAGTGATACTTAGCAAGCATCATCATGTTAGCCTTTTGACTGGCTAAGCATCACTGCAGCTTTAGTCCACAGCTAAACTATGTCACTGCAACTATTATGGACCTCCCTTCCTATGCCACTCACCAGCATTTTGGCTGCTACATAATGAAGTGAAGAGCTGAAATAGAAGGGAAGGCGGGAACTGAGTTTTATTGTATTAATAGCATCGGGTATGTATTTCATTTACCCCTCTCTTGGTACAATACGTACCAAGAGAGGGGTAAATGAAATACATACCCGACAGACGGGAAATAAATTGGAATACTGGTTAATGCAAGTATAAGCAGTGGCGTACTAAGGGGGGGGGGCGGGGGTGGGCGGCCCGCCCCGGGTGCCACTGAGTAGGGGGGTGCCACCGGTGCTGCAGGCACCCCCCCGCGCTGCTTAGCTTTTTTTTTTTTTTTTTTTTCAGGCGGCCGAATCTCCTGGATGCGGCCGCCGGTTTAAAAAAAAAAGAAAAAAATCACAGCGACCGGATGTGACGATACGTCACATCCGGCGACTGTGTTTCCCTCCTCCGTGCAGGAGGGAAGAGAAGACTGCACGGAGGAGGCGTCGCGGTCCACAGACAGACCTGCTTCGGTAAGTGATGGGGAAGGGGGGGAGGAGGGTGGGTTTAAACGAGCACAATATTCCTGGGCTCTGAGTGGCACACTATTACTGGCCACTGACTGGCTTAATATTACTGGACTGTGACTGGCATAATATTACTGGGCTCTGGCTGGCATAATATTACTGGGCACTGACTGGCATAATATTACTGGGCTCTGGCTGGCACTATATTACTGGGTATCTGACTGGCACTATATTACTGGGCTCAGGCTGTAACTATATTACTGGGCACTGACTGGCACATTATTACTGGGCACAGACTGGCACACTATTACTGGGCACAGACTGGCACACTATTACTGGGCACTGACTGGCACAATATTACTGGGCACTGACTGGCACAATATTACTGGGCACTGACTGGCACACTATTACTGGGCACTGACTGGCACACTATTACTGGGCACTTACTGGCACAATATTACTGGGCTCTGACTGGCATAATATTACTGGACTCTGACTGGCACTATATTACAGGGCACTGACTGGCACAATATTACTGGGCACTGACTGGCACTATATTACTGGGCTCTGACTGGCACAATATTACTGGGCACTGACTGGCACAATATTACTGGGCACTGACTGGCACACTATTGCTGGGCACTGACTGGTATAATATTACTGGGCTCTGACTGGCATAATATTACTGGGTTCTGACTGGCACAATATTACAGGCATCTGACTGGCACACTATTACTGGGCTCTTACTGACACAATATTCCTGGTATCTGACTGGCACAATATTACTGGGCTCTGAGTGGCACAATATTACTGGTATCTGACTGGCACAATATTCCTGGTATCTGACTGGCACAATATTACTGGTATCTGACTGGCACACTATTCCTGGTAATTGTACAATTTTCAAACATTGAAAAATTGTGGGTGTTTTCTTACATTTTTATTATTGGCGGGGGGGGGGGGGGTGCCACACTCAGGGTCCGCCCCGGGTGCCAAATGCTCTAGGTACGCCCCTGAGTATAAGACAGTCTATGCAAGGATAAAATAGCATGCTGTCTCAGTAATGGAAATAGAAAAATAAATATGATAAATTTGCAAAAACAAGGAGTAATTTAAATATAATCTTTAAAATCAATATTTTTGCATTGCCATATTTAGTTCTAAATGAACTAATTAAAACACTGTATGTTTTCCTTGCTATGAAATTCCAACAGAGACAAAATATAAAACTTGGTGGTACTGCATGGACTGTACATACTGGGTTTTCATGGTAACTAGAACAGGCTGAATTTTCATGTATTAGTTCATACAGTTTTATCAATAAAAACATATCAGACACAGCAGGACATCTACAGAAAAAATGTCTGGATACTTTTTTGGTAGGTAATTTTTTCTATAAGGTTTTAAGAGTTCTGTAAATTGGATTATGAGCAACTGAACAATTCATAGTGGAGAGAAAAGAAATAAAGGGAAACAATTATTCAGAGTCGCATATTATAAGATATGTGAGAATATAGAATTACGGGTAATATGGAAAATACACCATATTTAATTAAAGATCGCACCCTTGACACTGACATAATATTTATAACTGAAGCCCACAGTATTTGATTTTAAGATCATGTTTCCGTTATAGAAGTTATGAAAATTAAACTAATAGACTAATAAGGTGACACGTACGGGGTCCAGGTGGGAACTCGGGACAACATTTAGAAACTATTTAGATGGGGTCTTTTTTAATGATTGTATTTGTGTAAAAAAAATTTTAGGTGAAAATTAGAAAAAATATTTTTTTTTTCTTTTTTCATCATATTTTATGATTTATTTTGTAGTCAATTATAAAATATGATGAACATAATGGTATCTATGGAAAGCCCTTCTTACAGCGATAAAAACAGTATAATTTGTGTGGGTATAGTATGTGAGAAAGAAGGAAATGACAGCTAAGCACAAACACCCCAGAAATGTCAAAACAGCTCATCACCAAGGGAAAGACAAGGTCAAAAGGTCATTTCACTAAGGGGTTAATAGTACTAAAATATGGTATATGGATATCGGTTACGTTTTCTCACACATATTTCTGAAATTGCCTCTCCTATATTGAAAGTGCTAATGATATACTTACAATAGAATGTTTATTGAATTAGCTGTTTGTTTGTCAGTATACAAGTGTTTATCATATATAATCGTAATTCGACAATTACATTTCAAACATACCACTGGAGGTCTCATTTAATAATAATCATGTATTGTTGCTGCTAGTAATGTAAGGGAACCAGTGTCCTTACAGTTTACACCAGCAGAATGTGAAAATATTGTGAAGTGAATTGTGTTAGAACATTATTCCCGTGGGAATAATTCCCTACAGCCTTCCTTAGTCCATTCTTCATTGTTCTACCTCTTAGACAGATGACTACACTCTGATACCTTGCTAGAACTTGCCCGGCCTAAAATAATCTTGCTATGTTCTTATATATACAATAGAAATGTAATGCACTTTTCAGAGAAAACTAATATAGGATTATATTAGTAAAATAAACAGGAGATTAAAAAAACTGACACACAGTTATAAAAAATATGGTCACATTAAAGATAGGATTGATATGTTAAAGGACAACTGTCATGCCATAACTAACTTTGTCTGAAATAAATGAATAATCCCTAAAATATAAGCTGTGCCTTACTTAAAAAAAAAACAATCTATACACAATGTTCAGCTTTTAACCATTGTGTGTAGCCCTGCCTCCTGTGTCACCAAGCCCCCTTGCGAGAACGCGCTGTTAATATAAGATTGTGCATATGTACAGCTTGTATACTGGCAACAGGGCTGCAGGGAGAGCATGATCTCGCAGGGGGTGGTGCTACATGGGAGGTTGGACCACACAAAAATCTAGGGGCAGAGCTACATGGAGCTGAGGGTTGGGACAAAGATTCAGAAAATGGCAGCCATTGCATGTACAGCTGACAATTGTATAGGGTTGTTTATTTTTATTTTTTTTAAGAATGGCACAGTTATTTATTAGGGTTTATTCGTTTATTTCAGATAAAGTTACTTATGAAATTACATTCTTTTCAGTCTGCGGCTTTTCTAGATTAATGGTTGCTTGTATGGTTTGCTCTAGGCATTCAACTAGTTCATCTTAGGTTTCCATGCAATGCATTGCTTCTTAGTGCTTTTTTTCTTTTTGAATTGGAAAAGGTGAATCATATATTAACATGATGCCATTTGGGAGTACAATAGAGACAGTGTTCCTACCTACTTACATAGATTATTTATATTTAGAATGGCATTTCTGGGTTAAGATAAGTATTTTTGTACAGCAATAACTTCTGATAACATTTATACACAAAGATTAATTTCTTTCCATCTGTTTACAACAAAACCCCTTAATTTATTCAACATTCAACCTACTTAACACAAACACATGATAAATGAAAGAAACATGAACAATTTCTTTAGTAGACATATTGAGTACAATCATATGTACAACGTCAATGCTTCTATGTAACCACAGAAATAATGAGATTTTATTGCACTACAAAACTTTCAACTATTTGCTTTCAAGTACATTTTGTCTGATAAAGCTTGGCCCCTTCCTTCTTTTAATCTCGGTAATTGATGGACACATATAGTTCAGATTTACAGAAAAAAGTAAGACATTGATGCTCACAGCAGATGATAAATATATATATATATATAGTTTCCTACTAGATGTAATCCACAAAGCTGATAGGAATGAAAAGGCTTTGTTGTGGGACATAACATGTGAAAATTGCGAGGGATTTAAACAAAAGTGGGCAGAATATGTCCCAAAAGATACAGGATATGACCAAAAAGAGGCAGTAGTAGAAATAGGCCACACCCCTTTCACCTACCATTCCTCTCCTAAAAAATGGCTCTCCAGGAAGCCATCTAATGCACCTAATAGTGAATGAGCCCTGATTTAAAAAAAATCTTAGATGATCAGCTTGTGTATCAAAATATATGTTCAATTGGGTGATATGTCTGGTTGTCCTATACGATCAAAGTGAGCAATAAGCCAAGGTGCAGTGGTGTGCTTGATGATCTTGTTTATAATAAATAATAGTTAAGTAGCGTGTAGTTCAATGTTCACATTAGGTTATTTCTGAAGATCTAAATTATATTTGCTTACACCATGTCAGGGAGTTTTCGATGTGTAAGAGAATCAAGGAAACTCTACTGGCGCCAACAAGTGTTTTTAGGGACTTCTACAAGAAACATACATTTTTCATAACTAATTTCTATGGTGCTGTTACCATAAGGCTATTTCTGCAAATGGGAACTTATTTTAGATCATGTTTTGTTTTGTTTACGTTCTATACTTTTTTAACAACAATGACAGGAAAGCTGTGAGTGGTGATATACATGATTAACCCTCTGTAGGATCCCGAATATAATTGAAACTGCGTACCAGATCTCGGTGAAGCACCCAGTTTGCATGTAGATAATGAATTCCATCGAGGATTTGATAAAGCAGAGACTTGACCATCGATCTTGGCAGCTGCATTGGCTTTTTATTTGCTTTGGAGGCACGATGAAACTTGATGATATGCTAAGAATAAGGAACAAACAATAGTCATACTTACATCCTATGAAACAATAAGCAAAACGGTGCCTTTGAATACAAATGCCATTTTCTCTGAGCATGACTGTGAACAAGTTATTTTAAGCACATTTAGCCTTTTGTTTAAAAAAAAGTTTATTCTCTCACGTTCAATTACAATGACACTATTTTCAACTAAGCATTTCGTTTTATCACTACTGTCGCCTTCCTGTGCTGCAAAGTTAGTTTACTACTAAACTGTAGTGATTTAATTGCTAGATCTTGACTTCTATTCTTGAGGGACTCCATAACTTTTGCTCAACGTTGCAGGATTGGAGCAAACTGATGCCATTATTCAAAGAAAACTCAACTTGGGAGTTGCCGACAGGTATTTTTAACTTCAGCTGAAAAAAACATACACTGGTGTTGTAAGCAGGCTATGTAAGAAAAAACAGAATTAATAGTAAACATGCTTATTAAAGACTGCACTTGGACAAACTAAACTCTTAGGCTCCTAAGGAGGTCAGTAGAAAGAAATGATCAGCAAACTATTGATTAACTTTTTCCTGATTTATTTTAAATTATTACCTATTTTTAAAAAAGTTGAATCCCCTTTTCCTGCATTGTGTCTGCATTGTGTTCTGCATGCTTTTCTGGCTATGTGGTCTAATGAGAAATTAGTGTTCAGCTTTCATAGATACAATCCATTATTGATGAGTGTGAACGCTTTAATTAAACAAAATACCGGTAAGTAAGCATAGTTGCCAACAGTCTATACTACAGCATTATGTTTGTATCTGTATTTAAAAGATACATGCAGCCTAATCACCAAGAAATGAGCTACAAAAAACAAACCTTACGGGATAGGCAGGAGCACAATTTCAAAGGGTCACACAATGTCGTATGATGTCACATGCCACCTTGTAACCCCTCCCACGTTGGGCTCTTCCCCCACCACATCCCAGGATCCAACCTCAAAAAGTTTTCAATTATATAAGTAAGTAAATGTAATACTTCATAAGAAAAAAAGTTAAAACCTTGTTCTGAATAGTCATATTAATTATTGTTAGAGACACTGATGGCAGTCTTTCACACATGCCTTGTGTGTTTCTAAATAATATAGCACTTTAAAAAAAACATTTGCCACTCACTTATCAAAGATAAATTGAGAAATAAACATTAATAAAAAGAACCTCCAAAGATGGGGGCCAGTGACCCAAGGGGGAGAAACTGTTTACTGTGTATACTGTAAATCTAGAGAAAAAAAAATACAATATACTACGTTAGCAGAAATGCAAGAAAAATAATGCCATTTAACTGTACTTTACTAAGCATTTGGGTTTTGAGAATTCATTTTTTGTTGACAGAACTCCATTTCAAGTTCATTTTAGCAGATACTTTTGTGTGGATATTAGAACCAGGTTCCACGGAAGTGTCTTATTAACCCCCTTCACTCAACATTACTTTGGCCTCTTTACCGCACAAATGTAAAATTAAGCTGTTGTTCTAAACATCTGTTCTCCCACTTCTATCTCAATTTTACCTTATTTATTTTCCTCACATTCTGTTATTAGCCTCTATTTGTCCACTTCCATTCAATTTTGATTTCTTACCACCCTACTTACAGACATATGAATTGACATTAAGGTTCATTAAGACATACACCAATCAGAAATAACATTATAACATTATGACCACTGACAGGTGGCAAGTCGTACCTAAGCATTGTTGCAAACCATGTACACCCTTTCATGGAAAAGGTATTCCCTGATGACATTAGCCTCTTTAAGCAGGATAATGTGCCCTGCCACAAAAAAAATGGTTCAGGGATGGTTTGATGAACACAACAACGATGTTGACTTGTCCTCCAAATTTCCCAGATCTCAATCCAAACGAGCATCTGTGGGATGTGCTGGACAAACAAGTCCAATCCATGGAAGCCCGACCTCCCAACTTACAGGACTTAAAGGATCTACTGCTAACGTCTTGGTGCCAGATACCACAGTGCACCTTCAGAGGTCAAGTAGAGTCTGTGCCTCAATGAATCAGGGCTGTTTTGGCGACAAAAGGGGACCTACACAATATTAGGCAGGTAATATTGTTATGGCTGATCGGAGTTTCTTTGCACTGCAAAGAAGTGAATTCCAGACTCGTTTGGGAGAAATATTATTATAGAATGACAACAGGCGTTCCTAGTTGGGGATGGGACGCTTCACCGAGATCTCTAGCGAGATGGCCAGTTCATCGCACAAGAGGTCATCGCAGAGAGTTCATTGTGGGATTGCATACAAGGTGAGTATTATTAGTATATGGGGGGTTCATTTATATGGGGGGTTTACTCTGATTGTAAGCACTGACAGTTGAGCACTGAACTGTCAGCGCTTACATTGCCATGGTGAAATGGCCGCGTTGCATTTCACCACTGACAGGTCAACGCATAAACAGCCGCGCTGAACTGTCAGCGGTGAAACCGCCGCGCTGAACTGTCATAGACCCTTCCTATTTGTGTAGCCAAGAAGCAGAATGAAACTATTGTTTAGCAGCGTCCTGTAGTTGGAATTCTCCAAGGAGATTGTCTCTAGACATAATCGTGAATTTCCCTCACACATCTGAAGAGGATGTTGCTCATCTTTGCGAATTAAGGGTTGATAATTGAGCACTCCAGTTATCTATTATTTGGATAGTGCAGCTTTCCATGATAAGCCTTGTTTTGCAAGTGCAAAGAATCCAATAAATCTCATGAAACTAAGCATTAAATAAAATTATTATTGTCAAACTAGGAATAAAGGCAAAACAAAAAGGCACTTTAAAGCAAGTAAGATGATTTCTTAGTTAAATTCCTATAATTTATAATTGCTGAAATACCAAACTTTTACTACAGAATCTTCTTTTACTTGTCTCCTCTTTCCACACACCCCATGAATTTTAATCTTGTTTCTTTATTTTTGTATCCAAGACTATATGTATGGCATTACTCTATTGTAAATATGTACCTACTATTATATTTGTATGGTAAATAAATGTAAAAAGGGAATTGTGTCACACATATCGTATAGTTTTATAATGACACGTACACATTTATCGCTTTGTTTTTAGCATACAACTATATAACCATAAATGCTATCCAGAGATCCTGACATTATAAATTACAGACGTGTCAGTGTATGCAAATAAGGTACAAAGTTAGAAGCTTTAGGATCAACCAGTACAGGAGTATTTTGAAGCAGTGGTATATTAAGCATGCTGTGGCCCTAATATGTGACTAAATCTTACATTTTTTTAACTGAGATAAGTGTTTTTGTAGCCCTAGGGGAACCTGTAGATGTAAAAAAAATGTGTAATCTGTTTTGTGACAGAGTTAATCATTTAGTGTCTTGTACATAATATTTTCATAAGGTAAAAATAAAAAGATAAAAGCAACGAACATAGATTTCCTATTATAAAGTTCAGTTACACCCAGGGCCAGCCCAAGACATTATGATGTCTGGGTCAAGAATTGAAATGCTGCCCTCCCACCCCCCATACATACACACACACAAGGTGACACATAAACAGTCACAATGAACTGTTGTGATCCAACCAACTGGCTGAGCATCATGGGGACTGCAGTCTAAAGCAGCATGAATGGCAATGTTTAGCCATCAGTGTCCATTGGTTTCTTTTTTCATAGCTGGTGTTTGGCACCACAGCTGGTTGAGTGTCAAAGAGGGAACTCAAAAGGTGATAGGGGAGCTTGCAGGGTGCTGTATAGGTGATATGAGTGCTATATAGTTTGTGTGTCTAATGGATTCCTTGAGTGACAGGGTAATGTGGGTGATAAATTGTGGGCTGTCTCCTACAACAAAATTAAATGTGTGATGCAAAAAACATGTTCATTGAATATGATTCAAGGTAAAACATTGTTATTTGAGAGAAATGCATTTGTGAGTCTTATTTAAATGTTACAAGTTTGAGGTTAACTGAAATAACTAGGTTTGTGTGAATTATATTTTATTTAAAACTAGGTCAAATAATCAATTTATCTGTCTCCCTATCTAATAACTGAATGTGTAGAAGGAAGTCAAGGCAAATTTAAAAAAAAGGCTGTAAAGGCACAAATGTTTTTGTTTTTTTATTTGAATTATTTGAATTGTGCAAAAAGGTTACAAACATTTCTTTAGGTTGTACATCATACAAGATAAGTACATAGTTCCAAATTTCATACAAAGTGAGCATCAGTGTGGGTACACATTTGTTTTTTTTTTGGGGGGGGGGGGGGGGTAGGGAGAATGATAAGGGTTGGATAGGGCAGTTCAACTAGAGCAGGTACCAGATGTTTAGAGGGTAAAGTCAGTCTTGGGGTGTAAGGTGGGGGTGAGTCAGTCTGTTCTACATGCTCTGGTTATCTGGGGTTGGATATGGTCCAATCTGGCAAACTGTGGTTTCCATCTATGCCATACCTTGTCCCCGAAGTCTGTGTTCTTGCGTCGCAGTCATGCGTTCATATTCAGCGTTGGTGTTGATGGTTCGTATCGTGTTTTCTATTTACGGGGCAGCAGGATTTTTCCATGCTCTTGCTATTTCAGTTCCTCCAGCACAATTTTGAGCAAGCTCTGTATATCTTTGCCAGCCGTGCAGGCACTAGATACCATCGGAGAACAATCTTTTTGTGGGTTTCGATGTGGGAGATAGAATTCGTTGTGTGTTTCCGGGTCCTATTGAGTTCTGATTCCCATTGGTGTCTGTGGGGCAAAGCTGCTAGATCATATGAATTATTGAAGATCTGATGGCACAGTGATAGAAATTTCTTGGCTTTCAGTCCAAGAACCCAGTGGTTGAGAAGTTTTACAGTGATTGGTAGGCTTTCATCCAAGGGTGGGCACTCTTTCAGAATTCTACATGTAATTCATGGAGAATTTCTTATGAATGGTGCTCTCGATCGGTTAATAGAAAGCCAATAGTATTACACGTATTCTATAAGCCGAAAGTCTTTAAACCGAAGGTCGTTCGGTTTATAGACTTTCGGTTTATAGAATACATAGAATTACATGTATTCTATAAACCGAAAGTCTATAAACCGAACGACCTTCGGTTTATAGACTTTCGGCTTATAGAATACATGTAATACTATTGCCTTTCTATAAACCGAACGAGAGCCCCATTCATAAGAATTTCTTATGATTGGGGACTCTAGTTCGGTTAATAGAAAGCCAATAGCATTACATGTATTCCATAAGCCGAAAGTCTATAAACTGAACAAAGTTTGGTTTATAGACTTTCGGTTTATGGAATGTGTAGGTCAATTGATTCGTATGAACGAATAAAACGAAACGAAAATAATGACCGAATTTCGTCTGAAACGAATGCAGTAATGAACGAAATTCGTTTTAGACTAAATAAATACCATTTTCATCCTAATGGACGAAAACGAACATAAATTTTAGTTTTGCACATGTCTAGTGCTTTTTGTTCTGTTCGGTGACAGATTTCAGTTTCGTTTCCAATTGCAAGGATTGTAAAGTCCTCTGTCTTTTAACTCTGGCGCCTTGCTGTATGCAGAGTCCCCTAATTGTAGCCTTGTAAGCATTCCAAATAGCAGTAATGCTCGCATCGTCAATGTCATTGTGCATGAAGTAATCTTCCAGGGCAGAGGCCACCCTTTCCTTAAATTCCAGAATGGGGAGACAGGAGTTATTGAGTCTACATTGCCCTTTGCAGAGGTAGGAATGAGATTCCGATATGCGGATTCAGAACAGGGCGTGGTCCGGCCAGTGTCCAAGTCCTCGACTTGTTGCAAAGTTTGTTTATCTCCCAAAAATCTATTGATTCTGGTGTATGAATTGTGTAGCAAGGTCGAAAACAGGGAATAACAGAGACATCAAAAAACATATTGATGCAGAAAAACATATAACACATAACATACAACACACCGTTTTTGCCAATTGCTTGGGTATGACCAACCCTTTAGGTGGCATACTTGGGTGTGTTCAGGAGCTTGTGGTCTGACAGGCTAAGCACCAGATTATGGTTAAAGTTCAATGTATAACTGGAGAGAGGAGATCTCCTCCTGATGAAGCCGTGTTTAGTATGGTGAAACGCGTAAAGGTGTGAGCAGATCGTGTTCCAGCGCTGCACTTTCTCCTACCTCCCTGTATTTCAGCTCCGTTGATGTGACTGTCTTCTGGAGCTTTTATGTGACTTATTCGTCCACTGTTTGTGAGTTTTTCCTTTATTGGGGGCCAATACTTGTGTATGCATATTGGTCCTGCACATGTATATATTTTTATTTCAGAATATTATTAAAGGTGTTTTTTTACGGATATCCACGCCTCATCTGATGTGACTGCCACTCACGTATGTTTGTGAGTGCATCTACTTACAATCTTCAATTACACGTTTATGGTGTGGCATTATTGCACTATTGTGTTATGTGTTTTATTTAAGGTACCCACTTTTTTGCGCCAGTCTGCTTTTTGTTCTTGCCATTATAACTTGAGATAAACAGTACTGACTAGGGACAGGGCTCACTACACTGTTTCAGCCAGAAAGGCAATAGCGTTTTTTAATAACACACTGGGGCTGGCGACATACCGCAGGGTGCTGAATGGTAAGCTAATAGATATTCAACACAATAGCAGGGTGGCCAGCTGACAGTTAGCCCATACGGACTGGGTACTTCCTAAGGGGAAGGTCCGAGCATACGGTGAACAGTGCATAACAATCTCACATTTTAATGGCATTAAGGGGTTGCACAATGTCAAATCAGGAGGTATGATAACAACATACATAAAACATTAGAAAATAACATGTGGTTTGACATAATGCATCTTACTGTACTTAACAAACCGCTGGTTTATCTCGGGCTGGGAAGTCTCAGTTCAGCTCTCATCACTGAGGGAGTCCGAGGTCTCAAAGGAGGGGCTTATGGCCCTTCTGAAGCCAGTCTGGTCTCAGGTGGAGTTCAGGGTCACAGGCACGTTCCATTTCTCCAGTAGTTTCCTCCCTTCCTCTGGCTACGATATCACGTTGGTGAATCCATTCCTGGATATTATTAATTGTGTGGGGTACCACCACGTGTACTTTATTTGTGACACTCTCAGGGCCATTGTGATTTCTCTGTATTCTCGCCTCTTCAGCATCGTCAGTTGGGAGAGATCGTTGAAAAATTGCAGCAACTGGTGTTTTCCCGGGAGGGAGTCTTTGTTACTTTAAAGTCTCATTATGGTGTCTTTGGACTCAAAAAAATTAACTATAGCGATGAGGTCCCTCGCATTAGTTCCACTCACATTTCTGGGGTTTGGTAGCTGGTGAGCACTGTAAATTGTCAGCTCAATCGGTGAGAGTTCAGGCGCTATTTCATGGAACATGTCCACTAGTTTTTCTTCCAGCGAGGTATGCACTTCTGACAGGTCATTATGTGCGACCAGCACTTCATCCATTTTCTCTTCCAGATGGGCAGTTCTCGCCCCGATTTCTTTGATGTCTGCACGGATTTCGGATGTCATTTTTTGCATTTCTGTTTGTATGGTAAGCTTCAAATCCATGATCATTCTTTTTAGGGAGTTGTCTTGTTTTTTTGAAGGATGGCAGGCTAGATCCCCTTCATAGTCCAACTCAGGCAGCTCTTTTGCGTCCGATGGCTGCTTAGAAGTAGCGCCGCCATTTTGAGGGTCCGACTTTTTGGCAGGCTTTGGAGTAAAGAACTCCACCAGTGTATGCAGCTATGTATTCTTCGTCTTCCGGTAAGTATCTTGATCAAGTTAATCCTCGTAGCTCGTCTCTAGCTGATGGTTAGCCTGGGGTCAACACGGAGCTCTCACTCTACACGTCTTCCTCCATCTGCAGTCAGGACATGCCCCTAAATACTAAATATGTTATTTTATAGCTAAAATATAGGTAGTGGTTAACAGCACATAACTAGGTTAACTTATACAAAATACAAAAAGAATGTGATATAACTCTGTGTTGTCACAACTCCTAGGTATTCAAAACAAAGGTAATGGCCCTCTATAAAATATAACTTTAATAGATGAGGTGAAAAGTCAGCATACAGATATTAAGATGTGTCAGCTCACATCTGACACACTTCATCCTAAACTAGGACTTAATCATAATACTTATTACTTCTACATTTGTGGCAGAACTGAATTCTGTATGAACATCTCCAGATGTTGTAGTACTACATTTCCCAAACTCTTCTTAGCTGGAAGAGCATTATAGGAGATGTAGTTCATCAACAGCTGGAGAGCTGCGGGTTCGTCACCCTTAATCTAATTGCTGCTTATATTTTTATATTTACCGCTTCTGATGGCCATATACCTACATATTGTAAGTGCCCAGCAGATATTATAGCCCTTGGCGTGGTATGTTACAGAGCTTTGTCTATGTGACAATTCAGTGTCCTGCACGTTGCAATATGAAGTAATTACAGTAAAACAAGATAATTAAAGTACACATTTTATCTATAGCAGATCCTTACCCACAAGTCGTGTTCGGCATAATCAAACAGCAACCAAACTTTCCTATCACTGTGAGAAAGGAAAACTTTCTGTAATGCAATGACATTCGGATGCTTCAACTCTCGTAACAGCTGAAAAATATAAAGGTGGAGATTTAAAGAAGAAGAAATTACATACTAAATAAAACACAAGGTTGTTAACTGCTGCGAAATTCTGCAGTGCAGTAATTTTAATAACATTTTGCAAGGTACTAATAATATGAAAATTAACAAAAAAAGATGGTAAATAATATACAGCTAATGAATGACCTCATCCTCGTCCGTTCATGCTTCATGCATTTTGTTACAGACTATGAGCTACCCCACCAATAATTTTAACAATATTAGAATTCATTATTAGATTATAATCTCTTTGTGGTAATGGTTTAAGGGTACAAGAGAAGACATTCCAGGTCGCTGTAGTGGTAATTAGATAAATACATTATGCTTCTTAGCAACTATTATCTTCCAAAAACAGAGTTCACTTGCTGGTCATTTGATGGAAAAGCTTGCAATCATCCTCCTGACTTCCTCAACACTTATTAGTTAAAGTTAAGGCACAGTTAAACCTTCATTCTACGTAGTCCCAACTAAAAGTCATTGATCTGCTTGGGAGATATTTTCTAAGAGTGAGGGGCAGGTAAGTTGGCGGTAAGATGAACATTTCAATTCACTGACTTAACTAGACAAACCTGGTGAGTTTTTCCTGCTAGAAGATTTAAATTTGCCCTGCATAATACATAGTTAAATCTTTAATAATTGAAGAAATATTCATCTCACCAGCACCTGACTTTTAGTGAATAGCTCCTTTTGTGCACACTAAACCTTAAGTATCTGGGTGTGCCTGTTCAATTATATGCAGACAAGCCATTCTTTTGAAACATTTTTTAAATTTTCCAATAGAAGCATATTACATTTCTGCTAAAAATGTGTCCTTTTTTTGCCATTTCCTCTTACCAGGGCCGATCCTGGGCGGGTGCACGGGTTGCACCGCGCACAGGCGCATGGGAGGAGAGGCGCCTGAATCACAGAGCGCGACGGGAGCGGAGCTTGCACCCGTCGCGCTGTGATTAGTGTGACAAGGAGGTGCGAGCCGCAAGTGAGCGCCTGCGGTTACCGCACCTCCCTATCACACCAAGGAGGCAGACACCAGCATCTAGTTTCTTCTGCCGGATGTCAGCTCACACCATCAAGCAGGCGTTTCGGGCTGGCGGGAGACAGAGCAGCAAGGAGGTAAGTACTGGGGCAGGGGGGAGGAGGGTGGCAAACGAGCATACTGAGGGGCAAAATCCTGACATATTAATTGGCACAATCCAGGCATATTGAGAGTCAAAATCCTGGCATATTAATTAGCATAACCCTGACATATTAATTGGCAAATTCCTGGCATATTAATTAGAATAACCCTGACATATTAATTGGCAAATTCCTGGCATATTAATTTGCATAACCCTGGTATATTAATTGGCATAACCATGACATATTAATTGGCAAAATCCTGGCATATTAATTAGCATAACCCTGACATATTAATTGGCAAATTCCTGGCATATTAATTAGCATAACCCTGACATATTAATTGGCATAGTCCTGGCATATTAATTGGCAAAATCCTGGCATATTAATTGGCAAAATCCTGGCATATTAATAGGCATAATTCTGGCATATTAATTGGCAAAATCCTGGCATATTAATTGGCATATTGAGGGGCTAAATCCTGGCATATTGAGGGGCTAAATCCTGACATATTAAATGGCAAATTCCTGGCATATTGAGGGGCAAAATACTGGCAGATTAATTGGCAAAAGAATGGCATATTGAGGGGCAAAATACTGGCATATTAAATGGCATATTGAGGGGAAAAATACTGGCATATTAAATGGGAAAAGAATGGTACATTGAGGGGCAAGATCCTGGCATATTAAATGGCATGTTGAGGGGCAAAATACTGGCATATTAAATGGCAAAAGAATGGCATATTGAGGGCAAAATACTGACTTACTGAGTGGCAAAATATTACTGGCATATTCAGTGGCAAAATATTACTGGTATATTGACCAACTGCTCCCAACCACCCTCCATGTTACAGTAGACCGGTATAACATGCTTGTGAGGGTAGGTGGGAGCGAATGGGAGATTTTGTCTGGGGCAGAAAATTTGTCCAGTAAGGGGCCCTGAAATTCCTGGTGCCGGCCCTGCCATCGAGAATGTCCTCCTCCCTGCACATAAAGGTAATTAAGCAGGGAGGGCGACAGCATGTTTTTTTTTGGGGGGGGGGGGTAAAAAAAGAAAAAAAGAAATGTGTGGAAGTGTGTCAGTGTGTACAGGGTGTGTGCGTATAAGTGTGTGTGTGTATATGTGTGTGTTACTGTCTGAGCAAGTCTGTGTACATGAGTGTCTGTGGAAGTGTGTAAAGGTGGCTGTGTGTGTATTTATGTGAGTGTGACTGTGTGTAATGGTGGCTGTCTGACAGTGTGTGTGTAAAGGTGGCTGTGTTGTGTGACTGTATAAGAGTGTCTGTAAATGTATGTGTGTAAGGGTGACTGTGTATTTATGTGTGACTGTCTGTAAGTGTGCTCTTTCCAGGGGGGGACTGACCATTCCGGCACTGCTTGAGGGCCTGGGCCAGAGGGGGGGCCCGCCTTATTTAAAAAACAAAACAAAAAACGAAGCGCTGTTGCGCAGATTAGCTTACAAAAAAAAACTCGTTGAGGGGGGAGAGGGGGTTCTCCATCCAGTGCCGGCACTACTCAATAGATTTCCTGGGGCCCAGTCAGCACTGTTGCGCTTTAAGAGTGCGACCGGGCCCCAGTGATGATATCAGAGCTGGGAGGAAGCCATCACTTCCTCCCAACTAACAGGGCGCTGTGCGGGAGGAGACCGCCGGGGAGGCAACCACTAGACCCCAGGGAAGTCACCCTCCTGCACCTAATAGGTAGGAGGGGGACAAGTGTCTCTATGTGTATATGTATGTTTGTCATTAACATGTGTATCTCTTGGTCTGCATGGGTATTTGTTTGTATGTGTATCTGAATGTTTGTCATGTGTATCTTAATGATAAACATTCAGATACACATACAAACAGATACCCATGCAGACAAAGAGATACACATGTTAATGACAAACATTTAGATACATACAAACAGATACCCATGTATCTGCATGCGTGTCTGTATGTGTATCTGTTTGTCTGCATGTGAGTCAGTGTGTGCCCCTATGTACCTGTAAGTGTGTCACTGTTTATATCTGTATGCGTGTCATTCTGTGTATGTTATCCACAGTAGGAACTAAAGAAAACTCCCCCCCCCCCCCCTAAAAATAAAAAGACTGCTGGTGTGTGTGTATGTATGTGACTGACTGCATGTGTGACTGTATGTGTGTGTGTTTCTGTGTGTGTGTGTGTATGAATGTGAATGTGACTGACTGCATGTGTGACTGTATATGTGTGTTTCTGGCTGTATGTATGTGTATGTGACTGACTGCATGTGTGACTGTATATTTATGTGTAAGTATGTGATTGTATATGTGTGTTTGTGTGTATGTGACTGACTGCATGTGGGACTATATTTGTGTAACTATGTAACTGCATACTTGCATATGACTGTGTGATTATGTGACTGTATTTAATTATGTATGTGCATGCATACATAATCACATATACACATTGGGGGGCATGTATAAACACGGCGCACGCTGGTGCAATCGGCGTGTGTGCCAATGTATAAAACAGACTCACGGGAGTTATCTATGCTGAATGCGTAGATTTAAGTTGGTTCGCGCTCGTTGTGCAGGCGCAGCCTATGTTTAAAAAATAAAGCACTGAAAAGTGCCTGATATGGGGCAGGAGTGGAGACACAGAGAGAGACAGACATGGGGGCAGGAGGGGGGATTGGAGAGAGAGAGACAGACAGACATTAGGTATGAGTGGAGAGAGAGAGAGAGAGACAGACAGACAGACAAGGGGGGAGAAGGGGAGAGAGAGAGAGAGAGAGAGAGAGACAGTAGGTATGAGTGGATAGAGAGAGAGAGAGAGAGAGAGACAGACAGACATTGGGTATGAGTGGAGAGAGAGAGACAGACAGACATTAGGTATGAGTGGAGAGAATGATAGACAGACATTGGGTATGAATGTAGAGAGAGAGACACACACATTGGGTATGAGTGGAGAGAGAGAGACACACATTTGGTATGAGTGGAGAGAGAGAGAGACAAACATTGGGTATGAGTGGAGAGAGAGAGACACACATTGGGTATGAGTGGAGAGAGAGACACACACATTGGGTATGAGTGTAGAGAGAGGGAGACAGACATTGGGTATGAGTTGAGAGAGAGACAGACATTGGGTATTGGTGGAGAGAGAGATAGAGAGAGAGACATTGGGTATGAGTGGGAAGAGAGAGAGAGACAGACATTGGGTATGAGTGGGGAGAGAGAGAGAGACATGTGGGTATTGGGAGAGAGAGAGACAGACAGACATGAGGGTAGGGGGAAAGAGAGAGAAAGACATGTGGGTATGGGAAGAGAGAGACAGACATGTGGGTATAGGAAGTTAGAGACAGACATTTTAAAGCTGGTTAGATAGCTCAGTGGGCTAATGCATATATAGAAGTTGTTCAACCCTTGGTAGGTCATGGGTTCAATTCCCAGCAAGGTTGACTCATTCTTCCAAAGCAGATACAATGAGTACTTAATTTCAGAGGACTTGAAGGTAGGTAGGCAATGCAATAGAGCAGCAGGAAATGCTAGCAGAATGCTTGGTTGCATAGGGAGAGGTATTAGCAGTAGGAAGAGGGAAGTGCTCATGCCATTGTACAGAGCACTGGTGAGACCTCACTTGGAGTATTGTACGCAGTACTGGAGACCGTATCTCCAGAAGGATATTGATACTTTGGAGAGAGTTCAGAGAAGGGCTACTAAACTGGTTCATGGGTTGAAGGATAAAACTTCCTTCAAGATAGATAAAACTACTTAACATGTATAGCTTGGAGGAAAGACGTAACAGGGGGGATATGATAGAAACATTTAAAT
The DNA here is from genome assembly GCA_036172795.1 of Pelodytes ibericus. Taxonomy (NCBI): domain Eukaryota; kingdom Metazoa; phylum Chordata; class Amphibia; order Anura; family Pelodytidae; genus Pelodytes; species Pelodytes ibericus. The sequence continues at coordinate 101,392,903 of CM069861.1, read as the reverse complement.
ACAGTAAAGGAAGAGAGTATATTTAAAAGAAGAAAAACTACCACAACTAGAGGACATAGTCTTAAATTAGAGGGGCAACGATTTAAAAGTAATATCAGGAAGTATTACTTTACTGAGAGGGATGTATGGAATAGCCTGCCAGCAGAAGTGGTAGAGGTAAACACAGTCAAGGATTTTAAGCATGCGTGGGATAGACACAAGGCTATCCTAGCTATAAGACCGGGAACGGGGGACTAATAAAAGTACTCAAAAAAAAAAAAAAATTGGGCAGACTAGATGGACCGAATGGTTCTTATCTGCCGACACATTCTATGTTCCTATGTTTCTATGTTTCTATGACATGAGGGTGTGGGGAGAGAGAGACACACGAGTGACTGGCATGGTGGAATATTATTTATCTCTCCTTGTGTACTTCTTTTCCAGTGATGCTCAGCCAGACTTTGGCTGGTTGGGCATCATGGGAACGGTAGTAAAAACTCATTCTGCTAGCCAGGAAAAACTCTCCCATGTTGCTGGCTGAGCATCATAGAAATAAATAAAACCACTTCACAGTATTATGGCAAAATATATATCTTTATGTAAAATAAACATTTGTGTTGGTCCTTTACATCAAAATAAAGTTTGTGCTCTCCTCCCCTCTCACCAATTATGAAATGGGCATCTGGAACAGACATGTCTAAAGGGGAGGAGTTCATAATATAACCACGCCCACCTTTGGGCGCCAAAAGAAAACCTGCACCCAGGCGCCCGTGACCCTAGGATCGGCCCTGCCTCTTACTATTTGTAAGCTCATCATAAAGCTCTCTCAAATATGAGAAACATAAGAAATAATGATATACATCATCAAGCCTGCAAAATAACTTCAAATTCTATCAGGTGTCTATTCTAGTGCTCATCTCATAGCCAGAGAGGTAGCTCAGTAAGTAAATTCCATGATGGCAATGCCTGTTCACGTCTAGTATGAATTTATCCTTTTTGTAGCCAGAAACAAAGATCATGGGATGAACATTTATACTAAAACATACAAATTACAAGCAGTGGTGTATCACAGCAGTCACCTGGACCAGGAGCTGCACTAGAAGGGTGCAGATCAAAAGAGGTGAACATGTTGAGCCGTGTTTGCACCCTTGTTGTCAGTGAAGCCCTACTGCCACTCCTCCAGAACTTTCATTTTCATATCTCCTCCTCCTCACTGTGCTTTTTCTGCCTACCCAACTCACCTATCTCACTCACGTTGTGGACGTGGTTTGCCTCCAAGATGCCTTTCTGTTGTTTCCTAGCAATGGGATGTGGTGCGCTCTCTATTCAGAGTGGCAGGACCGAGGGTGGATCACCATGCTGCCCATAAAGAAAGGGACGGGCAGCGGGAAGAAGAAAGCCAAAGAGGTAAAAAGTGCCGCTGTCCGAGCACCAGCTGCACATCTGGGACCTGGAGTGGGGGGTGGGAGGTACAGAGATCCTCCAACTCAGCCTGGGATAGCCAGGTCTCAGTAATTGAAGGGACACAGTCACCTCATCTGTGTTTGTACACACTTGTAACACTCACTAATATGCAAACACTCATCCATACACACATAGCATTCACTAATGCACACTCACACTAATACACAGTCACATAACACACTCACTAATACAAGCACACACTCACATAACGCTCACTAATACACACTAACAAACAGTGGCATTACTACCGTGGTCGCTACTGACTCTGTGGATGTATGGCACGTGGTTGCATGGTAGAGTCCGGGGGCGCCATGGAAATAATTGCAATGGTGTCCAGTAGCTTGTGACCATGAGAATCATGTATATATTTTGGTACATCTGCACTGCAGAAAATATCTCAATTGAAGCCTGGATTGTTAAACCAGACAGCCTGGTACTTGAAAAACAAACAGTGTTAAATATGGAATAATATTTTTTCTTACACCAAACTTTCATTGTCTGTAACCAGTGTTTTTGTAGCAGCACTCTGCCAACCCTAACAGCAAAATACAAGGAAGTAACTGATGACAGAGAACAAACTTTGTAAGAAGAACAAAGCCTTTTTTTCCAACTCTCCCAGCCATGCTTCTCTGGGCAGTTAGATTCGGTTTGTGCAGCTACATGGCTACCTTTCTATATTTGTATGACTTGACAAAACAGAGTTATTCTAGGTGAGAGAACCCTTGGCAACACAAATATCTCATGATCACCTAACTGACTCTGAACTCATTAATTCAACCGATGTACAAAATCTTGAAGTGCTGATTGACTCAGGACTGTCATTTAAACAACAGAGTTTCTTCCGTAAAAAAATCTGCCTACTTTCCTCTGTGAAATATAGTTAGAATACACTTAATTCCACTGCATGATATGGCAACATTAATCCATGCATTTGTGTCCTCTCATCTAGGTTACTATAATACACTTTACTTGAGCCTCCTACAAAAATAACTCCACAGCCTACAGGCAGTACAAAATAGTCCAGTCAAACTAATTACCAATCAAACTCAAACATGTCACATGACACCTATTCAATTGAATGGCGAATATATGTGGCCTGCTGACCGTCAAAGCCTTAAACAATCAAGACCCACAGTACCTGGAAGAGTGCCTGACACACTATATTCCATTTCCCTCACTTTGGTCAGCGAATCCCTCCTGTTAATGCCTAGAATAAAGACAAACTCAGGCTCCCAGGCAAACAGCCATACCGCCTCCACATTCTGGAACTTTTTACCATGCTCAGAGAGCCACCATCATTACATACGTTTACATAAAAGCTAAAGACCACCTCTTTTTTAGGCATTCAGTCAGCTCATCTGACCATCAGAAACTCTTAATTTTTATATCTGTTTATATATTTGTAAAAGTGCTTTGAGTCTCACAGGGATAAAGTACAATAAAAATCGCAAATTATTATTATTATTGATGTAAACAGCTGCTGTTTATACAGAACCACTGACAGAGGTGTTGTTTGACTTGAAATGTGAGCTGTGCTACTTGCTCAGCTTGCTGTGTTATCTTCCATTGTATGCTACTGACGTTTACATGTACTATTGAGCTTTTGTGTTCTGACTAGATCTTTTGTTATCTGACTAGATCATTGATTGGCATCCACAGCCTTTTTAATTTAGAACACTCAGGCAAGCACAGGGAGCCGCGATGAGCTGTTAACTGAAGGACATTCTATGCCGTCCTAGCGTCTTTTGGGACCAAAAAAATAGAATGGCATAGAACACCCTAGCATCATGAAGGGTCTAAACAAGTGTAGTATAATAGCAAGAATAAATTCTACATTTCTAAATATCACACAAATCAGGAATTAGTAGTTATTTTTTTCTATATGCTACACAATCTTGCTTTTGTTTTTGTCAGATCGCAGCTGCATTCCTAGTCCATTACATAACATTATTTTATTGTTGTTGTTATCTTTGCCCCATTTTGTACGTGCCATTGTCACCCTCAAACAGCTTGCCATTGTCCCCAAACAACTTGTCAGTTCCCCCAAATAGCTTCTCTGTGCTTATTTGCCCACAAACAACTTGTATGTACCCCCAAACAGCTTAAATGTGCCATCTTTGTCCCCAAACAGCTTGCCAGTGCCCCAATCAGCTTGTATGAGCCATCTATACCACCAAACATCTTATCAGTGTGCCAAACAGCCTGCATGTGCCCTTGCCCACACCATTTATCTGTAGGACTGGTGTGTCTCTCATCATCCATGCTGTTTGCAGACTGATCCAGCATTCAGGAAGTGGATGTTATGCTGGATCAGTAAGACAAGTGGGCACAGGGGTCACTCGGTACACTTGCAAATGATTGTTAATATGTTTTCTGTGTTCTTATATTTACTTCTGATGAACTATATTATTGCTATATTGAAGCGAATGATGATGATTCTAGATAGTGAAAAGTATGAATGGGTCTGCACACTTACAAGTATCGGGTGCCACGAGGGAGCATCATTCACGCTCATAAAGCAAAAAGAAAAGATAGGAGACTCAGCACACCGTTTAAGGGAGTTTAATCCACCAAAAAATAAAGTTTCAGCCCAGCACTGAGCTTTTTTCAAGACTTGAAAAAAGCTCAGTGCTGGGCTGAAACGTTGTTATTTTTTGGTGGATTAAATTCCCTTAAACGGTGTGCTGAGTCTCCTATCTTTTCTTTTTGATGATTCTAGATAGTCCCCTCTCAGCTTCCATACTGCATAGACACTTTAGGGACTGATAGCCAATGCAAGAAGATACAGCGGAAAAAAACGGATGTGACGTTACGCAAGTTACAAATGTATGTGTATGTTTTACTTACCAGAGGTATGTGAAGAAGTAGCGGCCACCAGGACCAGCAAAGCCACCTGACCTGGTGTATTCTGAGGAGGAGCTGCCAGATATTGTGTGGCCATGGGGGAAGGGACTCTCCCAGTAGCATTTACACCAATTGATTGGTTAGGTAGAGTCATATATTAAACATTAGTATAAGATACTATTTTTGTAGTATTAATGGTAGTTTTGCTTTCACTCAAATATGTGCCGCGATTTAAGTTATGAAATGTTACTTGCACACATTTCTAAATACAAGCAACAGGAGTATTTGCCTCTTGCTTTCATTATTTTAACATTTACCCACTGCAGCCTAGGCATCGTGTGAGCAATACACAATTCACACCATTTCTGCCCAGCCTCTCTTACAGAAAACTATGGGAGCTGTAGTCCAAGAACACTATAGAATTTCTGGTAGACTAAAATTATACACACTCAAAACTTGAGTGTTTGCCTTGATGACAAGCCTTTTTTTCCCCTTCGAAACATGCAAACATTGTCTTCCCTGTCCCTGTGCAAACCTGCCTAAAAATATGATTGTTTACATAGCCCAATAAAGCCATCAGGCCATTTTGTATCATATCTACGTTTATAAACTGTAATCCATATGGAATATCAAAATGGTGAATATGTGTGCGATACTTTCAGACAACCTCCAGCAGTTAGTGTCAAGAATTTTCAATGACCCTACCTCCCCAATCAATTGGTGTAAATAACTATTGGGAGATTCCCTTCCTCCTAAAACAGATGTAGAAAATGGGTAGCTCCTAACCTTTTTGTGCAGCTACAGGCCATGTGGCCCTGTCATAATTTGATGGTGGTGGAGGGGACACAGTAGAAGATGCTAGGAATAAAGTGAGAGAACAGCGTATATGAAATCACACACAGAAACATGAATGAATGTACAGTCATTACAACCAGCTATTTCCGGTGTACCCGGCATTGACAAGTTGTTTGGGGACAAATGTGGCACTGGCAGGCTGTGGTTGTGGACAAATGTGGCACTGACACACTGTTTGGGGACAGAGATGGCACCGATGAGCTGTTTTGTATGCACCATTTTAATGTTATTTTAATATTAGAAAAATGACGAGAGGTAAAGGTAGAGAATAGGTACAAGAGGGGACCCACTGAACATATCAACCACATTTCCCCGTTGTAAATATATATTTCTCTGAATGCTGTTTGGGACAATATTTACTCAGAATTATCATTCCTAAAAATTCTACAAATGATCTTTATCATAACTATAATATTTCATTAATTTTGTCACAGTTTGAGATCTTAGATACCAAATTCATGCCTTGCTTGTATGTAAAAGATATCAAGTATTTGATTATAAAAAGTAGTGGTCAAGCTATTTCTAAACAACGTTATCAAAGTGCTTGTGTGCTCACCATCTGCACCTGCCCTCTGTCATTTTACATTATCAGTATTTGCAAATTTCCCATTTGATATACACAAATATGGAGGCTATGTCTTGGATCTACAGAGCAAATGCTGTGAGAAATGTTTTACATTCGAGGTTCCTCTTATAATCAGACCTCAAATTGAGGTCTGACTATAAGACTGGGATCCAGGTCCCAGCATTGGGTGAGAGAGGAAGGCGGGAGAGCCAGCATTGGGTGAGGGAGGGAGGGGAGAGAGGTAGCATTGGGCAAGTCTGGGGGAGGGAGGGGGAAGCAGCACTTGGGTAAGTCTGGCGGAGGGAGGGGGAGAGGCAGCATTGGGCAAGTCTGGGGGAGGGAATGGGGAGAGGCAGCATTGGGCAAGTCTTGGGACAGAGGGGGAGGCCGCATTGGGTAAGTCTGTGGAAGGGAGGGGGTGGCAGGGGAGAGAAGCAGCATTGGGCAAATCTGGGGGAGTGAAGGGGGAAAGGCAGCATTGGGCAAGTCTGGGGGAGGCAGCATTGGGTAAGTCTGAGGGAGGGAGGGGGAGGGAGGGGGAGGCAGCACTGGTTAAGTCTGGGGGATAGGGGCAGCATTGGGCAAGTCTGGTGGGCAAATGGCTGTGGGGGCGATGCATTGGCTACCTCTGGGGAGCAGATGGGCAAATAAAAGAAAATAAACACAAGAAATGCATTTTTTTCTATCTTCATTTTTATTAAATGTGAAAAAGCTATTTACATGTGAATATTTACAAGTTAAACTTTTTCCCTATAGGGTAGTCTTATATTCAGGCTTTTTGTTTTTTTCCTAAAGGAATATCCAAAGTTTGGGGGATCGCCTTATAATCAAGGTCGTCTTATATTCGAGCATTATATTCGAGCAAATACGGCATATTATGATTTTCCAGATATTAGTATCTTATCAGGGCCGGTGCAAGGATTTTTGTCACCCTAGGCGGTGATGGACTTTGCCGCCCCCTCCATGTAGTGTTATTTCACGGGTGGTATAGTCAAGCTCATTCTATAGTTAGTACAGATGTGGTACGGTATAACTTCCATTAGTATTCAGTTGGATGTACAGAACTGCCCTAATCAATGTATAGTAAGCCAGACAGATAATTATACTTTTCAGTGGTACAGTATAGCTCCCATCAGAATATAGTTAGGCAGATCCTGACTGAATAAAACTTTATTGTCCCAATTAAATATAAAAAAAAAAAAAAAATATGCCACATAAAGGATTCCGTGAATTATGCCACATAGAGAAGCCTGCTAAAAACATACAACGAATCTGCCCCCAGACTTGCCAATCTGTCCCACAGGCATGCCAATCTGTCCCCAGACTTGTCACTCTGCCCCTCAGACATGATTATCTGCCCCCAGACATGCCAAAAGAACTTACCCCAAAATGCTGATTAAGTGTATTTGTCTGTCCATTCTCGTCGTGTCTTTCTCTGTCCCCCTCAAGCTCCCCATGCCTTTCTCTGTCCCCCTCATGCTTGTTTTTTTATGTCCCCTATGCTCGTTTTCGTGAGTTTCCCTCACATGGGGGGCGGAGTCATGTGATCGCATGCTACACATGACCCACCCCCTCCCACTGACGTCAGCACGAAGGCGCCTTAGTTCTCGAGTCCTCCAGACCGCCTCTGTTATTACACAGAGGAGCTGGAGGACTTACAGCCGCCCGGCATAGTCAGGTGCTGTGTCTGGGTGGCAGGAGGAGAACTAGGTACACACTCATTAAGAGTGGCGTCTCTCGTCCCTCGGTGCTCTGAGCGCCCCCTGCAGGTCTCCGCCCTAGGCTGGCACCTACCTTGCCTATAGGTAGCACCGGCCCTGTATCTCATACAGAAAATTGATTTTCTTGTCTCCTTTTATTCTGTTGTTTCTTAACCCCTTGGCGACACAGGACGGACTAGGTCCGTCCTGTGTGCCGAGGCGTTAGTGACACAGGACGGACCTAGTCCGTCCTGTGTCAAAACGAGCACTGAAAGCGGAGTTTTTCCGCTTTCAGTGCTCTAAGGGCATTGTAACGATGCTTCCGTGTGGAAGCATCGTACAATGCTAAAAAAAATGCCCGTCGGCATTTCGATCGCTCCGGAGAGCGATCGAAATGCCGGTTTTAAAGGCACAGTGCCTTTAAAACGCGGGCATTTAAAAAATGAGCATAGGAAGCGAATTTTTCGCTTCCTATGCTCAGAAAGTGTTCCTGATTGCCTCGCAAGTCGAGGCAATCAGAAACACAAAAAAAAAATGCACGATCTTGGTCACTAAGTGACCAAGATGGCGCTGCCCTTCTAAGGGCAAGAGCACAGGAGGCAGGAAGTACCTGCTTCCTGTGCTCTCTGGCTGTCACACGATTGCCTCTTCACAGAGGCAATCAGTGACTGCCAGGCACACTGACAGGCAGTGGGGATGCTCTCCTGAACATCCCCACTGACTGGTCAGATCAATATTAACTCTATATTGATCTGACCAGTTATGATCTGTCTCCCTCTCCTCACATTTTTTTTAGTGAGGGAGAGAGACAGATCAAAGTTCTAAAAGTAAGTAAAAGTTAAAAAAAACAATAAATACACAACACACAAATAATAAAACAATAAAAAAAATTTTATTAAAGCAATTCCCTGCGTTTAACCCCTTCCCTGCCACTGATCTTGCATAAGCAGTGATCGTGCACATCAGCGCATTTATTTTTGCTGTTTGTGCATTTTTTAGGGGTTAATTTTTTTGTACTGTAATTTATTACAGTACTAAAAAGGCTATTCTAAGAGTTATTAACCCCTTATTTGCCGTCGATCACTGCTTACGCAATGATATTGACGCCAAAGCAATTTTTATCTGTCTGCATATTTTTTTTTTTTTACACATACCCGCTAGGGGATTACATGTAAAGTAAAAATATTTGAGATTTTTTTTTTTAAGCTGCCTGAGCGCATAGCGATCAGTAACAGCGAATTAGTGGCAAAGGCGGTTTGGTGATTTCTCAATTAAGCTCACCATTCGCCCTGGTCAGATCAAAATTAATCGGATCAATATTCACAAATATTGATCTGCCTCCCTCTCCTCACTTACATTTTTGTGACGGAAAGACACAGATCAGTATTAGTGATATAAAATAACATTTTATAAAATTAGCAGGTTTTATGAAAGTCTTTCACTGTGTATTAACCCCTTCCCTGCCATTCATCACTGTGTAAGCAGTAATCCTGCACAGCAACAGTATGTTTTGCTGTCTGCACTGTTTTATGGATTAATTTATTTGTACTGTAATGTATTACAGTACTAGATAGGCTCTTCTAAGAGCTATTAACCCCTTCTTTGCTCGAGATCACTGCTTACGCACTGATTCTGAGGCCGCGGACTCAGGGTTCGATTTTGACCCTATTCAGCTTTCTGATACATCATCTAGCGATGTATCGGTGGCTGCTGAGCCCTTGCCACAAGTAGTGATGGGGGTCTACCGATAAAAAAATATATGGTTTGGTGGGGGTAAATTACATTGGCTGGCTTCAAAGATATATCCCATAAAGGACACGGACGCAGGTTGACTACATGTCAAAATTCCAAGTTGGAATTTTGAGATGCGCATCTCACAAATGTTGCCTTCTAGCCAAAAACAAACCAACAAACCTATGCATGGGTGCTATCCCTGTACTCGGGAGATGTTGCTGAACACATATTGGGTTGTTGTTTGGCAGTGACAAATACCAGAATCTGTGAATTCATGCCTGAAGTACAATGCATGTGGGAAAAAAAACTCCCAAAAAAGTACTACCACAAACTTTTACAAAGGCTGGTGGTAGAATTAGTTCCTATACAGTATTAAAATACCACCATTTGAAATACCTTAGGATGTCTATTTTCCAAAAATATATGGTTTGATGGGGTAAAATTCATTGGACGGCTTCAAAAATGTTCCAAATGGAACATGGGCGCAGGCTGACTACATGTCAAAATTCCAGGTTGGAATTGCGCACCCCCTAAATGTGGAATTTTAGACCCAATACAAACCAACAAACCTATGCATGGGGGGTATCCCTGTACTCAGGAGATGTTGCTGAACACATATTGAGGTGTTGGTTGGCAGTGGCAAATACCAGAATCTGAAAATTCCTGCCTGAACTACAATGTGTGTGGGGAAAAAATGACATCCCATCCCTTTGACATAGGTTGGTGGTAGAATTAGCACTTGGAAAGTGTTAAAATACCACCATTTTAAATACCCTAGGATGTCTAGTTTTCCAAAATATATGGTTTTATGGGGTAAAATACTTTGACAGGCTTCAAAAGTGTCCCAAATGGAACATGGGCGCAGGCTGACTACATGTCAAAATTCCAAGTTGGAAATGCACCCCCCCTAAATGTGGCCTTTTAGCCCCCAAATAATCTAACTAACCTACACATGGGTGGTATCCCTGTACTCAGGAGATGTTGCTAAACACATATTAAGGTGTTGTTTGGCACTGACACATAATAGGATCTGTGAATTCATGCCCGATGTACAATGAATGTGAAAAACAAATTACTATCCATAACATTGACATAGGCTGGTGGTAGAATTAGTGCATGAAAAGTGTTAAAATACTACCATTTGAAATACCCTAGGGTGTCTAGTTTTCAAAAATATATGGTTTTGTGGGGTAGAATACACTTTTTGGCTTCAAAAATGTCCCAAATGGGACATGGGCGCAGGTTTTCTGCACGTCAGAATTCCAAGTTGGAAAACCAAAAAGCGCACCTCTCAAATGTGGCCTTTTAACCCCCAAATAACCTAACCAACCTATACATGTGTGGTATCCCTGTACTCAGGAGATGTTGCTGAACACATATTGAGGTGTTGTTTGGCACTGACATATAACAGGATCTGTGAATTCATGCCCAAAGTACTATGTATGTGAAAAAAAATTACTATCCATAACATTGACATAGGCTGGTAGTATAATTAGTGCATGGAAAGTGTTAAAATACTACCATTTGAAATACCCTAGGGTGTCTAGTTTTCAAAAATATATGGTTTTGTGGGATAGAATACACTTTTTGGCTTCAAAAATGTCCCAAATGGGACATGGGCGCAGGTTTTCTGCACGTCAGAATTCCAAGTTGGAAAACCAAAAAGCGCACCTCTCAAATGTGGCCTTTTAACCCCCAAATAACCTAACCAACCTATACATGGGTGGTATCCCTGTACTCAGGAGATGTTGCTGAACACATATTGAGGTGTTGTTTGGCACTGACATATAACAGGATCTGTGAATTCATGCCCAAAGTTCAATGTATGTGAAAAAAAATTACTACCCAAAACATTGACATAGGCTGGTAGTATAATTAGTGCATGGAAAGTGTTAAAATACTACCATTTGAAATACCCTAGGGTGTCTAGTTTAAAAAAATATATGGTTTTGTGGGGTAGAATACACTTTCTGGCTTCAAAAATGTCCCAAATGGGACATGGGCACAAGTTTTCTGCATGTCAGAATTCCAAGTTGGAAAACCAAAATGCGCACCCCCTAAATGTGGCCTTTTAGCCCCAAAACAAACCAACAAACCTATGCATGGGTGGTATCCCTGTACTCAGGAGATGTTGCTGAACACATATTGAGGTGTTATTTGGAAATACCCCTTCACATTTTAAGGTAATGTTTACCTAAATTGCAATATATGTGAAAAATTAAAAAAAAAGATTTTTTGCTGCAAACTTTGGCATAGATTGGTGGTAAAATGGCTACATGAAATGTGTCAAAATACCCCAAGTTAAATGCCCTGAGTTGTCTAGTTTTCAAAAATATGTACATGTTGGGGGTCATTCATGGATTTAGTACAGAAATCAGTGTTACAATGTCACTATCGCTAATTTTGAAAGAAGGGATTTTAAAATAGCTTTGCACCACTTATAGTTCTGGCCCTGTAACATGAATAAAAAAGCACAAAAACATAAAAACATGGGCTATTTCTGAACTCAGGACATATATTAGAAACTTTTTAGCAGTGTTTTTTTGTTGTCTCTTGTACATGAGTATACGATTTTTCAAATAAAAGTCATAAAAAAATTATTTTTTCATTTTTTTTGCCATATTTTATTATTTTTTTACATCAAATTATATGCTATTATCAAAATAATGGTATCAAAAGAAAGCCCTTCTTATGACGATAAAAACGATATATAGTTTGTGCGGGTACACTAAATGAGACAGAAATAAATTACAGCAAAACACAAACTGCTCAGAAATGTTAAAACAGCCCATGTCACCAAGCGTCGGACAAGCCAAAAAAGTCATGTCACTAAGGGGTTAACAACACATTTTTAAAATCCTGTTTGTTGTTTTTTTGATTGTATTTTTGGCATATAAAACACACTTCATTTCTCTTCCAAGTGCCACATATAAAAAAGATTTTGGGTGAAGAAGGCAGTGAGTGCTATGATGCTGTGGACTGTGTTATGGGGAGGACGTGTCTTGTGATGTGGGTGGTAGAGGGGAAAATGACCCATGATGCTAGGGAAGTGACAATAGTGTTCTATCATTTTGTGAGAGGTGGTAGGGACAGTGATGCTAACTGGGGGAGAAGGCAGAGTAATGTGGGGACTGTAACAATGGGGTGGGGAGAAGTCAGGCTGGCCATTGGGTATTTAACAGCACAGGACATAACCCCCAGAAGGCGCCAGGCAGAGTTGCCTTTAGCAGGGTGCAGCCAGTACTCAAGTAAGGGGCCCGGATGTCCTGGGAGACTCCAATGTCTGTGCGCTACACTATAGCGAGGGGGGACTAGGTGCCGTTTGAGGGAGGGGCAATCAATGGTAATTTATTTCCATCTATTGAATTATCGTTGATTGGTCAAACAGTGCAGCAAGCATCTATTTGATATTGGATTCAAAACATGCTTTCCCTCTTCTCCTTCCAGTAAAGAGAGAGAATTACTTTCAAAGGGATTTAAAATAATGTATCCAACAATTTAAAATTATTGTCATCCCGTTATATAGTAAATTTAGCTGTTAACAGTGGAGCATATGAGAATGTTTCAGTGTGCAGGTTGCCATATTAAAATTACATCTTATTTTTAAAAACTCAATGTTCCTCTCCTAGAATACTGTTACTGATTAAAATAATTCCTGAGGTTTTCCAATTTGAACTTGTTACCTTTCCATAATCTAGTGCATTGTTTCTCAACCTTTTTGTTTGTTTCATGTTTTCAACTGGGCATATATACAATGTGGAATACTGTACAAATAGTTTTATAGAATAAATTCAAATGTTTCAGAAATTAAACTATTTTTAGGTTGTGATTTCATGACCACAGGCAAATGTGGGTCCTGAGGTTGGATTGGATAGGTTGAGAACCACTGCTCTGGGGTATCAGAGAGACAATTGTTACAAGTGTTTGATAAGCTAAAGAAACATGGCAACAAATTACAAGTGTTTATGAGATCCTGCTAAATTCTAATTATAAGAAAGAGCACATATTAGTTTAAAGGTAATTTAGCTGCAGAATATTTTGTTATATTTCGAATTAAGCCATTCCTTTTTCTTACACACAAAAATTTGGGAGCAAAAGTCCCTTAATCTTGTTATTGCACAAAGTGAGCTTTAATATAGGAAAGAGGGGTAATCACTTCCCAAACTACTAATCATTATGGCAAATAAACATACTACTAATCTACATTTGGACCCATGAAAAACAATTATGCATACAGATACTGTCTTTTTTCATTGGATTTTTCTAAGCAGCTTTGTGGAATAGTTGGCAACATTTCATATGAACTGTGATTATATAACCGAACATCTGGGTATTTAAAAAAGAAAACATAACAATGTTCAGTCATGCAAACATATTCAATAGATAATGGGAATACATGTGACCTGGTTGTTTGGCTTTTGTAATTACAGAATGTACCTTCTAAAAAATGTTTTTTTAATGCCGTTCTATGAGTTTATCAACTAAATTGATCAATGTGAAAATTTTATGTGAATAAAAACAAGTGATTTTTATAGAAGAAATTCCCATAGAAGTTTATATAAATAAGCAAACATGTTGAAATTTTGCCTAAATATCTATCTGGGCCAATTTTAAATTTGTTACATCATTCAACCAAATATATATTTTCTGCCTTGCACTACCCTTTTGATCAAACTTTCAGGTAGGGTTGCCACCTCACTTAGTCAATGCTGCCTCCCAAGACTGAGCCAATGCTGCCCCCCTAGACTGAGCCAATGCTGCCCCCCCAGACTTTGCCAATGATGCCCCCCAGACTTTGCCAATGCTGCTCCCCCAGACTTTGCCAATGATGCTCCCTGAGCCCTTTCTAATGCTGCTTCCTCAAACTTTGCCAATGCTTCCCCCCCTTAGACTTAACCCTCCACCCCCCTGACTTAACCTTCCCCCAAGATGCTTCTGTCGCCCTGGTGTCCAGTGGGGGCAGCCGAGGATGTCTGCGGCCATCGCAAAGACATCCTCTGATGCTGCCTGACACTTTCGGGTCTTCTATGACGGTCTGTCATAGAAGTGCCAGGCAGCAGCGGAGGATGTCTGCGCACTGGGGGGGGGAAAGCAGCAGCATCAAAGTTTGAGGGAGCAGCATTAGAAAGGGCTGAGGGAGCAGTATTGGCAAAGTCTGGGGGAGCAGCATTGTCAAGTCTCTGCGGGGACCTGGATTCCAGTCTTATAGTCAGACCTCTGAAGTCTGATTAAAACTAACCTCAAATATAAGACGAGGGGACTTTTTCAGAACATTTGCTAGAAAAAAACCTTGTCTTATATTTGAGCAAATACGGTAAAAGGCTTACACACTTGACACATTTCGCACTTAAAGGTGCTTAATAATCTTGGTGTTTGGAGGGCTGGGATCATCCTCATCCTGGAAAACAGGAATACCCTGTTCTGATAATATTGGGTAAAAGTACAAATTATTGGAGCCCAGTGATCTGACTCTCTTTCCTTCATTTACACGTGCCCAAGGAATTGCTGTGCAGTGTTATCAGTAAAGAACAAACTACCCTTAGAAATTGGGCAAACTCAGGAGATCCTTGGTGGAAACCAAAACCTTGCTGAAGTGGGACAACCAAAGTTGGGTGTGGACAATGACTAGTCGAGCTTAAGCAAAAACCTGTTACACAGTAAACAAGAACTGATCTTTACTCTGCATAAAACATAGTGTAGTATGGTCTGGAAACAATTAACTAGGTGTGGCATTGCACTAACTGTTCAAACTTCTCTCTTGACAAGCTCTTGTGTATTAGTACTGACAAAGTCACAACAGGAAAAAAGTGTGCACTCCGCTACAGCAGCTTGTTATATCCAAAAGTGCTATAATAGTGCTAAAAAACACAGACAGAATGGAACTCCACGGACAAACATAGAAACACGATTAAGCGTGTTTATCACGTGAAACGCGTAAGGTCCTTCCCTTACCGGTTTGTTTGTCCGTGGAGTTCCATTCTGTCTGTTTTTTAGCACTATTAAAGCACTTTTGGATATCACAAGCTGCTATAGTGGAGTGCACACTTTTTTCCTGTTGTGTATATTTACGTCTGATCCGCGTGTGGAGCACCTGCCTACAGCACTAATTGATGGGAGTGGAGCCGGCTTGTGCTTGCCTTTTTTGAAACCTACTGACAAAGTCAGCCCCCATTGGAGCAGGGGGAAACATTATGCAGAGACTGCCACAGAGAGACAAGGTGGATTCGCGACATACAATCTTTGGTTCCAAAAGGGCTTAATGTAGTCTTAGACATTATGTCATATTACAACAATTGAAGTCCATCACTTGGTATTTATTTTTTTTGCACTGAGTCACTTTGTGCATGCCTACCAGTGTGTGCCTTGCACGTATAAGCTTTGTCTATATATAGGTTTTTATTGTTGTGTATACATTCATTTCCATATTCCTTACTTTTATCTGTTGTCTTTTATAGACTTCTCCCTTTTCATATAGATGTTATTTTATACTGATATTTTTTATTACCATTTTTTATTATTATCGCTTTTCAACATTATCTTTTTTTTTAGCTCTTATTTGTACATTTATACATTTTCAATATATTTTTTATTTTTTTTGCCAAATATATTTAAATTTATAAAGCAGTTTTATGTCTTTTTAATTCATTTATATATTGCTGGACAGGACAATAGAACAGCGTTTCCACACTTGGATTCAAGATGAATGCCTCTCCCTCGTTGGTGGAGATTAAGTAGTTTGTGTGAAGTCCCATTATAATAGGATATCACAACCCCTTCCGGTAATTATAAATCAAGTGGCAAGAGGTAAAAATGCATTGAGTTGATGTAGCTAAAATTAAAATGATAACTTATAAACTCATTTTCCTTCATAATGCAGTTACTGATATCTGTCATACCATTGCTTTACCATGACATTGAGTGCTAAATCAGGGATGATCTAGAAATGACACATTCATAATACAGGTATTAGCAAACACTGGCTTTGACAGCATACCCTATACATTGCTGAGTTTAATCATTCTGGATATGTGTATATATTTTAATTGGTAGTGGACCTAATCCAATCTGCCTCTCGCCCTTCCTTCCCAAAGTCATTTGATCCAGGTCTTTGTCTAGCATGCCAATGATTTAAATACACCCCAGGACATGCACCATCATCTGTATTGCACATCCAGGATTTGCTGCTGCCCCATTATCCGCACATCCAAGATGTAATATGCCACAGCCAGTGTTAGTTTATCCATTAATATGCCACTGATAATTCGTCCATTAATATGCCACTAATAATTTTCTCATTAATAGCCACGGATAATGTGATCATTATTATTCCACTGATAATTTGCTCATTAATAGCCACTGATAATTTGCTCATTAATATGCCACTGATAATTTGTCCATTAATTTGCCACTGATAATTTGTCCATTAATATGCAACTGATAATTTGACCATTAATATGCCACTGATAATTTGCTCATTAATATTCCACTGATAATTTGCTCATTAATAGCCACTGATGATGTGCTCATTATTATTCCACTGATAATTTGCTCATTAATAGCCACTGATAATTTGCTCATTAATATGCCACTGATAATTTGTCCATTAATTTGCCACTGATAATTTGTCCATTAATATGCAACTGATAATTTGACCATTAATATGCCACTGATAATTTGCTCATTAATATACCACTGATAATTTGCTCATTAATGTGCCACTGATAATTTGCTCATTAATATGCCACTGATAATTTGCTCACTAATATGCCAAATCCATTTTTTCCCCCCAAGGATCTGGTATTGCTCGTCCCCCCCTGATGGCAGCCCTGACTTCTGTTACTTTGTTGCTGTTGTCAGCAACATTGCAAGGGGAAAAAAAAGGCTATATGGGCCTTAGATCTAGGGTTAGGGTTAGCATAACATTAGGGTTAAAGTTAGTATAAGGGGTATAGGGTTATATTGCCCTATAACTTGCAGGGGGGAAAATAACATGCAAACAGGGCATATTTCTAAATGATTTTCAGTACACAAAATTGTATGCACCAGCGGGAAAACAGATAAAGCATGAGACTGCTTAAGGGTTAGCACTCAGTATGCTCAAAGCGGGACAGTTGGGGGTATGCACTAACGGTTAAAGACCAGTATGCCAACCATGGCAGGATGTTACAATAAACTCAGATATGTTTGTGTCTATTCAAAATGTTGATGTTGTTGACAAATACTACCACAGATGCAAACAAGATGTAACTATACACGAATAAACAAACAATAATATCTACATCTACACACTGTACCCCAAACAAATCTGTGCTTTATGCAATTATAAATCAAATGTGCAGCCACTTTTGGAGGAACTAGTTAGGTGTATGGGCAGACGTTACATGTAAACATTAATCTGTGGCATCCAACACAATCTCCCAATTCCAAGCACCAAATGTAATTAAATGCATCAAATAGTATTATTAATGTCCTGCATGTTATTTCTTTTTCCAAGCAGATACATAAAATGTTCACCTAGACATCATATTAATTCAGGGTTTAACATATGCCAGGAACCAGTGAGCCATGGTTCCTAAAATCCCTACTGCTTGCTCCTCACTTAGTTAATTGTTTTATGTAGAAGTCTATGGAACTTCAATTTCCATGGCTCTTAAAAATAACCAGGCTGTCTCCTGAATTGGTTTATCTGGCTCCCAAAGTCTCCAAAAATTTGTCTAGCCCTGGTTTTATTGCTTGTATAGTGAACTCTACCCAGCTGCTATTCTCATATAAAATCAGTTTAGTACTCAAGTATTATTCAGCATTCTCAGGAAATTACAGATGGTTCTTCTACTGGCAGAAAGACAGTTAGCCATCGCGGGAAGAGAGCAACATTAAACCAGAGATTTAAGGTTTAATGTTGCTGTAGTAGTGATTTCTTTTCCTCTTACTTTAATTGGCTGGGAAACCTGCAGTTGCAATTAATAAATACACTATCTTCCGAAAACAAAAAGCTATTGCAGTAATGAAATATACATTTAAAGCACTTATTATGAGCCTTTGATTCTATTTTTTTAAGTATATCTTGGTGACTATATGGTCCCTTTAAAGGGACATTCCAACTTGTTTAACCCTTGTTTCCTTCAAGGAAGCAAGGGTTAAACAAAGCATGTCCCGGTCTTTGAAAGTAAACCCAACTTGTATCTTGATACATGTGTGACACAGCAGTTCCTGGTTGTCGCGCACTGACCAGTCAGAGTGGGGGCTCGCCCCGATCTGATAGCCAAATGCGAGGGTCTCTCACTGCGCCTCATTTTTGCATGGGATCAGCAGGGGGACCTAGTTAAGGTCCCCCTGCTGATCCCATGCAAAAACAAAGGACTCTCTCTGCGCTAGCAGAGAGAGCCAGTCACGACCAGACGGCTGCCTGCTACCTATGGAAACATGGCAGCTGTTGGTCAGAGGCAGGGCTGGACTGGGAGAAAAATTCGGCCCGGGCATTTTTTTATCACAGCGGCCCACTAAGAAGGGGGCGGGGCAGAGGAGGTGTGTTTTGTCATCACCAATGACAAACACGCTCCCTCTCAAAGTGAGCATGTTGGTTCAATGCTCTTCCAGGGCAGACCATGCGCAGAGCTCTGCTGAAGAGCTCTAGCATGAGAAAAAAAGCCCTGTATTTGTTCTGCACAGTGCAAGCAAATTTAATAACATGCTTGCACTGTGTTTCCTTGCAACTTGTCTCTGGTGTCTCTATAAATGGATACCAGGAGACAAAAATGCCAGGAAAGAGTATTGAGCATGTGTTTGGAGCCTGTTTGTGGGATTGCATGTGTGTAGAGTGAGCTGATTGTGGTGTGGTATTGTGTAATAAGGTCGGTTTTAGTTGTGTTGTGTTTGTGGTGTAATGTGATGCATATGTGGCTAGGGGCTGTAGAGAATGTGTGTATAGGGGATATAGCAAGTGTGTGCATACAGGCTATAGTGTGTGTGTGTGTGTGTGTGTGTGTGTGTATATAGATGTAGTGTGTGTTTAGGGGTGTAGTTTGTGTTTGCTTACAAGGAATCTAGTGTGTGTATATATACATATATATATGAGTCTAGTGTGTGTTTGAAGGACCCAGAATGTGTATATGAGATCTAGTGAGTGTGTGTTTATAACGGTTTCAGAGTGTATATAGGGATCTAGTGTTTGTATGTGTGTAGATGATCCAGAGTTGGGTAAGGGATCTAGTGTGTGTCTGGAATGTAATGTGTTTAGGGGTGCAGTATGTGTGTGAGGGGTGCTGTGTGTATATATATATATATATATATGGAAGTATTGAGTATGTCTGTTGTGCAGTGTGTTGGGGGGTTCTGTGTGTATGTGAGGGGTGCAGTATGTGTGTGTGAGGGGTATTCCTTAGTAATACCAGTCAGATGGCCATTAAATATGCCACATACAGGAGCCCCACAAATTATGTCACATGCAGGAGCCTCATAACTATGCCACATACAGGAGCCCATAACTATGCCACATACAGGAGCCCATAACTATGCCACATACAGGAGCCCCATAACTATGCCACATACAGGAGCCCCATAAATTATGCCACATCAGAGCCCCATTATTTATGCCTCAACTTGGAGCCCAATTAATTATGCCACACACACAAGCGCCCCTTAATTATGCCACACACACAAGCGCCCCATAATTATGCCACACAAAAGAGCCCCTTAATTATGCCACACATGGGGCCCAATAAATATGCCACACATGGGACAGCCATTAATTATGCAACACACAGGAGCCCCACAAGATGACAATTGTACAATTCGAAAACAATACATATCTATAAACACAGACATCTCTCTATAACTAGTTGCATTTATACTTATTTGAATTATTTAATATTGTATTTAATAAAAATGTTATTGAAAAATTGTATTACTATATTTTTTTCCCTTCCTCTGCACCCACATTGCACCTACAGGACTTAACACAGCACCATACAGTACCCACAGAACTTGCCATCCACCTATATTGCACCCACAGCACTTGGCTTGCACTCATATTGCACCAACAAGATTTGGCATGCCACAGTGTCACTTTGCCCCACAGAACTAGCCAGTGTCACTTTCCACATAGTACATGTTATTTTGCCCCACAGACCATGCCACAGCATCACTTTGCCAATTAAAATATGCCAGTATTTAACCCCTCGATATGTCATGATTTAGCCATTCAATATGCCAGGATTTTGCCCCCCTATATGCCATTTAATATGCCAGGATATTGCCCCTCAATATGGCAGAAGTTTGCCCCCCAATATGCCATTTAATATGCCAGTATTTTGCTCTCAATATGCCAGGATTTTGCCCCCAATATGCCATTTAATATGCCAGGATATTGCCCCCAATATGTCATTTAATATTCCAGGATTTTGCTCTCAATATACCAGGATTTTGCCCCCAATATGCCATGTAATATG
The DNA here is from genome assembly GCA_036172795.1 of Pelodytes ibericus. Classification (NCBI taxonomy): domain Eukaryota; kingdom Metazoa; phylum Chordata; class Amphibia; order Anura; family Pelodytidae; genus Pelodytes; species Pelodytes ibericus. The sequence goes on along the minus strand of CM069861.1, from coordinate 101,372,315 downwards.
CCAGGACATTGCCCCCAATATGCCATGTAATATGCAAGGATATTGCCCCCAATATGTCATGTAATATGCCAGGATATTGCCCCCAATGCCATGTAATATGCCAGGATATTGCCCCCAATATGCCATGTAATATGCCAGGATATTGCCCCCAAAATGCCATGTAATATGCCAGAATATTGCCCCCTAGTATGCTTATTATGCCACCCTCCTCCCCCCTTCCCCAGACCCCAGTACTTACCTCTTTGCTGCTCCGTCTCCCAGTGCTCTGAAGGTCCGTGGCTGTGAGGGAAGCGTTGTGAGCTCCCCTCCAGCCGCGCGGAACAATAAAGTTTGTTTTAAAAAAAAGTTCCAACAAACTAAATTGACCGCGCGGCTGGAGGGGAGCGCACAACGCTTCCCTCACAGCCACGGACCTGCACCGGGGGACAGAGCAGGAACGAGGTAAGTTTTTGATTTTTTTTTTTTTAATGCAGGGAACGCCACTGCTGGGACCTCCCCTGCCGGCCTCGGCCCATGGCCACCGCGGCCCACTGGGCATTTGCCAGTCCGGGCCTGGTCAGAGGATAAACTGGCTTGTACTATCAAAAGTACACGCCAGTTTATTCTCATGCTAGGGACAACTAACATTTCACTTATGCTTCTATATTAGAAGCACAAGTGAAAAAAGGTGTAGTGTCCCTTTAAGGAGATCAGTATTACTAAAGCTACTGGATTTTGTTCTGATACAATGCATATTCCAGACCTACTTTTTGAAACCATTATGTTGGTTGTCTTACACAATAAAATTGGTTTGTTTTTTCATACTCAACATCTTTGTTATGTAATTATGGACTCAAACTACATTACCAACATGTGTGTTTATGTGAAAAGTCATTTATCTGATGCACAAGGCTGCTAATAGGCTGCGGCTCACTGTTGCTAGCCTGCCATTCCAATCTAATCACAGGAGTTTCCTGCAAGAAGCCACTCAGCCAATAGTATCGCAGTGCATATTTGAGTTTTCAAGTCGACTGTCTGTCAACATAAAATGGGTTTTCTCAGCAAGCCACCTCTAATGTCTTTTTTCCCCTGTTCTTAGAACTGATTTTACGCTAGCACAAAAAAGAATTGAAGCTTGTGGTATGTGGATTTCTACTTACATTTTTTCTATACACATCAGTGCATTTTAAGTGGAACATGGTGAATGTCAAACACTGTTACAGATTCATAATACAAACAGCACTTGTTCCTCCTAAACAGTGTTATCAGGCATAATCTAGAATTTGGCTTTAATGTTATTCTTTTATCTTTTCTTAACAATAAAGCAAATGTGCACAAATACTATCAGCTCAGATTTCAAAGGCTGTAAACATAAGGGTCTATTCAAACAAGGGAGAATGGCACGGAACTGAGACGGGAATTTAAGGCCAAAGTAGCTGAGTTGGAAAAATAATCCCATTCAGCTGTATTGGAGAATTTTTCCAACTAGGGCAACATTGGCCTAAAGTTTAAAATTCCCCATCTCAATTCCCTGCATTTCTCTTCTTACTGAACATACCCTCTACACTTGTTAGCATTTCTAAACAAATATACTTCAATGGCGCGTTGTGTATATCTACAGTTGTAATTGCATGTAAGAGATGACAGCCCTTGCTCAAAGTACAACATCTCTTGCTTCCTTTATTTTACTGCAGAGAATAACAATTGTACTATCTATTTTTAGATTTTTATTGCTTTGTCTTTACCCATCTTCCCTTAGGCTATTAATCTTCTCTTGATGCCTCTTTGCTAATGCAGAATGACTGTAATGCAAAATATACGGCAAAAAAACAGCAGCAAGGTCCACAGGACAAAGAAAAAATACACAAATTATGCAGAGTGACTACATTTATAAGTGGAACACCTTTTCATTAAAAAAAGGTTATATAACATTTTAAAGGTAGTATGTATCTGTAGTAAAAGTTATCATATGCTATTTTACATTTGCTTCTGTAATAGAAACGAAAAGTAAAACAATACAAAAATTCAACCTTCTCTGGAAAAACTCACACACTTGGGGTGTTTTAATAGAATGGAAGTGAGTGACAGTTGAATACTGTATTGGATTGCATGCTTTACCAGTTTTGGCTAATTTTCAAATAGAGTGAGAGGACATCACATCACAACAGCAGTAACAGTAATCCACATAGTACCTGGGAGTGAATTTACTATATTTGTTTGGATAAAAGGCAAGCTTTTTTAAGAAAATGTGGGTCTTGTAACTGTCATGGAAGCCTCCCGGACTGGGGCTCCAGGAGGGCTCTGAGAGCCCAACTTCTACCAGTGGATTATGGACCCTCCTAGGGTCAGATTAACCTTTCCCTGAAGGAGCTATAATTGCTGCCCCAACCACCAGCTCACTGTACCGATAACCCTGTATAACACCTGACAGAGGCTAGGGGAAACCTCTTGGTACTATAAGGCGGCTACAGGACTAAGGCTGTGCGGGGACCAGCCAGCTCTGTTACCCTACAGTATGTACTGTGTTTGGTCACAGCACTGTCTGTGACCTACTGCTTATTTACCTTGTTCTTCCCCTATCGGTCTCCCCGTGTTACAGCCGAATTGAGTAGTAGCTCCCACTACTGTCTGGAAAGCAGCGTCGCTCACTTTCCTATTGGCTGAGTGCTTAAAGGGATTAAAGTGACAAACCCACTACCACTGTTATTCTATTGGTTGCGAGCTGTTCTGGCACCAAATTTAAATAATGACTTGATGGGATTACCGCTAATGTGTTTCAAAGTTCTATTGTTCAATCATTTTTTATCTGATCTTGTATAAATGTACTGTGTTTTCTGCAATAAATGTTGTTCCTGTTTCAAAGTTATACAGGTCCTGTCCTGTCTACAACACTGGTTCTTCCTGGTGGCTTGGGGTGGCTGATGAAAGGAAGCAGAGTTCTGATGGAGGTACCCAGTCAGGGTACATGGGTGGTCCATCACCGTAACCAGTCCTACAAGAAAAATAATGCACATACATTGCAAAATCTCCTCCCCAATAAAATATATCCCATACAAAAACATAACTGACTTTCACCACAGCTAAAATACCGTATTTGCTCGATTATAAGACGAGGTTTTTTTCAGATGTTTTTTTCTGAAAACTACCCCTCGTCTTATAATCGAGGTCTTCTTATAATCTGACCTCAAATTGAGGTCAGATTATAAGACATGGATCCAGGTCCCCAGCAGAGCTGCAGGGGACCTGGATCCCCCACTCTGACAGCAGGGGAAGTCTGCGCGATGAGCGCAGACTCCCCTGCTTCCGCCCGGCACGACCGCCGGGGCTTCTATGAAGAAGCCGGGTACTTCAGCTTTCGTCACAGAAGTCCCGGCGAGCGTGCTGGGCGGCAGCAGGGGAGGTCTGCGCTCATCGCGCAGACTTCCTCTGCTGCCCCACTAGCCACCAGGGTAAATCGGGCAGCTGGGGGATGTCTGCACGATACGTGCAGACATCCTCCATGCTGCCCGACACGGCAGACTATTATGACGGACCAGCTGTCCGTCATAATAGACTGCCGTGACGGGCAGCATGGAGGATGTCTGCACATATCGTCCAGACATCCCCCGGCTGCCTCCACTAGCCACCAGGGATCGACTTCAAGGTGAGGGGGAGGGAGGGGGCAGAGAGACAGGGGGAGGGGGGGCAGAGAGACGGGGAGGGAGGGGGGAAGAGACAGGGGGAGGGAGGGGGCAGAGACAGAGACAGGGAGAGGGAGGGGGGCAGAAACAGAGACAGGGGAGGGAGGGGGGCAGAGACAGAGACAGGGGGAGGGGGGCAGAGAGGGATGGGGGAGACAGAGCAACAAGGGAAGGGAGGGGGAAGAGAGCTAAAAGGGGGGGAAGAGACAGAGGGAGGGGGGGCAGAGAGAAACAAGGGGGGGGGGGAGAGACAGAGGAGAGGGGAATCAAAGGGAGGGGGAGAGAGACAAAGCTGCCTCAAGGGAAAGAGAGGCAGAATTGGCACATAAAAGGAAATAAAAACAAATGCATTTTTTTATATCATTTTTTATTAAAAAAGCAATTTACATATGAATATATACAAGTTTAACTTTTTTCCTATAGGGTAGTCTTATATTCAGGCTTTTAGTTTTTTTCCTAAAGGAATATCCAAAGTTTGGGGGGTCGTCTTATAATCAGGGTCGTCTTATAATCGAGCAAATACGGTACTTACAAAGAAGAGCTATTTGCCATGGCTTCCTTAGTATTGTGGATTCTCTCCAGCCAATTACTTTAATACCACTGTTATGGACAAATGTCTCTTTTACTATTATATACTTGTGTTTATGTCTTATTTGTCACACATTCCCTAAAAGAATATCCTTGGTCATAATTTTGCTCAGTAACTATTTCCGTTTCTGTCACTAACTCCTCCCCCACTTCCTTTGTGTAAGTTAACAGTTATGTGCCACGTGCAACAAAATGAAGATTCACTGTTAAAGTAACAGTAACTGTTTCCCTTGCAGCCCCCTTTGTTTAGTAACTACTCACTCCCCCTCCCATCGTGTAACAAAGATGGACCTGGAATGTGAGTGGGAGAACTCTGTAATGATGAAGTCACATTCTGTAGGGTGGGTTTAGATAAGACCCCTGAAACTATTAGCCAATTGTTGAATGTATACTGTATGTTTAACTGTGACTCTGCACATGACGTATTTCTGTTTTAAAAGGAATCTCCCACTCTGGGAAATAAAGGTTTGCCTCAGGTTTTTCACTGATCAGAAACGTTGTCTCCGGTGTGAATTACCGTATTTATCGGCGTATAACACGCGCCGGCATATAACACGCACCTAATTTTAAGAAGGAAATTTCAGGAAAAAAAACTTAAGAACTTAAATTAAGAACTTTGAAGCCCAATATGCCATTTTAATATGCCAGGATATTGCCCCCAATATGCCATTTAATATGCAGGATATTGCCCCCAATATGCCATTTAATATGCAGGATATTGCCCCCAATATGCCATTTAATATGCAGGATATTGCCCCCAATATGCCATTTTAATATGCCAGATATTGCCCCAATATGCCATTTAATATGCAGGATATTGCCCCCAATATGCCATTTAATATGCAGGATATTGCCCCCAATATGCCATTTTAATATGCCAGATATTGCCCCAATATGCCATTTAATATGCAGGATATTTCCCCCAATATGCCATTTTAATATGCCAGATATTGCCCCAATATGCCATTTAATATGCAGGATATTGCCCCCAATATGCCATTTAATATGCCATGATATTGCCCCCAATATGCCAGGATATTGCCCCTTAGTATGCTCGTTATGCCACCCTCCTCCCCCAGACCCCAGTACTTACCTCGTTCCTGCTCTGTCCCCCGGTGCTCTGAAGCTGCGTGGCTGTGAGGGAAGCGTTGTGAGCTTCCCTTCAGCCGCGCGGTCAATAAAGTTTGTTTTAAAAAAAACAGACTTTATTGACCGCGCGGCTGGAGGGAAGCTCACAACGCTTCCCTCACAGCCACGCAGCTTCAGAGCACCGGGGGACAGAGCAGGAACGAGGTAAGTTTTAGATTTTTTTTTTTTTTCGGCGTATAACACGCACACACCATTTTCTCCCTATTTTCAGGGAGAAAAAGTGCGTGTTATACGCCGATAAATACGGTACTTCTAGGGGAGAGCGCATTAGTTGATCAATTTGGAAGGAGTAGATGGACAATAAAGCAAAGTTTGCTTTGATCCAAATCAGTTGGCGCCCAGGGACATTTGGGTTGTGTTGCTAAGGAAGCCGCATTGAGGACCGGAGAGGAGACCCCCATAGACTGGAAAAAAGAGCCTGATCACCTCTGCATAAGGTAACATAGTAACATAGTAACATAGTAATTTAGGTTGAAAAAAGACACAAGTCCATCAAGTTCAACCCTTCTACCTATCTTTACAGCTTTTGATCCAAAAGAAGGCAAAAAACCCCTAAGGAAGCTATTTCGAATTTTGCCTCCTGGGGGAAAAAATTCCTTCTTGACTCCAAGAGGCAATCAGATTTCTCCTTGGATCAATAAGCTCTTTTATTAATGCTTATTCTATTATTAATAGCCCTGTATGTTCTGCTTTGCTAAAAAAACATCCAAACCATTTTTAAATGCATCTATTGTGGTTGCTAGCACTACCTCTCTTGGCAGTGAGTTCCATAACTTTATTGTCCTAACCGTAAAGAATCCCTTCCTTTGCTGTCTATGAAATCTTTGCTCTTCCAGTCTGAGGGGGTGACCTCTTGTTCTTTGTACCTTTCTGTTAATGAACAGGTCACTGGAGAGCTCTTTATATTGGCCCTGCAAATATTTATATAATGTTATCATATCCCCTCTGAGACGCCTTTTTTCTAACGTATATACATTCAATTTTTTAAGTCTCTCTTCATAACTAAGATCCTCCAAACCCCTTATTAATTTTGTAGCTCTCCTTTGCACTTTTTCTAGTTCCTTAATATCCTTTTTAAGGACTGGTGCCCAGAACTGTACTGCATATTCAAGGTGAGGTCTTACCATTGATTTGTAAAGAGGCAAGATGATATCCTCCTCCCGTGAATCTATACCTCGTTTTATACATGCCAATATCTTATTGGCCCTTGCAGCTGCTGACTGGCATTGGGCACTGTTGCCAAGTTTGTTGTCTATAATTATTCCTAAATCCTTTTCATTAGTAGTTTTTCCCAGGGAAAAACCATTTAACGTATATGTTGCTTTGTTATTATTTTTCCCATAATGCATAACTTTACATTTGTCTATATTGAACCTCATTTGCCACTTTACTGCCCAGTCCCCCACTCTGTCCAAATCTTCCTGTAAAGAAAAAACATCAAGATTAGTCTTTATTGCCTTACCTAATTTAGTGTCGTCCGCAAACACGGAGACATGGCTCTCAGCACAATTTGGCAGATCATTAATAAACAAATTAAAAAGAAGAGGGCCCAAAACAGACCCCTGAGGTACTCCGCTTAATACCCTTGTCCAATTTGAGAATTTTCCATTTACAACAACCCTTTGTGTTCTATCTTTTAGCCAATTTTCAATCCACATACACACATTTGCCCCCAAACCTATTTCTCTCAATTTGTAGAGTAACCTTTTGTGTGGAACTGTATCAAATGCTTTCGCAAAATCCAAATAGATCACATCAACTGCCACACCTAGATCTATATTTTTACTGACTTCTTCATAGAATGTTATTAAGTTTGTTTGACAAGACCTGTCTTTCACAAAACCATGTTGACTTTTACTAATTATATTCTGGTTCAAGATGTATTCTTGAGTGTATACCTTTAGCAATCCTTCAAATAGTTTCCCCACTACAGATGTCAAGCTCACTGGCCTATAATTACCTGGCAGAGATTTTGATCCCTTTTTAAATATTGGAATGACATCCGCCTTTCGCCAGTCTGTTGGCACTGTACCTGAACTGAATGAATCCCTAAAGATCATGAATAGTGGCCTGGCCAGAAATATGCTTAACTCTCTAAGTACCCTTGGGTGTATACCATCTGGTCCTGGGGCCTTGTCTATCTTAACAGAGTGTAATTGCTTAAGCACTTTTTCCTGTGTCAGCCAATCCCATGTTTGCGGCGAATGTCCCATAACTTCCTGTAGCAGGGGCTCGTCCATCTGCTCTTCCTTAGTATAAACAGAAGAAAAAAAAGTATTTAAAATGTCTGCTTTCTCTCTGTCCTCACTTACCAAATTTCCCATTTGGGATAACAAGGGCCCAACATTTTCCCTCTTTAGCTTTTTTCCATTTATATATTTATAAAACATTTTGGGGTTAGTTTTACTCTCCTTGGCAACCCTTTTCTCATTTTCCAATTTAGCCATTTTAATTGCCTTTTTGCAGGCTTTGTTGGCCTCTTTGTACTCTATAAATGATAATGCTGATCCCGTGTTTTTATAATGTTTGAATGCCATTTTCTTGTTTTGTACTTCCTGTTTCACGTTACCTGTAAGCCACATTGGTTTTGATTTGTGTCTTTTGCATTTGTTTCCCAAAGGTATATATTGGGATGTGTACTTTTGTAATGTGTGCTTAAAGGCATTCCACTTGTCTTCTGTGTTTAGTCCAGAAAACAATCGTTCCCAGTCTAAATGTTCAATCGATGCCCTTAGTCCATCAAAGTTAGCCCTTCTAAAATTAAGTGTTTTGGTGGCGTATTTACCAATTTGCTTTTTTGCATTAATCTCAAATGAGACCATATTATGGTCACTATTCCCCAAGTGTTCTCTTATTTGGATGTTTGAGATAAGCTCCTCATTGTTTGTTATTACCAAATCCAGACAGGCATCCATTCTAGTTGGGGTGTCTACTAATTGTGCCATAAATTTGTTATTAAGCAGGTCCAGAAACTTGCTGCCCCTAGCTGAACTAGTTGTGCCACACTTCCAATCTATATCTGGGTAATTAAAATCTCCCATGATTAGAACTTCATTCATATTTGCAGCCTTTTCAATTTGTAATAAAAGCTGATCTTCTCCATCAATGCTAATATTTGGTGGCTTGTAGCATACACCTACAAGTAATGTGCGATTCTTTTTAGCGTCTAAGCTAATCTCCACCCACAGTGTCTCCACATCAGTTCCAGTTACATCATGTACACCTTCTTTAATACTGGGATTTAATTTAGGATTTACATACAGACAAATCCCTCCCCCTTTTCTATTTACTCTGTCCTTTCTAAAAAGTGAGTAACCTTGTAAATTAACTGACCAGTCGTGGGTCTCATCCCAGGTAAATTACCTATATATTTTCCTGTCTTTGGACTTGGCCTGCACTCCGTGTCTGCGCCCAGCTTCTCGTGGATAACTACTGAACAGGTATATAGTTTGCCCAAATGTCCCCTTTTATTTGAATAGAACCTGTCAATTGTCTATCTACTTCCTTAGTCATTCCTGAGTGTGTTTTATGTGTGGAAGAGTCTGCTTGCCTGAGAATCTGTTATACTTCTGTTGCATACTTGCCTAACATTGTGGTGGTGTTTTATTTGTTGTTTTTAGCTGAGAGACTTGGTATAGAGATCTAGCTAAGTGTTACTGTTTTATTTTTATGATTTGCCTAGTTTAAAGGTGTTATTTTTTTTGTAGGTTTAGTTAACCCCTTCCCGACCTTATGACGAGTTAACTCGTCATAAGAGCCGCAGCGTTAGCGACCTTATGACGAGTTAACTCGTCATGCAGTCTAGCCGGCGGTGCGCTCCGTGGGCACCGCCAGCTAGTCTGCAACGGGTCCAGGACTAAGCCTCGCACCCGAGGCAAAGCTCCTGGACCCGATCGGTCAGTTTCCGGGCATGTGATCGCGGTGATTTAGTCATCACCGCGATAACATGCAAATTAGATGGCAAAGTCAGTGTGTTCACACACTGACTTTGCCTCTAATTCACTCCCTGTGCTTCACATTCTTATAGTGAAGCACAGAGAGTGACCTGTAAGTAAAAAGAAATTAATTACATACACATAGGTAAAAAAAAAAATAAAAAAAACCTTTCATTGCTGATCAGTTTTTAACTGTGATCAGTTTCCTTCCACTTTATGGCCCTCATTTAGTTTTTTTTTAACAGATTTTTTCATTTTTACAATTTATAAAGTTTTTTTGAATAAATAAAGGTAATTTTAATATATTTATTTAATAAAATTTAACCCCTGCATGCCTGTTGCATGATTTTTACTGATCTGACATCGCACTCTTCAGAGTTTTTTTCTGTCTTTTTTGTTATGGGGGGTTTGGGAACCAATATTTTTCTTTTTTATTAGTTAGTTAATTAGGGGGGATAAGTGGGTTAGTGTTGCACTAGTTATGTAGCTTATTATTGGGAAAATAATGGGGAAAAACTTTTTTTTCCTCAAAAATTTCCTCTTTTATATGTATTTTTTAATACTAAAATGTAAATCATTTTTATGTATAGGGTATCAAAAGAAAGCTCTAACTGTCCTCTAAAAAACAACATATAACTTGTATGGGTACGTTAACTGAGAGAGAGGAAATTTATGATTGGTCGCTCTGGTCCTTGGCTCAGGAAAATCACTGGTCCTTAAAGGGTTAAGTTAGTTTGGTGAACAGAAATACAAACAGGCGTCTGTTGTTTTGGTATGCAGATATTGTATGTGAAATTGAGTGCGTGTGTGACCTGAGTTTTTTATTAGCCGGCATTTATTTTAAGGTGTTTGTAATTTAATTACATCTGTGTATTGTGTTTTTGCCTGTATATGTCTTTTTGGGTACCATATATGTTAATTGTGAACTATGAGTCTATGTCTTGTAACTCTCCTATTCTATCTTTTGTCCTCAGGAGAGCTGTGCTTAGGCACTCACATAGTTAAAAACCTTTGTGCGTGCACATCTGCTCTCCCCCCCCCCCCCCCCCCCTTCCTTCTTGTGTGCTTAGGCACTCACATAGTAAACACTTTGTGCTTACAGAAACTGCTTCTTTTTCTCCCTCCTTCTCCACCCCCTCCCTTCTCTTGGTGTGTGTGTGTGTGTCTATGCAGCTGGAAATTTTTTGTGTGCACGTTTTGGTTTTTATTTTCAGTTTCATTTTGTTCAGGGGTAGTTTGCCATTTCTTTTTCAGCTTCTCTCTCTACAGTAACACTGCAGTGTATACATGGGTCAATCTAATGTTAGCTCCTTCACGTATGAGGACACTATGGCTGTAGAGACAGGTTTCTCTGATACTAACTTATGGCTTGAGTGGATGAGATATAACGCTAACAGACATAAGTTTGATAATAGATCTAACTGCTATGTCTGTGGAGGAGCGAGGCCTCATTTAGGTACTGTCCCGTTGAACATACCTCCAGAGATAGAGATGTGTTTCCTAAGTCTCTATACTGCAATTAAAACTGACTGGACGGAATGTGAATCATGGACAAAGGAATACCCAATTATCCTTAAAGATGTTAAGCCTGAGAGAGGTATCACCATATATCCAGGGAACTACACTTGTTACGGTATATATGATGGGGTAGGCCAATTCTTTGGTCATTTCACTGGTAAGTACTGTGCCACATATAGCTCAATGCCAGCTGCCTTACTCCAGCAACAAGTAAGATCCCTTGGGGACATATATTGGATTTGTGGGGATATGCAGATTAGAACTAGATTGGAAGGCGTATGGTGGGGAGAATGTGCTCTAGCTAAGGTAATTATGCCTATACACATAATCTCCGACGGACACCAAGATACCCCAGGTTCGTTACACCCATACTCTAGAATAAAGAGAGATACTCCTGTAAAAGGCAGTTTTGATCCCCATATCTATATAGATTCCATAGGAGTACCAAGGGGAATGCCGAATGAATTCAAAGCAAGAGATGAAGTGTCCGCATGGTGTGAATCTATTTTCCCAATCATTACGGCCAATAAAAATGTAAATTGGATTAATTACATATATTATAATCAACAACGGTTTGTAAATTATACAAGAGATGCCCTCCAGGGTTTGGCGGAACAATTACAAGCAACTTCCCAGATGACCTTCCAGAATAGAATGGCCTTAGATATGATTCTGGCAGAGAAAGGGGGAGTATGTAAAATACTCCCAGACACCATGACATGCTGTACCTATATCCCAGATAATACAGGCCCTAATGGTAAGGTAACATTGGCAATAGAAAAGTTAAAGAGTTTGTACAATTAACTGAAACGGAATTCTGGGGCCATGGATCCATGGGAAGGATGGATGTCTGGATGGCAAGGTGCTCTATCCCAAATAGGCATTGCCATTTTAATAATGATAATCATCCTCGTTCTTCTTGTATGTTGTGTGTTACCCTGTCTTAGGAAATGCCTACAAAAGACAGCTGATCAGACAATCGACCAGACCACCCCGACCTTCCTTCACCAAGAGATTGACGACATAGACTGTGAAACACCACATACACCCTTACAGTCCCACCGCATCAAGTCAACAGCTACTTCTTCTTAAGGGCATTCAGGGATAGCGTCTGTCTCTACGGGCAGAAGTCTGTCGCGGGAGAAGTAGTGGACAAGCTGCTATGGGCCACCCGCGCAGTGAAGCGTTCGAGGCCTGTTCAGACAGATGTGCAAGATAGCCTTTTTGTTATTTTTCTATAGGGACAGTATTAGAGTTAGAGATAGTAGCTGTTAGTAAAATAGCCATTTTAAGGGGGGACTGTTATGGACAAATGTCTCTTTTACTATTATATACTTGTGTTTATGTCTTATTTGTCACACATTCCCTAAAAGAATATCCTTGGTCATAGTTTTGCTCAGTAACTATTTCCGTTTCTGTCACTAACTCCTCCCCCACTTCCTTTGTGTAAGTTAACAGTTATGTGCCATGTACAACAAAATGGAGAATCACTGTTAAAGTAACAGTAACTGTTTCCCTTGCAGCCCCCCTTTGTTCAGTAACTACTCACTCCCCCTCCCATCGTGTAACCAAGATGGAGCTGGAATGTGAGTGGGAGAACTCTGTAATGATGAAGTCACATTCTGTAGGGTGGGTTTAGATAAGACCCCTGAAACTATTAGCCAATTGTTGAATGTATACTGTATGTTTAACTGTGACTCTGCACATGTCGTATTTCTGTTTTAAAAGGAATCTCCCACTCTGGGAAATAAAGGTTTGCCTCAGGTTTTTCACTGATCAGAAACGTTGTCTCCGGTGTGAATTACTTCTTGGGGAGAGCGCATTAGTTGATCAATTTGGAAGGAGTAGATAGACAATAAAGCAAAGTTTGCTTTGATCCAAATCACCACAGTACTGAATTCATTTTTAATTAGAAGAGCAATTAGGTGTTGTTCACTCTCCAAGCAATGAATGGGATTTCTGAATAAACTTTTTATGTATTCTCAAGGAAAAATAAATAACAAACAGCACATAATGCTAATGGATGCATTAAAGTATATGTGTTCTCTTAAGTGCTCTAGAATGCATATAGCCAGGGTTAGATTTTTAAAATAAAAGGTGGTGTGTGTAAATTATTTATATTTTTGTATTAACACTCTGGTGGAAGTTCTCAAAGTATGTATCACAGTGGACATACATTGCCTAACTCATTGAGGTGGCCCAAAAAAATCCATAACTTAAGTATTTACTCAGATTGATTGCAAACCATCCAGTGGCGCCTATTTATATAAATAAATTAGGGTTTAGTTCCTAAATAGGTTGCTATAGAATGATATTGGATTGTGTTTTCTGAAATGACTGAAACGTCCAGAATCCATTGCAATACACAAAATATGTGGCTAGTCAAAATGTGTCTGTTATTTGTTGTGTTTTTTGTCTCCATTGCAATGTAAAACCAGAAAAAGAAAATATTGATTATTATCATACACTGCATGCATTAATTAAATATTCATTTACATTTTTGTAAGTGCTTCCAGCTTCTTGTTGCGTTTTCAATAATACATTAGATAATTTGAAAATAAATTGCTTCATTTTTTATTGCTGCTTCAAAACAAACAATGTAATTTAATGTGGATAAAAAATATTATAATGCAGAACTATTGTTATCATGAGAGAGGACCTTTCCAGAGACATTTGGGAAACAGAAATAAAGGTCTAATACATGGTGGTAGCTTGCACCATAGAGATCAATCCTGGGGAAATAGAAGTTGGATCTGTTTTCTCTACTATCTAGTATGGAGAGTCCATTCCTGTTGCATTCCAACCATTACGTTAGAGGGTGATTTAACTGCATGCTTTGTGAATTAATAAGTGATTAAATAGTTTCAAATTGTTATATAAAATATGGTATGAACAATTCAAAATGGTGAAGCTAGCTGTATGGTGTTAAAAGCAGTGATGTTGTATGAAGGTGACACCAATTATTGCTCTGCATTGACCCTGGTCCCTAATGGATCAGGATTACCAGTAAAATCCAATAATCTGATAATACCCCACCCTTTCATGAAATAAACCTGTGCAATGAACCTCTGCCAATGAGAAAAAATTGTTAAAATATCAACCTTCTGACATGAAAGTGTATCTATTACATGTCATCTCAATGTTCACTTGAAACAGGACTTGAATACATTCATGTGCAACCAATGCAGGCGACAACATTATACATCATTGTTTGTGCCTGCAATTTTGAATGATAACTATATCATTTTTCCTTACCATTTATTTAAAAGTTTCAATAACAAATTTGTTTATCTTAATAAGACAGAAGAAAAATACTGTATTTGCTCGATTATAGGAAAAAACAGCTCATTTGTAATCGAGGTCATCTTATATTCAGACCTCAAAAAGCCGAGATCATGGTAAAACAATGTGATTGCTTTCCTGGAAGCCTCGCTTGGCTATTCAAAAAGTGAAAGTAAATGATTGCTGAACTGTCCAATAACTGTGACAGCCACTCACAGCAGTGGGTGGTTAAAAATTACAGGCCAATGATGTTCATCACTGGTCTGTCAGTCAAAAGGGGCTACAAATGCAAATCTTAGGCTATTAATGCAAGTCTCAGCAATCTGGCCCCCACACACACACACATTTGGAGGGAGGACTCTGATTGCCTTCAGCTTTGCAAACCAGGATCTTAGGCTATTAATGCAAGTCTCAGCAACTGCAGAGAGAATTTTCACCAGCCTGGCCGCCCCACACACACACATTTGGAGGGAGGACTCTGGTTGCCTTCAGCGTTGCAAACCAGGATCAACCATTATTTTTTTATATCATTGATATGATCATCACAGAGAATTTGATAAACCTAGGGGCTTGACACTGCCATCTTCCCGAAAATGAATGGGGGTGGATTGATCCTGGTTGCCTTGAGAGTAAGGCAGATCAGGCTCAACCATTGTTTTTATCTGATCACTGTGAAAATCGATCACAGTGATCACATATTGCATAAAGAATGTGACATACCTAGGAGCTTGTCACAATCCCCTGCCATCCTCCCCAAATTCATGGGGGTGGTGGGGTGGATGGATCCTGGTTGCATTACTAGTTAAGAACACCAGGTCCAACCATTTTTTTTACAAGTCTGTCACTCTCCTGGACCTGCTACACACCAGGAGGCTGTGCCAGCTTAACTCCATGGACAAGTTAACTTGTAATAAGGTTGCAATCATCTAGTTAACTGGTCATAAGGACACAAAGGAGTATAAGCAAAGCACACAGAGTTGGCTGAAACAAGGCCTTCTTTGAATTTCATGCACTTGACACAGCAGAATTTGTTCTAAAGCAAAGATACATATATTAAAAATGTGCAACATATAGAAAGTAAGCTAGATGATCACTCCACCACATGCCTTAGCAAACCTCCCAACTTGTGCCCCACCAAGGGGGTGGAGATTGGGAGGTTGAGTGTGAGCACTACTGTACATGCGCATGCGCTATAACCAGCCTCTAGTGTCGCAGAAACCAGACACCTCCATTTTTACGCAGGCAATGTGGACCAAAGCCCCCCTGTCTTGCCGAGCTCTACCTCTGTACTGAAAACTGGACAGACCTAGAGTTCGGGGGCACAATGAGACTGCATCACAAAATCAGTGCTGTCCCAGCAGGTCAGTTGGGAGGCATGCCATAGGCATGCTGTATTGAACATACCTAGGTTAGCAATTAAACATTCTGAACGCCATCTATTTCAATGCAAAATGATTTCCAAAATATAAATCAAATGTACATGAAGAATCTCATAGTTGTTTTGGGAAACCTACCAAATAAAATCCAGTGGAGGCTAGTTAGTCTACTATCTAGGCACACAACATGGTACATCGAAATCGACAAACTAGGATAGCGGGCTGGTATGACAAGAATACAAAAATGTGAAATGTATTTTATAGTTAGTAAATGTAAAGGTGTTATTTAATGTGTCAAGGGGAATAGTCTTATAATTAATGAAAACATATGCTAAATAAGGACAAACTTCATTAAAGAAGAGGACCATGAAGGGGCATAATGGTTCAAGTCAAAGTTCACTGACAGTATTAACTCCTTCACACTGGTTGGAGCTTTGGTCCTTAACGACCAAAGCACCAAACCGGTGTCTTTGTGTTCCTGGCCGCCGATCAGTTTGTCTCTAAATACACTGTCGGTCCCTGCTGACATCCTGTTTAATACAGGACGTTCTATGCCGTCCTACCAGCCTCTAGGCACTTAAAAGTAGTACGGCATAGAATGTCCTACAGACAGGAAGGGGTTAAACAAATGTCTCTAGAATGCCTACCAACTTCTCCAGTTTTAAACAAAAACGGTACATTGTATGCTTCCAAAAACTGGAAGGACTGCCATTCAGACTGGCAACACTAACTCATATAGGCCCATAAGTCTGGTTTAAGAAGCAGAAAAAGATGATTTCTTGGACACAAGGTGTCAAAAAAAAATCTACAACATTTTTAAGGAGCTGAAATTCATAAGATGGCACTGTCCCAATCAAATCATATCCGCTGGCAAGTGGCACACTTCAAGTTCTTCCATATGCAACATGTTATTTTAAATAGGTAGCATGTGTGGTCATGTTATTTGATGCAAAGCACACATTCAGTTACCATTGTAATTTTAATGTGATCAATAAAAGTTACATTAAAAATTATTTCAGGAACAAATTACACAGCACCAGAGTTCCCTCGAAGAAATGCCCACATTAATGGTTAAATGCATGCAAATGATCCAAAACAGTCAATGACTGCTGAGAACTTAAGTAGATGCATTTAATCAGTATTAAAGTCCTATTAAATTCTAGTCCCCAAACTCTCTTTGGTGCAAGATGAATATTACTGCTTGTTTAGTGCACAGTCTTTTATCCCTGTGTGATTTGATGCAAGTACTCTGCATAAATCACATTTTAAATATTTAACTCAAGCCCTCCCCAGTGATTACTCTGCATGTTTACTGCAGGTGTGACAGCACTGATTATATATACACTGATGACGTCCTGCGCTTTTTGAATTAAATACATTGTGTGGACTCTAAGTGGCCTTGCTATTTTACACAGTAGAATCTCTTAACAGTGCAACATATTGTCTGATGATGTCACTTAAGAGATAGAAAATTCCATTAATTTGAATTAAATTATTCTCATTGGTTCCTGCAGCAAACAAAAAAGGAAATGACGTTTACTCTAATTGTAGGCACTCCTTGTTTCTTGCAAACTGCTGTAATTTCACAATTTCATCTAGCTGTAAGTATTGTATATTTTATTGCAAAATGTAAAACATGCATTTTAAAGTACTTTAATAGCACATTAATATGCATTAATATTTGTAAGATGCATTTTTGGCACTAGACATTAAGTTTAATAACACTGAAATAGTGAAATTAACAAAAACATCTATATCTATGCATGTCATTTGACAGCCTAGCAAAAATATTATTGGTGACAATTTGATTTTTTTATATTATTGGAAATTATTTTATGTCTGTTAGTCAAACAGCATTCAGTTTTTATCAGTGGGTCTAGCTGTCAAGTATGAGTGCTATTTACTGAAAGGTTGCAGGTGAGTTGATGTGAGATTAATATTTAATCTCACCAATTTAGCTGATGAGAGTTTCCCCCTCAAAGCAAATTTACCAGATTTGTCCCTGAATAATGTATAGCTAAACCGGTGAGATGAAATGTTCATCCCACCTCATCTCACCTACAACCTTTTAATGAATGGCCCATTGTGTTTAGGGGTCTTCAGACTATTATTATAAACATAATGTCCTTATATATCATTAACAAATCCCACAGTAAACTAACTACAATAATCAAACATGATTATGCAAGAGTAGGACTTAACTTTACTAACAAAGGATTATTGATAAAGAGTGTTGTAAGGGAAATATCCCCAAGCTTACAATCGAAAGAATATGCGTTTATTTAATATAATATAAATATATGCCTGTATTACACACTAGTATTACACACTAGGCTCCTTTTCCCGTCTCACTATTAATGAAATAGGATTTTCTCTCCCTCACTAGCTGAGGTTGAATGGAACATTTTTTTTCTCCTAGCAATCTCATGCTGTTGCTTTGAGCATTGCAATAAAGTACCTGAATGCAAACAGAGATTATTTTAAGAGCAGGACAGGCTGCGTTACCATAGCATCCTACTGCTATTCCCAGTTCATAGCCTCCTAGCTACATAGGGAATATATCATTTTCTTCACTAATACTGACATACATTTTGAACCCTTTGAAAAACCAGCTCCTGAAATTAATAATTAAGCTATTTCCCTTTCTTGCTGACATATTCCCCCCAAATGTCTATCTTTAATATAGACTTATTTCAAACTAAGAAGACGTTAATTATGCAGCTAGTAATGGCAGTTAAGATCTGCATTTCTGATGTTGTCCTTTAAGACGTTAATGTAATACCTGCACCAATATCCCATTGAATATTAATTTATGTTTGACTCATCCCATTTTATGTTAGTTCTTGTTTATTAGAAGATCTAGTGGGGAACTATGTTTAGTTCCATACTCCCATTGTATACTAATATCTGTGATTTGATTATGTCTATATAGAAACCTGTGAGATTCACAATAACATTGTTCATTATTCTTCACCCAAAACTACTGGGTACATTCACTAAAATTCGACTTTGGAAGTTGACTTTCATTTTGAGACTAAGTCAAATTCGGCACCTGAGTTTGACATAGGAAAAAAATGCAGGTTTGAGTCTTCCCTAAGTCAAACTCACAGATATTAGTATACAATTTTTGAGACTAATGGGTCTATTCACTAAAATTAGACTTTGGAGGTCAACTTTTATTTTGAGATTAAGTGAGTTTGACTTACAAAAAAAACCTAGGTATGAAACTTCCCCCCTGAAAATAATGGGAGGTGAAATGATCAATTTTGAGACTAAGTCAAATTCGGCACCTGAGTTTGAGTTATTCTCAAAAATAGCTTCAATCACTTTGCCTCCCATTACTTTCCAAAAGGAGTACCATCCATTCTCTGAGTGAAGTGCAGCCTAAAGAGGGCTGAAATCGAGCTTAAATACTCAAAGCAGAAAGTATATTGGCAGCACTAAGTGGAGCTAAATGTTCATAATACCAGCATATCCCATGCAATGAGTCAGGGTTTGACAACACCTGAATCAGATCAAATGTTGCATATTCTTATTAAGAAGTTTGTGAAGTGTGCATTTGTTAAATTGGACACCATAGCATACCTCCCAACTTCTGCCCCTTTCCCACCAGGGGTCGGGGCTTGGGAGGTCGAGGGTCAGCACATCTGCAGAAACCTGACAGCACTGTAGGAATTCTCTCTGTCACAGACACCAGACACTGGGGAGGGCTTGAGACTGCAAGAATGCAGTCGCAAATCCTGCTGCCCCACCTAACTCTACCTCTGTCCCAAACAACGGGTCAGAGGTAGAGCTCAGCGGAACAGCAGGTCAGAGCCTCCAATCCAGGACTGTCCGACATAAAGCAGGACAGTTGGAAGGTATGCAAAGTAGCAAAATTATCCATGATAACAATAATATATCTAATATTGTAAACCAGTGGTAGGGAATGTCCAGCTCATGGGCCATATTTGTCACACAAAATGATTATGTCTGCCCTCGAGACTCCTTTAAAATAGAACGAAAAAATAAAAAATGCTTGCCAACAGAGGTGCTTGCAGGGAAAATCTCCCCTCATCAGCATCTCTGCAGAGAGCAGGCAGATGGATGACCTGCCGCCCTCAGACTTCAGAACTATTAGGTGCAGTCCAGGATATGCAATGAGGGTGATTGGGCATGTCCTGGGGTGCAGGGATAAGTTCTCGATGTGCAATGTGGGTGATGGGACATGTTGTGGGGTGCAAGGGTTAGTCCTAGATGTGCTATACGTTTGAAGGGGGATATCACGGAGCGATCGTGGGGAGCCATATTGAAGGAAAAAATCCTTTGGGGGGGCTGGTTGTTACTGGGGGGGACCAGGGGGAGACTTCAAACACTATATTTAGTCAGGGAGAGACTATAGCTGTCAAAGCAGGCACCTGCTTTGACAGCTATTAACATCCGGGCGCTGTGATTGGCTGTCACAGTGCCCGGATGTTTCTGGGGGGGTCCTCAACCGACATGGCTGAAGTGTCTCGGTACAGAGACACTTAGCCATGTCGTTGGTAGCGCGATCGCGGTATGTCAGCGTACATAACGCGATCAGACCTGCATGACGGTCCTGGACCGTTATCAGTCACGAAGGGAGATTTCCCTATGACGGTCCAGGACCGTCATCGGTCGTGAAGGGGTTAAGTAGCATTGCAATGGAAAATATTTAAAATACATATTTAATTAATTAAAAACAGGTTATATAGCTATATTAGCCTATAGGGTTAAAATTAAATATTTTTTAGCATAAGGGATAGGGTTCAAATTAAATTAAAATTAAAAAATATTAAGGGATATAATAAGGATTAGAGTTGGGGTTAAATTTAGTGTTAGGGTTAAATTTTGGGTTCGGGTTGGGGTCAAAAGGTCAATATAGGAAAAAAACAAAAAAACACTATTTCTGGTTTTTGCCCCATAACTCGCAAAAAAATACCGAAAAATATGGAAACATGCATATTTTTGAACTCGGGACAACATTTAGAAACTATTTTTAATGATTTTATTTGTATAAATTATATTTCAGGTCAAAGATAGAAAAAGTGGGTTTTTTAAAATTTTTCATCATATTTTATGATTTTTTTGTAGTAAATTATAAGATATGATGAACATAATGGTATCTAATGAAAGCCCTTCTTATGATGATAAAAACAACATATAATTTGTGTGGGTACTGTATGTGAGAAAGAAAAAAATGACAGACAAACACCCTAGAAATGTCAAAACAGCCATTGTCACCAAGGGAAAGTCAAGGTGAAAATGTCTTGTCACTAAGGGGTTATGTTGATAATTTTGTTTGGCCCTTGAATGATGTTATAAATATTCAAATGGCCTTTAGCACCTGACCTTGTATAGTGAAACAAAAAAGTTTGTAATTTCTGCTTTGTGTTTAGCTATTTTCCAAGAAAACTTAATTAGAAAGTCTGCACAGATTAGCGTTGACAGACACTTTTACACAGATTATTGTCACAGTATTTTAAGATAATTACTCAAAGGCCTATCAAGGTGAATATAGTTTGTCTTAAGAGGACAACTAACAGTTGTGTGCTACCGGTTGTTGCTAGGACAACACCATAGAGTCTGCAGGAATCTATGACATGCAAACTAATTTGTGTTAGGAAATGCAAGTGCCACATAGCAATAGCACACAGCACTGTCTATCTGCCACGTCCAGTGTTAATTAGTCGACTAAACATTTCTGTCATAGTTTTGGTCAACTGCATGTTTTCAGTAACTAAAACTAAACAATAAAAAAAGTTAAAAACAATAAAAACAATAAAAAAAGTTAGTAGGACTAAAACTGTGACTAAAATCCATTGCAATTTATGTCAACTGACTAAAATGTTAGGGAGGGACTATTGCATTTACCTATTTGGACTTCTAGTTCCCATGGATCACTTCCAAAGCCCAGTCCCCTGATTCTATCTACAGCTTGACTGGCTGAGACTCCTGATACTCCTCCATCAGATTTGCTTGGTACTGTCACGAGAGTGTTTCCCCTCCCAATGCCCTAGTAAGTTAACTTAACACTTTGCCTTCTCACACTTGTTCCCTCTCTTACTCTAAAATCTACTGGGGATTTAGTTGACTAACTGCAGTAACCTCCAAGGAGGTATCAGCCGGCTCCCCATGTGGGTAATTGATATTAGGAGGGTGGGTGCTCCATATTGCTGATGAGGCTTATGTGGAAGTTTCAAAACAAAAGGAATGGGCACTCCACACTCCAATGGTTGCAAAAATGGAAAAAGTGCTTTATTCCCTAGCAAATAAGACAACCCTGCTTATAAAGTGACCCTTCAAACTCTTAATTTAAATGAGAAAAAAAAAGGCCTAAATATAAGGGGAAAAACCTTACTGGGTCACTGGCTGTACATACACAGATGTTTTAATTTGTATTCAGTTTCCTCCAAAAATGGCTTCTGGACTGGGTTATATTTACAATACGCACCAAAGCAAACCAATTTAGGATCCTTATTTGGTTACAATTTAATTCGATCTACTATAATACATACTAACACTGCATCTAAACCATTATATCCTGAGCTTCAAAGCAGGTTTACGGTCATGTTTCTAAATGTAACTTTAATTTATACATTAGTGTGTTGCTTACTAGAACTAGTATGTGTAGTTAGGACTTCTAAAAGGAGATGAGTGCACTGTTTGTAGTTAGAGGCTGGATGATGCAGGGCAAAAAGTGAGGTGTAACAGATATCAGTAATACCCTTCAAAAGTAGTCAAATCTAACATTGCAAAGGAATTCAAGAATGCCTGGTATGCCTGAAAAAGTGTACGTCCTCTTAGCAGTTGATGTATATCTTTAAGGATGACAGGGGAGGGCAGAAGGGCAATTTACCCCAGGCTGTCCCCTAAAATGGTCAGTTTTCACTTCTAAATGCCCTGGAACATAGTAATTTCTATATTATAAAGGCCATCTATTTCTTTATTAATGCATTTGTGTTAAAAATGTATTCAGTTTTTATTAAACATGACAGCATAAATTTACAGCTACCTGTGACAGAACCAGCTTGGAGCTACAGATTAGGATTTCCAAGAAGCATAAGGCAGTTTTCTAATAATCAGCAGATACAGTAATGCAAATGAAAAATACATTTTGTCATTACACATCCCTAGGTCAAAAAAATAAACAGCGATATTTATTTTTTGATCAGTACTTGGGAAAAAAAAACTCAGCTAAGGAAGAGCACTTATGTATGCTGGTGCACACTGATAGGGGTCTGATGGGTCCCATAGTCTTTCACTGCAACAATCTCTCACTGCACAAGCAGGGAAAACCTGACAGACAGCCTGTATTTAGCGTGAGGCAGACAAGGCAAGTGCCTAGGGCGGCACTTGCATTATGAGCCTGGGGGGGGGGGGGGGGGTAAAAAAGCTTTTCCAGGCACACAGACATGTTACCATGCTGCACTCTCCCGCACTCATGGGTCTGCAAGACATACATCAGGTTTACCCAAGACCAGTGGTAAAAAGCTTTTAACTTTTGCTTCTATTAGTGAGCAAAAGTTAAAAGAAATGTTTAGTTAATGCCACCAACTGGTTCCCTCTGTTAGTGGCATTAAAAAACAAGAATCTCTAACTGCACTAGCAGAAAAAGACTGCCGGACATGATGAACCCTGATCAGACGTACATGGCCAGACCCGGCTCTCATTGGCTTTAGCAAACGCTGAAGTATAATTAGGTCCACTCTGTTGTTGGCATTTAAGTTAGTGAGAGACTGTCAGCTTCCCAGGGCATCATGGCTGTCAGTTAGAGGATTAATGTACCTTAACCCCTTAGTGACAAGACATTTTCACCTTGACTTTCCCTTGGCTGTTTTGACATTTCGGGTGTGTTTGTGTTTAGCTGCAATTTTCTTCTTTCTCACATACTGTACCCACACAAATTATATGTTGTTTTTATCGTCATAAGAAGGGCTTTCATTAGATACCATTATGTTCATCATATCTTATAATTTACTACAAAAAAAATCATAAAATATGATGAAAATTTAAAAAAAAAAAACCTTTTTCTAACTTTGACCTAAAATATAATTTACACAAATAAAATCATTAAAAAAGACCCCATCTAAATAGTTCAGAAATATGCATGTTTCCATATTTTTTGGTATTTTTTTGCGAGTTATGGGGCAAAAACCAAAAATAGTGTTTTTTTGTTTTTTCCTATATTGACCTTTTGACCCCAACCCGAACCCAAAATGTAACCCTAACACTAAATTTAACCCCAACTCTAACCCTTATGCTATCCCTTAATGTTTTAATTTTAATTTAATTTTAACCCTATCCCTTAGGCTAAAAATTATTTAATTTTAACCCTATAGGCTAATCTAACTATATAACAAGTTTTTAGTTAATTAAATATTTATTTTTATTTTTTTACACTGCTATGCTGCTTTACTACCACTAGGAAGTTAAATAGATTCGAATCCGCACTCAGATATGTATTGGTGCCTCCTGGGGCGCCACCCAAACCAATCATATAGAGGAATCAAAGAAAGGATCCAGCACTCAACCGATTAAAGTGAAGAGTTTTTATTCAAAACACAGGCCTGAATAAAAACTCTTCACTTTAATCGGTTGAGTGCTGGATCCTTTCTTTGATTCCTCTATATGATTGGTTTGGGTGGCGCCCCAGGATCTCGGCACTAATACATATCTAGTTTGATTTAACTACCACTAGGGGCCGTCAAGTAGCATATTCAGATCGACGAAAGTGAAGTTACTTTCACTTCCGAAGCTCAGACCTCCAGAGGGCATAGCATGCTGCTCCATCAGTATGGCTCCCACAATCCGTGGGGCGATCGTGAGTGCCCCAGAAAAGAAATTTCAGTGCTGGCTATTGCCTCGACATCAAGGCAATACACCAGCACTGTTAAAGCGGTTTTCGCGATCGTTGATCGTGAAAACCGCTTGATTCACCGCAGTACGTGCCTGACACGTCCATTGTCACGAAGGGGTTAAAAAGTTAATGCCAGTTTATACTCATACTAGGGCCATTAGATATTTCACTCGTACTTCTATATTTGAAGCAGAAATGAAAAAAGTTTTGTGGCTCTTTAAAGAATTTCAAAATGCCTGACATTTTTCAATTAAACATACAGTATCTCACAAAAGTGAGTACACCCCTCACATTTTTGTAAATATTTTATTATATCTTTATATGTGACAACACTGAAGAAATTACACTCTGCTATGTAAATGTAAAGTAGTAAGTGTACAGCCTGTATAACAGTGTAAATTATTTGCTGTCCCCTCAAAATAACTCAACACACAGCCATTAATGTCTAAACCGTTGGCAACAAAAGTGAGTACACAGCTAAGTGAATATGTCCAAATTGGGCCCAAAGTGTAAATATTTTGTGTGGCCACCATTATTTTCCAGCACTGTCTTAACCCTCATGGGAATGGAGTTCACCAGAGCTTCACAGGTTGCCACTTGAGTCCTCTTCCACTCCTCCATGACGAAATCACAGAGTTGGTGGATGTTAGAGAACTTGAGCTCCCCCACCTTCCATTTGAGGATGCCCCACAGATGCTCAATAGGGTCAGGAGACATGCTTGGTTAGTCCATCACCTTTACCGTCAGCTTCTTTAACAAGGCAGTGGTCATCTTGGAGGTGTGTTTGGGGCCGTTATCATGTTGGAATACTGCCCTGCGGCCCAGTCTCTGAAGGGAGGGGATCATGCTCTGCTTCACTATGTCACAGTACATGTTGGCATTCATAGTTCCCTCAATGAACTGTAGCTCCCCAGTGCCGGCAGCACTCATGAAGGCCCAGACCATGACACTCCAACCACCATGCTTGACTGTAGGCAAGGAACACTTGTCTTTGTACTCCTCACCTGGTTGCCGCAACACACGCTTGACACCATCTGAACCAAATAAGTTTATCTTGGTCTTAACGGACAACAGGACATGGTTCCTGTAATCCATTCCTTAGTATGCTTGTCTTCAGCAAACTGTTTGCGGGCATTCTTGTGCATCATACTTCCTTCTGGGACGACAGCCATGCAGACCAATTTGATGCAGTGACAGGCTGACCCCCCACCCCTTCAACCTCTGCTGGCAGCATTCATACGTCTATTTCCCAAAGACAACCTCTGGATATGACGCTGAGCACGTACACTCAACTTCTTTGGTCGACCATGGCAAGGCCAGTTCTGAGTGGGACCTGTCCTGTGAAACCGCTGTATGTTCTTGCCCACTGTGCTGCAGCTCAGTTTCAGGGTCTTGGCAATCGTCTTTATGTAGAGCAACAATTCTTTTTATTAGATCCTCAGAGAGTTCTTTGCCATGAGGTTACATGTTGAACTTCCAGTGACCAGTATGAGAGAGTGTGAGAGTGATAAAACCAAATTTAACACACCTGCTCCTCATTCACACCTGAGCCCTTGTAACACTAGCGAGTCACATGACACCGGGGAGGGAAAATGGCTAATTGGGCCCAATTTGGAAATTTCCACTTTGGGTGTACTCATTTTTGTTGCCAACGGTTTAGACATTAATGGCTGTGTGTTGTGTTATTTTGAGGGGGCAGCAAATTTACACTGTTATACAGGCTGTACACTTACTACTATACATTGTAGCAGAGTGTCATTTATTCAGTGCTGTCGCATGAAAAGATATAATAAAATAGTGAGGGGTGTACTCACTTTTGTGAGATACTGCCCATTCTGTATTACACAGTTCAGAAAAAAATCATTTATGCAGTG
The DNA here is from genome assembly GCA_036172795.1 of Pelodytes ibericus. Classification (NCBI taxonomy): domain Eukaryota; kingdom Metazoa; phylum Chordata; class Amphibia; order Anura; family Pelodytidae; genus Pelodytes; species Pelodytes ibericus. The sequence goes on along the minus strand of CM069861.1, from coordinate 101,346,074 downwards.
GTATTCACATATTAAAATATACATCAAACTGTCTGAATGCCAAAGGGAGTAACAAATCTATCACAGGATTTCCTACATGAAGTTATTTGGTAAAAGATGATTGTTTGTGATAGCCTGAGAAGGAGAAGCAACAAGTGCAGACAATGTATTAATACATTAAAGGAGTTGTTTTAAACTCAAGTCAATGTATCACCTACCCAGTTTTTGCAGTACAAATATTATTCCTAAAACCATTGTACTATAACACAGCTTTGAGGTTTAAGAGCCACACAGCCTTGAACGGGGAATCTGACCTTTAGTATATATGCACTTATTCTTATAGCCAACAGGAGTCTTCAACATTCCTCATATGTCTGGCCTACCCATTGCCACCATGGCCACACTGGTGACTCTGTTATGTGTTGTGCCACATCACCTTGTGCCTGCTCACTACCAGCAATACAAACCAGAATTTTACACCTAAACCTGTCCCCGCACCTGTATTCCTACCTAATCTGGTACCCTCGGCCAGTACACTATGAGTTGGAAAAATATCTGGATGGGAAAAGGATAATTTTTCAGCTACTTTGGCCTCATGTTTGAATGACCTTCTCCAAGAAAATGTTTACCTCATCGCTTAATTCTCTGGCACTGAAAGGATTATGCATATTGCATCTCCAAAATATTAACTACCACTTCTTCCCACTCACCGCAATCTCTCTGCAGGCTGACATGGAAATTCCTGTTCCTTCAATTTGCTTCAGTGCATATTCTTTCTCATCCTTGCTGCAAATACCAAAAAAAAAAAAAACATTAGGATTAACATTTTCTGTCATGAAAAGTTCTCATTAACATTTTTAAAGATTAACATTTCATGAAAGTTTTATTACAAGACTTTATTAAGCAAAATCTTAGCAAATGGCTAGAAAAAAATGAAAACCATTGCTTCTTTTGTTCTTCAAATTTTATTTCATAAACTTGTACACATTTAATAGATGGTTGATGTAGGAGAGTGAAGAATAACAGTCCCAATAATAATACTAATATAATACTTGTTATTTGTGCTTAGAAAGGTTGATGGGGGAAAGACACCATGTTGACCTATAGGGGGCAGTGTGGACAAGTTCTACAGAGAGCTTCTTTGCAAAAACGTAGTTTTTCAGTGGGTCACCATTCCTTTATTAAGAACTAATCAGTACTGATTTCTTAATAGAATTCAGAGGGATCTATTCACGAAAGGTGAGTTGCAGGTCAGTTACTTAGTTACATAGTAGTTGAGGTGAGATTAACATTTAATTTCACCAATTTAACTATACATTGTACAGGGGCAATTCTGCTGAATTTGCTTAGAAATGTTAATCTTAACTCACCTCACCTGCAACTCCCTTTTTAGTGAATAGACCCAAGAGAACTGCCACTAGACACCAGGGAGCAGCTGTCCTGGAGTGCAGGGGTAAGTCCTAGATGTGCAATGTCAGTGATGGAGCATGTATTGGGGTGCAGGGATAAGTCCTGTATTTGCAATGTGGGTGCTGGGGCATGTCCTGGGGTGCAGGAGTAAGTCCTAGATGTGCAGTGTGCATAATGGGACATGTATTGGGGTTCAGGGGTAAGTCCTGGATGTGCAATGAGGGTGACGGGGCATGTATTGGGGTGCAGGGGTAAGTCCTGGATGCGCAATGTGGGTGATGGAGCATGTCCTGGGGTAGGTCATGTGGAAGGGTGGCGCTCAAATGTAGTCTGCCTAGGGCAGCACAAAACCAAAATACACCACTGGTGCTGCAGGTCCAGAACAAATCCTGAGTGTAATGCTGGCCCCTGGGGTATGTGTGTCCGTATGTATGTAGGTGAGCGTATATGCTTGTGTGTGTGATTTTTTATTTTTTTTTACTGAACAATCTTTCTTTCCTTGTTTAATATGCAGTGTTGGCACTTTGAGATCTGCAACTTGGTTTCATGCAGAAAATTGGGCACTCGGTCACAAAAACGTTCGCCATCACTGTCTTAGGGTGACAACATGGCCATTTCATACAGACACATAAAAATACATTCTCCATGGCTATGGCTTCAGTAAAATGTAGCCAGGTCCTTTTGATCTAACATTTTTACATGATAGATAATTATCCATCAGCAAAAATATATTGTTACTCTTGGCCTCTAGTTAATAGCTAATATACTAGTCTGTCCCTGGATTGTGTGCTTTGTTTTGGAGTGTGACACAGACACAGGAGTGGCATGGCAGCTCTGTACGCCAACTTCTGTCTATGGTGAAAAAGAACAATAAGTCAGCTCTAGAGGAAGCTCACCACTTGTAAACATAAATAAAACAAATATAGATTTTAAAGTCTCATGATGCTGAATTCACCAAAAGAAATAAAATGTCACCTGTGTCCTAATGCAGCTCTTAGTAGTAAGTGGTAAACCTCCTTACTTTCAAGCAACCTATAGAGACATAAAAGCGCAAAATAGACACAATTGGGTATATTCGCTAAAATTCGACTATGGAGGTTGACTTTCATTTAAAGACTAAGTCAAACTCTGGACCTGAATGGTAGGTTTTTGGAGGTGAAATGATCAAAGATAATTTTGAGACTCAGGTGCCAGATTTGATTTAGTCTCAAAAATACCTGTATCATTTCATCTCCCATTACTTTCAATTAGAAAGATTTGAACCTATTTAGTTTTTCTAAGTTAAACTCGGGTGCCGAATTTGACTTGTTCTCACAATAAAAGTCGACCTTCAAAGTCGAATTTTAGTGAATAGACCCACAAGTGTTCATAGTTTTTATACTGGGACAAGATCCCTTAATGTGGAACAATGTTCCATGGTTACTGCTCCACTTTTAGGAATAAATAGTCCATTGGTTTTAATGGAGACCAGTCCACTGTTAGAAATTTGGACCAAATTGCCTTTTGTACGCTACATACCCATTTAATCCCAACGGGATCATTCAAGAAGCCACTAAATCAAGTAACAATCCTGCTGTATTTCTCACGTAATTACTTTACTGACAGATTGGCACAATTCAGAGTAAAAACAAATACTACATCATCGTCGAGTTTAAAAATAAAAATAAAACAATTCTAAACCATAGTGAACCGCACCCACTTCATCCTTCTACCAAACAATCTCTCCAGTTACTCCAATATCAAATGTAGTCATATTTTAATTCATTAATAACTAGGTTATATTGGTAAAATTATATAATTAAAAAATACACAGGAAGAGAATGACAATATTTATAATCATGTTATGTATCAGTTACCAGGCAGTGAGCATGCACAGTACACAAATAACATCTAACCCTTTCAGTGCTGCTCGGGTGTGCAAAATGTGCTGACAGCTTTACACAGTCCATGTATTAAATATACTCTGACTTGCCAGGGTCACTCCCTCTCCATCCCCACTGTCTTTGGGTCATTCCCTCTACATTCCCACTGCCTGAAGCACTGCCAACACCCACCAGACAAATAAATAACCTTATTGAGCACTCTCTACATGTATAGTTCTATCAGGGAGTGTACATGTTGTTTAGAATATTGGCTATGATAGTTCAGTTGAAGGGAGATCTGACCTACCTGAAGCAAACGTATTGAGGGTTCAATAAGGCGTTTTATTTCTATTCTTTCATTAAAGCATTTTTATTTAAAATGTATACATTTCTTTTAAATTATATAGAACTTATTTTTCCCCAACAATTGTATACCAGCTGACCAATCAGCTGACCAATCAGCTGACCAATCAGCTGACCAATCAGTTTTTTCATGAATTCATAAGATGACAAAGGTTATATCAATGTATTGTGATTTTAGTTTTTGTATGTTTGTAACGGAACCCTTGGTACTCCGACTGAGTACCTCCTTGAAAAGCTCTGCTTCTTTGCTCAGAGCTGCCAATTGCGACAATAACCCAAACCACTAAACGGAACTAGTGTTGTGATTAGTTAGCCCATACAAGAGCTTTAGCGTGATCTGCTCTAAAGTCAATAGACGATACCAGTGTTAAGTAACAATGACAATTTATTACAGGAACAGCACACATATATACATACATAATTAGATCAACAGAGGTTTAGCACACAATACTAGCGGGTGGCCACTGTAGTTCCCTACTACTGTAGTTCCTCCCTAATAAACAGGGTTTGGAGCTGGTAAAATGGATCCCAACACCATATCATCATATACATTGGGAAAGCAGGGAAAGTAGCCCTGAACTCCCCATTATCAAAAAAGTATTTCCATCAAAAATATATACCTGTGTTAATGTCCCAAACCATCAACGATGCCCTGCATCCTCATCTTTGGCCTGGGGAAAGGTGCCATCCAAAAATAAAATAAATCCACAAATGCTAAAAATATCAAGCTGGAAAAAAAAAAAAAAGTTAAAAAATACAGCGACGGAGCCCTTCCTCTAGACAACGGAGGATGGATGTCTAATGAAATCTCAGCAATGGCGAACTAGGATATAGAGAATGGAAGGGAGGCTTCTAATTGGCTGAACCAGTCAATAAAATAATTGGAAAGGGAGTCAGCCAATCAGTGCCAGCCAATAAGAAGCATTTGGATAGCTCACAAACTCAGAGGGTAACATTTTTTATTGTATGGGTCCAGAGGCATTTGGCCAGCTACCAGACCAGGGGGATATATAATTCTGCCAGCATCCGGACCCCGGTGTTATATCATTTTGTTATATGGGAAGCCATAGTTACTGGCCCTGGCCCCCAATGTAGGTAACAGGGGGCTGAGAGCCATTTGGCCGTCTCCCAGCTCCATTTATTACTAGGCCCTGGCCCTCATTGATTTTATAGGGGACCCAGGGGGTGTGCGGACTTCGTCATGAGTCTCTACACTCCTTTTAGATGTCTATGGGCAGGATAGAGGCTGCTATTTCAGTGATCCAAAGTTAACTAATTTCAGCATGCCAAATCGGAAGCACTTTGGTGCTTTCTCAGTAGCCCAAATTCAAGGGCTATTCGGATCACAGAAGTGGTCATGGAAAATCCGAGTTCTGTAGTCAATCCTCATATCTTTTAAAATGTACAATGCAGTTATTATGTTCAGCATGTGTGATATGTAGAGGAACATTTAGGGCAAAGATAGGATAATCTTATTTGCAATTAGATTAGAAAAAAAGTTCAAAACACAATGTGTAACACATGTAAATCTATCTCAAATGGAGTATTATGCACAATAGCCATTTCCAATATAAAAATGTTCAACCTTAACTACAATTGTATGTAATGTCCTTTTTTTCTCATTGCCTCACAGTAAAGTAAAAATATCATGATAGTGAAGTTGCCCAGAGCCAGAAAAGCCCTGTCTCAATGGCACTTATCAAATTGGAGGTGACATCTATGCTACAATTAATTGCTGCGTAGAGACACATTCATGTCATATGGTGTTTTGTTTTGCAGAATTTGTCAAACTCTAGTCAGTGGTAAGCAGAAAATAATAAAAAAATACAATTTGCAATAATGTCATATTTACTTAACAATGGTAGAAAGTAGGAAAAGTTGGCATATTTTCAACACAAATAGCAAAATATGTCATATAAATCAGTTGAAAATAATCCTAATCTCTCTGGAATAATTTAATTTAACCTAGCTATAATAAATTTAACAATAATTACAGGTTGAGTATCCCTTATCCAGAAATCTGTTATACACCTTTGTTGGGGATGCCACAAGTTGCAAATTCCACACAAGTCTGTCAGAATGTGTAGGGCTCTGACTAGCGGAGTGTCAGAGAAGGAACCCAAGATGCAGGTGTAGACTTACGGTAGAAGGAAAGTCCAGAATACAAGCAGTGTTCAAAATGGCAGGCAGCAGACAAAGGATTAAGCCAGGTCACAGACAGGGTTAATAGGCAGGCACCAGGCAAAAGGTTAATTCAGGTAACAGGCAGGGTCAATAGGTAATAGGTGTGCAAAAAATTTAGCTCAAGACTCACTGTGCACACATAGACAGCCAACAATAACTGAGCACCATGGTGAGGGAGCTTGGAGTTTTTATAGGGCTACTGGTACAATGCATTCTGGCGCAAGTCCCACACCCTCCAGAGGCTCCGTCACTGTACCCAAGGTGGTAGCGATAGCGCAGGGATCAGAGTCACAGACCCCCGGAGACCTGCTGGAGCTGGGAAAAGACTCGGCCACCTCATCGCCCTTCCTCTGTCGGGAAAGTGCAGAGACAGCAGAGGTGAGTGCCTGACAGAATGGAAGCACACAAAAGTTTATTCAGCGCCCAGGCCTCTTCAGCTGGAATATACCGTATTTGCTAGAATATAAGACGACCCTGATTATAAGACGACCCTCCAAACTTTGGATATTCCTTTAGGAAAAAAACTAAAAGCCTGAATATAAGACTACCCTATAGGAAAAAAGTTCAACTTGTATATATTCACACGTAAATTGCTTTTTAATATTTAATTAAAAATATGATATTAAACAAATGGATTTCTTGTTTTTATTTCCTTTTATGGGCCAATGCTGCCTCCCTGCCCCCAGCGTTGTCTCTAACCACCCCCCCCCCCCCCCGTGTTATCGGTCTCTCCCTCCCCCCAAACTTTTCTCTCTCTCTCCACCTCCCTCCTTCCTTTTCTCTCTCTCTCTCCCCCCTACACCTCGTCTCTTCCCCCCCTCCCCTTGTCTCTCTCTCCCCCCCTTGTCTGTCTCTCCCCCTCCCCTTGTCTCTGTCTCTCCCCCCCCTCCCCTTGTCTCTGACTCTTCCCCCCCTCCCCTTGTCTATGTCACCCCCCTGTCTTCTTTCCCTGGTGGCTAGTGGGGGCAGCCGGGGGATGTCTGCATGATACGTGCAGACATCCTCCATGCTGCCCGACACTTCCGTCTATTACAGCCGGTCCGTCATAATAGACGGAATTGTCGGGCAGCATAGAGAATGTCTGCACTATCGTGCAGACATCCCCGGCTGTCCAAATCACCTGGTGGGTAGTGGAGGCAGCCGGAGGATGTCTGCACGATACGCGCAGACATCCTCCACTGCTGCCCGGCACTTCAGCCGGGACTTTTATGAGGAAGCCGGAAGGACCCTCTGGCTGTTAGCGAGGGGGATCCAGGTCCCCTGCAGCTCTGCGGGGGACCTGGATCCCAGTCTTATAGTCTGACCTCGATTTGAGGTCAGGTTATAAGACGACCTCGAATATAGGACGAGGGGTCTTTTTCGGAGCATTTGCTCTGAAAAAAACCTTGTCTTATATTCGAGCAAATACAGTAGTCTCTCCATGCATGCTTAGACTCCCCACTTCCAAATTAGGCACGTGTGCAGCCTGATGTGCTAACGCCAGGTTCCCAATGATGCCTCGTATCACAGCTAAATCACAGTAAAAGTGATTTGTTTTCTATATACAGCATTTGCATTGATACTACTGTATTTCATGAGTATTGAGAGGCTTTAATATATCTTATTGGCGAAAATGATACGTTATCTAAAATACTTCTGGATCCAAGCATTTTGGATAAGGAATATTCAACCTGTACCATTTGATAATATGTGCTGGTGACCATCTTGGATTTGCATCATCATTTCTAAAAAGTTTCCATTTCTCAGACAGCGTTACTGATGAAATAAAAGACGGAATACATTTTCCCGCAATACAGCAAACGCTACCTCACAAGTGAACTGCAAAAATCAGGCACTAATAGTTGAGTTGGAAATATTTTCCAAGTTGCCCATCCTTTTAGTTCAGCTATTCATGCCTGATTTCTGTAATTATCAGTTCACTTATAGTGAATACTTTTCCTCTTCAAGTATTACTCCGAGTAATTAGTAGACATTACTGTACAGAGAAGTGGAAAGGAAGTACTGCCTATTGACAGAAAGTAGGGGATTGATAAACCAAATTGTTTATTCAATTAACAAATTAACAAAAACACACTGATGTGGCCAATGGTCATATGATGATGCTAGATAAAATGTGTGTTGATAAAGCCAATTTAATTTCAATAGAGAACCAATGTTTTACACAGGATCTTTATTTTTCCTCTCTTTTGTAATCCTTTCTGGCAGCTGGAGCTTACATGTCCTTTTTTTACTATAACTCACATTCTCTATCACATTATGATTACCGTATTCCTAGCATATTCAAATAAGAAGATTAACCCCCCTGATGCCTTGTGGTGCTTTTGTGCACAAGGCGATTTTGTGTTCTGCATCAGATCACAGATTGATCAGGGTCTTTAGAAAGCTTGAGTGTCCCTGACCGAATATTGTGACGTTGCAGAGGTGTGCACGAACCTGGCACAATTTAGAGAAATGTAACTGGTGCTCATTTTGAGTTACATTTAGCCTGCCAGACTGAGGCCACTCAACACATGGGGCCACGATGAACTGCTGTACTGGGGATGTACTATTCCGCCCTAAGATGGCTTGGGCCATGTAATTAAACCTTGTTTAACCCTTGCTTCTTTGAAGGAAGCAAGGGTTAAACAAAACATGTACTGGGACATTTAGGTAAACTGACGTGTATCTTAATAGATACACACAAGGTTACAAACGTCAGCACGCGCATAGCACAGGGAGAGACCTTCATTTTTCATGGGAATAGCCGGGGGACCTAGTTAAGGTCCCCCCCCCCCTGCTGATGCCATACAAAAACGAAGGTCTCTCTCTGTGCTAGCAGAGAGAGTGGGTCACCACCAGACGGCTGGTCGGTCAGAGGATAAACTGGAGTGTATCAAAATACCTTTCATACTACTGGATGGATATGTTTACTATAAAACATAAGTCTCAGAAAATGGCTGATTTATTTTGTTTAAAAAAAAAGTGGCAAAGTTAGTACTGACAAAAAAGTATTGAGTAACACAGGGAAGGGACAGGGAATTGTAGACATGGTATTGCATTAAAGGGAAGTGTAGAAGTTTTATTGCAATAAACTTGGCACAAAATGTATCAGTATTCTGCACATATACAAAATATTATCACTGCCAGATGTAAACCACATTGCAAACAGCGGTGCCAACAACTGATGCTGTTTTTTTTATTTACGGCTGCAGAAATGTCATAGTACATCACTTCCAATGTATGCTCCTTTGGGAATACCTGTCCCTTAGATCAGTGATGTCCATTTTCCTTGGTGCAATGAAGGGGGGGGGGGGGGGGGTTTGGGGCAGATGATAAGGAACACACTATAGATTTAATTAACCAACAAATGCTCTTTGCAGTATTGGTAAATGTTGAACATGGACATGCAACATATTCTCTTTGCAAACAGACATATATCAATGCTGGCTAAGCATCATAAGAAATGTGTTACAAATGTGTCTGTTTCTCCTGCTTATCATGTGTGGCTTGAATTACAAATTAACTTCTTCCAATGGGAAATGTGTACTTTGCATTTCTAGCTGCAATGTGATGCCACAAAGGAGACACCACCAACACTTTTAAAAGACACTTCTCTCTTAATTCATACATTTGCTTACAGATCTAAATAATTCTGATATTTTGTTAATTTTCCCATTCCCAGTATAAACATGGTTTTGGTAAGGAATATCTTTAAAAGCTGGGTTGCAAATATCCTTCAGTTTGCTTGCTATAACTATTACTGCTTGATTGTTGCAGTTCACTTGTCAGTTCAGGTTTAACAATTATCCCCCTTTATGATTTTCTCTATGCACAGCGTATGCCCAATGCATAGCCAGAAAACAACTTCCAATTACAGATGTTCTAAAACGGTGCTTGCTTTCTGTGCTAAAAATAGAATGAAATTTGAATCTACAGTCATGTGACAGGCTACCACGAACAGGTTTGAGCTCTAAAGGCTGACAAAGCATAATGTCCTTTTCAACATTCACATATGCCTAGACATATACCACTGGGAAACAAGTACGTGCCTGAAATACATATAATATACCCACAAGGTAACTGAAAAACAATATTGTTCTTGATGAAACAATCATAAATCATTAGCATTTCATAATATGTATCATGCACTACATTTTTTAAATTAAATTGTATGTCAAAAAAATATATTTTTCTCAGCTCAGTAGTTTGGTAATAATAAGTATTTTGCTATATTAATCGGTCTTGAAAGTTCATTAATACTAGATTACTTTATAGTGATGAGAAATATCAACATTTGCAGTATAAACAAAACAGCAAGGAGAGGCATAAATATTTGGGGTGAATTGGGATAATTATTTGTATAAGTGCTGCATTGTAGGATTTCAGCTTGTTGTGAGGAGGACATTTTATGATTCTAACCTTCCTACAATGGTGGGAGTACTACATAAGCGAATTAACCATTCTCTTAAGTCCTCCACTTTGCTAAGCAGGTCCCCACAGAAAGTAACTGAGGAGAGACAGTCATGTAGAGGGGGCAAACAGCTGACACAACAGCTGCCCATTTCTTGTTGCGTTTAGGGCCCCCCAAAACCTAGAATCACCCCTGCTTCCTAGTCCGCTTCAGTATTGCTCTAGCAAAGGGGAGTCTAACAAGCTGGCGCTGGGTGTAAACACCAAACAGTGTTTGCAGCTCAGCTTGACGTGTTGGGTGTGGACATCCAGCGTCTTCTTGTCACAGCTCCATAACGCTTGTTACTTACTACTCATTGTAGTAAGTTTTGTGCTGTAAATTGCTCCTAGCTGTGGGGCCTGATTTTTTAGAGTATTTTCTGCTGCACTATATTTGTTTTTACATTTTGTAGAAGCCACATAAGGCCACCATTAAAGTTTATATCAAAAAGCTACCTGGATCTTGGCAAGTTATTTGTTATTTACCACTTTACTTCACACATTTGTTTGTGAGTGCATTTCTTGAAATTGGTTTAGGCTACCATTATTAATTCAACACACTGCACTATATTTGCTTGTTTATTTTCTCCCTAATTACTCTCCGCCACACTTAGAGTCTATTTCACAATTTTGGAGCATTTAAGAGAATACTGTTGGGAGGCTGCGTTTAAACTGAGAAGTATTATCATTGAATTAATCCATAGTGTGCACACTCCCCATTCTTTTCATTATTTAACTTTTTTTTTTTATTGCTCAATAAACATTTTTTCTCACTGAGGTATTCTTCACCATTGAATGCAACTCACTGTCTAATTAGAATAACTTTTTTATGGTTCTTAAAGCATAGTTCGAAATATTTTAACGTTTAATATAGCTGTAACATATATAAATATGAATAGCTGATCTTTATATATTGATCAGCCATTTAAAAGGGCAACATCAGTCAGTTAAGAAATAACAGTGGGGGTTATTCTCTAAAATACAAAGTTCAATCTGAATTCCCAGGTACCATGGGGGACACTTGGTACCAATGATGGTGGCATTTCCGCATGGGCATGTTCATTGCCTGAACATGTATTTAAAGGGTAGAAGGGTTGTACAACAGCAATTAATGTTTCACTGATTTTCAGAAATATTGGATGTTATAATATACATAGATTTTCATTTAAAAAGTAGAAGGGTAACCACTTGGGTAAGCATGCAAGACAAGAAACATTCAAAATACATATCAGCCCTGGAAGCTGATGTTTCAGACCCCAAAATTTTTGTGGCTTAAACTTTGCCAAATATGTGGGGCTGGACCTCAATAAAAGCCTATTTTTGTTCATCCCAGTCTGTTTGTGGGAGAACCTCACAAACAGATCATTTTTTTATTGTTTTGATTACTACAGTACTTGGTAGTTTGCTTATTTCAGTGGTAGACTGGCAGCAGTCTGGGTCCTTGGACAAAATAAGATAATATGCCCCTTCAAATTTTCACAACTAAATTCTAGCACCTAACAGGATAAAATGACACAACGGGAGCTATTTGCTAAAAAAATCTCGGTGACATGCAGGTGAGATTAACATTTATTTTTAATAGAGTTAACTATGCATTGTGCAAGGATAAACCTGATGGCCCTGTTCCTTGTCTTAGTTCTGCCCTGCTCTTGTACCCAGTTTCTATGTTTCCTTTGGTCTCTCCTCTGATCCATTTCTGCCTTTCAGTTCTGCCTCTTATTATGTTCTGTTTCCTCTATATAAGTCCTGTGCAGTGCAGGCTACAGGTATGTTCTCTGTGTTTAAGTGTCCATGTGATGCATGTGTTTTAGATTTCATTATTTTATTCATTTGCAAAAATACACATACACAAGAAAAGCACAGCCTATGTTTCTTTCAGCTAATCTAATGATGGCTTACATTTGGTATTCCAGCATTTGTGTATTGTATTTCCCATGATGCCACAGATGGTGGTGCAGTATATGTATTGCATTCATAGATACACATGGTGGTATAGTGTATGGACACGGTCAGTAGAGAATTACACTTCCCATGATGGTCATCTAGACAAAAGGTCACATGATGATGTTTGTAGGTAGTCCACAGCATGAATTTCACTCCCCTCCAGACAGCATCATGGGCACCCATAATATTGGCTAAGCATCATGAATCCGGTCAACAATGTGGTGCATATGATACACCACACACAGCAGCTGCAATAAATATGGCATTTCAACATTTGATGATTTACCATTTAGGGTATGTCTCTTCCATTAAAGAACTACTCTTTACACCCACTACTCTCTCTTCATTACGATCACTAAGAACCCCTTTCCTTCCTCTCTCCCGAGTTTGATCACTCAACACTCTCTCTTTATTAAATCCCATCACTCTGCACTTCTCCCTTTTCTCTCCCATAACAGTCACCTTTCAGCACCCTCTGTCTTTCTTTACTCCTATAACTTATCGCCCATCTCTCATCACTCAGCAAACATCACTCCCTTCCCACCCATAAATCGGAAACCTTTATCCTCAATATTATTCCGCAGCACCCATTATTCTGACTACCTTCATCTCACACTCCTGTCTCCCAGCACTCAGTCAGTACCATCTCTCCCTACCCTCCAATCACTTATTAGTATTAGAAATCTATTACATTCTGCCATAAGCTCTAACCCAGACCTTTAAGTAACCCAGAAACACACTGCTATTACACATCTAGAATGCTTTGCTCAGAAATGTAAAATTCAGAAGAGGAGTCGCACGTGAGATGAGGTGCGTTCAGGAGAGATTAACATTTCCCCCACTAAGCAAACTTATCAGGATTGTCCCTGCACAATGTATATTAGTGATTTTAAATGTTCATCTCACTCCCATACAACTCACCTTTTTAGTGAATAACACCAAAAGAGTTTTATGGATTCATTTAAAAAAAAAATACGAATGATTGTGCTTGTTTGTCACAATAGTCATGTTTTACAGTGAAATTCTGACACATTTGATAGACACTAGTGAAATTATAAAAAGGGGAATAACTCTGACAGTGGAAGTGACTCATAGCAAATGGAAGTGGGTGTGTCACAACATACACCAGCATCAAACTTCAGAGAGAAGACTGAACATGTAATAATGGAGATGGGTGAGGTACTGAGTAAGAGTCACCACCACCCAAAAGTCACGTTTGCCAAAATTTAACTACCGGTATGTAACTTTTTCATCAACAAGGCTGTTGTTAGACTTAAATGTGGGTCAGGGATATCAACGGAAGTTAGAAATAACAAACATATACTTTGTGACTCATGTCTGGTAGCCTTTTATGAGCATCACTTTCCAACCTATTCGAACTTGAGTTACTAATAAATAATTACGCAATCCAAGCACTAAAAAAAACTCAAAGCCAGCATGCTGTATTTAATCTGAATCAGAGTCTTACCATATTAACACTTTCAGATTGGACACAAATAATAAGGCAGGGCTCGACAAACCCCGGGCGCCAGGTCGCCATGGCGACCAGGAAATCAAACCTCGCGCCCGGGTATCGTGAGCCCCGCGTGGTGCCCTCGGCAATGGGATCGGGTTTTTTTTTTTGCTTTATTCCCGCAGCGGTGCCCGAGGGAGCAGAGTGAGTGCACCGGCTGCACAGACTTCCTGCTCCGCCCCCTTGCGCACCGCGTTATATCGCTGATCACCGGGGAGCATAGCAGGGAAGCTGCTCTGTGCCACTGGGCTGCAACGGAAACCACCCCCATCCCGGCATTCCCTTTAAAAAAAAAGAGAGACAGGGGGGACAGAGCAGGAAGGGGGGGAGAGACAGAGGAAGGGGGGACAGAGCAACAACGGGAGGGAGGGGGGCAGAGAGAAACATGTGGGGGGGAAGAGACAGGCGAGGGGGGAGTGGGAAGTGAGACAAAGCTGGGGGCAAGGGAAAGAGAGAGGCAGAATTGGCACATAAAAGAAAATAAACACAAGAAATGCATTTTTTTTAATATAATATTTTATTAAAAAAGCAATTTACATGTGAATATATACAAGTTTAACTTTTTTCCTATAGGGTAGTCTTATATTCAGGCTTTTAGTTTTTTTCCTAAAGGAATATCAAAAGTTTGGGGGGTCGTCTTATAATCAGGGTCGTCTTATAATCGAGCAAATACGGTATATATGTGTCTGCCTGGATGTGTTTTATGTGTATATATGTGTCTGACTGGATGTGTTTTGTGTGTATATATGTGTCTGACTGGATGTGTTTTGTGTGTATATATGTGTCTGACTGGATGTGTTTGTGTGTATGTATGTGACTGACTGGATGTGTGTGTGTGTATGTATGTGACTGACCGGATGTGTGTGTGTGTGTGTGTGTGTGTGTGTATATATATATATATATATATATGTGTGTGCGACTGACTGACTGGATGTGTGTGTGTGTGTGGGTGTTTGTATGTATATGTAGAAAAACAAGGTCCAACAGGTTTCACGTTCAGAAGTGGAGGGTGCACGGAGAGGACTTTCACCCTAGTCCTCCAAATCTGAATAAAGGATCCTTTATTTTATATGAATCTATGACAGGCTATGTGTCTGTGTGTGACTGCGTATGTTTGTGTTTATGTGCCGTTATCTGGCTCCTAGATTTTTTAGCTGGCTCCTAAAACTCCGATAAATTTGTCAAGCCCTGTAATAAGGCATATATTAGCAGCAGCATTACTCTCGACAGTATAATGTTATGTCATGTCTCTCGGTGTATGACCTCATAACAGATGCCCTTCAAAGATTCCTGAAGGACATGCAGAAGCCTGATAAAATAATGTAGGCCAACAGCTTCTGAAGTGTCTTCATCTGTCTTGCCAGCTATGGGGCATATTTACTGAGTTAAAGGTAAAGTTAATATTTCCCTGACACCACACTTTGCAGGGCTTTGAAGTGGAAGTAATCTTAAAACTTTTAATATACTGGCCCTGTTCTGTAGATTTAGATGCTTTTTAAAAAATATAATTCTATCATCTTTTGCTTAGAAGATATCATTGGTTATGTGGAGTAAATCAAGGAATAGGACATTTGCTTCCTGGATTCTTGAAAAGGTACATGGGGCCCAATTCAATAACACAAAATATCACTTATTACTTATTTTTAACTCCTATTTTTCTCTGTTTCTATGGGATTCAGTGACATGAGATAAATTAACTCTGGTCATTATACAGACTATTGGTCTGTCACCGACAGATATGTCCTCTAATTCAGTGCTTGACAAATTTAACGAAGATGTGGGATCTCTATCAGCAAGAACGGGCAAAAGCTGAAATAGCCGTTTCTATAGGATGTAACCTACTCGAGAGAGGAATCACCGTTTTGTTTTTTTTCGCTTGCACCATTACAGAGGAAACCTCTCCATTATCATATCAGACTGGTCCCACCCATAAGGGCAGTCCAGATCCAAATAGCCTGGCAGGTCTCCTCTGCACGAAAAACACAGCAACCACAGACGTACGTTTTGGCCTTCATTGGCCTCGTCAGTGTGGTATGGCTGGTATCCCTCTAGGTGCAGCGAGCTAGGGACCCACGTCTGGGCATACCCCAATAACTCATCAGACACAGTAGGGATGTATAACACCTCCTGCACTGCAAAGTGTCAGTAGTTTTATAAAAAGGCGCAATCGCATTTTGTTATTTTATAACTCCCAACAATTTTTCAGTGCGGAACAGAAGGACCTGAGGTTCTCAGACACACAAATAAGATGCAGATTTTGTATACATAGGCTGCTCAGGGTGCTTTTTACTAAACCCCCCGGAAGGAGTGAAATGCGTAAAGCTTTTCCTTTTTGCCTACCTTGCCTTCACATTATTTTGGAATAAACTTTATTTTTAAGTTTGTGGAGTGCCTATTCCTGCCTCTTCCTACACTGCTATGGATAACCATAATGTTTAGGGCCGGCGCTACCTATAGGAAGGTAGGTGCCGGCCTAGGGCGCCTTTTATAACAGGTGCGCACACTAAGAGTAGCAGGGGGAGGGAGGTGGACCACACCGGATGCAAGGTGAAGGACCGCCCCACCTCCGGTAGCAGTGACGCTTCGTGTGTAGCAGAGAGCGGCGGACAGAGCTTAGACAGTGCTTCCCGAACTCCTGGGAGGGAGAGAGAGAACAGACTTGGGAGGGAGAGAACTGACTTCCGAGGGAGGGAGAGAACAGACTTCTGAGGGAGGGAGAGAACAGACTTGGGAGGAAGGGAGAGAACAGACATGGGAGGAAGGGAGAGAACAGACATGAGAGGAAGGCAGAGAACAGACATGGGAGGGGGGAGAGAACAGACTTGGGAGGAAGGGAGAGAACAGACATGGGAGGGAGGAAGAGAACAGACATGGGAGGGAGGGAGAGAGAGAACAGACATAGAAGCGGGGGATAGAACATGAGAGTGAGGGGGGACAGACAACAGATATGGGGGGAGAACAGACATGGGTGCAGAGAGGAGAGAGAACAGACATGGAAAAGGAGAGAGACATTCAATGGGAGGGAATAGGAGAGGAAGATAGGCATGGAAAGGGAGAGGGTCAGACAGGGGGACACATAAAGAAATGTACCTTTTTTTAACAGGAAACAAAAGAAATGGTTGCTTGTGTGTGTGTGTGTTAATGTGTGCACAAGACTGCGTGTGTGTTTGAGTGATTGATGCGCTCTTGTGTAGCTGTTGTAAGTAGGCGGAGTAAGGGGAGTGGCAAAGGGTGGAGCCAAGGGGCGGCAAAATGAGGATTCGTCTAGGGTGGCAAAAATCCTTGCAACAGCCCTGATAACGATATATGTAAACAGAGATTGCAAGCACAGCATAGTTATCATTCAGCAACTGGCCTGTAGCGTTCAAAAATCGCCCATCGCGTTTTGTCTGTGGTTAGATTTCCACTCCCCTAATGAAGTCTAACCACAGACAAAACGCGATGGGCGATTTTTGAACGCTACAGGCCACCATCCTTACAGTGGTCTCACACCCAGAAGCCCTAGTCAGCCCCTAAGCGCACGGCAAGCTGACAGTTTAAAGGACTGGGTGATTTAAAAACTTTTGTACCATTTAAAAACGTTTTCACTTCTTATTTAGTGCGGGTGCTTCCACACTGGATGCCAGCCGGTCAGAATAAATATTTGAATACCTGACAAATCGGTCTGCTTGGGGGTTAAAAGGCCACATTTGAGAGGTGCGCTTTTTGGTTTTCCACCTCGGAATTCTGACATGCAGATAATCTGTGCCCATGTCCCATTTGGGACATTTTTAAAGCCAGCCAGTGTATTTTACCCCATCAAACCACATCTTTTTTTTAAAAGTACCGTATTTGCTCGATTATAAGACGAACCTGATTATAAGACGACCCCCCAAACTGTGGATATTCCTTTAGGAAAAAAACTAAAAGCCTGAATATAAGACTACCCTATAGGAAAAAAGTTCACCTTGTATATATTCACATGTAACGTGCTTTATAATAAAAATTATGATATCAAACAATGCATTTCTTGTTTTTATTTTATTTTATGTGCCAATGCTGCCTCTCTCTTTCCCCTCTTCCCAGCGTTGTCTCCCCCTCCCCTTAGTGTTGTCTGTCTCTCCCCCCAGCGTTATCTCTCTCCCCCACCCTCCCTTTCTCTCTCTCTCCCCTCCCTTTGTGTCTCTCTCCCTCCCTTTGTGTGTCTCTCTCTCCCCCTCCCTTTGTGTCTCTCGTCTCTTCCCCTTGTCTCTGTCTCTTTCCCCCCTCCCTCCCCTTGTCTCTGTCTCACCCCCCCCCCCTCTGTTTCTCTCTGCCCCCCCCCCCCTTACCTCGCCATCCCCTGGTGGCTAGTGGGGGCAGCAGGGGGATGTCTGACGGACAGCCGGTCCATCATAATAGACGGCAGTGTCGGGCAGCATGGAGGATGTCTGCAGCTGCCCAAATGTCCCTGGTGGCTAGCGGGGGCAGCTGGAGGATGTCTGCACGGTACACGCAGACATCCCCCGCTGCTGCCTGGCATTTCCGCCGGGACTTTTATGTTGAAGCCGGAAGGACCCGGCTTCATCATAGCAGTCCCGGCGGTCGTGCCGGGCGGCAGGGGAGGATGCATTTGCTCTGAAAAAACCTTGTCTTATATTCGAGCAAATATGGTAGACACCCTAGGCTCTTTCAGATGGTGGTATTTTAACACGTTACATGCACTAATTCTATCACCAGCCTTTGTCAAAATTTGTGGTAATGTTTTGTTTTCACTTACCTTGTACTTCAGACATGAATTCACAGATTTTGGTATGTGTCACTGCCAAACAACAGTCCAATATGTGTTTAACATTTCCTGAGTACAGGGATATCACCCATGCATAGGTTTGCTGGGTCGTTTGGGGGCTAAAAGGCCACATTTGTGAGGTGCTCATTTCCAACATGGAATTTTGATATGTAGTCAGCCTGCGCCCATGTTTGGCTTGGGACATTTTTGAAGCTGTATAGTTTATTTTACCCTATAAAACCATATATTTTGTAAAGGTAGACAGCCTAAGCTATTTCAAATGTTGTTATTTTAACACTTTACATGCACTTTTTGATTTTCCAACTTGGAATTTTGACATGTAGAGTAAAGAAGGGGTTAATTGCTCTTATAAGAGCCTTTGTAGTACTGTACAAATAATTAACCCCTAAAAATCCACAGACAAGAAAAAATTTGCTGCTGTGCAATGATCAGTGGCAGAGAAGGGCAGAGTACACTATAAGGGTATAGCTTTTATAAAAGCCCTTGGGTCTCACATTTTTGTTACATTTTATTTAATGTATTATAATTAAAAAATTACATTATACAGATCTGTCTCTCTAGTGAGTTTTAGTAAGGGAGGCAGATCCAGATGGGTCAGATCAATATTTACCAGTATTGATCTTACCATGCGAACGGTGATGCTCATCTGAACAATCACCAAACCCCCTTTGCCACTGGTCGGCTGTTACTGATCGCTATACATGCGCTCAGACAGCTTAAAAAAAATGTTTACGTTACACTAGCGGATATAATTAACCCCTAGCAGGTGCAGCAAAATGCTTCTATGGCAGATTGCTGCTTAGGCAGTGATCTATGGCAAGCAAGGGGTTATTAGCTCCTAAAATACCCTTTGTATACTGTACAAATAATAAATTACAGTAAAAAAATTAACCCCTACAAAAATGGACAGGCAGAAAAAAATGTGCTGCATTGTTAGATTACTGCATACACAGCGATCAATGGCAGGGAAGGGGTTAACACTGGATCTTTCTCTTTCCCTCGCTAAAACTATAGTTTGTCACTTTGTAAATATTGCCTTTGCCTGTATGGTAAGAGCTCATCTTACCATAGTTGCCGGCACACAGATCCCACTGATCTGCTGTGCCGGCATAGAGAAGTGCACCCTAGAGCAACGGAAGTTAAAAAAATCACTTCCGTTGCTCTTGCCAGTAGGAGGGAAGTGCTGCCTATACAGGCAGCGTTCCCTTCTTGCTGGCTGATGTGGTCACCACCAATGGATCTTTTTGTGTTGCTAAGAGCGAGGCACTTTAGCAACATGATCTGTGCTTAGGAAGCAAACTTTAGTTCGCTTCCTAAGCAAACTTGTGCAGCCGGCGCAACCATTTTTAAACGGCAGCTATGGTCACTACAGGGAGTGATCGTAGCACGCCTCTGCACGTTAATTCAGTTTTGCACAATGCCTCTACATAGAGGTCACTCTCTTTGCTCTTTTTAGTGCATGATGTGCCACTAAGGACACATTTTTGGCAGGTCACATGTCGGGGAGGGGTTAATATGCCACAGCCAGTATGCTCATTAATATGCCACAGACAGAATGCCCACTAATTTGCCACAGCCAGTATGTTCATTAATATGCCACAGCCAATAATTCCATTAATATTCCACAGCCTGTACGCTCATTAATATGCCACAGCCGGTATACCAGTTAATATGCCACAGACAGTATACTCATTAATGTCACTTTATGCCCATTAATATGCCACCTCCAGTATGCTCATTAATATGCCAGACAGTATGCTCATTAATATACACAGCCAGTATACTCATTAATATGCCACAACCAGTATGCCCATTAATAAGCCCCCCTACTTACCTCCTGTGCAAGAGATGGCACATTTCCATGCTGCCTCCCTCGTGCGGGAGAGTCATCATGGAAGCATGTCCGTGCATTGCACAGGCACCATGCTGCCATCTCGCGCGGAGATGCTGGGATGTCTCTGTGCAAAGAAGGGCCATGGAGTTGGGGAGTTTTGTACTTGACCTCTGACACTGTCTTCATATGTGTGTATATATATTTATGAATATAGGGGGGTAAGGAATCATAGCTAAGAAATAAGTCCAAATACCTATAAAGTTTTGGCATTAGAAATTCGGAATGTACCACTGGTAAAGTAGAAAAACTGTACTTAATATTAGGGTGCTTATAGAAGACTATTTTAGGACTACACAAACTAAGAGGGGATTAATCAGAGAATCACAGGAGTTAGCGGATTTTCTCAATAAAATCAAAGTACACAATTGTTTAGGGAAATATGGGGGAGCTTGGATTAGAAATGCCTCACACACGTACCCATTAGTGACAACACTTCCAATATAAAGCACTAGTCCCTTGGGAGCAAAAATATATCTCACTATTAATGATAAATCGGGTAGTAGGTGGGGTGGAATCATCACTCAGCACAATACGTTACTTTATTGCATACCGGAACTGTCAGAAACTTGAAGGAAGAATATTAGCGGAAATCACATAGTACAAAATTGTCTGGTAAAGGATTAGTAGATGGGTAAATAATTTTGAACATAGTTTGGTCACCGATGGGTTGACTAAGAGGTCATAATGGGATCAGGTAGTGAATGTTTTTTGGGGGGGGTTTCTCCTCTCCCTTCTTCTTCTTCTTTATACTTTGAAGGTAGACAATTGGGAACAGGGGTGGCGGCTATCTGGTGGGTTTAAGCCTCCTACTTACTATCTCAGGATAGAGATGGAAAGTACACACCCAAAGGGGTTCGGGAGTGTAAGGCTGGCTACAAGATGGTATTCGTGAGAGCATCCTACTCACTGGGGGATAAGGGAAGGCCTATCCATAAGCGCACAATGTTTGTATGTTGTCTGTCATGTGGTGCTGGACTGGGAGAGGGCGCTGCCGAATAAGGAATATGGTTAGAATGGTCTCGGTCAACGCACAGGGGGTCAATACAGCTCATAAAAGGTCCATCATCTACCACTTTCTGAGGAAGGAGCAGGCAGAGGTGTGTTTTCTCCAAGAAACCCATTGGAGACAAGGGGGAAAAATGAGGATGGAAGGGAGGAACTTCCCTAAGATCATTCATGCCTCGAATTGTGCAAAAAAAAGGAAGGGTGTAGCAATAGTTTTTGCTAGCTCACTTCAAGTAGAAATCCTACACCAGGATTTGGATCCGGAGGGCAGATATATGATTCAAAAGGCCTACTCAATTGCTTAAATAGGAATGATTTCCTCGATCTCTGGTGCACCATGCACCCACAGGAAAGGGACTATACGCATCTCTCGAAAGTACACAACACCTACTCTAGAATAGACATGATATGGGGCAACCCCAGAATATTAAAGAGGGCAAGCAAGGTAGAGATAAAAGAAAATACATGGTCAGACCACAGTATTGTAGTCGTCGAACTAAAAGATTGTCTCTCCCAAAAAGCTAGAAACACCTGGAGAATGAATGATTATATTTTGAAAAATGAAAGCAATAAGAGAGAGCTTGTAGAAACAATAAACAACTATTTCAACGAAAATAAATCCTCAGATACCTCCTGGGGTAATAATTTGTGCGCCTTTAAGGCAGTAGTTAGAGGAATCCTTATAAAAATGAATGCCAGACTAAAAAGAGAACAAGGTAAAAACCTAAACGAACTTTACATCCAACTTAACAAGAAGGCCAGAGACAATTAAAATTCCCCCTCTAAAGTAAGAGTACAAGAATTACAAGAGATACAAGATCAAATCAATATAAGACTAACAGAACGTACAATAACGAATATGGAAAAATTGAAAAGCAAGTATTACGCACAAGGCAATAGAATAGATAACATTTTATCCAGCAGACTACGCAAACAAAGAGCTGCAAATAGAATTACCAAACTTATAGATGGCAATATTAGCTATATGAACCTGGAGGATATAGGAGAATAATTTGTAAGATTCTATAGTAACCTATATAACATACCACAAAAAATAGATAAAGTAGACATGGACCAATTTTTTGAAAAAAATAAATTACCTAAGATTACAGCCACGCAGGTGAAGAAATTAATGCCCTAATAACAAGGAAATAAAGAGGAAATTGATAGGGTTATCTCCAGGGGCGTTGCTAGGTCTCCAAAAGATCTGGGGCTGGAGCCCATGATAGATTTGATAGAAGTGGAGTAAATAAGATCACATGCTTAGACGGCATACAGACTGATATAATTGACGCCAATGAACAATAGGTATATATGGGTATATATCAGGGCTCAACAAATACCGGGCATCAGGAAATTATACCTGGCGCTCAGTTATTGTTGTCCCTGCATGGTGCCCTCGCCGCTGGGATCATTTTATTTATCCAGCGGAGCGCGGGGGAGCAGTGTGTGCACCTGATGCACAGTCTTCCTGCTACATTCCCACATGCACCGTACTATAGTGTCCGAGCGCTGAGTATGCTCTGCAGGGCTAGAAACAACAGCAGGGCACAGACCAGGCTAGAATGAGGTATAGCAGCCAGGAGGGGGCATATTGATAGATGCACTTTTTTTTATCGTAAACAACAAAATTGCTGACTTGTGTGTAAGTGTATGTGACCCACTGTATGTGTGTGTGACTGACTGTATGTCTGACTGTGACCGAATGTATGTGTGTCTGTCTGTGACTGACTGACTGTATGTGTGTGTCTGTCTGTTACTGACTATATGTGTGTGTGTGTGTGTCTGTCTGTGACTGTGTGTGTGACTGACTGTATGTCTGCCTGTGACTGACTGTATGTGTGTGTGTGTATGTGTCTACCTCCACAGCAATAAAAGTCACAGTAATGTGCAATGTGTGACTATAACACAGACTCCACAGCAATAAAACTCATAGTAATGTGCAGTGTGTGAGTGTATCACACACTCATGCTGCACATTACTGTACCACAATACACAATAAGATTCGCAGCACACAAAAAACTCACATTACTCAAAGTTACACTTATACACAAAAATACACAGCCACAAATACACACACATGCAGCCACACATACACACACAGTCACACATACATACACACACCCTTACACACAGAGACACACAATCCCACTTACACACACCAACTTACATCACACACACACACACACTTGTATGTGAGCAAATTCCCATGATTTCAAAATAACTGAGCATACAAAAATTTGTGTACGTTGCATACAACATTTACCAGTCTCATAATATGCCATATTATAGGGGATATCACACACACAGACAACTACCCTGACACCCCCCCTCCCCCCACATGGATACCCTTACATAGACAACCTTACACTCACACAAACACACACATCCAGACAACCTTACACACAGACACCCTTATAGACACAGATGGCCTTTCCCACACAGACATTCTGCCACGCAGACACGTGTGTAAACCTGCAACTCTCACACGCACATCACAAATATTTTTTTTTTTATTTTTTAATAAAAAGGGGTCAAAACCTGGGGAGAATAGGCTGAGGTATGAAGGTATGCTCCTACCAACCTCATAAAAGAGAGAAGTGCAGGGAATTGAGAGGGGAATTCAACTGAATGGGAGAATTTCTCCAACTCTGCTACTTCAGACTTCAGTTTGAAATTGTCATCTCACTTCCCTGCAATTCTCTCTTTCATGAGTAAAGCCCATGATATAATGGGCAGCTCATTCATTCATAATGTATGGGTTTAATACTATAACCAGGTACATGGGATGTTTAATGCCATGTGTATGGACTTTTATTGCCATCAATATAAAGATTATATATAAAGATGAATCACTATTATTCATATTGAATGTGATAATCAGGTGTGAAAATAAAAATGGTATGAGCACTGTTTCACACTTGATTATAACATTCAATATGAATAATAGTAATTAATCACATTTTCTCCTAGGAATCTCACTGCCACTCTCACACACTCATAACTCTGCCACTCACGCTTTCACTCTCGC
Organism: Pelodytes ibericus; assembly: GCA_036172795.1. Lineage (NCBI taxonomy): Eukaryota > Metazoa > Chordata > Amphibia > Anura > Pelodytidae > Pelodytes > Pelodytes ibericus. Next base: position 101,321,693 of record CM069861.1, on the reverse strand, counting down.
ACACTTACACTCTGCCACTCACACACACTCATAACTCAGCTGCTCACGCTTACACTCACACACATACACACGCACACTCATAACTCTGCCACTCACGCTTACACTCACTCACACGCACACTCATATTTCTGCTGCTCACACTTATACTCTCCAATACTCTGCCACTCACACACACTTACACTCTGCCACACACATACAGGCACACTCATAACTCACACTTACACTCTTCCAAACCCTCACACTCTGCCACACTCACTCATACAGTCACACTCTGCCACTTACACACACTTACATTCTGCCACTCACACACATACACACTCATGCTTACACTCACTCACACACACTCTCTTCCAAACACACTCTGCCACACTCACACACATACACTTACTTACACTCTGCCACTCACACCCACTTACACTCTGCCACTCATATACATACACATGCACACTAATAACTTTGACACTCACACTCTGCTACTTACATCCATACACATGCACACTCATAACTCTGCCAAACACTCACGTGCAAAGCGTGAGGGGCGGAGTTAAGCATGAGGGGCGGAGCTAATCATGAGGGGCGGAGTCTGGTTCAGCATACAGATTGCAGCATGCAGGAGGCGGCTTCGAACGTGAGGGGCGGAGCTGAGCGCGAGGGGGAGTGGTCTGAGTCTCCATTCGGGGCTATGGAGGGGATATCCGGGGCTTCAGCACCAGTAGCCCCCCCGCCAGCAACACCTCTGGTTATCTCCAAATTACATAACTACAAGACCCCGGGCCCAGATGGACTTAGTAACCTATTTTTCAAATCATTAAAGCATCAGTTGGGAACACATCTGGTCAACACCTTTAACTCAATAGTAAACGGGGAAAGTTTCCCCGAGGAAATGATTAGGGCTAATTTATTGCCAATTTTGAAAGAGGAAAAGGTACCGACTGACATTACCGACTATTGTCCTATCTCTCTGTTAAATGTTGATGTTAAGTTGTTTTCATCAATACTGGCTGAGAGGATGAAGAGAATAATAGACACGATAATCCATCCAGACCAAATTGGTTTTGTTCCTGGTAGATCCTCATGTCACAATACAAGAAGGATCATAGACATTATTGACACCAGTACAAGATTGGGAACCCCTTTGCTTACCATGTCGGTTGACGCCGAAAAGGCGTTTTTTCGGGGTTTCTTAAACCGCTGTCTTCTGGAATTTGGCATTCAGGGGTGGATACATGAGGCAAGCATGTCACTATATACAAAGCCATCAGCTAGAATAGTAGGCCCTAACTTGTGCTCCCCCTGTTTTTTTTTGTCCAATGGCAGAAGACAGGGGTGTCCTCTAATCCCCCTGCTCTACATAATATTATTGGAACCCTTAGCTATAAACATCAGAAATAATGATATGATTGAGGGTTTCCAAAACAAGTTTAGTCAGCAAAAAACAAATATGTATGTGGACAACATCCTTATAACATTAACGAATCCAATAGAATCTTTAGACCAATTGATGGAGGAATTCAGAACATATAGTAAAGTGTCCCTTTATAAGATGAACATAAACAAGACAGTCTTGATGGCTAATAATTTAAATAAAGAAAAAATATAATTTTATATGGTCTAAGAGGGGATATAACTACTTAGGAATAACAATTACAAAGAATATTGATAACATGGCAGAAGTAAACTTCCTAAGGGTCTTACAACAGACAAATAGACAACTTAAAGACTGGCAACATTTAATGTCGTGGTGGGGCAGAGTTAACATAGTCAATGCATACGTTAACCACAAAATTTAAATTTAAATTTAATTTGATTTTAGGAGCCAGCAAAAGTTTTTAGGAGCTATACAATCACACAAACATACACACAATTCATAAACACACACACCCACCCACTTCACATATACACACACACACACCCCACCCACCCACTTCACATATACACACACACCTACTTCACATACACACACACCTACTTCACATAAACACACACAAAGCCAGCTATTATAGCTGATGGCTTTGTATATAGTGACCTACTTCACATTAACACACACACACACCTACCTCACACATACACCCACCTCACACATACACATATACACCACACATATACATATACTCCACACATACACAGTTTTTTTCTTTATTAACGTGTGAGAGTACTGGGTGTCGTCACTTGACAACCCAGCACTCAGCCGAAAGAGCAATGAAAATAGGCTGCAGCACAAATGTTCCCCCTCCCTGCTCTTTTGGCTGAGTGCTGGGTTATCAAGTGACAACACCCAACACTCACACACGCGTTGTGCGAGGGGGCGGAGCTTGCTGTCTGTGCAATCCGCACAGAATTCCCCCCCTCGTGCTGCAAAAAAAAAACGAATGGCAGAGGCAAGGGGACCATGAGGGTAAAGGCACCCAGGGGCCAGGCTTCAAACGGAATGTCTACAAACCGAATGACTTTCGGTTTATAGACTTTCGGCTTATGGAATACATGTAATGCTATTGGCTTTCTATAAACCGAAATAGAGTCCCCATTCATAATAATAGGTCAGTTGACCTATTCGTATGAATGGGGACACTCACCCACATTTTACTTTATTTTGCAGCCCTCTAGCCCTTTCCAGGACTTTTTTAGAGGCATTTTAGTGGCCAAAAGTTTGTGTCCCCATTGACTTCAATAGGGTTCTGGTTCGGGGTGAAATTCGGGGTCAAGTTCTAGCCCGAACCCGGACTTTTTTCCAAAGTTTCGCCCGAAACCGCTGAACCCGAACATCCAGGTGTCCACTCAACTCTATTCACAAACCGCAGCATGGAGGTATCACCTACCCCAGTATTGAAAATTTGTGATGGGCAAATATGATCTCCCATGTCCATCAGTTACTAGCTAAACAGGAGACGGGGGAAGCCTGGTATGATATAGAAAGATACTCCACAAAACTACCGAATTTGGATGGCTTAGTCTGGAACATCTATGGCCTAAAAGAAATTAAAGACACAATAAGCAGGAACACCATACTGAACCGGACAGTAACAGTATGGGAATATTTAAAAAAAACAAATGGGGTATACAAAATAAAATTTGGAGTTGTTGTCATCTGACAGTAATAGAATTAAATATGGAAATATTGATTTGAACAAATGAAATCAACATGTCATTTTAGACATTAACCAAATACTGGTAGAAGGAGCCATAAAACCCTTTAATCAGCTGCAATCGGAATTTGAACTTCCAATGATTTATGATTAAGCGTGCATCCACGCGAAACGCGTTAAGTTTTCCACCCCGTTTCTGCTGTTTCACATGTAACTCCATTTCTGCAAATACTCATCACCTATTTTTCAACTTGGATTCCTCAGTGCAGATTCTTCCCTTCACCATTTCTTAATTTATGAACTTCCAATGTCTGAAATATTCAGATACCTAAGGGTTAACATTTTTGTTAAGATGAACTATGCCCCTGCCTCTGATATATTTGAACAACTTCAGCTTCTAATGAATAGCGGTAAGACTAACAAGTTTTTATCTAACAGAACAAAAGTAGTAAGAGAATGGGAAGAAATAAAAGCTCCTCCATCTATAAAAACTTGGGAGAAAGAACTCAATTGCACCATAGGTCTAGTAGAATGGAATAGGGCAATCAGAGAAGTAGCTAGCAATATTCATTGCCTGAACCTGGTGGAGACCCAGTACAAGCCCCATAAATTTTATTTTTGTTTTTGTATTAGTGAAATGCATGTGATTTTTTAGTCTGCAAAGTCTAATCTTGCCAAGATCAACAAATTCTTCCCTGCTGAGCTGCAGTAAATATTGTTTTATGCCTCAGTTTTCTGATACATCATCATAGTGATAAATCAGTGGCTGCTGGGCCCCCTCCCACAATTCTGGAGTGGGTAATGTTGCTGTGTTTCATGCACTTTAGCGGCAAAAGGCTGTGCCCCCCCCCCCCCTAGGGGTCACCCCCAGTTTGTCAGGCTGTTCAAAATCTGCCTCCTGATTATCCACCTCACTGCCAGGTTTGCAGAAGTTTATACACCTGGGAAGTATCTATGTGTTGATGAATCCCTGATAAAGTATAAGATGAAGGTTGGGATTCAAATAATATATTTATTTTAATTCTTTTACACTTTTCTATTCAATTCTCCAACTCAAATTTGGAGAACTGAAATGGTGAATTTTGTGTATGTTTCCTGAATTCCGAGCGTGTTTGGCACATATTCGTTAACAGAAATTGTATGCTTTTAATAGTGAGAATGTTCTGATTCGAATGCTTCTGATGCTCCGGTACCCATATGATCCGGACTAGCGATTATCTTGAGTCCATATTGAGGGATACTAGTCAGCAGGGCCGGCACCAGGAATTTCAGGGTCCCTTACTGAACAAATTTTCAGCCCCCCCCCCCCCCCCCCAGCCGACTATATCTCCCACTCGTCCCACCTACCCTTACATGCATGTTATACCGGTCTACTGTAATATCGAGGGTGGTTTGGAGCAGTTGGTCAATATTTCAGTAATATTTTGCCACTCAATAAGTCAGTATTTTGCCCTCAATATGCCATTCTTTTGCCATTTAATATGCCATTCTTTTGCCATTTAATATGCCAGGATTTTGCCCCTCAATGTGCCATTCTTTTCCCATTTAATATGCCAGTATTTTTCCACTCAATATGCCATTTAATATGCCGGTAATTTGCCCCTTAATTTGCCATTTAAAAAGCCAGTATTTTGCCCCTCAATGTGCCATTTAATATGCCAGTATTTTGCCCCTCAATGTGCCATTTAATATGCCAGTATTTTGCCCCTCAATGTGCTATTCTTTTGCCAATTAATATGCCAGTATTTTGCCCCTCAATGTGCCATTTAATATGCCAGTATTTCGCACCTCAATATGCCAGGAATTTGCCAATTAATATGCCAGGATTTTGCCCCTCAATATGCCAGGATTTAGCCATTTAATATGCTAGGATTTTTCCCCTCACTATGCCAATTAATATGCCAGGGTTGTGCCAATTAATATGCCAGGATTTTGCCAATTAATATGCCAGGATTTTGCCAATTAATATGCCAGGGTTATGCCAATTAATATGTCAGGATTATGCCAATTAATATGCCAGGATTGAGCCAATTAATATGCCAGGGTTATGCCAATTAATATGTCAGGATTATGCCAATTAATATGCCAGGATTTTGTCACTCAATATGCCAGGAATTTGCAAATTAAAATCCCAGGATTTTGACCCTCAATATGCCAGGATTTTGCTCCTCAGTATACTCGTTACGCCACCCTCCTTCCCCAGCCAGTACTTACCTCCTTGCTGCTGTCTCCCGGTGCAGGTCCGTGGCTGTGAGGGAAGCGTTGTGCGCTCCCCTTCAGCCGCGCGGATTCAATAAAGTTTGTTATAAACAAAAAAAAAATGCAACCAGAGTTACTCTGGTCGCATTTTTTTTTTTAACAAACTTTATTGAAGCCGCGCGGCTAGAGGGCAGCGCACAATGCTTCCCTCACAGCCGCCGACCGGCTTTTAACGGAGATGCCCGTCACCCCCTGATGGCGGGCCTGCTAGTCAGTGTATATTGAGTAGACCCTTATTTGTGTGTATGTATGTATGTATATACAAATATATATATATATACAGGGAGTGCAGAATTATTAGGCAAATGAGTATTTTGACCACATCATCCTCTTTATGCATGTTGTCTTACTCCAAGCTGTATAGGCTCGAAAGACTACTACCAATTAAGCATATTAGGTGATGTGCATCTCTGTAATGAGAAGGGGTGTGGTCTAATGACATCAATACCCTATATCAGGTGTGCATAATTATTAGGCAACTTCCTTTCCTTTGGCAAAATGGGTCAAAAGAAGGACTTGACAGGCTCAGAAAAGTCAAAAATAGTGAGATATCTTGCAGAGGGATGCAGCACTCTTAAAATTGCAAAGCTTCTGAAGCGTGATCATCGAACAATCAAGCGTTTCATTCAAAATAGTCAACAGGGTCGCAAGAAGCGTGTGGAAAAACCAAGGCGCAAAATAACTGCCCATGAACTGAGAAAAGTCAAGCGTGCAGCTGCCACGATGCCACTTGCCACCAGTTTGGCCATATTTCAGAGCTGCAACATCACTGGAGTGCCCAAAAGCACAAGGTGTGCAATACTCAGAGACATGGCCAAGGTAAGAAAGGCTGAAAGACGACCACCACTGAACAAGACACACAAGCTGAAACGTCAAGACTGGGCCAAGAAATATCTCAAGACTGATTTTTCTAAGGTTTTATGGACTGATGAAATCAGAGTGAGTCTTGATGGGCCAGATGGATGGGCCCGTGGCTGGATTGGTAAAGGGCAGAGAGCTCCAGTAAGGTGGAGGTGGAGTACTGGTTTGGGCTAGTATCATCAAAGATGAGCTTGTGGGGCCTTTTCGGGTTGAGGATGGAGTCAAGCTCAACTCCCAGTCCTACTGCCAGTTCCTGGAAGACACCTTCTTCAAGCAGTGGTACAGGAAGAAGTCTGCATCCTTCAATAAAAACATGATTTTCATGCAGGACAATGCTCCATCACACGAGTCCAAGTACTCCACAGCGTGGCTGGCAAGAAAGGGTATAAAAGAAGAAAATCTAATGACATGGCCTCCTTGTTCACCTGATCTGAACCCCATTGAGAACCTGTAGTCCATCATCAAATGTGAGATTTACAAGGAGGGAAAACAGTACACCTCTCTGAACAGTGTCTGGGAGGCTGTGGTTGCTGCTGCACGCAATGTTGATGGTGAACAGATCAAAACACTGACAGAATCCATGGATGGCAGGCTTTTGAGTGTCCTTGCAAAGAAAGGTGGCTATATTGGTCACTGATTTGTTTTTGTTTTGTTTTTGAATGTCAGAAATGTATATTTGTGAATGTTGAGATGTTATATTGGTTTCACTGGTAAAAATAAATAATTGAAATGGGTATATATTTGTTTTTTGTTAAGTTGCCTAATAATTATGCACAGTAATAGTCACCTGCACACACAGATATCCCCCTAAAATAGCTAAAACTAAAAACAAACTAAAAACTACTTCCAAAAATATTCAGCTTTGATATTAATGAGTTTTTTGGGTTCATTGAGAACATGGTTGTTGTTCAATAATAAAATGAATCCTCAAAAATACAACTTGCCAAATAATTCTGCACTCCCTGTATATATACATATATATATATATATATATATATATATATATATACATACATACATTGGTATTGTTTATAAAGCATCAACATGAATTGCAAATAAATATTGCAGTGGTATTACAGTGGATGAGATTTAGCACACGTATCATAAAAAGAGGAAGTAAACCCTATTTTTTTTTTTGTTTTAATGTGGCAGAATGCCTCATTGAAAAGACTAAGAATCCTTTGTCTTTTCAAAAGCAAAGGAGATTCCATTTCACAGAGTATTGCTCAGTAGCAGCAAATACAGACAGACCGATGACTGCCTCTCTCTGTCATTGGGCTGTACTCATGTCACTATGCTGGGGCCAATTGTAACGCATGGGGGTGGCATGGGATCATGAGCACCCCAAGTTGAAGAGCTACGGTACGAGTGGGCCTGGTGCTGGGTAACTGTACTTACCCAGTAGCTTGAGGTGTGTGTCGAGGAATCCCACAATTAGCCCTAACTAGGACAGAATCTATAGATTTACAATGCACACACATGCAGGTATAAGACGTTTTCTAAAAACGTTATTTTACATTTAATACATAGAGATATATTCTTTGTTGAGGTGGGTGTGTAATCTGGTTTCACAATGGAATTTGCACATCAGAAGAGGTTGTAATTTAGGTTACAGAGATGACTTCTTTAGAATGTGGGAACAAACCTCTCAACTCACCTATCCAGTCTTTATTTAATAGAAGATGTGTGAGAAGGGGGTTGCACTTTTACATAGACCATGTGTCTCCAAAACTGGGTTCCCTGGTTCTTAAACTTTCTGGGAGGTAACTGAGACAATTTGCAGGACTTACCTTTCTCCTTGGTGGCTAGTGGCAGGCAGGATGGTGTTCTCCATGATCCCTGTTCGGCTCCCCAGCAGTGTGTGCAGAGAGATCACGCGACCCAGCGAGTGTCTGACGTCAGAGCGCCGGTCACGTGACCTATCGGCACGTCCCCATCACACTGCACGGGGAGCCAAATAGGCAGCACGGAGGTTTGTGCTTTTGATCTCCCAAGCCACCGACTCTGCTGGCAAGCGAGGTTTTTTTTTTTCTTTTTAAAGGGGTGACCCTTTTTTTGCATTTTGTGCCACCCTTTTAAGTCATACAAGGCAAGTGCCGCCCCTGGCACTTGTCTTGTTTGGCTTGCGCTAAATACAGCGACAGTGACTGTGTGTGTTTGTGGATGTATGAATGTGTGTGTAAGGGACTTTTTGTGACTATATGTGTGTGTGTTTGTGTACGTCATCTTGTTACTGTTATATGTGAATCACAAACATATATTAACATATGCACAAGGTTACATACGCATAAAATACATATTATTTCTATTACATAAATTATTGGGAAGCTTTTGGAAACACTATATATATATACACAATCCAAATATACAGATATATATATTTAAGTGTGTGTGAATATATATATATATATATATATATATATATATATATATTGTCACACACATAATATTTGTATTATGTGTGTGACTTATATAATATGTATAATATGAATATTATGTATGTATATTATGTGTGTGACTGTATGTATATTAAAAATTCTATAGTATAATACAAATACATTATTAAATCTAAAATCTACATGGTTCCCAAAGCTTCTAAATAATTTATATAATGGAAATATTATATATTTTATGTGTATTTGACAATGTGTGTATGATATAATATATATGAGGATGACAATACACACAAGAATGTAGTATATTATTTACATATGTGTGTAATCTCACCCATGACATACTGTGTCCCTGAATGGCAGAAAAGAAAAATGTGGTCACCTTAGTGTTGGGACACTATTTGCTGGGGGCAGAAGTTGGAAGGTATGAATATTGGATATAACTATACTTACAGTGTGTGCATGGAGATATACAGGTTATTTTCACCAGTTGTACAGTCAACAAAGTAAAGTAAAAAAGTACACATTCCCCTCCTCAATGTTAATATGTATTTTACTACTATCCTAAAGCCTGTGAAGTCACCGATGCAATGCTTGAACTTTCGCCCTATTCTTTATTTCTCTTCTTCTACCTCTTTATTCTACACCCTCTTTCTCAAAATGTTAATCTTAATCCTGAACGCCGATATAGCCTTCAATTCCAATGTTTCTTTTTTTACTCAAATTATTTTATCTGAAATGTATTAATGCAACATATATTTTATTTGTTGTTAATGTTACGTCATTAGACTGTATGGTATTTGTCTGTTTAAGGCATTTGAAAACAATATAAAACTTTAATTACAAAAAAAAAATCAAAGTATGCTATCAGATGCTGGGCCGCTTTAACCATTGGACCCACTGCAAATTGGCTGTGGCATATTAATGGGCATACTAACACTGGCATTTTAATGGGTAGGCTAATAGTGGCATATTAATGGACAAATTGGTTGTGGCATATTAATGACCAAACTAACAGTGTCGTATTAATGGGCAAACTAACAGTGTCGTATTAATGGGCAAACTAACAGTGTCATATTAATGGGCAAATGAACAGTGGCATATTAATGGACAAACAAACAGTGGCATATTAATGGGCTAATTCGCTGTGGCATATTAATGGGCAGACTAAACGTGGCATATTAATGGGCTGACTAACAGCGGCATATTAATGAGGAAAGTGGCTGTCATATTATTGGGCATAATACCAGTGGCATATTAATGGGTGAATTGACTGTGGCATATTAATGGGCAAACTAATAGTGGCATGTTAATGGGCAACCTGGCTGTGCCATATGTTAATTGCAAACTGACCGGGCACGTTAATTGGTACTTGACTGTGGATCATTTTAATTGGCAAAGTGATGCTGTGGCATGTTCTGTGTGGCAAAATAATATGGGGCAAAGTGACATTGTGGTATGTTCTGCAGGGCCAGTTCTGTGGGGCAAAGTGACACTGTGGTATGTTCTGTGTTGCAAGGAGAGGAGAGAGACAGATGTGGAAAGGGAGAGAGACAGGGAGGAGAGAGACATACATGGGAAGGGAAAGACAGACATGGAAAGGAAGAGGAGAGTGACAGACATGGAAAGGAAGAGAGAGACATACATTGGTAGGAAGAAGAGAAAGACGGACATGTGCAGTGCCCCTCCCGAGATTAGACTCTGGATCCGCCCCTGATGCCATGCAAGCCTACAAATATTGCATAGGAATCTATATAGACCAGATGTAGCAGCCAGTTTTTTGTATTTCACATATAATCCTTACATGCTGCCCTGCAAAATTTATGATACAAGTGTATCCAGGGGGAATGAGTTAATTAATCAGACTACTTTAATTATTTAATTGATTTCCCTCTAAACACATATTAAATGTACATTCTGCAGGGCAAAAATAGGAGTTAATGTCAGATCTATTCAAGTCAATAATGAGAAAATGGTAGAAATTGATTCAGAGGAATAACTGCTTAGGGTACAAGTAATAGAACAGTGGGAAAGATACATTTTGCACAGACTGAGCATTTAATGCAAGTGACGCAGAATAAGTTAATGGTTCATCTCTCAAAGGCTTACTATCTTTAATTCCACCAAAACTGACTTGTTGCAAATGCATTATCCACATCCTTGGGACTAAGTAAAAAATAGCACATAGCACAAATCAGTTCTTACTTTAGCTCTATAAAAAAAACTTTATTTGACTTATGATTCCTACAAGCTGTCAGGAAAGTTTCTAAAGCCCTTATTATTTGCTTTTCAAAATGATTTCCATGATGTGAATTGTGACCTATCAGCTATTTACCTTTCCAACTTACAGCAAATACTTTTTAAATGTAGATCAAAACACGGTATAGATCCTACAAAAATCGTCAAACCATGCACTTGGTCAACACAAAGCAAATAACTGAATTTAGAGAATGCAAATGATCTATATATTCTGTTAGCAAATTGTAAACACAATATAGAAACACAAAATAAATGCCTAAATTAGGAGAAAATGTGTTTTAAATGTGTATGTTGAGTCTCCTACTTATGACCTAACTTGTGTCTTGATATCCAAATGAACAGTGCTTCAATTGAAAATCTTGTTGTCAACTTTCTAATGGTGGGAAGAGTCATCATTTTTAAACTATGTAGCAAATTACACTACTTGCAACATATTAAAACTTTTTTAGTATTCATCATATTATACATGTATAGTATTTGACCCTTTGACAAGCTTTGTGGACCAACATTGACACTTATACGCAAACAACATAAGTCCAACTTATGTTGTTCATGCATTAATGTTTTCCTCTTAAGTTTTTTGCGATGATGCTTGTTTATATTATCATTCAATTGTTTTTATCGAAATACAAAGTACCTGAATAAAAGTAAGAGTGTCTTGGTTTATGAACTTTGCCTCACTTGGTTTCATTGACGTGCATACTATAATGTGTGTAATTTTACCAGGGAAAATCATATCTCTCAAATGTGACCCAAACTGCATCACTTCAGGCTACTCAGAGATTGCCAAAGTGAGGAGAATTTCATCTGATCTTGGTAGAATTTCAGGAGTGCTTCAGCTATAGTGGAAATAGCCAAAGTCCTCCCAAAATTGTCCTGAAATGGGACGAAGTAAAATATTTTACAAAAATCACACAAAAAATGGAACAAAGTAAAAAGATAATCAACTTTTTAAAAGAGCTTTTAAAACCATTAACTTATTCTGCGTCACTTGCATTAAATGCTCAGTCTGCGTGCGGCAGTGATAAAAATGATCATCCTTTTCCACTTATTATATATTATCCAAACCCTACCTATCGAACTCCCCAACACCTTCTTTAATTACCTAAAATCAATCAAGTCTAAATTTATATGGAAAAATAAAGTCCATGCATAGAATTCCATTACCTCACAAGGCCTACGACATTGGTGGTCTGGGATTGCTATATATGGAAAGGTATATTTCGATCATTCACCAAACTAGAACCATTGACTGAAACCGCCCATCCTCTAAACTGTGGGTATGCGGGGGAGCAGAGAGGTCTTACAGTCCCCATTCCTATAGTGGCCTGGACACACGACAAGCAAAAAGTCACAACAACAGGACATTGATTATCATCTACATATAACTAGCATGTTAATTGTCCATGTTGACTTATGTATAACTGCATTTCAAAAGTGACACCCTTCTGCCATATATCAGAAACAAACAGAAATACATGGAAACAAACAGAAATACAGGAAAACATGCCACCAACGTGTGTCCCTGACCTTTACAATGAGTAACTCATTAAACAGATTTCAGAACTGGGAAGAATTTAAGTTGAGAATGGGTGATATCTATGTGGGAGATGGATAGATCAACCATAGCTCTCTGAAGCCTGAATAAAAGGAAAGGATTAACAAATTCTAATGTGTATTCATCAGTTTTCATACAAAACTTCAGTTTTCAGTTACACACCTTGATTTATGGTTTCCATCCAAAGAGACTGCTACAGGTCTTACGTGTTCCCCAAAATATGCTCAAAGCAGCTCTGTCATCTGAAAATTTCTTTACATGTCAATTTGAAATATAATCATTTTATCTAACCAAACTAAAGTGAATAGCTGACTTAACACTTGAATAATTGAATTTGGCATTCTTGGAATTTCTAAAAAGTTGATAATCTCCTCTGCATATATTCTGATTTAAAAAAAGTCTGCTGCTAAACAAAGACAAGCAGAAATTTGGGTTTCCTGAGTTTCTGCTGATTTGCAGTGCAAGGGAAAGAAAATGTTAGAACTGTATGATGATGCAGCATGCCCACTGAGCCCAAGGAAAAATGACAGGATGTACAGGTTTGTTACAAATCCTTTATTCCATTTTAATAAAGAAAACTGCTTAACAGATTTTTAAAAAAAGATAGACACAAGGTATAGGCAGGTTTTAAAATACTGAGTAGTTGTAAAAAGAAATGTTTGGATGACAGAGCCACTTGTTAAAGACATGTTAAAAATAAAAAATTATGTCCATTCTGTATTTAGTTCTATATGTGATCTTGTTCTATAGTAGTACTATGGAAAGTATAATTCCCCAATGGCAAAGTGTCTGTGGAAATTCTTTAGACATGATGGCATTTGTCCAAAAAATACTGCTAGTCTTCACAAAACCCCAATATTCTATACACACTCATTGCACTGTGTAAATAAATTGATATGCAAGTATACACATTCTCTTAATTTATAATAAACTTTTCTTGGTATACACATTTCTATTTATTGTTTTAAAGAAGCCAAGAAGATTATACATACATCTGGAATACCTCAGGGTATTTGTTGATTCTTATGGTCAGAATATATAAATATGACTATATGACTGTTCCATATAATAGATAATGAATAATCACATTATCAATAGGGGAACATAACTGTTGTATAATATATTTTCGTGGATTAGCAATCACACTTTATGTTTATGGGTTTAGGAACCACCACTTGTTTCCAAATTAAAAGTCTAGTCAGTGACAGACCTCAATAAATGATTTTTGCCAAGTCAGACTGATACCAGAGCCACAAATAATATATCCATTGATCATCTGATAAACATGAAAATTCTTAAACATAGGAAATTTATTTATGGATTTCTTTAAATACATCGGCATAGTATATTCGTGATTTTTTGTTTTAAATAGTTATGGTAAGTTCTCTTATAAAATTCTTAGGTATGAATATGAAATATTGGGTATCTACTAAAGAGTATGTAAATAAAACTCAAGTCTTTAAAAAAGCATGTGTAAAAAGAAAAAAAAGTGGGAGTAAATTGTTTTATATCCAAGTTTAAATGTAATTTATTCATTTTATTTATTTGAATTTTGATCTATTAAAATTGCAACGCATAATAAAAATGGCACTGTGAAAACAGATTTATTAATCAGAACAAAATGTAATTGTCACAGCTTCATATCCTTTAAAATACACAAATTATAACAAAAACATGAATGTGTTCCTGCAAGGGTCCATCATCTGTTATTTTGCTGGAGGCACTGTAGCTTTAAGGGGAGGAAAACCGCCACAATTAGAGGGAATATGCTACAAGAAGAGGAAAAAACTCACAAATGGAGGAGGAGGAGGAGGACTGGAGGAGGTGGAACCACAAGGCTGGCTTAACCCAACATAAACATTTGTAGCTCTGTCTCCCCCCTCCCCCATCACAACTTCAGTATGTCGGGCGTGTGCAGAAGAGGAGGAGGAGGAGGAGGGAGCTACAAAATACACATTAACACACACAACATCACCATGAGTAACCTGCATCCCTGACAGCATCAGCAGCCTGCACCCTGTGCATGCCCTCGCAGGTACACACTCTCTGGTGCTACACAAAGAAAACACATGCACACTGTCACATGTGCAATGTTTGCTTACAATTCACACGTGCTGTAATATGCCAGTGAGAGTGCCAATGGTTAGCCATCACTAGCTACAACAGCATCCATGACCGCTAAGCTAATAACTAGTAAATGTATAAAACAGATGCATGCAGAAAATGTCAACACATGACTGTTAAATGTACACCGAATAACATGGACAGGTTACCCTAGGTGTGCCACAGCAGGTAGTCTGTGCAGGTTGCAGAAGATGCTCACACACAGGTATGCACAGTGAGTGCCCTGGCACACATTCACACCTCCCAAGCACCCTTCTTACCCATCTTTCCTCTTTGCTTTGTAAACATGCCCATAGGTTCCTCGACCCACTTTGCAACCTTCATATTCAAAAAGATCCTCCACCTTCTCTCTCTCGGCTGACAGCTTGCTCTTAAACTCGTGATCCATGCTCCTGGGCCGGGAGTGTACTTAACCCATCAATGCTTCCTGACGCGCGTTACATGGAATAAGTGGCAGGCGAATCTCGCTCCACCATTTCCTTGTTTTTCTTCTTCTTCTTTGCACATAGACGCATGCCATCTACTTCACATGTACAGCGCCCTCTGCCTTTACTTTCTATTTCATTGCTGGACTGCTCTGTACACAGCCATTAACTTTTTCCTTTCCTGATCTGGGTGTCACTCACAAACCGAGGCAGGTGTCCTGGTGGGGGGGGGGGGGGGACACCAGGGATTATTCAATAAAAGTTTCTAACTGTAGGCTTTAGTAAATGATTTGTAAAGGGTATTCAACTTTCCTATCTATTCAAGTTGTCTAGTAATGCCTGACTTTAGAATTCCAGAGGTCAGTTCACATTTAGTGAATAGCCCACAGTGCCTTTTTATTTAAAATATATCTATTAAACAGAAGTCTAATAATAAATAAAACCATACCTCCCAAATGTCGCGCTTTGCGCAGGACAGTCCAGATTTGGGAGGTATGTCCCGTTTTCCCGCCGCACTGTCCTGCTTTTCGGTACAGAGGTAGAGCTCAGAGGGACAGCAGGACTCGGAATTCCTGATCGCATTCTCCGGTGTCCCAGACATGTATGTGGAAGAGGATAAAGGTCTAGCTGACTGCCTCAATAAATATTTGTGTTCAGTTTATACAGATAACAATGACGGAACAACAGGTAGGAAAAAAGACTAATGACTAATTTAATACTTGTTACTATATAGAGGAAAAGGTTCTAATTCAGCTGTCTAAAGTAGAGACAAGTAATTTGATGGGGTATGATGGAATACACCCAACGTTATTAAAATAGCAGAGTGATGTACTAGCAAAACTGTTAATGGCTTGATTTAACAATCCACTGTTAACGGGAATAACCTCAATTCTTTGCTTCCTATCCGTGAGTTACTAGGGTATGCCTAACTGGAGATCTCTGCACACTGCACCTAGAGGGACACCGTACCACACGATGAGGTCAATGAAGGCTTAAACGTACTTCTGTGGTTGCTGTGTTCCTCTTGCAGAGGAGACCTGCCAGGCATTTATCGAGTTTTTTTGCAAGCGAGCAAAAAACAGTGATTCCTCTCCCAAATGGGTTATATCCTATAGGGCTGGCTAATGTTCATTCTTGGTGAGAGGGCTCCCACGTCTTTTCTTCCTCTAACTGGAGTAGTCCCAGAAGATTGTAAATTAGCTAATGTTGTGCCTATTCACAAGAAATGTAGTAGATATGAGTTGGACACCTATAGGCAAGTAAGTCTTACTTCAGTAGTGGGGAAAATGATGGAAAGCATGTTAAAGGATATGGTTGTTGAACATTTAAAATCACAGAGATTGCAAGATCAGAGACAACATGGATACGGTCTTGATGTTAAGGTATATCTTTTTGCTGATGACTGGGTTGATGTTCCTTGCAGGGATAAGCTGAATGGCAAATGATTTAGGTAAACTAGATAAATGGTCAGAGCTTTGGCAACTGATGTTTAACCTCTTAGTGACATACCTTTTTTGGCTTGTCTGATGCTTGATGACATGGGCTGTTTTAACATTTCTGCAGTGTTTGTGTTTTGCTGCAATTTCTTTCTTTCTCATTTAGTGTACCCACACAAACCATATATTGTTTTATCAGCATAAGAAAAGCTTTCTTTTGATACCAATTTGATAATGGCATATCATTTTATATTAAAAAAAAAATGGCAAAACATTTTTTTTTTAAATGTTCTGACTTTTATTTGAAAAATCGTATACTATCTACAAAAGGCAACAAAAAGACTCACTGCTAAATAGTTTCTAATATTTGTCCCGAGTTCAGAAATAGCCCATGTGTTATGTTTTTGTGCTTTTTTATTCAAGTTACAGGGCACGAACTATAAGTAGTGCCCCAAAATTAGCGATAGTGACATTGTAACACAGATATTCCGTATTTTTCGGAATTATTTTATTTTTATATTTTTTCTTCCCTCTATCTAAAAGATTTTAGTTTGTTTTTCAATTGAGTTGTACAGTTTATAGGTCACATTAAAGGTGGAAAAAGTTCTGAAATGATTTATCTTTGTCTCATTATTTTACAGCACAGAAACCTGACATTTTAACAGGGGTGTGTAGACTTTTTATATCCACTGTATATATATGTCCTGAAAAGCATGGTTCTTTAGGACCATGAGAACGTATATATACGTCCTCAGGTTTCATGTAACGTCGCGCTCCTTAGCGCAATGCTACATATCTGTAGCTATTCCCAGAGGCTGCTTCGGATCTGAGAGTGCCTTCAGCACCCCCGCACGCGCGCATACGATCAACGCGAATGTCATCGTATGCGCGTTACACACACAGAGGAGAGCGACGGAAGAGAGAAAAAATGTATTATCTTCCGTCGCTCTGAAACTGCTACTAGAGGCAGTTAAGTGTATTACAGTTAGAAATAGAAAATGAATATAATAAATAAATGGAAAAAGCTAACCCTTGATCTACTAAACCTAGATCTAGGGTAAATTTAGAGATAGGTAAATTTAGGGTTGGGGTTAAAAAGTCACTGTAGAAGAAAATGGTTAGAAAACAAAAAAAAAATATTGTTTATTGCCCTATTACTTGAAATAAAACAGAGACAAACAAAGAAACATTGGTATTACTAAACTCAGGACAAATATTAGAAATATATAGACAGGGTCTTTTTTTACCATTTGTAATTGTGTAAAAAAAAAAATCAGGTCAAAGTTAGAAAAAATGTTTTTTATGGCATATTTTCATCATATGATGAAAATAATAGTATCAAATGAAAGCCCTATCCGTCCTTTAAAAAATTATATATCATTTGTGTGGGTAGACTAAACACAAATAAAGAAATTCACATTTCAGTAAACGTGAATTTACTTGATATAGTTCTAACCTCGACATCTGAGAAAAACTATTTAGGGGTAATTATTTCAAAGGCCTTGACCCCTTAACGCATATGGACGTATATATAAGTACTGAAAAGCATGGTCATTTAGAAATGTAAAATACTTTAAATGGCAATTCATCCAGAGTAATGTTTACTTCACAAATAAACTGAATAAAACAGATGCTGTAATGTAGATGAAAACCAAAAGTATATTTAGTGCATCAAATGTTAACCACTGACCAGTTTCCGCACATGTAGTGCCATTTTCGAAGCACTATACATTCACCTTGGCACTATATGTGCAGAAACTGATCAGTTTTTAAAATTGGACATACCAGATATGAGTGTAGTAGTAGATGTGATATATTTAGACTCTTTAGGCATTTGAAATGGTTCCATACAAAAGGTTACTTTACACATTAACTGAAATAGGCTTGGGGCAAATATTTGTGGGTGGATTGGCAATTGGCTTAGAGATAGAATGCAAAGAGTTTTGGTAAATGGGAAGTCCTGGGTCCTCTTTTTTTAATTTGCTTATTAATGATCATCCAGTGGGCATATGGAGCCATGTCCCTGGGTTTTCTGACACAACATTAAAGGAACATTAAACCTTGTTTAACCCTTGCTTCCTTGAAGGAAGTAATGGTTAAACAAAACATGTCCCAGGACTTTTAAGTAAATCCGACTTGTATCTTAATAGATACACGTGGATTTACTATCTGCTATGTCTCACATGCGAGACACAGCAGTTCCTGGTTGTCTTCAGCAAGTGCACAGCCAATCAGAGCGTTAGAAGCACAAGGGAAAAATAACGTTTAGTGTCCCTTTAAGTAGGGTAATACAGTTGTAACCAGATGTATGTTAACTGCATGAGGATTTGGACAAATTAGGTAACTGGGCAGATAAATGGCAAATGAGATTCAATATAGACAAATGTAAACTTATGCATTTTGGAAATTATAATAAAAATGCAACATATAGTTTAAATGGTGTTTCCTTTGGGAAATCTGCTTGTGAAAAAGTCTTGGGAGTAACCGTAGACAATACTTAGTAGTGAAAAGCGAAAAAAACTTAACCTGAAGGGGAAAAGTAGAAACTGGGAAAAAAAGGACAGATCTAAAATGGGCAGGAATGTGTATGGGTATACTACATAATACCCCTTTAAAAGCGTAAAATAGTGAATAACCTGGACTAGCCTTGTAAATTCACATACACACTCCCAAGCTAACCAAAATAAAGAGCAGAATAAAAAACTGGACTAATATTGCTAAATAGACAGTGCAAACAAACCATTTTGTTTGCACTGTCTATTTAGCAATATTAGTCCAGTTTTTTATTCTGCTCTTTATTTTGGTTAGCTTGGGAGTGTGTATGTGAATTTACAAGGCTAGTCCAGGTTATTCACTATTTTTCGCTCAATACTTACTAGTAGTGCTCAGTGCCAACTGGCAGCTGCAAAGGCCAATAAGATATTGACATGTATTAAAAGGGGTATTGACTCATGTGAGAATACACACTGCCTGGCCAAAAAAAGTTGCCACCTGGATTTAACTAAGCAAATAGGTCTAGGGTTGCTGACTACCTGAATATACAGAATGGCCAGGTTATTCCATCAATGGATTTTTTCATCCCTGATGGCACAGGCATATTCCAAGATGACAATGCCAGGATTCTTCGGGCTCAAATTGTGAAAGAATTGTTCAGGGAGCATGAGACATCATTTTCACACATGGATTAACCACCACAGAGTCCAGATCTTAACCCCATTGAGAATCTTTGGGATGTACTGGAGAAGGCTTTGCTAAAAAAATTAATGCAACACTGGATGGAAATAAGTCTTGTGACAGTGCAGAAGCTTATCGAAACAATGCCACAGCAAATACAGCTGCACCTTCTCTACTTCCATAATGTCCGTTTTAGAAAAGGCACCCAGAATACACAGTCACTCCTAATACACACAGACACCCTTACACGTAGATGTATTTTCTTTTTTTAACTAAAAAAATGTTTTATGATGTTCCCCTCCTTGCTCATTTACCTTTCAGTTGCAGGGAGGGGGATGGCTCAGACCGTGTGGGTATTGCAGCGGTATTCAGCTCCTTCTGAGCACTACCGGGATGTCAGCTGACATCTGGGTGCTCTGAAAAATAAATAATTATCAGAGATATATAGGCGAAAATCCAGCCTTTTTTAGATGTATATAAAAGAGAAGAAAAAAATATATACAAAATTGTGCAGTATTGTGAATATAAGGAAAATAAATATCTCCCCCTAAAGAATTGTACTCACACTCTACAGAGCCTATAGGACCGGCTCTGGGTGTAGGCATGCAGACTCTGAGTCTCAAAATCCCCACATCCACTGGATAGATAATCGATGGAATACTCGTGGAGCAGGACACAACAGGAGTGAGAAACAAACGTTGTAGTGTCAAATGTAAACAATTTTAATTCCCCCCCACATATAGCAGCTTACATAGAAGAAGTTAAAAAACGATATCCCATGTAAAAAACAGTTAAAAACAGCATAGGTAAAAAGCAGGCAGAGTCACCCAGCCGATCATATCACAGTCTCCATCCGTCACTTCATAGGAGCAGGCAGCAGCTGAAGTTTGTAGGAGCTGGTACTTCCTAGTTGCAAGTCTCGTCAATAATGTCACGCAACGCGTTTCGCCCACACATGGGCTTTTTCAGAGCAGTGACATCTAGATGCAGACTTGCAGTTTATAAAGGGAGATCAATTCCGGTTGCCGTAGAAACGGCTGTAAATGATCACAGACACACCCACTTTTATGCAAAGTGGTTAGTTCAGTGTGTTCACTCCACAACAGGGAAAAAGAAACAAACAGAAAACAAAAGAAAAATAGTATCAATAAAAACAGCAAATATCAAGGCCTTTAACTATATAGAACACATTATAGAGAAGATATACAGCATATTTAGTAAATCCCTAAAAAGCACACTATTGATCTTAACTCTAAATGCTCTCAATAATATAACATAGTGACATCCTAACATGGTATATAATACAATAAAAAGCCATATTTTTTACAGGTAAATCTGGTCAGGCTGTACTCCAGGCACACAGCAGATTGTTGATCCTTAGGACAATACCAAATGTGTATACAAGACATACCATTGACACCAGAATAACAGAATGCTTTTAACCCCTTGGCGACACAGGACGGACTAGGTCTGTCCTGTGTGCCGAGGCGTTAGTGACACAGGACCTAGTCCGTCCTGTGTCAAAACGAGTTTTTCCGCTTTCAGTGCTCTAATGGTCTAATGCTAAAAAAAATGCCCGTCGGCATTTCGATCGCTCCGGAGAGTGCTGTCTGCACTGTTTTATGGATTAATTTATTTGTACTGTAATGTATTACAGTACTAGATAGGCTCTTCTAAGAGCTATTAATCCCTTCTTTGCTCGAGATCACTGCTTACGCACTGATTCTGAGGCCGCGGACTCAGGGTTCGATTTTGACCCTATTCAGCTTTCTGATACATCATCTAGCGATGTATCGGTGGCTGCTGAGCCCTAGCCACAAGTAGGGATGGGGGTCTACCGATAAAAAAACATATGGTTTGGTGGGGGTAAATTACATTGGCTGGCTTCAAAGATATATCCCATAAAGGACACGGACGCAGGTTGACTACATGTCAAAATTCCAAGTTGGAATTTTGAGGTGCGCATCTCACAAATGTTGCCTTCTAGCCAAAAACAAACCAACAAACCTATGCATGGGTGCTATCCCTGTACTCGGGAGATGTTGCTGAACACATATTGGGTTGTTGTTTGGCAGTGACATATACCAGAATCTGTGAATTCATGCCTGAAGTACAATGCATGTGGAAAAAAAACTCCCAAAAAAGTACTACCACAAACTTTTACAAAGGCTGGTGGTAGAATTAGTACCTATACAGTATTAAAATGCCACCATTTGAAATACCTTAGGATGTCTATTTTCCAAAAATATATGGTTTGAAGGGGTAAAATTCATTGGACGGCTTCAAAAATGTTCCAAATGGAACATGGGCGCATGCTGACTACATGTTAAAATTCCAGGTTGGAATTGCGCACCCCCTAAATGTGGAATTTTAGACCCAATACAAACCAACAAACCTATGCATGGGGGGTATCCCTGTACTCAGGAGATGTTGCTGAACACATATTGAGGTGTTGTTTGGCACTGACATATAACAGGATCTGTGAATTCATGCCCAAAGTACAATGTATGTGAAAAAAAATTACTACCCAAAACATTGACATAGGCTGGTAGTATAATTAGTGCATGGAAAGTGTTAAAATACTACCATTTGAAATACCCTAGGGTGTCTAGTTTAAAAAAATATATGGTTTTGTGGGGTAGAATACACTTTCTGGCTTCAAAAATGTCCCAAATGGGACATGGGCACAAGTTTTCTGCACGTCAGAATTCCAAGTTGGAAAACCAAAATGCGCACCCCCTAAATGTGGCCTTTTAGCCCCAAAACAAACCAACAAACCTATGCATGGGTGGTATCCCTGTACTCAGGAGATGTTGCTGAACACATATTGAGGTGTTATTTGGAAATACCCCTTCACATTTTAAGGTAATGTTTACCTAAATTGCAATATATGTGAAAAATTAAAAAAAAAGTTTTGCTGCAAACTTTGGCATAGATTGGTGGTAAAATGGCTACATGAAATGTGTCAAAATACCCCAAGTTAAATGCCCTGAGTTGTCTAGTTTTCAAAAATATGTACATGTTGGGGTCATTCATGGATTTAGTACAGAAATCAGTGTTACAATGTCACTATTGCTAATTTTGAAAGAAAGGATTTTAAAATAGCTTTGCACCACTTATAGTTCTGGCCCTGTAACATGAATAAAAAAGCACAAAAACATAAAAACATGGGCTATTTCTGAACTCAGGACATATATTAGAAACTTTTTAGCAGTGTTTTTTTGTTGTCTCTTGTACATGAGTATACGATTTTTCAAATAAAAGTCATAAAAAAATTATTTTTTCAATTTTTGTTGCCATATTTTATTTATTTTTTTACATCAAATTATATGCTATTATCAAAATAATGGTATCAAAAGAAAGCCCTTCTTATAACGATAAAAACGATATATAGTTTGTGCGGGTATACTAAATGAGACAGAAATAAATTACAGCAAAACACAAACACCTCAGAAATTTTAAAACAGCCCATGTCACCAAGCGTCGGACAAGCCAAAAAAGTCATGTCACTAAGGGGTTAAAGAAAGTGACATAATTCAAAGTCTGCATTCAGACCACTTGGAACTAAGATATTAAGCTCAAATATCCATTTCATTTCAGCACGTCCAAGTGTGGTGATTTTGTCTCCTCCCCGCCAATGAAGGCTGGGTTTATCAATACACATAAATTCTAAATGACAGGGATCTTTATTATGTACCAGAGAGAAGTGGTGAGAAACAGTATGTTTATCATATCCTCTCTTGATATTCCTTACGTGTTCACTCACACGTATTTTTAAAGGTCTTGTGGTTCTCCCTATATAGCGAAGACCACAGGGACAGCCCAGCATATAAATGACTCCACTAGTCTCACAGGGGGTTATATTTTTGAGCTTATACGTTTTACCACTCTGGGGGTTAGTGAAGCTTTGTAGAGTTTTGGCCTGTTTTTTATTGGTTTCCTTGCAGGCCTGGCAACACCTGCACCTATGAAACCCTACGAGATCTCCAAATACATTTTTCCCTTGAGTCTGGGTCTTTTTAGGTTCTAAAAAACTTCGACTGAGGTGACTCTTAACGTTTGGCACACCTTTATAGATAATACGGGGTTGAGGGCCTAGAAGAGAGGATAAGTTAGGATCCTGTAAAAGGATGGGCCAATATTTACTCACGATTTTCTTGACATGTCTGTGATTTCCACTAAATTGCAGTACCAAAGGAATGTCAGACTTAGAAGAATGGGTATTAGTGGACTTGTTTTTATTATTATTTAGGAGTTCTGCCCTATCCTGAGATCCCACATCTTGAATAGCCCTATTAATTGGAGCAACATCATCTTATCCACAAAGCGTTCCTTAATTAGATTGGCCTGCGTGTAAAAATCATTTATACCGCTGCAGTTCCTCCTAAGCCTACACAGTTGGCCTTTGGGGACGTTCAGTAGCCAGGGGAGAAAATGACAGCTGTCAGATTGTATAAAACTATTGGTATCTACCTTTCTAAAATAAGTGCGGGTTTGAAGTTTATTATTAGAGGGAAATAATTCTAAATCTAAGAAATTAATGTTAATATTGTTGTATTCAGCCACCAACTTTATACCCCAGGTGTTTGTGTTGAGATATTGGAGGAAAGATTGAAGGGATGCATTGTCACCATAGCGAACGAAAAAACATGCTAAATAGATTCTACTATTTCTCCTGAGTACAGGGATACCACCCATGCATAGGTTTGTTGGGTTGTTTGGGGGCTAAAATGCCAAATTTGTGAGGTGCAGTTTTTTGTTTTCCAACTTGAAATTTTTACATGCAGACAGCCTGCACCCATGTCCCATTTGGGACATATTTGAAACCAGCCAGTGTATTTTACCCCATCAACCCATATATTTTTTAAAAGTAGACACCCTAGGCTATCTCAAATGGTGGTATTTTAACACTTTCCATGCACTAATTCTACCACTAGCCTTTGTCAAAGTTTGTGGTAGTAATTTTTTTGTGTTTTTTTTTCACAAACCTTGTACTTCAGACATGAATTTTAAATGGCTGCTACGATCACTCCGTGGAGTGATCGTAGCGCGCCCCTGCACATTTGGGGGGTGTTGCACAATGCCTCTACCTAGAGGCATTGTAGCATCACCGTTAGAGTAAAGAAAGCGACCAGCTTTAGTGCCGTTTAGTGCATGACGTGCCAGGCACGTCACCTGTCGGCAAGTCCTCGATTTGCCGTGACGTGCCTGGCACGTCATCTGTCGTTAAGGGGTTAAAAGCATTCTGTTATTCTGGTGTCAATGGTATGTCTTGTATACACATTATGGATATCCTATGGATCAACAATCTGCTGTGTGTCTGGAGTACAGCCTATCCAGATTTATCTGTAAAAAATATGGCTTTTTATTGTATTATATACCATGTTAGGATGTCACTATGTTATATTATTGAGAGCATTTAGAGTTAAGATCAATAGTGTGCTTTTTAGGGATTTACTAAATATGCTGTATATCTTCTCTATAATGTGTTCTATATAGTTAAAGGCCTTGATATTTGCTGTTTTTATTGATACTATTTTTCTTTTGTTTTCTGTTTGTTTCTTTTTCCCTGTTGTGGAGTGAACACACTGAACTAACCACTTTGCATAAAAGTGGGTGTGTCTGTGATCATTTACAGCTGTTTCTACGGCAACCGGAATTGATCTCCCTTTATAAACTGCAAGTCTGCATCTAGATGTCACTGCTCTGAAAAAGCTCACGTGTGGGCGAAACGCGTTGCGTGACATTATTGACGAGACTTGCAACTAGGAAGTACGAGCTCCTCCAGCAGAACGCTGCCTATACAAACTTCAGCTGCTGCCTGCTCCTATGAAGTGACGGATGGAGACTGTGATATGATCGGCTGGGTGACTCTGCCTGCTTTTTACCTATGCTGTTTTTAACTGTTTTTTACATGGGATATCGTTTTTTAACTTCTTCTATGTAAGCTGCTATATGTGGGGGGGAATTAAAATTGTTTACATTTGACACTACAACGTTTGTTTCTCACTCCTGTTGTGTCCTGCTCCACGAGTATTCCATCGATTATCTATCCAGTGGATGTGGGGATTTTGAGACTCAGAGTCTGCACGCCTTATACACCCAGAGCCGGTCCTATAGGCTCTGTAGAGTGTGAGTACAATTCTTTAGGGGGAGATATTTATTTTCCTTATATTCACAATACTGCACAATTTTGTATATATTTTTTTCTTCTCTTTTATATACATCTAAAAAAGGCTGGATTTTCGCCTATATATCTCTGATAAGTATTTATTTTATTATATCCTGCGCAACACTTTATTACACGATATTCACTATTTTGTGCTAATTGGAGGAAAATGCACTAGTGTTTGCTGCATAATTTGTTTGTCTGCACATTATATATAGCGCTTGTCACTTTATCTGCATTGGTTTATCATAGAGCATGCACCACAGAGGTGCGGATACTGCAGCCAACCTCATGTGTGCTGCACCTGTTTGGCTCGCCTGACTTACGTCCTCCTTGGTTTCAATGGAGGAGGGTCACTATGAAGAAACTAGGCGCCTGGCATGAGCAAGGGCGTGCTGCTATCAATCATTTTGAAAGCAGTGCCTGCTCTGCATGCCAGCCAGCACCAGTCTAGGCACCCCCATCTTTCACAACTATACAGCCCCCTGGCCACGGTGCACCCCATGCACCCACCCAGGATCAGTCCTGGACCACCATCAAAGGTAGTCCAAAAGCAAAGTTCAGTTTACCACCCATAAAGACCGCTAAATAGGTGGGGAAGTAAGAGAGTTGAAGTAAAGGCTTCTGTAGATGTAAAGGGCACACATATTTAAGTGAAATATCCACCACTGACCAGGCAGAAGGAATGTAAAATGAAGAGAGCCCAGCATTCCATTTAGTGAAAAATGCAGGTGAAAGGGGAGGATGAGGAGGGGTAATTGTGTTTCTTCAATCAATAGCTACTTTTTATAACTTTGATATTTTTGTTTAAAAAAAATTGTGGGATTGGAACAGGAGAAGCATTATTGAACGTTTTGCTGAGGGCCCATCAGTAGTTTAAAGTGGCTTTGGGCACATGTGAGTAAAACCAGAGTTCAGAATGTCTTTTATTATGCACTTTATTAAAGGTCATTTCTGATTTATGTTTCTAACAGTGTTATAAATCCTATCAGGTTTAGCCAAGTTTAAGAAATCATTTTTTCTTCTAAATACAATAAACCTCTGACATTAATGGGAGTTCCAGTGGCTCTGGAAGACCTATTTTAACATTTCCAAGGGCAATAACTCATGACTCCCTCTGCATAACACCACAACTTAATGCATCATTCAACAACTGAAAGTTTTTTTTCTCATCTTTAGTTATTTCTTCTAAAGGTAAAAATAACGTTCATATTGTCCATATGCTTTTCCTAAGTTGTCATTCTGAACTCTTATTCCCATGATGTGTTTTTTTTCCCATTCCACAGGAAACTAAAGGCTGCGTCTTCTAAAATGAGAACGCTTGTGTTGATCGTTATCATTCGGTCCAAAAGACATATTTAAGACATGTATACTATGCAAGAAGAGTAATCAGGGTATTCTCTTATAAGACATATCTTCCCAAAAAAATTAAATAATGCAACAAACGTGATCAAACAGTTCAACAAAAATCCAATAGAATCTTATCCCTCTCTTCTCAAGCTTGACTTCAACAATCCTCTCTCAGATCAAATAAAACCACCAACTCTTCCTGTTCTTGAAAAGATTAATGGGCTCAGTGTGAAGCTGAGGTATTTGTAGAGGTTCAAAAACCGGCTCTTGGCAACTGGTGTGATTCTTTCAGGTTCTTACTCTTCCTAATTACTATAAATACATTGGATCTATAAATGAGTCATTATTTTGTAATAATGTACATTCACAACAGAGTGTGTTTCCCTTTATGATATTGCTGTAGGCAAGTAAATACTTTTTAGTATTTTTCTGAAATTTTATCCAAAGAATTGTTATTGTGAAATTGTATTTGTGATGTAAGCACTTTATTCACATGTTTTGGTATGAGTAAATTCACCTATATATTCATATATCACTTCACTGTGAGGTGTGAATGCTCAGTAACTTTGAGACACTGGTACTTCACAAGAGTTGGAATATGCAAATTTTATTTCTTGTGCACAAGAGGAGTGTCACCATCTAGACTGCTCTCTCCACATGGAAAAACACATAACTTTATATAGCATTATAAGGACAGCTTGAGTGACAAGAATGGAATATGTGACAGATAATTAGTATCTTGCTAAATACATTGATAACACCGTACCCTATAATTAGTTGCCTCTTAACCCAGTCATCCTGCTATGGTCAGTTTACTAGAATGAATATGCCTGAAGCTGAGATAATGATCTCTTCTTACCATTCACCCTAAGGTGATAATCTACCTATGCCACTGTGGGCCTTCAAGAAAAAAAGAACCAGTTTCCCATAAAAGACTTGGAGCAAACAGAATGTCCACTTAACCCTTGCATACACAGAGTCACACAGACAGGTAGAAACATGGTTGGCGTATGATAAAATGGCTGCTGAGAAGCTAAGGCACATGATCAACATTCACAGAGGTTATTTAGTTACACATATTTTTGTTCAATAATCTAACCATGGAATAAATATGAGTCCAAAGAGCCTCAGTGTTGCTGTAATTGTATATTAACCTCAGTTTACAGAAATAAAAGTAGAGGAAGAGAGAAAGGAAGAGCTCAGCAGTGCTGTATCACAACATCCCGTAACATTGCTTAAATAATCAAAGATATTCCGATATAGATATCCGATTTTATCCATGTATAGTGATATATTTATTTTACCCATAGATAAAATAAAGTCAAAACAGGATAGGATTTTTTTTTTTTGGGTGTAGATATTGCATCTGGTGGAACACACCTGGCCATAGTTAACAAAAACAAGTAAATCTATCTTCAGGACTATCAACTGACTACTTGCTTTTCCAGTTACTAATATATGTCTTGCAGTCATGCCTTACCCCATAATACCTTTACCCTAACCTAAATGACATTTTCTTCCAGTATGAGAAAATGAGATTGCTATTGCTTAAATTAATAGATTTTGAAAATGTCCATATATATATGGACATTTTCAAAATCTATTCATTTATATACATATATTTGGACGGCCTTCACAAAACGTCTTTCTCCAGTTCATGAAGCTCAGTGCTAACCCATAGAGCTGGGGTGTCCAAGTTTATTCTGCAAAGGGCCACTTCGCTAGAAATGTATGTGTGCGTGGGCCGCATTCATTTTTCATTCATTCAGAGAATAATACATATAATTATATACATGTGTGTGATATATAATTCACACTAATGTGCAGTGGTCACATTAGCTACAAACACACACATGCATACACAGTCACACTTACACCACACACACATACACATTTATACACACATACTTACACTTACCACACATACACATTTATACACACATACTCACATACTTAAACTTACCACACATACACATTTATACACACATACTCAGATACATACATTTACCCCACACACACATTTATACACACACACACTCACATGCATACACTTACACCACACCCACTTAACACACAATCACATACATACACACACTCACATAGATACACTTATCCCACACACATACACATTCATACACACAAACTCACACACATACACACACTCATATACACACACTTACCCCACACACAAATACACATTTATACACACACACTCACATACATACACACTTATACACACACTCACTTACATACACTTACCCCACATTCACATTTATACACACACACTCAAATATATACATACATTTACCCCACACACACACTCACATACATACACTTACCCCACACACTCGCATACATACATACAATTACCCCAGATACACTTTTATACACACACACACTCACATATATACATACATACACTTACCCCAGATACACATTTATACATACACACACTCACATATATACATACATACACTTACCCCAGATACACATTTATACACACACTCACATATATACACTTACCCCACACACAAATACACATTTATACACACACTCGAAAACACACACTTACCAAACAGTTTTTTGTGAGTTTTTTTTAACAGGGCTGTGGAGGGGGGATGGGACTCTTCCTCGCAGCCGCTTCACCGCCGACTCTACACAGCAAGACAGATCATCGCTGGAGATTTCATCGCGGGACATTTAATCGCTAAAGGTCAGTATTTTAGCTATTTTACTTTGGTTAGAATTAGGGTTTAGGGGGTTAGAATTAGGGTTTAGGGGGTTAATTTTAGTATTAGGGCTCGGGGGTTAGTATTAGGGTTTAGGAGGTTAATTTTAGTATTAGGGCTCGGGGGTTAGTATTAGGGCTCGGGGGTTAGTATTAGGGTTAGTATTAGGGTTTAGGGGGTTAATTTTAGTATTAGGGCTCGGGGTTAGTATTAGGGTTAGTATTATGGTTTAGGGGGTTAGTTTTAGTATTAGGGCTCGGGGGTTAGTATTAGGGTTTAGGGGGTTAATTTTTGTATTGGGGTTAATTTTAGTGTTAGTATTGGGGTTTAGTGTTAGTATTGGGGCTTGGGAATCATTTATTAGGGGGGGGTTATTTTCTTTTTACTTGTACATTTGTAAGAGCTGACAGTTCAACGGCCGCGTTATTCTTCATTGCTGACAGTTCAGCGTTCTAACTGCCACGCTGAACTGTCAGCGATGAAGATGCGGCGCGGAAGTGTCCTAGACCCCTGTGAAGGTTGTGGGCTCCCCGTTATATTCGTGCTGCCGGTGCGCTTCTTCCCTCCCTCTGACCCTTGCGCATGACCTCACATGCAGGGTAGAGGAGGGGATATGCGCATGAGAGCAGCAACGCTCTGTGTAGGGAACTTCGTTCCCTAACACAACTTCCCGTGCGGTGTGCAGTTCGAGGTGCGGCTACCGGAGCAGAGCTCAGGCGGGCCGCACCTCGATGGCCGCATTTGCCCCTGCCATAGAGAATACATTGGAGGTAGGTATGTTTAGGGAAATAACAATGAAAAATATAGGTTGGTGTTATGACCAGGCCTTTCACCCAAGGAGCCTGAGTGACTCCTGAGATGACCTGCCCCATTACTGCAGCAAGCTACAGCCAGACCTCCGCTGTGGCATAGAGACGCTAGTTATGCTCGGTTCGGATTATCTATTCTTAGCTACTCCTTACTGTAGTGTGCGCTGGCTGTAAGGAAGTACCACTAGATAGGTATAACCAGTTGGATTTTGGTCAGGGTAAATGAGATCCCTAGAATGGATTATCACAGGATAGTGTAATGTGGTGTTCACCCCAGTAAATATGCACCCGAAGGTTGAGCCCAGAATACTCTTTGCCTTGTGAGGCACAAGCACTGCCTAAGGCAGTGATGGCGAATGTTTTTGGGCCTGAGTGGCCAATTTTTGGCCAAAACTGATTTGCAGACCTCAAAGTGCCAACACCGCATACACACACACATATACACACTGACTCACTTATACACACACACACGCTTATACTCATACTCGCACACACACACACCTATACTCACACACACACTTATACTCACACTCACACACACTTATACTCAAACACACATACTCACACACATACACTTATACTCTCACACACACACTTATACTCACACACATACTCACTCACACACTTATACTCATACTTGCAAACACACTTATACTCATACTCGCACACACTATACTCATACTCAAACACACATGGTAAATGGCAAAACAAACATTATGAAAAAAGGCTCGCAGGTCACTAGGCTGAGGCCACTCTGCTACTGCAGCTACTTTATCAGATTCCATCTCTAGCTTGACGGCAGATATGATATAAACAAGGAAAGAAATCCGGCCTTGTTCCAATAGACACTTCTCTGCTTTAGCATACAAAGAGTGTTCTCTCAGTCGTTGGAGGACTGTTTTGACATGGATTCGATGGTCTAGTAAGTTGTTGGAATAGATCAGGATGTCATCCAAATAGACCAAAAATACAGGATAACAATAGATCACAAAATATGATGTTCACGAATGTTTGGAAGACGGCTGGGGCATTACATAGCTGAAGGGCATGAGCACCACAAAGGTCGAGTTTAGTGAAGACAGAAGTGTCACGGAGTTGGTTATATAATTCAAAGATTAAAGGAATCGGATATTTATTCTTAATAGTAATCTTATTAAGACCTCTGTAGCCAATGCATGGCCGAAATGAACCCTCCTTTTTGTAAACAAAGAAAAAAACAGCTTCAGCTGGAGAGGAGGAAGGATGAATGAACCCTTTCTGCAAGCTCTCCTGTATGTATTGGTTAAGAGTCTGGTTCTCAAGTATAGAGAGAGGATAGGCCTTGCCCTTAGGAGGAATGGTCCTAGGTAGCAGGTCTATGGCACAATCTAGGGCCGGTAAGCAGGCAGTTTATCTGCCCTTTTCTTGAAGAACACATCTAAGTATTCCCAGTACTGTGCAGAAACCAGAAGCTTTGGATCCTCTGGCAGTATCTCAAGAACCACTTCCAGGGGTTTGAAAGTCTGTAAACATGTTCCAAGCAGTAATCTGCCCAGCATCATAAGATAATAACTCATCAAATGAAACATTATGCTAAAATTAAGTATAAAAAAAACTATAGTTTTTACATGACCAAATGCAAGAATTTTTTACCTACTTTTATTTCGTTGCCCATATTTTATATGAGTTTGATTTCTTGGTCTGAGCATCTGATGCTGTCTGTTTAATCTTATTATTCAGGAAGGAAGCTGTAAAAACTGTATGAATCATGTAATCACTCCTGTATACAGTATATTATCTCAAGTCTTGTGTCTCGCCAAATGATAGCTTGGCTGTCAATTGTAGTCTCTACCCTAAGTCCTGCTATTTGTCCAGATTGCATTCCTCTTAAATGCCGAGTTAATGAATATATGAAAAGTCAATGTTTGTTTACTTCAGTTCCTTCAAAGTATCAAGTACAATAAAAGTTTGATTAATTGAATCATTGAATGAAGCAATAAAATATAATGAATTGCAAATGGAAATAGTGTTTGTGGAACATTTCCTATTACAGTTTAGTTAAAGGGACCCAGTTGCCTAAATGTTGTTTATACTCAGAACTTTAAGAATAAAAAAATATGGTTTGGGGAGTGTCATGACGTAGGAAGAGCTACGTAGCGGGTGGCGTGTGGGGGAGTGGTCCGCCGGAGGAAGAGAGAGGAAGGAGACCCGGGACATGCCGATGCTGATCCATGCGTGTATTTGAATGTCTCCTCTGCCGAAACAGCACAGCGACGACGGAGCTGTTTCTTGTGGACAAGTTGGCTGCCTGTTTATAACGCCCCGGACGATAACAGCGTGGTTCAACTGAACTGTGTCCGAAACGCGGTAAGACGCCGCTCCCAGGCTTTTTGGGTTGGCTTTGTAGGGCTTACCCGGGTGGATTTTTGACAAATTGCTCTACGCCCCTGAGAGCCAAAGAGTTTGTGCACTACTGGTGCTAGTCTGGACTGAATTGATTATACAGGACTGGATTTTGTGTTCGGAGGCTGGGTTCAGAGGCAGAGACCCGACTATGGTTTTATCACCCAGGTCATACTCTCTACAAAGAGCGTCAGGTGGGAGCAGAGCTTGATAGCCCTGTACAGGCTTAGCTTAGACTTGCATGGCCAGAACCCAGGCTTCCTCTACTGCGGACCTAGAGGTTATCTCTGTACCTAGCCAAAGTACTTGACAGCAAGTGTTGTAGCCTGGCTAGTGAATTCGTCCCCTTGCGGCTTAGGTGGATAGGTACACTGACCCGGGCTATCCCGACAGGCTGGGAGAGGGACTAACTTCAGGAGCATCCTGGACATACCGCTGGTAGTGCAAATCCAGCTTCCCGCAGTTACTATTTCTGTAGGAGCCTCCAGCAAGGTACACTTATTAGTGGGTGAACCCCTATAATCTTTGGGGCCTGTGCTACTATTTGAGATATTACTCCATCTTATAGAAACTGAAGTAAACCGACAAACCCTTACCTGTTTTGTAATTCTATTTGGCGGAGATACTATTAAAGGTCATTAAGGAAATTCGACTACTTGATCGCCAACCATGGCACCTAAAACTGACAAACAGGAGAAGGGCGACAAACATAAAATTACAAGCAAATCTGGTAAACCAGTGCCTATTGAGTCTTATTATTCTCCGAAAAGTCACTTAAACATCTCAGTGGCCGTGGACAAAACCTCGCCTGACCGAGCTTTAGATCTCTCTCCCCCTGACATCACTGAACGTATCACCCAGCTTAATCTCACAGCAGCACTGGATGCCCTCTACATGAAAATTAAATCTGATTTAGATAAAATGCTAAGTGATAATAGAGATGAATTTGCTCAGATAAAGGCGGCTATAAAGACCCAGTCCGTGGAAATTGAGACATTACACCTGAAGATTCATGACCTTCAAGCACAGAATGCAGCAGCCAACCTGACCATCGATAGGTTGGACCTCAAGGTAGCCGACCTAGAAGATCGCTCGAGAAGATCAAATTTGAAAATAAGAGGGATTCCAGACGATATAGGTGATCTCGAGACCTTCCTACTTGAAATGTTATCCGTTTATATAGATCCAAAAAACCTAGGGCCGACCCCCTTCGAAAGGATACATCGCCTACCAAAGCCTCCTAATTGGACTCAAAGCAACATATCCCGAGACGTAATTGCCTGTTTCAGCAGCTGTAAAACCAAAGATGATCTGGTTAAAGAATTTAGGAAAAATCCTGCGAAATCAACGAAGTTCGCACACCTGGCCCTCTACGCGGATCTGTCTCTGTCAACAAGACTGACCAGGAGAAAATTTGTTGATATAACTACTATTTTGAGAGAACAAAATATTCCTTACTCCTGGGGTTTTCCGACTAAGTTACGTATACTACACAGAGATAAAACCCATATATGTCTTGATGTCCAACAGGCCAAAGATAAATTGTCTCTGTGGGGACTTCTGAAGATATAATTGTTTCTCGGGGGGGGGCTGGAGGGTGGGGGAGCTATTGAGAGATAATTTTTTTTTTTTCCCCCCTACGTTATTACACTTACTGTATTAAGTTGTTCGAGGATTGAAGTGGAGTCACTGTACAATATGAATTTTCTGCGACCGTAGGAATATATTGTTACTATATATGTATATGAGTTCTTTTTTTTTTTTTTTTTTCTCTCTTCTCTTTTTTTTTTTGTCTTTGGGACACTGGTAATTATTCTGTTAATGGAAAAAAGGAAGAGAAAAGAGAGAAAACTAGTTTATTCACGGCACAGATTTTTTGAAACGGAAGGGGCACTGTGGTATAATATGAAATAATTGGGACCTCAGGAATGTATTGTTATTTATATCTATGGATTTTTTTTTTTTTCTCTCCCCTAATTTATTTACTGTACTAATTCGCCTGACGATTGAAGTGGCAATATTGCACAATATGATTTTCTGGCGACTGTAGGAATATATTGTTATTCTATATGTATATGAATTTGTTGCTTGGGTGTCTGTGGGACACTGGTTCCTACTCTTCTAAAGCAAAAGAAAAAGAAAAGCAGGAGGGACTAGATATTGTGAAATAATTTTTTTTTTTTTTTGATTGAAGTGGCACTACTGTATAACACGAACTCCCTGTGATTCACGGAATGCATTGTTATATTATATGTATAATTCACTGTATTAATTCGCTTGACGATTGAAGTGGCAATATCGCACAATATGATTTTCTGGCGACTGTAGGAATATATTGTTATTCTATATGTATATGAATTTTTTGATTGGGTGTTTGAGGGCCACTGGTTCTTACTCTTCTAAAGCAAAAGAAAAGTAGGAGGGACTAGATATTGAGAAATAATGTTTTTTTTTTTTTTTTGATTGAAGTGGCACTATTGTATAACACGAACTCCTTGTGATTCACGGAATGCATTCTTATATTATATGTATAACACATATTTATATACACAGATTCTCTTTTTTTTTTTTCCCTAATTTATTTACTGTACTAATTCGCCTGATGATTGAAGTGGCAATGTTGCACAATATGATTTTCTGGCGACTGTAGGAATATATTGTTATTCTATATGTATATGAATTTGTTGCTTGGGTGTCTGTGGGACACTGGTTCCTACTCTTCTAAAGCAAAGAAAAAGAAAAGTAGGAGGGACTAGATATTGTGAAAAATTTTGTATTTTTTTTTTTTTTTTGATTGAAGTGGCACTACTGTATAACACGAACTCCTTGTGATTCACGGAATGCATTGTTATATTATATGTATAATTCACTGTACTAATTCGCTTGACGATTGAAGTGGCAATATCGCACAATATGATTTTCTGGCGACTGTAGGAATATATTGTTATTCTATATGTATATGAATTTTTTGATTGGGTGTTTGTGGGCCACTGGCTCTTACTCTTCTTAAGCAAAAGAAAAGTAGGAGGGACTAGATATTGTGAAATAATTTTTTTTTTTTTTTTTTTTTGCGATCTTATTTACCTACTTATTTTTTCTCCGCTTCTCTCCTCTCTTCCCTTCCCCCTCCCCCCCCGGCTCCCCTTTCACCGCTGGGTCTCCCTTGATGATTGAAGAATGCTTTGGACTCCCGGTTCTCTAGCACTGATAATTAGTTTTCAACCGGAGGAGTAGTACAGAATGGTATCATAATCTAGAGGCAGCCTGGTCCGGGTTTTCCCCCTTTCTCTCCTCCGGCGGATATTCACTCTCCCTATCTTCCCTGGTGGTTTCAGGGAATTTTTGACGCATACATATCAGAGATGATGTCTCTGAAGGGTATGAAGATACGCGGTGTGCTTGTGTGTGAATGGATAGCTGATGGGGTCTGGGGGGCTGGGCGAGGGGCGCGGGAACTTGGCTGGGGGGGATCTGATGGTCGATTGGGCGAGAGATGGCTATTAAATTAATGTCGATAAACTCACAGGGCTTAAATTCCCCCCATAAGAGATCGTATCTGTATGACTCATTGTTAAAGGGCAACATCGATATCGTATTTGTTCAGGAAACTCATTGGAGGCAGGATGAGAGAATTCAGTGGAAATACTCTAAATACCCCCATGTATATTCCTCTGCAATGGCACTGAAAAAAAAGAGGGGAGTGGCAATTATAGTGACGGCCAAAATTAAATTCAAACTCATCTATCTAGAAACAGATCCAGAAGCTCGGAGAATCATACTGGTCTGCAAAATTAATGATATACTTTACACATTAGCCAATCTTTATGCCCCCTCGGAGGGCACCATAGGATTTGTAAATTCATCAATGGATCGTATTGAGAGGGTTGCTCAAGGCTTTTTGATTATTGGAGGCGACCTCAATGCGATAACTAACTTCGATCTTGATAGACGGACAGCTGATGCGAGGAAGCACGAGGCTAGTATAAGGGCAAGAGCAGACGCCTTTTCAGCCTGTCTGTTTAGGCAAAACCTCTATGATGTATGGAGGGTGCATCACCCGGAGGAAAGGGATTATTCCTTCCTCTCTAGGGTTCATATGACTTATTCAAGAATTGATTTCTTTTTGGTAACGGGCCCTATGCTTCAAAGATGTTCCAAATCCAGTGTGGGTAACATCACATGGTCAGACCACGCCCCAATATATTTGGACATTAAAGACAACCCTAACTATCAAACCCGTAACAGCTGGAGGTTAAATGAGCAGCTGATAGAGCCAGAAGAGAGGGCCCAGGAACTGATCGAACAGGTTAAATCGTTTGTCGAAACTAATGATAATGCGGAAACGTCAGATCAGAATCTATGGTGTACCTTAAAGTGTGTTACGCGAGGTTACTTGATTAAAAAGGGCGCCTGGTTAAAGAAAAAAAGGGGTAAGGACTTGGCGGAGCTGTATGCTGTATTGGCAACCCTTGAGGCCAGGAATAAGGCGGATCCTTCCGAGCGGACAAGCAGAGAGATCCAGGATGTTCAGGAGAAGGTTAAGAGGGCTCTCCGGACTAGAGCTGAAACCGCAATGACTCGCTTAAAAAGCAAGTGGTATTACAGCAATAACAGAGTGGGGAAAGAATTGACAAAAAAACTTAAAACCCAAAATGCACGTTCAAGAATAAATAAGATAGTAAATGAGGGCAAGACTTGCATTGCCCCAGAACAAATTGCCGCAGCTTTTAAAGCATACTACGAGAGACTATACAATCTGCCACAACCGGAGACATCTAGCTTCGACTTGACCAGGTTTCTTGGGTCTCTCTGCTTGCCGCGCTTGTCGATTGATCAGATTGAATCTATTAATACACAGATCACCTTAGTGGAAGTAACTAAAACAATCAGGGAGATGAAGAAGGGCAAATCCCCAGGCCCAGATGGGTTCCCAGCTTCCTTCTATCAGATACTCGAGCCAGTGATTTCTCCTATACTAGTCAGATTGTATAATTCAGTTACTAGAGGACAGGGATTCCCCCAGGAGATGCTGGAGGCCTCTATTTCCCCTATTCCGAAGCCAGGTAAGGACCCGGAGATGGTGAGTAATTATAGGCCCATATCACTAATAAATACCGACATTAAGATATTCTCCAAGATCCTGGCTAATCGTTTAAAGCTGGTGATCCATAACTTGATTCATCCTGACCAAGCCGGCTTCATGCCGGGTAGGGAGGGTTCTGAGAATACTAGGAGGGTTTTCGACATTATCGATAGTATACATCAAAGGAAAATACCCTCTGTCATTGTCGCTCTTGATGCGGAGAAGGCCTTTGACAGAGTGGATTGGAGATTTTTGTCGGAAACCCTCCTGGCTTTTGGATTTATGGGCTCGTTTTACAACGCAACAATGTCACTATATGCAGATCCACGGGCCAGGATTAGGGGTCTTTTCCTGGCTTCGGAGTTTTTCGATATCCGCAACGGAACTAGACAGGGTTGCCCGCTAGCGCCCCTTTTATACGCACTCACCATTGAACCCTTGGCCCAATATTTGAGAAACTCACAGGACGTGGAAGGGATCCCGATTGGTTCGGATGAACATCTTATTACACTTTATGCAGACGACGTCTTGCTGACCTTGTCGAATCCCCTAACCTCGATACCAGCACTCCTTGAAGCCCTTGAGCTGTATGGCTCCTATTCTAACTACAAGGTCAACCTCCTTAAAACACAGTCTATCTCCCTCTATCTCCCAATACCCAACTGTCAGATAAGGCGGCTTTTTGGCGGGGAAGGGGTGGTTTGTAAGACAATAGATTACCTAGGGATCAAAATTTTGAGGCAATTAGATAGAATTGTCCCAGTGAACCATAAGTTGTTACTTATAGACCTAAAAAAACAGATCTCACATTGGGCAAAATTGGAAACATCTTGGTTAGGCCGTATTAACATACTGAAAGCCTACATCCTCCCGAAGCTTATATATCTATTGCGAACCATACCATACAAAGTTCCGACTAAGATTTTGAGAGAATATGACTTAATGTTTTCAAAATTCGCTTGGGCATCTAAAAAGCCACGCATTCCCAGTCAGACACTTAAACGTGCCTTGCAATATGACGGACTGGGATACCCAGACCTGCGTAGAACATACGAGGCGTGTCAATTGTCACATGTATTAGCTTGGAAGAACCAAAGATATGGCCCAGGTTGGTACAGGTTAGAAAAGATGGCATGTGGAAATAACGACCCCGCCTTACTCCTTTGGTTACCCCGCGAGTTTTATCGAAATATGGACTGTCCGCTTAGGACAATAACAGACGGAATGAACTCATTTTATAAATTAAAGAGATCACATAATATAAGAGACACATTATCAAAAGCTGCCCCTTTGCAGATAGTCTTGCTATGTATACGGGATATCAAATTACAGAGATGGAGGGAGGCTGGGATCAACATATTGGGCGATTTATATACAAATGACAACTTGACCTCCTTTGAGATATTAACTAAAAATTATAACCTCCCAGGCATTGAAGTTTATAACTATCTTAGACTCAGATCCTTTCTTGGGGAACATCCTCCCACGGATGTGTCGGACTGGGAGAATTTCTTGACTATGGTGGGGACCAGCAATGTAATAGCAAAATCCCGACGATTTCTTGACATGGGGGTGACGGTTGGGAAGTCGTCGGCGATTACGCAATGGGAGATCGATTTGGATAAGTCATTTGCCCCCCAAGAATGGTTCAAGGTTTGGCAAGAAGTTAGGGGAGCAAATCACTGTATCAACATTCATGAGCAATTTTATAAACTTACCCATAGATGGTATCTAGTTCCTAAAAGACTGGCTAAATTTGACGTAAACGCAAACGATTTATGTTGGCGTTGCCACCAGGCAATTGGATCGCACCGCCATATATGGTGGGATTGCAACGAGTTATTAGCGATAAGACAGAAGGCATCTGCTTTAATAGAAGGGGTGACCCCTAATCAAGGGCAACTTACTCCACAAGCCTTTTTGTTCCACTTAGACTTACGGGAAACTGATAAAAACCGGAAGGCCCTCTGTATCAATATTCTCGCAGCTTTTAAAATATGTCTATCAAGATACTGGAGGAGGTCAGAAATACCGTCCTGGCCCGAAATTAAGTTGCAGATAAACTTCCAGGCCGAGGCCGAAAAATATTTCCTCTTGAGGGCCAAAAATAAAAATAAAGTTAGTAAAGAAACCTATGAGGGAATTTGGTCAAAATGGTTGGAGCTAGCAAACTGATCTCTATCACTGGTCGGGGGCGTATTCCCGCTCCCTGGCTTTTGCTGGGGTTATTTACCCCCTGTGAGGAAATTTCCCGACGCCTCTGTCTCACTATTCGGCCATCGCCCCCCCGCAGGTTTTTTAGCTAAGTATAGAGCACTATCTGCCCCCTCCCCCCCCCCCCCGCCAAGATCAAGACCCCAAGAGGTTGGTTGTTGGGCGAATGAGGATGCGAATGTGGATGATATGGTGCGTATGAGAGAGCATTTTGGGAGCTACTTTAGGCGGCAGGGGAGCCGAGGTTAAGTTTTCCTTTTCATGTCTAGTTCTTCTCCTTCTCCCTCCCAACCTCTTGCCCCTCCTATAAGTGTTAAAACTGAAAAATGCACTGGAGCAACCTTGATGCTAAAATATTTTTGTTTTTGCTAACGAATGCGTATTTTGACCTGTCGAATTACTTCTATGTATATTTATGTGTTTGTTTAGATTATTGGAAAGAAATTAATGTAAAATTGAATAAAGATTGAAATATTAAAGAATAAAAAAATATAAAATATTACCTATACATTTTGTTAACAGAATTGCAAGCAAATGTACAATTGAGGATAAAAATATGTTTTAAAATTGTCTCTGTAGTTTTCTGTTTATGACATCACTTTGTGGTTGTATGCAAATTTCACATTTCTACTGAAATTAGTATTTTTGCATACCAAACCACAAGGTGATGTCATAAACAGGAGACACCATAGATGCATTTAAAACACGTTTATATTTATGCATTTTTCAGTTCTGATAACAAAATGTATAGATCATTTCTTATTCTTAAAATTTGTATATAAACAATATTATGGTGATTAAGTCCTTTAACCCCTTCGCGACCGATGACGGTCCTGGAACGTCATAGGGAAATCTCCCTTCGTGACCGATGACGGTCCAGGACCGTCATGCAGGTCTGATCGCGGTATGCACGCTGGCATACCGCAATCGCGCTAACAAAGACATGGCTGAGTGTCTCGATACCGAGACACTTCAGCCATGTCGGTTTAGGCCCCCTGGAAACATCCGGGCACTGTGATTGGCTGTTTTGACAGCTATAGTCTCTTCCTGCTCCACGGTGATTGTGGGGCAGCGAGAGACTAAATATAGTGTGTCAAGTCTCCCCCTGGTCCCTCCAGTAACAACCAGCCCCTCCCCCCCAAGGATTTTTTGAAAAACGTTTTTTTTTTTTTTTTATATTGTGCTAATCCTAACTCTTGGGTTAGGGTTAGAGTTCATCAAAACCCTAATCCTAGAGTTAGAATTAGGGTTTGTACTAACCCTAACCATAGGGTTAAGGTTAGAGTTAAATAAAAATAAAAAAAATTAAATAAATGAAAAAATTAAAAATAATAACAATAAATTGTATAAAAAATAAGACGTTATTCCGTAGAGGACCAATGACATGTTATGTCTGTGCTTTGGCCCCAGCAGTCGATAGGGGCCCGCAGCAGCTGGATATATCATCCATGCAGCCGCAGGATAGCAAGGATAGCCTACTATAGACTACATTTCCTATTCTGCTACGGTAGCTTTTGGCTGTCTGAGCATGATAGGAAATGTAGTCACAAGCATTACATAATAAATACACGTTTTAAAGCTGCAATAACCGTATCCTAAATTTTTCCCTGGACCTGCCACATAAACCTAGCAAACCTATACATGTGGGGTACCGCTATACTCATGATAAGTTGCTGAACATATATTGGGGTTTTGTTTGCCAATAAAATAGAACAGCCCCTTTAAATTCATACCTAAGTTTCAAAGGATGTGGAAATAAAACACACAGAAAATTACTACGCCAAAACTTGTCAAAGATTGGTGGTAAAATGACAGAGTGAAAAGTGTCAAATTACCCCAAGTTGAATGCCCTGGGATGTCTACTTTATAAAAAATGTGTACATGTGGGGGGTTATTCAGCGATTCATGACCGATATCTGTGTTACAGTGTCACTAAATCTAATTTTTTTTTTAAAATGGTTTTGAAACAGCTATATGCTACTTGTATTTATTAACCTAAAACATGCAAAAAAAAACATATAAACATTGGGTATTTCTGAACTCAGGACCTATAGTCGAATCTATTTAGCAGGTTTTTTAATTAGCTTTTGGAGCTTAGTAAAAGAATTTACAAAGAAAAGTCAGGAAAAGTGTTTATTTTTTTTAATTTTAACCATATTTTACTATTTGTTTCAAAATACAATAAATGATATGAACAAAATAATGTCATGAAAAGAAAGCCCTTCTTGTCCTGAAAAAAAACCAATATATATTAAGTGTGGGTACAGCAACCGACAAAGAAGAAAATTAAAGCTAAACACAAACACCTCAGAAGTGTTAAAACAGCCTCGGTCACTAACGCACAACATTTCAAAAACAGTCTGGTCATGAAGGGGTTAAAATGTGCTGTTGTAGTCCAAGGACTACAAGATCTCGCTTTATGCGGACGACATTCTGTTGACGCTGACCTCCCCCGAGGATTCGGTCCCGCAGGTTCTATCA
This sequence comes from Pelodytes ibericus, assembly GCA_036172795.1. Classification (NCBI taxonomy): domain Eukaryota; kingdom Metazoa; phylum Chordata; class Amphibia; order Anura; family Pelodytidae; genus Pelodytes; species Pelodytes ibericus. Next base: position 101,278,904 of record CM069861.1, on the reverse strand, counting down.
CTCATTAAACAGTATAGTTTTTTCTCGAATTATAGAGTGAACCTCGGGAAAACGCAAGCATTAGGTTTCTCTCTCTCTCCCTCTCATCTCCAGAAATTATCAACTCTGGGAGACATCAGGTGGTCTAATAAAACGCTTGACTACCTAGGGGTGCGGATCACTCCTGATTTGAGACAGACTCTGTGTTGTAATTATGAGAAGTTAGCCCATGAACTTGAAATCTGCTTGAGAAGCTGGCGTGGCTTGGAAACATCATGGCTTGGACGTATTAATATAATCAAGTCATATATAATCCCTAAAATTCTTTTTTTGAGAGCACCAACTATGTACTTAAAACAACTAACTTCTCTATTATCCTTGTATGTTTGGGATAGGAAACACCCTAGAACTGCTAATATAACCCTCAGACGCGGCATAAGAAATGGGGGGCTGGGCTTCCCAGATCTTGAAAGGATGCAGGACGTATGTCAATTTTCAAACTTTCTAGCTTGGAAATTCAAATCATCTCAGAACACCCGATGGCTTCAAATCGAGACTTTTGAATGCCATGGTCTAGAACCTTACTATTTCTTCTGGACCCCAACAACCTGGTTCAATAAATTAAAAATCTCGAATCCGATAGTTATAGAGACAGTAAAGGGAATGTTTCGATTTAAGAAATTATTTTCCAGTGCTCAGGGATTGAATGGTCTGGCCCCTCCGGGAACATTGTCGATGAGAATGCACAACCTGGATATCAGAAAATGGCTTGCGGCAGGGATGAATAAAATAGATGACATACTCCAGGATGGCAAATGCCCTCCTTCCAAAATCTACAGGGCAAACTTCCCCTCCCTAACTCTGAGTACCTCACCTATCTTCGCATATTAAATTTTATAAAAACAAATCCTTTGACAGAAAGTACCTCTCTCGATAAATTTCTCTTTCAAAATTCCCGAACCAATAACATCTCTAAGTTGCAAGTATTATTGGAAAACCTGCTCTCACAATCTAAACCTACATCTGTTATATATTGGGAAACCGATCTTGGTAAGATTTTTCCCGTGGAAACTTGGAATAATGCTTTCCAAAATACTAGATCGGCTCTCCACGGTATTAATCTCCAGGAACTTTATTATAAAATATTATATAGATGGCACTACGTACCCTCTCGAATATGTAAATTCTCTTCGGACGCCTCTGACCTGTGTTGGAGATGTGGAAGACAGAGAGGATCCCATCTTCATGTTTGGTGGTCTTGTGAACAATTAATCCACATCAAAAACCTAGTTTCCCTTGTACTTAATAGGGTCCTAGAGAATAATACCCGTTGTCACCCAACACATTTCTCTTCCATCTGAACACAGGTCAAGCTAAATCCCCCAGACAAATTCTTTCCATTAACATACTTATGGCATTCAAGCTGCTGCTCTCCCGCTTATGGAGGAAGCAGGAGGTGCCAGCCTGGTCAGATGTAGTGAAACAGGTAGATTTTCAACTTACGGCAGAAGAAGCATTCCTTCTCTCAGGGCCTGTTAGAGGCAAACTAAAAGAAATTAAAGTCATCTGGAGTGGAGTAAAAGAAGCCCATTTAGGGAGTGGACAATAGTCGCGCTGCCGTAAACGGGGAGGGGGAGTGGGTAGGGGCCGGGACGCACCGACGGAGAATTTAAAACATTTTTTTTTTCTCTCTCTCTTTCCCTCCCTTCTCTTTATTTACTCTCTCTTTTTTCTATTTTTTCTTTTCTCTTCTCTTCTCTAGCTCTTTTCATAAACCCTGGGAGGACCAGACCCTTTCTATTTGTGTTTCATATATTGTGGACTACTCTGGACAGAACTTTGTTTGCGAAACACATGTATGTAAGATCTACATGTTTGTATGTTTTTATAATTGAATAAAAAGATTAAAAAAAAAAAAATGTCCTGTTGTTATATCCCCAAATACTCCATTTTAACTTAATGGTACTGTATAACCCAGGGCTCGACAAACCCCTGGGCGTCAGGTCGCTATGGCGAGCAGGAAATTAGACATGGCGTCCTGGTGTTGTCAGCCTCATGCCCTCTTTGCTGGTGCAATCCGTTTTTCTTCTAGCGCATCTTCATTCATCTTCCGTTTGACTGGTGTCACTTGATTTCTCAGCACTCAGACAGTAGAGAACGCTGCTCTAGGGGGCGGGGCTTTCAGTCTGTGCAATCTTTCCCCCTCGCGCAACTCGTGAGTGTCTCTGTGAATGTATGCTTTCGTGAGGTTCCATTGTCTGGCTCCTTATTGAAAATGATCTATACATTATATAAGCAAAACTGCAAGCAAATGTTTAACTGTGTTTTCAAAGTGTCTGTGCAGTCTCCTGCTTACGACATCACCTGTGACATGGTATTCAAATTACACATTTCCCATTGAAAAGCAGTTATTTGCATACTGTGCCACAGGTGATGTCATAAGCAGAAGACTCCACAGACACATTTAAAACACATATTGTTCCTAACTTAGGCATTTGCTTACAGTTTTGCTAATATAATGTATATATCATTTTGAATAATGTTTTATGCTCTACGTGCACAGTCAAAACTTTATTCAGGTGATACAGTCCCTTCAAGAAAAGATTTGTGTTCTGGTTATGGAGACACAAATATATGTTTTTGTGAACCGTTTCAATATTGATAGAAAACACTCAGTCTCAATGAGTCAACAAATTAAAAATTCCATTTCCCTAAGGTGGATCTCACAGGCTGTTGTGGTAAAGCGTATACTTGAATATTACCATTCCTGTTTGATACGAGCACTACGTTTTTGATTATGCATTCCATATTCCACTTCTAGAATTGATTTTAGTCACATATCAAAAATCACATTAATCCTGTAACAAACCACCTAATGCATGCTACTATCATTGCACAATATTTAATTAAACTCAAGCAAAACATCATCCATCCTACCACCACTGAAAGGGATTCTGGTTACGAATATGCTCTTATCCACTTCATACATGGAACCCTTGAAGCTCCATGTATGGGTTTCGAGCTGCAGTCCTCGAGGCTCCTATTTTGCCGAGTCCCTTGGGCTGCAGCCCCTAAAACCCATGCCTTAATCTGGCCCTGTGTACAATACATCCTTTGAACATGAATATAGTGAGGAAAAAGATGATCATTGTTAACCTTATTTACATGTGGCTACCCAGAATTCCTTGCAGTCATGATAGCATTGCAAGTTTTGGATTTCTGTGGGAAAAGCAAGTCATCTGGCTTCTCTGGTGTATGTAGATTTGTGTTTAATAATGCCCCTGCTACCTCCTTAATTATTTGGAATGGAGTGGAAGGTTTTTTCATCACCTTTGTCTCACCAGAACTTATGTTGTGTGTAGTTCAATAGGTTTGTGATAATAATGTTACCCTTAAAAGGACTATCTAGTGCCCAAAATTGATCTTCCAAATATTAAATGCATATTAATGTGCTTCAAAGTACTTTATAATGCATCTTACGTTGCTTAAAATAGAAAACACTTACAGCTAGATGAAATTGCAAAATTACAGCAGATTGCAAGAAGCCAGAGCTGCCAACAGTAGCTGAGTAAAAGGTTTTTTTTTGTTGCAGGAACCAATAAGAGTAATTTCATTCAAATGAATTGAATTTCCTGAATCTATTGATGACATTAGAAAATGTGTTGCACTGTTAACAGATCCTATTGTGTAAAAGAGCAAGTCTATAACAGTCCACACAATGTATTCAATTCAAAAGATCACAGGAAGTGACTCAATGAAACAAAACTCTATATTCTCAGTGTCTATATAATCAGTGCTGCCGCACCTGCAGTAAACATGCAAATTAATTACTAGGGAGAGCTTGAGTAAAATATTAAAAATGTGATTTATGCAGAAAGCCTGCATTAAAACACACTAGAAAAAAGTCTGTGCACTATACCAGCAGTAATCTTCATCAAGCACCAAAGTGAGTTTGGGGACTAGACTATCCCTAATAAAGTCAGTTGGAATTAACATAAGGAGAGAGCAGTTACTTCAAATGTATTTCCACATCCTACAGAGTTGAACTAATACTATTAGCAAAATTGGTTTCTCTGTCTTATGCAACAGCCCAATGGAACGATTCAAGAGAGGACATTAGGCTGGAGGATTTTGATCACTACCTTCAGGATATTGGAAGTTCTACTGTCCAACACACTGTTTTTTTCGGTTTAGTTACATGCGACCACCTTATTTTTTAGAAATTCACTGGATATTTCTTGCTTGCCTCACTGTGATTTATTTTAATATAAACTTATTAAAAATTTTATTGTGTGGAAGTTATTTGTATTGGAGCAAGTTTATATTTGAATAGCTCTCCACAAAATGTTTAATGTCTTTGGCATTGGGTTTGGACTTGAGCTCAATCTGTGGTGGGAGCACACCATGTATGAGTACAGAGGAACAACCAAGAGAAACTGGAATGCTAGAGTAAATGTCTAATAAGATGGAATTTGGATAATGGGAGCCGAACAAGCAGCATGGAGGGGACCATGCTGCCTGCCACTAGCCACCAGGGAAAAAGTTAAGAGATGGGGGGATGTACTGGGGAAATTGGCAGGGGCTTATTAACCCCTTGGCGACACAGGACGGACTAGGTTCGTCCTGTGTGCCGAGGCGTTAGTGACACAGGACGGACCTAGTCCATTCTGTGTCTAAACGAGCATTGAAAGCGTAGTTTTTCCGCTTTCAGTGCTCAAGCTGTATTGTAACGATGCTTCCGTACAGAAGCATCGTACAATACTGAAAAAAATGTCCGTTGGCATTTCGATCGCTTCGGAGAGCGATTGAAATGCCGGTTTTAAAGGCACAGTGCCTTTAAAACGCGGGCATTACAAAAAATTAGCATAGGAAGCAAATTTTTTCGCTTCCTATGCTCTGTAAGTGCTGCTGATTGCCTCGCAAGTCGAGGCAATCAGTAACACAAAAAAAATGCACGATCTTGGTCACTGTGTGACCAAGATGGCGCTGCCCTTGTAAGGGCAAGAGCACAGGAGGCAGGAAGTACCTGCTTCCTGTACTCTCTGGCTGCCACATGATTGCCTCTTCACAGAGGCAATCTGTGACTTCCAGGCACACTGACAAGCAGTGGGGATGCTCTGATGTGCACCCCCACTGCCTGGTCAGATCAATATTAACCCTTTATTGATCTGACCAGTTAGGATCTCCGGCTGCCCCCACTAGCCACAAGGGAAAGAAACCAGGTGAGGGGGGGAGACACAGACAGACAAGGGGGAGACACAGACAAGGGGAGGGAGGGAGGGGGAAGAGAGAAATGGGGAGGGGGGACAGAGAGAAAAGGGAAGGGGGATAGAGACAGACAAGGGGGGGATAGAGACAGACAAGGGGAGGGGGGATAGAGACAGACAAGGGGAGGGGGAAGAGACAAGGGAGGTGGGGAGAGAGAGAGAAGTTTGGGGGGGGGAGAGAGACAACGCTGGGGGGGGAGACAGCTGGGGGAGGGGGAGAGAGGCCGCATTGGCACATAAAAGGAAATAAAAAACAAAAATGCATTTGTATAATATAAATTTTTTATTAAATATTAAAAAGCAATTTACATATATACAAGTTAAACTTTTTTTCCTAAAGGGTAGGAAAGGGTAGGTAAATATTGAGGCTTTTAGTTTTTTTCCTAAAGGAAAATACAAAGTTTGGGGGGTCGTCTTATAATCAGGGTCGTCTTATAATCGAGCAAATACGGTATATCCCATATAAGACATGGACGCAGGTTGACTACATGTCAAAATTCCAAGTTGGAATTTTGAGATACGCATCTCACAAATGTTGCCTTCTAGCCAAAAAATAAACCTATGCATGGGTGGTATCCCTGTACTCAGGAGATGTTGAATCTGTGGAAACTATTTAGCAGTGTTTTTTTGTTGTCTCTTGTACATGAGTATACGATTTTTCAAATAAAAGTCATACAAAAATTTTGTTTTCATTTTTTTTGCCATATTTTATTATTTTTTTTACATCAAATTATATGCTATTATCATAATAATGGTATCAAAAGAAAGCCCTTCTTATGACGATAAAAACGATATATAGTTTGTGTGGGTACACTAAATAAGACAGAAATAAATTACAGCAAAACACAAACACCTCAGAAATGTTAAAACAGCCCATGTCACCAAGCGTCGGACAAGCCAAAAAAGTCATGTCACTAAGGGATTAATGACAAGTAACACTGGCATATTATTGGGCAAATTGGCAGGGGCATATTAAATGGCAAATAACACTGGCATATTATTGGGCAAATTAGCAGGGGCATTTTAAATGGCAAGTTACAATGGAATATTATTGGGCAAATTGGCTGGGGCATATTAAATGGCAAATAACACTGGAATATTATTGGACAAATTTGCTGGGGCATATTAAATGGCAACTAACACTGGCATATTATTGGGCAAATTGGCTGGGGCATATTAAATGGCAACTAACACTGGCATATTATTGGGGAAATTGGTTGGGGCATATTAAATGGCAACTAACACTGGCATATTATTGGGCAAATTGGTTGGGGCATATTAAATGGCAACTAACACTGGCATATTATTGGACAAATTGGCTGGGGCATATTAAATCGCAACTAACACTGGCATATTATTGGGCAAATTGGCTGGGGCATATTAAATGGCAACTAACACTGGCATATTATTGGACAAATTGGCTGGGGCATATTAAATCGCAACTAACACTGGCATATTATTGGGCAAATTGTCTGGGGCATATTAAATGGCAACTAACACTGGCATATTATTGGGTAAATTGGCTGGGGCATACTAAATGGCAACTAACACTGGCATATTATTGGGCAAGTTGGCTGGGGCATATTAAATGGCAACTAACACTGGCATATTATTGGGCAAATTGGCTGGGGAATATTAATGGCAAATAATACTGGCATACTATTGGGCAAATTGGCTGGGGAATATTAATGGCAAATAACATTGGCAATGTGTATGTAATGGGGTGATGGAGGCATGTAAATGGGGTGATGGGGTATGTCCTTGGTGTGCAACATGGGTAATGGGTCATGTCGTGGGTGTGCACATTAGTGTGAATTATATATAATAAATATATATATATATATACACACACAGTCATGTATATATTTATATATATTATTCTCTAAATTAATGAAAAATTAATGCAGCCCACGCACACATACATTTCTATCGAAGTGGCCCTTTGCAGAATAAACTTGGACACCCCTGTACTAACACAGCAGCAGCTTACTTTAGTTTTTCAGATTCTATTTGTGTTCTAATAAGTGCAGTCAAACAGCAAATGCATCTTAAAAAGCTATTGAACAACTTCCTAGAAAAGTTGGAAAGCATATAATATAAAAAATTTCATGAGATGGTGGGAAAATAACTCAAATGACCACCTAAATTTTGAAGTGTTCCAAACTGTCGTTACATAGCTCTGAATACCTTTTTTTCAAGGTATACAAAGCCTTTATGGAATGATTTGTTTAGCTGAAACATTTTGTTATAAAAATAAATACAAACATAGTAAATTATACAATTGTTTTGAAAGAGATTTATTTGCTGTGGGTCACTGCAGCTACTGCATTTCACTATTTTGTGTTGCATTAGGTAGTTTTTGATTTACAAATATTTGTTATTCTCACTAGGAGTAAACAAACCCCACACCCTTCAGTGAAGCCTTTTTTTTTGATAATTCTTTTATTTAACATGTTGTTACATATAGTACAGCATCAAAGTAATTGTACAGTAATTATTGTTATAAAATGTCAAACCATCGGGAGGGAGGGTGTCAAAACTAAGAAGTTGAAACAGAGCTGATATTAAAGCGGGGGCAGTAGGACCAGTTACCGGTGTGCGACTTTGGTATTTAGCAATGGACAGTAAAAAAAGGTGTTGAGAAAGTAATAGATAAGGTTGCATATTTCAATACTGATCAAAACATTAGCTAATTCCATAGCTTGTCTGAGAGAGATTATAGGCGTTTCTTTTAATACAAGAGTTTTCTTCACTGTTTCCACCAGTTTATCTGCCCTCCCCTTGGTAGTACATCATAATAACATTGTTTAAAAATCAAGTGAAACATGCTAAAATTAAGTATAAAAACACTATAGTTTTTACATGACCAAACTGTTAGCTACTAACAAGAAATTGTTAGCTACTTTTATTTTTTTTTGCCGATATTTTATATGGGTTTGATTTCTTGGTCTGAGCATCTGATGCTGTCTGTTTAATCTTATCCTTCAGGAAGGAAGCTGTAAAAACTGTATGAATTTTGTAATCACTCCTGTATACAGTAATGAAAACAAAGATTGCCCTTCATTTTATTATGTCAAGTCTTGTGTCTTGTCATTTATAATTTTATTCTATCCTGCTCTGTGTCCTGAGCCCTGCTCTGTGTCCAGAAAGAAAAATTAATGAATTTATGAAAAGTCAATGTTTGTTTACTTTAGTTCCTTCAAAGGGGTCTAGGACTCTTCTTCGCCGCATCTTCATCGCTGACAGTTCAGCGCGGCAGTTAGAACGCTGAACTGTCAGCAATGAAGAATAACGCGGCCGTTTCACCGCGGCTGCAGCTATGTAAGAGCTGACAGTTCAGCGCTGAACTGTCAGCTCTTACAAATCTAAAAGTAAAACGAAAATAACCCCCCCTAATAAATGATTCCCCCCCCCAATAGTAACACTAAACACTAAACCCCAATACTAACACTAAAATTAACCCCAATACTAAAATTAACCCCCTAAACCCTAATACTAACCCCCGACCCCTAATACTAACCCCGACCCCTAATACTAACCCTAATACTAATCCCCGACCCCTAATACTAAAGTTAACCCCCTAAACCCCAATACTAACCCTAATACTAACCCTAATACTAACCCCGACCCCTAATACTAAAATTAACCCCCTTAACCCCAATACGAACCCTAATACTAACCCTAATACTAACCCCCGACCCCTAATACTAACCCCGACCCCTAATACTAACCCTAATACTAATCCCCGACCCCTAATACTAAAGTTAACCCCCTAAACCCCAATACTAACCCTAATACTAAAGTTAACCCCCTAAACCCCAATACTAACCCTAATACTAACCCTAATACTAACCCCCGACCCCTAATACTAAAATTAACCCCTAACACTAAACACTAAACCTAATTGTAACCCCCTAAACCAGGGGTCCTCAAACTACGGCCCGCGGGCCACATACGGGGGAGGAGAGAGGGATAACGAGCACTGGAATGGCACACTATACCTGGGCATCTGACTGGCACAATATTCCTGGGCATCTGACTGGCATCATATTCCAGGGCATCTGAATGGCAAAATATTCCTGGGCATCTGACTGGCAAAATATTCCTGGGCATCTGACTGGCATAATATTCCTGGGCTCTGACTGGCAAAATATTCCTGGGCATCTGACTGGCATCATATTCCTGGGCATCTGACTGGCATAATATTCCAGGGCATCTGACTGGCATCATATTCCTGGGCATCTGACTGGCAAAATATTCCTGGGCATCTGACTGGCATCATATTCCTGGGCATCTGACTGGCAAAATATTCCTGGGCATCTGACTGGCATCATATTCCTGGGCATCTGACTGGCATCATATTCCTGGGCATCTGACTGGCATCATATTCCTGGGCATCTGACTGGCAAAATATTCCTGGGCATCTGACTGGCATCATATTCCTGGGCATCTGACTGGCATCATATTCCTGGGCATCTGACTGGCATCATATTCCTGGGCATCTGACTGGCATCATATTCCTGGGCATCTGACTGGCAAAATATTCCTGGGCATCTGACTGGCACAATATTCCTGGGCATCTGACTGGCACAATATTCCTGGGCATCTGACTGGCATCATATTCCTGGGCATCTGACTGGCACAATATTCCTGGGCATCTGACTGGCATAATATTCCTGGGCATCTGAATGGCAAAATATTCCTGGGCTCTGACTGGCACACTATTCCCATTGAAATACTGGTAAGTTTGTTGATTTAACTTTACTTTAAATATTGTATTTGTTCTCGTTTTGTTCAAAATAAGATATATGCAGTGTGCATAGGAATTTCTTCATAGTTTTTATTTTTACTATAGTCCGGCCCTTCAACGGTCTGAGGGACAGTGAACTGGCCCCCTGTTTAAAAAGTTTGAGGACCCCTGCCCTAAACCCTAATTCTAAACCAACTAAAATCGGTAAAATACTAACCTTTAGCGATGAAATGTCCCGCGAAGAAATCTCCAGCGACGATCTGTCTTGTGCTGTACTGTCGGCGGTGAAGCGGCTGCGCGGAAGCAGCCGCGATGAAGTGTCCCATCCCCCCTTCAAAGTATCAAGTACAGCAAAAGTTTGATTAATTCATCACCCCATGACCTAAATATTGCGTATACTCTGAGAGTAAAGAATAAAAATAATCCAAAATGAACTATACATTTTGCCTAAATGCAATTTATGCAAAATTGAGGATAAATGGGTGTTTTAAAATTGTCTGTTAATAGCCTTCCATTTCTGTTGAAATTAGTGTTTTTGCATAACAAACCACAAGGTGATGTCATAGATAGGAGACACATTAGATACATTTAAAACACATTTTTATATTTATGCTTTTTTCAGTGCCTCTAATAAATTGTATAGATCGTTTGTTATTCTTAACATTTGTACTGTAAACAAAGTTAAAGTGAAGAAAGTCCTTTTAAAAAGTGTTCTTTGTTTATTCCGTAAATACTCCATTTTAATTTAAGAAAAGATTTGCTTCCTGGTTCTTAGCCATTAATATGTGTAATGATAGTGGAATGTTTATTTGAACTGGTACAATATTGATTGACAACACCCGCTCCCAATGAACTAACAAATTAAAAATTCCACTGCCCTAAGGCAGATCTCACAGACTGCAGTGGTAAAGCTTATACTTGCATATTCCCATTCCTGCTTGATATGAGCACTACATTTTTGATTGATAGATTATGCATTCCATAGAGGGAAAGCGTTTAAAGTATTTTGTATTGTTGATTTCAGATATGTCTTCAGTTTTTCTTATGTGACTGTATTTAACCCCTTCACGAGCAAAGCACCATCCGGCATCTTTTTGTTCCTGGGTGCCGATCACTTACTGTCGGTTCCTGGCGACATCCTGCGATACTTTGTGATGTCACATGTGACGACACTGAGGCATGCACTAACCTGGAAGTTCGGGCACGCCGGGATGCCAGAAATGTTTTTGATGCTTGGTTTGAGCGTTTGATACATTTCTTATTTCAGACAAGTCCCTGCTTCAGGATCCCCAGTACAGCAAATTGTGGGGAGCCGCGATGAGCTCTTACATGCAGGACAGTCTATGCCGTCCCTGCAGCAGGATCCACAGACAGCTCATCTTGCCACAAAAAAGTAGGACGGCATGGAATGTCCTACAAGCGGGAAGGGGTTAATAAAATATGTAACTAAACAAGTGTGACTGGGCGCTGTCATTTTGTAAAATATAGTGTTTTTGGATGCCACCCCCCGGAGACTGTACACCCCAAATTTCTCACTTTGGGTCTTGGGACACAGAATGCAGTCTATAAGTCAGAATTCTGATCATAGACTTGCATTGAATGGGAGGGTAATGTAACTATTACATCAGGGGGCATATTTATGATCTTGTTTCATCAGGTTACCGTATTTGCTCGAATACAAGGTTTTTTTCAGAGCAAATCGAGGTCAGACTATAAGACAGCGATCCAGGTCCCCCGCAGAGCTGCAGGGGACCTGGATCCACCTCTAAAGCAGCCGGGGGAGGTCTGCACGATGGACAGAAGTGTTGGGCAGCATGGAGGATGTCTGCATGTATCGTACAGACATCCCCCGGTCGCCCCCACTAGCCACCAGGGAGCAAGAAACAAGGTGGGGGGGGGGGGGGCAGAGAGAGATAATGGGAGGGAGGGGGGAAGAGAAAGACAAGGGGAGGGAGGGGGGGAGAGAAAGACAAGGGGAGGGGTGAGAAAGACAATGCAGGGGGGGGGGGGGGGAGAGAGGCAGCATTGGCCAATGAAAGGAAATAAAAACAAGAAATGTATTTGTTTAATATCATCATTTTTATTAAATATTAAAAAGCAATTTACATGTGAATATATACAAGTTAAACTTTTTTATACTATAGAGTTGTCTTATATTCAGGCTTTTAGTTTTTTTCCTAAAGGAATATCCAAAGTTTGGGGTGTCATCTTATAATCAGGGTCGTCTTATATTCAAGCAAATACGGTAATCTCCTCTTTTTTGTGTTGGAAGGCAGGTAAAAAAAAAGTTGGACAAAGCCACCTAGTCCTGCCCACTTTGATATATAGGAGCCAGTAAGAGAGCAGGATATTATCTTTTGACATCATCGTGCAGGCTTTGGCAACCGTTGTAAATTGAAACTGGCTGGAAGATTTTGGATGATGCTGCATCAAGGGAAATATTACCAAAATGGAGCCAGGAGATAAACACCTAACTTTATTTTTCCTTTTATATACAATTAATTCAATCATTAATCAAAAACAACAGTGGCATATGATCAAAATATGTGTTTGTTTTAAATGAGCAGGTTATTTAGTTGCCACTATGTTACTAACTATGTTAACTTTAAATTAGCCTAGTGAATTTAGCTTTCTGTGCAAAATGGTTGGTTTAAAGATTAATGGAACATAAATGTGTTTCAGTGAATACGAAATCACTTGTGAGTAAGATAAGTGTAAGATAACTATTCCTATTGGAAAAAAAGAAAATGTAATGTATAGCAGTTTTTATTTGGAGCATAGCTCCAGGTAGAATATAATATGGTGTTAAAAGGACTTCTTTAAGGCCTTCCTACTATCTGTAAACACACAATTCCTCACAGTTTTCACTCATGTTATTAATTTTCTTTTTTTCCATAGAATTGTATGTGTTATTGTGCAGTTTTTATTGTGCAGTGTACAACATAAGATAAATCGAACAAAAGATCACTTGACACTGGAGCATAAAGTCTATTTCCTGCAGGATCTGTTTATTGATCATATAATTATTGATTGTGAGCTGTAGTAAAAGGATACAAGATTATGAGTCACATCTTTGCATACCGGTGACATAAGTCAATTCAGTATTCATTTGTTTAGTTACCCAGTAGATGAAAACTCACGTAAACTTTAATTGAGGATAAGTTGTGGTCATTGCCAGGCCCTGGCTGCTCTCTCTGTATTTATTTCATTTTAAAAGGAATGTATAGTAAGTCTTGATTGGTTTTACAGGGAGTGCAGAATTATTAGGCAAGTTGTATTTTTGAGGATTAATTTTATTATTGAACAACAACCATGTTCTCAATGAACCCAAAAAACTCATTAATATCAAAGCTGAATATTTTTGGAAGTAGTTTTTAGTTTGTTTTTAGTTTTAGCTATTTTAGGGGGATATCTGTGTGTGCAGGTGACTATTACTGTGCATAATTATTAGGCAACTTAACAAAAAACAAATATATACCCATTTCAATTATTTATTTTTACCAGTGAAACCAATATAACATCTCAACATTCACAAATATACATTTCTGACATTCAAAAACAAAACAAAAACAAATCAGTGACCAATATAGCCACCTTTCTTTGCAAGGACACTCAAAAGCCTGCCATCCATGGATTCTGTCAGTGTTTTGATCTGTTCACCATCAACATTGCGTGCAGCAGCAACCACAGCCTCCCAGACACTGTTCAGAGAGGTGTACTGTTTTCCCTCCTTGTAAATCTCACATTTGATGATGGACCACAGGTTCTCAATGGGGTTCAGATCAGGTGAACAAGGAGGCCATGTCATTAGATTTTCTTCTTTTATACCCTTTCTTGCCAGCCACGCTGTGGAGTACTTGGACAATGTGATGGAGCATTGTCCTGCATGAAAATCATGTTTTTCTTGAAGGATGCAGACTTCCTTCTGTACCACTGCTTGAAGAAGGTGTCTTCCAGGAACTGGCAGTAGGACTGGGAGTTGAGCTTTACTCCATCCTCAACCCGAAAAGGCCCCACAAGCTCATCTTTGATGATACCAGCCCAAACCAGTACTCCACCTCCACCTTGCTGGCGTCTGAGTCGGACTGGAGCTCTCTGCCCTTTACCAATCCAGCCACGGGCCCATCCATCTGGCCCATCAAGACTCACTCTGATTTCATCAGTCCATAAAACCTTAGAAAAATCAGTCTTGAGATATTTCTTGGCCCAGTCTTGACGTTTCAGCTTGTGTGTCTTGTTCAGTGGTGGTCGTCTTTCAGCCTTTCTTACCTTGGCCATGTCTCTGAGTATTGCACACCTTGTGCTTTTGGGCACTCCAGTGATGTTGCAGCTCTGAAATATGGCCAAACTGGTGGCAAGTGGCATCGTGGCAGCTGCACGCTTGACTTTTCTCAGTTCATGGGCAGTTATTTTGCGCCTTGGTTTTTCCACACGCTTCTTGCGACCCTGTTGACTATTTTGAATGAAACACTTGATTGTTCGATGATCACGCTTCAGAAGCTTTGCAATTTTAAGAGTGCTGCATCCCTGTGAAAGATATCTCACTATTTTTGACTTTTCTGAGCCTGTCAAGTCCTTCTTTTGACCCATTTTGCCAAAGGAAAGGAAGTTGCCTAATAATTATGCACACCTGATATAGGGTGTTGATGTCATTAGACCACACCCCTTCTCCTTACAGAGATGCACATCACCTAATATGCTTAATTGGTAGTAGGCTTTCGAGCCTATACAGCTTGGAGTAAGACAACATGCATAAAGAGGATGATGTGGTCAAAATACTCATTTGCCTAATAATTCTGCACTCCCTGTATAGGTTGGTGACCAGAATAGGATATATACTTGCTTAACTACCTGTATATCCTAGGAATCACTTACAATATGCACTAGCTGACACTTTATACACTCCATTACCAACAAATCATGGCAAGAAGAAATATTTGAAATACCACACATCTTAAATAGTAAATAGGGCCAAGTATTAAAGGGAAACTAAACTTTTTTTTATGATTCAGTGTTTTTATAATACTAAAGTTCCCGAGTAGCCCTTACCTGTGAGCAACCCATGACATATGACCAGGGAATTGGTACGTGTGATGACCTCTGTTCCCTTAAACAGAGGTCAGATGCTCTAGAAATTGGAGTATATGTCTGCTCCATTGTGTAACCTGAATACTGAAGCCCTGTAATGGCTGCACTGAATCCTAGACCCCTGTCTTAGAGCCCTGTACATTAAGCCCTGTAATGGGTCTGCTCTGTATTGTATTGCCCTGTCTTGAAATTGGCCCTAAGAACCCTGTTGATGGGTTTCCTTGTTTCCTGCTTCTGTTACTTTATTCTCTTGTTCTCATTAATTTCAGGATTTCCTGCTATTTGGTATACTATTGTTCCATTCCAGTTTTTCTTAGTTTATTTCAATCCCAACCACAGCCGTTTTGTTGTTTAAACTATCAGTTTGAACAGATCTGCAGTTAAACTACAGTTATGTCTCTGTGTATCTGTATAATCTGTTTATTATTAAGTTCATAGTTAGGGAATTTACCTAATTGTAAGGTACCTTGATGTGGTTGGCAAGCTTCATCGTATGGCCATAATTTAATTAAATCCTCTCTGTTTATCATCTATGAGTATTTGGTTAGTTCCTGTATTTATGTTTGTATGTTCCCTAACACACTTTCCCTGAAGCACCTGAGGATCTCAGCTTCTCTCCCCATATCCAGCTTGGTTCTCCTTTTGAAAGTGTCTGAGGGTCTCAGCTCCTAATTCCATCCATTGTATTCCTTTAGCCCTTACCCTGTCCTCTGTATATTTTTCTGTGTTCAGGGCCGAGCCTACAGTCACAGACGCCTGGGTGAAATTTTCTTTTGGCCGCCCTCCGGTGGGCGTGGTTATATTAACTCCTCCCCTTCACAAATGTCAATTCTAGACATGCCCGATTCTATGGCAACAACCCTGCCTCTCATTTATAAGCTCAGACACACACATGTATGCCTGCTACTCATACATGTACATTCTGCCATTCACAGTTTTGTGCAATCCTTGCAGGGTGTCATAAAAAATTGTGCAGTCTTGGTCGAGAATTAAAATGCTGCCCCCCCCCCCCCCCATACACCTAAGGTTAAACATAAAGTCATGCAAGCACATACATAATCACACAGTCTCATATCTGCAAACACAGTTACATAGACACACAGTCACACAAACATGCAGACAGAAACACACACATACAGTAACCATGGGCCTGTGCATGGATTCATATCCCTGTGCTCCCTTTTCATTTGAAAGTGAGAGCAGGTCTGTATTTGCTGAGCTCAAATAAGATGCTCGGCACAGACTTACCCCACCAGGGACTCCTTTGTCTGCTCTCTTTCTGTTTTTTTGGTAGCTGTGTGGTCTGTATCCTGGGCAGCAGGCAGCAGCCTCCCGTCACAGCCAGAGCCTATTGGTTGGAACAGCCAGGACAGGATGGCGGCAATTTGCTGCCCCCTTTACAGTGCTGACCCAACAGGACTCATTATAGCGCCTACCCTGCCCCATGCTAGTCTCTCTCCCTCCCCATGACTGTCTCTCTCTCTACCCCCATGCCAGTCTCCACCCTTTTGTCTTTCTCCTCTAGCCCATGTGTCTTCCCCTTTTATTTTCTCTCCCCAGGTTGGCCTTTTGCCGTGTATCTCTCTGTCCCCTCCCTCCACGTATGTAATTTTCTCCCTTCTCCATGTGTCTCTATCTCTCCCTTCCCCATGTCTGCTGTCACTCCCCCGTCTGCTGTCTCTCTCCCCCTCCCCCTATGTCTGTTGTCTCTCTCCCCATGTCTGCTGTCTCTCTCTCCCCTTCCCCTATGTCTGTTGTCTCTCTCCCCCATGTCTGCTGTCTCTCTCACTCCCCCATGTCTGCTGTCTCTCTCACCCCCCTTTTCTGCTGTCTCTCTCAACCCCCTTTCTGCTGTCTCTCATCCCCCCTTTCCACTGTCTCTCTCACCCTCCCTTTTCTGCTGTCTCTCTCTCTCACATTTCTGCTGTCTCTCAGCCCCTTTTTCTGCTGTGTATCTCATCCCCCATTTTCTGCTGTATCTCACCCCATTTTCTGCTGTACCTCTCACCCCCCCCCCCCTTTTCTGCTGTCCCTCCTTAGTTCTGTGGCTATGTGTTATGCTTTACCCTCCTAATGTATGCTTTAGTTCTCGCTTTGCTACTTGGTATGTTCTTCAGCCCTGCACTCAGCATTGCATTCATCTTGTTTCTGTTCTGTCGTTATTTACTCTGCTTGGGTTAATCTCTCCTAGCCTGCACATACCTGTATCAAGGTTTTTTTGCATGCTCACTCCAGGATGACTGCAGGGTTTTTTCAGTACCTAGTCTCGACTAAACTGGATACAGCAGCTGCAATCACAGAGCCTTGAAATGTGCTAGACAAACCTAGGGCCCCAAGCTGCCAGGGGAATGCAGTTACTCTGCACCAGGTCCTGTGTCTCTAAATCCTGAGCGTTCGGGGACCCATTCCTAAAGTTGTTTATCACGTTAGACCAAGGCATAATGTAATTATTAAGGGACCCCTTTAATATGGCAGAATTTTATTTTTAAAGTAGCAACCGCACCTATGTCTATGACCAAGCTATTTCTCTGAGAACTCTTTGTTGTATTTCAAAAGAGATACTCTTGTTATTTTGGAGACATTTTTCTGCTTTACAAAGTTATTTTCCAATGTATCTCCAATACAGATATTTTACTTTATAAGTTGCCTCAAAAAAGAGACCACATAATTTATCATATACAACCCTCTGAGGAACCCTTAAATCATGAAAAATGTCAGATTCTGTATTATTAACGCTAAAGGGGATACACAACACTATTATAAACCAATGATATTACATAGTCAAAGACTTTATATATTTTGTTGGTTTGTAAAAAGTGTTTTTCTATTATATTCTTTCAAAAACAGTGCATGTGTATTTTTAATTCTAATCTTAGTATTAAAAGTGAAACTTGATATTAAACTACCCTCTGTTCCTGTCTCTAAATTACAATATCTGAACTCTACCCTTTTTTTCTTTTCTCTGTGTTTATTACTATAATTGATCTCCCTTTATAACTTTGTAATCTTCTTTCTTTCTATATATGTGCAATACCTTAAACCCTTTTTCCTTTTTCCTCTTATTTCCCACCCAGGCCATACTGGGCATTAGGTCATAATATAATCACACAATCGAATAAAACCAGTCTTAATTTATAGACTGTGTACATGTAGTTGGTATGAACCAGTATAGACAGACACAACTATATCATAACAAAGGATTGAACTGTTCATAAATCACACTGGTAAGGGCAATATTGTTTTATTACCACGGGTTCAATAGTGTATTTTGGTTTTATAGTGTTATGGGGTAAAGAAATAAGAAAAGGCTAGCAGATGCTAATTCATACAGTTATTGGGGGTAGACTCTATGTCGGCAAAAGGTAAAGTTTTCCTACCGCTTATTATTCCTGAAGTAATAGCATAATTAGCAAAACTGCAAGCAAATGCCTAAATTTAAGAGAAAATGTGTTTTACGATACCTGTAGAGTCTCCTGTCTATGACATCACCTGTGGCATGGTATGCAAATTAACTGCTTTTCAATGGGAAATCTGTAAATTAGTGGCCCATAATGTAACTTCATTAGCCTACCCATCAGGGGAGGGCTGTCCAGGTGGACAGGAGGGTAATTGCCAATCAGATCCTCGACCTTTCATTTGAAACACCAGCTCTCCTGGACTGATATTTCATTTGCAGCCTGCTCTCTGCTAAGCTGGCTGCTTTGAGCTAGCTGTGTGCCAGGTATTTTTTTGAATCATGTTTTTGTTAGCGATAGGTGGATTTTTTTTTTGATTTTTTTTTGGGTGGCCCCTTTCCATAGGCTAAGGGTTAACAGTGGGTGGGTAGTATTTATTTATTGTGCCAGGGGCATTTGGCCAGCCCCTGGAACATAGGGTATAGCGAGGGGATATATATTTATAATGCCTGGGGCACTTGACCAGCCCCGGGCACATATGGGGTAAGGTAGTTAATTATTTATCGTGCCAGGGACAATTGGCCAGCCTCTGGCACATAGGGAGTTTATTTTTATTTAAAGTGCCAGGGGTGCTTGGCCAGCTCCTGGAATATAGGGGATAGCAGGGGGATATTTATTTATCATGCCAGGGTCACTTGGCCATCCTCTGGCACATAGCAGGGGGAGGGGGTACTTTTAATTAAATAGGGGCTTGGGTCATAATGCCCCAAGTCCCAGGGGGGCTTAATTTTAATTGGGACCACAGGCATCATGCAAGCCTGTGGCCTCAGAAGGAGCCATGTTTTTATTTTTATCGGAGCCACAGGCATTGTGCCAGCCTGTTCCCCATGTGAGCCATTATTTAAATATATATGGGTGCTGCAGGTATGTATGCTTTGGCCCGAAGCCCCTGGGGGGAGTGGCATATTTTATTATTTAAAGTGACCGCGAGCATGCCTTTTATTTTTTGTTATGGGGCCAGCGGGTGATTGATGACCTTTTGGGGGGGGAGGTTGGGAGCATTGGGGAAGCCACGTGGCTCCAGGTGAACTCTTTCAGTGCTTTAAGGATCACTGTTTGTGTTCCCTACAGCACTGAAAGTTCTAAAATATACAAATAGTGGCTGCTTTTCTTTGAGTAAAGCTGGCAGGCAAAAAAGGGCAGATATTTTTGCCTGTTAGCTTTTACCGGCAGGTATTGAATCACCGTTTGTGTGGTAATTAATACAACTTTTTTTTACCAACTCCAGAGGTATTTAGGATGCGTGGTAACTTGAAACTGATTCACTAGACAAAGGATAGGCTTACCATGCTGGTTTGGACATTGTGGCTGTCCTGGCTTTCAAAAACATATATCAAGATACAGCTTCACTTCATCTCCTCAGCTGCTGAATCTCAGGATAAGCTGATGTTACTTAAGTATATATGGATACATTGTGATAATCTTTGAATACATAGTGGAAATTAATTTATATTTTTGCACTTACTAGTATTTTGCTGTTAACTATACAAATATTTATGACCACTTAGAAATAAGCAATTAATGCAATCAAATCTATATTTTTTTCTTTTAAATAAATCTTTAATAAAGTGAAAAATAATTTTTAACTTCTTCCTCTTTTGATTTGAAATCTATTTCTCAAGCATCTTAAAGTAGCTCTAGGGAAGGGTGAGAAAGGCAAAGTAAGAATAGTTTATGTCAAATGTCAAATATGTACAGTCTATCCAGTACTTTTTTTTGTTACAATTCCCCAGGTATAGGTAAAGTAGTTTGAAGAGCCACTAACCCTTTTTTTAACCCGTGCTTCAATTATATAACATATTTATTATATTGCTATTGAATATATTACAGAAGCACAAAAGAAAATCACAGTGGGACATCCGGGGGCAGACCTAACCGACATGGCCGCATTTTAGACAAGCTCCCGACTGACAACTCCGTTTGGGGACTAGGTGCTTCCTCATCTGGGGAATCTTTGGTCTCTGGACCAAGACGCCGCACAAGGGATAAGCAAGTAATATCGGGACAGCACCCAGTCAAGCATAGAGTCAGTACAGGCCGCAAAACACTTGGAATTCACTCTTACCGCTGAGTTTACCGGTGATCTGAACGTGAGAGAAGACATCTCCTGGATGGTCACCTCGGAATGGACCTGTTAACTGGCAGGGCGTGGATGCAGAGATGCAGAGAAGACTCGTCCCGGTTTCCCAAGTGGAGAAATACAGCCCTGTTGAAGCTACAAAACTACAGACACAAAAGCTAAGTCATACTATTTATCTATGTCTTAGAGTATCCCCGGCACTGACAGATTTTCAGAGGATCCCCAAACATAAAATATCTTACACTGATTGGCGCCCTTTTTCCCACCAGGCGCCATCTTGGGTCGTCTACCAGCATAGTGGAGAGCTTTACCACGTGCATATTTACCGGGAACGGGGGACTAATAAAAGTACTCAAAAAAAAATTGGGCAGACTAGATGGACCGAATGGTTCTTATCTGCCGACACATTCTATGTTTCTATATTGTATATGCTGTAATAAGCAAACCTATTCATTCATTTATGTCTGATGGCCTCCAAATTACTCTGATACGGGTGGCCCCATCAAGTACCCTGCCAAGAAACGCTCTCACACAGTGAATTTTATCGGCACAACTGCAACTCGGACCACACTAAATTTCACCATTGTCTTCTTAAGTCCTGGGCAGCTTCTTTATGACAATTTTGTGTCCTCTTGACCATTCTCAAATGGACCCAAACACCACGGTGCAACCCCTCATCAATTCAGGAATAGCTCATAACTTCCACCTTCTAGCTGGTCTGACAATTTTCACATGGTTTAATTTTTTTTTTACTATAGTAAAGATTGTTACTGGACCAGTGGTGTATCTAATACTATTTCAATATTGCCCTACCCCTATTTGAATTTCACTCCTATGCATATTTTATGCTGACATCCCAGCCTTTTTGATTGTTGACACAGTGACTCTGGAACATTGAATTTTATTGTTGCCAAGTCTCCAAGCCAATTACCTGTCAAACCCTATTATTCCTCAAGCCACCTGCTGGAAGTTCTAGGTGGCTCAGTGAAAATCTGCTGAGACAGGAGACTATCTGCTATTTTAGATCACACAGGACCAGGAGATCACGATTTATGGGCTCCTACCTGGCTATGTAATAGTTCGCTTATCAGTTGTAAACCTGGCACTCCTCGTTCCTCAACTTATCCCTTACCTATTTGGTCATAAACAGTGCTAGTGTCATCATGTGAAAATATATAGAAAAACCATCAAAATAAAAGACTATCAACCACCAAAACCCAAATAAAGAGACATGGCTTTAGACTATTCACCATCTTTGTCACATGGTAACACAAATCCACCTTCTCCAACACATGACTCAATCCATGGCAGTGGAGACGGCTTCGGAAGTGGCCAAAAACACTCTGGCAGCTATTTGACTCGAGATTCCAGGAACTTACCTCTAAGACGGACATGCTCTAGCCTAAATTTCTACTTATTCTGCCAAGATAACTGATCTCAAACAAAGGGTAAGCAATGTGGAAGACACCATCCATCAGATGAGAGAGACCACGGAAAAATAACAAACCATCTCACTTTAGACCCTGCTTGACAGAAACAAGGATCAGAACTACAGCCGCTGAAAAATTCTTCAACCTCCTTAAATACCACACAAGACCCAACCACGGACAGACTCGGAGGGGAGACACAGACAATGACAGACACTATGGTAGGTATTAATTTGTTTATTTACAGGAGAGCAGCACACCAAATACAAAACATCAATACATGTATAGTGAATATAACACTAATATAGTTCAGACCAAATCCAGGTCAGTAATAAATGATATATAGCTGATAAAGAAAAAAACACGAAAATTACATACGAAAAGAGCAAAAAAATGGAAAAACAACAACTAAATAAACTTACAGGGGAAGCTGAGACCAGGAAGAATATAGCCAGTGAAACTAGCTCCCCAACGTTTCAGCTGGATGCCTTCTACAGGAGGAGCTAGATCCCTGTTTTTATGTAAATACTGAAAATGAAAATAAAAAATGGCGGCCGCCATGTCACACGATACCGTCACAACGTCGCGATACGAGCATGATGACGTCATCACGCAATATGTGTGATGACTTCAGATAAACAAAAAAAGGAAAAACAAAGAAACTAAAAAAACGGGTCATGTTACCATAAGATCATCACAGAACACAGCTATAGCTCTACAGGAAAATATATGAAAAGTGAAAAACAAAAAGTAAAATACTATTGCAACCACATACAAAATAAAGCCATCAGAAAAACAGATCCCAAGCCAGCCAAAGTTTAAAAAGATATATAACCAGAATGTAGCCATACTAGCCCAAGAAAATAATTACAGCTAGAAAACTACAAATGATAATAAGCAGTTAGATACCCAATAAACAGTAATGTCATATAAAAAAGAAAAAAAAAATGTTAAAGAAAAAAGAAAAGAAAGAAAAAAAGAATAATAGAAAAATCAATAAATAAAGAACAGAAAGCATAATCATAATACAGAGTAAGCATAATTTAAATAAATACATAAAATAGGAAATCCAAAGAAATATACAAAATAGTAATAATATCAATGCATATATACAGTCAGAAAAAATATAGAGATCACAATAATGAATATATAAACACAAGATATATAAGGAAAAAAATCCTTCTAGAAAAAAAATTATATAAAAATGAATAAATATATTCCGGTGCTTCACGGCGTCACTCAAAAATAAAGATAATAAGAGAGATGGAGCAACTTCCAGTCAGAAAAAGCCACCAGTTTGTAAAGGCCTATAAAAAAAAAAGAGAGAAACAAATAATAACATGTAAAAAAAAAAAAAGAATAAATAAAAACAGGGATATAAAAGCTGACGTGGGGTTCTAACGTCTAAATGGAGTAAGGTCATGGTCCTCATTAAGTCCCCTAGGCCAGATAGTATCCAGTTTGTAAATCCAAAAGAGTTCCTGCTGTTTGAGCTTGGTAGTTCTATCCATACCCTGCATCATTCCAATACGTTCAATGGCCTGAAAGCGCAATTGAGAGACAGAATGTCTCATCTCCAAAAAGTGGCGTGCAACCGGGTATTTTAAATTGTGATTGCGGATGGTACTTTTAAGTTCGCCAATCCTAACCGTGAGGGGACGAGTGGTTTCCCCCACGTAAACCAGTCCACAAGGACATTTAATAAGATAGACAACAAAATCCATTTGGCAGTTCAAGTATTTAAGAATATTGAAGTTTTTCCCAGTCCTAGGATGGGAGAAGTGATCACTAATGGTGACACTGTTACAGTTAGTAAAGCGTCCACATTTAAACATGCCATGGATAGGGGTGAGCCAAGTCTCGGGATCTTTTGTCTTTGGACCACTGGGTTTAGTCATTAAACTACGAAGATTCCTAGATCTTTTAAAAGCCATAAGCGGTTTATATGCAAACAGACTGCCCAATCCCTTTGGAGTATATGCCAGTGTTTGTATATTATATGGCGAATAGTTTTAGATTTAGTGGAGTAGGTGGTGACACATGGAATTCTTTTGGATGAGTCTCGTTTGTTAGACGTACCTTGACTTTTCAACAGGACCTCTCTTGGCATATCGAGTACTTTCTTTTTGTGTTTATCTAGAAGTTGGCTATCATAACCACGTGTCTTAAATTTCTCTGCCATCTCATCAAGTCGAGTCAGACATGTTTCTTCCGCTGACACTATTCTCCGCACGCACAAGAATTGGCTAATGGGAAGCACAGCAAGGAGTTTCGGTGGATGGAAGGAACCAGCCTGTAGGAGAGAATTGCGATTGGTGGTCTTGCAAAAAAGATCGAAGATAAAATGTTCAGGACCCTTACTTACATTGGCGTCAAGAAAATAAATATTTATATCATTGAATTCGATGGTAAAAGAGATGCTTGGAATTCTGGTATCAAGAAAAGTCTTAAACTCCTCCAACTGTATACGGTCACCCGACCAGAGAAAGAATATGTCATCAATGAATTTGTTAACACACAACCCTTATCCCACATATTGTTAATAATCAAATACACAAAATCGTTATCTCAGACCATGCCCCAATTGAAGTCACGTTAGATCTAAATATCACAAAAAAGTACACTCGCCACTGGCAATTCCTGATATATCAGATGGGTGATCAGTTAACATCATTCATGGAGACTACATGGGGAACTTTGTCGATGACAACCTCGAACATGTGGATTCTCCTTCGCTATTTTTGGAAACAGCTAAGGCGGTACTTAGGGGACATGTCACCTCTTATACATTAAATAAGAAAAAGGATTGGACAGGAAATTTAACACCCTGAACAATGATACTTGCACGGCATATCAATCCTTTCTAACGAACCTTAATGACTCCACAAAGACCCATTATCAAGAAAAAAACTATTATATCCATGTCTCCTCACTAGAGCCCAAACATAAATAGACTATACCAGATCAGCCTTCTTTAAATGGGGAAATAGATCTGGAAGACTCCTTGCTAACCTTTCCAAACCGAGACAACAAAAACATAACCTTACACACATTCAATCCTGCTCTATGACTATTTTTCTGCTCTTTATGAGGACCGACTGGATGACTTTACCCTGGTGTTAGAAACTTTGACCAAGGCAAGGCTACCCAAACTGTCTCCTAACCAGAGAAGTAGCCTGGAAAGGAGGTCCAAAAAACCATCTCTTCACTGCACACAAAAAAGACCCCGGTCCTGATGGATACCCGGCTGAATTTTAAAAAATCCTCAAACCTCACATAGTGGGTACCCTCACAGCCCTCTACAACAGTATTCTACATGATGGTGTCGACATATCTAACTAGACCGTGGCCAGGACTATCCTGATTCCAAAGCCGAATAAAGACCCAACTTTGATACCCTCCTACAGACCTATCACCCTTCTAAACCAAGACATAAAAATTCTAGCAATTTATCCTTCCTGGCCTGATAAGCACGTATTAATGTGGCTTCATATGTGACAGACACTCAGTGATGGGGATTAGGATGGCACTGGCAGCGGTGACAGAAGCCAGGAGACTAAGGTCATCGAATGCCACACTGTTAAGTCTAAAAAGTGTCACGGTCACACCCCTATTGTACCATAAAACATCAACATTTTGGGCAAACCTTTACGCCAATTAGACGCATATACAATCACTGAACCACTGTCATCACCACTAGACTTTAGTGGTGATGCGACAAGGGGTAAGACAGGGATGCCGCTTGTCCCCGCTCTTATTTAAACTGGCACTAGACCCCATTCTTAGAATTATTCATAAATCTAGAGATTTATCAGGAATAAATCTGGGCCCACACCTTTTAAATATATCTGCTTTCGCAGACAATATTCTCCTATACTTAACACATCCCTCACACCATCATACCTAACGCATTTAATCTAATCGACAGATGCGGCTGGATCGCAGGGCCTGCCATCAATAAAACGAAATCCTCTGGTACCAGAGGCTTCCGTCACATTACTTAATCTAGGAATTCAATGGGAGGCCAAGTCCTTCTCTTATTTAGGAATCCAAATACCAAATCTATATGAGCTAAATTATACTCCCTTAATTCAAAAACTGAAGACAGAATTGAAAGATTGGATGAAACTACCCCTGACTTTTTCTGGTAGAATTGCACTAGTTAAAACAGTGACGTTCCCAAAACTACTATATCTCATACAAACCCTACCACTGCTACTCAGCAAATAGATGAAAAACACTTAATCAAATCCTTTCGTGATTTTATATGGACAAACAAATGATCTAAAATAGCCATTAAATCTTTATATCAAACTAAATTCAACTTTGGCTACAACCTCCCAATGATCAAGAATTACAATCTAGCCACCCTCTACCGTTATGCCTTCGATAGGGCATCGCACTCAAACACGTACACAACTACACAACTAGACCAGCACTTCATTCCCTCAGTAGCCTTACAAAACATCCCAACCAAAACCATTTACAAAGCCTTACACTCGCCCACACTTCAGAATCAATCACCGGGTGACATGGATAAATGGTTGTCACAATTTCCCTCCTTAGAACAAGAGGACCTGATAAAACATTTTCTCCTCTCCTTAGAGCAAGAGGACCTTATCAAACATTTTCTCCTCATCTGCAAAGTGTTCTCAGCAAACTCTTATACAAGACTATCCACCAAGCCTATTTATCCCCTCAAAGACAATACATAATGGGCATTATACAGATGGACGCCTGCCCCAAATGCAACAAACCTGGGACAGACCTGGTACATAACTTCTGGACACGCGTACAGATCCAAACCTTTTGGACTGAGATCAAAAACATCTTAGACATGGTTGGAATCCATAACTACACACTTACCGCCGAGGCGGCTAATCTGGGTGTCGTGTCTACATCCACTTCCACTGGTCAACACATTTCTTTAGAATGGACTGGCTGGGCACCATATTGAACAAAGAAAGAGACACAAAAAAAATTCTTTAAACACTGGGAAGCTTTTATTGCGATATTGGGAGACAGAAAAAAACACAAATTAAGAATACATTCCAGGACACAATGTGGTACACTTCACAATTGTTGAAGGTCCACATACCTTGTACATAAACAGGAACAGGTACTGACTGACCACAGGAGAGAGACGGCCATTTAGTACCAGCTCCTGGGGACATTCTACTGGATGACCTGGTTTCCTCGTTTTTCTAGTTACCATGAGAACAAAATCTTACACAGCTAAGATCTTGTCTAACTTACTATACTCTTATGTATGACTAAAGTTGTCAAACCTTTGGGAAGGGGGAATTTGGAAGCAGGGGGAGATGGGGGAGAAGTATACTTCGGGATATTCTTTGTTTTTATGCATGTTGTATTATACCCAAATAAAAACTGAAATAAAAAGACAGTTTAAAAAAAAAAAATCACAGTGTTCTTAGTATGAGGATAAAATGACATGTATTTTTTAACATGAATAAACATTTATTTACATAGTCTGAAAAAAATTACACAGCACTTGGTACAGACCATAAGCCTATAGTTAATAGGTCAAAGGTAAGGTTACAGGAACTGTAGTCTAATAATCATGTAAGAGCGAGGACAAATTACAAATAATTTCCCATATAATAAATGTAAAAGGGAAAGAGACAGACATGGAAATGAAAAGAGACAGATATGTAAAGGAAAATAGACAGAAAGTGGAAGGGAGAAGAAAGAGACAGACATGAGAGGGAGAGGAAGAAGACAGACAGGAAGGGAGATGCGAGAGACAGACATGAGAAGGGGAAGAAAGAGATAGACAAGAGGAGGGAGACGAGAGAGACAGACAGGAGGTGGGATAGGAGAGAGACATGAGGGGGCAGAGGAGAGAGGCAATGACATGGCACTATCAGCAATGTATAATGCTAAATTCTGACATGAGTCAGGAGTTTGCTATATGAGCTGGTTTAGCACGTCTGGGTATCACTGCACCTCATGTATACAAAATCCATTGTGGCAAAGGTGCTAAAACATTATTTGAAGATATTTATTTATATATTATGTAAGTCAGCTGAAATAAATAAACATTCAGTTAAAATAAGATACAGCCAGTTATGATCCAATGTAGGGACAATTGTGTAAAAGACATTCAAGACAATTCACTATTGACTTTTTTGACATAACTACAAGAAAAGGAGAGAAAAGAAGGGGATGCCATGAAGATTGCTAGATGGAAACATTAGTATTCAAAACAATCAGATTTTAAATAAATATTATATATAAATGAAATAAATGTCCTTATTGACAAATCATTTGTTATTTTAACTGAATGATTTTTTTATTTCAGCTGACTCCAATTTTTCTAAAGTCGCATGGTAAAAAACTGTATGTATTGTAAACGTAAACTTTTTAATATTATATGCAACTATTTTCATAACACATTCAACTATTTATATATGTAATAAAAATGTAATTGAAAAATTGCATTTCTTGTTTTTATTCCTTTTTTCTGCACCCACGTTACACCTAAAGGACTTAACAGAGCACCATACAGCACCCACTGCACTTGGTATCCGCCTATACTGCACCCACAGCACTTGGCTTGCACTAGTGTCAATTTGCCCCACAGAACATACCACAGTGTCACTTTGTCCCAGAGAACTGCCCCTGCAGAACAAACCAAAGTGTCACTTTCCCCCATAGTACAGGTTATTTTTGCTCCACAGAACTTGCCACGGCATCACTTTGCCAATCAAAATAAGCCACAGTAACATATGTAACAGTTTGCCTATTGCAATATGCCACCGCTTGTCCATTAATATGCCAGTGTTATTTTACCATTAATAAGCCATGGTCAATTTGCCCAATAATATGCCACACCCAATTATCCCACTAATATGCCACCCTCTACCCCCTTCCCCAGTACTTCCCTCCTAGCTGCTCCATGTCCCTAGACGTCTCCTTGTGCAGTCTTTCCTCCTGCATGGAGGAGGGAAGTACAGTCACCAGATATCATGTGATGTCATTTCCGGTGGCAAGATTTGTTTTTTTATAAACTTTTTGTTTCTGGCAGCCGCATCCCGCGGATGTGTACTGCCGGCTGCTGTGCGCATGACTGTCTCCGTGTGAGAGAGCCTTATGGGCAGCGGAGGGGGGGGGACATTGGGCCAGCAGGGGCCCCCTTACCAGTGGGCCCTGTGCAAGTGCCCAGTTTGCACATTGGTTAAAGTGGCCCTGCCTACAATATATCCTTCCTGACCTGATAAGCATGCATCTTACGTGACAGACTTCTTACGTGACAGACACACAGTGAAGGGGATTAGGATGGCACTGGCAGTGGTGACAGAAGCCAGGAGACAAGGTTCCTCATCTAACACCACACCATTAAGTCTTGACGCAAAAAAGGCATTTGCCCAAGTCTCCTGGTCACACCTCTTTCGTAGCATAAAACACCAACATTTTGGGCAAACCTTCTTTACACCAATTAGACACCTATACAATCACCCAACCACAGACATCACCACTAATGGCCTAGGCTTACCGCCCATTGTCATGCGACGAGGGGTGAGACAGGGATGCCCTTTGTCGCCGTTTTTATTTAATCTGGCACTAGACCCCATTCTCAGAATGATTCATGAATCTAGAGATGTTTCGGGAACAGATCTGGGCCCACACCTTTTAAAAATATCTGCGTTCGCAGATGACATTCTCCTATACTTAACACACCCTCAGACCATCATACCTAATGCATTTAATCTGATCGACAGACAGGGCCCGATCACAGGGCCTGCTATCAATAAAACTAAACCCTCAGCCCTTTGCTTATCTACTCATCAAAAACCACAAACACACCTTATCTAGGAATTCAATGGGAGACCAAGTCCCTCTCTTATTTAGGAAACCAAATCCCAAAGAAATTAACAGATCTATATAAGCTAAATTATTCTCCCTTAATTTCGAAAACTGACGACGGAATTGAAAGATTGGATGAAACTACCCCCTGACTTTTTCTTGTAGAATTTCCCTCCTTAGAGCAAGAGGACCTTATAAAACATTTTCTCATCATCTGCAAATTGTTACCAGCAAACTGTTATACAGAAATGTTATACAAGACTATCCACCAAGCCTATTTATCCCCTCAAAGACAATACATAATGGGCATTATACAGACGGACGCCTGCCCCAAATGAACAAACCTGGGATAGACCTGGTACATAACTTCTGGACTTGCGTACAGATCCAAACCTTTTGGACTGAGATCAAAAACATCTTAGGCATGGTTGGAATCCATAGCTACACACTTACCGCCGAGGCGGCTATTCTGGGTGTCGTGACTACATCCACTTCCACTGGTCAGGCGGTGGCAAGAAAAAACATTTTATAGCAATGGATTGCCAATAACCCTCCCACAATCACCTTATTTTTAACAAAATGACACCACTTATTTAGAATTCACTGGCTGGACACCATATTGAACAAAGAAAGAGACACAAAAAAAATTCTTTAAACACTGGGAAGCTTTTATTGCGATATTGGGAGACAGAAAAAAAACACAAATTAAAAATACATTCCAGGACACAATGTGGTACACTTCACAATTGTTGAAGGTCCACATAGCTTGTACATAAACAGGAAAAGGTACTGACTGACCACAGGAGAGAGACGTCAATTTAGTACCAGCTCCAGGGGACATTCTTCTGGATGACCTGGTTTACTTGTTTTTCTAGTTACATTGAGAGCAAGATCTTACACAGCTAAAATCTTGTCTAACTTACTTTACTCTCATGTATGACAAAAGTTGTGAAACCTTTGGGAAGGGAGAACTTGGAAGGAGGGGGAGAAGCATACTTCGGGATATTCTTCGTTTTTATACATGTAGTATTATACCCAAAAAAAAAAACTGAAATAAAAAGACAGTTTTAAAAAAAGAAAAGAAAATCATAGTGGTCTTAGTATGAGGATACAATGACATTAATTTTTTAACATGAATAAACATTTCCCACTCAAACACATACACAACTAGACCAGCACTCCATTCCTTCAGTAGCCATGGATACATGGTTGTCACAATTTCCCTCCTTAGAACAAGAGGTCCTGATAAAACATTTTCTCCTCTCCTTAGAGCAAGAAGAACTTATCAAACATTTTCTCCTCATCTGCAAATTGTTACCAGCAAACTCTTATACAGATATGTTATACAAGACTATCCACCAAGCCTATTTATCCCCTCAAAGACAATACATAATGGGCATTATACAGACGGACGCCTGCCCCAAATGAACAAACCTGGGATAGACCTGGTACATAACTTCTGGACTTGCGTACAGATCCAAACCTATTGGACTGAGATCAAAAACACATGGTTGGAATCCATAGCTACACACTTACCGCCGAGGCGGTTATTCTGGGTGTCGTGACTACATCCACTTCCACTGGATTGCCAATAACCCTCCCACAATTACCTTATTTTTAACAAAATTCTTATTTTGAATGGACTGGCTGGACACTATATTGAACAAATAAAGAGACACAAAAAATTCTTTTAACACTGGGAAGCTTTTATTGCGAAATTGGAAGACAGTAAAAAAACACAAATTAAGCATACATTCCAGGACACGATGTGGTACACTTCACAAATGTTGAAGCGGCACATACCTTGTACATAACAGGACTGACCACAGGAGATAGATGTCCATTTAGTACCACCTCCAGGGGACATTCTACTGGATGACCTGGATTACTCGTTTTTCTAGTTACCATGAGAGTAATTTGGAAGGAGGAGGGAGGGGGGAGAAGAATCCTTTGGGGTCTTTTGGATATTCTTTGTTTTTATGTACATGTTGTTATACCCAAATGAAAACTGAAATAAAAAGACAGTTTAAAAAAGAAAGAAAATCACAGTGGTCTTAGTATGAGGATAAAATGGCATGTATTTTTGTATAAACATTTATTTACATAGTCTGAACAAATTACACAGCACAGACCACAAATCTATAGCTAATAGGTCTAAGGTAAGTTATTCAGGTTACAGGAACTGTAGTCTAATAATCATTTAAGAGCGAGGAAAGATGACCAATAATTTCCCATATAAAAAAATTTCAAGGAAAAGAGATAGACAGGGGAAGGGAGAAGAGAGAGACAGACATGGTAAATGTGATGCGAGAGACAGATTTGAGAAGGGGGAAGAAAGGGATAGACAGGAGGAGTGAGATGAGAGAGACAGACAGGAGGTGGGATAGGAGAGAGACAGACATGAGGGGGTAGAGGAGAGAGGCAATGACATGGGGGGAGAGGAAAAAGACAAACATTAGAAGTGCCCCTCTCGAGATCCACCCCTGGCACAGCTGATGGTGTGGGTGACCTCACCAAAATTCAGGTACCTTGCAGGATTTGATAGAGAAGTGGGTTAGTCCTCCATAGGTGATAACGAAACCTGAGCCATACAATCTGTAAAATAGGAGGGAAAATACTGTCCTTTTTTTTATCCCTGAAAGATACAGCCATTCATGAACCAATGTAAGGACAATTGTGTAATAATCCACTATTGACTTTTTTGACATAACTACAAGAAAAAGAGGGAAAGGAAGGGGATGCCATGAAGATTCCTAGATGGAAAATTAGTATTAAAAACAAACAGATTTTAATTAAATATTATATATATAAATGAAATAAATATCCTTATTGCCAAATCATTTGTTATATTAACTGAATGTGTATTTATTTCAGCTGACTTACATAATATTTAAATAAATATCTTTAAATAATGTTTTAGCACCTCTGCCACAATGGGCAAAATTCGGGCACCCCCCTACCCACGCTGCACACGCACGACATGCCCCAAAGGCCACATCACGTCCATTACATGCCCCCATCACCCCCATTGCATGCCTCCATCACCCCCATTATATGGCTCCATCACCCCCATTGAATGCCTCCATCAACCCCATTACATGGCCCCATCATATGCCTCTATCACCCCATTACATGCCCCATCACCCCCATTACATGACCCCTCACCCCAGTACTTAGCCTGATCCCTGGAGGCTAGTGGCAGGCAGCATGGTGTCCTGTTCGGCTCCCCGCGGTGAGTGTAGATAGGTTGTGTGACCCGGCACGCGTCTGACGTCAGAACGCCGGGTCACGTGACCTGTCATCCCTCAATCAAGGCTGCCCATTTTTCTTAGGGCTTTTTTTTTCGGTGTTGGTCGCTTTCTTTACTCAGTTTAGTGCATGACGTGCCAGGCAAGGGGTTAAAAGCATTCTGTTATTCTGGTGTCAATGGTATGTCTTGTATACACATTTGGTATTGTCCTATGGATCAACAATCTGCTGTGTGTCTGGAGTACAGCCTATCCAGATTTATCTGTAAAAAAATATGGCTTTTTATTGTATTATATACCATGTTAGGATGTCACTATGTTATATTATTGAGAGCAGTTAGAGTTAAGATCAATAGTGTGCTTTTTAGGGATTTACTAAATATGCTGTATATCTTCTCTATAATGTGTTCTATATAGTTAAAGGCCTTGATATTTGCTGTTTTTATTGATACTATTTTTCTTTTGTTTTCTGTTTGTTTCTTTTTCCCTGTTGTGGAGTGAACACACTGAACTAACCACTTTGCATAAAAGTGGGTGTGTCTGTGATCATTTACAGCTGTTTCTACGGCAACCGGAATTGATCTCCCTTTATAAACTGCAAGTCTGCATCTAGATGTCACTGCTCTGAAAAAGCCCACGTGTGGGCGAAACGCGTTGCGTGACATTATTGACGAGACTTGCAACTAGGAAGTACCAGCTCCTCCAGCAGAACGCTGCCTATACAAACTTCAGCTGCTGCCTGCTCCTATGAAGTGACGGATGGAGACTGTGATATGATCGGCTGGGTGACTCTGCCTGCTTTTTACCTATGCTGTTTTTAACTGTTTTTTACATGGGATATCGTTTTTTAACTTCTTCTATGTAAGCTGCTATATGTGGGGGGGAATTAAAATTGTTTACATTTGACACTACAACGTTTGTTTCTCACTCCTGTTGTGTCCTGCTCCACGAGTATTCCATCGATTATCTATCCAGTGGATGTGGGGATTTTGAGACTCAGAGTCTGCACGCCTTATACACCCAGAGCCGGTCCTATAGGCTCTGTAGAGTGTGAGTACAATTCTTTAGGGGGAGATATTTATTTTCCTTATATTCACAATACTGCACAATTTTGTATATATTTTTTTCTTCTCTTTTATATACATCTAAAAAAGGCTGGATTTTCGCCTATATATCTCTGATAAGTATTTATTTTATTATATCCTGCGCAACACTTTATTACACGATATTCACTATTTTGTGCTAATTGGAGGAAAATGCACTAGTGTTTGCTGCATAATTTGTTTGTCTGCACATTATATATAGCGCTTGTCACTTTATCTGCATTGGTTTATCATAGAGCATGCACCACAGAGGTGCGGATACTGCAGCCAACCTCATGTGTGCTGCACCTGTTTGGCTCGCCTGACTTACGTCCTCCTTGGTTTCAATGGAGGAGGGTCACTATGAAGAAACTAGGCGCCTGGCATGAGCAAGGGCGTGCTGCTATCAATCATTTTGAAAGCAGTGCCTGCTCTGCATGCCAGCCAGCACCAGTCTAGGCACCCCCATCTTTCACAACTATACAGCCCCCTGGCCACGGTGCACCCCATGCACCCACCCAGGATCAGTCCTGGACCACCATCAAAGGTAGTCCAAAAGCAAAGTTCAGTTTACCACCCATAAAGACCGCTAAATAGGTGGGGAAGTAAGAGAGTTGAAGTAAAGGCTTCTGTAGATGTAAAGGGCACACATATTTAAGTGAAATATCCACCACTGACCAGGCAGAAGGAATGTAAAATGAAGAGAGCCCAGCATTCCATTTAGTGAAAAATGCAGGTGAAAGGGGAGGATGAGGAGGGGTAATTGTGTTTCTTCAATCAATACCTACTTTTTATAACTTTGATATTTTTGTTTAAAATAAATTGTGGGATTGGAACAGGAGAAGCATTATTGAACGTTTTGCTGAGGGCCCATCAGTAGTTTAAAGTGGCTTTGGGCACATGTGAGTAAAACCAGAGTTCAGAATGTCTTTTATTATGCACTTTATTAAAGGTCATTTCTGATTTATGTTTCTAACAGTGTTATAAATCCTATCAGGTTTAGCCAAGTTTAAGAAATCATTTTTTCTTCTAAATACAATAAACCTCTGACATTAATGGGAGTTCCAGTGGCTCTGGAAGACCTATTTTAACATTTCCAAGGGCAATAACTCATGACTGCCACTGCATAACACCACAACTTAATGCATCATTCAACAACTGAAAGTTTTTTTTCTCATCTTTAGTTATTTCTTCTAAAGGTAAAAATAAATGCTTTTCCTAAGTTGTCATTCTTTTTTTTTTTTTTTTCCTTTTTTTTTTTTTTTCCACTCAGACTGTAAGACACATGTGTTATAGGATTACTAAATACTCCTTTTAATGTGCTTTCCGTCATCCTTGTGTTTTAACTTTATATTCGCGTGTATAAAAAGAAGTTAAGGAATAACTGAGCTTTCTATTTAACTCTCTCTGCCCCCTATCCCTCTGGGGGGTCCAAACACATACATAAAATATTACCCGACAGACACAACACAAGACATGACTGCACAGACTGCAGCCTTATGAGGACGTGTGCATCGTCCCGTTCGCCGGTAATTACCGTCGTACAGAAAGGCAGGGCATCCATGAGCCAAGCTTCTATTTTTGATGTTCTATCCATGGGGACCAGATATCCTGGTATCTCTCCATTATTGAGTGTGCAAGAAAAAATCCCTTCTCCAGCATACCAAATTCTTGAATTTGTTTTTCTATTTCTGACCATAGTATTTGAGACTTAGTCTTCCAATTACGAGCTATACTCAGTTTCATTGCTAAAAAGAAGTAGATTAGTAAGACTCTTTTATTCTTAGGAAAGCTTTCAATTCCCATATGTAGCAGGGCGAGCTCTGGGAGAGGGGTTACCTGCACATTAAGTATTTTAGAGGCCTCTACAAAGAGTTTACCCCAAGTATCTTTCAACATTACACAGTCCCACCAAATATGTCTAGAGGTTCCCTGAGCTGTGCCACACCTCCAGCATAAAGGTGAGGTTGAGGGATCAAATTTATTAATTACATATGGGGTTAAGTGCCATCTGAACATGACCTTAAACTGGAGCTCTTGTAGGTTCAGACAATGTGAGGCTTCTTTAACCATACTCCAGGTCTTACTCCATCGTTCCCATTCCCACTTCTGTCCCATCTCGTCCTCCCATTTCTTCCATGCCCTAGGGAAATCCACAAAGTGAGAGTTTTCAGAGATCCTGTGCCAACTACTCAACAAGCCCCTATTAACCTTACTCTTAAATATTCTTTCTATTTGGGCTATCACATCAGTTATTTCCTTTTGGACGTTTTTTTTAATAAAGAGCATAATCCTATATAGATTAAAGGAGTCTGCTTTCGGGATATTAAATTCTGATATCAATTGGGTCATATCCTTGAGGTTTTTGCCTTCAAAGAAGTCCCCAATTAACATATCTTTTTGTAAGGGCCATTTAGATAAGTTCAGATTAGGTATTAGAGACTCAAGGATCTCCACACGCAAAGAACAAATTAATTTATTTTGTAGCCCTATTTTTTTTTTAAAAGATACCCAGTACTTAAGGATCTTCCCAAAGACACTGCTCTTAGTTTCTTTAATATATTCTTTGGCCTTATGATCACTGGTCCACAATAGAGACATCAGGCTGTCAGGCCCTGTCAGTTCCTGTTCAATTATGTACCAGTCTTCTCCTCTTGAGAGGGGAAGTTGAGTCGCGTATATATGATTTAAGTTGCTAGCTTGCACATAGCTGGACAATCGTGGGAAACCCATTCCTCCTTTATCTTTATGTCTATACAGAATATTTTGATCTATTCTTGGTCTCTTTTGCTTCCAAATAAATGATAGCACTATCTTTTGAAATTGGGTACACCAGTTCTTAGGGATCGGGATAGGAATCATCCGTAGGAAGAAAAGCCATTTTGGTAATACATATGCCCTTATCAGGTTCATCCTCCCCAACCAGGATAGCTCAACTTTTGCCCATTCTCCAATTTGTTTTTGCAGATTTTTTAATAATAGGGTATAATTTATGTCCAGAATCTCTTCATTACTCTCAGAAATTGTGATACCTAAGTAATTAATTTGTTTCATTGACCAGATAAAGGGATAATTTTTTATTAGCTTGTCTCTGGTCTCCTCACTTAGCCAGAATTTCAGAACTTGAGTTTTTTCAATATTGAGATTATAGTTGGACAAATTCCCATATATCTCTATCTCCCTCATAACTTCTTCCAGGGATTTTTCTGGATTAGTTAGTGTTAATAGAGTGTCATCTGCGTATAAACTGATTTTACATATCCTAGTTCCTATATTTATTCCCGATATTTTTATAGAGTTCCTTATTCTCATGGCAAGGGGTTCCAAAGACATGATATATAATATAGGGGCAAGCGGGCAGCCCTGCCTTGTGCCATTGTTCACTCTGAACCATTCTGAGTCAATACCCTGTCCTACAACCTTTGCTGCTGGGTGTTTATATAAGGCCATGACCGAGTCAACCATTGCAGTACCACAGCCAAACGCACCCAATACCTCCTCAAGGTAGCACCAGTTGACTCGGTCAAAGGCCTTCTCCGCATCAAGGGCCAGAATAATCGATGGAATTTTCCTGGACATTATAACATCAATCAGACCTATAATTTTCCTTGTGTTCCCTGAGGCCTGTCTACCCTTTACAAAGCCCGACTGGTTAGCGTGTATAATGTAAGGAATCACCAGTGACATTCTTTCCGCTAGTAGGGAGGAGTATATTTTTGTGTCAGTGTTAATAAGAGAGATCGGACGATAACTAGTTGTCAGAGTGCTCACTTTACCAGTTTTTAGAATGGGGGATATTAATGCCTTAAGCATTTCTGGTGGGAAAGTTTTATTTAATCTGATGGTATTAAAGCAGTTTGTAAGGTGAGGGACTAGTAGATGACTCATTTTTTTATAGAAGAGATTTGTAAACCCATCGGGTCCTGGGGCCTTTTTAGATTTCAGGTTATTAATTGCTTTCCTCACCTCTTCCTCTGTGAAGGGGGAGTTGAGTCGGGTTTTGTGTTCTTCCTTTATTTGAGGAAGTTTGGCATTTCTCAAATATTCCCTAATCCCTTCTTTATCCTTTGTCCCACCTATATTATATAAAGTTGAGTAATAGTTTTTAAAAGCTTCACCAATTTCCGATGGACTAGCACACAGTCTATTTCCCTCTCTGATTTTAAGGATCCTACTCTTTAAATTATAACCTTTTATTTGACTTGACATAAGCTTATGGGCACGATTACCCAAGTAGAACCAGTGCTGTTTCCTTTTAAATAGGATGTCGTTTGCTTTCTGGTTTAGTTTTTCTCTTATTAATTTCTGTATTTGATTAATTTCTATGATTCTATTTTTATCAATCATTTTTTTGTTCATGTTCTTCAAATCTGCGTACTTAATATATAGTTCTGATAAATTCTTTCCACTTTTATCTTTGAAATGTGCTGCTAGCATTATTAAATAACCCCTCATGACACTCTTATAGGTGCACCAGACTATAGGCAGACTGACTTCACCTGTCAGGTTATCCTCAAAGAATTCTTCTCCCCTCTTTAACAATCCCTCAATGTTTCCCTGATTCATAAGTAGAGTGTCTCTCAGTCTCCAGGAAGGGGGCACCTTATTATATATATCCCTCATCTCCACAACAACTGCGTCATGGTCTGACCAGACAACTGGTTGAATTTGTATTCTTTTACATTGTTTAATTGCACATTGATTTGAGAGGATAAAGTCAATTCGGGAAAAAGACTTATGTCTATTTGAGAAAAAGGTATATTCCCTATCATTCGGTCTCAGTGTCCTCCAGAGATCATAAAGTCTAAATTTTCCTAGCGTACACTGGAGTGCTGTTGCTAAGCCCAAATCTTGCTTGTTTATTCCCTTCGGGCCTATACCTTTTCTATCAAGTTCTGGGTCAATAACACAATTAAAATCACCTAGGATCAGAAAAATTCCCTGTATCCTTTCTCGTATCTTTTCCAGTATGCCATTCACAAATCTAACCTGTCTTTTGTTAGGTACGTATATATTCAAGATCGAGTATAAAACATCGTTTAATCTGCAGATCAAAAAAAGGAATCTTCCATTCTCATCAAGCATTTTAAATATCAGTTCATATTTAACATCTTTGGAGATTAAGATCGATACTCCCCTCTGTTTCTTATTTCTCATGGAGGAGGATTCTCTAAACGGATATTTCTTGAAACTGAATCTGACGGTATCTGCCTCTAACCAATGAGTTTCTTGTAAGGCAGCAATGTCTATCTTATGCTTAATCAGCGTTTCCATCATTATCATCCTTTTTTGTGGGCTATTTAATCCCTGAACATTCAATGTCAGGAATCTTAGCGTACTCTTATCCCCCATCCCAAAGGTAATCTCTGACTCTCTGATTGGCGACTCTACTATTTTTTTGACTTATGCACACGTCCTCAACGGCTACAATCACATATAACAAAGACAACATACATATAGTAACATAAAGAAAAGAGTATAACCCTCCACCATGTGAAACCCGTACAAAAAGGTTTCTTGACCTAACAATGCCTATCCCCTGCATTGCTATCGGAAATATTTTTCCTTCCTTTCTTTTTTTTAAAAGGTGACCGATCTGACTCCTTATTTCAGCTTATTCTCAGGTGCATGGGGAGCACTAGAGAGCAGGTGAGATAAAAAAAAAAAAAAAAAAAAGAAAAATTCCCTGTAGTGGTTTAATTCACTAACGTGTCTAATTCCAAGTGCGCCTAACTTTCAGGTTACTTATATTGTATTTATGTCTAATCTTAATCTAAACTCTAGTCGGATTGGGGAAGTAGTTCTTGTGTTAAGATTCAATCTTCAGTAAGATAATGATATTACCCAACAGTATTAATTCAGGCTTATATTAACAAAGTTATGCTGTGTGTCAATTACCCGCTACCATTATTTCCCTCCCTCTAGCCCACTTCCCGTTGCGTCTCTAAAAAAAAAAAAAAAAAAAACACCTATATGAATTCTAGTTCCATTCCATACATAATTAATATAACTACTAAAGCTTATCCACTCTGTCTTTTGACCTTGTTGTTCTCAAATTCAAACGCAATCCCGTGTGAGTGAATTAACCCCATTACATCTTCTAACATCCTTGTGGACCTAACCGTTAATTTATCCTTACATAAATATCTAATCTGGTAATTATTTTCCAACAAGGAAAAGAGAAAAAATATTTTCCCTGTGAGTGATTTAATTCTCTAACGTGCCTAATTCCATGTGCACTTAACCTTCAAATTGCTTATATTTGTGTCTAGTCTAATCCAAACTCTAGTCGGGTTGGGGTAATAAACATTGTATTAAAATTCAAACTTGCGTGAAACAGTGATATTTACCCAAAGGCAATAAGGCTATGTGACAATTACCCACTACCATTATTGCCTTCCCTCTAGCCCACTTCTGTGGCAAAAAAAAAGGGGCTCACCCACTCTCTATCCAGATTCTCCCCCCAGCCCTCTGGTCGTATTAGCTTCACATTGTCGTGCGATAAATTTGCCCTATTTCCTCCCGGCTCTTTCCCCCATTCCTCCCGTGCCTGCTCCAGAATATCCCTCCTTCTCTTATATTGGCTATTGGCTACCAGTATTCTGGTCCATATTTCTAATCAGCCAGTCCTTGGCTTCTTCAGTGGATTTAATTATGTAAGAACCATCCTTGAATTTTACAAAAATCTTAGTTGGGAATCCCCAGTTATATTTGATTTGTTTTGCCCTCAGGACTTCTGTAAAAAAACCAAAAGATTTCCTCTTTGATCTTGTAGCTGCGGATAGATCTTGAAAAAAGGATAGATCTGTATATTTCTCATCCAGCGGATGCGTAGCTTTTACAGCTTCCATAAATTTCTGTTTCAGAAAAAAATTTGAAAATCTCATAATTATATCTCTAGGTACTGCTTCTGGGAGGTTACTAGGTTTGTATGTTCTATGAATGCGCTCAATACTCGATTGATCCATCATATCGGCCAGACCCATATGGGTAAACAGATCCATAATAAATGACCTTAGGTCTGCTTGCTCCACCCTTTCAGGTATACCCCTAATTCTCACATTATTTCTCCGTCCTCTGTCTTCTTGATCTATTAGTTTTAATTCTAGTACTTCGATCTTTTGCTTCAGGGCATCAATAGAGTCACTACACGACTTTACATCGTACTCTACCGCAGCAATCTTTTGCTCATTTTGAAGGACACGTTCCCCAAACGCGTGTAAGTGCACATTTGTTTCCTCAAAATGTTTTTCCAGGAGGGCCTTAAATTGGGTTAACTGCATATCCAAGCATGACTGAAGTTGTTCCTGTGTTACTGGATAGCCTTCCAGTGTGCTTAAGGTTAATTGACCATCCTCCAATGCTGCTCCTGTCTCCCCTGGGGATTTTATTACATTCCCATCAGAGTTATTGGGTATTAGAGATTTCTTAATAGGCAGTGGGGAGAATAAAGATGACATTTTTTTCCCCTTGTCTTTATCATGATCTGAATCCCTTTTTTTTTCCTTCTTTCTGGCGTCCTGAGCTTTTTTAGATGCCATTTAGGTTATATTCTATTTATACCTTCTTCGTTATATCCTTATAGATATTCCTTTAGGATCTATAAGGTTGGCAGAAATGGTAATACCTTCACCCCCAGGAACTTTATCAGGGGGATTGTGCCCGTGTTTGTCCCTTCCTCTGCCTACTTGGACCAGCTGTTTAATTTGCGGTGCTTACTTATGGCAGTACATTAAGTGTGGTAGGGAAAAGCTTTGGTGTTATGCCAAGTTCAGACCTCCTCTCAACCCCCAATAATTGCTATCAGGCTGAGACCCCCTCTCCGTACACAAAGTTAATCCTTACTAATATAAACAGTAATAAGCAAAAGTGACAGATTGGGGCTCTTCCAGCGTCTTCCCCCCTTCACAGGATTTATAGCCTTACCAGAGTTTCAGCAATTCAGGAGATGTTACCATATTCAGCATACGCAGAGCAAGGAATAGAGTCAAGCCAGAGGGAAAGCGGACCTCACCGACCTCAGCATGATGATTTAGCCTGAGAGCAACGGAGAACCGGGGCAGAAGCTCTCAGTGGGTGCCTGTGATGTATATTCACCGCAATCCAGAGCTCTTCGCCCGCCGCTCTGTCAGCCCCCCTGCTTCATCCGCTTCGCTCCGACATTAGCGGTTTTAGAAAATTAGAGTTTTCGCGGTCACCTAGACGCTCCTCCCATCAGCGTCCTACGTCATGACCTCACGTTTCACCAACCCTAAGTTGTCATTCTGAACTCTTATTCCCATGATGTGTTTTTTTTCCCATTCCACAGGAAACTAAAGGCTGCGTCTTCTAAAATGAGAACGCTTGTGTTGATCGTTATCATTCGGTCCAAAAGACATATTTAAGACATGTATACTATGCAAGAAGAGTAATCAGGGTATTCTCTTATAAGACATATCTTCCCAAAAAAATTAAATAATGCAACAAACGTGATCAAACAGTTCAACAAAAATCCAATAGAATCTTATTCCTCTCTTCTCAAGCTTGACTTCAACAATCCTCTCTCAGATCAAATAAAACCACCAACTCTTCCTGTTCTTGAAAAGATTAATGGGCTCAGTGTGAAGCTGAGGTATTTGTAGAGGTTCAAAAACCGGCTCTTGGCAACTGGTGTGATTCTTTCAGGTTCTTACTCTTCCTAATTACTATAAATACATTGGATCTATAAATGAGTCATTATTTTGTAATAATGTACATTCACAACAGAGTGTGTTTCCCTTTATGATATTGCTGTAGGCAAGTAAATACTTTTTAGTATTTTTCTGAAATTTTATCCAAAGAATTGTTATTGTGAAATTGTATTTGTGATGTAAGCACTTTATTCACATTTTTTGGTATGAGTAAATTCACCTATATATTCATATATCACTTCACTGTGAGGTGTGAATGCTCAGTAACTTTGAGACACAGGTACTTCACAAGAGTTGGAATATGCAAATTTTATTTCTTGTGCACAAGAGGAGTGTCACCATCTAGACTGCTCTCTCCACATGGAAAAACACATAACTTTATATAGCATTATAAGGACAGCTTGAGTGACAAGAATGGAATATGTGACAGATAATTAGTATCTTGCTAAATACATTGATAACACCGTACCCTATAATTAGTTGCCTCTTAACCCAGTCATCCTGCTATGGTCAGTTTACTAGAATGAATATGCCTGAAGCTGAGATAATGATCTCTTCTTACCATTCACCCTAAGGTGATAATCTACCTATGCCACTGTGGGCCTTCAAGAAAAAAAGAACCAGTTTCCCATAAAAGACTTGGAGCAAACAGAATGTCCACTTAACCCTTGCATACACAGAGTCACACAGACAGGTAGAAACATGGTTGGTGTATGATAAAATGGCTGCTGAGAAGCTAAGGCACATGATCAACATTCACAGAGGTTATTTAGTTACACATATTTTTGTTCAATAATCTAACCATGGAATAAATATGAGTCCAAAGAGCCTCAGTGTTGCTGTAATTGTATATTAACCTCAGTTTACAGAAATAAAAGTAGAGGAAGAGAGAAAGGAAGAGCTCAGCAGTGCTGTATCACAACATCCCGT
The DNA here is from genome assembly GCA_036172795.1 of Pelodytes ibericus. NCBI lineage: Eukaryota > Metazoa > Chordata > Amphibia > Anura > Pelodytidae > Pelodytes > Pelodytes ibericus. The sequence continues at coordinate 101,235,102 of CM069861.1, read as the reverse complement.
AACATTGCTTAAATAATCAAAGATATTCCGATATAGATATCCGATTTTATCCATGTATAGTGATATATTTATTTTACCCATAGATAAAATAAAGTCAAAACAGGATAGGATTTTTTTTTTTTGGGTGTAGATATTGCATCTGGTGGAACACACCTGGCCATAGTTAACAAAAACAAGTAAATCTATCTTCAGGACTATCAACTGACTACTTGCTTTTCCAGTTACTAATATATGTCTTGCAGTCATGCCTTACCCCATAATACCTTTACCCTAACCTAAATGACATTTTCTTCCAGTATGAGAAAATGAGATTGCTATTGCTTAAATTAATAGATTTTGAAAATGTCCATATATATATGGACATTTTCAAAATCTATTCATTTATATACATATATTTGGACGGCCTTCACAAAACGTCTTTCTCCAGTTCATGAAGCTCAGTGCTAACCCATAGAGCTGGGGTGTCCAAGTTTATTCTGCAAAGGGCCACTTCGCTAGAAATGTATGTGTGCGTGGGCCGCATTCATTTTTCATTCATTCAGAGAATAATACATATAATTATATACATGTGTGTGATATATAATTCACACTAATGTGCAGTGGTCACATTAGCTACAAACACACACATGCATACACAGTCACACTTACACCACACACACATACACATTTATACACACATACTTACACTTACCACACATACACATTTATACACACATACTCACATACTTAAACTTACCACACATACACATTTATACACACATACTCAGATACATACATTTACCCCACACACACATTTATACACACACACACTCACATGCATACACTTACACCACACCCACTTAACACACAATCACATACATACACACACTCACATAGATACACTTATCCCACACACATACACATTCATACACACAAACTCACACACATACACACACTCATATACACACACTTACCCCACACACAAATACACATTTATACACACACACTCACATACATACACACTTATACACACACTCACTTACATACACTTACCCCACATTCACATTTATACACACACACTCAAATATATACATACATTTACCCCACACACACACTCACATACATACACTTACCCCACACACTCGCATACATACATACAATTACCCCAGATACACTTTTATACACACACACACTCACATATATACATACATACACTTACCCCAGATACACATTTATACATACACACACTCACATATATACATACATACACTTACCCCAGATACACATTTATACACACACTCACATATATACACTTACCCCACACACAAATACACATTTATACACACACTCGAAAACACACACTTACCAAACAGTTTTTTGTGAGTTTTTTTTAACAGGGCTGTGGAGGGGGGATGGGACTCTTCCTCGCAGCCGCTTCACCGCCGACTCTACACAGCAAGACAGATCATCGCTGGAGATTTCATCGCGGGACATTTAATCGCTAAAGGTCAGTATTTTAGCTATTTTACTTTGGTTAGAATTAGGGTTTAGGGGGTTAGAATTAGGGTTTAGGGGGTTAATTTTAGTATTAGGGCTCGGGGGTTAGTATTAGGGTTTAGGAGGTTAATTTTAGTATTAGGGCTCGGGGGTTAGTATTAGGGCTCGGGGGTTAGTATTAGGGTTAGTATTAGGGTTTAGGGGGTTAATTTTAGTATTAGGGCTCGGGGTTAGTATTAGGGTTAGTATTATGGTTTAGGGGGTTAGTTTTAGTATTAGGGCTCGGGGGTTAGTATTAGGGTTTAGGGGGTTAATTTTTGTATTGGGGTTAATTTTAGTGTTAGTATTGGGGTTTAGTGTTAGTATTGGGGCTTGGGAATCATTTATTAGGGGGGGGTTATTTTCTTTTTACTTGTACATTTGTAAGAGCTGACAGTTCAACGGCCGCGTTATTCTTCATTGCTGACAGTTCAGCGTTCTAACTGCCACGCTGAACTGTCAGCGATGAAGATGCGGCGCGGAAGTGTCCTAGACCCCTGTGAAGGTTGTGGGCTCCCCGTTATATTCGTGCTGCCGGTGCGCTTCTTCCCTCCCTCTGACCCTTGCGCATGACCTCACATGCAGGGTAGAGGAGGGGATATGCGCATGAGAGCAGCAACGCTCTGTGTAGGGAACTTCGTTCCCTAACACAACTTCCCGTGCGGTGTGCAGTTCGAGGTGCGGCTACCGGAGCAGAGCTCAGGCGGGCCGCACCTCGATGGCCGCATTTGCCCCTGCCATAGAGAATACATTGGAGGTAGGTATGTTTAGGGAAATAACAATGAAAAATATAGGTTGGTGTTATGACCAGGCCTTTCACCCAAGGAGCCTGAGTGACTCCTGAGATGACCTGCCCCATTACTGCAGCAAGCTACAGCCAGACCTCCGCTGTGGCATAGAGACGCTAGTTATGCTCGGTTCGGATTATCTATTCTTAGCTACTCCTTACTGTAGTGTGCGCTGGCTGTAAGGAAGTACCACTATATAGGTATAACCAGTTGGATTTTGGTCAGGGTAAATGAGATCCCTAGAATGGATTATCACAGGATAGTGTAATGTGGTGTTCACCCCAGTAAATATGCACCCGAAGGTTGAGCCCAGAATACTCTTTGCCTTGTGAGGCACAAGCACTGCCTAAGGCAGTGATGGCGAATGTTTTTGGGCCTGAGTGGCCAATTTTTGGCCAAAACTGATTTGCAGACCTCAAAGTGCCAACACCGCATACACACACACATATACACACTGACTCACTTATACACACACACACGCTTATACTCATACTCGCACACACACACACCTATACTCACACACACACTTATACTCACACTCACACACACTTATACTCAAACACACATACTCACACACATACACTTATACTCTCACACACACACTTATACTCACACACATACTCACTCACACACTTATACTCATACTTGCAAACACACTTATACTCATACTCGCACACACTATACTCATACTCAAACACACATGGTAAATGGCAAAACAAACATTATGAAAAAAGGCTCGCAGGTCACTAGGCTGAGGCCACTCTGCTACTGCAGCTACTTTATCAGATTCCATCTCTAGCTTGACGGCAGATATGATATAAACAAGGAAAGAAATCCGGCCTTGTTCCAATAGACACTTCTCTGCTTTAGCATACAAAGAGTGTTCTCTCAGTCGTTGGAGGACTGTTTTGACATGGATTCGATGGTCTAGTAAGTTGTTGGAATAGATCAGGATGTCATCCAAATAGACCAAAAATACAGGATAACAATAGATCACAAAATATGATGTTCACGAATGTTTGGAAGACGGCTGGGGCATTACATAGCTGAAGGGCATGAGCACCACAAAGGTCGAGTTTAGTGAAGACAGAAGTGTCACGGAGTTGGTTATATAATTCAAAGATTAAAGGAATCGGATATTTATTCTTAATAGTAATCTTATTAAGACCTCTGTAGCCAATGCATGGCCGAAATGAACCCTCCTTTTTGTAAACAAAGAAAAAAACAGCTTCAGCTGGAGAGGAGGAAGGATGAATGAACCCTTTCTGCAAGCTCTCCTGTATGTATTGGTTAAGAGTCTGGTTCTCAAGTATAGAGAGAGGATAGGCCTTGCCCTTAGGAGGAATGGTCCTAGGTAGCAGGTCTATGGCACAATCTAGGGCCGGTAAGCAGGCAGTTTATCTGCCCTTTTCTTGAAGAACACATCTAAGTATTCCCAGTACTGTGCAGAAACCAGAAGCTTTGGATCCTCTGGCAGTATCTCAAGAACCACTTCCAGGGGTTTGAAAGTCTGTAAACATGTTCCAAGCAGTAATCTGCCCAGCATCATAAGATAATAACTCATCAAATGAAACATTATGCTAAAATTAAGTATAAAAAAAACTATAGTTTTTACATGACCAAATGCAAGAATTTTTTACCTACTTTTATTTCGTTGCCCATATTTTATATGAGTTTGATTTCTTGGTCTGAGCATCTGATGCTGTCTGTTTAATCTTATTATTCAGGAAGGAAGCTGTAAAAACTGTATGAATCATGTAATCACTCCTGTATACAGTATATTATCTCAAGTCTTGTGTCTCGCCAAATGATAGCTTGGCTGTCAATTGTAGTCTCTACCCTAAGTCCTGCTATTTGTCCAGATTGCATTCCTCTTAAATGCCGAGTTAATGAATATATGAAAAGTCAATGTTTGTTTACTTCAGTTCCTTCAAAGTATCAAGTACAATAAAAGTTTGATTAATTGAATCATTGAATGAAGCAATAAAATATAATGAATTGCAAATGGAAATAGTGTTTGTGGAACATTTCCTATTACAGTTTAGTTAAAGGGACCCAGTTGCCTAAATGTTGTTTATACTCAGAACTTTAAGAATAAAAAAATATGGTTTGGGGAGTGTCATGACGTAGGAAGAGCTACGTAGCGGGTGGCGTGTGGGGGAGTGGTCCGCCGGAGGAAGAGAGAGGAAGGAGACCCGGGACATGCCGATGCTGATCCATGCGTGTATTTGAATGTCTCCTCTGCCGAAACAGCACAGCGACGACGGAGCTGTTTCTTGTGGACAAGTTGGCTGCCTGTTTATAACGCCCCGGACGATAACAGCGTGGTTCAACTGAACTGTGTCCGAAACGCGGTAAGACGCCGCTCCCAGGCTTTTTGGGTTGGCTTTGTAGGGCTTACCCGGGTGGATTTTTGACAAATTGCTCTACGCCCCTGAGAGCCAAAGAGTTTGTGCACTACTGGTGCTAGTCTGGACTGAATTGATTATACAGGACTGGATTTTGTGTTCGGAGGCTGGGTTCAGAGGCAGAGACCCGACTATGGTTTTATCACCCAGGTCATACTCTCTACAAAGAGCGTCAGGTGGGAGCAGAGCTTGATAGCCCTGTACAGGCTTAGCTTAGACTTGCATGGCCAGAACCCAGGCTTCCTCTACTGCGGACCTAGAGGTTATCTCTGTACCTAGCCAAAGTACTTGACAGCAAGTGTTGTAGCCTGGCTAGTGAATTCGTCCCCTTGCGGCTTAGGTGGATAGGTACACTGACCCGGGCTATCCCGACAGGCTGGGAGAGGGACTAACTTCAGGAGCATCCTGGACATACCGCTGGTAGTGCAAATCCAGCTTCCCGCAGTTACTATTTCTGTAGGAGCCTCCAGCAAGGTACACTTATTAGTGGGTGAACCCCTATAATCTTTGGGGCCTGTGCTACTATTTGAGATATTACTCCATCTTATAGAAACTGAAGTAAACCGACAAACCCTTACCTGTTTTGTAATTCTATTTGGCGGAGATACTATTAAAGGTCATTAAGGAAATTCGACTACTTGATCGCCAACCATGGCACCTAAAACTGACAAACAGGAGAAGGGCGACAAACATAAAATTACAAGCAAATCTGGTAAACCAGTGCCTATTGAGTCTTATTATTCTCCGAAAAGTCACTTAAACATCTCAGTGGCCGTGGACAAAACCTCGCCTGACCGAGCTTTAGATCTCTCTCCCCCTGACATCACTGAACGTATCACCCAGCTTAATCTCACAGCAGCACTGGATGCCCTCTACATGAAAATTAAATCTGATTTAGATAAAATGCTAAGTGATAATAGAGATGAATTTGCTCAGATAAAGGCGGCTATAAAGACCCAGTCCGTGGAAATTGAGACATTACACCTGAAGATTCATGACCTTCAAGCACAGAATGCAGCAGCCAACCTGACCATCGATAGGTTGGACCTCAAGGTAGCCGACCTAGAAGATCGCTCGAGAAGATCAAATTTGAAAATAAGAGGGATTCCAGACGATATAGGTGATCTCGAGACCTTCCTACTTGAAATGTTATCCGTTTATATAGATCCAAAAAACCTAGGGCCGACCCCCTTCGAAAGGATACATCGCCTACCAAAGCCTCCTAATTGGACTCAAAGCAACATATCCCGAGACGTAATTGCCTGTTTCAGCAGCTGTAAAACCAAAGATGATCTGGTTAAAGAATTTAGGAAAAATCCTGCGAAATCAACGAAGTTCGCACACCTGGCCCTCTACGCGGATCTGTCTCTGTCAACAAGACTGACCAGGAGAAAATTTGTTGATATAACTACTATTTTGAGAGAACAAAATATTCCTTACTCCTGGGGTTTTCCGACTAAGTTACGTATACTACACAGAGATAAAACCCATATATGTCTTGATGTCCAACAGGCCAAAGATAAATTGTCTCTGTGGGGACTTCTGAAGATATAATTGTTTCTCGGGGGGGGGCTGGAGGGTGGGGGAGCTATTGAGAGATAATTTTGTTTTTTTTCCCCCCTACGTTATTACACTTACTGTATTAAGTTGTTCGAGGATTGAAGTGGAGTCACTGTACAATATGAATTTTCTGCGACCGTAGGAATATATTGTTACTATATATGTATATGAGTTCTTTTTTTTTTTTTTTTTTCTCTCTTCTCTTTTTTTTTTTGTCTTTGGGACACTGGTAATTATTCTGTTAATGGAAAAAAGGAAGAGAAAAGAGAGAAAACTAGTTTATTCACGGCACAGATTTTTTGAAACGGAAGGGGCACTGTGGTATAATATGAAATAATTGGGACCTCAGGAATGTATTGTTATTTATATCTATGGATTTTTTTTTTTTTCTCTCCCCTAATTTATTTACTGTACTAATTCGCCTGACGATTGAAGTGGCAATATTGCACAATATGATTTTCTGGCGACTGTAGGAATATATTGTTATTCTATATGTATATGAATTTGTTGCTTGGGTGTCTGTGGGACACTGGTTCCTACTCTTCTAAAGCAAAAGAAAAAGAAAAGCAGGAGGGACTAGATATTGTGAAATAATTTTTTTTTTTTTTTGATTGAAGTGGCACTACTGTATAACACGAACTCCCTGTGATTCACGGAATGCATTGTTATATTATATGTATAATTCACTGTATTAATTCGCTTGACGATTGAAGTGGCAATATCGCACAATATGATTTTCTGGCGACTGTAGGAATATATTGTTATTCTATATGTATATGAATTTTTTGATTGGGTGTTTGAGGGCCACTGGTTCTTACTCTTCTAAAGCAAAAGAAAAGTAGGAGGGACTAGATATTGAGAAATAATGTTTTTTTTTTTTTTTTGATTGAAGTGGCACTATTGTATAACACGAACTCCTTGTGATTCACGGAATGCATTCTTATATTATATGTATAACACATATTTATATACACAGATTCTCTTTTTTTTTTTCCCCTAATTTATTTACTGTACTAATTCGCCTGATGATTGAAGTGGCAATGTTGCACAATATGATTTTCTGGCGACTGTAGGAATATATTGTTATTCTATATGTATATGAATTTGTTGCTTGGGTGTCTGTGGGACACTGGTTCCTACTCTTCTAAAGCAAAGAAAAAGAAAAGTAGGAGGGACTAGATATTGTGAAAAATTTTGTATTTTTTTTTTTTTTTTGATTGAAGTGGCACTACTGTATAACACGAACTCCTTGTGATTCACGGAATGCATTGTTATATTATATGTATAATTCACTGTACTAATTCGCTTGACGATTGAAGTGGCAATATCGCACAATATGATTTTCTGGCGACTGTAGGAATATATTGTTATTCTATATGTATATGAATTTTTTGATTGGGTGTTTGTGGGCCACTGGCTCTTACTCTTCTTAAGCAAAAGAAAAGTAGGAGGGACTAGATATTGTGAAATAATTTTTTTTTTTTTTTTTTTTTGCGATCTTATTTACCTACTTATTTTTTCTCCGCTTCTCTCCTCTCTTCCCTTCCCCCTCCCCCCCCGGCTCCCCTTTCACCGCTGGGTCTCCCTTGATGATTGAAGAATGCTTTGGACTCCCGGTTCTCTAGCACTGATAATTAGTTTTCAACCGGAGGAGTAGTACAGAATGGTATCATAATCTAGAGGCAGCCTGGTCCGGGTTTTCCCCCTTTCTCTCCTCCGGCGGATATTCACTCTCCCTATCTTCCCTGGTGGTTTCAGGGAATTTTTGACGCATACATATCAGAGATGATGTCTCTGAAGGGTATGAAGATACGCGGTGTGCTTGTGTGTGAATGGATAGCTGATGGGGTCTGGGGGGCTGGGCGAGGGGCGCGGGAACTTGGCTGGGGGGGATCTGATGGTCGATTGGGCGAGAGATGGCTATTAAATTAATGTCGATAAACTCACAGGGCTTAAATTCCCCCCATAAGAGATCGTATCTGTATGACTCATTGTTAAAGGGCAACATCGATATCGTATTTGTTCAGGAAACTCATTGGAGGCAGGATGAGAGAATTCAGTGGAAATACTCTAAATACCCCCATGTATATTCCTCTGCAATGGCACTGAAAAAAAAGAGGGGAGTGGCAATTATAGTGACGGCCAAAATTAAATTCAAACTCATCTATCTAGAAACAGATCCAGAAGCTCGGAGAATCATACTGGTCTGCAAAATTAATGATATACTTTACACATTAGCCAATCTTTATGCCCCCTCGGAGGGCACCATAGGATTTGTAAATTCATCAATGGATCGTATTGAGAGGGTTGCTCAAGGCTTTTTGATTATTGGAGGCGACCTCAATGCGATAACTAACTTCGATCTTGATAGACGGACAGCTGATGCGAGGAAGCACGAGGCTAGTATAAGGGCAAGAGCAGACGCCTTTTCAGCCTGTCTGTTTAGGCAAAACCTCTATGATGTATGGAGGGTGCATCACCCGGAGGAAAGGGATTATTCCTTCCTCTCTAGGGTTCATATGACTTATTCAAGAATTGATTTCTTTTTGGTAACGGGCCCTATGCTTCAAAGATGTTCCAAATCCAGTGTGGGTAACATCACATGGTCAGACCACGCCCCAATATATTTGGACATTAAAGACAACCCTAACTATCAAACCCGTAACAGCTGGAGGTTAAATGAGCAGCTGATAGAGCCAGAAGAGAGGGCCCAGGAACTGATCGAACAGGTTAAATCGTTTGTCGAAACTAATGATAATGCGGAAACGTCAGATCAGAATCTATGGTGTACCTTAAAGTGTGTTACGCGAGGTTACTTGATTAAAAAGGGCGCCTGGTTAAAGAAAAAAAGGGGTAAGGACTTGGCGGAGCTGTATGCTGTATTGGCAACCCTTGAGGCCAGGAATAAGGCGGATCCTTCCGAGCGGACAAGCAGAGAGATCCAGGATGTTCAGGAGAAGGTTAAGAGGGCTCTCCGGACTAGAGCTGAAACCGCAATGACTCGCTTAAAAAGCAAGTGGTATTACAGCAATAACAGAGTGGGGAAAGAATTGACAAAAAAACTTAAAACCCAAAATGCACGTTCAAGAATAAATAAGATAGTAAATGAGGGCAAGACTTGCATTGCCCCAGAACAAATTGCCGCAGCTTTTAAAGCATACTACGAGAGACTATACAATCTGCCACAACCGGAGACATCTAGCTTCGACTTGACCAGGTTTCTTGGGTCTCTCTGCTTGCCGCGCTTGTCGATTGATCAGATTGAATCTATTAATACACAGATCACCTTAGTGGAAGTAACTAAAACAATCAGGGAGATGAAGAAGGGCAAATCCCCAGGCCCAGATGGGTTCCCAGCTTCCTTCTATCAGATACTCGAGCCAGTGATTTCTCCTATACTAGTCAGATTGTATAATTCAGTTACTAGAGGACAGGGATTCCCCCAGGAGATGCTGGAGGCCTCTATTTCCCCTATTCCGAAGCCAGGTAAGGACCCGGAGATGGTGAGTAATTATAGGCCCATATCACTAATAAATACCGACATTAAGATATTCTCCAAGATCCTGGCTAATCGTTTAAAGCTGGTGATCCATAACTTGATTCATCCTGACCAAGCCGGCTTCATGCCGGGTAGGGAGGGTTCTGAGAATACTAGGAGGGTTTTCGACATTATCGATAGTATACATCAAAGGAAAATACCCTCTGTCATTGTCGCTCTTGATGCGGAGAAGGCCTTTGACAGAGTGGATTGGAGATTTTTGTCGGAAACCCTCCTGGCTTTTGGATTTATGGGCTCGTTTTACAACGCAACAATGTCACTATATGCAGATCCACGGGCCAGGATTAGGGGTCTTTTCCTGGCTTCGGAGTTTTTCGATATCCGCAACGGAACTAGACAGGGTTGCCCGCTAGCGCCCCTTTTATACGCACTCACCATTGAACCCTTGGCCCAATATTTGAGAAACTCACAGGACGTGGAAGGGATCCCGATTGGTTCGGATGAACATCTTATTACACTTTATGCAGACGACGTCTTGCTGACCTTGTCGAATCCCCTAACCTCGATACCAGCACTCCTTGAAGCCCTTGAGCTGTATGGCTCCTATTCTAACTACAAGGTCAACCTCCTTAAAACACAGTCTATCTCCCTCTATCTCCCAATACCCAACTGTCAGATAAGGCGGCTTTTTGGCGGGGAAGGGGTGGTTTGTAAGACAATAGATTACCTAGGGATCAAAATTTTGAGGCAATTAGATAGAATTGTCCCAGTGAACCATAAGTTGTTACTTATAGACCTAAAAAAACAGATCTCACATTGGGCAAAATTGGAAACATCTTGGTTAGGCCGTATTAACATACTGAAAGCCTACATCCTCCCGAAGCTTATATATCTATTGCGAACCATACCATACAAAGTTCCGACTAAGATTTTGAGAGAATATGACTTAATGTTTTCAAAATTCGCTTGGGCATCTAAAAAGCCACGCATTCCCAGTCAGACACTTAAACGTGCCTTGCAATATGACGGACTGGGATACCCAGACCTGCGTAGAACATACGAGGCGTGTCAATTGTCACATGTATTAGCTTGGAAGAACCAAAGATATGGCCCAGGTTGGTACAGGTTAGAAAAGATGGCATGTGGAAATAACGACCCCGCCTTACTCCTTTGGTTACCCCGCGAGTTTTATCGAAATATGGACTGTCCGCTTAGGACAATAACAGACGGAATGAACTCATTTAATAAATTAAAGAGATCACATAATATAAGAGACACATTATCAAAAGCTGCCCCTTTGCAGATAGTCTTGCTATGTATACGGGATATCAAATTACAGAGATGGAGGAAGGCTGGGATCAACATATTGGGCGATTTATATACAAATGACAACTTGACCTCCTTTGAGATATTAACTAAAAATTATAACCTCCCAGGCATTGAAGTTTATAACTATCTTAGACTCAGATCCTTTCTTGGGGAACATCCTCCCACGGATGTGTCGGACTGGGAGAATTTCTTGACTATGGTGGGGACCAGCAATGTAATAGCAAAATCCCGACGATTTCTTGACATGGGGGTGACGGTTGGGAAGTCGTCGGCGATTACGCAATGGGAGATCGATTTGGATAAGTCATTTGCCCCCCAAGAATGGTTCAAGGTTTGGCAAGAAGTTAGGGGAGCAAATCACTGTATCAACATTCATGAGCAATTTTATAAACTTACCCATAGATGGTATCTAGTTCCTAAAAGACTGGCTAAATTTGACGTAAACGCAAACGATTTATGTTGGCGTTGCCACCAGGCAATTGGATCGCACCGCCATATATGGTGGGATTGCAACGAGTTATTAGCGATAAGACAGAAGGCATCTGCTTTAATAGAAGGGGTGACCCCTAATCAAGGGCAACTTACTCCACAAGCCTTTTTGTTCCACTTAGACTTACGGGAAACTGATAAAAACCGGAAGGCCCTCTGTATCAATATTCTCGCAGCTTTTAAAATATGTCTATCAAGATACTGGAGGAGGTCAGAAATACCGTCCTGGCCCGAAATTAAGTTGCAGATAAACTTCCAGGCCGAGGCCGAAAAATATTTCCTCTTGAGGGCCAAAAATAAAAATAAAGTTAGTAAAGAAACCTATGAGGGAATTTGGTCAAAATGGTTGGAGCTAGCAAACTGATCTCTATCACTGGTCGGGGGCGTATTCCCGCTCCCTGGCTTTTGCTGGGGTTATTTACCCCCTGTGAGGAAATTTCCCGACGCCTCTGTCTCACTATTCGGCCATCGCCCCCCCGCAGGTTTTTTAGCTAAGTATAGAGCACTATCTGCCCCCTCCCCCCCCCCCGCCAAGATCAAGACCCCAAGAGGTTGGTTGTTGGGCGAATGAGGATGCGAATGTGGATGATATGGTGCGTATGAGAGAGCATTTTGGGAGCTACTTTAGGCGGCAGGGGAGCCGAGGTTAAGTTTTCCTTTTCATGTCTAGTTCTTCTCCTTCTCCCTCCCAACCTCTTGCCCCTCCTATAAGTGTTAAAACTGAAAAATGCACTGGAGCAACCTTGATGCTAAAATATTTTTGTTTTTGCTAACGAATGCGTATTTTGACCTGTCGAATTACTTCTATGTATATTTATGTGTTTGTTTAGATTATTGGAAAGAAATTAATGTAAAATTGAATAAAGATTGAAATATTAAAGAATAAAAAAATATAAAATATTACCTATACATTTTGTTAACAGAATTGCAAGCAAATGTACAATTGAGGATAAAAATATGTTTTAAAATTGTCTCTGTAGTTTTCTGTTTATGACATCACTTTGTGGTTGTATGCAAATTTCACATTTCTACTGAAATTAGTATTTTTGCATACCAAACCACAAGGTGATGTCATAAACAGGAGACACCATAGATGCATTTAAAACACGTTTATATTTATGCATTTTTCAGTTCTGATAACAAAATGTATAGATCATTTCTTATTCTTAAAATTTGTATATAAACAATATTATGGTGATTAAGTCCTTTAACCCCTTCGCGACCGATGACGGTCCTGGAACGTCATAGGGAAATCTCCCTTCGTGACCGATGACGGTCCAGGACCGTCATGCAGGTCTGATCGCGGTATGCACGCTGGCATACCGCAATCGCGCTAACAAAGACATGGCTGAGTGTCTCGATACCGAGACACTTCAGCCATGTCGGTTTAGGCCCCCTGGAAACATCCGGGCACTGTGATTGGCTGTTTTGACAGCTATAGTCTCTTCCTGCTCCACGGTGATTGTGGGGCAGCGAGAGACTAAATATAGTGTGTCAAGTCTCCCCCTGGTCCCTCCAGTAACAACCAGCCCCTCCCCCCCAAGGATTTTTTGAAAAACGTTTTTTTTTTTTTTTTATATTGTGCTAATCCTAACTCTTGGGTTAGGGTTAGAGTTCATCAAAACCCTAATCCTAGAGTTAGAATTAGGGTTTGTACTAACCCTAACCATAGGGTTAAGGTTAGAGTTAAATAAAAATAAAAAAAATTAAATAAATGAAAAAATTAAAAATAATAACAATAAATTGTATAAAAAATAAGACGTTATTCCGTAGAGGACCAATGACATGTTATGTCTGTGCTTTGGCCCCAGCAGTCGATAGGGGCCCGCAGCAGCTGGATATATCATCCATGCAGCCGCAGGATAGCAAGGATAGCCTACTATAGACTACATTTCCTATTCTGCTACGGTAGCTTTTGGCTGTCTGAGCATGATAGGAAATGTAGTCACAAGCATTACATAATAAATACACGTTTTAAAGCTGCAATAACCGTATCCTAAATTTTTCCCTGGACCTGCCACATAAACCTAGCAAACCTATACATGTGGGGTACCGCTATACTCATGATAAGTTGCTGAACATATATTGGGGTTTTGTTTGCCAATAAAATAGAACAGCCCCTTTAAATTCATACCTAAGTTTCAAAGGATGTGGAAATAAAACACACAGAAAATTACTACGCCAAAACTTGTCAAAGATTGGTGGTAAAATGACAGAGTGAAAAGTGTCAAATTACCCCAAGTTGAATGCCCTGGGATGTCTACTTTATAAAAAATGTGTACATGTGGGGGGTTATTCAGCGATTCATGACCGATATCTGTGTTACAGTGTCACTAAATCTAATTTTTTTTTTAAAATGGTTTTGAAACAGCTATATGCTACTTGTATTTATTAACCTAAAACATGCAAAAAAAACATATAAACATTGGGTATTTCTGAACTCAGGACCTATAGTCGAATCTATTTAGCAGGTTTTTTAATTAGCTTTTGGAGCTTAGTAAAAGAATTTACAAAGAAAAGTCAGGAAAAGTGTTTATTTTTTTTAATTTTAACCATATTTTACTATTTGTTTCAAAATACAATAAATGATATGAACAAAATAATGTCATGAAAAGAAAGCCCTTCTTGTCCTGAAAAAAAACCAATATATATTAAGTGTGGGTACAGCAACCGACAAAGAAGAAAATTAAAGCTAAACACAAACACCTCAGAAGTGTTAAAACAGCCTCGGTCACTAACGCACAACATTTCAAAAACAGTCTGGTCATGAAGGGGTTAAAATGTGCTGTTGTAGTCCAAGGACTACAAGATCTCGCTTTATGCGGACGACATTCTGTTGACGCTGACCTCCCCCGAGGATTCGGTCCCGCAGGTTCTATCACTCATTAAACAGTATAGTTTTTTCTCGAATTATAGAGTGAACCTCGGGAAAACGCAAGCATTAGGTTTCTCTCTCTCTCCCTCTCATCTCCAGAAATTATCAACTCTGGGAGACATCAGGTGGTCTAATAAAACGCTTGACTACCTAGGGGTGCGGATCACTCCTGATTTGAGACAGACTCTGTGTTGTAATTATGAGAAGTTAGCCCATGAACTTGAAATCTGCTTGAGAAGCTGGCGTGGCTTGGAAACATCATGGCTTGGACGTATTAATATAATCAAGTCATATATAATCCCTAAAATTCTTTTTTTGAGAGCACCAACTATGTACTTAAAACAACTAACTTCTCTATTATCCTTGTATGTTTGGGATAGGAAACACCCTAGAACTGCTAATATAACCCTCAGACGCGGCATAAGAAATGGGGGGCTGGGCTTCCCAGATCTTGAAAGGATGCAGGACGTATGTCAATTTTCAAACTTTCTAGCTTGGAAATTCAAATCATCTCAGAACACCCGATGGCTTCAAATCGAGACTTTTGAATGCCATGGTCTAGAACCTTACTATTTCTTCTGGACCCCAACAACCTGGTTCAATAAATTAAAAATCTCGAATCCGATAGTTATAGAGACAGTAAAGGGAATGTTTCGATTTAAGAAATTATTTTCCAGTGCTCAGGGATTGAATGGTCTGGCCCCTCCGGGAACATTGTCGATGAGAATGCACAACCTGGATATCAGAAAATGGCTTGCGGCAGGGATGAATAAAATAGATGACATACTCCAGGATGGCAAATGCCCTCCTTCCAAAATCTACAGGGCAAACTTCCCCTCCCTAACTCTGAGTACCTCACCTATCTTCGCATATTAAATTTTATAAAAACAAATCCTTTGACAGAAAGTACCTCTCTCGATAAATTTCTCTTTCAAAATTCCCGAACCAATAACATCTCTAAGTTGCAAGTATTATTGGAAAACCTGCTCTCACAATCTAAACCTACATCTGTTATATATTGGGAAACCGATCTTGGTAAGATTTTTCCCGTGGAAACTTGGAATAATGCTTTCCAAAATACTAGATCGGCTCTCCACGGTATTAATCTCCAGGAACTTTATTATAAAATATTATATAGATGGCACTACGTACCCTCTCGAATATGTAAATTCTCTTCGGACGCCTCTGACCTGTGTTGGAGATGTGGAAGACAGAGAGGATCCCATCTTCATGTTTGGTGGTCTTGTGAACAATTAATCCACATCAAAAACCTAGTTTCCCTTGTACTTAATAGGGTCCTAGAGAATAATACCCGTTGTCACCCAACACATTTCTCTTCCATCTGAACACAGGTCAAGCTAAATCCCCCAGACAAATTCTTTCCATTAACATACTTATGGCATTCAAGCTGCTGCTCTCCCGCTTATGGAGGAAGCAGGAGGTGCCAGCCTGGTCAGATGTAGTGAAACAGGTAGATTTTCAACTTACGGCAGAAGAAGCATTCCTTCTCTCAGGGCCTGTTAGAGGCAAACTAAAAGAAATTAAAGTCATCTGGAGTGGAGTAAAAGAAGCCCATTTAGGGAGTGGACAATAGTCGCGCTGCCGTAAACGGGGAGGGGGAGTGGGTAGGGGCCGGGGACGCACCGACGGAGAATTTAAAACATTTTTTTTTTCTCTCTCTCTTTCCCTCCCTTCTCTTTATTTACTCTCTCTTTTTTCTATTTTTTCTTTTCTCTTCTCTTCTCTAGCTCTTTTCATAAACCCTGGGAGGACCAGACCCTTTCTATTTGTGTTTCATATATTGTGGACTACTCTGGACAGAACTTTGTTTGCGAAACACATGTATGTAAGATCTACATGTTTGTATGTTTTTATAATTGAATAAAAAGATTAAAAAAAAAAAAATGTCCTGTTGTTATATCCCCAAATACTCCATTTTAACTTAATGGTACTGTATAACCCAGGGCTCGACAAACCCCTGGGCGTCAGGTCGCTATGGCGAGCAGGAAATTAGACATGGCGTCCTGGTGTTGTCAGCCTCATGCCCTCTTTGCTGGTGCAATCCGTTTTTCTTCTAGCGCATCTTCATTCATCTTCCGTTTGACTGGTGTCACTTGATTTCTCAGCACTCAGACAGTAGAGAACGCTGCTCTAGGGGGCGGGGCTTTCAGTCTGTGCAATCTTTCCCCCTCGCGCAACTCGTGAGTGTCTCTGTGAATGTATGCTTTCGTGAGGTTCCATTGTCTGGCTCCTTATTGAAAATGATCTATACATTATATAAGCAAAACTGCAAGCAAATGTTTAACTGTGTTTTCAAAGTGTCTGTGCAGTCTCCTGCTTACGACATCACCTGTGACATGGTATTCAAATTACACATTTCCCATTGAAAAGCAGTTATTTGCATACTGTGCCACAGGTGATGTCATAAGCAGAAGACTCCACAGACACATTTAAAACACATATTGTTCCTAACTTAGGCATTTGCTTACAGTTTTGCTAATATAATGTATATATCATTTTGAATAATGTTTTATGCTCTACGTGCACAGTCAAAACTTTATTCAGGTGATACAGTCCCTTCAAGAAAAGATTTGTGTTCTGGTTATGGAGACACAAATATATGTTTTTGTGAACCGTTTCAATATTGATAGAAAACACTCAGTCTCAATGAGTCAACAAATTAAAAATTCCATTTCCCTAAGGTGGATCTCACAGGCTGTTGTGGTAAAGCGTATACTTGAATATTACCATTCCTGTTTGATACGAGCACTACGTTTTTGATTATGCATTCCATATTCCACTTCTAGAATTGATTTTAGTCACATATCAAAAATCACATTAATCCTGTAACAAACCACCTAATGCATGCTACTATCATTGCACAATATTTAATTAAACTCAAGCAAAACATCATCCATCCTACCACCACTGAAAGGGATTCTGGTTACGAATATGCTCTTATCCACTTCATACATGGAACCCTTGAAGCTCCATGTATGGGTTTCGAGCTGCAGTCCTCGAGGCTCCTATTTTGCCGAGTCCCTTGGGCTGCAGCCCCTAAAACCCATGCCTTAATCTGGCCCTGTGTACAATACATCCTTTGAACATGAATATAGTGAGGAAAAAGATGATCATTGTTAACCTTATTTACATGTGGCTACCCAGAATTCCTTGCAGTCATGATAGCATTGCAAGTTTTGGATTTCTGTGGGAAAAGCAAGTCATCTGGCTTCTCTGGTGTATGTAGATTTGTGTTTAATAATGCCCCTGCTACCTCCTTAATTATTTGGAATGGAGTGGAAGGTTTTTTCATCACCTTTGTCTCACCAGAACTTATGTTGTGTGTAGTTCAATAGGTTTGTGATAATAATGTTACCCTTAAAAGGACTATCTAGTGCCCAAAATTGATCTTCCAAATATTAAATGCATATTAATGTGCTTCAAAGTACTTTATAATGCATCTTACGTTGCTTAAAATAGAAAACACTTACAGCTAGATGAAATTGCAAAATTACAGCAGATTGCAAGAAGCCAGAGCTGCCAACAGTAGCTGAGTAAAAGGTTTTTTTTTGTTGCAGGAACCAATAAGAGTAATTTCATTCAAATGAATTGAATTTCCTGAATCTATTGATGACATTAGAAAATGTGTTGCACTGTTAACAGATCCTATTGTGTAAAAGAGCAAGTCTATAACAGTCCACACAATGTATTCAATTCAAAAGATCACAGGAAGTGACTCAATGAAACAAAACTCTATATTCTCAGTGTCTATATAATCAGTGCTGCCGCACCTGCAGTAAACATGCAAATTAATTACTAGGGAGAGCTTGAGTAAAATATTAAAAATGTGATTTATGCAGAAAGCCTGCATTAAAACACACTAGAAAAAAGTCTGTGCACTATACCAGCAGTAATCTTCATCAAGCACCAAAGTGAGTTTGGGGACTAGACTATCCCTAATAAAGTCAGTTGGAATTAACATAAGGAGAGAGCAGTTACTTCAAATGTATTTCCACATCCTACAGAGTTGAACTAATACTATTAGCAAAATTGGTTTCTCTGTCTTATGCAACAGCCCAATGGAACGATTCAAGAGAGGACATTAGGCTGGAGGATTTTGATCACTACCTTCAGGATATTGGAAGTTCTACTGTCCAACACACTGTTTTTTTCGGTTTAGTTACATGCGACCACCTTATTTTTTAGAAATTCACTGGATATTTCTTGCTTGCCTCACTGTGATTTATTTTAATATAAACTTATTAAAAATTTTATTGTGTGGAAGTTATTTGTATTGGAGCAAGTTTATATTTGAATAGCTCTCCACAAAATGTTTAATGTCTTTGGCATTGGGTTTGGACTTGAGCTCAATCTGTGGTGGGAGCACACCATGTATGAGTACAGAGGAACAACCAAGAGAAACTGGAATGCTAGAGTAAATGTCTAATAAGATGGAATTTGGATAATGGGAGCCGAACAAGCAGCATGGAGGGGACCATGCTGCCTGCCACTAGCCACCAGGGAAAAAGTTAAGAGATGGGGGGATGTACTGGGGAAATTGGCAGGGGCTTATTAACCCCTTGGCGACACAGGACGGACTAGGTTCGTCCTGTGTGCCGAGGCGTTAGTGACACAGGACGGACCTAGTCCATTCTGTGTCTAAACGAGCATTGAAAGCGTAGTTTTTCCGCTTTCAGTGCTCAAGCTGTATTGTAACGATGCTTCCGTACAGAAGCATCGTACAATACTGAAAAAAATGTCCGTTGGCATTTCGATCGCTTCGGAGAGCGATTGAAATGCCGGTTTTAAAGGCACAGTGCCTTTAAAACGCGGGCATTACAAAAAATTAGCATAGGAAGCAAATTTTTTCGCTTCCTATGCTCTGTAAGTGCTGCTGATTGCCTCGCAAGTCGAGGCAATCAGTAACACAAAAAAAATGCACGATCTTGGTCACTGTGTGACCAAGATGGCGCTGCCCTTGTAAGGGCAAGAGCACAGGAGGCAGGAAGTACCTGCTTCCTGTACTCTCTGGCTGCCACATGATTGCCTCTTCACAGAGGCAATCTGTGACTTCCAGGCACACTGACAAGCAGTGGGGATGCTCTGATGTGCACCCCCACTGCCTGGTCAGATCAATATTAACCCTTTATTGATCTGACCAGTTAGGATCTCCGGCTGCCCCCACTAGCCACAAGGGAAAGAAACCAGGTGAGGGGGGGAGACACAGACAGACAAGGGGGAGACACAGACAAGGGGAGGGAGGGAGGGGGAAGAGAGAAATGGGGAGGGGGGACAGAGAGAAAAGGGAAGGGGGATAGAGACAGACAAGGGGGGGATAGAGACAGACAAGGGGAGGGGGGATAGAGACAGACAAGGGGAGGGGGAAGAGACAAGGGAGGTGGGGAGAGAGAGAGAAGTTTGGGGGGGGGAGAGAGACAACGCTGGGGGGGGAGACAGCTGGGGGAGGGGGAGAGAGGCCGCATTGGCACATAAAAGGAAATAAAAAACAAAAATGCATTTGTATAATATAAATTTTTTATTAAATATTAAAAAGCAATTTACATATATACAAGTTAAACTTTTTTTCCTAAAGGGTAGGAAAGGGTAGGTAAATATTGAGGCTTTTAGTTTTTTTCCTAAAGGAAAATACAAAGTTTGGGGGGTCGTCTTATAATCAGGGTCGTCTTATAATCGAGCAAATACGGTATATCCCATATAAGACATGGACGCAGGTTGACTACATGTCAAAATTCCAAGTTGGAATTTTGAGATACGCATCTCACAAATGTTGCCTTCTAGCCAAAAAATAAACCTATGCATGGGTGGTATCCCTGTACTCAGGAGATGTTGAATCTGTGGAAACTATTTAGCAGTGTTTTTTTGTTGTCTCTTGTACATGAGTATACGATTTTTCAAATAAAAGTCATACAAAAATTTTGTTTTCATTTTTTTTGCCATATTTTATTATTTTTTTTACATCAAATTATATGCTATTATCATAATAATGGTATCAAAAGAAAGCCCTTCTTATGACGATAAAAACGATATATAGTTTGTGTGGGTACACTAAATAAGACAGAAATAAATTACAGCAAAACACAAACACCTCAGAAATGTTAAAACAGCCCATGTCACCAAGCGTCGGACAAGCCAAAAAAGTCATGTCACTAAGGGATTAATGACAAGTAACACTGGCATATTATTGGGCAAATTGGCAGGGGCATATTAAATGGCAAATAACACTGGCATATTATTGGGCAAATTAGCAGGGGCATTTTAAATGGCAAGTTACAATGGAATATTATTGGGCAAATTGGCTGGGGCATATTAAATGGCAAATAACACTGGAATATTATTGGACAAATTTGCTGGGGCATATTAAATGGCAACTAACACTGGCATATTATTGGGCAAATTGGCTGGGGCATATTAAATGGCAACTAACACTGGCATATTATTGGGGAAATTGGTTGGGGCATATTAAATGGCAACTAACACTGGCATATTATTGGGCAAATTGGTTGGGGCATATTAAATGGCAACTAACACTGGCATATTATTGGACAAATTGGCTGGGGCATATTAAATCGCAACTAACACTGGCATATTATTGGGCAAATTGGCTGGGGCATATTAAATGGCAACTAACACTGGCATATTATTGGACAAATTGGCTGGGGCATATTAAATCGCAACTAACACTGGCATATTATTGGGCAAATTGTCTGGGGCATATTAAATGGCAACTAACACTGGCATATTATTGGGTAAATTGGCTGGGGCATACTAAATGGCAACTAACACTGGCATATTATTGGGCAAGTTGGCTGGGGCATATTAAATGGCAACTAACACTGGCATATTATTGGGCAAATTGGCTGGGGAATATTAATGGCAAATAATACTGGCATACTATTGGGCAAATTGGCTGGGGAATATTAATGGCAAATAACATTGGCAATGTGTATGTAATGGGGTGATGGAGGCATGTAAATGGGGTGATGGGGTATGTCCTTGGTGTGCAACATGGGTAATGGGTCATGTCGTGGGTGTGCACATTAGTGTGAATTATATATAATAAATATATATATATATATACACACACAGTCATGTATATATTTATATATATTATTCTCTAAATTAATGAAAAATTAATGCAGCCCACGCACACATACATTTCTATCGAAGTGGCCCTTTGCAGAATAAACTTGGACACCCCTGTACTAACACAGCAGCAGCTTACTTTAGTTTTTCAGATTCTATTTGTGTTCTAATAAGTGCAGTCAAACAGCAAATGCATCTTAAAAAGCTATTGAACAACTTCCTAGAAAAGTTGGAAAGCATATAATATAAAAAATTTCATGAGATGGTGGGAAAATAACTCAAATGACCACCTAAATTTTGAAGTGTTCCAAACTGTCGTTACATAGCTCTGAATACCTTTTTTTCAAGGTATACAAAGCCTTTATGGAATGATTTGTTTAGCTGAAACATTTTGTTATAAAAATAAATACAAACATAGTAAATTATACAATTGTTTTGAAAGAGATTTATTTGCTGTGGGTCACTGCAGCTACTGCATTTCACTATTTTGTGTTGCATTAGGTAGTTTTTGATTTACAAATATTTGTTATTCTCACTAGGAGTAAACAAACCCCACACCCTTCAGTGAAGCCTTTTTTTTTGATAATTCTTTTATTTAACATGTTGTTACATATAGTACAGCATCAAAGTAATTGTACAGTAATTATTGTTATAAAATGTCAAACCATCGGGAGGGAGGGTGTCAAAACTAAGAAGTTGAAACAGAGCTGATATTAAAGCGGGGGCAGTAGGACCAGTTACCGGTGTGCGACTTTGGTATTTAGCAATGGACAGTAAAAAAAGGTGTTGAGAAAGTAATAGATAAGGTTGCATATTTCAATACTGATCAAAACATTAGCTAATTCCATAGCTTGTCTGAGAGAGATTATAGGCGTTTCTTTTAATACAAGAGTTTTCTTCACTGTTTCCACCAGTTTATCTGCCCTCCCCTTGGTAGTACATCATAATAACATTGTTTAAAAATCAAGTGAAACATGCTAAAATTAAGTATAAAAACACTATAGTTTTTACATGACCAAACTGTTAGCTACTAACAAGAAATTGTTAGCTACTTTTATTTTTTTTTGCCGATATTTTATATGGGTTTGATTTCTTGGTCTGAGCATCTGATGCTGTCTGTTTAATCTTATCCTTCAGGAAGGAAGCTGTAAAAACTGTATGAATTTTGTAATCACTCCTGTATACAGTAATGAAAACAAAGATTGCCCTTCATTTTATTATGTCAAGTCTTGTGTCTTGTCATTTATAATTTTATTCTATCCTGCTCTGTGTCCTGAGCCCTGCTCTGTGTCCAGAAAGAAAAATTAATGAATTTATGAAAAGTCAATGTTTGTTTACTTTAGTTCCTTCAAAGGGGTCTAGGACTCTTCTTCGCCGCATCTTCATCGCTGACAGTTCAGCGCGGCAGTTAGAACGCTGAACTGTCAGCAATGAAGAATAACGCGGCCGTTTCACCGCGGCTGCAGCTATGTAAGAGCTGACAGTTCAGCGCTGAACTGTCAGCTCTTACAAATCTAAAAGTAAAACGAAAATAACCCCCCCTAATAAATGATTCCCCCCCCCAATAGTAACACTAAACACTAAACCCCAATACTAACACTAAAATTAACCCCAATACTAAAATTAACCCCCTAAACCCTAATACTAACCCCCGACCCCTAATACTAACCCCGACCCCTAATACTAACCCTAATACTAATCCCCGACCCCTAATACTAAAGTTAACCCCCTAAACCCCAATACTAACCCTAATACTAACCCTAATACTAACCCCGACCCCTAATACTAAAATTAACCCCCTTAACCCCAATACGAACCCTAATACTAACCCTAATACTAACCCCCGACCCCTAATACTAACCCCGACCCCTAATACTAACCCTAATACTAATCCCCGACCCCTAATACTAAAGTTAACCCCCTAAACCCCAATACTAACCCTAATACTAAAGTTAACCCCCTAAACCCCAATACTAACCCTAATACTAACCCTAATACTAACCCCCGACCCCTAATACTAAAATTAACCCCTAACACTAAACACTAAACCTAATTGTAACCCCCTAAACCAGGGGTCCTCAAACTACGGCCCGCGGGCCACATACGGGGGAGGAGAGAGGGATAACGAGCACTGGAATGGCACACTATACCTGGGCATCTGACTGGCACAATATTCCTGGGCATCTGACTGGCATCATATTCCAGGGCATCTGAATGGCAAAATATTCCTGGGCATCTGACTGGCAAAATATTCCTGGGCATCTGACTGGCATAATATTCCTGGGCTCTGACTGGCAAAATATTCCTGGGCATCTGACTGGCATCATATTCCTGGGCATCTGACTGGCATAATATTCCAGGGCATCTGACTGGCATCATATTCCTGGGCATCTGACTGGCAAAATATTCCTGGGCATCTGACTGGCATCATATTCCTGGGCATCTGACTGGCAAAATATTCCTGGGCATCTGACTGGCATCATATTCCTGGGCATCTGACTGGCATCATATTCCTGGGCATCTGACTGGCATCATATTCCTGGGCATCTGACTGGCAAAATATTCCTGGGCATCTGACTGGCATCATATTCCTGGGCATCTGACTGGCATCATATTCCTGGGCATCTGACTGGCATCATATTCCTGGGCATCTGACTGGCATCATATTCCTGGGCATCTGACTGGCAAAATATTCCTGGGCATCTGACTGGCACAATATTCCTGGGCATCTGACTGGCACAATATTCCTGGGCATCTGACTGGCATCATATTCCTGGGCATCTGACTGGCACAATATTCCTGGGCATCTGACTGGCATAATATTCCTGGGCATCTGAATGGCAAAATATTCCTGGGCTCTGACTGGCACACTATTCCCATTGAAATACTGGTAAGTTTGTTGATTTAACTTTACTTTAAATATTGTATTTGTTCTCGTTTTGTTCAAAATAAGATATATGCAGTGTGCATAGGAATTTCTTCATAGTTTTTATTTTTACTATAGTCCGGCCCTTCAACGGTCTGAGGGACAGTGAACTGGCCCCCTGTTTAAAAAGTTTGAGGACCCCTGCCCTAAACCCTAATTCTAAACCAACTAAAATCGGTAAAATACTAACCTTTAGCGATGAAATGTCCCGCGAAGAAATCTCCAGCGACGATCTGTCTTGTGCTGTACTGTCGGCGGTGAAGCGGCTGCGCGGAAGCAGCCGCGATGAAGTGTCCCATCCCCCCTTCAAAGTATCAAGTACAGCAAAAGTTTGATTAATTCATCACCCCATGACCTAAATATTGCGTATACTCTGAGAGTAAAGAATAAAAATAATCCAAAATGAACTATACATTTTGCCTAAATGCAATTTATGCAAAATTGAGGATAAATGGGTGTTTTAAAATTGTCTGTTAATAGCCTTCCATTTCTGTTGAAATTAGTGTTTTTGCATAACAAACCACAAGGTGATGTCATAGATAGGAGACACATTAGATACATTTAAAACACATTTTTATATTTATGCTTTTTTCAGTGCCTCTAATAAATTGTATAGATCGTTTGTTATTCTTAACATTTGTACTGTAAACAAAGTTAAAGTGAAGAAAGTCCTTTTAAAAAGTGTTCTTTGTTTATTCCGTAAATACTCCATTTTAATTTAAGAAAAGATTTGCTTCCTGGTTCTTAGCCATTAATATGTGTAATGATAGTGGAATGTTTATTTGAACTGGTACAATATTGATTGACAACACCCGCTCCCAATGAACTAACAAATTAAAAATTCCACTGCCCTAAGGCAGATCTCACAGACTGCAGTGGTAAAGCTTATACTTGCATATTCCCATTCCTGCTTGATATGAGCACTACATTTTTGATTGATAGATTATGCATTCCATAGAGGGAAAGCGTTTAAAGTATTTTGTATTGTTGATTTCAGATATGTCTTCAGTTTTTCTTATGTGACTGTATTTAACCCCTTCACGAGCAAAGCACCATCCGGCATCTTTTTGTTCCTGGGTGCCGATCACTTACTGTCGGTTCCTGGCGACATCCTGCGATACTTTGTGATGTCACATGTGACGACACTGAGGCATGCACTAACCTGGAAGTTCGGGCACGCCGGGATGCCAGAAATGTTTTTGATGCTTGGTTTGAGCGTTTGATACATTTCTTATTTCAGACAAGTCCCTGCTTCAGGATCCCCAGTACAGCAAATTGTGGGGAGCCGCGATGAGCTCTTACATGCAGGACAGTCTATGCCGTCCCTGCAGCAGGATCCACAGACAGCTCATCTTGCCACAAAAAAGTAGGACGGCATGGAATGTCCTACAAGCGGGAAGGGGTTAATAAAATATGTAACTAAACAAGTGTGACTGGGCGCTGTCATTTTGTAAAATATAGTGTTTTTGGATGCCACCCCCCGGAGACTGTACACCCCAAATTTCTCACTTTGGGTCTTGGGACACAGAATGCAGTCTATAAGTCAGAATTCTGATCATAGACTTGCATTGAATGGGAGGGTAATGTAACTATTACATCAGGGGGCATATTTATGATCTTGTTTCATCAGGTTACCGTATTTGCTCGAATACAAGGTTTTTTTCAGAGCAAATCGAGGTCAGACTATAAGACAGCGATCCAGGTCCCCCGCAGAGCTGCAGGGGACCTGGATCCACCTCTAAAGCAGCCGGGGGAGGTCTGCACGATGGACAGAAGTGTTGGGCAGCATGGAGGATGTCTGCATGTATCGTACAGACATCCCCCGGTCGCCCCCACTAGCCACCAGGGAGCAAGAAACAAGGTGGGGGGGGGGGGGGCAGAGAGAGATAATGGGAGGGAGGGGGGAAGAGAAAGACAAGGGGAGGGAGGGGGGGAGAGAAAGACAAGGGGAGGGGTGAGAAAGACAATGCAGGGGGGGGGGGGGGGAGAGAGGCAGCATTGGCCAATGAAAGGAAATAAAAACAAGAAATGTATTTGTTTAATATCATCATTTTTATTAAATATTAAAAAGCAATTTACATGTGAATATATACAAGTTAAACTTTTTTATACTATAGAGTTGTCTTATATTCAGGCTTTTAGTTTTTTTCCTAAAGGAATATCCAAAGTTTGGGGTGTCATCTTATAATCAGGGTCGTCTTATATTCAAGCAAATACGGTAATCTCCTCTTTTTTGTGTTGGAAGGCAGGTAAAAAAAAAGTTGGACAAAGCCACCTAGTCCTGCCCACTTTGATATATAGGAGCCAGTAAGAGAGCAGGATATTATCTTTTGACATCATCGTGCAGGCTTTGGCAACCGTTGTAAATTGAAACTGGCTGGAAGATTTTGGATGATGCTGCATCAAGGGAAATATTACCAAAATGGAGCCAGGAGATAAACACCTAACTTTATTTTTCCTTTTATATACAATTAATTCAATCATTAATCAAAAACAACAGTGGCATATGATCAAAATATGTGTTTGTTTTAAATGAGCAGGTTATTTAGTTGCCACTATGTTACTAACTATGTTAACTTTAAATTAGCCTAGTGAATTTAGCTTTCTGTGCAAAATGGTTGGTTTAAAGATTAATGGAACATAAATGTGTTTCAGTGAATACGAAATCACTTGTGAGTAAGATAAGTGTAAGATAACTATTCCTATTGGAAAAAAAGAAAATGTAATGTATAGCAGTTTTTATTTGGAGCATAGCTCCAGGTAGAATATAATATGGTGTTAAAAGGACTTCTTTAAGGCCTTCCTACTATCTGTAAACACACAATTCCTCACAGTTTTCACTCATGTTATTAATTTTCTTTTTTTCCATAGAATTGTATGTGTTATTGTGCAGTTTTTATTGTGCAGTGTACAACATAAGATAAATCGAACAAAAGATCACTTGACACTGGAGCATAAAGTCTATTTCCTGCAGGATCTGTTTATTGATCATATAATTATTGATTGTGAGCTGTAGTAAAAGGATACAAGATTATGAGTCACATCTTTGCATACCGGTGACATAAGTCAATTCAGTATTCATTTGTTTAGTTACCCAGTAGATGAAAACTCACGTAAACTTTAATTGAGGATAAGTTGTGGTCATTGCCAGGCCCTGGCTGCTCTCTCTGTATTTATTTCATTTTAAAAGGAATGTATAGTAAGTCTTGATTGGTTTTACAGGGAGTGCAGAATTATTAGGCAAGTTGTATTTTTGAGGATTAATTTTATTATTGAACAACAACCATGTTCTCAATGAACCCAAAAAACTCATTAATATCAAAGCTGAATATTTTTGGAAGTAGTTTTTAGTTTGTTTTTAGTTTTAGCTATTTTAGGGGGATATCTGTGTGTGCAGGTGACTATTACTGTGCATAATTATTAGGCAACTTAACAAAAAACAAATATATACCCATTTCAATTATTTATTTTTACCAGTGAAACCAATATAACATCTCAACATTCACAAATATACATTTCTGACATTCAAAAACAAAACAAAAACAAATCAGTGACCAATATAGCCACCTTTCTTTGCAAGGACACTCAAAAGCCTGCCATCCATGGATTCTGTCAGTGTTTTGATCTGTTCACCATCAACATTGCGTGCAGCAGCAACCACAGCCTCCCAGACACTGTTCAGAGAGGTGTACTGTTTTCCCTCCTTGTAAATCTCACATTTGATGATGGACCACAGGTTCTCAATGGGGTTCAGATCAGGTGAACAAGGAGGCCATGTCATTAGATTTTCTTCTTTTATACCCTTTCTTGCCAGCCACGCTGTGGAGTACTTGGACAATGTGATGGAGCATTGTCCTGCATGAAAATCATGTTTTTCTTGAAGGATGCAGACTTCCTTCTGTACCACTGCTTGAAGAAGGTGTCTTCCAGGAACTGGCAGTAGGACTGGGAGTTGAGCTTTACTCCATCCTCAACCCGAAAAGGCCCCACAAGCTCATCTTTGATGATACCAGCCCAAACCAGTACTCCACCTCCACCTTGCTGGCGTCTGAGTCGGACTGGAGCTCTCTGCCCTTTACCAATCCAGCCACGGGCCCATCCATCTGGCCCATCAAGACTCACTCTGATTTCATCAGTCCATAAAACCTTAGAAAAATCAGTCTTGAGATATTTCTTGGCCCAGTCTTGACGTTTCAGCTTGTGTGTCTTGTTCAGTGGTGGTCGTCTTTCAGCCTTTCTTACCTTGGCCATGTCTCTGAGTATTGCACACCTTGTGCTTTTGGGCACTCCAGTGATGTTGCAGCTCTGAAATATGGCCAAACTGGTGGCAAGTGGCATCGTGGCAGCTGCACGCTTGACTTTTCTCAGTTCATGGGCAGTTATTTTGCGCCTTGGTTTTTCCACACGCTTCTTGCGACCCTGTTGACTATTTTGAATGAAACACTTGATTGTTCGATGATCACGCTTCAGAAGCTTTGCAATTTTAAGAGTGCTGCATCCCTGTGAAAGATATCTCACTATTTTTGACTTTTCTGAGCCTGTCAAGTCCTTCTTTTGACCCATTTTGCCAAAGGAAAGGAAGTTGCCTAATAATTATGCACACCTGATATAGGGTGTTGATGTCATTAGACCACACCCCTTCTCCTTACAGAGATGCACATCACCTAATATGCTTAATTGGTAGTAGGCTTTCGAGCCTATACAGCTTGGAGTAAGACAACATGCATAAAGAGGATGATGTGGTCAAAATACTCATTTGCCTAATAATTCTGCACTCCCTGTATAGGTTGGTGACCAGAATAGGATATATACTTGCTTAACTACCTGTATATCCTAGGAATCACTTACAATATGCACTAGCTGACACTTTATACACTCCATTACCAACAAATCATGGCAAGAAGAAATATTTGAAATACCACACATCTTAAATAGTAAATAGGGCCAAGTATTAAAGGGAAACTAAACTTTTTTTTATGATTCAGTGTTTTTATAATACTAAAGTTCCCGAGTAGCCCTTACCTGTGAGCAACCCATGACATATGACCAGGGAATTGGTACGTGTGATGACCTCTGTTCCCTTAAACAGAGGTCAGATGCTCTAGAAATTGGAGTATATGTCTGCTCCATTGTGTAACCTGAATACTGAAGCCCTGTAATGGCTGCACTGAATCCTAGACCCCTGTCTTAGAGCCCTGTACATTAAGCCCTGTAATGGGTCTGCTCTGTATTGTATTGCCCTGTCTTGAAATTGGCCCTAAGAACCCTGTTGATGGGTTTCCTTGTTTCCTGCTTCTGTTACTTTATTCTCTTGTTCTCATTAATTTCAGGATTTCCTGCTATTTGGTATACTATTGTTCCATTCCAGTTTTTCTTAGTTTATTTCAATCCCAACCACAGCCGTTTTGTTGTTTAAACTATCAGTTTGAACAGATCTGCAGTTAAACTACAGTTATGTCTCTGTGTATCTG
This sequence comes from Pelodytes ibericus, assembly GCA_036172795.1. NCBI lineage: Eukaryota > Metazoa > Chordata > Amphibia > Anura > Pelodytidae > Pelodytes > Pelodytes ibericus. The sequence goes on along the minus strand of CM069861.1, from coordinate 101,205,138 downwards.
TATAATCTGTTTATTATTAAGTTCATAGTTAGGGAATTTACCTAATTGTAAGGTACCTTGATGTGGTTGGCAAGCTTCATCGTATGGCCATAATTTAATTAAATCCTCTCTGTTTATCATCTATGAGTATTTGGTTAGTTCCTGTATTTATGTTTGTATGTTCCCTAACACACTTTCCCTGAAGCACCTGAGGATCTCAGCTTCTCTCCCCATATCCAGCTTGGTTCTCCTTTTGAAAGTGTCTGAGGGTCTCAGCTCCTAATTCCATCCATTGTATTCCTTTAGCCCTTACCCTGTCCTCTGTATATTTTTCTGTGTTCAGGGCCGAGCCTACAGTCACAGACGCCTGGGTGAAATTTTCTTTTGGCCGCCCTCCGGTGGGCGTGGTTATATTAACTCCTCCCCTTCACAAATGTCAATTCTAGACATGCCCGATTCTATGGCAACAACCCTGCCTCTCATTTATAAGCTCAGACACACACATGTATGCCTGCTACTCATACATGTACATTCTGCCATTCACAGTTTTGTGCAATCCTTGCAGGGTGTCATAAAAAATTGTGCAGTCTTGGTCGAGAATTAAAATGCTGCCCCCCCCCCCCCCCCATACACCTAAGGTTAAACATAAAGTCATGCAAGCACATACATAATCACACAGTCTCATATCTGCAAACACAGTTACATAGACACACAGTCACACAAACATGCAGACAGAAACACACACATACAGTAACCATGGGCCTGTGCATGGATTCATATCCCTGTGCTCCCTTTTCATTTGAAAGTGAGAGCAGGTCTGTATTTGCTGAGCTCAAATAAGATGCTCGGCACAGACTTACCCCACCAGGGACTCCTTTGTCTGCTCTCTTTCTGTTTTTTTGGTAGCTGTGTGGTCTGTATCCTGGGCAGCAGGCAGCAGCCTCCCGTCACAGCCAGAGCCTATTGGTTGGAACAGCCAGGACAGGATGGCGGCAATTTGCTGCCCCCTTTACAGTGCTGACCCAACAGGACTCATTATAGCGCCTACCCTGCCCCATGCTAGTCTCTCTCCCTCCCCATGACTGTCTCTCTCTCTACCCCCATGCCAGTCTCCACCCTTTTGTCTTTCTCCTCTAGCCCATGTGTCTTCCCCTTTTATTTTCTCTCCCCAGGTTGGCCTTTTGCCGTGTATCTCTCTGTCCCCTCCCTCCACGTATGTAATTTTCTCCCTTCTCCATGTGTCTCTATCTCTCCCTTCCCCATGTCTGCTGTCACTCCCCCGTCTGCTGTCTCTCTCCCCCTCCCCCTATGTCTGTTGTCTCTCTCCCCATGTCTGCTGTCTCTCTCTCCCCTTCCCCTATGTCTGTTGTCTCTCTCCCCCATGTCTGCTGTCTCTCTCACTCCCCCATGTCTGCTGTCTCTCTCACCCCCCTTTTCTGCTGTCTCTCTCAACCCCCTTTCTGCTGTCTCTCATCCCCCCTTTCCACTGTCTCTCTCACCCTCCCTTTTCTGCTGTCTCTCTCTCTCACATTTCTGCTGTCTCTCAGCCCCTTTTTCTGCTGTGTATCTCATCCCCCATTTTCTGCTGTATCTCACCCCATTTTCTGCTGTACCTCTCACCCCCCCCCCCCCTTTTCTGCTGTCCCTCCTTAGTTCTGTGGCTATGTGTTATGCTTTACCCTCCTAATGTATGCTTTAGTTCTCGCTTTGCTACTTGGTATGTTCTTCAGCCCTGCACTCAGCATTGCATTCATCTTGTTTCTGTTCTGTCGTTATTTACTCTGCTTGGGTTAATCTCTCCTAGCCTGCACATACCTGTATCAAGGTTTTTTTGCATGCTCACTCCAGGATGACTGCAGGGTTTTTTCAGTACCTAGTCTCGACTAAACTGGATACAGCAGCTGCAATCACAGAGCCTTGAAATGTGCTAGACAAACCTAGGGCCCCAAGCTGCCAGGGGAATGCAGTTACTCTGCACCAGGTCCTGTGTCTCTAAATCCTGAGCGTTCGGGGACCCATTCCTAAAGTTGTTTATCACGTTAGACCAAGGCATAATGTAATTATTAAGGGACCCCTTTAATATGGCAGAATTTTATTTTTAAAGTAGCAACCGCACCTATGTCTATGACTAAGCTATTTCTCTGAGAACTCTTTGTTGTATTTCAAAAGAGATACTCTTGTTATTTTGGAGACATTTTTCTGCTTTACAAAGTTATTTTCCAATGTATCTCCAATACAGATATTTTACTTTATAAGTTGCCTCAAAAAAGAGACCACATAATTTATCATATACAACCCTCTGAGGAACCCTTAAATCATGAAAAATGTCAGATTCTGTATTATTAACGCTAAAGGGGATACACAACACTATTATAAACCAATGATATTACATAGTCAAAGACTTTATATATTTTGTTGGTTTGTAAAAAGTGTTTTTCTATTATATTCTTTCAAAAACAGTGCATGTGTATTTTTAATTCTAATCTTAGTATTAAAAGTGAAACTTGATATTAAACTACCCTCTGTTCCTGTCTCTAAATTACAATATCTGAACTCTACCCTTTTTTTCTTTTCTCTGTGTTTATTACTATAATTGATCTCCCTTTATAACTTTGTAATCTTCTTTCTTTCTATATATGTGCAATACCTTAAACCCTTTTTCCTTTTTCCTCTTATTTCCCACCCAGGCCATACTGGGCATTAGGTCATAATATAATCACACAATCGAATAAAACCAGTCTTAATTTATAGACTGTGTACATGTAGTTGGTATGAACCAGTATAGACAGACACAACTATATCATAACAAAGGATTGAACTGTTCATAAATCACACTGGTAAGGGCAATATTGTTTTATTACCACGGGTTCAATAGTGTATTTTGGTTTTATAGTGTTATGGGGTAAAGAAATAAGAAAAGGCTAGCAGATGCTAATTCATACAGTTATTGGGGGTAGACTCTATGTCGGCAAAAGGTAAAGTTTTCCTACCGCTTATTATTCCTGAAGTAATAGCATAATTAGCAAAACTGCAAGCAAATGCCTAAATTTAAGAGAAAATGTGTTTTACGATACCTGTAGAGTCTCCTGTCTATGACATCACCTGTGGCATGGTATGCAAATTAACTGCTTTTCAATGGGAAATCTGTAAATTAGTGGCCCATAATGTAACTTCATTAGCCTACCCATCAGGGGAGGGCTGTCCAGGTGGACAGGAGGGTAATTGCCAATCAGATCCTCGACCTTTCATTTGAAACACCAGCTCTCCTGGACTGATATTTCATTTGCAGCCTGCTCTCTGCTAAGCTGGCTGCTTTGAGCTAGCTGTGTGCCAGGTATTTTTTTGAATCATGTTTTTGTTAGCGATAGGTGGATTTTTTTTTTGATTTTTTTTTGGGTGGCCCCTTTCCATAGGCTAAGGGTTAACAGTGGGTGGGTAGTATTTATTTATTGTGCCAGGGGCATTTGGCCAGCCCCTGGAACATAGGGTATAGCGAGGGGATATATATTTATAATGCCTGGGGCACTTGACCAGCCCCGGGCACATATGGGGTAAGGTAGTTAATTATTTATCGTGCCAGGGACAATTGGCCAGCCTCTGGCACATAGGGAGTTTATTTTTATTTAAAGTGCCAGGGGTGCTTGGCCAGCTCCTGGAATATAGGGGATAGCAGGGGGATATTTATTTATCATGCCAGGGTCACTTGGCCATCCTCTGGCACATAGCAGGGGGAGGGGGTACTTTTAATTAAATAGGGGCTTGGGTCATAATGCCCCAAGTCCCAGGGGGGCTTAATTTTAATTGGGACCACAGGCATCATGCAAGCCTGTGGCCTCAGAAGGAGCCATGTTTTTATTTTTATCGGAGCCACAGGCATTGTGCCAGCCTGTTCCCCATGTGAGCCATTATTTAAATATATATGGGTGCTGCAGGTATGTATGCTTTGGCCCGAAGCCCCTGGGGGGAGTGGCATATTTTATTATTTAAAGTGACCGCGAGCATGCCTTTTATTTTTTGTTATGGGGCCAGCGGGTGATTGATGACCTTTTGGGGGGGGAGGTTGGGAGCATTGGGGAAGCCACGTGGCTCCAGGTGAACTCTTTCAGTGCTTTAAGGATCACTGTTTGTGTTCCCTACAGCACTGAAAGTTCTAAAATATACAAATAGTGGCTGCTTTTCTTTGAGTAAAGCTGGCAGGCAAAAAAGGGCAGATATTTTTGCCTGTTAGCTTTTACCGGCAGGTATTGAATCACCGTTTGTGTGGTAATTAATACAACTTTTTTTTACCAACTCCAGAGGTATTTAGGATGCGTGGTAACTTGAAACTGATTCACTAGACAAAGGATAGGCTTACCATGCTGGTTTGGACATTGTGGCTGTCCTGGCTTTCAAAAACATATATCAAGATACAGCTTCACTTCATCTCCTCAGCTGCTGAATCTCAGGATAAGCTGATGTTACTTAAGTATATATGGATACATTGTGATAATCTTTGAATACATAGTGGAAATTAATTTATATTTTTGCACTTACTAGTATTTTGCTGTTAACTATACAAATATTTATGACCACTTAGAAATAAGCAATTAATGCAATCAAATCTATATTTTTTTCTTTTAAATAAATCTTTAATAAAGTGAAAAATAATTTTTAACTTCTTCCTCTTTTGATTTGAAATCTATTTCTCAAGCATCTTAAAGTAGCTCTAGGGAAGGGTGAGAAAGGCAAAGTAAGAATAGTTTATGTCAAATGTCAAATATGTACAGTCTATCCAGTACTTTTTTTTGTTACAATTCCCCAGGTATAGGTAAAGTAGTTTGAAGAGCCACTAACCCTTTTTTTAACCCGTGCTTCAATTATATAACATATTTATTATATTGCTATTGAATATATTACAGAAGCACAAAAGAAAATCACAGTGGGACATCCGGGGGCAGACCTAACCGACATGGCCGCATTTTAGACAAGCTCCCGACTGACAACTCCGTTTGGGGACTAGGTGCTTCCTCATCTGGGGAATCTTTGGTCTCTGGACCAAGACGCCGCACAAGGGATAAGCAAGTAATATCGGGACAGCACCCAGTCAAGCATAGAGTCAGTACAGGCCGCAAAACACTTGGAATTCACTCTTACCGCTGAGCTTACCGGTGATCTGAACGTGAGAGAAGACATCTCCTGGATGGTCACCTCGGAATGGACCTGTTAACTGGCAGGGCATGGATGCAGAGATGCAGAGAAGACTCGTCCCGGTTTCCCAAGTGGAGAAATACAGCCCTGTTGAAGCTACAAAACTACAGACACAAAAGCTAAGTCATACTATTTATCTATGTCTTAGAGTATCCCCGGCACTGACAGATTTTCAGAGGATCCCCAAACATAAAATATCTTACACTGATTGGCGCCCTTTTTCCCACCAGGCGCCATCTTGGGTCGTCTACCAGCATAGTGGAGAGCTTTACCACGTGCATATTTACCGGGAACGGGGGACTAATAAAAGTACTCAAAAAAAAATTGGGCAGACTAGATGGACCGAATGGCTCTTATCTGCCGACACATTCTATGTTTCTATATTGTATATGCTGTAATAAGCAAACCTATTCATTCATTTATGTCTGATGGCCTCCAAATTACTCTGATACGGGTGGCCCCATCAAGTACCCTGCCAAGAAACGCTCTCACACAGTGAATTTTATCGGCACAACTGCAACTCGGACCACACTAAATTTCACCATTGTCTTCTTAAGTCCTGGGCAGCTTCTTTATGACAATTTTGTGTCCTCTTGACCATTCTCAAATGGACCCAAACACCACGGTGCAACCCCTCATCAATTCAGGAATAGCTCATAACTTCCACCTTCTAGCTGGTCTGACAATTTTCACATGGTTTAATTTTTTTTTTACTATAGTAAAGATTGTTACTGGACCAGTGGTGTATCTAATACTATTTCAATATTGCCCTACCCCTATTTGAATTTCACTCCTATGCATATTTTATGCTGACATCCCAGCCTTTTTGATTGTTGACACAGTGACTCTGGAACATTGAATTTTATTGTTGCCAAGTCTCCAAGCCAATTACCTGTCAAACCCTATTATTCCTCAAGCCACCTGCTGGAAGTTCTAGGTGGCTCAGTGAAAATCTGCTGAGACAGGAGACTATCTGCTATTTTAGATCACACAGGACCAGGAGATCACGATTTATGGGCTCCTACCTGGCTATGTAATAGTTCGCTTATCAGTTGTAAACCTGGCACTCCTCCTTCCTCAACTTATCCCTTACCTATTTGGTCATAAACAGTGCTAGTGTCATCATGTGAAAATATATAGAAAAACCATCAAAATAAAAGACTATCAACCACCAAAACCCAAATAAAGAGACATGGCTTTAGACTATTCACCATCTTTGTCACATGGTAACACAAATCCACCTTCTCCAACACATGACTCAATCCATGGCAGTGGAGACGGCTTCGGAAGTGGCCAAAAACACTCTGGCAGCTATTTGACTCGAGATTCCAGGAACTTACCTCTAAGACGGACATGCTCTAGCCTAAATTTCTACTTATTCTGCCAAGATAACTGATCTCAAACAAAGGGTAAGCAATGTGGAAGACACCATCCATCAGATGAGAGAGACCACGGAAAAATAACAAACCATCTCACTTTAGACCCTGCTTGACAGAAACAAGGATCAGAACTACAGCCGCTGAAAAATTCTTCAACCTCCTTAAATACCACACAAGACCCAACCACGGACAGACTCGGAGGGGAGACACAGACAATGACAGACACTATGGTAGGTATTAATTTGTTTATTTACAGGAGAGCAGCACACCAAATACAAAACATCAATACATGTATAGTGAATATAACACTAATATAGTTCAGACCAAATCCAGGTCAGTAATAAATGATATATAGCTGATAAAGAAAAAAACACGAAAATTACATACGAAAAGAGCAAAAAAATGGAAAAACAACAACTAAATAAACTTACAGGGGAAGCTGAGACCAGGAAGAATATAGCCAGTGAAACTAGCTCCCCAACGTTTCAGCTGGATGCCTTCTACAGGAGGAGCTAGATCCCTGTTTTTATGTAAATACTGAACATGAAAATAAAAAATGGCGGCCGCCATGTCACACGATACCGTCACAACGTCGCGATACGAGCATGATGACGTCATCACGCAATATGTGTGATGACTTCAGATAAACAAAAAAAGGAAAAACAAAGAAACTAAAAAAACGGGTCATGTTACCATAAGATCATCACAGAACACAGCTATAGCTCTACAGGAAAATATATGAAAAGTGAAAAACAAAAAGTAAAATACTATTGCAACCACATACAAAATAAAGCCATCAGAAAAACAGATCCCAAGCCAGCCAAAGTTTAAAAAGATATATAACCAGAATGTAGCCATACTAGCCCAAGAAAATAATTACAGCTAGAAAACTACAAATGATAATAAGCAGTTAGATACCCAATAAACAGTAATGTCATATAAAAAAGAAAAAAAAAATGTTAAAGAAAAAAGAAAAGAAAGAAAAAAAGAATAATAGAAAAATCAATAAATAAAGAACAGAAAGCATAATCATAATACAGAGTAAGCATAATTTAAATAAATACATAAAATAGGAAATCCAAAGAAATATACAAAATAGTAATAATATCAATGCATATATACAGTCAGAAAAAATATAGAGATCACAATAATGAATATATAAACACAAGATATATAAGGAAAAAAATCCTTCTAGAAAAAAAATTATATAAAAATGAATAAATATATTCCGGTGCTTCACGGCGTCACTCAAAAATAAAGATAATAAGAGAGATGGAGCAACTTCCAGTCAGAAAAAGCCACCAGTTTGTAAAGGCCTATAAAAAAAAAAGAGAGAAACAAATAATAACATGTAAAAAAAAAAAGAATAAATAAAAACAGGGATATAAAAGCTGACGTGGGGTTCTAACGTCTAAATGGAGTAAGGTCATGGTCCTCATTAAGTCCCCTAGGCCAGATAGTATCCAGTTTGTAAATCCAAAAGAGTTCCTGCTGTTTGAGCTTGGTAGTTCTATCCATACCCTGCATCATTCCAATACGTTCAATGGCCTGAAAGCGCAATTGAGAGACAGAATGTCTCATCTCCAAAAAGTGGCGTGCAACCGGGTATTTTAAATTGTGATTGCGGATGGTACTTTTAAGTTCGCCAATCCTAACCGTGAGGGGACGAGTGGTTTCCCCCACGTAACCCAGTCCACAAGGACATTTAATAAGATAGACAACAAAATCCATTTGGCAGTTCAAGTATTTAAGAATATTGAAGTTTTTCCCAGTCCTAGGATGGGAGAAGTGATCACTAATGGTGACACTGTTACAGTTAGTAAAGCGTCCACATTTAAACATGCCATGGATAGGGGTGAGCCAAGTCTCGGGATCTTTTGTCTTTGGACCACTGGGTTTAGTCATTAAACTACGAAGATTCCTAGATCTTTTAAAAGCCATAAGCGGTTTATATGCAAACAGACTGCCCAACTCCCTATCCCTTTGGAGTATATGCCAGTGTTTGTATATTATATGGCGAATAGTTTTAGATTTAGTGGAGTAGGTGGTGACACATGGAATTCTTTTGGATGAGTCTCGTTTGTTAGAAGTACCTTGACTTTTCAACAGGACCTCTCTTGGCATATCGAGTACTTTCTTTTTGTGTTTATCTAGAAGTTGGCTATCATAACCACGTGTCTTAAATTTCTCTGCCATCTCATCAAGTCGAGTCAGACATGTTTCTTCCGCTGACACTATTCTCCGCACGCACAAGAATTGGCTAATGGGAAGCACAGCAAGGAGTTTCGGTGGATGGAAGGAACCAGCCTGTAGGAGAGAATTGCGATTGGTGGTCTTGCAAAAAAGATCGAAGATAAAATGTTCAGGACCCTTACTTACATTGGCGTCAAGAAAATAAATATTTATATCATTGAATTCGATGGTAAAAGAGATGCTTGGAATTCTGGTATCAAGAAAAGTCTTAAACTCCTCCAACTGTATACGGTCACCCGACCAGAGAAAGAATATGTCATCAATGAATTTGTTAACACACAACCCTTATCCCACATATTGTTAATAATCAAATACACAAAATCGTTATCTCAGACCATGCCCCAATTGAAGTCACGTTAGATCTAAATATCACAAAAAAGTACACTCGCCACTGGCAATTCCTGATATATCAGATGGGTGATCAGTTAACATCATTCATGGAGACTACATGGGGAACTTTGTCGATGACAACCTCGAACATGTGGATTCTCCTTCGCTATTTTTGGAAACAGCTAAGGCGGTACTTAGGGGACATGTCACCTCTTATACATTAAATAAGAAAAAGGATTGGACAGGAAATTTAACACCCTGAACAATGATACTTGCACGGCATATCAATCCTTTCTAACGAACCTTAATGACTCCACAAAGACCCATTATCAAGAAAAAAACTATTATATCCATGTCTCCTCACTAGAGCCCAAACATAAATAGACTATACCAGATCAGCCTTCTTTAAATGGGGAAATAGATCTGGAAGACTCCTTGCTAACCTTTCCAAACCGAGACAACAAAAACATAACCTTACACACATTCAATCCTGCTCTATGACTATTTTTCTGCTCTTTATGAGGACCGACTGGATGACTTTACCCTGGTGTTAGAAACTTTGACCAAGGCAAGGCTACCCAAACTGTCTCCTAACCAGAGAAGTAGCCTGGAAAGGAGGTCCAAAAAACCATCTCTTCACTGCACACAAAAAAGACCCCGGTCCTGATGGATACCCGGCTGAATTTTAAAAAATCCTCAAACCTCACATAGTGGGTACCCTCACAGCCCTCTACAACAGTATTCTACATGATGGTGTCGACATATCTAACTAGACCGTGGCCAGGACTATCCTGATTCCAAAGCCGAATAAAGACCCAACTTTGATACCCTCCTACAGACCTATCACCCTTCTAAACCAAGACATAAAAATTCTAGCAATTTATCCTTCCTGGCCTGATAAGCACGTATTAATGTGGCTTCATATGTGACAGACACTCAGTGATGGGGATTAGGATGGCACTGGCAGCGGTGACAGAAGCCAGGAGACTAAGGTCATCTAATGCCACACTGTTAAGTCTAAAAAGTGTCACGGTCACACCCCTATTGTACCATAAAACATCAACATTTTGGGCAAACCTTTACGCCAATTAGACGCATATACAATCACTGAACCACTGTCATCACCACTAGACTTTAGTGGTGATGCGACAAGGGGTAAGACAGGGATGCCGCTTGTCCCCGCTCTTATTTAAACTGGCACTAGACCCCATTCTTAGAATTATTCATAAATCTAGAGATTTATCAGGAATAAATCTGGGCCCACACCTTTTAAATATATCTGCTTTCGCAGACAACATTCTCCTATACTTAACACATCCCTCACACCATCATACCTAACGCATTTAATCTAATCGACAGATGCGGCTGGATCGCAGGGCCTGCCATCAATAAAACGAAATCCTCTGGTACCAGAGGCTTCCGTCACATTACTTAATCTAGGAATTCAATGGGAGGCCAAGTCCTTCTCTTATTTAGGAATCCAAATACCAAATCTATATGAGCTAAATTATACTCCCTTAATTCAAAAACTGAAGACAGAATTGAAAGATTGGATGAAACTACCCCTGACTTTTTCTGGTAGAATTGCACTAGTTAAAACAGTGACGTTCCCAAAACTACTATATCTCATACAAACCCTACCACTGCTACTCAGCAAATAGATGAAAAACACTTAATCAAATCCTTTCGTGATTTTATATGGACAAACAAATGATCTAAAATAGCCATTAAATCTTTATATCAAACTAAATTCAACTTTGGCTACAACCTCCCAATGATCAAGAATTACAATCTAGCCACCCTCTACCGTTATGCCTTCGATAGGGCATCGCACTCAAACACGTACACAACTACACAACTAGACCAGCACTTCATTCCCTCAGTAGCCTTACAAAACATCCCAACCAAAACCATTTACAAAGCCTTACACTCGCCCACACTTCAGAATCAATCACCGGGTGACATGGATAAATGGTTGTCACAATTTCCCTCCTTAGAACAAGAGGACCTGATAAAACATTTTCTCCTCTCCTTAGAGCAAGAGGACCTTATCAAACATTTTCTCCTCATCTGCAAAGTGTTCTCAGCAAACTCTTATACAAGACTATCCACCAAGCCTATTTATCCCCTCAAAGACAATACATAATGGGCATTATACAGATGGACGCCTGCCCCAAATGCAACAAACCTGGGACAGACCTGGTACATAACTTCTGGACACGCGTACAGATCCAAACCTTTTGGACTGAGATCAAAAACATCTTAGACATGGTTGGAATCCATAACTACACACTTACCGCCGAGGCGGCTAATCTGGGTGTCGTGTCTACATCCACTTCCACTGGTCAACACATTTCTTTAGAATGGACTGGCTGGGCACCATATTGAACAAAGAAAGAGACACAAAAAAAATTCTTTAAACACTGGGAAGCTTTTATTGCGATATTGGGAGACAGAAAAAAACACAAATTAAGAATACATTCCAGGACACAATGTGGTACACTTCACAATTGTTGAAGGTCCACATACCTTGTACATAAACAGGAACAGGTACTGACTGACCACAGGAGAGAGACGGCCATTTAGTACCAGCTCCTGGGGACATTCTACTGGATGACCTGGTTTCCTCGTTTTTCTAGTTACCATGAGAACAAAATCTTACACAGCTAAGATCTTGTCTAACTTATTATACTCTTATGTATGACTAAAGTTGTCAAACCTTTGGGAAGGGGGAATTTGGAAGCAGGGGGAGATGGGGGAGAAGTATACTTCGGGATATTCTTTGTTTTTATGCATGTTATATTATACCCAAATAAAAACTGAAATAAAAAGACAGTTTAAAAAAAAAAAATCACAGTGTTCTTAGTATGAGGATAAAATGACATGTATTTTTTAACATGAATAAACATTTATTTACATAGTCTGAAAAAAATTACACAGCACTTGGTACAGACCATAAGCCTATAGTTAATAGGTCAAAGGTAAGGTTACAGGAACTGTAGTCTAATAATCATGTAAGAGCGAGGACAAATTACAAATAATTTCCCATATAATAAATGTAAAAGGGAAAGAGACAGACATGGAAATGAAAAGAGACAGATATGTAAAGGAAAATAGACAGAAAGTGGAAGGGAGAAGAAAGAGACAGACATGAGAGGGAGAGGAAGAAGACAGACAGGAAGGGAGATGCGAGAGACAGACATGAGAAGGGGAAGAAAGAGATAGACAAGAGGAGGGAGACGAGAGAGACAGACAGGAGGTGGGATAGGAGAGAGACATGAGGGGGCAGAGGAGAGAGGCAATGACATGGCACTATCAGCAATGTATAATGCTAAATTCTGACATGAGTCAGGAGTTTGCTATATGAGCTGGTTTAGCACGTCTGGGTATCATTGCACCTCATGTATACAAAATCCATTGTGGCAAAGGTGCTAAAACATTATTTGAAGATATTTGTTTATATATTATGTAAGTCAGCTGAAATAAATAAACATTCAGTTAAAATAAGATACAGCCAGTTATGATCCAATGTAAGGACAATTGTGTAAAAGACATTCAAGACAATTCACTATTGACTTTTTTGACATAACTACAAGAAAAGGAGAGAAAAGAAGGGGATGCCATGAAGATTGCTAGATGGAAACATTAGTATTCAAAACAATCAGATTTTAAATAAATATTATATATAAATGAAATAAATGTCCTTATTGACAAATCATTTGTTATTTTAACTGAATGATTTTTTTATTTCAGCTGACTCCAATTTTTCTAAAGTCGCATGGTAAAAAACTGTATGTATTGTAAACGTAAACTTTTTAATATTATATGCAACTATTTTCATAACACATTCAACTATTTATATATGTAATAAAAATGTAATTGAAAAATTGCATTTCTTGTTTTTATTCCTTTTTTCTGCACCCACGTTACACCTAAAGGACTTAACAGAGCACCATACAGCACCCACTGCACTTGGTATCCGCCTATACTGCACCCACAGCACTTGGCTTGCACTAGTGTCAATTTGCCCCACAGAACATACCACAGTGTCACTTTGTCCCAGAGAACTGCCCCTGCAGAACAAACCAAAGTGTCACTTTCCCCCATAGTACAGGTTATTTTTGCTCCACAGAACTTGCCACGGCATCACTTTGCCAATCAAAATAAGCCACAGTAACATATGTAACAGTTTGCCTATTGCAATATGCCACCGCTTGTCCATTAATATGCCAGTGTTATTTTACCATTAATAAGCCATGGTCAATTTGCCCAATAATATGCCACACCCAATTATCCCACTAATATGCCACCCTCTACCCCCTTCCCCAGTACTTCCCTCCTAGCTGCTCCATGTCCCTAGACGTCTCCTTGTGCAGTCTTTCCTCCTGCATGGAGGAGGGAAGTACAGTCACCAGATATCATGTGATGTCATTTCCGGTGGCAAGATTTGTTTTTTTATTAACTTTTTGTTTCTGGCAGCCGCATCCCGCGGATGTGTACTGCCGGCTGCTGTGCGCATGACTGTCTCCGTGTGAGAGAGCCTTATGGGCAGCGGAGGGGGGGGGACATTGGGCCAGCAGGGGCCCCCTTACCAGTGGGCCCTGTGCAAGTGCCCAGTTTGCACATTGGTTAAAGTGGCCCTGCCTACAATATATCCTTCCTGACCTGATAAGCATGCATCTTACGTGACAGACTTCTTACGTGACAGACACACAGTGAAGGGGATTAGGATGGCACTGGCAGTGGTGACAGAAGCCAGGAGACAAGGTTCCTCATCTAACACCACACCATTAAGTCTTGACGCAAAAAAGGCATTTGCCCAAGTCTCCTGGTCACACCTCTTTCGTAGCATAAAACACCAACATTTTGGGCAAACCTTCTTTACACCAATTAGACACCTATACAATCACCCAACCACAGACATCACCACTAATGGCCTAGGCTTACCGCCCATTGTCATGCGACGAGGGGTGAGACAGGGATGCCCTTTGTCGCCGTTTTTATTTAATCTGGCACTAGACCCCATTCTCAGAATGATTCATGAATCTAGAGATGTTTCGGGAACAGATCTGGGCCCACACCTTTTAAAAATATCTGCGTTCGCAGATGACATTCTCCTATACTTAACACACCCTCAGACCATCATACCTAATGCATTTAATCTGATCGACAGACAGGGCCCGATCACAGGGCCTGCTATCAATAAAACTAAACCCTCAGCCCTTTGCTTATCTACTCATCAAAAACCACAAACACACCTTATCTAGGAATTCAATGGGAGACCAAGTCCCTCTCTTATTTAGGAAACCAAATCCCAAAGAAATTAACAGATCTATACAAGCTAAATTATTCTCCCTTAATTTCGAAAACTGACGACGGAATTGAAAGATTGGATGAAACTACCCCCTGACTTTTTCTTGTAGAATTTCCCTCCTTAGAGCAAGAGGACCTTATAAAACATTTTCTCATCATCTGCAAATTGTTACCAGCAAACTCTTATACAGAAATGTTATACAAGACTATCCACCAAGCCTATTTATCCCCTCAAAGACAATACATAATGGGCATTATACAGACGGACGCCTGCCCCAAATGAACAAACCTGGGATAGACCTGGTACATAACTTCTGGACTTGCGTACAGATCCAAACCTTTTGGACTGAGATCAAAAACATCTTAGGCATGGTTGGAATCCATAGCATACCTTGTACATAAACAGGAAAAGGTACTGACTGACCACAGGAGAGAGACGTCAATTTAGTACCAGCTCCAGGGGACATTCTTCTGGATGACCTGGTTTACTTGTTTTTCTAGTTTTTCTAGTTACATTGAGAGCAAGATCTTACACAGCTAAAATCTTGTCTAACTTACTTTACTCTCATGTATGACAAAAGTTGTGAAACCTTTGGGAAGGGAGAACTTGGAAGGAGGGGGAGAAGTATACTTCGGGATATTCTTCGTTTTTATACATGTAGTATTATACCCAAAAAAAAAAACTGAAATAAAAAGACAGTTTTAAAAAAAGAAAAGAAAATCATAGTGGTCTTAGTATGAGGATACAATGACATTAATTTTTTAACATGAATAAACATTTCCCACTCAAACACATACACAACTAGACCAGCACTCCATTCCTTCAGTAGCCATGGATACATGGTTGTCACAATTTCCCTCCTTAGAGCAAGAAGAACTTATCAAACATTTTCTCCTCATCTGCAAATTGTTACCAGCAAACTCTTATACAGATATGTTATACAAGACTATCCACCAAGCCTATTTATCCCCTCAAAGACAATACATAATGGGCATTATACAGACGGACGCCTGCCCCAAATGAACAAACCTGGGATAGACCTGGTACATAACTTCTGGACTTGCGTACAGATCCAAACCTATTGGACTGAGATCAAAAACACATGGATGGAATCCATAGCTACACACTTACCGCCGAGGCGGTTATTCTGGGTGTCGTGACTACATCCACTTCCACTGGATTGCCAATAACCCTCCCACAATTACCTTATTTTTAACAAAATTCTTATTTTGAATGGACTGGCTGGACACTATATTGAACAAATAAAGAGACACAAAAAATTCTTTTAACACTGGGAAGCTTTTATTGCGAAATTGGAAGACAGTAAAAAAACACAAATTAAGCATACATTCCAGGACACGATGTGGTACACTTCACAAATGTTGAAGCGGCACATACCTTGTACATAACAGGACTGACCACAGGAGATAGATGTCCATTTAGTACCACCTCCAGGGGACATTCTACTGGATGACCTGGATTACTCGTTTTTCTAGTTACCATGAGAGTAATTTGGAAGGAGGAGGGAGGGGGGAGAAGTATCCTTTGGGGTCTTTTGGATATTCTTTGTTTTTATGTACATGTTGTTATACCCAAATGAAAACTGAAATAAAAAGACAGTTTAAAAAAGAAAGAAAATCACAGTGGTCTTAGTATGAGGATAAAATGGCATGTATTTTTGTATAAACATTTATTTACATAGTCTGAACAAATTACACAGCACAGACCACAAATCTATAGCTAATAGGTCTAAGGTAAGTTATTCAGGTTACAGGAACTGTAGTCTAATAATCATTTAAGAGCGAGGAAAGATGACCAATAATTTCCCATATAAAAAAATTTCAAGGAAAAGAGATAGACAGGGGAAGGGAGAAGAGAGAGACAGACATGGTAAATGTGATGCGAGAGACAGATTTGAGAAGGGGGAAGAAAGGGATAGACAGGAGGAGTGAGATGAGAGAGACAGACAGGAGGTGGGATAGGAGAGAGACAGACATGAGGGGGTAGAGGAGAGAGGCAATGACATGGGGGGAGAGGAAAAAGACAAACATTAGAAGTGCCCCTCTCGAGATCCACCCCTGGCACAGCTGATGGTGTGGGTGACCTCACCAAAATTCAGGTACCTTGCAGGATTTGATAGAGAAGTGGGTTAGTCCTCCATAGGTGATAACGAAACCTGAGCCATACAATCTGTAAAATAGGAGGGAAAATACTGTCCTTTTTTTTATCCCTGAAAGATACAGCCATTCATGAACCAATGTAAGGACAATTGTGTAATAATCCACTATTGACTTTTTTGACATAACTACAAGAAAAAGAGGGAAAGGAAGGGGATGCCATGAAGATTCCTAGATGGAAAATTAGTATTAAAAACAAACAGATTTTAATTAAATATTATATATATAAATGAAATAAATATCCTTATTGCCAAATCATTTGTTATATTAACTGAATGTGTATTTATTTCAGCTGACTTACATAATATTTAAATAAATATCTTTAAATAATGTTTTAGCACCTCTGCCACAATGGGCAAAATTCGGGCACCCCCCTACCCACGCTGCACACGCACGACATGCCCCAAAGGCCACATCACGTCCATTACATGCCCCCATCACCCCCATTGCATGCCTCCATCACCCCCATTGCATGCTTTCATCACCCCCATTATATGCTTCCATCACCCCAATTATATGGCTCCATCACCCCCATTACATGCCTCCATCATCCCCATTACATGCCCCCATCACCCCCATTGAATGCCTCCATCAACCCCATTACATGGCCCTATCATATGCCTCTATCACCCCATTACATGCCCCATCACCCCCATTACATGACCCCTCACCCCAGTACTTACCCTGATCCCTGGAGGCTAGTGGCAGGCAGCATGGTGTCCTGTTCGGCTCCCCGCGGTGAGTGTAGATAGGTTGTGTGACCCGGCACGCGTCTGACGTCAGAACGCCGGGTCACGTGACCTGTCATCCCTCAATCAAGGCTGCCCTTTTTTCTTAGGGCTTTTTTTTTCAGTGTTGGGGGCCGCCCCCCGAAATTTGCCGCCCTAGGCATCCGCCTAGGATGCCTCACAGTAAATACCGCACTGAAAACAACAAATGTAAGTCCAGTTCTATATACTAATGGTGGTCATGATATTATGGAGATGGTAATGTTAACTGTAGGCCATGTCAGACAGCATAGACTGTGGTGTGTAAATAGGAGAAAAAAAATCTCAGATAATTTGCCATTCGTGAGCACAGTCACATAACTTACAGCAGTGTTGTTTAACATTTAAAAATGGGGTGCTAGAAACTTAGGTTTGAGATTTTTATATTATTAAATTAAAGGGCCATGATCAGACCCACACAAAAACCTTTGGAAGCTACATCCCACCAGTTGAACATCAACTCCTTAAAGGAAAATAGCTATTAAGCTACACTTCAGAGGTTAAATACAAACCTTTAGGGCATGTCATGTGTTAGTAGACTATAAAGATGAATTAGCAGATAATACAGGAAAAACTTGTAGGAAATACTTTGGATTCACAAGACTTAAGGGCATGCTTTAATATATAATCCACCTTTGGGGCCACTAGTTATCTAGAGTAAATGTTTATTCAATACATATAAATAATTTGACTTTTTCTACCCCCAATGTCTGATCATTCATTGCTGGGCATACATCCCAACTGTCCCGATTGGGGAGCCAGGGCCTGCAGTCCCACCGCTTCCAATGCCCTGCATTATCACTCCACACCTGGAGCGCAAGCAGCACTTACTGAGCTCTGTGTGTGTTTTACACATAGAGCTCATTCTGCTCGGCTCCCCGTGAAGCAGACACCGCTCTCATTCATGGGGAGGGGGCAGACCTCGCATCCGGTGAGATCAGCCCCCTCCCAGGGTGCTCCACTCCAGCCGTGTAGAAGGCTGGTGAGGGTAGATCATATCCCCGGCCAGTGCCTATACCTGCATTTTTCCCCTTTGCGCTCTACTTGCTGTGGTGCCCTAAGGTGGCTGCCTAGGGTTGGCCCAGGTGAATAGACTTTTAGATAACGATAAATCTACTATTAGTGTGAAATCACTGAACTGTACCTGTTCATATAGTATAATTTTATATATATATTTTTCTGGTTTTATCTTTATATTTAGTTTTTTTTACATTAAATATAGGTTAGGGTGTGTCGGTTGCGCTAGTTGCGCCAGTGCAGTATTTTGTTCTAATTTTGTAACTTATTGTAACATCATTCTGCTCTTGGTTCCCAGCATGATTATGACATAATTCTTAGGTTGTGTTGACTTATATATTTATTTGAAAGGGTTATGTTTAGTTATTTATTATACTTTTTAATTAAAAAAATAAAAATGAAAGCATATTTTTAATCTTGAAATTGAAAAGTGCACATATTAAAAAAAAAGTTTAACTGTATAAAAGAGTTAAAAAATAATAAACAGATAATTTTCCAGGCACAAGAACATGCTTGTGACGCTCGTAGTGGTTAACCACAATTGTGTGCTAAACTAAGTCAACATGCTAAGTAAAAAGAAACATAATTTGCAAGTTTCTATAGTCATGATGGTGAATACATCTTTTATATTACCAACAGAGTTACTTATGCAAATGCCTAATAGAGCTACACCATCATTAAGGTCATGGCAAATGGGATAAGGGGCAGTTATAAATAGGCGGAATAAGGGCAGGGCAAGGGATGGAGCCAAAGGGCAGCAGAATGAGGGTTTGCCTAGGGTGTCAAAAATCCTTGCACCAGCCCTGGATGCGACTAACTGTAAACCTTTATAATACATCTCAAAGGTTACTTGGTTTAGTAAAGTTTAGGGTTAATTACTACTACTCTGACGGTCTTGGATAGGACCAATCAAACAAAATCATGCAAGGAATAGACCCCCGGCCTACATCTAACAACAGATGATAAGGTTTATATCTCATAATGTACTGTATATAAATATATAACTCAGTTGTATAAAAGTGGAAATGGGTTTGGGCATTCTGCTGATAAAATCCCAATCCTTTCCTTCTTTGATTCTCCTTATTTATTGGTATCCCCTAAGTATCAGACAAACAGAAGCAAAGCTTTAATACTGTAATGACTTGGACGAATTGGTGAAGGGAAAATATGAATAGTCCATTAAATGACATTTTAAACGGAAAAAATCAGTACTGAGTCAGTTCAGATCACTTAGAGGGTAAGATGGATGTTTTTGAAAGAAGTTTTATATGCTTGGGGTTTTGGGACAAAGACAACAGATTCCATCATGGTGCTTTACAGTACATCTTCTACCAAATTAGTGGGGCAGGGTTCTGAGTCCCAGAGGTTCAGTATATGCAATGGTCCCACACAGTTATTTCTGTTGGTATTCACTTTTATATAATATATAATTGGAACCTCTGGCAATTAAACTATATGCTGCATAATGAGACAGGTATAAAGGTAATATGGAATGCAAATTGAACTTTTATGCAGACAAGGGGGTAGACCCTGGTGGGGTGTACATAATAAATGGTAACAGAGGTGACAACAGTGGCAGAGAATAAAAAAAAAGGCAGTACACTGCCTCATGGTAACCTACCACTGACAGAAATGTTAGGCTTATCTGATGGATAAATTACTACTTCAATAAAGTATAAAATTACAACTATTTTACCATCTAGTCAGGAAAAATATTCAGTTAGGGATACACTTAAACATGTATCAGATATGTGTAGAGCATAGAGCATGGCCCTGTGCAGATGTGTGGTAAACCTTACAGGATAGGACAAATATGCGTCATGGTGCCTTTAAGAAGGGTATGAAAGGAGTCCGCACCCACATGGTATAGCATCTACATTATGAAGACCTAAGAAGTGGACTTGTCTATATTGTAACGTTGGCAAGTAAAGTTCTATGCATGAGGCACTTTCATGATAGTTAGATTTAGTTCTCTAATAATGTAATACTCTAAAATAATTGTGCCTGGTATGCAGTACTGGTTGCCAGCAGATGGAGAAAAAAGCAAGTGCACAGCAAACTGGAGCTTAGTACAATCTCTCTTGTACGTCTTGGTGATGATAACTCAGTCCAGTATGGTGGACACGCTAGGATCAAAGCTGGTTGCTGTCACAACCTGGGATAACAGACCAGGGAGGAGCCTCGTTGCAGGGCAGGGTGTGGGGTCTGTCTGCACCCCACGATGCATAACTGGGAAGGGCTGGTAGCTGAGACTGGGACTGAGGCAAGACTGGTAGCTGAGACTGGGACTGAGGCAGGACTTGTAGCTGAGACTGGGACTGAGGCAGGACTTGTAGCTGAGACTGGGACTGAGGCAGGACTATTAGCTGTGACCAAACTGAGACAGGACAGGTAGCTGTGACCAAACTGAGACAGGACAGGTAGCTGTGACCAAACTGAGACAGGACAGGTAGCTGTGACCAAACTGAGACAGGACAGGTAGCTGTGACCAAACTGAGACAGGACTGGTAGCTGTGACCAAACAGACAAGACTGGTAGCTGTGACCAAACTGAGACAGGACTGGTAGCTGTGACCAAACTGAGACAGGACTGGTAGCTGTGACCAAACGGACAAGACTGGTAGCTGTGACCAAACGGACAAGACTGGTAGCTGTGACCAAACAGACAAGACTGGTAGCTGTGACCAAACAGACAAGACTGGTAGCTGTGACCAAACAGACAGGACAGGTAGCTGTGACCAAACAGACAGGACTGGTAGCAGCTGCAACAGGTTTGGAAACAGAGCAGTATTATTCACCTGAATGGTATTATACCCTATGGTTGAGCCTCAGGTAAATGACCACCCAGGACTTGTCCACTGACTGCAACCGCACACTGAAGCAGAACTACACAGGGAGTACTGGACGAGAAGGATAGTCAGCAGGCCGGTTCATACACGAAACAGGGACAAAGTACAACGTAGGAATTCAGAAGGCAAGGTCACTAGACAGGCAAAATGGTCGAGGCAGGCAGAAAACAGCGGAGTCAAAATCAAGCAGGAGTCAGAACCGGGAATACAATAATCAATATATAAATGCTAGAACAAGAAACAAGGCACTATCACAGGCTGCAGCCAAAGCAATGCAAAGGCACTGATTGCCATAAGCTGCAGGTTTAAATAAGGAAGGGCTAAGGATAACGAGGCAGCTGACAACAGGAGTAGAATGGGAATACCACAATAGCGGCCACTAGAGGCTGAAGACAAAAACAGCCACAAACCCAGAATAACCGTGACAGTTGCCAAGTCCAAGCATCATAACTGATCATTGCATTTATCAATTCAATTATGGTTGGAGCAGATATTGCACAAGGGCCAGGTGTAGTTAAGTGTGCAAAAATATTAAAAGATTCTTAAAAGATGTCTGTCACTGTAGTAGAATCCTGTGTAAGGCTCTGATGACAGTTGGTCTTACTCAGGAGCTAAAGTAAGCCGTTTAGACATATATGGTAGGAGAACCGATTAAGGAGAAATCAAAAAAGAAAACTGGTAAAGTCTAAGAAGGTACATATCTATATACTATCTAGACCAGTTTCATAGGAGGTTTAGCTCTCTGTTTGATGAGGTCTAGCACTGGATCCATCTTATTGCATTTGTGGGGAAGCTGTTTTCATGTGGAAGTCACCTGAGGCTAGTTAGTGTAGATCAGAGGGTACTGCTGGAACCATTCTGGTAAACAATCTCAAGTATATTTAGGCTCTTCAGGGAAGCGAGTAGGTCCTCCTCATGCCTGGCCATCAGGTGAAAAGCTTTTAATAAGGCAGAACATTGCATCATTGTTCATCTTTCAAATTATTTAATCATTTGTTCTTGAGACTTGACTATGTTTGGTTTGCTTCAAGGAAATTGTGGAGACTATACCTTGATAAAAAAAAAACAAAAAAAAAACTTGTGTTTATGTGTGTTCAGAGTTTTTTAAAATAATATCCACATAGAAATATATTCACAAATCAGCTGAACAATATTTTCAATTATGCTCTATTATTTCTTGCAGAAATATTTTGGCCTTGTAATGTGTACCTTTGGTAGATATTCTAAATGTTATAATTTCTGTCTATAATACATTTGAATAATGCCTTGCAAAATACAATCATATATGTAACAAAATGTATACTGACATTATATATAAATATTGTGACAAATGGGAAGAGAGCAACGGAAAACCAGAAACAAGCCGATGCCAGGATTGGAAAAGAAAGAGTAGTCAAAATGAAAGCAGGGTCAAAATTTAATATACTGAAGGAAATAACCAGAGCCCAACTGAATACCACGAGGGACAAACAACAACTGCCAAGCACAAGAGGATAAGGAGGCGCAAATATACCTCCAGTAAAATATGGAGGTATATTTACCATACCTCCGCTTCAACGGGTGTTTACTTTTTTTAGTACGGCTGTCATGTTGGAGCCTTTTGGAAATGCGCAAGGTGTCTCTGGTGCCGAAGCAGAAAAGACCCAGTGGGGAGCAGCAAGTTTGTGGACGTCCTCAAAAAAATCCATTGTAGTAGTGCAAAGTTCAACAGGTAGCAGCTCCGTAAACTTGTTGGGCTTTGCGTTATGGATTATGTTTTAAATGTGTCTTTCATGGCTCCACAGGTGTATGATATGGTGGTTGTAACGGGATGTCTACTGGGCTTAGTAGACTCACCGCTCATTATAGGGAAGATCATCTGCTTGCAACACTCCTAAAAGATGGAACAGCAAAACCCCTTTGGAACTACTGCTATATGTTCAGAATAAGTACACAGGACTCAGCTCTCTTGAACAGCAGTTGAGGTACAATTTAATGAAGAGCAGACATTATATTTATACATATTGAGATCAGATAATATATAATTGAACAAAGAAACTTAAATGCATTAGCTGGTTAACACAATGAACTGTCAGGCACCAATCAGAAGGAAGGCAGGAGAAGAGCAACCAATAAAACCCTAGGTGTGAGTGGTTTCAGCCCTTTATAAGGCTTATAAGAATAGGGACTATTTTGGTTTATAGAAAGCCAATAGCATTACATGTATTCTATAAACCAAAAGTCTATAAACCGAATGTCTTTCGGTTTATGGTCTTTCGGTTTATGGAATACATGTAATGCTATTGGCTTTCTATAAACCGAAATAGAGTCCCTATTCGTATGAATGGGGACTCTATTTCGGTTTATAGAAAGTCCATAGCATTACATACAATGTAATCGCCGAACCCCAAACTCCAACCCGAACATACAGTGAAATGTCCGTGGTCCAAAAACCATAATGTTCGGTACGAACCCGAACAGTGCGGTTCGGGTTCACTCAACACTAATTAAGATCCTCTCCTGGAACATCGATGGCTTAAATAGCCCAGTCAAACGCAAATTGGTTGTCAGCCACCTTAAACGCCTAAACCCTCACATACTTCTTCTACAAGAAACACACTGGAAAGATAGACTCTACACTTAAAAGCCCCTGGATAGGGGAATGCATTTCGGCCCCATTCACAAGTAAATCAAGGGGTGTCGCTATCGTGATGCACAAGTCCCTTAGCTACACCAAACACTCTACCATACTCGATCCTGAGGGTTAATATTTTATCCTGGATATAAGGATCTCCCCCTCTCATTTCTGTAGCATAGTCTCTCTTTCTCCCACTGTAGTGTCTCTCTCTCTCTCTCTCTCCCACTGTAGTGTCTCTCTCTCTCCCCCCCTGTAGTGTCTCTCTCTCCCCCTCCCTGGAGTGTCTCTCTCTCCTCTTCCCTGTACTGCATCTCTCACCTCCCTCTCTGTAATGTCTCTCTCAACCCCCTCCCTGTACTTTCTCTCTCTTCCCCCCCCTAGTGTCCATCTCTCCCCCCTCCCCCTAGTGTTTCTCCCCCTCCTAGTTTCCCTCTATTGTCACTCTCCCCCCCTAGTTTCTCTCTATTGTCACTCTCTCCCCCCGAGTAATGACTCTCCCCTGTGGTCTCCACAAGACCCCTTTCGGAACTGCTGCAGCAACATCCAGCGGCCGAATTTCTTAAAGCGGCGGTGGCTGCCAAACTTGTTAAAGTGGCCAAACTCATTAAAGTGGACACAGTGGCCCCAGTGCAGGTGGCCCACCGGGATTTGTCCCGGTATCCGTGTGGGCCAGTCTGGCCCTGACTGGACTCTCCTACTTGCCTTATCCTTGGACCTTGGCTGATAGTATCGATTGTGAACCTACGCTGCCTGCATTTACCCCTGGACTGCCTTCTGACAACTCTTTTTCCTGACCCCTTTTTTGATTCACCTCTGGCTTGCAGAAAATGCCAATACCATCTTCCTTACAGAAAAACAAAAACAAAATTAAAGTATACATAAAACTTTTTTCTATCCAAAGGCATACTTTTACCACCTATAACAGCCTGTCAATGGTTTAAAAAACATTTCTCTCTTTGGGATTCTGTATCTTTCTTAGTCAGCTTATCTGATATTTCTGAGGGTGCTAGTAAGTTATTTAGATTCTGATTTTTCCTCCTCCCCTGATCAGGCAGGTGGTCCTTTCAAAAATGGATCTTCTTTAAAAAAAAATCCAAAAATGATTAAGAGTAGACTAGTGACCATGCCAGATCCTGATTCTGCTGCTTGCCACCTGTGATCTGAATGCCATCGATCTAGCTGAATTTCCATTTTTCACATTTACATTTTGAGTCTTTCTTATGGTTCAATAAGAACATATGACCCATCTTCCTCACTAAACGCAATGCCCAATTAACCTTTTTGTATCCCTTCTCTAGAAAACGGCTCTTTATCTTATTGCCTGAATCAAAATATCTTTATAATTAGTGCAGTTTCTGCGTATTCGCATAAACTGGCAATCTGATATATTATTTAGCCATGTTTGGTGGTGATAACTTTTCGCTTGCAAATAATGTAATGGTCTATAATTTCTGTTGCTCCTGATTAACCATCATTTCCAAATCAAGGAAGCTAATTTTGGTTTTGCTTTACTCATGAATAAATACTAGGCCAAATGGATTATCAATTAGATCATTAAAGAACATCTTTAGAGTTACCACATCACCTCTCCAGATAATTAATACATCATTGATATATCTCTTGCTACATTAGAGGGATATTGATTAAGATGGGCTCAATTATCAACAAGAAATGTGGGAAGTCCCTGTCAGAGTTATATATTGAGCTAAATAAGCTTGAAAATCTTAATAAGAGCAACCCCTCACCTGCTGGTGCTTCAACTATTGAGGAAATTCAGAGGATAATTAAGTCGAGACTGGACGAACAATATAATAAAGTAGTAGCTCGTCTGAAGATCTCTTGGTACCTGAGTACTGGCAGACCTAGGAAGGCCCTTACAAATATAATTAAATTTAGGAATCATCAGACACATATAGCCAAAATATGTTATAATGGCAGAACCTGTTTAACACGAACTCAGATAAGTACTGCTTTTAGACAATATTATATAGCTCATTATACAACCTGCCGACTAGTAGCAGATCCACGTCTCAGATAAGAAGATTTCTGCAAGGACTGGGACTCCCTAGGATCTCAGAGGAGAAGCTGGCAGATCTTAATCAGCCGATATCGGATGTAGAATTAAATCTAGGTATACGATCAATTAAAAAAGGGGAATACCCCAGGGCCAGATGGACTATAGTCAATGTTTTGTTCTACACTTCAATCTGAGATTACACCTCTACTAATCAGGGTCTTTAAGGAGGAATCCAATAAGGGATCTTTCTCCCAAGAGATTTTGGAAGTGACCATCTCCCCAATCTTTAAGCCTGATAAGGACCCTTCTTTTATCCCCAACTACCGCCCAATCTCTTTGATCAACTTGGATATCAGACTTTTCTCTAGGATTCTGGTGGATAGATTGGGGAAGAGTATTCCTATTCTGATACACCCAGACCAGACGGGATTTATTCATAACCATTCAGGTGAAGATAACACTAGAAGGGTTCTGAACTTGCTGTACCAAGCTAAACGGGGCGCGACACCCGTTGTTTTCCTTGCACTCGATGCTGAGAAGGCATTTGATAGAGTTGACTAGCTATTTCTGGCAGAGACACTGGGGGTATTTGGAATCTCCAGCTCAGCAACAAGGGCAAGGATCTCGGGCCCATCACTTAACTCAGACTACTTTAATATAAAAAACGGTACTAGACAGGGCTGCCCATTAGCACCACTTTTATACGCTTTAAGTATTGAACCTCTAGCAGACATGATTAGAAATTAGACTACTGTTAAGGGTATGGAAGTAGGACATCGAGAATATAAAATCTCGCTATATGTGGATGATATATTGCTCACTTTAACATCAACGGAAACTTCAATCCCTCAGGTATTATCACTAACTGATCACTATAGCTCCTTTTCAAACTACAAAATGAACCTTAATAAAACCCAGGTACTGACATTTTCTCTCTCTCCTCTCCATCTACAGGAATTATCAAATGTGGGAAACATTAATTGGTCCAATAAGACACTAAATTATCTAGGCATCTATATCACCCATGATCTTAGACAGACAGTCTTTCTCAATTATGAGTCTTTAATCCAGGACCTTAGAGCTCTTCTGCTAAGTTGGAAGGGGTTAGAACTAGCATGGCTGGGTCGTTTAAATATACTCAAAGCATATATAGTCCCCAAGGTACTCTTTTTGATGAGGGCAATACCAATGAGGGCACCTACAATATACCTAAAACAACTTAATGCATTATTTCCTGCTTACGTGTATGATGCTAAGAGACCCAGAATAGATGCTAAGAGACCCTGACAGAGATGGCGAACATACTCCCCGCAATAAATTAGCTCCTTTCAGCTCTCTGCAGTAAGCTTTTAACCTACCTACCTATGAGTACTTCACATATCTTCGAATTAGGAGCTTCATTTCATCTAACTCCTTGATAAAAGCCACCCCTCTTGATAGATTCCTTCACCATGTGAATAAAACTAATAACATATCCAAATTACAATTGTTACTTTAAAAAACATTTACACAAGATAAATTCACTTCTATTAATTATTGGGAGTTAGATCTTGGGAAGATATTCCCTGGCAAATCATGGAATAGTCTGTGTCAAAATACTAGAAGAGCCCTGCATAGGATAAACTTACAGGAGCTGTATTATAAGATACTATACAGATGGCATTATGTACCTACTTGACTTAACAAATTCTCTTCCGATAATATAAGACTCTGTTGGAGATGCGGAAGAGACGAAGATCCTCAGCTCCATATTTGGTGGTCCTGTGACCGGCTAAAATCGGTAAGAAATAATAATTTTTATCCAACAACAAAATATTATACTCTCCCCACAATTGTTCCTATTTCATCTGAATACGGGCCAAGGAAGATCCCCAAAACAAATTATTTTAATTAACATCTTAATGGCAGCCAAACTTATCCTGGCCCGTCTCTGGAGGAAGCAAGAAGTACCGACTTGGCCGGAAGTCATAAACAGACTGAATTTCAACTTTTGGCCGAAAAGGTCTTCTATGAATCAAGAAACATGGGGATAAAATTCAAAGAGTTTTGGGACCTATGGGGGTAAAAAGCTTGTTTACCTGGGAGTAACTACACCATTTGACTCGACTGGGATCTCTTGGGGGGAATGAGGATACTTAGAATAATAAAAAAAAATTATTTTTTTTCCCTTTTGCTTTCCCCTCTCTTTTCCTTCTTTCTTGTATTAAGTTAGATATGATGAATAGGTAAACACACTTTATTTAGCCATGATCCTACCTCGATGAATTATGTACCTATTTATTTGTAATTTGAATCTCTGACAAAACTTTTATGTATGTTTGTTTATATGTGTTTGTATTTTGATATGAATAATGAAAAAAGATGTAATAAAGATTGAAATGAGAGGATATATCTCTTGAATAAGAGCAGATGCCTGCTTTGGCGATGAGGACCTGTGTTGTCCTCCTCCCAACTACCCAGAAGCAAGTTCACAAAGATGCAGAATGAGTACCCATCATTGCCCCACGGTTCTGCAAAAAAAAAAAATTAATTAAAATAGAAATAATTTGATTTCAATATAAAGTACATACTGCCACATATAAAATGTATATGATTTGGCTCCAAATAGTTAAATTATTTAAACAAACTTCTTACACCCGCCACACCATCAATATGTTTAAATAGGGTGTACAAAGACTGTTTATCCAAAAAAAACAGCCACATATACTCAATCCACATGATACCATTCATCAATTCTATCACTGCAGTACTATCCTTAAAGTAAGAGGGCATAAGTGATACCATTGGTTGAAGAAAAAAGTCAACATAGAGTGACAAATGCGATGTCAATGAATCAATCATGGATCCAGTTGGTTGCCCAGGGGACTTAGACAGGAATTGATGGATCTTTGGCAAGCGGTAAAAAATTGTCATTTGCTATCAGAAAGAATCCATATTCCTCAGCACCATCATCTAGTGCCTTATTAAGTAGAAATTTAAGTTGTCTCTGAAAAGTCAAACTTGGGTCATATTTAAGAATCTTATAGAGATTCTTATCAGAAAGAAAGCGCATACCTTCCTCTAGAAGATACTCTGCCATATTTTGTATCAAAACCCAACCTCCTCTGTCTGCTCCCTTGATCATTAGGTTTCCATTAGATTTAAACTTTTTGAGTGCTAATCCTTTGTATATAGTCAAATTATCCTAACAGTTCTCTCTATCCAAATTCATGAAAATATACTCAACTAATAATTTCAAAATGTCTACAGATTTTCCTTTACAGTATGATTAATTTAATTTGGATAGGCATTTCAAATCTGTACCAAAACTAATTTTGGCACACACATGGTCCAAAAAGCTTAATAGAAACAGTGGCGCAATATCATCAGTATCCCAATTATACAATAATTATTTACAGAAGATTGGCTGATTTATTCAATGTGTTGCATTCACATTAAGGTATTCAATTGGGCTTGGAACTATTTAGTTCCCTTTGTAGTGTAATGTGGTAAAATCAATACGAACAAATTTATTTAAAAAAAAGTGTAATTTATAAGTGACACATATGGTGAACTATATAAAAAAAAAATTTATTATATTAATATATAGTTAAAAATATACATAAATATAGCAAAAACTAAGCACATTTGTTGATTGAAAAATATCTTCATATAAAATACAGCAATAATAATAACAACACAAACCATATATATGGAGTGCAATATATATATATATATATATGTATATATATATATATATATATATATATATATATATATATATATATGGTCCCCCTTGGGACCTTAAATGTCAGTGACTCAAATGTGACATACATCAAACATAGATGGAACAATGTGCACATCGGTTGCAATATAATACAGTATATGAATGGGGCTCTCGTTCGGTTTATAGAAAGCCAATAGTATTACATTGTATTCTATAAAACGAACGAAAAAAATTAACGAAACGAAAATAATGAACGAATTTCGTCTGAAACGAATGCACTAATGAACGAAATAAATAACATTTTCGTCCGAATGGACGAAAACGAAACGAAAATTTTAGTTTTGCACATGTCTAATCTATATATCATACATAAAAAAAACTTTTGTGCTGTGCAGATGTACATTGTGGATTGCGCACATTGATGACAGCAGAAAATATTAACATTGGGTACAACACCAATATAATATTCATATATAATAATTTCTTTAGTTGTATTGCTACTGCAGGGTACATACAAAGTAACTTTCATATTGCAGGGACATGTGTCGAAACAAAAAATCATACAGCAAGTATGCAGAAAGAACACAAAACATTACATATATGAAAAGAATCACAAAAAAAGAAACAAAATCGAAACCCTCATTTAACCCATTAGGATACAGAATGTTTAGCTTAAAAATCCAATACGTTTCTCTTTGGTTCAACTTAAGTTGCCTATTGCCTCTCCTATGGTCAAGTTTCACTTGTTCTATTCCCATTACTTTTAGTTTATTATCATAATCACTATTATGGCAATCTTTAAAATGTTTTCATACTGAATGTTTTTCATAACCTCATCTGATATTGTAGGCATGTTCATGCAATCTTGATGATAATCAAGATCAATATCTTCACTATGGTGATATAATCTTATGTGAAATAGAGCAAGGCACCTGGGGTCCAGGTGCCAGATATGCTATAATCAGCATACAATTAACTGATGATGAGATTTGGATCAGCCAATTTATACTGAACAGCCTAATACGGCACCTGACTTAGGTACGCAGATACTGATCAACATGACAAGAGAGACATATATACAACTATTTGGTAGACCACCTAACATACCAGATACACCATCTAGACCTGGCCCTTTAGTTCCAGGTCAGTGGGGAACAGGTAAAGGATTATTTTATACTCCTCCACAGGATCATGACTTACCAGCCCCTGCACAAATTGCACAAGAGAGAGAGATTAATTCTCAAAATTATTTATATGAGCGATTTATTAATGCACGCAATGAGAGCAACAATTGCTAGTCGTCCTTTAGTTCACACAGCAAGAACATTAGCACAAGAAATTCCTATGTCCAATATTAAAGCTACTACTGACCCCCCGGACAAGTTAGGGAAAGAGATAGATCAGGACAAGATAAAAATTCTGCAACACTAACATTCACATAACCACCAGCTATAACTAAAAAGGGAAAAATAAGACAAAGAACAGAAGCAGCCTGATTAGGATGACTAATCTTGATCTACAGATAACATATGCTTCTAAGACATATAGAGAATTTTTAGACACAAAAGCAGATATTTCTCTTGTACAGCCAAATATTTAGCAGCAAAACTCTCTAAGGCAATGGAACATACCCTTTATACCATGAGACAAATGAATAGAAAGAAAGTTAATATGGAATTAGTTGAGTATCCAGAATTGGATATTCCTTTATTAATCGCATATAAAGTTGTTTCACATTTTATAGGCATAGTTTCAAAATCTTCAGATTCACAGACTCTGCAACTTACCATACCCCTTTTTGAGATTTTAATAATCTTGTGGAACAGCAAATACATGCCCCTTCTTTGAAAAACAAGCAAGAATTGAGAGAATTACTTTTGCACGATGAAAATGTTTTTCAATATTGGAAAACCCAAATGCCAAGTTGAAGCCTCATCTGGAGGCGAAACGCGTGGCGTGATCTGGACTTTCTACATGTGCTGCAGCTGTATTGTTCCTGTTGTAAGATTACTCTTACAACAACTTGATACTGGGCAATCAGGATGGGCATTTTACTGGGCAATTAGACTGTGGCATATTACTGGGCAATCAGTTTGTGGCATATTACTGGGCAATTAGACTGGCATATTACTGGGCAATCAGGATGGGCATATTACTGGGCAATTAGACTGTGGCATATTACTGGGCAATCAGGATGGGCATATTACTGGGCAATTAGACTGTGGCATATTACTGGGCAATTAGACTGTGGCATATTACTGGGCAATCAGGCTGGGCATATTACTGGGCAATTAGACTGTGGCATATTACTGGGCAATCAGGATGGGCATATTACTGGTCAATTGGACTGTGGCATATTACTGGGTAATCAGACTGTCGCATATTACTGGGCAATCAGGCTGTGGCATATTAATGGCCAGACTAATAATGGCATATTAATGGGAAAATTGACTCTGGCCATGGTGATGCTGTGGCATGTTCTGTGGGGCAAAATAACATGTACTGTGAGGCAAAGTGTCACCGTGGAGTGTTCTGCAGGGGCAAAGTTACACTGTGCTATGTTCTGGGTGGCAAACTGACATTGTGGCATGCCAAAACGTGTGGGTGCAAAGTGCTGTGGATGCTGTATGGTGCTGTGTTAAGTTCTTTAGGTGCAATGTGGGTGCAAAGGAAGGGATACAAATAAGAAATTAACAATTTTTCAATAACATTTTTATTACATATAAAAATTGTTGAATACAATATTAAAAAGTTCGTATAAGTATAAATGCAACTAGTTATATACATATATTTGGGGTCAATCTCAAGCTTTTAAAAAGGCTGGAAATATTTAATATTTTAATGTTTTTTTGTGGTCAGAAATGTAATATTACTTTGCTGAGAGGGTGGTGGGTGCATGGAATAGTCTTCCAGCATAAGTGGTAGAGGAGGAGTTTAAGCATTAATGGGATAGTTATAAGGTTAAGATAAGGCCAGGGACTAATGAAAGTATTACTTTACTGAGAGGGTAGTGGATGCATTGAATAGTCTTCCAGTATAAGTGGTAGAGGTTAATACAGTGAAGGAGTTTAAGCATGCATAGGATAGGTATAAGGCTATCCTAGATATAAGATAAGGCCAGGCAGTATTACTTTACTGATAGGGGAGTGGATACATGGAATGGCCTCCCAGCAGAAGTGGTAGGTTCATACTAATGTATGTTTTATGGTGTACACACAGCTCTGCCTCGTGTATTTGTTGTGCTGTGAATGTATCTGTTGTATACGAAGGATGCATGGTAATGCTGGTGGGGACTTGGTGATATAATCTACACTGTGACAAGCAGGTGGAGTAACATTATGCTAATTATATTGAATGGGCGGAGTTTTTGAAAGGAGATGTGGTCAATTGGAAGATAAGCTGTAAAGTGTCCCCGGAATTTTTTTTCAAATGTTGGCAACTAGGTAATTGCCAGTGTGACCTACTCTGTTATTCCATAAGGACCCTATTGGAGACCATACCCAAAACCAATAATACATAAGAAAGAAGTAATTGAACTATCTCAGATTCTAATACTGGGCTCTGCGGTGATGGCCAAAGATGCTGGAATTAGTAGAAGGTAGATGGGACAGATGCTTGTGAAATATACCTTGAATTCTCACATGAATATGATTCAAGAAAATACTTTACCATGTGATTTACCACTGGATGACTACAGCAAACAGCCTTCTTATGCTGAAAAGATGTGCTTTGCTGCTATCAGACACTGTTATTATGTTGATTTCCAGACTGTCAGACGATGGCCTGAGAATGAAATAAAGGCTGATCAATGCTCACAACCAGGTATTTCTCAAGATGGAACACAATACAGAGAGTCCCTGATTGATTATCTGAGCACCTCTCAGTACAAGACACAGATTTTTACCTACAACTCCACAAAAATTGGAAGGAACAGAAGAAGAGGAATATAGATATCCAGGTGAAGTGAGAAACCACACAGGAACAATATTCTCCAGTAATGAACCTGATCATGACTCTTGGTGGAATGAAAATTTGAAATAAAAAAAAACCACATCACTTAATGAAAAATACTTTGAAGAAATGTTACTAATATTACTACAAGCCAATTGAGAACAGATGCCCTGCCAAGTGAATGGAACAAAAGAGGAAAACAAAAGTTGTTCACGAATTGACACCATGGGACACGTGCACTAAACCATGATTTACAGCTTAATAAGTAATCTGTCATATATGCGGGACTTCCAGGAATGTGTGTGTAGTAAAAAAAATGATAATTACTAAAGCAAATTACGCTGTTTATTCCAATTATCAGAAATGTGTCAGGGGGTATAAAATATACTGTAAATAACTGTAAATAACAGTATATGTATATATATATATATATATATATATATATATATATATTTATATATATATATATATATATATAAAATGTTAATGTGATAGGCCTTGTGAATATCTGAAATTTAATTGGAAGAATATAGATGAAATGCCATATGCAGAAGCAGCAGCATGGCCTACAAACAATACTTTTCTAGACAAAGTATTAGAGCATACCAGCTGATTTACTGGAATTTTACTGCTTAAAGATCATATGATGACGCTAACAACTGCAGTCATGAGTAATGTTTCAACTTTAAAAGAAAGTGTAAAAATATCCTTATTAAATCAGAAATTACTTGATATCAGTTTAACATTAAAGAATTTGATTAACATAAGTGCTTCAACAGTTAAATTTAATTGACAGAAAAAAAGAAGCTTTTCTCCACATATCAAAAGCTTTTTATTTATGACAAAACATTTTCTGACTGCCATAGCTAATGTCAGTCAATGGGAGGTAAAAATGTATTATGAATTAACCCTTCCAGGTAAAATATACAACAAATTTGTTAAATTGATCAGGGACGATCCCGGGCAGGTGCACGGGGTGCACCTCGTCAGGTGCAAGGGAGAAGAGGCGCTGCTTTAGAGAGCTCTCTCCCTAGCAGCACCTCAAGTTACGGCACGCAGGTAAGCTCCTGCGGTAACCGCACCTAGGGCAGTTAACCAAAGCATGACGGGTGTATGCTCCGCCACGTCGTGCTGTTTGATTTCCTGATACACAGAGAGCCAGATGTCAGCTGACATCAGGCACTTGGCTTAAGGTATCTGACAGGGTTCCACCTCTGCAGGGATACAGTAAGGAAAAAAGTATTTGATCCCCTGCTGATTATGAACATTTGCCCTCTGACAAACAAATGATCAGTCTATAATATTAATGGTAGGTGTATTTTAACAGTGAGAGACAGAATAACAAAACCCCCCCAGAAAAAATTATAAATTGATTTGCATGTCAACTAGTGAAATAAGTATTTGACCCCTTCGACTTAATACTTGGTTGCAAAACTCTTGTTGGTAATCACAGAGGTCAGACATTTCTTGTAGTTGGCCACCAGGTTTCACACTTTTCAGGAGGGATTTTGTCCCACTCCTCTTTGCAGATCCTATCCAAGTCATGAAGTTTTCGAGGCTGACGTTTGGCAACTCGAACCTTCAGCTCCCTCCACATATTTTCTATGGGATTAAGGTCTGGAGACTGTCTAGGCCACTCCAGGACCTTAATGTGCTTCTTCAGTGACTCCTTTGTTGCCTTGGCTGTGTGTTTTGGGTCAATGGCATGCTGCAATACCCATCCACGACCCATTTTCAATGACCTGCTGAGGGAAGGAAGTTCTCACCCAAGATTTGATGGTACATGGGCCCCGTCCATCGTCCCTTTGATGCGGTGGAGTTGTCCTGTCCCCTTAGCAGAAAAACACCCCCAAAGTATAATGTTCCCACCTCCATAGTTGATATTGATTGGTTCATAGGCATCATTCCTCCTCCTCTAAACACGGCGAGTTGAGTTGATTCGAAAGAGAATTCAGATGTTCATTGGCAAACTTCAGACGGGCTTGTACATGTGATTTCTTGAGCAGGGGGTCCTTTCAGTCCTTCAAGGTGCAATGTGTTCCCAATTGTTTTCTTGGTGACTATGGTCCCAGCTGTCTTGAGATCATTAACAAGATCCTTCCATGTAGTTCTGGGCTGACTCCTCACTGTTCTCATGATCAGTGAAACTCCACGAGGTGAAATTTTGCATGGAGCACCAGACAGAGGGAGACTGACAGCTATTTTGTGTTTCTTCCATTTGCGAATAATCGCACCAACTGTTGTCACCTTCTCACCAAACTGTTTGGCGATGGTCTTGTAGCCCATTCCAGCCTCGTGTAGGTCTACAATCTTGTCCCTGACATCCTTGGACAGCTCTTTGGTCTTGGCCATGGTGGAGAGTTTGAAATCTGATTGATTGCTTTTGTGGACAGGTGTCTTTTATAAAGGTAACGAGCTGAGAATAGGAGCACTCCCTTTAAGAGAGTGCTCCTAATCTCAGCTCGTTGCCTGTATAAAAGACACCTGGGAGCCAGATAGGTGATCAAATACTTATTTCACTCATTGACATGCAAATCACTTTATAACTTTTTTCACGTGCGTTTTTCAGGATATTTTTTTTGTTTTTCTGTCTCTCACTGTTAAAATACACCTACCATTAAAATTATAGACTGATCATTTCTTTGTCAGTGGCCAAACGTTCAACATCAGCAGGGGATCAAATACTTTTTTTTTTATAAGACGACCCCCCAAACTTTGGATATTCCTTTAGGAAAAAAACTAAAAGCCTGAATATAAGACTACCCTTTAGGAAAAAAGTTTAACCTGTATTTATTGACATGTAAATTGCTTTTTCATATTTAATAAAAATTATGATATAAAAAAATGCATTTCTTGTTTTTATTTCCTTTTATGTGCCAATGCTGCCCCTACCCCCCAGACTTACCCAATGCTGGCTCTCTCGCCCCAACGCTGCCTTTCTCCGCCCACCCTCCCTCCCCCAACGTTGTCTCTTTCCACTCTACGTTGCCTCTCTCCCTCCTCCCTCCCAACAACGTTGTCTCTCTCCCCCTTCCTCCCCCCAACGTTGTCTCTGTCTCCAACTCCCTCCCCCCAATGTTGTCTCTCTCCCCCTCCCTCCCCCCAACGTTGTCTCTGACTCCATCTCCCTCCCCCCAATGTTGTCTCTCTCTCCCCTGCCTCTGAGAGTGCTTTCAGCGCCCCCCCCCCCGC
Source organism: Pelodytes ibericus (assembly GCA_036172795.1). Lineage (NCBI taxonomy): Eukaryota > Metazoa > Chordata > Amphibia > Anura > Pelodytidae > Pelodytes > Pelodytes ibericus. Next base: position 101,168,404 of record CM069861.1, on the reverse strand, counting down.
GCACATACGATCACCACGAATGTGATCGTATGCGCTTTACACAAATAGGCAGTGAAAGCTGATCACTGCCTACGTGTGATAAAGTGTTGCAATGATGCTTTGATGGAGGCATCATGCAATACCTTCTGTGCCCCCCTGGGCACCGCAATCTCCACTGATCGCAGGTGGGTGCTGTATTGGAGGAGCATGCTCCTCCTATACATCGTGCCCAGCACAGAGCGACGGAAGAGAGAGAAAAAAATCTCTTCCGTCACTCTGAAACTGTTGCTTGACTGCCCCTAGAGGCAGTGATCAATATTACAGTTAGAGGAGAATAAAATAATAAAATAAATAAATGGAAAAAGCTAACCCTTGATCTACTAAACCTAGATCTAGGGTTAGGGTCATAATTAGGGTCATAATTAGGGTTACAGGGGGGTTCGGGTGAGTACAAGGGTTAGATTAAGGGGTGGGGGTAGATTTAGGGTTAGTGTAAATTTAGAGTTAGGGTAAATTTAGGGTTGGGGTTAAAAGGTCACTGTAGAAGAAAATGGTTAGAAAACAAAAAAAACACTAATATTGTTTATTGCTCTATTACTTGAAATAAAACATACACAAACATGGAAACATTGGTATTTCTAAACTCAGGACAAATATTTGAAATATATAGACGGGGTCTGTTTTACCATTTGTAATTGTTTAAAAAAAAATCAGGTCAAAGTTAGAAAAAGTGATTTTTATGGCATATTTTAATCATATTTCATATTTGTTTTAATAGTAAATTATATCATATGATGAAAATAATAGTATCAAATGAAAGCCCTATCCGTCCTTTAAAAAATTATATATAACTTGTGTGGGTGGACTGAACACAAAGAAAGAAATTCACAGTTCAGTAAACATATGACAAAGATAATGGAATTCTGGTCTTCAAGGCACATCAAATGCAGCATAGCACTCGGTCACTAAGGGGTTAAAGGAGTTCCTTTTTTCCAGAAAACAATCCTTCCCAGTCTAAATGTTCAATTGATGGCCTTAATCCATCAAAGTTGGCCCCAACTTGAAGCTAATTCAACTGTTAGGAGGTATTCCTAGCCAGGTATCAGACAGACAATCTCATCAATTTTTGTTACAAGTGAGGTTTTTTTTTTTAGAATTTGAGATATTTTATATTTCTACTTAATATAGTTATCCGTTTATTTAAATGCTGGAGAAGTACAGCATATTGATATAAATTCATCCGTGCACAACTGAATTTTTCTTTTATATATCCATTTTTACAAAGAATATTCTTTGTTTTTTCTATTATTGATATTCATTTTATATTGTTTAAATATGTATATTTATTTTATACATTAAAAATATGTACGGAGAGCTTGCATTTCGACATGGACAGACGTGTGTTCTCTGAGCTCCGTGCATGACTAGTGCGGACGGAACAAACGATAATTGATAACCACACCAGCCGAAACTACAAAAATCCTTACACGTCCAATGTGTTACCGAGATGGGGCGAACGAAATCTAAAAAAGACCCGGTACACATCTCTACTAGCAGGGATATCGGAGCCTTACTTGCAAGGCCGCAGAAGCCTTATGTGACGGTCAGGGCCGATCCTGGGTGGGTGTGCGTGGTGCACCGCACCCAGGTGCTGTAAAACTGAGAAATATGGGGACTCGTAGACTGGCGCTGACATGCAGAGCAGAACGCACTTGATCATGCTGGGTGTCGGAAGCAGGACGCCTTGTTCCCTCATCATGATCCTCGAAACGGAGTAAGGGGAGCCGGATATACTGCCAAACACGAAGGTGCGGCCCGTATGTTATTGGCTGCGGTAACCGCACCTCCGTGGAGTAAGCTCTACCACCTCACACTGTCAGAGGGCTCGGATGTCAGCTGACTTCTTGCTGGCGCTCAGAAGAACATAAATGCTCCAGGGATTGGAAACCCACACCATCTGAACATCCCCCTCCCTGCAACTGAAAGGTAGATGAGCAGGGAGGGGGACAAACATTACAGCAACCTTTTGTATGGTTATAAAAAGGTCATACATCCGTCTGTGTAAGGGTGTGTGTGTAAGGGTGTGTGTGTAAGGGTGTGTGTGTAAGGGTGTGTGTGTAAGGGTGTCTGTGTAAGGGTGTCTGTGTAAGGGTGTCTGTGTAAGGGTGTCTGTGTAAGGGTGTCTGTATGTGTGGGTAAGGGTGTCTGTGCGGATGTAATAGTATCTAAGTGTGTGTGTGTGTGTGTGTGTGTGTGTGTAATGGTGTCTGTGTATGTGAAAGGCTATGTCTGTGTGGATGTAATTGTGTCTGTGTGTGTAAGGCTGTCTGGGTGTGTGTTTGTAAGGGTGTCTGTTTGTATAAGGCTGTGTGTGTGTAGGGGTGTCTGTGTGGATGTAATTGTGTGTGTGTAAGGGTGTCTGTGTAGGTGTAAAAGGGTATCTCTGTGTGTAAGGATGCCTGTTTGTATGTGTGTAAGGGTGTATGGGTGTGTGTTTGTAAGGGTGTCTGTGTGTGATAACACATTTATTTGTCAGAAAATCTGAGACTATTGGTCCACCTTTTTCTTAAAGTCTAGTAAATGGTGTATGCAACCTACACAATCTTACATGCTTTGTAGTTTTGAAATCATGGGAATTTTCTCACATATAAATGTGTGTGTGTGTGTGTGTGTAAGTGTCTGTTAAGTGTGAGTATGAGTAAGACGTTTGTGTATGTGTCGGGGAAAAAAGTGTTTTTTACATATATTAAAACGTTTAGATAGATAAATAGATAGATAGATTGATAAATGTATATATCTATCTCAGGGCTTGACAAATGTAACTTTGATTTTAGGAGCCAGCAAAACAATTTAGGAGCCAGACAATCACGCAAACATACACGCAATTCATAAACACACACGCCAACTTCACATATATACACACACACCTACTTTATATATACACATATATACAAACACCTCACACACACCTACTTTACATATGCACACATATACAAACACCTCACACACACACCTACTTTACATATACACATATACAAACACCTCACACACACACCTACTTTACATATACACACATATACAAACACCTCACACACACCTACTTTACATATACACATATATACAAACACACACCCACCTCACAGTTTTTTCTTGGTTTCTTCTTAACCTGTTCCCCCTCCCTGCTGCTTTACCTCACAGGGGAGGGGGACATTCGTGCAGCAGCCGATCTTCGTTAATCGGCCTGCCGAGTGCCAGTATTTTTACTTGCCTTTAATGCCACGGTGGTGGGTGAATCCAAACTTACAGTGCCCTAGACTGACTTAATGGATACCGCAATATTACTGTGATGGGGGGTTTTTATCCGGAGTCTTCTCCATTCATTTAATTAATAGGACATAATACGGTCTATTGAGCAAAGTTTTTAGGAATTAACTAGTTAACTTATGTTGCATATATGAGAGAACATGTGTTTAATCCGATTATTCAGATTAAAAGTGCTAATCAAATGTCAAAATAAATATTATATGAGATGATAGCATTGTTTTTATTTTCACACTTGATTGGCACATTCAGTATGAATAATAGTGATTAAATATTTTGTCCATTACTAATCACACTGAGTTTCTTCTTTTTTTACCCCAAATAATTTATAATACAATTTTGGTATTTTAATTTATATTTCATGAAAACATGTGTAAAGGGGAGGAGTTAGTAATAAAACCACACCCACCATAGGGGCACCCAAACAAGTCATGCACCCAGGCGCTCTTGACCCTAGGATCGGCCCTGGTGACGGTAGCTACACGCAAACAGAACCTCACAGACTCGGAGGAGTCCTCTCAGGACTCTGTTCTTACTCAGGGTGCCCTAGTTACATTGGATGCCTCAGACCTCTACTAAGACAAAACTCAGACGACAAGGGGTGACCTGAGGAGATTATTTCAAGACCTCCAGAAAATGGAGAGGGAAGAATTGTCGAGAATCCGTACTGAAGTAACTGCGTTGCACACGAAAGTTAACACGCTGGATACAGAGATGAAGAGCATGAAACAAGTTTGTCTTGAATCTGACCAACAGATAAACACACTGTCTACCTGATCACCCTGTTTACTGGACTGGAAGTTTCTCCAGAACCAGATTTACTTGTAAAGTACCTGTAGGCATGAGAAATGATGATGTATGCATTAACTGTGTGTGTGAGTGTATATGTGTGCCTACGCATTAAATGTCTGTTTGTGTGTGAGTATATGTGTGTATGCAAGAAATGTGTGTGCGAGTATGTATGCGTGTGTAAGCATATTTGTGAAATGATGATGAGTGCATTAACTGTGTGTGTGTGTGATTTTATATGTGTGTACGCATGAAATGTGTGAGTATATGTGTGTACTTATGAAATGTATGTGAGTATATAGCTAACAGACCTGCTGGGGTGGTAAAGATTAGCCACTATCACCCCAGTCTACAATCCCTATGGTAATCAGCCAGTAAGGGGCTGGCTGTACACCATGAAAACTGCCGTCAACAACAAAAACCTCTGTGTGCATTGTAACAATCCCACTCTGTAACTACAAATGCAATACAATTAAGCTGCCAGTATGGCTAATTAACTTTTGTTGACTGCATCTACAATAATATTCAATGTTTACACTGTAGACTTACCGTAACCCAATTGCCCCCTCCACATCGCACAATCCCATCCACAGTTAGCAACTAGTAATGTTACTTGCTTATCATTAGATTTGTAGTCAACATTAGTTAATCTTGAGTTGTGTAGTGCAACTCTGTGATGCACAGCACACATTGGGAAGCATTACAAAAAGGACATTTATATGCACTAAAAAGGGACATAAAGGCCTGGTTCCAAAAAAGGACACTAGTAGTAGTGCAGCAGTGGTGACTAACCTTTGGCAGTACAGGTGCTGCTATCAACTTTCTCATGCTGTTCAGCCAACCTAATGGATGGCTGAGGATCATGGAATGTGCATTCTACAGCAGCTGCAGTACAAATCCATAATCATATAATAACTAACCTTTGACAGTTGTTGCGTACTCTCCTTCCCATGATGCTTAACATACTAGATGAGAGTCATGGGAATTGTAGTCTCAACAGCTGGAGTACTAACTCCATTTTTATTTTAGTATCTGGTTGGTTTGGCATGAAAAGGGTTACAAAATAATGCTCTTACCAGTTAACAGCTCCTGCACAGGCAGAAGAAACATGAATAAAGTGGAGGGAATAAACAAAAAACAGCCAATCCCAAGGTAAACGAAGTCAGAGTGAATCAGTGGTGTATCTTGATTTTGTGCTGCCCTAGGCAGACAAAATCCGGGCACCCCCCTACCCAAGCTGCACACCCACGTTACACACCTAAGACATGCCCCATCACCTCCATTTCATGACCGCACATCACACATAACATTCAGACTCACATCAAGCTCATACTCCCATCACACTCAGTCACACACACTGTCTCCCATCACACACACTGACTCCCATCACACACACTGACTCCCATCACACTCAGTCACACACTGTCTCCCATCACACACACACTCTGACTCCCATCACACTCAGTCACAAACACTGTCTCCCATCACACACACTGTCTCCCATCACACACACACTCTGACTCCCATCACACTCAGTCACACACACACTGCCTCCCATCACACACACTGACTCCCATCACACTCAGTCACACACACACACTGACTCCCATCAGCACTTACCTTTCCCTGGCAGGCAGGCTGCATGGTCCCTCCATGCTGCCTGTTCGGCTTCCCGGCGATTGTGCCGACAGGTCACGTGACCGGGCGCGCGTATGACGTCAGCGCGCCGGTCACGTGACTGTCGGAACTTCCGTGTCGGCACACTGCACGGGGAGCCGAACAGGCAGCACGGACGTTTCTCTGTGCTGCCTGTTCGGCTCCCCGTGCAGCCTGGCAGGCAGAGCGAAGGCTGAGGGGGGATCTTCCGATCCCCTCTCACCTCCGTCTCTGCCTACAAGCGCGGTCTATTTTTTTTTAAAGGGACGAGTTTTTTTTTTTTTTTTAATTGTTTTTTTTTTCTACATTTTTTTTTTTCAATGCTGGGAGGCGCTGACGCCCCCCAAAATTTGCCGCCCTAGGCATCCGCCTAGGATGCATCACGGTAAATACAGCACTGGAGTGAATGGGAGTGAGACCAATAGGATGAAAGGAGGGATCTAGGGGATGCTGGCCAATGAGGTGAAAGACAGACAATTTGTGGCCAATGGGGTGAATAGTTGTTGGAAGAAGCTAAGGAAACTTGGGCAAGACCATGATGAAAGGGGTTTAGTGGTAAGTGAAGGAAAGAAAAATAATAATAATTTAAACCAGTATAATGTCCTCCACCCTGGCAAGTAAGAATATAAAAAAATGGATTCAGTAACTATAGGGCTCAAGATGCATATTCAGTCAACAATGCAGTGTGTCAAATCAAGGCAGCTACCCCTATTGCTCAGTAGTAAAAACGGCCCTGAGAGAGCAGACCAAAACATTCTTACATGGGGGTGTATAGAATTAAATAAACTTTTTTTTTTGCTGCAATTCCCTGTCTGACAAGTGTTTTTCATGAACTATATATCTAGTTACCTACCAGCCTACCGCGTCTGCCTCCCTTGCTGCAGGTCCAATTTCCGGGGGAGGACAATATGTAGAGACCCTAATTGATTCTTTGTCTCCCTGGCTCACGATCATTATGTGTTCGGGGCCAGGAGCACAAAGATGTTACTTTGGACATTAAGGACCAAAATGCCACCCAGCGTGAATGGGTTAACGGTTATAGGAAATAACATGCTATTTGTGCGGTCCCTGTTGCCATTGAATATCCCAAATGGAATAGTGTGCAGTAGTGCAAAAGTCAAGAAAAGTCACCTTGCCAAGTGGCGTGTAATCCTTGCCAATCAGCATGTAAGCAAATGTATCCAGTACCAAGAAAATACTCAGTTTACTTCTAAAAGTCTTTGTATCCTGTGCACATTACATTTATTATTGTATTATGCAGTACAGTAAGACAGGCTCTCAAACCACTGAAGTATAAAAACAGTTTCCTCTATTGAAATGTGATACATACACCATGATAACGTAGCTTGGCAACACCGGACTTGCCTCTCACCTTATAGGTTTAACTTTTAATTACAAGCATTTACTTGTTAGCCCACTTGTGTAGAACATTTGTCACCTCTTGATCAGCTATGTCTAATGTTATACATCCCATTTGATACATCCCAACATATTTGTGTTGTGTTCACCCTTCTGTACAGCAATGCAGACTATGATGTTTGTAAACAATATACCGTAGTAATGACGATTTAGTGTCTGTAAATACCAAACGTAAAAACTTAGAGCTAATCTTTCTTTGAATATAAATAAGTAATAAATATCAGAGATTTCACTAACTAGTGAACATATTTTCCAAGAATCGACGACTGACCTTAACAGGTCCATCATTTGGAATATCTGTCCAGGAAAAAAGTTTATAAAAAAAATGCCTTTATGTGTGGTGTTAATTTTTAGTGGAGGCTAGTCAGAACTATCTACTCATGAACCAAATACGACAGAAATACATTATTAACATGTGCTAAGTATCATAACCAACAGTGGTTAGCGTAATTATGTTGCTATATGAAATAATTTGCTGTCCACCAGACATTAGGGAAGATAAAATAATAGCGTATATGTGCAGTAAATGGAAAAAAAATAAGTCTTGTAAAATATATTTCTACCTAAATCCATTTTGCAGCTGCTACCACAGAAAAACATGAAGAGCTAACCACTAAACCGCCCATAAAACTGTTAATCTAACCCACCGCCCCTTCGGAAGATCCTCGTTTGCAGATGGAATAGCTGCAGGGACTAGGTATTCCTAAAAGGCGGAAAAAAGGTATGTGGGCGGGGATAGAGCCGAACATGCAAAAATTATGGACCAATCATTTCGAGATCTCACGTTTATGAGGAAAGACCATGGGAGAGGGAGGCGCTCTATCACCGCGAAGCCCAGCCTCCCTCTGTTCTTATATACTCCATGTTGAAGGGAAGAGGGTAACAGAAGCTGAAGGTCCAGCTACCGCGACGGACAGGAGCCAATCCTGTGCGAGTTACGTCACCGCCTATTACCCAGCGCTTATAAAAATCCATGTCTGTCGCCGTATCCCTTGCTTTACACAGTATGGCCGGCGATATTAGCTAGCGCTCGCTCAACCGCTTTCTCTGCAACAGGGGAATAAATAAAACGGGAAAAAAAAGAGACTGTACCGGAGAAAGTTACTATTACCCATCATACATACACAGGAACGCCCAAAAATCGACTTCAGCAACATTTTCCAAAGCGACGGACATTATTTAAAGAATATTCCAGAACTATTAATTTAAGAAACTACGGTTTTTTTTAATAAAACGATCAGAAAAAGAAAAACAAAATATCCAGACCACTGTGGGAAGACATTCCTCAGTAGATCTCCGTTTCTCGTTATATATATATATATTTTTTTTTTTTTTCGTTTGTTTCTGCTCTGTCGGTGAGCCTCCGGCCGCCCGCGGGTGACGACATGATGGAGGAGCCCTCCGCGCACTTCTTTGAGGGCACCGAGAAGCTGCTGGAGGTCTGGTTCAGCCAGCAGGATGAGAGCAAAGGATCGGGGGACCTCCGTGACATCCCAAGGTAAAGGGGTGGGGATGATGGCTGCCCTAATGAAATGCCTTTGGCGCTCCAACGACTCTCATGGTTGTCTGAGCTTCATGAGAGACGTAGTCTATGTCACCGTACAGTAACAAAGGTTGGCCACCCCCCGGGTATGTAACTGGGTATGAGACCGGGTGTGAATGAAGGAAGGAGCGGGGGCTGATTGCAGTAAACTACACGTGGCCTGACCAGCTAGAGATGGGTGAGAGACAGCCCTTTGTACAACAAGGCTGGTTCTGCTTGCGCTGCTCAAGGTCACTGGCTGCTGTTAGAGGACCTTGGGGCAAAGAAATCTTGTAGAATAGCATGTCTTGGTCTGATGTAATGCAATCATTATACTCCCATCACCTTTATATCCCCACTGTATGAGTGTGTCTGTTCTCTCTACCCTGTATGTGCTGTCAGCCGTTACTAGTATGTATCGCAAATAGCGCTTTCTGCCATCTCAGATGAGCCTTGGAGAGCAGGCAGGGCGGACATGCTTGCAGTACCCAAGGCTGTCCATGTGCTGTAGCTGCTGAGAGGGGGAGGGGCGGCAGCTGCCAGATCCTGACACCCCTGCCTGGCGAGGAGCATGAGAAATCCTGAGGGCTCTTCCATTTTGTTTCTGCTGTTACGATATTTCTATATTGACAGCGATCACGCTTTCATACGAGATCTGTGCCATGTGATGTTTCATATCTCGTTCCCTGTATATTCGCCGTGAGATGTATCGTGGTGGGATCGCTCCCAAGTAGCCCTATGAAATATCTTGCCTGACAAGTCAAATGACTGTAAGGTTATGGGTCTTGTTTTCTAGTGACTAAAAACTATTTCTTTACTGTGCTGACAGCTGCCTGTCTTATGAATCAGTCAACGTGAATGAGTAATAACGGAGTACCGTGCTACTAATGCACCATGTGACTAGTATTCCGCAGTGTACAATTATGTGGCAGCAGTGAGCTCTTATTACCGTATAATTTCCTTCCTGACCACCCAGTTTAGGCCATACTACTTTTTAGTTCCAGTTAAGAACTCCAAATAATATCTCGGGTACAAATAATGATGTGTCCTAAATGTCTGGAGAGGGTGGGGCTGTAGCTCCCTTATTCACCACAGTGATATTTTCAGGGTCAAAGCTTGTGCCTAGTTTGCACACGTTTCCAAATGGCTTCCCTTTGAATGCCCATATAAGGGTGGCTACGAAGGAAGGGGGTGGGGGGGTGCCTTTCTGGGTGCTAAGGAGGTAGTTTGGATTCATTGGGACACTTGTATTGTAGGTTTTATGGCACAATGTGCTGTCTTGGTTATTTTGGTCTCCAGTAAATAATTGTGTACAAAGAAACAAGAAATTTTTCTTTGTACACAATCTATCCTGTGCAATTTTCTGAATACTTTTCATTAGTCCTTGGCCTTCTCTTAGATCTAGACGCTTAATGCCTTTACCATGAATGCTTACACTTCTTCACTGTGTTAAACTTTACCTTTACCACTTATACTGGAAGGCTGTTCCATGCATCCACTGCCCTCTCCGTAAATGAATACATCCTGGTTTGACTTTTTTAAACATTTGTGAGCCATCAGATTTTTGCATGGTTTGCACACTATCCTAATTTATTTTGGAAAGTACAGCCACTCAACGCAATTACAACTTTAAAATGATCATTAGTGTTTGTCAGGTCTGCTTAGGGAATATATTCATACCTGAAATAATGAAAAGGACTAGGATAATTGGAATAACCTACAACAGTCAGTCTCTGGGCGTAACCCAAACCTTCAACAGACTCCTCATAAATATGGATCTACACAAATAGATTATGAATACATAAATGGGGCAAATGCATCCACTTACAGTTTCTGTGGATCTCCCCCACCCATTATGTCGCAGTCCTCTTGTTGGAGATAGTCTGGGATACCGAGGAACCGTTCGGAAATTGTTTTTTCTCTATACCTGTAAAATCTGTTCTACAAATACCCGGTCTGTACTTAACGTTCCACATAACTGTAAAATCTTGTCCAGTTAAAGATGGTTATTAAATAGTATAATTGATAGAAATGCATACTAGTCATTTAACTGCAACTCTGTGTGTTCATTTTAGAATCTTCATTGTGGTATCTTTTTATAAACAGAGTAATAAACTATAATGTGTAGTATTAGTCATTGGTTGAGAATAGTCATTAAGTAGATAAGCTGAATTTTTTCATACTAGCCGCAATTGTGGTTTGCAAAACCTATCTTTCGTTTTGATAAGTGTTTGAGTGAATCGTACAATTCAGAAAATCATAAATATGCTTTATTTTTAAAAAGCACAAGCGTACAATATTTTTGTAAGGCCTTTTGTGACACTGCTGGTCTCCTTTGTATAAAAAAAAAAAAGCATTGTATATTTTATATAGGAGTGTTAGAAGCTGCATTCTTGCAAGTGTCTGCTGCTGCAGTTACACGTGAGGGCAGTGTGCCTAGCTCTGCCCCTTAACTATGACAAAGCATCCAGGAGCCAATGAGCAGGTAGCCTCATTATTAATCTAAGGAATGTGGGTTCCCCCTCCTCCGTTCTGTAAAATCCCTATAAATCATATTTAACCCTTTTTAAGGAAGAAATGCAGTTTGTTCCTGCGCATTGTAGGAAGTCTTAACAAGACCTGTACAAAGCTCCTACCTTGTAGTGTATTTAATAAATCTAGAAAGCATGTGGGAAATCTGGAAATCATTTTCTCCCCAACACTGGGACAAGGGGAGTAACAGTTTTGTCCAAAATAAATTCTATAGAAAAATCAAGCATAGACTATAATGAGCCTTTTCATAGGTGTGTATGTAAATAAATCCTTTTTGTTTATTTTTTATAATCCATTTAATATATATTTGATTATAATATTTAGAAAGTATTTAACCAAGAAAGGTACATTTAGATATTGCCCCACATTCAGAGATGCTATTACACAATTTAATGGTACTCATTGTATCTGCTTTGGAAGAATGAGTCAACCTTGCTGGGAATTGAACCCATGACCTACCAAGGGTTGAACAACTTCTATATATGCATTAGCCCACTAAGCTATCTAACCAGCTTTAGTATGACAGGGGATTTTCAATGATTTAAAAAAAAAAAAAACTTCTGGTAACATCTTTGCAGACTTGTTTTAGGAGCCAGATGTGAGTGCAGTCAGTGCCATGGCTAAACTAGTTATTTTGGAAGACAAACTCCATAGTATATATTTATATACTGGAATATTTTTATAGCATTTTTACTATATTCACCGATCAGCCATAACATTATGACAACTGACGGGCGGCAGAAGCAGTCTGATTCTTTGGGCAATGTTCTGCTAGGAATCCTTTAGGTCCTGCCATTCATGTGGATGTTACTTTGACATGTACCACCTATGTAAGCATTGCTGCAGACCATGTATATCCTTTGATGGAAACTGTATTCCCTGATGGCATTGGCAAAAAATGGTTCACAAATTTGTTTGAGGAATACAACAATGAGTTCAAGGTTTTGACTTGGCCTCCAAGTTAGCCAGATCTCAATCTAATCAAGCATCTGTGGAATATGCTGGACAAATAAGTCTGATCTATGGGGCACTACCTCGCAACATATAGGATTTAAAGTATCTGCTGTTAAAATACTGGTGCCAGATACCAAAGTAAACCCTCAGAGGTCTAGTGGAGTCAATGGGTCAGGGCTGTTTTGGTGGCAAGAGGAGCAACACAGTATTAGACAGGTGGTCATCATATTATGGCTGAACAGTGTGTATATAAGGTTAAAACCAACCAATTAAATGTGTGGTGATAAAATTCTAGCTGCATAAGCTACATATTTAGACCCTAGATCTTTCCATTGGAACCTCATAAAACTATTTACTATTTGATGGCTTCTGCTCTTTTTGATCAATATTTACAAGGGTCTCACATTACTTTTTGGAGACTTGTCCAGTCTGTAAACTGGATTTTCTTGTACGTAGTTTATTGTAGGTAGAAATGTTTGGTATTTGCTGCATGTGCAATTCTATTAAGTAGACCCTTGCTTTACATCGCTGGAACATGCAACTCTCCAAATCTAGTGTTACATCAGAAAACAGGAAGAGTACAGTTATGTGGTTTGACTACATAATACCATCTTGCTTCACTTTTTGCTTTTTAGCAATTTTAGCATAATGTGACTGAAAAGTGTATTCCACAAGAATGGCGTTTATATGCATGTACATATTGTACACCATGCTTTATTTACAGTTCTCCAATACAAAAGATCTTCATTTCCTTTTATAGACTAGGGTTTTTACACTGGTTAAAGCACAATATCTTTCTATGTCCCTGATATAAACATCAGGCTGAAAAGCTAGCATTGCCATAGCCAAGAGCTAGTACATAGAAACATGGCTAGAACTCACTGAATGAAGAATATTATGAATTGCATGAATATTTAGAGACATCTGCAGCTGGTTGTACATGCATTCAGCGATCAGTCTTGGTCTCCTGCACTAGCGAGTTTTATTTAAACCAATGAGAGGCTGCTGGCAGCAGTTATACAGCATTTAAACATATACCCACTTAACCTTGTTGGTGATTAATGAATTAAGTCTGGAAATGCCCTGCCATTTTCCTGCACCGCATGGAAAATTTTGCTGGTAATGTGAAAAACCTTTTTGCTTCCAAGCAACACCAGATTTATGTTTTAAATTAGAAAAAGGCAACCTGTATGGTATTGCAATGCTGCAAGAGTGGTAGAATCAGTGTGGCATTCCCTAAAAGTTGGTGCAAAGGGTTAGCTAAATTAATTATGGCGATGCAGTGACATCTACAAAATGAACTTCTACATGCTTGTGCATATCGTTTTGCATGCTTTGCAGAGCTTTAAAAACCTGCTCCTATATATTCATAAATTAGTTTAACTAAGTGTATACTTTTACTTGGATTTTCTATTGTTAGTACTGTGCAAAGACATGTCTTTTTTGCAGATTAGACTGTAAGTGAAAGGGCGATCAACAAGTCAGATCAAAATACTATGAATATGATGCCTGTTCTCTTTGATACACCATAACTACCTCATTACACAGAACATTATCTACTTACTGATTTGTTTCAGCCATTATGATTTGACAGGATGTACATGTAATTTACTTTGTAGCCAGTTCCATAAAAGATAAAACGAGTTAACATCAATATACCGATTAGCAAAAAAATAAAAGCCTAAATGCAGCAGAGAAAATTTAAAATGCAAGCGTGGAGTAAGACTGAGCCTGCCACCATTAATGCTAGTGATCTCCTCCTCTAACTTAATCTTTCATTTGCATAGTGCATTTCTACTAACTGCTATTCCTTTTTCTGCAGGTTTGAGTGGGACAAACTTTTGGAGAATGTGCATTGTTTGATCATCAGTGTGACGAAAACTGACAAGCAGGAAGCTTATGTACTCAGGTAAGCGGACTTGAACAGAATTGACAATAGACTGCCTTTGAATGTCCTGCTAGCTTAAGATATACATGGTCTAGAAATGTCCAGTCATCCATGTGCGGTAGAGTATTGCAGACTTGTAGAAAAATCTGCTTGTGTACCCAATGGATGTAAATTTACACAATAACTATTTAGTCCTAAACATTTAGTGACTGAAAAATATCCGCAAGAATATCTCTTAAAACCAGTTTTTTGAAAAACAAATCCTTGACAGACTTGTAAAATATAAATACTAGCAAGTGAATTGAAGAATTACTGTAGATGTACTCTCTAGTGTTTAGTCTCCAAACTGCAGCCAATGGGTACTTCATGACTCGTTTGCCAGTCCTAACGTGATGGTTGTATATTTAATACAGGACTAATTCCAAAAATAAAAATGTAATATTAGCAGTTGGAAAAAAATAAACTTTAAAGCCTCAAAAACGCTTCTAATCTTTGAGCATGTGCTCTTAATATAGTGTAGTTATAAAGATGGTGCCTTTAATAATTATACTCCTTTTAAAAGAATATGAATCTGTTCTTTTAAAAACCTACTCCACAAATTGGTTCATAAACCTAACACAGAAAGGAAAGGAGACATGAAAAACTATCTGACGTAAGAATCTGTGTTTTCTCTTGGTTTTGTGTATTCTCAATGATGGGTTATATAATTAAATGGAAATAGTAGGATTCTAGAATAGTTTGGATGGCATGGATTTAATTTACACAACATTTAGCGACCTGGCGCATGTGGAAAATGTCTCAAACTTTGCTAAGTATCCTGTGTGGACCTACTTCCTGGGTCAGGGATTGTAAACCTTTGGCATTGGTACTGATGTGCACTGAATTTCCAATGATTCAGTCTTGCTGGCAGAGCATCATGGGAAATGAAGTCCACAACAGCTGCTGCACTGAAAGGTTTGCCATCACTGTCCTTGGGACAAGGTTTATGTACGTTTATAGTTAGTGCTGTCCAATCTATTAATAAGGGTAGACCTAAGATTTTGAACGAAAGAAATAATGTATACATGCTACGCAATATATGCTAACAGACGTTATGGACTTATTGGCCAGCACTACTGTATGATGTCTGCCTAGTATAGGGAAATTAATAGTAATATTAAGCAAGTTTAATTATTTTATGCAATGTGTAAAGGAGATCCTGGAGAGCTCCTGAAAAGGTCTTCATATTTTCAGTTGCTACATCGCGGTTATCGAGCAGCCCAGCCAGCCTCCAGCTACAAGGGCCCAGGGGAAAAACACTCGGAGGGGATAAGAGTCCCTCCTTATAGGGATTTCATGGTGCCCAGTGATGGGCTGAAGTGGTACAGGTAAACATGGCAGAGCAGATGGAAACTATTGAATTACATGTATGGTGGGCAGGGCTAGGATAAGGGGAAGTAAGCATGAACACAGAATATTTTGCTGTACAATAAATCTCACCTGTTTTTACACTTTGATAGTTTTCTAATTCTTCCATCTGTTGGTGCTATCTACAGTTGTATGTTAAACTAGCATGTTACAAGATGGTTATATGTATACAACCAGGAATTTGGGGGATATTTGTAATTTTGGATATTAGGGGAGTTTTAGTATTGGCTTGATATTAGCAGTTGGTTTTAATATGTATAGCGCTTACATTTCCATGCACATCAACATAAATTCTCTTCTCCATTTCTTTACACAGTGAGAGTAGCATGTTTGTCTCCAAGAGACGTTTCATTTTGAAGACATGTGGTACCACCCTCTTACTGCAAGCACTGGTTCCCTTGTTAGAGCTCGCTAGGGAATATTGTGGGTTTGATGACATTCAGGTAAGATTTTCTGTTACAAACCATCAAATGTTATAATTGGTGCATATTCTCATGTAAGTCACTAAAAACAACCCTTTTCATACTTTATTTTAGTTGGTGGCATGTGCAGCACCCATTATTTTAGTCTATGCTTGGTAATATCTCTTAAATATACTCTTTGAAAAGCAGCTCTTAGAAGAGCAGCCAAGCTATTAAATTGTATTATTAAATACATTGTGTGCTTTAAAGGGCCATTACAACAGGTTGCTTTAAGAATTCTGCACTAATCATGTGTAGTGCATCTGCATGTATTTTTATGCCAACTAGATGTTGAAATGTTTGGATGGTCCACGAAGCCTCATGAAACTATTCCACAAGATTAATTGGTTTATGATTAGTTCCCTAGTAACCCAATTCTGTAAATATTCTCAATTTCCTGTATTTGAAATGAAAAGATTAACCTAATGTTTCATGATCTATTCCAGAACTTTTTTTATTCTCGTAAAAATTTTATGAAACCAGACCATCAGGAATACCCACACAGAAATTTCCAGGAAGAAGTCGAATTCCTAAATGAAATTTTCTCAAGTAAGCATTTTTATTTTAGAAACTAAAAATTATTAATATTTCAATAACTCATCGTATGCCAGGATTACATGATGCTTCTAAAGAGATAGAGAGATAGAGAGATATATATAGATATATAATTTGTCATTACTTTGAAGTATTTATTGCTTTAGATAACTTGGTTGATTGTATATGTTGGCATAATAAAAGTACATTCAGTACTTTTATTATTCAGAATTACAAACTGATTTCACTTAATTTATTATGCCCTCAATGATCTGATACTGTGCAATACATTAAACCTAATCCTGATACTGTTTTCTAAACTATAAAAGTATCTGGCCATGATTATGAAGCAATATATTCCACGATTTTACAATTTTTTTCATTTTATTTAGATTGGCTGTAATCCCAAAAATATAACCGTATAGTCTGCTCTTTAACTAAAATAAAGCAGAGATTTAAAAAAAACCCTTTACCTACTTTCATTTTACAGATGGAGCAGCGTATTGCATGGGACGTTTGAATTCTGATTGCTGGTGAGTGTAATTACCCCTTTCCTTGAAGCAAGCTTAATTATCTATCTACTCCATATGCACTGATGCATTCCAAATTGGATTCAGATCAGGCATATTGGCCTAATCAAACAAATCCCCAAAATACTCAATATGCCTCGTTTCGCACCCAATCTGGCCATTTGAAACAGAAGCATTGGAGGCCTTCAGACTGCAGAAAATTTGCCACAAACCCCATAGATTTTAACCTACCCATAAGATGACTATCACCGCCCGAATACAATTTGGATTCCGGGATGATTGCGCGTCCTATGCAGTCTGGGGGCTGCCAAAACAAAAATAATGGGATCCTCAGAGGGTCTGGGGGCTGCCGATAGGCCCACAGACCCCATGGAATAAAAATTATCCCTACCTTCCCCCCACACCACCTCTATCTTGCCCAGGTAGAGGGAGATGATTCACCTGAAAAACAAAGCACCTTTTGGCTGCCACGGGGTTGGCAGTGAAAATCAGTGCCTACTCTTCTGGCACCCAAAGGGTGTTTTGTGAAAAAAACAAAAAACCTTTTTTTTTTTTTTTTTAATCCAGGTCCCAACTGCAATCCGCGGAGCCCTAGATCCTCATCTAGGCGCAAGGTCCCTGTGCTAAGCATACGTCCCTGATGGGGTACAGATGCATAATGAAATCCCTGCTCTGAAAGTGGGGATTTCATTTTAAGAGAAAATGGCATCTGATTGGCTGACAGAGTGATCTATCAGATGCCTTCAATCCCTGCTGCAAATGTCACATCTGGACATATTGTGTAGCTTGACCCAAATCATTCCACACTTTGAAACCATTATTTTGGTGTATATTTAGTAGACCCTTACATCACTTAATTATAATTCTTTGAATATTTGACTTGTCAAACTGGTTTATACCATTAAATTAGTTCTTTCATACAGACTGTTGCTATACCAGTTATCTGCTATAAATGCATTATTCATAATTGAGCTATTAAAGCAAATAAATGTTAAATAACTAGTGCTACATTATTACAGCTGACATCTGATTACAGAGGGATATATCATTTGGATTAAAATTGAGCACATAAAGTTGGAATACTAAACCTGTTACAGACCATATGATGTCATGCAAGACTGGTGGCAGCTGTCTTTACACATTTCTGATGCTATATTTGGCATTTTATTTATAGGTACTTGTATACCCTGGATGTTCCAGAGGGGTTTGTAATCAATCAACCAGATCAGACACTGGAAATTCTGATGAGTGAGCTTAACACAGAAGTTATGGACCAGTTCTACATGAAAGATGGTGTTACTGCAAATGATGTCACTCGTGTAAGTCTAAGATCATCATTTCTTAATGTCTACTGAAATCTAAACAGCTAATTTTATCTGGGGGCTCTTGTGTACAAGGAATGAACAAAATACTGAAAACACATCGTGAATAAGGACTGTTGCTTGGAAGTAACTAAATTACAACTGCAAAAGGGGTATCCTATTGGCAGCTGGCAGTACATTTGTGTCTGAGAATTGGCACCTGGAAACTGTTAGCAGTCTCATGTTGCTTGAGAAAAAGGTGATGTTCCTTTGACATGTTTAAATCCTGGTGCCAAAGCTAATACTGCTGGCAGCATAAGATCGCAGTGATTGGCTATTTCAAGCGATCATATCGCCCGGAAGAGCTCTGAGTCTCCCACTGCTTGTTTTGAATGGATGTTTATATTCTATACATCAATTTGCAGGACTGGGTTGAAGAAATCAAATAGTTTTGCACTGGTCACAAACGAAAAACTGAACAAACATGGGATTGGTTACCATAGGTCCACACATCTCTTAGCAGTCATTAAGCTTTGTTGCTCTGCATGATTGTATCAAATCCATTCCATGATCTAACCACTCACTAGATTTATGGTTTCTGGATTTCCAACTTGTACATGCGCATAACTGGATTTTATTTTAAATAATGGTGCAGTATGCCACTACATCTAGTTCAAATCTGAAGTTGCCTGCTTGTTAGTAATATTAATCTTTGGAATTTCAATTATGTTGTGCACACCCCCTGTATAAAGTCCAAACTCCTTTTTCTTCCTCTTTTAGGTGAGTGGAATTCGTGACCTGATACCAGGTTCTGTCATTGATGCCACAATGTTCAGTCCTTGTGGTTATTCAATGAATGGGATGAAATCAGATGTAAGTTGTTTTTCTATGAATATGGCACTGGTTCATACTTTTGACCAACAGACAACGCACAGAATGGGGAAAGTGTATTTCTCACAATGTGTAGCTTTTCTTGGCACTATATACTAATTTTGTTATCTAGATCTATAGAGTAGAAATGTTGGCTTAAATGGCTGTATGTTTCCTAAGCTGGTTTGGTCTGACCTTCTGGACTCCATAGTACTTGGGGTTGGACTGAAACTAAAGAGAGGTAATCTGAGCTGCCCTTGTGGAAACTGCCAGATAGAAATAAACAGTCCCCGTCCTCACCCGGTCTCCGGTGCTCGACTCACACTGCTTAGCTGAACAGTATGAAGGGATGCAGAGAAATGGCACTCCAGGAGCCAAATTAGAAGGTGCAAAAAAAGTTGTTTAATGTTGAATACAAAAGTAGTGGATTCCACAGCAGTAGTGCAAGTGTCAGATACACAAAGCTTGACGCGTTTTGCTCTCCAGGCGCTTAATCATAAGTTTATTCCTACTGCTGTGGAATCCACTACTTTTGTATTCAACATTAAACAACTTTTTTTGCACCTTCTAATTTGGCTCCTGGAGTGCCGTTTCTCTGCATCCATTCATACTGGACTGAAACTAAGATTTACATTGGCTTGGTCTGACTGTGTCAAATTTTCCCGAGCCGCTGTAATGGTGCCTGTTCTTATTACACAACTGTGATATCACAAGCACCGTAACATGTGTTGTGCTAACATGAGTCGATTAAACTT
The DNA here is from genome assembly GCA_036172795.1 of Pelodytes ibericus. Lineage (NCBI taxonomy): Eukaryota > Metazoa > Chordata > Amphibia > Anura > Pelodytidae > Pelodytes > Pelodytes ibericus. The sequence goes on along the minus strand of CM069861.1, from coordinate 101,148,486 downwards.
TTTGAAGGCCCAATGAAACATTGCTATTACCGCACTAGAGAATCCATCGGAGATAAGAGGGCTTTAAACACTAAATGTATGTCCCCATACTATTTTTGTGCTAAGTAAACACAGATTCACATGCAACTCAGTTGAGATTAACAATAGTTTAACACAGCTATTGGAGACCTGCATTCATTTTATGAATTGAAAACCTCTCGTCTTTATAGCTTACTGGCCTTGTTATTGTTTATTTTAGACTTTTTGTAAATATTAATTCTGTCCTCTCTCCTTCAGGGAACTTACTGGACGATTCACATCACTCCAGAGCCAGATTTCTCATATGTTAGTTTTGAGACTAACGTATCACAAACAAGTTATGATGATCTGATTAGTAAAGTTGTGGACGTTTTCAAGCCAAGAAAATTTGTGACCACCCTCTTTGTTAATCAGGTACAGATTACGTAATGCATTGTGGGAAAGAGCTTCAATAAAAGAGAATTTTTAATAAGCTGGGTCTTAATTCTTGCTTTGCTGGCAAATACCTGTTTATTGGGTCGGTGACATTAACCCCATCATTTTGAGCAAAAATATTTCTTGGGGGTGGGTAATTATTTTTTTTTATAACTTTGACAGATATTGCTATAAATAGGACTTGTTTATTGCTAACTGGCTCTGTTGGGTATACCATAGATATGTCAGAGGTGTTTGGTGTTTTTTTTCTGTTGCAGTTCTGTGCTCTATTGTTAATATGGGACACTAATGGACATTGTAGCCATAACTGTTATTCTTCCTAAAGAAGGTTAGACGTTATGGCAGTGAACAAGTTCATACCTTTGCATATCCTTACCCAGCACCCAAAACACAGTTAACTAATAAAACCAAAAAGGTAACCTTTAGTAACAATTAGTGATTGTAGTTTTTGCCAAAATGGTTTTTTGTAAGTGAAGGTATGGGATTGTGTTTTTATAAACATACATTACAAAATCCTCCCTTTTTTCTCCCCAGAGCTCCAAATGTCGTGCAGCTTTCAGCTGTGCTCAGAAGATTGAGGGCTTCAAGCGTCTAGATCGCCAGTTCGCTCAGTTCAATGAATACAATTTTGTTTTCACCAGTTTTGCCAAGAATGTTTTGCAACAGAGTTGATTAGAAGAAATGAAGAAAAAGCGCAAAAAGAAAACCAATGAAAGAGGTGGTGGGTGCTTTCTAGCTAATGATACCAGGGGCCATGCTTTACACATCCATCACCTAGTAGTTGCAGGAAGCCCTGAATATAATCCTAGTATGAGTTTGAATTGTATTCACTATTTTATCAAGGAGTTAGGTAACTTGCATGAATGCTCTCTCTCGTGTGTAGGTATTCTATGCCACTCTTGCTGTGAAATTGAAGTGCATGTAGATAACTCAAAAACATACTGTACAATAATTTTCAGTTGTAGTAATGCACATTGTTTTACAGGCAGCATAGGTTTTTTACAAGTTTCACCAAAAATTCCCCACAGACAAGGCTTTCGCCCACACTAGTTTCTGACTCACAACCATGACTAATAGCTTATTTTGGTTTTGTGAATGAACTACCAGGATACAACTCCATCATTTTCCATCCCATGTGCTCTAGGTACATGTGTGATTTCTTTCAATTGAAAAAGCATTAACCATTTTTATATGCACTTCATACACCTGCTTTGGCACCTCAATGGTTGAGGGCTTGGAGAATCCTGGTGTCAGTTTTGTACAACGCCTCCTTTTTAGCAAAACCTATTCACTGAACTCATTCATTTGCCTAAAGATTCTCAATCTACTGCAGACATTGAATGGGGTGGCCAAAAGGTGACTTGAAGCCTGTACAATCTTATCTATGCTATGTAACAGAGAATAATCTAGGCCAATCCTGGCACAAACTCACATTCACTACCATTTCTGATTGTGTGTAAACAATAAACTGTAACCCGGTCTAGATCTCGCCTCATTTTGTTATCCCAAGCAGACTCCAATACCTTTTCATCTCGTCACTGAAAGGGAAGCCCTGTGACATTGTGCATGTGACTACTATGCTGTATTTGACAGTGCTGTGAACTCATCAGCTCTCCCTTGTGAATTGATGTGATTGTGATTCCTTTTTTTTCAATGAATAGGTAGCATCATGTAATTAACATGGGGAGTTACTTGGATATCTGGACTGGTGAAACATTACTTTGTGCTTTCAGGAATTCTGCTTGTTTTCAGCTGATTTGAAATCCTTTCTCACGACATTTGGCGCTCTGATATTACTTGTAATTTGCCATTCCCAGTGTCTTTTTGTATCCTTTCTGGATATATTGCAGCAACGTTCCTATATGTATTTACAAGTAAGTGTACCAATAAACACTTCTTGTAGTGTTGAAAAAAATAAATCTGCTTGATTAGAAATCAAGGGGTTTGGAGCATCCATGTTTTTAAGTATGTTGATTGGAAGCTTCATTCAAGAAGCTTTCTATGAACATTCGCTTCGGTAGGGTAAGAAGCATGTATCGTATTCCTGGTGCTGCATTTTGAGGACCAATATTTAATATGGTTAATGGTTATTGTCTAAGCAAAAACATGTAGCCCGCCCCCCCCCCCCCCCCCCCAAGTCCAAATCTGACCCAGGTATATTGAATACCTCCAACAAAATTATAACTATAATATAGATTAAAATATATGCAAAAACTTAATGTACTGCTGTTTCATGTGAAGAGGAGGTTAATTCTTTGTATTACTAGGTTCTCTTGGTCGGAAAGAGGGACTTTTACGGTGTCTCTAATATCTTAAGACTTTGATCAATTGAAATGTACTGGAAATATCTGTACCACAGACCTAATGCTTCAATAAAAAGCTTAATTCTTGAGCTGTTGGCTATTTTTTCTTTTGTTACTGACTTTACATTTTTTTTTTTTTTTTTTTTAACTAATTTGAGTACAATCATTAGACTGGTATTTCACATTAGGTTTTGAAAAGATCCACAATTAAAAGCTACAAGAAAGGTCTGCTTCTAATTACATGGTTTTATTTTGACATGTCTTCTTAAACAAGCTCCATTAGCATGTGGATATAGATGGCATGTATAAATCATAAGATGCCCAAGTTTGCTTCAGGCATTTATCATATAACCTACTTTTATGCTGCCTTAATATTTTTTTTAACCCCTTAATGCATTTGGACGCTGAAAAGTATCGTCCTTAAGGACCATGAGGACGTGTATATATACGTCCTCCGTTTTCATGTAGTGAATGCAGCTACTCTCAGAGGGCTTTCAGCCCCCACCCCCCTGCGCGCATACGATCACCGCGAATGTGATCGTATGCGCGTTACACACATAGGCAGTGAAAGCTTATCACTGCCTATGTGTGTTAAAGTGTTGCAATGATGCCTCCTCCAATACAGGGTGCCCAGAGGAGAGCGACGGAAGAGAGAGAAAAAAAATCTCTTCAGTTGCTCTGAAACCGCTACTTGACTGCCCCTAGAGGCAGGTAAGTATATCACCGTCTGAAAGAAAGAAAAAAATTTAATAAATAAATGGAAAAAGCTAAACCTAGATCTAGGGTTAGGGTCATAATTAGGGTTACAGGGGGGTAACGGATGATTACAAGGGTTAGATTAAGGGGTGGGGGTAGATTTAGAGTTGGGGTAAATTTAGGGTTGGGGTAAAAGTCACTGTAGAAGAAAATGGTTAGAAAACAAAAAAAAAAAACTAATATTGTTTATTGCCCTATTACTTGAAATAAAACAGACAAACAAGGAAACATTGGTATTAATAAACTCAGGAGAAATATTAGAAATATATAGACGGGGTCTTTTTTAACATTTGTAATTGTGTAAAAAAAAAAATTAGATCAAAGTTAGAAGGTGTTTTTTATGTCATGTTTTCATCATATTTTATATATTTTTTAATAGTAAATGATATCATATGATGAAAATAATAGTATCAAACGAAAGCCCTATCTGTCCTTTAAAAAATGATATATAATTTGTGTGGCTGGACTGAACACAAAGAAAGAAATTCACAGTTCAGTAAACGTATGACAAAAATAATGGAATTCTGGTCTTCAAGGCACATCAAATGCAACATAGCACTCTGTCACTAAGGGGTTTAACCCCTTAGTGACACATGGTGCTTGTGTCCCAGACAACGCAAGCACCAAAAAGTCACCTATGTTCCTGGCCTTAATAGACTGTGGTTCCCAGCCAAAAAAATTGCAAGACGTCACTTGTGAAGTCACAGAGGCGTGCCTGAACTTACGCGATTTGGTAAAATGTAGCTGGTCCTCACTTTGAGCATCGGCTACATTCTCCCTGTCAGACTGAGGCCACTCAAAGTGGCCTCATTTGTCCGGTAGGATCCGAGCACAGCTGAACTTGTAAATGCTGGACGTACTGTGCCATCCTAGCATCTTTTGGGACCTTTAAATTAGGAGGGCATAGAACATCCTAGGGTCACAAAGGGGTTAACAAAAAAGCCATTGCTTATCTCTGCTTCAGCTAAGCATCAGGTAAGTTATCTCTAATACATCTGTGGTTTATTAATTTATTGCTCATAAGTGTGGATTAGAAAGTAAGGTAATGCCACATAAATGGTCTGCTGTGGCGTAGAAATACCAGAGAAAATGGAAACTATAAAATAAAATCAAGTTCTGTCCAATTGAAAGATTGCATAAAGTTTAGGTTTTTGGGGCACAGACATGTTTAGAGTCTTGGGTCAGATGACTTGCATCCATCAAGTTAAACCATTTTTCTAATCCTTGTTTGCTGTTGTTGATTCAAAAGGCATCAAAAAAACCTTGTTACAGCAATTTTGAGTTCTGCTTTCATACTGTATGAGACACACTGATACATGAGGTACTAATATGCACTTTACAACAATGTACATATCTCATGTATTTTTACATCAAAATATCTCCATTATACCATACTTGCTCGAATATAAGACAAGGTTTTTTCAGAGCAAAAGCAGAGCTACAGGGGACCTGGATCCCCCTCGCTAACAACCAGTGGATGTCTGGCAATGCGCGCAGACATCCTCCGCTGCTGCCCGGCATGTCCGTTGGGTCCTTTCGGCTTCATCATAGAAGCCCCAGCGGAAGTGCCGGGCAGCAGCGGAGGATGTCTGCGCGTATTGTGCAGACATCCTCCGGCTGCCCCCCGCTAGCCACCAGGAGATTTGGGCAGCCGGTTGTCTGTCATAATAGACAGAAGTGTCGGGCAGCATGGAGGATGTCTGCACGTATTGTGCAGACATCCCCCGGCTGCCTCCATTAGCCACCGGGGGGGGGGGAAGACAAAGCTGGGGGAGGGAGAGGCAGCATTGGCACACAAAAGGAAATAAAAACAAGAAATGCATTTTTTTGTCAATTTTTATTAAATATTAAAAATAAATTTACGTGTGAATATATACTAGTTAAACTTTTTTTCCTATAGAGTAGTCTTCTTATATCCAGGCTTTTAGTTTTTTTTCCTAAAGGAATATCCATAGTTTGGGGGGGGGGGGGGGGGGTTGTCTTATAATTAAGCAAATACGGTACATTTCTTTTAATTAACCATATACAGATCACATAACTATACATAGATAAATATGTATAAAAGCTTCAAAGCCTATTTTTATGAACTAAATATTATATAACCATACAAATTATGCGAGACTGATATTAATTAGATGTAAAACAAACAAAAGGTGCGGGACCGGAGAGCAGGAGAGAAGGTTAGCTAACCGGTTTTAGTTCTTTGACAATACACAGGGTTGGTGGAGCTCGAGCTTATTTAACCATTGACTCCATATTTTACATTTCTTCGGGGGATCCAAACGTTTCCAGTTGCGAGCAATTCCACTTTTAGTGGCTACACAACCATGAAACAATTAAAGATCTGTTCGTTTAACTACCGTATTTTCCGGCGTATAAAACGACTTTTTAATCCCTGAAAATCTTCTCAAAAGTTGGGGGGTCGTCTTATACGCCGGGTACTGGGATTTACTCACCTATTTTCTGCTCTGTCTCCGCTCGCGCTGTTAAGCCGGTCCGTGGTTGTGAGGGAAGCGTTGTGAGCTCCCCTCAGGCCACGCGGCTTCAATAAAGTCTGTTGAAACTTTTTTTTTAAACAAAACTTTATTGACCACGCGGCTGGAGGGGAGCTCACAACGCTTCCCTCACAGCCACGGACCGGCTTAACAGCGGGAGACAGAGCAGAAAATAGGTAAGGATTGGGGATTGGGGAAAGGGGGAGGAGGGTGGAAAACGCGATTTTTCCGGCTTATAAGATGACTTAGTTGGGGGATCGTCTTATACGCCGGAAAATACGGTAATCTGTGGCTAATTTACATGCAACAAGGCAAGTTCCGATGCTCTCCTAATTTAAACTGTGAATAGAGATTCAATCAGAACAAACATCTTTTCTCATATCTCATCTGCCCTCACACCCCCACTATATACGTAAATTGGATCCATCTACAACATGTTGCGCTACTAGATGGAATTTTTTATCCTAACTGGAATGAGATACCATTGATTTGAGACTTTATACTGATTCTCCAATAAGTTTAGACAATGGATTTTCCTACTTCTGAGAATGCCCTATTCCATTCTGTTGGGTCTATTTTGCATTTGAGCTGCTCCTCCCAAGTTTTTCTGTATGGGGGAACCAGAATATCCCACTCTCAAACTATTTTAGAAGCTTTAGCCAATACTTTCTTAATTTTACATACTTAAATATAGTCTGAAGCTGTTCTATTTTATCAAAAGAAAGGACAAGTTGTTTTTTTTGAGAACATTATTAACCCTTAAACACTAGAAAATAGACTCCTTTGTCCATATTAAGGAACAGTTTGCTCTCCCAAATAGAGAGATATTTAGCTACCTGAGGATCAAAAATTTTATTAATAACTTGATTAAGGATAGTAATACCTTAAATATTATAAATCGATTTTTTGACGTTATGGCAACACAAAGTATTGACGAAAGCTTCAAAATTATTAAGAACACAGGAACACATAATTCCTTCAGCTATACTGGCTTGGGAAAAGGAGCTAAGGATCAAAATAGATGTTGGGGAATGGTATGAGCAGTGGCGTACCTACCACTGGTGCAGGGGTCGCAGCTGCGACCGGGCCCGTCACTCTCAGCTGTGATCCCTGCACGCCAAAAAAAAATGCGGGCAAACGGGGCAGCTGCCCAGAGCCCATTCATTCTTGGGGGCCCAAGGCAGGTTCCCCGTGGGCCCCCGCTACCCGTGCCAGTACTTACCTCCATGCTGCTGTCTCCGTTCGTGGCTGTGAGGGAAGCGTTGTGCGCGGATCAATAAAGTTTGTTTAAAAAAAAAGTTTCAACAAACTTTATTGATCCGCGAGGTTGGAGGTGAGCGTACAGCGCTTCCCTCACAGCCACGGACCTGCACCGGGAGACAGCAGCAAGGAGGTAAGTACTGGGGAAGGGGGAGGAGGGTGGCAAAACGAGCATACTGAGGGGCAAAATCCTGGCATATTAATTGGCTGTTTCCTGGCATATTAATTGGCTGTATCCTGGCATATTAATTGGCAATATCCTGGCATATAAAGTGGCAATATCCTGGCATATAAAGTGGCTATATCCTGGCATATAAAGTGGCAATATCCTGGCATATTAATTGGCACTATCCTGGCATATAAAGTGACAATATCCTGGCATATTAATTGGCATTATCCTGGCATATAAAGTGAGAATATCCTGGCATATTAATTGGCTATATCCTGGCATAATAAGTGGCAATATCCTGGCATATTAATTGGCAATATCCTGGCATATTAAATAGCAATATCCTGGCATATTAAGTGGCTATATCCTGGCATATTAAATAGCAATATCCTGGCATATTAAGTGGCTATATCCTAGAATATTAATTGGCTATATCCTGCCATATTAAGTGGCTATATCCTGGCATATTAATTGGCTTATTAAATGCCATTATCCTGGCATATTAAATGGCAATATCCTGGCATATTAAGTGTAAATAGAGTGACAAAATCCTGGCATATTAAAATGGGAAGAGAATGGCATATTGAGGGGCAAAATACTGTAATATTAAATGGCAAAGGAATGGCATATTAAATGGCATATTGAATGGCTAAATCCTGGCATATTGAGGGCACATAACACTGGCAAATGGGCACATAATGCTGGCAAATGGTCAAATAACACTGGCAAATGGGCACATAACAGGCAAATAACTGGCAAATGGGCAAATAACTTGTAAATGGGCACATTGTTGGCAAATGGGCAAATAACACTGGCAAATGGGCACTTAACTGGCAAATGAGCAAAATAACACTGGCAAATGAGCAAAATAACACTGGCAAATGGGAAAATAACTGGCAAATGAGCAAAATAACACTGGAAAATGGGCACATAACTGGCAAATTATGGGCAGAATAACACTGGCAAATGGCCAAATTAACACTGGCAAATGGGCAAAATAACACTGGCAAATGGGCAAAATTGGCTGTGGCATATTGGAAATCTGGCTGTGGCATATTGGCAATCGTGGCATACTGGGCAAATTGGCTGTGGCAAAATTGATACTGTGGCATGTTCTGTGGGGCAAAATAACATGTACTATGGGGTAAAAGGAACACTGGCATGTTCTGTGGGGCAAAATAACGTGTACTATGGGGTAAAAGGAACACTGTGGCATGTTCTGTGGGGCAAAATAACGTGTACTATGGGGGAAAGTGACACTGTGGCATGTTCTGCAGGGGTAGTTCAGTGGGACAAAGTGACACTGTGGTATGTTCTGGCAGGAAAATTTATACTGCAGCATGCCAAATCGTGTGGGTGTAATATGAGTACAAGCCAAGTGCTGTGGGTACTGTATAGTGCTGTGTTTAGACCTTTAGGTGCAATGTGGGTGCAGGGAAACGTAATAAAAATAAGAACTTAACAATTTTTCAATAACATTTTTATTACATATGAAAATAGTTGAATATAATATTTAAAAAGTTCATATAAGTATACATGCAGCTAGTTACATACATATATTTGGGGTCCACCTCAAGCTTTTGATAAGGCTGGAAATATTTTAACAGTTTTTTTTTTTGTGTCCAGAAAAGTAATATTACTTTACTGAGAGGGTGGTGGATGAGAGGTTAATATATGAAGCAGTTTAAGCATGCATGGGATAAGCATAAGGCTATCCTTGATATATCAGAGAAGGACAGGGACTAATGAAAATATTACTTTACTGAGAGGGTAGTGGATGCATGGGATAGCCTTTCAGCAGAAGTGGTAGAGGTTAATACAGTGAAGGAGTGTAAGCATATGGCTATTCTAGATATAAGATGAGGTCAGGGATTAATGGAAGTATTACTTTCTGAGAGGGTAGTGGATGCATGGAATCGTCTTCCAGCAGAAATGGTAGAGGTTAATACAGTGGAGGTGAGAAACTTTGTATTATTTTACTGAGAGGGTAGTGGACACATGGAATAGTTTGCCAGCAGAAGTGGTAGAGGTTAATACAGTGAAGGAGTTTAAGCATGCATGGGATAGGTATAAGGCTATTCTAGATATAAGACAAGGCCAGGCACAAAGCGGAACAGTTGGGAGGCATGTAAGTGGCATTTCTGGGGTGGAGTTGCATGGTTGGGTCAGGGGGCCCCGAGGCAATTTTTGCACCGGGGCCTGGTGGTTTCTAGTTCCGCCTCTGGGTATGAGGCATTTGTTAGAGCCTCAAAAGATATCAAATGTTTGAGTTTAGTCGAAACACAATATAAAATTACAAACAGATGGTATCTCGTCCCAACATCTGTATCGAAAATGTTTCCCTCTACCTTGTTGGTCTGTTGGAGATGTTTCCAAGAAACGGGCTCTCACTCGCACATATGGTGGAGTTGTAGAGACATACAAAACGTGTGGCTCAAAGCTTTTACCATAATTAAATCTCTTACAAAGATAAAAATTCCAAAAAACTCTAGTGTGGCCCTAATGCATCTTAACTGGCCAAAAATGCGTTTAGCAGAGTGTTTGATTATTACACATATATACATGGCAGTCAAGATCTCCATTGCATGTAACTGGAGGAAACAGGGTAAAATCAATTGGGGAGTGGTTATGACTCAACTCCTTTTTCAAGTCCAAATGGAAAAGGAGATTAGCTAAGCCCAACATAATATGAAAAAACAAAAAATTTGAGAATTTTGGGAAAAAGAATTAGGCAGTTTGACTTTTAACCCCTGACACATGTATACAGTTCAAATGGTCATAATACCATACCCTCCCCCTCGTCCCTGACTGGCAATTAAATAATTATTTAAGAAGATGTAAAAGCATGGGCTATTCTCTCACAGAAAGGAAGAGGGGAAAGGAGAAAGATAGAAAAGAGAAAGGAAAGAAAGGGAAATAAAGAGTAAAGTAAAATAATTGGGCTGAGGAGATTCACGTTAGAAGTAAATAGCACACTTTTCACTTTATTGTAATATAATATAGGTTTCCACTTGACTTACACAAGCTTTTTTTAACTACCTATTTATTCACTTTCTGTGAATTATATATATCCTGAGCCCTATCTTTCCCCTTCCCATTGTCTTATAATGCCTGAGAATGGTTTTGTATTGCATTGTATTGTTTGTTAATTATATGTATGTTATGTATTATCTTTTTATATTTGAAAAAATAAAAAAATTTATAGAAAAAAAAATAAAATAAAAGCAGCTTTCAAAAAAAAAAAAAAAGAAAGAAGGGAAAGAAAAGAAGGAAGGGAAAAGGAAAAAAAAAGAAGGGAAAGAAAAGAAGGAAGGGAAAAGGAAAAAAAAGAAGGGAAAGAAAAGAATGAAGGGAAAAGGAAAAAAAAAACACTAGAAAATTTTAACACCAGTAAACTCAGATCTGGAGCTGGTCAAAAGGTTTTATCTGCTAGTAATTGATCTAAAACTAGTATGCCTTGCTGTCTCCATATTCAGCTTAAAGGTCTTCCATGTTTACTTCCAATACACCAATCAAAAAAAAAAGCCAAATACCATATTTTGGAAATACCATTTATTTATTCTAGACTCCTATATTGTTATAGTTTGGTTCAAAATAGTATTTCCACTTATCCTCCCTTTCATTTTTCTTTAAATCATGTGTTTTCCAAATTAGACATCCCTGATCCATGTTTCCTGTGGAATTTCTCTCTATATCATACCAACCCTCCTTGCTTTATTTGTAGTTGGTATATGTGAAAAATCATATTTGCTAAATAAAAGTTTTCAGTATTATGGTGAGAGACGCCTCCTCCGGAACAGATAGGACCAATGAGGGATAACATATGAGTTAATAGTATTACGTTTGCCCCACCATGACAGCTCAGTGTAGTGCCAATTGTTTAGTTGTCTGTTATAATAGCTTTAAGAAGTTAACTTCTGCCAATCTGATACTGTTTTTTTGTAATTACAATACCTAGATAATTGAACTCCCCCTTGGTCCAGGCAAATTCATAATTTTGTCAAATATGGTTTCCCAGTGTTATTTAGATACTAACCCATAAGAACCATCTTTGCGACATTTATCTTGTAAAAATACCTCTTACTATATTATCTAAATTCCTCTATCAAATACATTAAAGATTCTACCAGGTTAGTTAGCATTATCAGGATGTCATCTGCATAAATATTGATTTTCAGTTGGCTGTATTTAGTTTGAAAGCCTTTAATCCCAATTTTGTTTCTGATGTTACAGTGAAATAATATATATAGGAACGGGGCTAGTGGGCACCCCTGCCTAGTACCATTATTAAATCGGAACCAAGAAGAGCACAGGTTAGGACCCATTATCCTAGCCGCTGGGTTTGAGTGAAATTACTGTCTCATATATCCATACCTGAATACCGAATTCAAGAAGACAACGGCTTGGGAATCTTCAACTGACCCGGTCAAACACCTTCTCAGTGAGTGTGAGTTCTTTAAAGCTAAGTTAAGAGCATCTCCGAACTGTACCAGGTGTGAAGCTAGCAGGTATTTTTAAATAGATCACTTTAGAAGCATCCTGATATTCCTTATCTAACAAGGTCTGGGTATTTTTTGTCTTAATCTTGTCTAATTTTATCCATCTGTTGAAGGCCTGTTTTGTTTGTCACAGTAATTCCTGACTGCTCTATAGAATTGGCTTTTGGGGAATATATTAAGCTGGGATACATGTTGTCCACGTTGTATCTTTTATATGACTATTGCAAACTGACCTCTTTGAAATGGGTTTTAGATTTGAGCTGATTATCCTGTACATAAATCCATAAAATGTATCTCTGACCTACTATATTGTGTTTTTAAAACAATTTAAAATCATGATTAAGTTGTTTAACCCCTTCGTGACCAATGACAGTCCTGGACCATCATGGGGAAAAACTCCCTTCGTGACCAATGACGGTCCTGGACCATCATGGGGAAAAACTCCCTTCGTGACCAATGACGGTCCACGACCGTCATGCAGATCCGATCGCGGTATGCGCTCTGGCATGCAGCAATTGTGATTTAAATGGCAGGCTGAGGCCCTCCCCCCCCCCCCCCGGAAACATCCGGGCACTGTGACAACCAATCACAGTGCCCGGATGTTAATAGCTGTCAAAGCAGTTGCCTGCTTTGACAGCTATAGTCTCTCCCTGCTCCACAGCGATCATGGGGCAGGGAGAGACTAAATATAGTGCTGGAAGCCACCCTTGGTCCCCCCAAGCCCATCCAGACCCCCCAGGGTTTTTTTTAATAAAAAATAAAAAAAAACAATTAAAAAAAATATTTTGTATTTATATTTTTATTTTGCTAACCTTAACGCTTGGGTTAGGGTTAGAGATCATCAAAACCCTAATCCTAGAGTTAGAATTAGGGTTTGTACTAACCATAACCCTAGGGATAAAGTTAGAGTTAAATATAAATAAAAAAAGTAAATAAAATTAAATAAATAAAACAAAATAATGAAAAAATACTATTAAATTAAATAAAAATAAGATGTTAATCTGTAGTGGACCAGTGACATGTTAGGTCTGTTGGTGGTCCTCTAGGGATATTTTTTTTTTTTTTTTTTTAAAAGACTGCTAGTGGGGCCAGTGCTTTGCATTGGCCCCCCAACAGTAGATAGGGGCCCACAGCAGCTGGATATATCATCCATGCAGCTGCAGGATAGCAACAATCTGTGCTTCTTACTATAGACTACATTCCCTATGATGCTACGGTCACTTTTGGCTGGCTGAGCATGATAGGAAATGTAGTCACAAGCATTACATTATAAATACATGTTTTAAAGCTGCAATGACCATATCCTAAATTTGGCCCTTTACTTGCCACATAACACTAGCAAACCTATACATGTGGGGTACCGCTATAGTTAGGGGAAGTTGCTTAACATATTGGGGTGTTGTTTGGCAAAAAAAAAAAAGAACAACCCCTTTAAATTCATACCTAAATACAAAGTGTGTGTGGGAAAAAAACACACAAAAAATTACTATGCCAAAACTTGTCAAAGATTGGTGGAAAAATGACTGCATGAAAAGTGTCAAAATACCCCAATTTGAATACCCTGGGATGTCTACTTTAAAAAAAAAATGTGTACATGCGGGGCTGATTCACCGATGCATGAATGATATCGGTGTTACAATGTCAGTTACACCAATTTTGGAAAAAATGGTTTTAAAACAGCTAGGTGCTACTTGTATTTATTATACTGAAACATTAAAAAAAAGCAAAAAAACATATAAACATTGGGTATTTCTAAACTCAGGACCAATATTAGGATCTAAATAGCTGTTTTTTTATTTGCTTTTGTAGCTTAGTAAAAGATTTTACAAATAAAAGTCAGGAAAAGTTTTTTTTTTATACATTTTTTAACATATTTTTCTATTTTTTTTTCATAATATAAATTCTATGAACAAAATAATGGCATCAAAAGAAAGCCCTTCTTGTCCTGAAAAACCCCCCAATATATCATATGTGTTGGTACAGCAAATAACAAAGAATAAAATTACAGCTGAACACAAACACCTCAGAAGTGTAAAAACAGCCACGGTCATTAACGCACAACTTTGCAAAAACAGTCTGGTCATGAAGGGGGTAATAAAATCTTGTAATGGATTTGAAGATCTGCTTCTAAAATAAATAGGTTAGATCTATTTAAAAATAGAGAAACCAGGAAATCCACGAGACATTGAATATGATCATAGACGTTAGTAATAATTGGTTTGTTAAAAAGATTGGCCATTACTTTTAAATGATGTAGCCATTATAAAGATTATAATACGCAATATCCAAAAAAATATCCGTTTTGTACGGTTCTATCATGTGGTGGACATATTGTGATTAGATGAATTAAGATCGGAGCCAAGATTCTAAACAATATGTCTACTATATACAGCTCTGTCACGGAGCAAAGAGGGCTCAATAAGGTACGTTTTTTTCTTTCATTAAAGCATTCCTATTTAAAATGTCCTCACTTAATGAAATCTTTTTTTTTGCTGCCGCTTGTCCTTTAAGTCGGTAGGATTACCGTATTTGCTCGATTATAAGACGACCCTGATTGTAAGACGACCCCCCAAACTTTGTATATTCCTTTAGGAAAAAAACTAAAAGCCTGAATATAAGACTACCCTATAGGAAAAAAAAAGTTTAACTTGTATATATGTAAATTGCTTTTTAATATGTAATAAAAAATTGATATTATACAAATGCATTTCTTGTTTTTATTTCCTTGCGGCCTCTCTCCCCCCCCAGCGTAGTCTCTCTCTCTATCTCCCCCCTCCCTCCCCCCTCTCTCTATCTCCCCCCCCTCTCTCTCTCTCTCCCCCCTCTCTCTCTCTCTCCCCCCTCTCTCTCCCCCCCCTCTCTCTCTATCTCCCCCCCTCTCTCTCTCTCTCCCCCCCTCTCTCTCTCTCTCCCCCCCCTCTCTCTCTCCCCCCTCTCTCTCTCTCTCCCCCCTCTCTCTCTCTCTCTCTCTCTCTCCCCCCTCTCTCTATCTCTCTATCTCCCCCCTCTCTCTATCTCTCTCTCCCCCCTCTCTCTATCTCTCTCTCTCCCCCCTCTCTCTATCTCCCACCCCCTCTCTCTCTCTCTCTATCTCCCCCCCTCTCTCTCTCTCTATCTCCCCCCCCTCTCTCTCTATCTCCCCCCTCTCTCTCTATCTATCTCCCCCCTCTCCCTCTCTCTCTCTCTCTCTCTATCTCCCCCCTCTCTCTCTCTATCTCCCCCCCTCTCTCTCTCTATCTCCCCCCTTTCCCTGGTGGCTAGTGGGGGTAGCTGGGGGATGTCTGCACGTATCGTGCAGACATCCCCCAGCTGCCCGCTTTTCCCTGGTGGCTAGTGGGGCAGCAGAGGAAGTCTGCGCGATGAGCGCAGACCTCCCCTGCTGCCGCCCGGCACGCTCGCCGGGACTTCTGTGACGTAGCCGGAAGTACCCGGCTTTTTCATAGAAGCCCCGGCGGTCGTTGGGGGGCGAAAGCAGGGGAGTCTGCGCTCATTGCGCAGACATCCCCTGCTGTTAGAGAGGGGGATCCAGGACCCCTGCAGCTCTGCTGGGGACCTGGATCCATGTCTTATAGTCTGACCTCAATTTGAGGTCAGATTATAAGAAGACCTCTAATGTAAGACGAGGGGGATTTTTCAGAGCATTTGCTCTGAAAAAAACCTTGTCTTATATTCGAGCAAATACGGTAAATTTTCATCTCATCTGTACCTTACTTTTAGTGTCTATTCCTGTGACATAAATGGATTGGTGTTAAAGGTACTGTCTAGTGCCCAAAATGCATCTTCCAAATATTAATGCATTTAATGTGCTTTCAAAGTAAATTTTGCATTGCTTAAAATATAAAATACTTACAGCTAAATGAAAGCGAAATTACAGCAGTTTGCAAGTAGGGTTGCCACCTGTCTGATATTTTACCAGCATGCCGGTAAAAAATTGGCATCAGGCCAATGTTAAGTTTATGGAGATAGTACCAAGGCCGGTATTTTCTTTGAAGAAAAGGTGGCAACCCTGTTTGCAAGAAACCAGGACTGCCCATACTAGCTCAGTAAAAGTCATTTCCGTTGTTTTTTTTTTTTTTGCTGCAGGACCCAATGAGAATAATTTTATTTAAATCCATGGAATTTCCTGTCTCTCTAGTGATGTCATCAGACAATGTGTTGCACTCTTAAGAGAGCCTAAATGTACAAGAGCTAGGTCACTCAGAATCCACATAATATGTTCAATTGGAAGTGACTGAATGGAAAAAAAACTTTATATCCTCAGTGTCTATATAATCAGTGTTGCCGCACCTGCAGTGTACATGCAGAGTAATCACTGAGGAGGGCTTGAGTCAAATTTTAAAAATGTGATTTACGCAGAATGCCTGCATCAAATCACACTGGAAAAATAGCCCGTGTAATAAACAAGCAATAATCTTCATCTTGCACCAAAGTGAGTTTGGGGACTGGACTGTCCCTTTAAAGGACAACTGTTGGTAAAAACAAATATGTTTAAATGAAAGATTACATCAATTGTAGGCATTTTAAATGCAGGGGGATGACTTTTTTTTTCTTTATTTTAAATTATAAATAAATATTTTTCTATTACAACACAATTGATGTATCAAAATGACAGAAGTAACATATCACAATAAAACATACAGTTGTAAATTTAAAAAACTACTACTTGAGAGATTTATACTGAAACCAACTACTATCCGACCGCGTAAACTGGTCACCCTTAAAATAGATAATCGATGTGTTTGGCCTTAGTGGTCCTTTTTGTGATAATACCATGGCCTTGTATAGTTAAGCTCAGGCCAAGATAACAAGTCCTAACTTTAATTCACAATTTTGTAAATGTAATAATGGTACAAGATAAGGTTAACCACTGGCTCCATTACTATATGCTTTGAACCTATTTCAGCATTCCTTTGTCAATTAGATAAAATCAGTGGAAATAAAACCGGCCCATAAACCCACAAGATTACTCTATATGCTGACTATGTCCTATTAACATTAACCTCACCAGAGAACTCAGTCCAAGAATTAACATTGGAAATTAAAGAATATGCCCTTAACTCTAACTAGAAAGTTTTTTTTGTTTTTTTTTGAAAACTCAGGTTATTTAATCCAATTTAACAAAATAATAGCCGAACTTACTGAAAAACTAATTTGTATCTGATTCGGATAAAAATATATAGCATACTTGTAAATAAAACCGAGCTTTGACTTTAGGGAAGCTATAAACCTGAATTATCTGTACTTAAAGATGTAAATCAGGGCTCGAAAAAAAATTAGACCTGGCGCCTGAGTGCAGTCAGCCTCATGGTCCCCTTGCTGCTGCCATCCAATTTTTTTTGCAGCGCGAGGGGGTAAAGACAGACTGCAAGCTCCGCCCCCTAGTGCAACGCGTGTCTGAGTGACGGGTGTCGTCACGTGACATCCTGGTACTCAGCAGGCCGACCAACGGAGACCCCCTGCAGTGAGGTAAAGGAGCAGGGAGGGGGGAACACAACAAGAAAAGACTGTGTGAGGTGGGTGTGTGTTTGTATATATGTGTATATGTAAAGTAGGTGTGTGTGTGAGGTGTTTGTATATATGGGTATATGTAAAGTAGGTGTGTGTGAGGTGTCTGTATATATGGGTATATGTAAAGTAGGTGTGTGTGTGAGGTGTTTGTATATATGGGCATATGTAAAGTAGGTGTGTGTGAGGTGTTTGGATATATGGGTATATGTAAAGTAGGTGTGTGTGAGGTGTTTGGATATATGGGTATATGTAAAGTAGGTGTGTGTGAGGTGTTTGGATATATGAGTATATGTAAAGTAGGTGTGTTTGTATATATGTGAAGTAGGCGTGTGTGTTTAATAATTGCGTTTATGTTTGCGTGATTTATAAAGACACAGAGTCTCGTATTTATGCATTTACTCTTTCCATTTATTCCCTCAGCAGCAAATTTAAACATAGTGAAAAAGCAATGAAAAAATCTTTAAACCAATTACAACAACCCAACGGTTATGCCCCTCCCCTTATATAAACCCCAACTTGGATCAGCTCCTTCTCTTTCTTTGCTGCTCCCTCGGCAGTTAAGTATTCTATTTTGCTTATTATATGTATTCTTATTAGTGATCCTTTTTGGGGCGGATGTGTCCCAGGATCTTTGTTTATTTTTTTAAGCCTGTGTTATATTCAATTATGTTTACTGTATTTACCTTTTATTTCTTTTCATTCAGGTAAGTTTTTTTTTTACCGTTTTATGTTTCTGGTGTTTCTTCCTTGAGATAGCTGAACGGAGCTCCGTCGTTTTCTCTGTTTACTCGACGGAGCCTCCGTTCAACTGATCTCAAACTTCGTTTCAGTTTCGTTTTCGCTTGGGGCGGTCGTTTCCATAGCGCCCCAAGCTTCCTTCCGTTTTTTTCGGATTATCGGTTGCCGCGCATCATCGTCATGCGCGGCAACTATCATAGTCACAGAAACTTCCTTCTCCTCAGGCTGATACGGACGTCATTTCTAGGCTCCGTTTCCCACTTTTGGAGTGTTGTACCGCCCACTTTTCCTCGCCCACTTTGTCTTCATGATCAAGCAGAGTGGACGGTTGAGGATTTTTCTGCTGCCCGTTTTTTCCTTACAGGTTTGAAAAAATAAACGTTTTATGATAAAAATAAACATTTTTGTACACCTGCATTGTACATAATATTTTACTCTGTTACTACAGTCTCTCTCCCACATATTAAAATCTACTTGGTAACTCCAGTAGTACATTTCAGTTACAGTTTATTTAAAGTCACTGCACTTAACTAATTAATGATGCCTTTATCCAAAGAGGCTTTAGAATCTGGGAGTGATAAAGCCTTACAGGCTCAAATTCTGCAACCTACCATTTCCACAGATGGTGGCATACAAATGAAGGATGTACCTAACCCTTCAGATTTTCATTCTTTATTTGCTAACTTGGCCTCTTCAATCACCTCTGCGTTGCGAGCTTCCCAGGTCTCTGATGCTCAGAGAGAAGAACCGCAAAAGGCAATTAGTGGCCACAAGGCTACTGCTAAGACCAAACATATCTCCCAGGATTCTAGATCTGACATGGTATATCATGTCGAGGAGGGAGCTCAGTTACCGCGCAAAAGAGCCATGCACCGGGCAAAATCGGTGCGCAAGTGGAAGAGAGCTAAAGCCTGGTCTGAGTCGGATTCTTCATCCGAATCAGAGAGGGAGTTTGAGGAGTCTGATTTATCTGACCATAATGAAATTGTGCCATGCACTCTACCATTAGACCCCGAGGAAGGTAGCTCTCAGGAGGCTACACCTATTTATGATCCCACGGTGCTTGCTGACCTTAAGGGTAACCCCCTTTTTACACCTGAAGAGTTACACCACCCCCGTTCTTCAGAGTGGACCCCTATGCCCCATATTGCTGACTATCTAGCAGCCAGAGTTCGTAAGCCTTTAGACAAGGCTACTAGGAGTAAGTTACGGGCTGAATGCCCAAGGCCCACAGTTCCCAACCAAGTCTGCGTAACCCCTGAAGTGCATCCTAAGATTGCCCAATTTTTAGGTAAAACGGGTTGGAAAACTCGTAAAGGCCTTCTCTCTTAAAAACCTGTCAGGACAAGATCCTAGACATATTGGGCCCTGTTACAAAAATGTTTGAACTAGCAGAAACTGCTATGGCTAATGAATCCATGGTGGATCCCACCTGTATCAGAGGCTGGGCTCAGAGAGCCATTTGTTTGCTGGGAAATGCTAATTCCGCCTTAGCCACCGAGCGCAGGAAGGCCATCCTGCTAAAAATTGAGCCAACATTAATAAATATGGCTATATCAGAACTGGGTCCCAAGGGGCAGGGCTTATTGTTTGGAGACTCCTTTGTGAAGGAGTTAGGCAGTTTTGTCCAAACTTTTACTGCTATTGACAAAGCGCAATCCATATGCGAAAATTTTTTAATCAAATGTTTTTGTCGGGGCCGGCAGAGCTAAAGGCCGCCTGGCCAGCCATTCCTTCAAGGGGCAGTCCCGTGGGCCCCGAGGCCTCAGACAACCCAGACAACCCTTTCAGGAGTTCAGACCTCAAAGCCCTGCCTTCTTCCCACAGAGGGGTCGACCCTGGCAGTCAAGAGGGTTTAGAGGGTCATTCCAGCACAAACGTGGTTATTTTTAATTTACCTTCACCCTTCTTTCCCACTAGAGGTAGGGGGTCGCCTCAGGTTCTTTACGCAATCGTGGGATACAATACCCTCGGACACATGGGTTCTCGAGACTGTGGGGGGCTATTACATAGATTTCATTTCTCCCCCAGTCCAAACATGACGACCTCAACCAATGACTTTTTCAGACTCAGACCAAAACACGATAGGTCTAGAGATTCACACATTACTACAGAAAAAGGCGATTTCCCGGTTCCCCGACGACAAGTCAGTTTTCATAAGCAATCTATTTTTAGTACCCAAGAAGGGAGGTGGTGTCAGACCAGTCATCAACCTTCGCTACCTGAAGGCCTTTATATGCTACCACCATTTCAAGATGGAGGGCATTCATTGCCTAAGAGACCTGTTGTTACTAGGGGACTGGATATCCAAATTAGACCTCCAAGATGCGTACCTGACAGTTCCTATAGCCACAGAACATCACCGTTTCCTCCAATTCCTATGGCAGGACAAGTTATGGAGTTTTTCGTGTCTGCCCTTTGGCCTGTCTTCCGCTCCTTGGTGCTTCACCAAATTAATGAAGCCAGTGGTAGCTTATCTTCGCAGAAGAGGCGTGAGACTCATCATATACCTGGACGACATCTTAATCATGTCCCAGGATGTACAGACATTACGACTACACATGACTTGGACAATAGACCTTCTCCACTCTCTGGGTTTCCTCATCAATTGGGAAAAATCCCTACTTCAACCTGCTCAACAGTTAGATTTTCTAGGTTTCACCATAAATTCAGTTCAGGGATCTCTTCACCTACCCAGATCCATGGTGAAGTTGATAAAAAAAGAGATCAGGAAGACGCTGATACGTTCCAAGGTCACGATTCGTCACCTAGCAAGGATCATTGGTCTATTATCAGCATCAATCCAAGCTATATTTCCGGGCCCCCTACACTACCGAGCTCTACAATTCTTGAAAATTCGTTCCCTCCATCAAGGATGGTCATACGACCAGGTCATACCTCTAGATTACGAAGCATCAGAAGAACTGAAATGGTGGTTACGCCATATGGAGGCATGGAATGGAAGAGCGATTTTTGGTTCCATACCAGATCTTACAATTACGTCCAACGCAAGTCTTCATGGATGGGGAGCCTTATGCGAAGGATCCTTCACAGGGGGAAGATGGTCTCTCCAAGAACAGGAATTACACATCAACGGTTTGGAACTTCTAGCAGGATCATTTGCCGTCAAAAGTTTCGCAAGCAATCTGGACAACTGTTCCATCCTTCTTTGCATGGACAATGTATCGGCGGTTCGATACATAAAATAATTAGGAGGTACTAGATCTCCAATTTTATCCAAGCTATCCGGAATTTTGGCAATTCTGTCTCGCACACAATATGTCGATTCAGGCCACCCATATCGTGGGCTTAGCCAATTATGGCGCAGATTGGAGTTCACGGTACCTGAGAGATTCAAGCGATTGGCACCTTCACACCCTAGTATTCCAACGACTACAGAAACTATGGGGACCCATGGATTTGAACCTATTCGCATCCCGACTGAACACTCAACTTCCCAAATTTTTCAGCTGGCGACCAGATCCGGAAGCTCTGGCGACAGATGCTTTCCTACAGGAATGGCCTTTTCGCAGGTCTTACGCGTTTCCTCCCTTTTGCCTCATAGCTCGCACTTTGGTCCATCTCCGTAAACATCAAGGATCGTTGGTTCTGATCACTCCATGGTGGGAAGCACAACCCTGGTTTCCCAACTTATTGGAAATGGCGATAGATTAGCCACGGCTCCTTCTACCCTGACCGGATCTTCTAACAGACCCAGAAGGGAATGCCCATCCTGTCATAATATCTGGACAGTTGAAGTTGTTGGCTTGGCTTCTTTCAGGGGACCCTGGTTTATCCCAGGAGATTCGGAGGCTACTAACGATCTCTTGGCAGGAGCTTGGGCCCCAGGAACGCGACGATTGTATACTGCTGCCTGGCAGTCATGGTCTGGCTGGTGCATGGAGCAACATTTGGATCCCAAATCTGCTCCTGTGACTCAAATTCTTTATTTCTTGACATCGAAATTTCAAACCGGTTTGGCATACCGTTCCATGAACGTTTTGTGTTCAGCCATTTCAGCTGGTCATACGGGCTTCGATGGTTTCCCAGCGGGGAAACATTCCATGGTCTGCCGTCTCCTAAAGGGCATGTGTCTGGCCAGACCTCCACGACCTAGGTATTCTAATCTTTGGGACGTGAGGATAATCTTCAACTTTCTGAAGAAATGGCCAACAAATAGTGAGCTTTCTCTATAACAACTTTCAGCAAAACTGGTAGTATTATTTTGTCTGGTGTCTTGCAAACGAGTTTCAGATGTGAGAGCCTTGGATTCTTCAGCACGTTCTTTCACTCCAGATGGATTTCTGTTCGACATCACCAGACGTACTAAGACCGCCATCAAATCGGTGTTTTATCCATCTTTTCCGGATCATCCTCAGCTTTGCCCAGTTGCCTGTTTACAAGAATATGAACAGAGTACAGAAGTTTTTCGTCAAGTCTCACCTTCCAATTTGTTCCTGGCAATCCGGAAGCCACACAACGCTGTCTCTACAGGGACTCTAGCTAGATGGGTCAAGTGGATACTCGGTGAAGCTGGTATCGATATATCCATTTTCGGTCCCCACTCTCTCCGAGGGGCTATGGCTTCAAACGCCTAATTATCAGGCTGCAGATTGGAAGACGTTATGAAAGCGGCCGATTGGTTGAGGGAATCGACTTTTAAAGAGTTTTATTTTAAACCAGTCGGACATTTTACAGGGGCGTTATTGGATCAGCTTTAAACTTGCATAAATACGAGACTCCGTGTCTTTATAAATTGAAGGATTTTACTAAGTCATGACATAAAGTCATGATTTATAAAGACACGGAGACGAGTATTTACCGACCCTTATTGTATGTTTTGCCCTTACCTTGTTCCCTGAATTGGTCGATTGCATTGTTACTTACCATGTGATTAAGTTAATTAAGATCGCGATATTTATATTTCCAATTGTGAGTTACTTCCATTAACCCTGCTTTCTACTTTTTTCCTCCTTCATTCTAGTATGAAGACCTCAAAGAACCAACCTGGCATTCTATAGTTATAATTTTTGTTCCGGTGTTCCCGAGGTTCGTGGGCTGAGTTACATCTACAGTTTGTCTTCATCTCTCGTTCGTATGAAGTCGTTTTTCTACATTGGACTTTTCTGGTGGCACCAAAGGAAAGAGGAGGAGCTGATCCAAGTTGGGGTTTATATAAGGGGAGGGGCATAACCGTTGGGTTGTTGTAACTGGTTTAAAGATTTTTTCATTGCTTTTCCACTATGTTTAAATTTGCTGCTGAGGGAATAAATGGAAAGAGTAAATGCATAAAAACTCGTCTCCGTGTCTTTATAAATCATGACTTTATGTCATGACTTAGTAAAATCCTTCAATTGTCTGGCTCCTAAAAAAAAATTCTGGCTCCTAAAATCAAATTCAATTTGTCAAGCCCTGATGTAAATAATCAAATCTTGGACTGGGGAGGACTTGAGATCTCTTGGATTTGGCAGAATAAATACTGTAAAAAAAAATAACAAAGCACAAGAAAACAAAGTAGAGCAATACTCTCCTTTAGGATATTTGCAAGGACTCCTCAAATCCCAAGATCAAACTTATGCACAAAACAGGATATCATGAACTGTAAATCACTTCCTAACTTTAGACTGGAAGTCTCCACAGAGACATGGGTGGAGATATAGGAAACAAAATCCGGGAGAATAGTATAGTATTGTATGTAGTAAATATTACAGTAGTATTTTTATAAACACACTCACAAAAATCAACGCACAGAGAACCAGCTCTAGTGCAATTAAAACATGTAATACAGGAGGTGTTACCCCAAGCAGCAATGGTGATTTCTTCCAATCCGAAAAATGGACCTGGTGCTTCTTATTTCATATTAGTTCTAGATGAAGTCCAAATTCAAAGGCGGTTCAGTGGGAATGATGTCTCCAGATGCTTCTTCATACATACGAGTTAAAAGTGACAAAATATAAGTAAAATCCACTGTATCTACAATAATGTGAAACTGACACCCCTGCTCTATGCATTTCGTCTGGATCACCAGACTTTGTCAGGAGCTGGGTGCAAGATAACCTACACACAAGGCTGTCTTTAACACAGGGCAAGAGGGGAAGCTGCTCTGGGTCCAAGCACACTGCAGGGCCCACTGAGCCTGCTACTTGAGTCCTATAGTTGCTGCCTCTTTTACTTCACATTCTCACTTGCCAGAGTGTATGACAGGACACTGGCTTACATTATTAATTATCTTACTCTTTCCCTTGCTGGCCATTACAATCCCTGAATCGTGGTACAGCCCAGGTTTCTTTCCCCCCGTTTCTCCTTCTCCCTATTGGCCATTAACCCTGTCTGTCTGTCAGTAAACCTATAGGCCAGCTTTCCTTACATCCACCTTTCTTTCTATTGGCCTCTGTCACATCCACTCTGACTTCCTTTGCTTTGGATTGGCTGGCTGCTGTTTACTCCCTCCCATTTAGTCATGCTTCCTTTCCCTCTGCCTATGCAGATCATTTACTGTCGCTCTTCTTATGCTGCTCTCACCAGTAAGATAGTGGTAATTGTTTTTAACCCTTTCAATGCAGAATATATCAACTGATTAGCACTAATGTGAAATGTGCTGCAGTGTGTGTTCTGTTGTCTGAGAGGCTGTGATGATGACACAGTGCAGTGGAGACTTAGGGCTTTATTAATGAAAGAGGGAATTGTAGAGAATTGAGAAGGGAATTACAAATACCATTTGTTATTCTCTACAATCATAGTATACGCTATGTTTACATGATACAGAGATGAATCATGTATTCCGTCATTCACGAATAAACCCCCTTAGCATGCACTGCACATTGTCAGGAGAGTTTTCTTCTGCACATTTGGTTTTGGGAATATGAGGGGAGATGCAGGTGGAAGAATTCAATTGATAGCAGTGGTGACCTTTGAGACTAATGAGCCATTAGTTAGTTAACTGGTTGTTGGTAAATCACATTGCAGTAGATTATGATATTTTATGATGAGGTCAAATATGTATACACCACACTAGTGAATTAGGGAACATGGGGTAGGAAGCAGTGTGTGTGTGGCACAGTGCATTAGGAAACATGAGGTATGGAGCAGTGTAAGTGTAGCACAGTAAATTAGGGAACATGAGGTATGGAGCAGTGTGTGTGTGGCACAGTGAATTAGGGAACATGAGGTATGGAGCAGTGTGTGTGTGGCACAGTGAATTAGGGAACATGAGGTATGGAGCAGTGTGTGTGTGGCACAGTAAATTAGGGAACATGAGGTATGGAGCAGTGTTTGTGTGGCACAGTGAATTAGGAAACATGAGGTATGGAGCAGTATTTGTGTGGCACAGTAAATTAGGGAACATAGGGTATGAGCAGTGTTTGTGGTACAGGGAATTAGGAAACAAGGTATGGAGCAGTGTTTGTGTGGCACAGTAAATTAGGGAACATGGGGTATGAGCAGTGTTTGTAT
Organism: Pelodytes ibericus; assembly: GCA_036172795.1. Taxonomy (NCBI): domain Eukaryota; kingdom Metazoa; phylum Chordata; class Amphibia; order Anura; family Pelodytidae; genus Pelodytes; species Pelodytes ibericus. The sequence continues at coordinate 101,122,853 of CM069861.1, read as the reverse complement.
GGCGCAGTCAGGGCCGATCCTGGGCGGGTGCACGGGGTGCACCGCGCCCAGGCGCACGGGAGGAGAGGCGCTGAAGCAGGGAGCTCTCTCCCTGCCGTCCTCCTCGTTAAAGCAAGCACAGCGCGATGGGTGCAAGCTCCGCCCCTGTCGCGTTCTGTGATTGGCTGCTGCCGGGAGGAGGACGTTCTCTAGAGTATCTGCCAAGACACCATAGAGAACATCCTCCTCCCTGCAGCCAATCACAGAACGCAACGGGGGCGGAGCTTTCCCCCGTTGCGCTGTGCTTGGATTACCAAGGAGGAGGAGGTGATAACAGTTTGGGGGGGGGGGGGGGGGGTATTGTTAAAATATAAAATAAAAAAAGAAAGTGTGGAAGTGTATGTGAATGTGTATGTGTGTATGTGTGTGTCAATGTGTTTAACTATGTGTGTGTTAATGTCTGTGTGTGTGTGAATGTGTTTAAGTGTGTATGTGTGTGTCAATGTGTATAACTATGTGTGTGTTACTGTCTGTGTAAGTGTGTGTGTATGTGTATAAGTGTGTATGTGTGTGTCAATGTGTATAACTATGTGTGTGTTACTGTCTAAGTGAGTGTGTATGTGTATAAGTGTGTATGTGTGTGTCAATGTGTATAACTATGTGTGTGTTACTGTCTGTGTATGTGTATAAGTGTGTATGTGTGTGTCAATGTGTATAACTGTGTGTGTTACTGTCTGTGTAAGTGTGTGTGTATGTGTATAAGTGTGTATGTGTGTGTCAATGTGTATAACTATGTGTGTATTACTGTCTGTGTAAGTGTGTGTGAATGTGTATGTGTGTGTCAATGTGTATAACTATGTGTGTGTTACTGTCTGTGTAAGTGTGTGTACATGAGTGTCTGTGCAAGTGTATCCTGTGTCTAAGTGTGTAAAGGTGGCTGTGTGTGTATTTATGTATGTGTGACAGTGTGTATAAGGGTGTCTGTGTAAATGTATGTCTGTGAGGGTGACTAAGTGTGTAACTGTGTTTGTGTGACTGTGTGTATTTATGTATGACTGTGTGTATTTATATGTGACTGTGTATTTATGTGTGACTGTGTGTATTTATGTATGACTGTGTGTATTTATGTGTGGCTGTGTGCAAGTGTGTTCTTGCCCGGGGCCCTCACTGCGCTCATCAATTTATCACATGGAGGGCACCAGCCCCCAACCAGCTGGCGTCTATTTCCCGCCTCCTGCACTTAGCGTGCGTAGAGGGAAGACTGTGCGGAGGAGACGGCCGGGGACGCGAGAGCAGTAGCAAGGGGAGTACTGGGGAAGGCAGGAGAGGAGATTATGCTTTTATTGGGTAAACTAACTGTGGCATATTGGCTGTAGCCTATTAATTGGCAAACTAGCATAGGTATATAAATGGGAAAACTGTCTGTGACATATCAGTGGGCAAATTGGCTGTTGTATATTAATGGACAAACTGGCTGTGGCATATTAATGGGCAAAATAATTGGCATATTACTTGGGAAACTGGTGTATTTTAATGGACGAACTGGCATTTTTATTGGGCAAACTGTAGCATTTTTAATAGGCAAACTGGCTGTTGCTTATGTTAATGGCAAAGTGTACCCTAAGAACACCTCTGCAAATGGGCTGCCCATGTGCTGCTTTGCTGCCTCTCAGAGCCAGCTCTGCAGATCGGCGCCATGTTTCCCCTTAGACCTCAGTCAGTGCTTTCTGCTCTTTCCGTGCACAGTGATGACTTAGAGCGTCGGAACATAACGGTCAGAGTCATCACTATGTGCGGGGAGATCAAGGCAGTGCTAATTGAGTTCTGAGATGAGGTCAGTAGGGGGCATGAAAAAGGGACATGGGAAGAGACAAATACATGGTAGGTAGGAGGTATAGGAGAAAGATATGGGGTGTGACAGACAGACATGGGGTATGAGTGGAGAAAGACAAACATGGGGCATGAGTGGAGAGAGAGACAGACATGGGCAATGAGTGGAGAGTGAGAGACAGACATGGGGAATGAGTGCAGAGTGAGAGACAGACATGGGGAATGAGTGCAGAGTGAGAGACAGACATGGAGCATGAATGGAGAGAGAGAGAGAGAGACATGGAGCATGAGTGGAGAGAGAGACAGACATGAGGGAATGGGGAGAGAGAGACAGACATGAGTGTACGGGGAGAGACAGACATGAGGGGAGAGAGAGAGACACGTGAGTGACTGACTTGGTGGAATATTATTTATCACTCATTGTGTACTTCTTTTCCAATGATGCTCAGCCAGACTAATGAGAGACTTTGGCTGGTTGGGAATCATGGGTAGTATGGTAGTAAAACGGTAGTAAAAACTCATTCTGCTAGCCAGCAAAAAGTCTCCCATGTTGCTGGCTGAGCATCATAGAAATAAATAAAACCACTACACAGTATTATGGCAAAATATATATCTTTATTTAAAATAAACGTTGGTCCTTTACATTAAAATAAAGTTTTCTCCCTCCCCCTCTCCCCAATATTGAAATGGGCATGTCTGGAACAGAAATGTCTAAAGGGGAGGAGTTCATAATATAGCCACGCCCACCCTTGGGCGCCAAAGGAAAACCTGCACCCAGGCGCCCGTGACCCTAGGATCGGCCCTGGGCGCAGTGATTTAGGAAACATGAGGTATGGAGCAGTGTTTGTGTGGCACAGTAAATTAGGGAACATGGGGTACGAGCAGTGTTTGTGTGGTGTAGTGAATTAGGAAACATGAGGTATGGAGCAGTGTTTGTGTGGCACAGTAAATTAGGGCACATGAGGTATGAGCAATGTTTGTGTGGCACAGTGTATTATGGATTTTTGCATTGAATAACACTGGATTTTTGTGTCATATTTCAAGGTTTGGGTGACATTTATATGCTTAGGACGCATTAAAATATAAACTGTGTGTGGACAATGCCCTACTGGCTGGTACCATGGGGGCCCAAAAATAGATACTTGCACTGGGTCCCATTAACATTAAAGACAGCTCTGCCTACACATACACACTACAACATTAAATAAACCCCCCGCCCCTCCCAATGTCCAATCCCATCCAGCCTGATTAAAACATAAATCCTTTCCAGCTGTTATTTTACTTCCGGAATCTATTCCAACTAGACAAAACATCTTCTCAAAATAGATTTCCAGTTTAAAATGGAAAAATATGTCTTTATCATTTCAAACACACAATTACATATATATTATTTAATATATCTTTTGTTAAAACAATTCATTGTTACCCATTTGAAACGCCATACCTTCACCATCTTGTATTGGTATGTCATTTGATTAATTATACTTACCCCTGAGAGGGGCATTTTATTGATTTAAATTTCTGGCAATAATCACTTTAGCAGCCACCAGTATTTGGATCATTAAATATCTTTTCTAGAATGGGAAGTGAAACAGAGCGGATTTGGTGATTTTTAAAATTTTAAATTATTGATATCTCAAGGAATACTTTATCCCATAGTGTCAGGGCAGTCCCACCAAATATGTAAATGATCACCTTATTTAATTGGCATCTCCAACAGTAAATAGTGTTACTGCGGTTAATTTTATTTAATGTCTTGGAAACCAGATGCTACCTCTGTATTATTTTGTATTGTAACTTGATAATATTCAGGCAATGGATACATTTTCTTACTTCTGTCACTGAATTGCACCACTGTTCCACCTCTTTCTCACTACCCATATCTTTTTTCCCATGATTTTGGTCTAGCATCTAGATCATTATAACCAGTTAGCTGAGAACTCTTAGAAATTAAATTAGATTTTTTTGGAGGTGTCAAATAAGTTATTACTTTCTCTACCTATTGAACCTTGTGTCCTCGACTAAATGATGTAAAATATTATTTTTGATTCATAAAAAAAAATATTTCCTTTGTGGATCATTTTAATTCCTCTTGTACTTGAGTATACAATTTAATTTTACCCTCATACATCAAAGTCCTCTACACATTGCCCTCTGTTAAACAGCTTTTTATACTGAGATTTTCAATGTTATCTTCCAGCGTCTTTATTGGACTATACAGTGAGATCCTATCATAAATTGTATTCCTTCATTCAAACCTTAACCAACTTTCAATAAGTTCATTAAATATAGATAGCATTAATCCCCAAAAGGATTTCACTAGCTTTAGTTTTTAACCAAAAAGCCAAAGATAAATTCCTTAGTCCAGTCATAGCTGCTTTTATTTTATACCAAAGTTCATGCTTTTTCACTGGATTTTTGCCATTTATATATATGAGAGAGATTACTGGATTCATAGCATTTTAATGTGTTTGTTAAACCGCAACTATTAGAGCTTTTCATAAAATGCAGTTTATTAATTCTGGGCTTTTTTCCATCACATATAAATTTCATCAACAGCTTTTGTACTTGATTTCATTTTTTTATTGGGGTAGACAAAGGTACCATCCTAAACAGGTATGACCATTTAGGCAGTATTTATGATTTTATTATGTTCATCCTGCCTAGCCACAAGATGCCAATATGTTTCCATTTGTTAGTCAATTTCTCACTTGTATCCTTAAATAATTTTTCGAAATTTATAGGTTGGGTTACATAAATTCCAAACTATATGAAGATATCATACGACCAATAAAATGGATAGAAATGTTAAATTTTTAGTCTGGATGTTTCATCCATGTTTGTTGCATTAGCCTGGGATTTTTCAGATTTAATTTATAATTAATTAGAGAAAAAGTAATAATTTTCTATTTCTGACATTATATTTTTGAGAGTTAGCCAAGTCAGTCAAGGTCAATATTACATTGTCAGCATATAGGTAATTTTGTACTAAATATCAACCTTTTCATTTTTTGGTGGGAGCATCCCTTTAATATAGGTGATATTTTCGCCTGTAATAGTTCTGAAGGAACTTTGTTGAAAGTGTCTGTTACATGTCTTCTCCAAACATTCTGTTAAATGTGTTATTATAGCTGTCGGGACCTGGGGCTTTTTTTAAAATTTTTATATCGGACAATAACATCCTCTTGCTAGCTCTCAAAAAGACAGTACAGAACAGTTTTGTCCAAATATTGTTTTAGGTTTTTTTGCCATACTGCTGTAGATTGTAGAGCTGAGAATAATACTGACTAACCACTTTGAGACTTTATGACAAGTTAATTAGTCAGAAGAGCTGCAGTGTTAGCGACCTTATGACGAGTTAATGCGCTCCGTGCAGACCACCAGCCCGTCTGAAATGGGTCCAGGACTTTCCGGGAAAGTGATCACCGCGATAACATGCAAATTATATGGCAAAGTCAACGAGTATACACACTGACTTTGCCTCTAATTCACTCCCTGTGCTTGATGTACTTATAGTGAAGCACAGAGAGTGACCTGCAAGTGAAAAATAAATAAATAAATAAAAAATATTTCCTGTAAAAAAAAAAAGTTAACCCTTTTCTTGCTTATCACAGTTTGTTACTGTGATCAGTTTCCTTTCTTCTTTATGGCCCTGATTTAGTTTTTTTCTGAAACTTTTTTATTTTTGAAATTTTAAAGTTTTTTTAAGAAATAATTTTTATTTTAATATATTAATTTAATTACAGTTAACCCCTGCATACCTGTTCCAAATTTTCCCCTTTTATATGTATTTTTTTAATACTAAATTGTAGAATTTTTTTATGTATAGGGTATCAAAAGAAAGCTCCAACTGACCTTTAAAAAACAACATATAACTTGTATGGGTGCGTTAAATTTCAGAGAGGAAAATTAAGTTTAAAAATAGCTCTGGTCCTTGGCCCAGAAAATCCCTGGTCCTTAAAGGGTTAAATACCGGGCCTATGTCCATCGGACCGATGTTAATTTGGTCATTAACAATCATTTTCTCACTCTTTGACTTTGCTTTTTGATTTTATAACCTATTAAAAAAACTGCCCTGTTTCTTTTACAATACTAATTCAGCTTTAGTTTTAATACATTTGTTTTTGCCAGAAAATTATTTGTCACTGATCTGTCTTTAGTTGGACCTAATATATGATCTTGTATACCGTATTTTTCGATCCATAAGACGCACCTGACCATAAGACTCACCTAGTTTTTAGAGGAAAACAAGAAAACCACATATAGAACAGATCTTTACTAAATTATTATCTCCCCAAAGGTAGTGGTAATGAGCAAAGCTAGAGACAAAACTAATACAGCTAACCTTAGGCACACCGTTCTGCACCATGAGAAATGCAGTGTGCACCAGCCAAACATTAGCAATCCCTGTGACAGTCATAAGACTGCAGTGGTGACTAACCTTTAGCATCCCAGCTGCTTTGGACTATAATATTTTCTACTATGCACAATATGCCAGTATTTAGCCACTCAGTATGCCAGGATTTTTCCACTCAGTATGCCAGGATGTAGCCATTCAATATGCCAGGATGTAGCCACTCAATATGCCAGGATTTTGCCACTCATTATGCCAGGATTTAGCCATTTAATATGCCAGGTTTTGTCACTCAATTTGCCAGGATTTAGCCACTCAATGTGCCAGGATTTAGCCATTTAATATGCCAGGTTTTTCACTGAATATGCCAGGATTTAGCCATTCAATATGCCAGGATTTAGCCATTCAATATGCCAGGATTTAGCCATTTAATATGCCATGTTTTGTCACTCTATATGCCAGGATTTAGCCACTCAATATGCCAGGATTTATCCATTTAATATGCCAGGTTTTGTCATTCATGCCAGGATTTAGCCATTTAATATGCCAAGATTTAGCCATTTAATATGCCAAGATTTAGCCATTTAATATGCCAAGATTTAGCCATTTAATATGCCAGGTTTTGTCACTCAATACGCCAGGATTTAGCCACTCAATATGCCAGGATTTAGCCATTCAATATGCCAGGATTTAGCCACTCAATATGCCAGGATTTAGCTATTTAATATGCCAGGTTTTTTCACTCAATATGCCAGTATTTAGCCATTTAATATGCCAGTTTTGTCATTCAATATGCCAGGATTTAGCCATTTAATATGCCAGGATTTAGCCATTTAAAATGCCAGGTTTTGTCACTCAATATGCCAGGATTTAACCACTCAATATGCCAGGATTTTGCTCCTTTTTTGCCACCCTACTCCCCCCTTCCCGAGGACTTACCTCTTTGTTGCTCTGTCTCCTCCATGCAGACTTCCCTCCTGCACGGAGGAAAGAAACTCCAGTCGCTTTTTTTTTTTTTTTACTTTACTGAAGCCGCGTGGCTTCCCTCCCAATGATACCAGGCACTGGGAGGGAAGGGGAAAAAAAGTGACACCAGGCATTTGGGAAAAGACAAACACTGGGGAGAGGTACAAAAAAGTATAAGATAATGGGGGAGAGGAGAAAGACAAAAGGTGAAAACAGACAGATGAATGGCATGGGGGATTGTAAGACAGACAGGGCTGAAGTAGAGGGAGAGCGAGACAGACAGGGATGGCATAAAGGGAGAGCTAGACAGACAAATATAGCATGGAGCGAGTGGTGCCAAAGATAGGATCACATTGCATATGTGGCTGCATGTGCCATTGCATGTGTTACTGTGTGCGTACGTGTGCTGCATTTTACATTGTATGTGTGTGCACATGTGCCTGTATATGTATGTGTTACTGTGTGTGTAAATGCCTGAGGGTGGGATCAGCAAGGGGCGGCAAAAACCACCGGCCCTGGTTGTACTGTAGTTAATTATCTGTTTTACGTTTTTCTCTTAATATAATATAATTAGTTTATCCTGTGCCTCCCCCAGTTGATGTCATATTTGTGTGTTTATAAGTCTGTGCTGTTTGAAAAATAAAGGTGGTTCATTCTTGCTGTAACTACCGTATTTGCTCGATTATAAGACGACCCTGATTATAAGATGACCCCCCAAACTTTGTATATTCCTTTAGGAAAAAAACTAAAAGCCTGAATATAAGACTAACCTATAGGAAAAAAAGTTTAACTTGTATATATGTAAATTGCTTTTTAATATTTAATAAAAAAAAAATATTATACAAATGCATTTCTTGTTTTTATTTCCTTTTGTGCCAATGCGGCCTCTCTCCCCCTCCCCCTCCCCCAGCTGTCTCCCCCCCCCCAAACTTCTCTCTCTATCCCCCCTTGTCTCTCTGTCCCCCCTCCCCTTTTCTCTCTTCCCCCTCCCTCCCCTTGTCTGTGTCTCCCCCCCTCCTCCCCCTTGCCACAGCCATTATACCCATTAATGTCTCCCCCCCTCCCCCTTGCCACAGCCATTATGCCCATTAATGTCTCCCCCCTCCCCTTGTCTGTGTCTCCTCCCCTCCCCCCCGACCCCCTCCCTCACCTGGTTTCTTTCCCTGGTGGCTAGTGGGGGCAGCCGGGGGATGTCTGCACGATACGTGCAGACATCCTCCATGCTGCCCGACACGGCAGTCTATTATGACGGACAGCTGGTCCATCATAATAGACTGCCGTGTCGGGCAGCATGGAGGATGTCTGCACGTATCGTGCAGACATCCCACAGCTGCCCGATTCACCCTGGTGGCTAGTGGGGCAGCAGAGGATGTCTGCGCGATGAGCGCAGACCTCCCCTGCTGCCGCCCGGCACGATCGCCGGGACTTCTGTGACGAAAGCGGTCGTGCCGGGCGGAAGCAGGGGAGTCTGCGCTCATCGCGCAGACATCCCCTGCTGTTAGAGAGGGGGATGCAGGTCCCCTGCAGCTCTGCGGGGACCTGGATCCATGTCTTATAATCTGACCTCAATTTGAGGTCAGATTATAAAACGAACTCGAATGTAAGAATGTAAGGCATTTGCTCTGAAAAAAACCTTGTCTTATATTCGAGCAAATACGGTAACTGCTAGTGGTCCTGTCTTCTATTTGGGTAAAAAGAGCAAGGTTCCAGAAAGACTTGCTGGGTGAATGCTGAGCTGTAATTGGGGGCTAAGGAGGTGATTTCACACAAGGGACAGAGGTGCTACCGGCCTTGGGTAGCCATCCCGTTACAGAACCTTTTTTAGCTTTTCTTTTGGGGATCGCATTTGTGCCCCACCCTGCCAACCTAAGTATGCTAATGCAAGGTCCCCTTACATGATATTTTAATGGAAACACTGATCCAGCCAGATAGCAAAGTTAGGGCGCTTATATACATTTCTTTATAATGTCAAAACATAATAAATTAAAATGAATTAGAAGTTTCCATTTATTTTGGGTGGCAAAAATTATTGGGAATGGTTGTATAGGTTGAGCATCTCTTATCCAGAAATTCGTTATCCAAAAAGATCCAAAAATTTTATAGGATTTTGCCACAAGTTGCAAATTACACACACACCTGTCAGAATGCAAGTACACAGCTGTTTATTCAGTGTCCACCTCCCTTAAGCTGTTATACAGCCTTTCCATGCATGCTCAGCTTCCCCCACGCCCACAAAAGGTAATACAATGGTACGTGTGCCAACGGCAGGTTCCCAACAATGCCTCATATCACAGCTACATCACAGTAAAAGTGATTATTTGCTCTATACAGTATTTGTATTGATACTACTGTATTCCATGAGTGCTGAGAGACTTTTAATATCCCTTGTTGCTGAAAATGATACGTTATCCAAAATATTTCTGGTCCCAAGCATTTTGGATAAGGGATACTCAACCTATATCACTAAGGAAAGGTATGGGGTGAGAGAGAACAGGCATGGGGGGAGGGCGAGAGAGAGAGAAAAGGTATGGGGGGAGGGTGAGAGAGAGAAAAGGTATGGGGGAGGGTGAGAGAGAGAGAAAAGGTATGGGGGAGGGTGAGACAGATTACTTGCCCTGGCCCCACATGTGGGTTAGGGATCTGGAGGTCATCTGCTGAGTCGCTAGTAACTGGTTTTGACAGGGGAGGGGCATTTTAAAATTATTTTCCTTTTTTGGGGGGGGGGGGGGGGGGTTACCTCCTGAATAGCTGTTTATTTCTATTTCTCTGTTTACTTAGTATGCCCCATATTCATGTTATACATTCTTGACACTGTTTCCTCTTATAACTGAAAATAGGAAATTAAGATTGTTCCAGCAATTCCACAAACTGGATTTGTACAAACTGCTCACTGTGCTGCAGCAAAACTAATATGATTTTCATTATAGCCATTAATGCAAAAATAGTGCTTGCAATACACAGGAAAACTCCCCCACACATTTGCAGTCAAACATCTCTCATTATTCAAATTAACGTAGTGTGTAATAAACATTTCCTTTCGAGTACTGAGGTGTCCTATTCCTGCTTTAACTCTTATTACAATTCTATTCCACGTGAGTTTCCTGCCTGCTCCTTAGATGGCAGTAGTTACCATTTACTTTTATATTACTGTTCATTGTAATATATAAAATGTAATAACATGTGCTCAGAGTCCAGCAGGACATAGCACATAAGCAAATGTAAATCAGCTTCACACTTAGGGCGTCATTCATGAAAGATGGAACTGCATGGAATTAACAAGGGAATTGCAAAATTAAGGTCAAAATAGAAGAGTTTGAAGTAGCATTTTTCCAACTTGGCTACTTTGGCCTTAAGTTTGCAATTCCCTTGTCCATTCTTTCTAAAGGTTATCACCCAATACTTTCCTTAAGTCCTAGTCCAATATGGTGGGGGAAAAACATGTATCTAGGACTATTCATCTTTTGTGCTCCTCTGTCAACTCCAATGCCAACATCTTGTTTAAATCCTCTGAGGTTCTGATGCCTCCTGTCTTCTCACTTTCTGCCTGCTTCCTCCTATTCCACTGTTCTTCCTGTTAACATTTCACATTTTTATTAGCAATTTCATGCATTCATTTTTCCATGATCCTTAGCCAGCTGTTAGCCTAGAGATTCCATGAACTATAAATCCTGTAGTGCTTGACTAGTTAAATGGCACTTCCTATAATGTTATAGCTGGTCAAGCACTATGGGAGCATTAGCAGCCAACTTTGAGGGTACAGTTAACCTTTGGCATCAGTACTGCTATACTTTCCCATGAAGCTCTCCTAGCTTCCGGTGCTTCCGATTGGCTACAATGTAGGGTGTCCTTAGTTAACATTTGCACAGCTGAGGTGATTTAACATGCCTAATAAAAATGCGTATTTTGCAGACAGAGGATACACTTCATAGGTTGTTCCTGTTAACACTATGAAGCTGTCAGGCACTCACGTCCACTGTCTCCGCACTATCCCAACAGAGGAGGTGGCCGAGTCTTCCCCCAACTCCAGCTGGTCTCTGTTGCGGTCCAGGGGGTCCGTGACTCCAATCCCCACGCTGTCGTGTTTAACCGAGCTACCGCCTTGGGTATAGTGACGGAGCATGCAGAGGGGACGGGGCTCGCCCGAATACATTGTACCACCCCCTGGCACTAGCCACCAATGGGAGAGTTGGAGAGGCAGGGTTAGTGCCCTAACGAAAAGGACCAGCCCAATAGTCCTATAAAAACCCCAGGCTCCCTCAACATGGTGCTCAGATATTGTTGGCTGTCCCTGAGTGCACACTGAGTCTTGAGCTAAACCTTTTTGCATACCTATTGACCCTGATTGTGAGCTGGATTAACCCTTTGCCTGCTGATTGACCCTGATTGTGACCTGAATTTACTCTTTGTCTGCCGCCTGCCATTTCTAAACACTGACTGTATTATGGACTTTCCTTCAACCATAAGTCTACACCTACATCTTGGGTTCCTTCCCTGACACTCTGCTAACCAGAGCCCTACAGAAGCTAATGTGCTCGATTTGTTATGAAATTCTTTGCGTAGTCTCAGATATGAACCTGGGGTTCAAGATTACGTGGTAGCAGAGGCAGTATTTAAAATGAAGAGAGATGGAAACTTTATCTGGAGCTTGGCATGCTCAAGCCTCTGACAGTTACATGAGCCATACACACTGGGTGAGTGATGCCCGACAGATCCAATTTCACTTCTTGGAAGAGTTGCACATCACGTATTCTAAATTTAAAGAGAAGATGGTGTCTCTTCTAGTAGAAAAGGTTTTTATTTATGTAACAATTCCCAGAGCTATGCTTGAGCACTGGGAGAAATATTTTTTCAAGTAAACTGAATATCCCAGAACAAGAGTCATAACCAATGGCATCCTTCCCACCATGCTTCTACAGAGAGTGGGCAGTTCTTGAAGGACTGGTGTGCTTTTTTTGGTCCACTATTGTACCATTTGCCTGCATTCCCCTACATTCACTTATTTTTTCCATTTACCCCTGTTCATGTTGGTTCTCTTCAGAAAAGTTAACAGGAAATAATGTCAGATGAAGGACATTTATTTCCATCCTTGCATGTTGGTGAACACACCACTCTTTTCACCAAGTTTACTGTATTAGATATGCCACATAATATTTCAGAAGTAAATAAAATTTGCTGTGATGCAATATAATCTGAGTAACATATCTATCACAATTTCAATTATCATAGTAACTCTGTAAGCTATTGTAGCTGAAAGGTAACCCTTAAATATATGAGTAGAAGCCTCGGTTCCTCTTATATCAGTAATTGTACAAGGTAGGTTCATTTTTACACTTCTCTGTACAGCAATATAAATATTATGTGCTATTATTGAATCAGTGGCTAGGCCACATTACTTTCACATCTGATAAGCTAGGGAACAAAAACCAAACATAAATACCGTAGTAATGCTCCCCTTTCTCCAGCAGTCTTTCTACATAGTTTGAAACAGAGTGGACATATAAAGATACATTTTTATTTCAGTAGTTGCCTAGCAGTGTTTAATTCAATCTGTTGAGGGTACACTCTTCTCTGTGCTACACCTGCACACATGCTGTGTCTATCAAAGTGGTCAATGAACAAAGAATACAGCTATATATTGGACCATGTGAAGTTGTCACCAGGGCCGGCCTTAAGTGTCCCGGCGCCCTGTGCGGGCTTCCCCCGTGGCGCCCCCCCCCCCGTCTTTCACCCCCCCTATGTATGTGTCCCTTTTTCTCTTCCTTACCATGTCTGTCTCTCTCTAACTCCCCCATACCTGTTTTCTCTCTCTCTCCCCCTGTTCTGTCTCTCCCCCCCAGACCCCCGTGTTCTGTCTCTCCCCCCCCTGTTCTCTCTCCCCCTGCTCTGTCTCTCCCAATCCCATCTCTCTCCCCCCCAGACACCCGTGTTCTGTCTCTTTCCCCCCTCTGTTCTGTCTCTCTCCTCCTCCCCCTGTTCTGTCTCTCTGTCTATCCCACCCTCCCCCTGTTCTGTCTCTCTTTCTCCCCCTTCCCCTGTTCTGTCTGTCTGTCTCTCTCCCCCCTCCCCCTGTTCTGTGTCTCTCCCCCCCCCCTCCCCTTCGCCTGCAAATGTTGATCAGGGAGGGGGCGGAGCAGCACTTTCTCTTGCTGCCTGCAGCTCCCTGTGAAGCAGGAGCTTCTCTGCTTCACAGGGTGGGGGCGGAGCTACACCGCTCAGCCGGTTAGCTCCGCCCCCTCCCTGGATCCAGCAGAGCATGCCGAGCAGAGGGCTGGTGAGGGGGGATCTTTTGATCTCCCCAATCCAGTGCCTCTACCGGCTTTTTTTATTTTTTTTTAGCTGGCGGGCGGCGCCCCCTGGGGTGTTGCTCGCACAGGTCGCACACCCCTAAGGCCGGCCCCGATTACCCCCTACCCCTCACACAGCCCCATCCACAGTTACCAACTAGCAATGTTACTGGCTGAACATCATGAGAGTTGCAGCAGAGGTAGTAACCTTTGGCACTGCAGGTGCTTTTATTACATGTATGTATCATGGATGGCTGAGAATCATGAGATGTGTATTCCCCAGCAGCTGCAGTACAATCCATAATCATATAATACCTAACCTTTGGCACTCTAGTTGTTGAGTACTCTCCTTCCCATGATGCTTAGCACAGTGGCTGAGGGTCATGGGACATGTAGCCTGAACAGCTGGAGTATTACCGTATTTGCTCGATTATAAGACGAGGTTTTTTTCAGAAAAAAAAGTCTTTTAATCGAGGTCGTTTTATAATCTGACCTCAAATTGAGGTCAGATTATAAGACAGATATCCAGGTCCCCAGCAGAGCTGCAGGGGACCTGGATCCTCCTCTCTAACAGCAGGGACTGCTGCCACCCGGCACGACCGCTGGGACTTCTGTGATAAAGCCGGGTACTTCCGGCTTCGTCATAGAAGTCCCGGCGGTCGTGCCTGGAGGCAGCAGGGGAGGTCTGCGCTCATCGCGCAGACACCCTCTGCTGCCCCACTAGCCACCAGGGAGAATCGGGCAGCTGGGGGATGTCTGCACGATACGTGCAGACATCCTCCATGCTGCCCGACACGGCAGTCTATTATGACGGACCAGCTGGACGTATCGTGCAGACATCCTCCGGCTGCCCCCACTAGCCACCAGGGATCGACTTCCAGGTGAGGGGGAGGGGGCAGAGAGACAGGGGGGAGGGGGGGAGACAGAGCGACAAGGGGAGGGGGGGACAGAGCGACAAGGGGAGGGAGGGGGGAAGAGACAGAGACAGGGGGAGAGAGGGGAAGAGACAGAGGGAGGGGGGGACAGAGCAACAAGGGGAGGGAGGGGGCAGAGAGAAACAAGGGGGGGAAGAGACAGAGGCGAGGGGGGAGTCAAAGGGAGGGGGAGAGAGACAAAGCTGGGGGCAAGGGAAAGAGAGAGGCAGCATTGGCACATAAAAGGAAATAAAAACAAGAAATGCATTTTTTGATATAATTTTTTATTAAAAAAGCAATTTACATGTGAATATATACAAGTTAAACTTTTTTTCCTATAGGGTAGTCTTATATTCAGGCTTTTAGTTTTTTTCCTAAAGGAATATCCAAAGTTTGGGGGGTCGTCTAGGGTCGTCTTATAATCGAGCAAATACGGTCATTTTTGTTTTATAATCCTTTCTGGTTGGTTTGGCATGTAAAGGGTTACAATATAATGATATTACCAGGTATCAACTCCTGCACAGAAAGAGGAAACAGTTGTCTACCACAACTAGAGGACATAGTCTTAAATAAGAGGGGCAACGATTTAAAATTAATATCAGGAAGTATTACTTTACTGAGAGGGTAGTGGATGTATGGAATAGCCTGCCAGCAGAAGTGGTAGAGGTAAACCCAGTCAAGGATTTTAAACATGCGTGGGATAGACACAAGGCTATCCTAGCTATAAGACCGGGAACGGGGGACTAATAAAAGTACTCAAAAAAAAAATTGGGCAGACTAGATGGACCGAATGGTTCTTATCTGCCGACACATTCTATGTTTCTATGAATAAAGAGGAGCGAGTAAACAGAAACCAGCCAATCCCAAGGTAACGGAAGTTAGAGTGACTGGGAGAGAGACCAATAGGATGAGAGGAGGGAATAAACAGAAACTAGCCAATCCCAAGGTAACGGAAGTCAGAGTGACTGGGAGAGAGACCAATAGGATGAGAGGAGGGAATAAACAGAAACCAGCCAATCCCAAGGTAACGGAAGTCAGAGTGACTGGGAGAGAGACCAATAGGATGAGAGGAGGGAATAAACAGAAACCAGCCAATCCCAAGGTAAAGGAAGTCAGAGTGACGAGGAGAGAGACCAATAGGATGAGAGGAGGGATCTAAGGGAAGGTGGCCAATAGGGTTAAAGACAGACAGCTAGTGGCCAATAGCGTGAAAGACAGACAGCTAGTGGCCAATGGGGAGAATTAAATCAATGGCAGTTGGAAGAAGCTAAGGGAGCTTGGGCAATACCATGATGAAAGGGGTTTAGTGTTGAGTGAGGGAAAGAATACATTGAATAATAATTTAAACCAGTATAATGTCATCCACCCTGGCAAGTGACAAAATAAATAAAGGGTTGAGAAACTCTTGGGCTCAAGAAGCAGTGTCAGTGGACCCTGCAGTGTGACTAAACTCAGGGCAGTTTCCCCTCTTTGCTCTGTGGGTAAAGACAGCCCTGAGAGAGCAGACCAAACCACTCTGACATGGGGGTGTATACAATTAAAAAAAAGATCCAACTGCTTCTCCCTCCTGCAGGTCTAATTTCTGAAGGGAGGGGGCAAGTCCCCCATTTTGTACATCACTAGAGATGAGTGTTGCATGACCATATATGGAGTTGGGTGTGGCCTAGCATATCACTGCAGGTGGGTGTAGGCGTGACCATATATGGAGTTGTGTGTCCTAGCACATCACAATAGGTGGGTGTGGCTGTGATGTCATGAAATCAGTGTATAAAAGGACCTAGCTGCCAAGCTAGATCGCAAAACTCGACCCAACTTCCGCAAACGAATGCTGGCGCTTATGCCACTTCACAGGGCCACTGTTGCATACCTGGAGGGTCTGCCCACACAAACCGAGTTACTGGTACAACACCTTTGCTATCATCAAGGAAACAACGAATGTCACCCTACAACAATCTCCGGAATTAGCATTACTGCACATATTCCCAAAAGTATTGCCAAAAACGGCAAAAAATCATAATTGGCCAGATCCTGATAGCCGCAAAAACCCTACTGGATAGAAATTGGAAGTCTACAACCATTCCATCCACTCCAGAACTTTATAATTTAATTCACCATAATCTACAAATGAAAAAGCTACGTTATGCCACAAATGGATCACTAGCCCCAAATACAAAAATGTATATGTTGTGGTACAATTCTGACCAATAAGTAATCTGAGGGGAGGCTCACCCCATCACCCACCCATTCTCACTACTCCCAATTATCTTAACTCTAAACTCTAACTATGAGAACAAGACAACCTACAGAATTGAGACACCGATACGGGGCCGATAACCTTCCAATTGAACCAATCCTCATGTTGATAAATTGTACTCATTGTATACTGTCAAGAGGTCGCTAGTCGCTACTGTTGTAACCTAGCGAAGCCCTTGGTTTGTCGTTCTCTCACCTGTTTTGTTCTGCTTGTTTTTATGTCTGAAAGCAAAAATAAAGAAATAATTAGTAATAAAAAAAGAAAAACAGTCTCATTCCTTTATATCAACATACACCTTAAAGGATAACTTGGGGGGGGGGGGGGGGAGACACTTTTTATACTTGATTTTATACTTTCTTTGATTCATATGGGTCTACTCACTAAAATTTGATTTTGGACATAAACTTTCAGTTTGACTTAGGAAAAAAAAAACAGGTTTGAATTATGCCCACTGAAAGTTAAGGGAGACAACATGATTCAAGGTCCGGAATTTGACTCACAAATATTGCACTCAGAAGCTGCCCCAGCTGACTAATTTGCATTCAGCAGCTATCCCAGCAACCAGATATGCTTCCTTGTGCAGCTCCTGACTTCAAATCTGTTTGCTTGAGCTGCTCCTGGGTGCAAATCTGGTTGCTGAGGAAGCTCCTGTGAGCAAATCTGGCTGCTGAAGAAGCTCCTGGGTGCAAATTTTCTTCCTTGGGCTGCTCCTGGTGCAAATCTGGTTACTGGGGTAGCTCCTGAATGCCATTTCGGCTGCTGGGGCAGCTCGTGAGTGCAAATCTTGCTGCTGGGACAGCTTCTGGGTGAAGATTGGCTTGCATGGGCAGATTCTAAGTGCAATTTTGGCTCACTCACACTGATATACACACACTCACATGCACACACACACACTCACTCATACTGACATACACACTTACTCACACTGATATACACCCACACAGTGTAGTGCCACCTCTGCCAGGGTGCCGCCTGGAGCAGCTGCCCCACTCTGCCCCATTACAGGGCCGGCCCGCACATAACTTGAATGGGTGCATTAAATGAGAGGGAAACTACGTTTAATCAACCACTTATCAAAATGGAAAAATCGCCTCATGTCATTAGCCCTGGAAAATCCCTGGTTCTTTAAGGGTTAATGAATGCGGTAGGCGTATCCCTGACTGAATGGCGTAATATACCAGTAACATGCTCTAAGATTATTCGCGGGACAGTTGAGTTTGGGGGTCTGTCACGCTGTCCTGCCGAGTCCCCCTCTGTTCCGCTTTTCAGAAGAGGTAGAATTCGTCAGAACAGCAGAAATAAAAACTGCAACACCATGTTCTTCATCTGTTTCCATGGAGACTGAATACTGCGCATGCGCAGTGCTGCTTGGTTGTGTGACAGGGCGACCGCACATGCGTGGTGGCACTGTCAATCAACCTTCCATGGATACTGTCAACAGGGCCACCACCAGGAATTTCAAGGCCCCTTACTGAACAAATTTTCTGGGCCCCCTCCCCCCGACAATATCTCCCACTCTCCCCACCTACCCATACAGGCATGTTATCCCGGTCTAGTGTAATATGGTGGGTGGTTGGGAGCAGTTGGTCAATATTCCAGTAATATTTTGCCACTCAATAAGTCAGTATTTTGCCACTCAATAAGTCAGTATTTTGCCACTCAATATTTCATTCTTTTGCCCCTTAATATGCCAGTTTTTTGCCCCGTAATATGCCAGTATTGTGCCCCTCAGTATGCCAGTATTTAGCCAAACAATATGCCAGTATTTAGCCACTCAATATGCCATTCTTTTGCCACTCAATATGCCATTCTTTTATCCACTCAGTATGCCAGTATTAAGCCCCTCAGTATGTCAGTATTTAGCCACTCAATATGCCAGTATTTTGACATTTAATATGCCAATATTTTGCCCCTCAATATGCCATTTAATATGCCATTATTTTGACCCTCAATATGCCACTTTTGCCATTCAATATGACATTCTTTTGCCATTTAATATGCCAGTATGTTGCATCTCAATATGCCATTCTTTTGCCATTAAATATGCCAATATTTTGCCCCTCAATATGCCATTTAATATGCCAATATTTTGCCCCTCAATATGCCATTCAATATGCCAGTATTTTGCCATTCAATATGCCAGTATCTTGCAACTCAACATGCCAGAATTTTGCCATTTAATATGCCAATATTTTGCCCCTCAATATGCCAGTTAACATGCAAGTATTTTTCCCCTCAATATGCAAGTATTTTGCCATTTAATATGCCAGTGTTCTGCTGTTATTTGCACCCTTCCCCAGCACTTAACTCCCTGCTGCTCTGTCACCCGGTGCTCTGCTCTGTTTAGCCTGTCTGCGGCTGTGAGGGAAGTGTCCTGCACTCCCATCCAGCCGCACGGCCCAGCTAAACATAGGGGATTTTTTTTTTCTGGTGTGACCTGGGCCCGCCGCCCCCCTTGACCCGCCAGTATCGCCCGTCACCCCTTGATGGCGGGCCTGACTGTCAAAGCATGCATGAAACATATGTCTTAAGGCGTAACTTAAGGATATACTCCACGAGAGAAATTGTAGTTAATTGAGAAGGAATTTCAAACTTAAGGACCAGGGATTTTCCTAACAATATGGGTAAAAAGTAGTAGATACGGACCGCACTCTATTTAATTCGTTGGTGCCGAAGTCACAGGAAGTCTCCAAAGTCCTTTACTCATAAAAAAAAATCGTATGAGACCCAGCACTCGGAGTCAAAGAGAGTTTTAATAAGACAAAGGCGACGTTTCAACCCACTCGGGTTTTTTTTCAAGCCTAACAAAGGTGCTTAATTAACATGTATATATAGGACCCACAAGCAATCATTCAATTACAGTCTGTGGCAATTTGGGTGTAACCACATCTGACATGTTATCTATTAATGTGCAACAAGACAATAGCAAAACTTTGTGATTTAAAACAATGTCATGTTATCTATTAATGTGCAACAAGACAATAGCAAAACTTTGTGATTTAAAACAATGACATGTTATCTATTAATGTGCAACAAGACAATAGCAAAACTTTGTGATTTAAAACAGCAGTACATTATAACAAAGTTGATACACACTGTGAACACTACATACCGTATTTGCTCGATTATAAGACGAGGTTTTTTTCAGAGCAAATGCTCTGAAAAATCCCCCTCGCCTTATAATCGAGGTCTCTTATAATCTGACCTCAAATTTAGGTCAGATTATAAGACATGGATCCAGGTCCCCAGCAGAGCTGCAGGGGACCTGGATCCCCCTCTCTAGCAGCAGGGGATGTCTGCGCAACGAGCGCAGACTTCCCTGCTTCCGCCCGGCACGACCGCCGGGGCTTCTGTGAAGAAGCCGGGTACTTCCGTTTTCGTCACAGAAGTCCCGGCGAGCGTGCCGGGCGGCAGCAGGGGAGGTCTGCGCTCATCGCGCAGACTTCCTCTGCTGCCCCACTAGCCACCAGGGTAAAATCGGGCAGCTGGGGGTTGTCTGCACGATACGTGCAGACATCCTCCATGCTGCCCGACACGGCAGACTATTATGACGGCAGCATGGAGGATGTCTGGAAGTATCGTGCAGACATCCCCCGGCTGCCCCCACTACCCACCAGGGATTGAAGTCAGGGGCGGACTGGGCCGGGGGGCAGGGTGGCAATTGCCCCCCAGGCCGCCCTAAACTATGTAAAACACGGCCGCTGGGCCAGTGTTTTTAAAAAAAAAAAAAACGTGCTTGCAGGCAGAGACTGAGAAGGGATCGGAAGATCCCCTCTCACCTCCGCTCTGCCTGCAAAGCTGCACGGGGAGCCGAACAGGCAGCACAGAGAAACCTCCGTGCTGCCTGTTCGGCTCCCCGTGCAGTGTGCCGACACGGAAGTGCCGACAGTCATGTGATCGGCGCTCTGACGTCAGACGCGCGCCGATCACGTGACCTGTCGGTACAACCGCCGGGAGGCCGAACAGGCAGCATGGAGGGACCATGCTGCCTGCCACCAGGTAAGTCTTCCTGCCACTAGCCACCAGGGAAGTCCTGCCACTAGCCACCAGGGAAAAAGGTGTGGGGGTGGGGTGGGCAAAAAACACTGGCATATTATTGGGCAAATTGGCTGGGGAATATTACATGGCAAATAAGACTGGCATATTATTGGGCAAATTGGCTGGGGCATATTACATGGCAAATAAGACTGGCATATTATTGGGCAAATTAGCTGGGGCATATTACATGGCAAATAAGACTGGCATATTATTGGGCAAATTGGCTGGGGAATATTACATGGCAAATAACACTGGCATATTATTGGGCAAATTGGCTGGGGAATATTACATGGCAAATAAGACTGGCATATTATTGGGCAAATTGGCTGGGGAATATTACATGGCAAATAACACTGGCATATTATTGGGCAAATTGGCTGGGGAATATTAAATGGCAGAATAACACTGGCATATTATTGGACAAATCGTCTGGGGAATATTAAATGGCAGAATAAGACTGGCATATTATTGGGCAAAATGGCTGGGGAATATTAAATGGCAATTAACACTGGCATATTGGGCAAATTAGCAGGGGCATATTAAATTGCAGATAACCTTGGAATATTATTGGGCAAATTTACTGAGTTATATTAAATTGCAGAATAACACTGGCATATTATGGGACAAATTGGCTGGGGAATATTAATGGCAAATAATATTGGAAATGTGTATGTAATGGGGTGATGGAGGCATGTAAATGTGGTGATGGGGCATGTCCTGGTGTGCAACGTGGGTTATGGGTCATGTCGTAGGTGTGCAACGTGGGTAGGGGGGGGGTGCCCAAATTTTGGGATATTGGGTGTCTAAATCCTGGCATGTTGAGGGGCATAATCCTGGCATATTGAGGGGGCATCATCTTGGCATATTGAGGGGAAAATCCTGGCATATTGGGTGTCTAAATCCTGGCATATTGAGGGGCATAATCCTGGCATATTGAGGGGCATAATCCTGGCATATTGAGGGGCATAATCCTGGCATTTTGAGGGGCATAATCCTGGCATATTTAGGGGTAAATCCTGGCATATTGAGGGGCATAATCCTGGCATACTGAGGGGCATAATCCTGGCATTTTGTAAGGGAAAATTCTAGCATATTAAATGGCAAATCCTGGCATATTGTGGGGGAAAATCCTGGCAATATTCGTTATAAAACAAGGAAAAGATGGCCGTGGATGGGGAGGCGATTCGATGGAGCAATGGGCCACTTGACTGGATTTGCCCCCCAGGCCTAAGGCTGCCAGCCCTCCCCTGATTGAAGTACAGGTAAGGGGGGGGCAGAGAGACAGGGGGAGGGGGGCAGAGAGACAGGGAGGACAGAGCAGGAAGGGGGGGAGAGACAGAGGAAGGGGGCAGAGAGAAACATGTGGGGGGAAGAGACAGGTGAGGGGGGAGTGGGGAGTGAGACAAACTGGGGGCAAGGGAAAGAGAGAGGCAGCATTGGCACATAAAAAGAAATGAACACAAGAAATGCATTTTTTTTTAATATAATATTTTATTAAAAAAGCAATTTACATGTGAATATATACAAGTTTAACTTTTTTCCTATAGGGTAGTCTTATATTCAGGCTTTTAGTATTGTTCCTAAAGGAATATCCAAAGTTTGGGGGGTCGTCTTATAATCAGGGTCGTCTTATAATCGAGCAAATACGGTAATAATGAATGCAGGCTCTAAATATTATATAACCCAATTTGTTATTAGTTTGTAAATATATGTGCAAGTCGTCTGTGCAATAAATATCATAAAAGTGATGTGACCAGTCTTTACACCTCCATTCCTCATAAAGAGGGTATTGCGGCAATGCAGGAAATGGCGGTGAAATTAGGCTATGAAGGGAAAACATTGACCTTTATTATGAAATTACTCGAGTTTGTATTGCAAAACAATTATTTCCGTTTTTTAGGTGAATACTATCTCCAAACAAGAGGGACTGCCATGGGTTCCAACGTGGCTCCTACATATGCTAGTATCTTTATGTCGAAATTCGAAGATTGTTTTGTTTATCCAAATAACATTTTCATTTTATATGTTCTAAAATGGTTTCGTTACATAGACGACATATTGATACTATGGAGGGGACCTTTACATTGTTTTTTGAAGGATTTAAACACTGCTCAGGAGGGGTTGAAATTTAAGATGGAATTCAGTAAGGATGAGATTAATTTTTTGGATACAAAAATTATCAAACAAGGTGGTAAAGTAACTACAGACCTATTAACAAAGCCTACTGATAGTAACAATTTGTTGAGATTCTAATCAGCCCACCCAGAGTGTCTCCTAAAGTCCCTCCCCAAAAGTCAATTCTTAAGGGTTAAACGCATTGTGCCAGATGGGGAAAACCAGATAATCAGACTAGGTGAAATGGCCGATAAATTTAAATCCTGAGGTTATCCTACATCATTGATAAATGAAAATTTACAACTGGTCACAAATAAAAACCGAACTGATACTTTGATTAGAAGCAATAAAAAAGATAAAAAGAAACAAGAAAGAATGATTTTTGTAACTGAGGCAGGAACTCATACTAAAGCCATTTCAAGATCGCTTAGAAAATACTAGCATATCCTTCGTGAAGCATACCCTGATATGAAGGACTTTAAAAATCCCCCTATGATGGCTTTTAGGAGAGGGCAGACTATTGGGAACCAATTAGTGAGAGCAGAATTACCCCCCCTAAGTCAGACACAGAAACTAACTTTCTTAGATACAGGCAGAAAGGGTAATTTCCCTTGTATGGATTGTGTGGCTTGTAGTTTTATAATTAAAGGAGATCAATTTAGACATCCAATTAGAGAACAAACTTATAAGATCAATTCCCACTTCACATGTGACTCTTCGTTTGTGATATACCTATTGACATGTCCTTGCAATATAATATATGTGGGAGAAACAACTCAAAAAATGAGAACAAGGTTCTCAAAACACAAGTCTACTATCCGTACGAATAAAATTGATTTGCCGGTTCCAGCTCATTTTTCTGCAAAGGGTCATAAATTATCAGACCTAAAATTCCAAATGATTGAAGGGATCCCAAAATTGTGAAGGGGTGGTGATAGGGAAATTTTTTAAAACAACGGGAGGCTTGGTGGATAGATGAGTTAGAAAGCCTCCACCCTAAAGGTCTCAATAAAGAATGGGACCTGACGCCTTTCCTTTAATGACAATTCCCTCTTAGAGATTTGATCACCACTAACACTAGGTAACGAACTATCTTCATTATAGGGGGGTAACCTTTAGGATGGTATCACGTATTTTATATAACACTATTGAGGTCCCTTTCTAAATATTAACATCTTGAAATAAATAGATCCCTAATATATCGTTTATACACTGTTCTTCACAATAACATTTTTTACCTTTTTTCCACCCTTTAGACACTTACCGGAAGATATCTTCTTGGGCCCAGCGGTCCGTGTAGCCGGAGTTCATATATTTACATGGATTTATAGACATACATACTTTTTTTGAAATGTAACATCGAATTTTCATATTTTTATTGTTTTGTGTCCATATTCCCTGCTATTGGACCATCTGAGCTCAGTCGATATTGATATTCATAGATTCTGATTGATATTATATATCTTTGGATAAATGGTTGGGTTGGGATTTTTCCATATACTGATATAGAGATATATATATTTTTCTTTGTCTTTTCGGAGCTTCTATTCATGTGACATTGAAACATCTAATTGATTATTATGGAAGCCGATAGAAACAACAGCCTCTTTGCATCTCGTTTGTCGCAATTGCGGTGTTTTTAATCACACATTAAAATAATTTTAAAATAATCCTAAATATCACTAATTATATTATAATTGGTTTTATATTGCTGATAATTTTTTTGAAATAGGGTAATTAAATTGTTCTGATTAAAAATGAGTGATGCATGTTATATAGTTACCTCAAGCATTTATTACATATATGTACTTTTTATTTAATTCTAATAGTCTTACATATTAGCACTTTTGACACTCTATATTAGCACTTTATATTTGTAAAAAAAACTTTTATGATATTTATTGCACAGACGACTTGCACATATATTTACAAACTAATAACAAATTGGGTTATATATTATTTAGAGCCTGCATTCATTATTATGTAGTGTTCACAGTGTGTATCAACTTTGTTATAATGTACTGCTGTTTTAAATCACAAAGTTTTGCTATTGTCTTTTTGCACATTAATAGATAACATGTCATTGTTTTAAATCACAAAGTTTTGCTATTGTCTTGTTGCACATTAATAGATAACATGTCATTGTTTTAAATCACAAAGTTTTGCTATTGTCTTGTTGCACATTAATAGATAACATGTCAGATGTGGTTACACCCAAATTGCCACAGACTGTAATTGAATGATTGCTTGTGGGTCCTATATATACATGTTAATTAAGCACCTTTGTTAGACTTGAAAAAAAACCCTGAGTGGGTTGAAATGTCGCCTTTGTCTTATTAAAACTCTCTTTGACACCGAGTCGGTCTCATACTATTTTTTTTTTTCAGGGATTTTCCTAGGCCAAGGACTAGAGCGTTTTTCAATTTTTAATATGCGTTTGTTGAAACATAATTTTCCTCTCTCTCATTTAACGCACCCATACAAGTTATATGTTGTTTTTTTTAAAGGACAGTTAGAGCTTTCTTTTGATACCCTATACATAAAAATTATTTACATTTTAGTATTAAAAAATACATATAAAAGAGGAAATATTGGGGGGGAAAAAGTTTTTCCCCATTATTTTCCCAATAATAAGCTACACAACTAGTGCAACACTAACCCACTTATCCCACCTAATTAACTAACTAATAAAAAAACTGTTCCCAAACTCCCTAAACAAAAAAGACAGAAAAAAAACCTCTGAAGAGTGCGACGTCAGATCCATAAAAATCATGCAACAGGCATGCAGGGGTTACATCTTATTAAATAAATATATTGCAATTACATTTATTTATTAAAAGAACTTTATAAATTGCAAAAATAAAATTAATTTGTAAAAAAAATAAATAAATGAGGGCCATAAAGTGGAAGGAAACTGATCACAGTTACAAACTGTGATCAGCAATGAAAGGGTTAATTTAAAAAAAAAAAAACATTTCAGGTAGTGTTCTTTCTTTATATATTTTTACTTGCAGGTCATTCTCTGTGCTTCACTATAAGTATGTGAAGCACAGGGAGTTAATTAGAGGCAAAGTCAATGTGTGAACATATTATTCCTGTTTAAAAAAGTTAACCCTTCCCCTGCTGATCACAGTTTTTTTTTTTACTTCCAAGTTTATGGCCCTAATTTTGTTTTTTCTCATAATTTTTGTTGTTGGTGTTGTAATTTTACTATATTACTTATTTTCTTTTTATGTATTAATTTAATTACAGGTAACTCCTGCAGGCCTGTGCTGTGACCAGAGAAAACTTAATTTAATATGCAGCATATCAAATATTGTTTATACACTTTTATCAATATTATTTTAATCACACTTTTGGGTTTACATCTACACCACTAAAATTTGACTTTCTATGTTCCTATATGTTTGATTTCAACAAAATGATGTCCATAAGCTTCTACAGCATAGGTAAGGGATGGAATTCGGATGATTTTGACTCTTTCAACCGAATTCTCCAACCTTATACTATTGAAGTGAGGCCATTTTCGTCCATTTATTTTCACTTTAATTTTATTTCAGTTTATTTTGTTTCATATTATGTTATTTCTCTCCTTTTCTTTTACTTTGACTTTCCCCTGTAGTATTGTCGACATTGTGTGTGGTTTCAAATTTGCAAGCACTGCTACTTTTTAGACCTGCTCTGCCTTTGCTTATTAGCAACATGTTTGCACATTCTTTAACCATTTGTTTATTCAATTATATGTGTTCCACTGCTCGTACCTATTGCTACTTTTAGCTATTTAAATCTTATAGCAGGATTCACCAGTATACACTTTTTTACATGTATTTTTTCCTTTTATTATTGTGATCGTTTGGTGTAATTGTTAAATTGGTACACACCTTGTTAAATCGGGGGACTATATATTTTACGTTTTCAACATTCCGAGCAGCCGTTTACGTGTTTTCTCCATTTTCGTCCATTGCTGCATTCATTTCACTATTCATTTCGTATGAATGAACATTTCACCTATGTTCATTTAATACATAGTATAAGGTTGGGGAATTCCAATTTCAACAGTTCAATAGCATAAGGTAGGGGATGAATGCTTAGTGCAGGCTCCCCATGCTTAATGAAAGCATGGGGAGCGCGAGCAGCACTTTCTCATGCTGCCCGGGGCTCCCCATGAAACAGACGCTGCTCTGCTTCACAGCGTGGGCGAGGAGCTACACCTCTCAGCCGGTTAGCCCAACCTCCTCCCTGGATCCAGCAGAGCATAGGGCTGGTGAGGGGGGATCTTTTGCATGCCCTAAGGCCGGCCCTGGTTGTCACAGTAGACTATTCAG
The DNA here is from genome assembly GCA_036172795.1 of Pelodytes ibericus. Taxonomy (NCBI): domain Eukaryota; kingdom Metazoa; phylum Chordata; class Amphibia; order Anura; family Pelodytidae; genus Pelodytes; species Pelodytes ibericus. Next base: position 101,095,794 of record CM069861.1, on the reverse strand, counting down.
TGTGCCAAATTGGGTTTATGACCCACCAACAGTTGGTAAAACAGGACTATGACAGTTGTGAATCGAGAAAGTGAAATATACTTCCATTATATGCCCTTCATTGACCTGTGCATAAGAAAAACCTCTCCTGACAGGACACTTATTTTTGTTTGTACTTATAACTGTAATTAACTAATTATATAAAATTTCGGTTAATAATTCTGCATTAGCAATAGTAAAGCGGTCTAAGACCCCCCGAAGTCTATGTCCAGGGCCGGCCTTAGGGGTGTGGGCGCAACACCCCAGGGGGCGCCCTCCCGTCCGAAGAAAAAAAAAGTAAAAAAAAAAAAAAGCAAGCCGGTAGAGGCACTGGATTGGGGAGATCAAAAGATCCCCCCTCACCAGCCCTCTGCTCGGCATGCTCTTCTAGATCCGGGGAGGGGGCAGAGCTAACCGGCTGAGAGGTGTAGCTCCGCCCCCACCCTGTGAAGCAGAGCAGCGTCTGCTTCACGAGGAGCCACTAGCAGCATGAGAAAGTGCTGCTAGGCTCCCCATGCTTGCATTAAGCATGGGGAGCCGAGCAGCACCTTCTCTTGCTGCCCTGGGCTCCCAGTGAAGCAGACGCTGCTCTGCTTCACAGGGTGGGGGCGGAGCTACACCGCTCAGCCGGTTAGCTCCGCCCCCTCCCTGTATCCACTTTTGAAGGCAAAAGGAAGGGGGGGAGGCAGAACAGGGGAGGGGTGGGAGAGAGAGACAGGGGCAGGGGGGAGAGACAGAACAGGGGGAGGGGGAGAGACAGAACAGCTGGAAGGGGGAGAGAGAGATACAGAACGGGGGGGGGAGAGAGAGATACAGAACGGGGGGGGAGAGACAGAACAGGGGGGGGAGAGAGAGAGACAGAACAGAGGAAGGGGAGGAGAGAGACAGAACAGAGGGAGAGAGAGAATAGGTATGGAGCAGTTAGAGAGAGACAGACAGGGCAATGAAGAGGAAAGGGACAAACATGGGAAGGCAGAGAGATACATACATGGGGGAGGGGGGCGCCACGGGGGAATCCCGCACAGGGCGCCGGAACACTTAAGGCCGGCCCTGTCTATGTCTTCATTTTAGATATTAATGGCAGTGAGTTCTTGCAAATCATGCTTACACTTTGAGGTTATGTATTTCAGATGCAGTATTAAAGCAAATAATAGAAATGGAGGGATATAATCCATATCAGTTTGGTTGTGAGTTCCTTATGGAGAAGAAACCTGTTGCCATTTTAGATCTGGATAACACTTATAGACCGGGCCAGGATGATATGCTAATGGACTGGCTCATGTTGAATACTCATAGATCAACTCTCTTTTGTCTGGACCAAACAGCTGATGAGGATTTTAACATTTTGTGACTTATGCACTAGTCTGTGGTACACCATTCTTCATGGAGGGGCAAATAAGATCTTGATCCTGTAAGTTGCTGCCATTGGCACGCTAAAGACTGTTGACCTTTGATGCTGCACATGCCATTTGTCTTCCTTTTTTTATACAGATAATAAATTCCATGTTTTTGAAGACCCTTATCTCCAGTATATTATTTTGAGGCTCCTGTTGCACTGTGAGGAGGGCTAGAGTATAGCTGTGGTTTTACGTGTGGGTATGTAAATTATTTATTTTGTGTATTTATTGTGTATATTTTATTATCATGTTGGATTGTGGCAGACTCCAATGCACAATTAATTAATTTTTACTAAAAAAGTATGGAGAAGTGCATGATCGCACACTCCCTTTAAACCTGTCCAGATGCAAACACCTCTGTCACTAGCAGTGAGCTATACACAGAGGTACTAATCAGTAGGCTGGTAAATTTCTTGAGGTCAATGTTCCCTGGCGCCAAATCCTCCTTGCTCAGTTATCTGTGCTGTTTGTACCCTAAGCGTTTGTATCCTGATCCCTTCTGAATTACCTGGCTTGTTTTTACCTCCCTGATCTCTGGCTCCCTCGACCTTCTGGCTTCCACCCTGACTATTCTACTATCTGGCTCCCAAACGACCCCTGGCTTGTTCCTGTACTATTCTCCCTCTAAGGTACTTGTCTCAGCAAACCTTTAGAAATCCTGTTGCTGTTTCCCACTGAGATCGTCACTTTCAGTTTATGCCTGCTGTGTCTGTCTTCTGCTGAAAAACGGAGTAGTCACCTGCTGGTCAAGATCTGGTATTGCAACAAAGACTACTTTGCACAGCCTCAACTGGTGACTTTTCGGTACTACCTCTAGAACTGATTATTGCCCCTCCTATTGACGGAAGTTAGTACTACAACCAAGACATCCTGTCAGTTCTATTGGGACTCCTCATCAGTACCAGTACCACTACATCATACCTTTTCTGGGCACTCATACCAACGCTACATTCCTGAGGACCTGTACCAATCTGGTCCTACCAGGTATATAGTGTATTGTAAGAGTGTTACTCCTGCAACTGGGCTCCACATCAGAACCACGGTACGTGATCCTAACAGTATGTGTGGTGTGTGTGTGTGGATATAAATGTGTGTGTGACTGTGTATGTGTGTGTGTGTGTGTGTGTGTGTGTGTGTAGTTAATGTGACCGCTGCACATTAGCGTGCATTATATATATATATATATATATATATATATATATATATATATATATATATATATACACATACATACATATACACACACACACACACACACATTATATATATTATTCTCTGAATGAATGAATGAAACATGAATGCGGCCCATGCCCACATAACTTTTTATCGAAGTGGCCCTTTACAGAATAAACTTGAAAACTGACGGTATCTACAAATATGACTAGAACCCTCATAACCCTTTGTATTAGTAGGAAGCAGACATGTGAGAGGGAAACGTTTTTCCATGTTGCCATCAAACTTAGCATAGAAAAGAAAATTACAGTTATGTATTGAATAAAAATGTTCCCTATCCTGGATTTCCATCGCAGCATTACATATGGGTAATACCCAAGCAATCAAACAATAGAGGGTCAGGCCTAAAATATTAATGGATAAGGAAAATATAGATGCAAAAGAAGAATTTATTAGAAAATAATATATTTTCTAGGAAGAAAAAGCACCCCATACATCGTAATACGTGGAATAAGTAGAATCAGTGGCGTCCCGACGGGGGTGGGGGGGTGCGGACCGCACCGGGTGACACCACCAGCGGGGGGAAATCAAACACTTACCTCCTTCCTGCTCTGTCTCCCTGTGCTCTGCAGGTCTGCGGCTGTGAGGGAAGTGTTGTGCGCTCCCCTCCAGCTGCGCAGCTTCAATAAAGTTTGTTAAAACTTTTTTTTCAACAAACTTTATTGAAGCCGCGTGGCAGGAGGGGAGCGCACAACGCTTCCCTCACAGCCGCGGACCTGCACAGCACCGGGAGACAGCAGCAAGGAGGTAAGTACTGGGGAAGGGGGGTGGGAAAATCCTGGCATATTGAGGAGCAAAATCCTGGCATATTAAATGGCATATTGAGGGGCAAAATCCTGGCACATTAAATGGCTAAAGAATGGCATATTGAGGGGCAAAATCCTGGCATATTAAATGGCATATTGGGGGGCAAAATCCTGGCATATTAAATGGCATATTGGGGGGCAAAATCCTGGCACATTAAATGGCATATTGGGGGGCAAAATCCTGGCATATTGAGAGCAAAATACTGGCATATTAAATGGCATATTGGGGGGCAAACTCCTGGCATTTTGAGGGGCAAAATCCTGGCATATTAAATTGCATATTGGGGGGCAAAATCCTGGCACATTAAATGGCATATTGACGGGCACAATCCTGACATATTAAATGGCATATTGAGGGGCACAATCCTGGCATATTGAGTGGCAAAATCCTGGCACATTAAATGGCTAAAGAATGGCATTTTAAGGCAAAAAAATCATGGCATATTAAATGGCATATTGGGGGGCAAAATCCTGGCACATTAAATGGCATATTGGGGGGAAAAATACTGGCATATTGAGAGCAAAATTATTGCATATTAAATGGCATATTGGGGGGCAAACTCCTGGCATATTGGAGGGGCAAAATCCTGGCATATTGAGGGGCAAAATCCTGGCACATTAAATGGCTAAAGAATGGCATATTGAGGGGCAAAATCCTGGCATATTAAATGGCATATTGGGGGGCAAAATCCTGGCATATTAAATGGCGTATTGGGGGGCAAAATCCTGGAACATTAAATGGCATATTGGGGGCCAAAATCCTGGCATATTGAGAGCAAAATCCTTGCATATTAAATGGCATATTGGGGGGCAAACTCCTGGCATATTGAGGGGCAAAATTCTGGCATATTAAATGGCATATTGGAGGGGCAAAATCCTGGCATATTGAGGGACAAAATACTGGCATATTAAATGGCATATTGGGGGGCAAACTACTGGCATATTGAGAGCAAAATACTGGCATATTAAATCGCATATTGGGGGGCAAACTCCTGGCATATTGAGGGGCAAATCCTGGCATATTAAATGGCATATTGGGGGGCAAAATCCTGGCATATTAAATGACATATTGAGGGGCAAAATCCTGGCATATTAAATGGCATATTGAGGGGCAAATTCGTGGCATATTGAGTGGCAAAATCCTGGCACATTAAATGGCTAAAGAATGGCATTTTAAGGGGCAAAATAATCCTGGTATACTGTGGGGTTAAATCCTGGTTAATTGAATGGTTAAATACTGGCATTTTGAGTGTCTAAATCCTGGCATATTGAATGGCTAAATCATGGCATATTGAGTGGCAAAATAATCCTGGCATGTTGAATGGCTAAATCCTGGCATATTGAGGGGTTAAATACTGGCATAAGTGATGCTGTGGCATGGTCTGTGGGGCAAAATAACGTACTATGAGGAAAGTGACACTGGCTAGTTCTGTGGGGCAAAGTGACACTGTGGCATGCCAAATCGTGTAGGTGCAATATGAGTGCAAGCCAAGTGCTGTGGGTGCAATATAAGTGCTGTGGGTACTGTATGGTGCTGTGTTAAGTCCTTTAGGTGCAATGTGGGTGCAGAGGAAGGGAATAAAAAATAGGAATGCAATTTTTCAATAACATTTTTATTAAATATAATATGAAATAATTGTCATTATTTGTGGCATATTTATTGGGCCCTTGTGTGGCATAATTATGGGGCGCTTGTGTGTGGCATAATTAAGGGGGGCCTGTGTGTGTGGCATAATTAATTGGGCTCCAAGGTGAGGCATAAATAATGGGGCTCTGGTGTGGCATAATTTATGGGGCTTTGGTGTGGCATAATTTATGGGGCTCTTGTGTGTCATAGATTTGGGGCTCCTGTATGTGGCATAGTTAAAGCTCCTGTGTGTGGCATAGTTAAAGGGCTCCTGCGTGTGACATAATTTGTGGGGCTCCTGTATGTGGCATATTTAATGGGCCATCTGACTGGCATTACTAAGGAATCTGTTTGGCATGGTATTGGAGGAAATCCAGGGGGGTGACACCATGAGTTACCGCACCAGGTGACACCAACCCTAGTGATGCCTCTGAGTAGAATGCTTTATAAATTGCAGAAGAGCATCCATCACCAAAGCCGAAAAGCCTTTGGCTAGCATTGCTCCCCACTCAGTATCCAAGATTGTGTGGCATTGTGATCAACTGGACCTTGGTATAACAGATTTGGAGGAAGAGCAGGAACCATGAGCATCTGGCCCAAATGGAAGGACTGCCATCACCTTGGTTTTCTCCTTCCAGATCTTCTTCAAAGTGGCAGAAATTAAAGCAATTAGTGAAAACCCATCCCCTAGGATGAATGCCCAGCCTTTCTCCTGCACACATAGCGCACACCCAGATCTGTGAAACACTAAGGTGTTTGTAGCTGCATTCCCCTTTCTTTTCAAATTCCTAGGCGCAGGGATATATTTTTTTTTATGTCAAGAATAGCATACAGTTATTCTACACTGTAGAATCTACAGTAGTAAATCCATAAAACAGTTACATGTTAACACTTGTCTTGCCACAACTAAGATAAGTAGGGAAATGGAATTCAAGCATGTCATAGTAACAATATCATGTCAGTTATGACTACAGATACTTATTAACTTATTTTTGTTAACATTAAAAGGCCTATCTATTAATCAAATATCATTTGGCGACAAAACTTAAGAACCAGAATGTATTTAGAATAGTATACAGTTCAATTTAAACAAACTGAATTAAATACGACATTTACTTATTGTACCTTATCCCTGACACTGCCCCTATCAGTGGCGTTGTAGTTTTTCTATATAACGCTATGGTACGTTGTCTTAGGTAAGGAAATAACGATTAATGCTAAGCTCCTCCTAACATCATGATGACACGCTCCTCTGCGACAGGATGTCTGTCATCCGCCTGGCCGGAAGAGGAACTGCTTAATTAATTGTGTAGACACGCACGTGGATCTGGTAAAATCGTGCAAGATGTCTGCATTGGACCGTGTTGTGTAAGTGATACTTATTTTATTAGACATGGCAGACGGACCACTTTAAGAGGGTTATGTGGAATCATGAGATTTAGTAGAAAAAAAAAAGGTTTTCCTCGGTGCTAGCATGCGGTTTTCCAGCCTAGTTCACGCTCTTGTTTTAAATTCTCGCTCGCCAGTTGTTTCTGTTGTTAGGGTTTCTGTTTTCATTCATTATCGTTACTATCGCATCCATTCAACATCAAGTAAGTAAACGCTGGTTTAAGGATTTAACTCTTGCAGTACCAAATGGCTTATCACATTTGTGCAAGTGCTGTTCACTCCTTTTGAAACGCACAAAAAAAACGAATGAAATCAGTTGGTTTAATCATCAGAAATGTAACTTAACCTTTCCTTTTTTACTCTTTTCTCAGCAAACCAAAATCAAAAAGAGCAAAGCGATTTCTGGAACATCGGGATCCCAAACTGAATGAGAATGTCAAAAATGCTATGCTCATTAAAGGAGGAAATGCTAGCAATACAGTGACAAAATCACTTAAGGATATTGTATGTATTAATTTACTCTTGCTAATTTTGTATATGCATTATGTGTAATGATCTGTAGTATTTAAATAGACTAACATTTACAAATCAGATTATTTTTTAGAAGTACATTAAGTATGGCTAGTAAATGGATTATCTGTTCATAAGCACTGCTCACCTAGAATAGAATTTTTGTTTTTCCTGTGTTTAGATACCTCAGTTTACACTTTTATAGCATAATTAATACTAAACTTCTTGCAGAAACAAGCTTAACCCCTTATGGACCAGTGATATCTATGATGTCATGACAATCTTTGGATTATGTACCATTTTTTAACACCCAATTATATGAATGTAGTAACATTAGGGTGATATAGCAGGGCATTCTGTACTGGCATAGACCCTTTATGAACTCAGATAATGACTAGAACATCTATAGCTAGGTGCAGTAACTGTACCTTTTGGAATTTTAAACTCAGTGACCCAATGTGAATATGCGTCCAGAATGCACCCTAATGACCTAATTAAATTATGTGGCTAATGACAATCGTGCATGAGTCCCATAGCCCACATACTTTAGTTGTGTCCTCCTGTCTGGTGGGAGTTAAAATGGGAAATATCTGGCTACAACCCAGTTATGGAACACTCATTGGTCCTTCGTGGTTCAGTGTTACCCATGACTTTACTAGCCTGTTTGAAATATGAAGTTTTGTTTTTATGCTAGTAGAAGTGTGCATAATGGAACAGTTCTTTGCAGGAGTTCAAGCACCTAACAGTTGCTGGTTATCAGGTTGTCTGTTGATGCCAGTTAGTTTTAGGGGTGCCAGTTGGTATTTGGTTTAGGGGTTAGTTTGAGAGTTAGGGTTTGGCGATAAGGCTAAGTGGGGGTTATTTTATTACAGTGGGTTAAAATTTGGTACTGACAGTTCAGTGCTGAAATAGCTACCCAGAACACCCAATACTTTAACTGCCGCAGTGAAATGGCCACCCGCAAGTGTCCTAGACTCAAACTAGTCCTATAAAACAGACCTGTTCTGCAAGATTTAAAAAGCTTAAAATAAAATGTACATGCTTCTTTTGGGTATCTCCTGTGCTATAAATTATTATTCCATGTATGTGTATTGTTATCTGTGAAGTAAATGTAGTTAACATAATCAGTCTTTTTTTTTTTTTTTCTTTTAGCATGCACTGAAAAAGCCATATTGTGTCCTGTATAAAAAGTAAGTAGTTGCACATTCTTTCAGTCCTGTTGCATTAATTGCATAGCACTCGATTTTGTGTATTTTAGATTTAAATTTCATGGTCTTCATTAGCCTATTAATGGGTTAAGTCAACACTGAGATGAGGGGGTCAAACCTGCATGTTTGTTTGTAGATATAAGACTTGCAATCAGTGAAGATGGGTTTTGAACCTGTCAGTCTCTAGTGGTGGGTTCTTAATGTATATAAAGTGTATAATTATGAAATATTAAAATTCAAAACTGTTTAAATTTGCATGTTAGTGTGTGTGTGTGTGCCCTTACCTTGGTTTTTGTCCTTATGTCTTTAGAAAAAACATGACCAAGCCATTTGAAGATCAGACATCATTGGTGAGACTGAAATAATGATGCTCATAATTGTCTATTTGATACATATTTTTATGCTTTTAATAAGATAAAAATGGCAGTAATGTGGTATTCTGTTCTTATAAGTGTGTATGTATGTATATTTATAAAGCAAAATAAAAAGCCTGAGTTAAATACTGATCAAAACACCTCACTCTCTATAGCAATAAATGCTCTTAACCATCTCTATTAATTATGTATACCACTTAATCTGCACAGGACTCAACCAATGACACATCATATTACCTTCTTAGAGGCATTTGTGAGAGGGTTCTGGGGAGGGAGTGAAATGTTTAGGAGCTTACATTGATAAAAAAAAATAGCTATACAGTAACAAAAAGACACCCAGTAATAAAAAAAATAAATACCCAACAGCTGTAACATGACATGCAGCTTGTTTTTTCAAAACGATCTCAGACCTGTACAGGTAGAACATTTTAACAGAAACCTATTTAAAGTTTATAAAACACGCACAGTAGAATGGTTAGTGCTGATTAAAATATATTAAAAATTGTCTACTTAATATGCATTAGGATCACATGGTCACTAATGTTGTTTTGACCAATAAGTATATTGTTATGCAAAAACAAGCTTCATGTCCTGTTACAGCTGTTGGGTACTATTTTTGTACAGAGTGTCTTTTTGTTACTGAAGTATAGCTATTTTTAACAATGTAATCTCCTAAACATTAAACATAGGTTGACCATGTGATGGTTTCATAATTAAACCAATGTTTGAAGGCTTCCGGTGTAACTACATGTTTGTCCAGTGTCGTGTTTTAGACATTGCATCAATAAAAATGTAGCATGTCTTCCCTGGTTCAGTCATTCAATAAGAGTCTTAGGATCTAGCTTTAAATTCACCATTAGTGGTTTTTGAAGGATGAGTAACTTCTTACATAGTTTTAGCCACTTGGTTTTATTTACATATATACTTCCCACAAAAGTCCTCTAATTCTAGATTTTTATTTGCTTACAGGAGTTTTTCTCAAAGAAATCTGACTGTTCATTGTTTGTTTTCGGTTCCCATAACAAGAAGCGCCCAAACAACCTCATCTTTGGTAAGAGCTTTACAAACTCCACAAGCTTTCAGTGCCCAACCATTGTAATATTTATATCTAGAGTGCATCTCTAACCTCTTATTTTTGTGAAGTCACTGATGTGCCAGAGCTTTCTTTTTTTTTTTTTCCTCCTCAACCTCCTAACTACTACAAATCATATTATTCTTTTGTTTGTTCTTCTAGGCCGGATGTTTGACTATCACGTCCTAGATATGATTGAGCTGGGTGTGGAGAAGTTTGTTTCCTTACAGGACATTAAGGTAAAGTGTAATTTTTGTACCTGTCCCAATATGCAGATTAGTGGTGGGTGCTTTGGTTGGGTATATGTTCATAATCTTGTCATTGCACCAAGGTGTGATTTCTTAACCGCTTCTGTTAGTCATCCAATATGTTGGCTTATTTATTTTGGCTTCTGCCCAGGCTTTTGTTGACATTCTATACTATATTTTTAAAATAAACTATAATCGTGTATTAGTTGAAAGTGGTAAAAGTGCAAATGTATTACCAGGAAAGGAAATTCTTACCATTGATTGGGGGGGGGGGGGGGGGGACACATGAAATATTGTCTTAATCTTTTGTGTCTCTGATATATTTCAGATTAGTAAATGCCCTGAAGCAACCAAACCCCTGCTGATCTTTGCTGGGGATGCATTTGAAGTAAATGAAGATTACAGGCGGTTAAAAAGCCTTCTGACTGGCAAGTAATATATGTAGGAGATTTGCATGTTGTTGGTGTTTAAGGTAAACTACGATATCCAGTAAACATAGCCTTTGAGATCTGTTTTAATACTATATATAAAGTATACATCAAGCTAGCAAAACATATAGATGGGGGATTTTTTTTCTTTTTAATTGCCTTCATTTTTATAAGTTCATTCTATATGAAAAAAACATTCATAGAAGTTGTTTTTTTTTTTTTCTTCAAACTCTGTTGTTCTTCATAATCTATAGATGGATATTTTATGTTTCAGATACACCTTTTTTTGGTTGACTGTTCCTTTTTAAGGGAATATTGAACCCTTTCATAAACATGCCCTCGGAAAATTAAACGTTGTAGCTATTGTGTGCTAGTGACACAAAATACAAATTCTTCATACTGTTTTTTGGTTTTTTTTTGTTTGTTTTTCCTCCGGATGTTTTAAGCCTGTCTTATGAAGCACTGCTCCTATAGTTCTCTAAGCATGTATTATCCATTATCCTTTTGTTAGATTTCTTCAGAGGACCAACTGTTACTGCTGTGCGTTTGGCTGGCCTTGAGCATGTCCTTCATTTCACAGCAGTAGATGGGAAGATTTTCATGCGCAGTTACAAGTAATGCCTCTTTCTTACACTCTAACCATACAATTGCAATGCAAGTCTTACGTTTTTCATGTTCTAGTGTAAAGTTGTTAGTCAGTGCTGTATAAGAGCTTCCTTTTCAATATTTCTACATGTACATTATCCATCTAGCTTGTAAATCTGCTGTTGAACTGGTGCGCTAAATAGTTTTTAATTTTTTTCCTTTCTTCTCATCCCTAATTTATTTACCATTAGGGTTTTATTGAAAAAATCGGGATGCAGAACACCAAGGATTGAGCTGGAAGAGATGGGACCCTCATTTGATTTTGTGATGAGAAGAACTCACCTTGCTTCTGATGACCTTTATAAGCTGTCTATGAAGCGTCCAAAAGCCCTATTGGTATGTAATGTGGAACCTCCAATATGTATATCTATACAGAGAGATGTTGGAATATATGCTAAAATCAATTGAGTATTTATTTTGTAAAGCATGAACAAATTCCATAGAGCTCTACAATAAAACAGGGTTTCTAAGAAGTTGCCATACATAACATTACATGACCTAACTTGCATAGATGTTCCTGCAAGCTGAAAGTCTAGCGGAATATTTTAAGGCGATAGAAGGTATTTAGAGTAAGTGTCGAGGTGGCAGTTTTTCCCAAAGTTTGGGCTGTTTGCCAGTAAAGTGCAGCACACCTGACTCAACTGCCCATAGTCTCATATACATAAATCTATTCTTTTTGTTTGAATAACGTTCATTTAAACTTGTTTTGAACCGCTTTTGCATTGCTGCTAAAAAAAAAAAAAAAAACTATTCACCATTACTATGTATAAAAATGAATGCACAACAAATATGCATTGCTGATTTTATGCGGCCTACTTCAGAAACAACTTCGATGGCCCTGAGTTAATAGATGTTGTTGTCATTCTCCGTATGACAATGGTGAACATGGGTGTAAGTGCCATTATGAGGGGGGGTAGGGGAGAAGAACCTGCAAAATATACATTTGTATTTCTCCCTTTGTACAATGCATTATATTATCAATGTTTCATCATTGATCCTTATAATTCTTAAACATGATGCCTAGCTAAGGTTTTCTAGTGAAACTGGTTGTTTAAATGCCATTTTTTATTTAACAGGGAAAGAAAAAGAAGAACATTTCCCATGATACCTTTGGTACACGGTATGGCCGTATCCACATGCAAAAGCAGGATCTGACTAAACTGCAAACCCGCAAAGTTAGAGGACTGAAAAAAAGACCAGCTGACAAGATTGTGGCAAAAGAAGAACAGAGCCGAAAGAAACAGAAGCAAAGTTAAGGACCATACTAGGACTATGTGTGTAGGATAACCGGCCACCTACTGAGTCAACTTCTTAACCTGACAAGTGCTAAAAAAACACGTTTCCCCCAATCCTAAAATGAAAGCTGTTAGTTGTGTTCTGGAAACAGTTGAGTTCAGTAGAGTGGGTAATATATTATGCACCACAACCTGTATTATAAGTATATTTTCATAACCTGGTATGTATTTAATGGGTGCTGTAGAATTTCTATCATTCTATAAGATTTTTCTATTTTTGACTAACCAAATATAATCCCTTCTAACTAATAACATCCACATAGTAACCGCTACTAGCCATTGAAGGAAAACCCATTTAAATACATCTCCCTGCAAACTTCATCTTTCAGCAGTAAAAAGAGCAGATTAAGTCTGTTTTATATTCCATAGTTTATCAGGAAAAAGATGGTAAAGCAGACGTGACTATACAGTTGGTGTGTACACGCTTATTTACTTCGATTTCTACTTGCTGAAATAAACAATGCTTTTTGTTGATTGAATGCTAAATGAAATGATCACTTTTACAGTGTGTCAGGCAGTGAGTTGCTTGTTGCACCATTAACCAACAGCCTGCTAGTGGCCAAATATGAAATACATGGCTACATGTGTATTTGTCTAGCACATTTTCATATCAACAATCTTTTTTTTTTTTTAAATAAAAGTAATCTGTTGAATTGTAAATTAGCTTTTTGGACCATTTATTTTTTCCTTTGGAAAATGTCGCAATAAACATGACCTATTTTTCCACCCAAATCTATGCATTTTTTTTTTCTTGTGCATGCTGGACAAGATGTATGTGCCTTCTCTGCATTTAAAATCTGAGCAATACTGCCCTTGTACATTGTACACAGTTGGATAGAGTTCCATAGCTCCATCCAACAATGCATGTGATGCTACCAGGATATATCTGATGCATTGGCTCTTGAGTGATCAAAGTGTCTGTCTCCTTTCCAATAACTGGAAGGAATAAGTCACTTTTCTGTGGTTGGAGCTTAGCATAACCGGTTAATATGATGCTGTTTGCAAAAGAACCTGCCAAAGCCTGGTTAAGAAGAAGCCAGAACCACACAGACTAACACATACTGAAGTGTTAACGGGACTTTTTTTTTTAGAATTAAACCATTTGGTACATAGCAACTGTAACCAAGGAGCTACTGTGTCCATTCTATACAATTAGTGAATGACAGCAGTAATACTGGGAGATTGTACAAGAGGTAGCTGGGCTTAAGCTTTATTGGTAATAGCCACTTGCTGCTAGTTTCCTTCAGTCAGTGCTTACTATGGTCACATGGCTTCCCCTTTACAGAACGTTGGTTAGGTCAGTCCTGATCCCAGACAGGTCTGACTCAATACTGAACATGTTTCAACTATCTACTTGCCATGTGGTCTATCCACGTTCCTTTTTTTGTCTTTTATGGATTAGTTTAGGATGGTAAAGTTGGAGGGAGAGAAAAGTGTAGCAAAGGTGCCTCGCCATGAATAGCACAGATGGTTTTGGGCTGTCCTCTTATGAACAGTCATGGTCTTTGTCTCCTTTCTGAGTTACCAGAAGACATAAGTCACTTCTCAGTGGGTGGAGCTTGGTATATCCTGCTAATTTGATGCTGTTTTGCAAAGGTTTCTCCTTACTTGAACTGGCTAAAAACACAGATTAACACACAGTGAACTATTTCAGTGGACATTGGGTCCATTCTATACAATGACTGAGTGGCCAGCAGCAGAAGAAGAAATACTGGGAGAAGCTGAGTTTAATCTTCACTATGAGTACCCCCTTAGGGTTGCCACCTAGCTGTTATTTTACCAGCAGGCTTGAGGCCAATGTTAAATCTTTGGAGGCAATAACATAGTCAATATTGTGTTTTTGTTTTTTATTTTATGTTTTGTCTTTTTAAGAAAAGGTGGCAACCCTATGCCCACTAGTCTCCATCAGTAAGTTTGGTCACAGTGCACATATGAATTGGTAACACTATGTATTTCTATTTAAGCTGATTAGTTCTTAGAGATGTGTATTGATCAATATACACGTATCTTTTCAAAAAAACATTGTTAATTAATAACAGAATCCAAACTCATTGCCACATTACATACTAGAGGTGATTCTACACCCTAAACATATGTTACAGTTTGTGAAGAAATATCCTTATTTCTACTGTTCATTTCCATATGGTTTATAGCGATGGAAAATATGAAAATAAAGAATTTAAAGAAAATGTGTGTATAAATATGTTTTAAATATTTTTTTTACCACTTGATGGCACTGTTGCTACAACATTTTGTGTGCATACTGAGCACTGCTTTTACAGATCTTCAGGCATTAGTCTAAACCCACAGTTCACTTTCAAGGTGATATTTGTCAAGTAAGTCTCACTGTCATCTGTTTGTGAACAAATATGAACCCAGATTTCCTCAGAATAATTAAAACACGCTGGTGGTTAACTGGTGTCTAGTTTGCTGCTCTTCTATCCACCAATGTGATCACTGGATGTAAACTATTTGTAGGCCCTAAAATGGTCAGGACCAACACTCATTGGCCTAAAATATGCAGCCATGTAATTTCATCTGTTAGTCATGTATAGACATCTAAAAGAGACTGTGTTAATATGTAGGGAGAGAAATGTCAGGGAGTTGTCTGTTGAGTTAGGCCAGTAAAAAAAAATTGGCTGCAGGCAGTTAAGTCTAAGGAGGCTTATCCAATGAGTAATGTGGGTACTGGGCATTTGCCCACCATCAAAGGGAACTCTCCGCAAAGTCCACTTTGTGCCTTTTTGAGGCAGATTTTTATGAAGCACAAGCCTGCGAAACACGTTAAGTGTGTGCCCATACCTGGTCACTGACCGCCATGCTACCATCCCTCAATTTTGCCTGTTAATGGTATTCATTTTCATGTGTAATTTTTTCATGCTGCTGAATTATTTTTAATGGACCTATAATAAAATGTTTATATTTTTACATTATTACACCAGTCTGGATCCTGTGTGCTCGCAGAATACTTTTGTTTACAAGCATGTGGAGAGAATTTCTCCGTTTGAAGCAAAAAAAATCCCACTGATTTGGAGCTCACAAGAAAATATATTGTAAGTTTTTAACTTTATAGATATGATGACAAAAGTCCCTAAGCATTACCATATAAAGACTGTATACTTACTATGGACAGTTTAGCGAGTTATAAAAATCAAAATTTGCTTATGAACCACCATGTTTCATGCAGGGTGCAGATAGTACATCTACTGCGTTACACAAAAATCACTTTCCTAAAACTGCACCACTGCTCTCTCTGGATGAGTATGGAATTGTACAGTATATGTTTTAGAAGATCCCAGTACTAGGATATGAGTCCACCCCATACTAACCCTGAAATCCATTTTTTTTTTGCCATTAGTAAATTATTCATGCTCTGCAAAGTACAATACAAAATTGAAATAAAACTTTGTGTTACTAATTTGCTTAATTTCATGGATGTATGTGTGTACATACAAACACAGTATGGACAAAAGTGTTGGAATGCCTGACCATTACACCACCAGGGACTGTTTGAGTATTGGTATGCCTGACCTTTACACCAACAAGGGCTGTATGACATTGCATTCTAAATACATAGACATTAATATATAGTTGACCACCCCGTTTGCAGTTATAAAAGCTCCCACTCTTCTGTATTATTATATAATTATATTAATTATACATTCGGAAGTCAAACCTCTCGAAGTAATAAAATCAACCCCCTGCGCACCCATACAGACCAGATAGAGGTCCTAAACAAAAGGATAAATCTCCAATTAAATGACAGAGCCAATAAGACCATTGAAAACATGAAAATCCAGCGCTATTATAAAGGCAACAAGGCCCAAAAAATGTTAACAAATAAACTAAAAGCTAAAAGGAAAACAAGAACCATATCTAAAATAATGTACAATGGAACTATAGCATTAACTCCAGAGGCAATAGGAAATGCTTTTAATTCATATTACTATTCTCTATATAATTTGCCTAACAACAATCAAACTCGGGAAATTAATAAATACTTTGAGGAAAAAAGTGATAGTTTTCCAAAAATATCACAGGAAGTCCAAGAAATAGTTAACAGACCATTTGAAATCGCTGAGGTTCTTAAATCAATCAAAAGATTAAAAAGCGGAAAAGCCCCTGGCCCAGATGGCTTTGATGCAACTTTCTACAAAATATTTGCAGATACACTAGCTCCTCATTTGACCGAGACTTTTATAGAGTTTAACCACCAGGGCAAAATCCCAGAGGAAATTCTGAGATGCAATATAACACCAATCCTTAAACCAGGGAAGGACCCTGAGGATGTATTAAATTATAGGCCGATATCCCTTCTAAATACAGATGATAAAATATACTCAGATATCTTGAATGAAAGGCTGAAGCTAGGAATTAAAGAAATAATTCATAGAGACCAGGTAGGATTCATCCTAGGACGATCCTCCGCAGACCACACACGAAACCTGATAAACCTGTTGGAAAGAGTTGGAAAGAGCGGAGAGCCCCTGTTGACCCTGTCGTTGGATGCAGAGAAAGCCTTCGACAGGGTCAACTGGGAATATATGAGCCAGGCCCTTAGGGCATTTGGAATAACGGGGACTCTTCATCTAGCGATTATGGCATTGTATTCATCCCCCTCAGGGAGAATGGTGAGCTCTGGTATAAATGCGGATTGGTTTAGGATAGGAAATGGCACTAGGCAGGGATGCCCACTATCACCCCTGCTATACTTGATAACCCTGGAACCATTAGCCCAGGAAATAAGGAGATGCAGTGGTATAAGAGGACATGGAGGGCTGCAAGACCAAAAAGTAAAATTATACGCGGACGATATACTCCTCACTATGGGGGACCCCATGGGCTCACTGCCAGAACTCATGAAAATCATTGAGGAATATAGTGCTTTATCCAATTATAAACTTAACGAATCAAAGTCATTGGCAATGTATATAAACATGGACCGGACGGACATCGAGCTAGTGGAAGAAAGATATGGGTTTTCCAGGGTCAAAAAATACTTCATATATCTGGGGATTAACATCTCAAAGAACCCCAGGAGATGGCTGGAAATAAACATCTTGCCCCTAATCAAACAAATGAACAGATCGTTGGGTCAATGGAAGAAGATGGAAATCTCCTGGTGGGGTAGGATTAATACCATTAAGGCATACATCTTGCCTAAATTTACATATATTTTCAGGATGATA
Source organism: Pelodytes ibericus (assembly GCA_036172795.1). Taxonomy (NCBI): domain Eukaryota; kingdom Metazoa; phylum Chordata; class Amphibia; order Anura; family Pelodytidae; genus Pelodytes; species Pelodytes ibericus. Next base: position 101,078,355 of record CM069861.1, on the reverse strand, counting down.
CCCTTCACAGTTCCAGGCCCTTGGCTAAAAATTATACAGACATCATTTCAGCACTATATTTGGGCATGGAAAAAACCAAGACTGCGACTACAACTAACGGCAAAAAAGAAATCCCAGGGAGGTCTCGGAGTGCCAGTTATACAGGAATACGCAGAAGCAGCCCTCCTGGCACATGCTTTTAACTCTCAGAGGAAAGAGGTGACATTCGAAGGATGGTATAACTTAGAAAAGAACTCATTAGATAAAGAAAGAGAACCGGTTACTGTCTTCTGGCCCCAAAATAGAGAGAGGCTGATGCAGAAGGGGGGTAACGGCAAGTGTCTGATTATACAGCAGATATTAAAAACATGGCAGAGGGTCAAAAAAATATGGGCATGGAATATGCCTTAATCCCATGTTTACCCATTGAATGTGTAATGGGAAATATGAGTAATATTAATCTATGCCCGTGGAAACGGCTCGGAATTGAGAAGATCTCAGATTTATACGAAGACACAAGGGTTCTGACATTTAAGGACCTCAAGCAGAAATACAAACTACCAGAATCAGAAGTATACAACTATCTGAGAGTTAAAGCTTTTGTAACCCATAACGTCAATTGCGGATTTAAAGGAAAAGGATGGGAACTGTTTAATGATATACTATCTCAAAAAGCAGATAGGAAAATGATTACAAACTGCCACGATCTGATAAGATTACTAAATAAACAGTTGAATCCCCCAGCCATAGGAAAATGGGAGCAGGACATGCAGTATAAAATTGACCATAAAGCTTGGAATAATGCCCTGGTCTCTGAGTACAAGTTGATCCATTGCCTGAATTTAAATGAGACCTTCTACAAATTAATGAATAGGTGGTACCTTGTTCCCACGAATATGAATAAAATGAATACCAAACACAGTCCAATCTGCTGGAGGTACCACCAAGATGTTGGAGATTACCTCCATATATGGTGGCATTGTTCCAAAATAAGCCAAACATGGAACAAGGTAAAGAACTTCATGGTTAATATAATTGGATGTGAGTGGGAACTTACCCCCGCCAGAGCCCTCCTTCATTTGGACTTACCAAAGATGCAACCTGAGCAAAAGGCCATCTTGGTTCACCTTTTGACAGCAGTTAAATTAAACATTGCAAAAAGCTGGAAAACAAGCGAACCCCCTGTATGGGCAAAAATAATGGCCCAACTTAGCCAACAGTGTATAATGGAGAGAGGAGTGGCGTACGCCTTAAGACATAAAATCTATACTCCAAATTATTGGTCTGACTGGGTCATTAAGACGGGTAATAGCTGCACAACGGGAGACCCCTGATACCCCACGAAGAGGAATAAACGAGAGCTGACCCCTGCGAGAAAAATGTCATATTAAGAAAGAAACTACGCAAAATCTTGGGAACTAATCAGAACCCACCGGGCCCCTCCTCCGGGCCCTGAGTCCAACCCCACTTGTATGTTTGTCTTGTGTGTGTGATTTCTGTAGGTGAGATAATGGTACCCGGAGAAAGGATAAGTAGAACGATATTGATATAAGGGATAAGGGATAGCGGTAAGCGTAATTTATTACTAGGAAACCACTTTTATACCCGGCTCTACCAGTAAAAACACTCAGCAATTTATGAAGACACAAGGATGACTACATTTTACAATGATCATTAGTTTGACACAAATCCGACGGATTTTTAATGAGAAGTCTGAGTGTCAAAAAAAAAAGCTCCCACTCTTCTGGGAAGGCATTCCACAATATTTTTGCCCAAGATGTTTGCCCATTCATCAAGGAGAGAATTTGTGGGGTCAGGCACTGATGTTGGACGAGAAGACCTGGCTCACAATCTCCATTCTAGTTGATCCCAAAGGTGTTCGATGGGGTTGAGGTCAGGGCTCTGTACGGTCCAGTCAAGTTCTTCCACACCAAATTCATCCATCCATGTCTTTATACACTTGCTTTGTACACTGTGGCACAGTCATGCTTGAATAGTAAAGGGCCTAGCCCAAACTATTCCACAATATTGGAAGCATAGCATTGTCCAAAATGTATGCTGAAGCATTAATATTTCCCTTCACTGGAATTAAAGTGCCAAACCCATGATATCCAGTCCCTTCCATTAACCCTCCTCCACCAAACTTTACAGTTGGCAATGCAGTCAGGCAGGTAACGTTCTGCTGGCATCCACCAAATCCAGACTCACAGATCAGACTGCCAAACAGTGAACCGTGATTCGCCACTCCAAATAATACATTTCCACTGTTTCACAGTCCAGTAGCGGCATGCTTGGCATTGTACTTAGTGATGTGAGGCTTGCGTGCTCAGCCATGGAAACCCATTTTATGACACTCCTGCCCCACAGTTTATGTGCTGATATTAATGCCAGTGGAAGTTTGGAACTCTTCACCTATAGAATAATCAGAGCATTGGTGGCTTTTACGCACCGTGCTGCTCAGCACCCTGCTATGTTACTTTATGTCTACATTGTGGCTGAGTTGCTGCTATTCCTAAACACTTACACTTTTCAATACTACCACTTATAGTTGACTGTGGAATATCTGGCAGGGATGAAATTTCTGACTTATTGCAAAGGTGACATCCTATCACTGTACCATGCATGAATTCACTGAGCTCTTCAGAACAACCCATTTTTTCACAAATGCTTGTAAATGCAGACTGCTTGGCTAGGTGCTTTATTTTATACACCTGTTGTAATGGCTCTGATTGAAACACCTAAATTCAATAATTAAGAGGTGTGCCCCAATACTTTTGTCCATATAGTATACAGACATGTCATAGTTGGCAACATTTGAAAAACATTTCCAGGGACACTTTGTAGCACAGCAATCAATTACTTACGTAAAAATTTACCACACTAGTTGCTCAAAGATCTCTTTCACTCTGCCCAACCCTCATTATTAGCATAATTTAGCTCCATATAGATATTACGGTGAAGATTATATCACCAACACTGCCATCCTTGTTATGTGGTAGATACATTTCAGCACAGCATCTATATCATGCTGTTTGGGGACAGAGAGGGCACTGGCAAGCTTTTCCGGACAGATACGGCACTGGCAAGCTGTTTGGGGACAGATATGACACTGGAAATCTGTTTGGGGACATATATGGTGCTGGCAAGCTGTATGGTAACAGGCTGTATGGTGGCAGGCTGTTTTGGGGCACAGATGACACTGAAAAATGCATTCTCATGATGCTGTCAGAGCATCATAGGAATGGTAGTCCGTAACAATAGTAAATATTTTGCACTAGCATATAACATGTATGTAACTAAATTTGCTGTGGACTACCGTTTCTATGATGCTCTATGATTCTGGTGTCAACTGCAGTTCTCATGGAGCTCAGCCAGCCAAAAGTCTTCCATGATGTCTAATAGTAAATTTAAAATGATGGCACATTCTACCTCTGGTATACTGGAGCGCATTACAGTGTTTTCAGGAGCTCACCAGCACACCCAGAGCCAACTCCCTAAGCAAAAAAGCATAGTTCGCCTAATGGTAGCCCTCTGCTCACTTACCTGCACAGGGTCATGTGACTCCACAATCATGAGCTAACCACAACTGTCAATTTCCGAGGACACTGAAAAGTACCGGGATAAGCTACCAAGTTGTATATATATATATATATATATATATATATATATATATATATATATATATATATATATATATAGATATGCATCTAGGACAGTGATGGCGAACCTTTTTGGGTCCGAGTGCCCAATTTCCTGCATGCAACCAAGTTCCAGACCTCAAAGTGCCAACACCGCTTTATATTAAATACCCACATACATACTCTCACACATACACACAGCACATGTATACCCACATACTACATACGTCACGTGTATACAAACATACACCTACATACAGCACATGTATACACACCTACATACAGCATATGTATACACACATACATACTCACACTTGCATACAGCATATGTATACACACATACAGCACATGTATACCCACATACTTCACATGTATACATACAGCATATGTATACACACATACTCACACATACACATACACACAGCGCATGCATACACACATACATACAGTGCATGTATACACACATACATACAGCACATGTATACACACAAACATGCAGCACATGTATACACACAGCACATGTATACACACAGACATACAGCACATGTATACATACACAAAGCACATATATGCACACAGCACATGTATTCCCACATAATGGCTACTTCAAATGTATAAAAACATACACATACATACAGCACATGTATACACACATTCACACACATACATCCAGCACATTTACACATACATGCAGCACATGTACACACACACACATACATTGCAGGAAGTGTCTTCCTTGGCAGAGCTGCTGGAGCTGCTACACTGCTGTGTGAAGAGGGAGCGTGTCACCTGCTGATGTCAGGAGAGGAACCGGCAGGCTAAACCAACTTGTGATCTGGAGGGGTGTGCAGTTACTGAAATGATTATCCTGCTGGCTCCTGAGCAATAATACTGATGCAAATATTTATTTTGCAGTGAATTTTCACTTTGGACCAATGGAGCCAAAATTAGGGGCTTCAGCCCCACAACTCCCCCTAGCCACAAGTGCCACAACAAAGAGCTTGACGTGCCAGTTGTGGCACGCGTGCCATAGGTTCGCCATCACTGATCTAGGATGTGCTGGGTGAATATTATACACACACACATTACATTTTCACACAGCACAACCTAGATGCATATGTATGTATATATATATTCACCCAGCACAACCTAGATACATATATATATATTCACCTAGCACAATTTGTCGTACTTTATCCAGTACTTACAATATATAATCTTAATCTGAAAGAAACCCATGGAGAGAGAATCATTCCAATAAACCTCTTTGTCTATTCACACACTCTTCAATCTTCCAAGTCTTTGTTTATATCTCTCCTCTACTTGATATATTGAATACAACACTGAGGATGTTTAACACATGGCAATTATGTCTCAGATATGTTTATACCAAAACAAAATATTAATGAGTAGGTATTAACTGGTTGTTAATTGCAAAAATCGACATATACACTAGGTGTCAGTATTACATAATAAAGTATATTTTACAATTGTCACAACTTTTTTTCCCACTTTTGCTACTGCACAAGTGAAAAAACAGTAACCGCACATGGGGATAACATGGCATCAAAGCAACAGTTCCACCAAGCTTATTTTCTGTATACTGTACATGATTTTGAATATATATGAAATTTAATATGCCAATGTTATTTTGCCCATTAATATGCCACTATTAGCCTGGCATTAATATGCCACTGTTAGTATACCCATTAATATGCCCCTCTTAGTATGTCCATTAATATGCCACAGCCAGGTTGCCCATTAATATACCAATGTTATTTTGCCCATTAATATGCCACAGCCAATTTGTCCATTAATATGCCACTATTAGCCTGCCCATTAGTGTGCCTGTGTTAGAATGTCCATTAATATGCCACAGCCAATTTGCCCATTAATATCCCACTATTAGCCTGCTCATTAATATGCCACAGCCAATTTACCCAATAAAAGCTGCTAGCCCGCCCCCTTCCCCTGTACTCACCTGCTGCTCTCTCTGTACCCAGCTATCTCCTCCGCAGCGTGCATGGATGAGGGACATACAGCTGCCAGATATGACTGTCATATCCGGTGAAAGTGGCAGTAAGCCGCTGTGTAAGACGGGCAGTGCTATCATCATGGGACATCGTGGGACATCGTGGACCCACAGGGTAGCTTCTTTGGGCCCCCTTCAGTGGGCCCTGGCAATGGCCCAGTTTGCCCATTGGTTACAGCAGCCTTGATTGTATTTCATGAATGCTAAGAGGCTTTAATATATCTTATTGGTGATCAGCTATCTGAAATGATAAGCCAAAATAGTTATGGTCCCAAGCATTTCAGGTAAGAGATACTCCACCAGTATATGTAACTTGTCTGATTCCTTTTTTGTTGTCCTTTATGGCAGACTGCTAGAGAGGAGGGTGCTATAACAGGGTCTATTCACTAAATAGTGAACACTGACAAGGGAATTGCACATTTGAATAACAGATATTTTGTGTCTGGTTAAAAGATCACCTGGATATATTTAAATATCAGAATAAAAAGTGCCTTGATTACATTTTTTTTTTTACAGATCTACAGTGATTTTTTAGATCAGTTCGAGTTTCACAGGTCGATACAATCATAGCTACATTATGAACATACAAGCATGTAACCTTTCTTATGGGCACAACATTTTTTTTTTTTTTATTAAACTAGGGAACAGAAGGGTGGGAAAGGCATCTAGTCCACAAGGGTGTTAGGAGCAGAAGGTTTGTCTGGGGAAGTCTCAGTTATGGGGGTAATGGGTCCGTCCGTAGAGCTCTTTGTATGTGGGGGAAAAGGGGGTCTGTCTGGGTAAAATTAGGTAGCCAGGGTTTCCATATTTCTTGCCATTTTCCTATCTTGTTAGCTTGGAAAGCAGTCATACGTTCGTATTCCGCAGTGGAGGATATTTGTTGGATTATGTCCTCTATTGAAGAACATTCTAGCAATTGCTGAGTGGCTAGCTACGAGAATGGGTTTTATCATCTTCTGGGCACAGTGCTTCACCGAATTAGGTATTATAAGGAACAGCGCACATTCCGGTGTGGCTGCCAAGGAGGCTGAAACCGTGTTATTTATCAGCTGAAATATTTGCTTCCAAAAGGCTACAATGTATGGACACGACCACCAAATATGGAGCATTGTTCCGATATCTTTACAGTTTCTCCAACATTGGTTAGAACAAGTACTGTATATCCGTGCAAGTCTGGCCGGCACCAGATACCATCTGAGCATTATTTTCTTGTGTGTTTCTATATGTGTCAGGCAGCTAGTTGTTCCCTTGAGTGCCGAAAGCGCCAGTTTCCATTGTGTATCATTTAGGGGACTTTTTAGATCATATTCCCACTGGGCTCTAAACGGGAGGTCTTGGATGCTGTAAGTGGAGTTGAAAATATGATAGCATAGTGAGATGGACTTTTTTGCTTTAGTGCCTAATGTCCAGCATTTGTCTAATCGGGCCAGAACCCCATGTTTGTCCTCTCCAGAATAAAGTCTTTTAGGAGATTTTTGATACCATAGTATAATAGAAAATCTCCTGAGCCCAATTTATATTGGTCTTGAAGTTGACGGAAGGATTTCAGCTGTAAATCTTCATAAATGTGTTGTACTTCTGTAATACCCTTCGCTTTCCATCTAGCAACACATATGTTTGGGTTCATGCATGAAAGAATTTCAATTTTCGCAGTAGCAGCCAGCTTATTCTCTATATTCAATTTGCTCTTCATCTGTTTCCAGACGCGTATCATCAATTTAGTCATGGGTAACATATCAGAGTATGATTGGCCATTTTGCTTTAAGGCCCATAGAGTTTCTGGGATTGTGCAAGGATATACCTCATTGCTTTCCAGTCTGGTCCAAGCTGTGTCGAAAGGGGGGAAGCCCATGGATAAAGCTTGACTCACAATAGATGCCTTGTAATAGTTTTCCGCATTAGGAATAGAATAGCTAAACCCCCTTTCATTGGTAATTGGAGAACTTTGAGAGTATTCTCGGGTGTTTATCAGCCCATACAAATTTGTTCCACGTTGACTGTAGGGTTTTCAAAAACGAGTTTGGGAGTTCGATAGGAAGGGTACGAAACAAATATAGGAACTTCGGGACTACCATCATTTTCAGGGAATTGATCCTCCCTAACCAGGATAGTTCAAATTTGGACAATTTTTTCAACGTATCTGAAGTAGACTTTAGTAGGGGGAGAAAGTTGAGTTTGAAGCAGTCCACAAATGATTTAGGAATTTTCGTCCCCAGATAGGTGATATCATGTTTTTTGCCATTCGATTGTTGATCTACTGTATCCTATAGGCAACACCTGGGTTTTGGTCAAGTTGAGTTTGTAGTAGGATGCACAGGAAAAAGCTTGGAGAATTGAGTGGATCTTAGGCAAGGACTTTTCAGGATTTGTGATGGTAAGTAAGACGTCGCCTGCGAAGAGCCCAATTTTGTGTTCCTCGTCTTTTGTTCTGAAGCCCGCAATAGTAGACTTTGTTCTGATAGCTTGAGCCAGGGGTTCCATTGCCAGGATAAAAATCAAGGGTGAGAGGGGGCATCCTTGCCTAGTACATTAGTGATTTTAAAGGGGTCCGACAAGAACCCTGCGGAGAACGTCTTCGCTGCTGGGCATGTGTAGAGTGCTTGAACAGCTGTAATCAGTTCTTGGGGGAATTGGAATTTACGCAGGACCTGTTCCATATAACCCCAGTGAATTCTGTCAAAGGCCTTTTCGGCATCCAATGACATTAGTAAACACTTTGATTTCATTTTTTTCGTCAGGCTGACAATATCTAGCACCCGTCTAGTATTAAATTATGGTTGTCTGCCTGACACAAATCCCACTTGGTCAGGGTGTATGATAGTCGGAAGGGTCTTTGCTTTTCTGTTTGTGAGAATTCTAGCATACAATTTAGTGTCAGTGTTCAACAAAGATATGGGCCTGAAATTTGCACATTTATTGTCTTGTTTGCCAGGTTTTGGGAGAGTGACTATCGTAGCCAGAAGCATTTCTTGTTTACCTTCAGTTTTGCATGAATTGAATAGTTTACACAAATGCGGCGCTAGGGTATCTTTATAGAGTTTATAGTATGCGTTTGTGAATCCATCAGGTCCCGGAGCTTTGTGTGCTTTTAGAGAGGAAATGGCTTCTTCCACTTCTTTTAATCCAATGGGGCCGATCAGAGCGGGCCACATGTTTTCTGGCACCTTGGGAAGTTGTAACGGGGCCAAAAAGTTGTGTATTGTAGAATTGTCAGGTTGTGGGGTATTTCCATCCTCTTTTAAATTGTACAGTTTGCTATAGTATCTGGCAAACTCATTAGCCATTTCTGTTGGATTCGTTATTTTGACATTATTGTCATTGAGTATGTATGCAGTTTTCTTTTGAGAATGTTGATGTCTTAATTTATTAGCTAATAGGGTGGAAGCTTTGTTGCCTTTGCTATAATAAGTTTGTTTCAACCGTTTTAGGTTGTGACCTATATTATTGAGCGTCAACGTTTTCAGTTCTTGTTGAACATGTTGCAACTCCTTCAACATTTGAGGTGCAGGATTTGATATGTTGTCTCGTGTCAGTTTATTCAGCCTTTCTTCCATAAGTTTAGTCTTGCGCATTCTATCTCTTTTGAGTTTAGATCCTTGTTGGATACATAGGCCCCAAATTACCGCTTTATGTGCATTCCATAATATTGAGATCTGCGTCTCGTCAACATTGTTTAGTTGAAAGTATGAGTCCAACGCTTGTTTTAGGTGATCTTTAAAAGACTCATCAGATAGGAGAGAGTCATTCAGTTTCCATTGGCCTGTGCCTGTAGTAGGATGTTGTTCAGAAAGTTGTAGCCTAATAGGAGCATGGTCCGACCAGTCAATCAGCCCAATGTCAGTCAGTTCAGTACATTGTAGGGTGTATTTGTCCGTCAAAAATCTGTCTATCCTGGTGTATGTATGAACCACCGAATGAAACGTAAAATCTTTTTCCGTCGGATGGTCTGCCCTCCAAGCGTCATATAAGTCAAAGGAGGACAGGAGAGAGTGAATATTATTAGCCAAAAGTTTTGTTTTGGTTCTATGGGGGCCTGACAGAGATTTTGATATGTCCATATCAATATCCGTGACAGCATTTAGGTCTCCACAGACCACTACTCTGCCTTCCTTTATTTTGCTCAGTTTAAGTAAGACTGAACGCAACAATGTGTTTTAGCCCGAATTTGGACAGTATACATTCAGTATTGTATACATTTGATTGTTCAGGGAACAGCATAAGAGGATAAATCTTCCCTTAGTGTCAACTGTTATTTTTCGTTCTTCAAAGGCTACATTCCTGTGTATTAGGATAGACACACCCTCCTTTCTATGTGCCGTGGTAGAGTGGTATTGTGTGGGGTACAACTTTGGGTCTAACGTGGGGTGGTTTCCTGATTTGAAATGTGTTTCCTGGAGGCAGATTATTTGGGCTTTGAGCTTTTTACATTCTTGCATTGCTCAAGAGCGCTTATAGGGGGAGTTAAGGCCTTTTACATTATGTGAAAGAAATGTGATCGTCATCGTCTAGGTATGTATGGCAGGAAGCTTAGAGTATGTGACAAGGAGCATATAATCAACGTCAGTGATGTGGGCGAACCTCTCTGGGCGTTAGTGGACATAGACGCAGAGGGGAGGGTAGGGATGGGTTGGGAGAATAAAAACCAGCATATACAAACAAAATTAATAAACAAACAAAACATTTGAACTGTGAGCACTTCGTGTGCTCTTACCATTTTTTCCGTCACTTGCTTGGGTGAACCCCCTGAGGGGCAACCAAGCCAACCAGTCCCTTGTGACATATTTGGGTGTGCCGGGCACTTCTTGAGCCCGTGGCTGGGTTAACCATATAAACCTTACAAATAACATGTTCATGTATTCTCAATATAATTTATTTTCCCCCTCTTCTCCGTCTATATATGCGTACAAAAGTTTCAAAACTTGTTTGCTATTTGTGCGTATAAGCTTAAGCCGACCAGCTCAGCCAATCCCCAAAGTCTCATGTACTTCTGTGAGAAGTCAGGCCTTGGACTATTCAACTGGTTCAATACTAAAGGCACTCAATATTTAACATAAGGGGATAAGTTTTTCTTTACTGGTTACTATAGTTTCCTGAGTGTTCTTGGCTATACTCTCTTGGGCATACATTATACTAGGAGTCATGTAAAACAATATGGAGCACGAGAGGCACTCCGTATGTAAGATAAGGGAATAGATTTTTCCTTAACGGTTATTAGAATTTCCTAAGTACTCTTGGCTATACCCTCTTGGGCGCACACCATACGAGGAATCGTGTAGAACATTATGCAAAGCATTATAAGAACATATAACAGTATCACTATTTGTAATATGCAGTGCGATAAAGCACGTTACCGCCTGTCGGGCCTTTGTTCAGGAAATCGATATTCAGCAGTGTCAACTTGTCCTTCTGGCATCTCAGCAGCAAACAAAAGTTAGTTATGTCTCAGTTGTTCTTGAGGTCGAGATCTGTTTTTCACGGTCCAGTCTTTCGCCAGTTTCACCGGAGCAGGGTTGGGGTGCGCTGGAGCAGTCTGTGGTGTTTTCAGGCCCCATTGATCTAACAGGCGATCTCCCTGGTCAGGCGAGGTAATCACTTTTGTAAATCCGTTCCTAGATATAATCCGCTTGGTTGGGTATCCCCACGTATATTTAATTTGAGCTTCTCTTCGAGCCAACGTGATCTCTTTGAATTCTCTTTTCTTAAGCATAGTAAATTGCGATATGTCGTTATAGAATTGCAGCGCCTGGTATTGCGGTGGAAGAGTTTCTCTGTTTCTCACAGATTTCATAATCGCTTCCTTAGTTTCAAAAAAGTGAATTCGGGCGATCACATCGCTGGGGCCCTTGGTGGTCATTCTACGTGGATGAGGTAGACGGTGCGCCCTGTCAATGGCTACATCCAGCTGTGTAAGGTTGGGGACCATACCTTGAAATAGGTCTTGGAGGTAGAGCGACAGATCCTCGGACGCAACCTCTTCTGATATCCCTTTAATTTTACCATTATTTCGCCGTGATCTGTCCTCAATGTCCGCCATTTTTGTTGGTCTGATTTTTTATTAGGCCGTGGTGTGAAGAACTCTGTCGGCTTGTCTCTTTTGGACCGACCGTTGCGATGCCATCGGGAGTCAGTATCAGTTTCTCCACCAATCTATAAGGTAAGTACTCCATAATAACCAAGTAGCTTGACTGTGTTTTATGTCCGTCGAGTTTCAGCCACGGAGCTCGTGCAATACATGTCCTACTCCATCAACGTTCTGGACACGCCCCTTGATTAAATATTTGATGAGTAATCAAACTAGATCGGAGTTTAATGTTGATATATTGTTTTTAGAAAAGATCAAGATAAGTAAAATTCTAGAAGCAGGGCTGGTGGAAGATAAACAAGGACAAACATGCTATGCCTAAACAAGTTGCAAAGAGATCTAAAAAGAGAGATAGATTGTATAGAATGGATAAATATAATTCCTTGACTAAAAAAATCAATCCACTGTGTGAACTTGCATGAGCTACAGTATAAAGTGTCCCAAAGATGGTACAGGGTCCCAACCTGGATAAGCAAAATATACCAGCAGACACCCAGAATGCTGGAGATGCAATGAGGGGAAAGGAACAACTATGCATAAATGGTGGGAGTGTGAAAGAGTACAGATATGTGGAAGATGGCTTATTGTGAGGAATAGGGTACTGGATAGAGGCCAATATGCAGATGACAAGGTAACAATAACTAACCTGTCCCGTAACGTGAGGTAGAACCACGATATGGCTAGAAAATGGAAAGTCAGTATGGTAGGAGTAACATGCAGGAATACGACAAAGTAGAAATACAGACTAGCAAGGGTAAATACAGCAAAGTTGTAATCCAGACTTACAAGGGTTAATTGCAGAAAGACACCACAGTTGTAATCCAGACAGCAAAGTTGTAATCCAGGATTGCGAGGGTTAAAGGCAGGAACACAGCAAAGTTGTAATCCAGATTTACAAGGGTTAAAAGCAGAAAAGACACCACAGTTGTACTCCAGACAGCAAGTTGTAATCCAGGCTCGCGAGGGTTAAAGAGGTATATATCGCCAAGGTCAGGGGAGCCAGACAGACTGCAACACGATGAGACAAACCAGGATCAAAGGGGTAACAGAGAGGCAGCAAAAAGAGTGGTCGAGTAATCCGAGGTCAGTAACAGGAATAAAAAACAACATAAACGCTAGGGTTCTGGTAAGCACGAGAATCACCAAGCAAGGAGTGCTTGGTGATCCTGCATTTTAAACTCTCCCCCGTCTCGCGGGTACGCGACGGGCGTGATTTCATCAAGCACACGCCTAGTGAAGAGACGGAAATCATCGGTGGCAGTGAGTGCGCTTGCAAGCATATGGTGGCTGGACAGGTAGGCAAGGATACACAGGGGAACTGCTGCGGGGTAGTTCCTGACACTTATAAAGTTATAAGTGATCTGAAAATAGACAGTATAGAATATTCACCAACAGTGGCATTATTACACATGGGCCTCTCAGAGATAAAGTTAATACAAAGACACATAATAATACATATTATGACAGCAGTAAAGTACTTAATCGCGGAAATATGGAAAAGCCAAGATATCCCAACATGGATGATGATAAAAAGGCAAATAGGGTATCAAATGGAGATGAAAAGAGATAGAAATAAGACTCTAAAAGAGGCAGGAAGGTTATGGACAGCCTATACGGAGGAATAACAACACACACATTTAGCCATCATAGACCTTGTGAAAAAAAGTGAGAAAAGAAAACAGGAAGGAAAGGGAGAGGGGGAAGACCAGGCCGCAAACTATTATTATTTGTTGTAATGTTTAAAGTTGTAATCTGATTACTTGAAGTAAAAATGCAATAATAATATATCATGAATATACATTTATACATGCACTTTAAGATATAGGCATTGGATAAAGTGGTAAGAGGGGTGTGTGTATAGCAATAACGAAACAAAAAACACAAATATAATTTTAAACACTGATCTTATACCATGGGTAAATATGGGAATCCAATGCTGGGATTTGAATGTGAATATATATTTATATTGCACCTTAAGATATCTGAATTGGATAAAGTGAAATTACATGTATGTATAATAATAATGAAAAAAAAAAAATCATGAACATAGATTTATATGGCGATTTTATAATACAGGTAAATATGGGAATTTTTCATGATTATAATCCTCTTTATATAAGTATGATGATTATGTGTGTAATTGTTATATGTCGAAATAAATAAATATTAAATAGTTCTTCAAACTAGTGAGATGAAATGTTTATCTTTCCTGCAACTCACCTTTTAGTGAAGAAACCATTTGTGTACCATGGTATTCAGAAACATTTTTACTAAACTAATACTGGCACTATAATAGTGTAGAGTGCAAGAAAAAGGAAACACAATGAAAGACTTCATGCTTTGACATTTTTAAGAAAGATTTAAGAACTAGGTTTTGTGGTGAAATTTCCTCTTATTAATAGATCACTACTTACCAGACTGGTTAATGCAGGAAACTACAGATGTCATGTGTTTCCATGAGGATTTTAAAAGGTTAGGCAGAAAAGCAAATCATAATTTGCTTCTCTGATCAGTTCCAAACGTTGTGCACTGCCCTTTTAAAATGTGATAATGATCTAACCCTGACTCTTAGTTAATTTAAAACGTAATGCAGCATAATAAAAGGACGTAACATACAAAAATAGATCTTAACAGCAATTAAAAGAGGTTATGTAAAATGATCACATGTGGTTCATAAGAAATTTTATTAAGTGTGCACTGTCAAGAAATGAGTCACCGGTCAGTGGTCACATGACAGTGTAATGTGTCTTTTGTTTCTGCTAACAGGAAAGGTCTTTTATAAAGTAATGTCTGAATATTGAAAATTAAATTAGATGACAAAATAGTTAAATCATCATGGAGTAAATTGAATCAATTGTTTCTGATCAATGTAATTAACGTTTCTTGAAACTAGATCCTTATCCTTCTGTCTTTATAATATAGGATTGTTGTAGGCGACCTCGAGGACTGGATTTGGGGAACACTGGTCTGTAGCACTGCTCACTAATATGAAGCGCATCAGTATAAGACACCATATCCTGTAACTTAGAAACTGCCCAGCACGGGGGAGATCTGTTCCAAAAATGATCTGTATATTGGAATAGCAGAACTGCAATGCTCAAATTAAAGAAAAATATATATTAAACGTGTCTGTGATGTCTTCTATTTATGATCTCACATTGTAGCTGGATATGCAGATTTCATATTTCCCATTAAAAGTAGTTCAGTTGCATATCAAGTCACAAGGTGATCTCGAAAACAGGAGCCACCAAAGATAAGATAAAACGTTTTTATTCTCTTAATTTACATATTTGCATGTAATTCGGTTAACACAATGTATACATCATTTTTCCCCTAGAGGCAGTCAGCAACATTGCTATGGGGGGAAAAAGACTTAATTAGGTGAAATCTAGGGTTAGGGTTAGAATAGCAGCTAGGGTTACAATTAAATTAGGGTTAGCATAAGGGATAGGGTTACAATTAAATTAAAACATATTAAGGGTTAGCATAAGGGTTAAAGTTGGGGTTAAATTTAGGTTTTGGGTTTGGTTCAAAAGGTAAAAAACCCAAAAAACACTATTTTTGGTTTTTGCCCCATAACTCGCAAAAAACTGCAGAAAAACATGGAAACAAGCTTATTTCTAAACTTGGGACATCATTTAGACACTATTTATATTGGGTCTTTTTTAATGATTGTATTTGTGTAAATTATATTTTAGGTCAAAGTTAGAAAAAGTTTTTTTTTTTTAATTTTTTCATCATATTTTATGATTTTTTTTGTAGTAAATTATTAGATATGATGAATATAATGGTATCTAATGAAAGCCCTTTTTATGACGATAAAAACTACATATAATTTGTGTGGGTACAGTATGTGAGAAAGAAGAAAATTACAGATAAACACAAACACCCCAGAAATGTAAAAATAGCCCTTATCACCAAGGGAAAGTCAAGGTCAAAATGTCTTGTCACTAAGAGGTTAAGGACCTTAATTATGGACAAGCCCTAATGCCCTGCTTCAGTGTTAGCTCCATCTCTGGCTCATGTGAGTATGGCTAGCATATAAAATAATAAATAATTACTTCATTACACAAATACATTACTTTTTGAAGTCTCACATACCAGTCCATTGTATTACAAGTTTTTTTTATTAATGCCAATTGATTATTTAAACTAACAAGTAAGGAAATAATTTAACTGACCTCTTCACTCTCTTATGTGCCTCATGTACCCCACTCCCTATAGATTGTACGCTTGTGGGCACGCTCTCCTACCCAGGAATTGGGTGATCTTGGGCTCAATCTCTGGGGTATTACACGCCAGGTATCGTGGGATGTGGACACTCGGCTCGTAGTTTATTATGAGTGGTCTTGTCTAGTGGTTTGCGGACCCTCAATGCAATGTATTTTGCAATATGCTCAATGGGGAACCATTCCGTAGAGCGGGGATGGTGTAAATTATCGGGATCAAATAAAGGTTCCCCTTGAGGGTCAAATAAAACTGATGCATCAGCAGGGTCTATATGTGCAATATGACCAATATTGGTAACATCGTCTGGGACTTCGTCCTCATCTGAGTTTAGGATATCGAGGTCATCCGATTACTCAGTAGCCTCCCCAGATATCGACTCTGAGAAGAATCAATTGTGGCTTTTGCAGCTTTCCATGTGCGTAACGATTTAGCCCAGTACTGGGCTCATTTACGTGGGGTAACCACGACATCTGTGGCAGGCGTAGCCATGCCCATCTTGGGTTTTTTGGAGGCGTAAGGCTGAGCATGGTGCGTTTCACAGGATGGTTTTCGGCCATGACAAGAGGGTAGAGCCCTTTTGCCTTTAGAGGAAGGTGACACATTGGTAGGTGCGGTCTGGGTAGCCATAAGGGCAGATGAGACTGCACAATACTGGTCAACATAATTCCCATGGAAGATTAGATAGCTTGGTTAACAGATCTGGACATGGTAGAGTCCAGTAGTGCATGGAATTCCTCAGAGTAAATTAGTTCTGAGGAAGGATCCTTTTCTCTGAGGTTATCATTGTCCTGCTGAGCAGGGTTAATATTAGGGGAGTGAGATGCTCCAGAACTTTGTCTGTCCATAATGCACTGATAATATAGGCCTTGAGAGGGTACACAGAATGTATGTAATGTAAGTAATAACCTGAGGTACAGGAGCAGGGATGATCAGACAGACCAAAAAACGGAGAAATCACAGTAAAAAATGGAGCAGCAGCAGAACAGCCAGGCAGTGAATACATGGAGGTTTAAAATGGCCTTCGCACTAAAGAGCCCATAGGACTCCGGTAAAATGGCCGCCGGGCAGTAGATAGGGTAAGTGTTATCATGGACTTCAGTAAAATGGCCCCTTCGGTGGGATTGCGCGGCGGAAAATGGGGAAGGACCGCTCCCAAGATGGCCACCACAATTCAGAAATCAAAACGGGCTTCAATAAAATGGCCGCCGCAATGCAAAATGCGCATGTGTGGTTGTCAGAAGCCCGGGAATGCAGGGGAAAAACGGTAAAAACGATAAATTAATATCAGGACATAGATATGTACATTAAGGGGAGAGGAGGGGGACACAACCGAACCCGGGGGGAAGGGGGGGGGGAAGGAAAAATGCTATGGAACATAAAATACATGTGAAGTAAAATATATATGTGATAAATAAATAAGGTAATAAATGGGACTTTAACCCCTTAGTGACAAGACATTTTCACCTTGACTTTCCCTTGGTGACAATGGCTGTTTTGACATTTCTAGGGTGTTTGTGTTTAGCTATAATTTTTTTCTTTCTCACATACAGTACCCACACAAATTATATGTTGTTTTTATCGTCATAAGAAGGGCTTTCATTAGATACCATTATGTTCATCATATCTTATAATTTACTACAAAAAAAATCATAAAATATGATGAAAAATTTAAAAAAACACACTTTTTCTAACTTTGACCTAAAATATAATTTACACAAATAAAATCATTAAAAAAGACCCCGTCTAAATAGTTTCTAAATGTTCTCCCGAGTTCAAAAATATGCATGTTTCCATATTTTTCGGTATTTTTTTGCGAGTTATGGGTCAAAAACCAAAAACAGTGTTTTTTGTTTTTTTCCTATATTGATCTTTTGACCCCAACCCGAACCCAAAATTTAACCCTAACACTAAATTTAACCCCAACTCTAATCCTTATTATATCCCTTAATATTTTTTAACTTTAATTTAATTTGAACCCTATCCCTTATGCTAAAAAATATTTAATTTTAACCCTATAGACTAATATAGCTAAATAACCTGTTTTTAATTAATTAAATATTTATTTTAAATATTTCCCATTGCAATGCTACTAAACTACCACTAGGGGTAGTCAAGTAGCATATTCAGAGCGACGGAAGTGAAGTTACTTTCACTTCCGAAGCTCAGACCGGCAGAGGACTTAGCCATATTGACGGAGCAGCATGCTCCGTCAATATGGCTCCCCACGATCGCTCCGTGGGGCGATCGTGGGGGTCCCGAAATAGAAATTTCGGTGCTGGCTATTGCCTCGATGTCGAGGCAATAGACCAGCACTGTTAAAGCGGTTTTCGCGATCGTTGATCGCGAAAACTGCTTCATTCAATGCAGGACGTGCCAGGCACATCCGTTGTCGTTAAGGGAGTTTCTCCCAGGACGTGCCTGGCACGTCCTTTGTCGGCAAGGGGTTAAGGTAAATTTTACCAAGGTCTAAACTGACAATACATAAAATACTTAAACTAAGCACATTAATAAAACATAATGATAACAATAAATCATTTATATGCAATAACAATGTACTAGATCAAAATAGTTGGTACTTAGCTGAGATACTGGACTTGATAGAGGAGGGGAGGGAAGTAAGTCATATGAAAAGTTCTTATTGGTGAAAATGTTTTATGCATTCTCTTTGCTGCTGAGGGAATTAAAGAAAGAGATAAAGCATAATATGAGCCTCCGTGTCTTTATTAATTGGTTTTAAGGCAGACAAAGCCTTATGTTGCTTAAATTACAAAGGTTTTTTAAAAGAACCAAATGCTTGCCCTGTCCAGCATACCTCACTCACAAACCAGGCTTTAGTAACTTTTTAGAGGAAATCTGCAGTAATTACCAACATAATAACCTTCAACATGTTAATGACCACCAACGTTTCTATGAAGCCACAAAAGCAGTTATAAGGGGAAACATCTCTTATGTGGCCAAGATCAATTGGGAGAGGCAGTGCAGGTTTGGGACATTCCCAGGTCTCAGATGCCTTTCAGACTTTGACCCATGATCCAAGTGACACAAACAATACCTCATACACCCAACTCACTCTTAGTGATACATTTACAAGAACAAGCACAAAAATAACTTAAATATACTAAAATAATTTTTTTACTGCTGGGGTAGTAAATCATGGAAACTATTATATTTATTGGCCAGGCAGGGGAATTGACATATTAGCCATATCTTCATAAAGGGGGGCGACTTGGTTACAGACCACCCGAGATCTGGAGCTACGTTGCAGGGTGGAGACACAGGACCTGGTGCTGGGTAACTGCAATGCCTTGGAGGTTTGGGACACCAAGTGTTTACAGCCACAACCAGTCCCAGTGAAGCAGCTGCTGTATCCAGGTCCCAGGGATGAAAAGTAAATTAACTAAATGATAGCCAAGCAAAGTGAAGGACTACAGAACAGAGGCAAGACATAAGAAAGCAGAAATCAAACTGAGGATAAATAATACAAGACACAGGGTAAAGGGACACAAGAGAAACATACAAAGTAACAAACATAAAAACAGGAACTAGCCTAACACTAAACATGATAAAGGTGGGGGTTTGGTTCACCAATTGGCCAATTAGATGTTAGCTTACCAACCACGTCAAGGAACCCCACAATAGGTAAGTCCCTAACTAAGACATAATATTAGCAAAGCAAAAACAAATAATAAAATCTAAAAGATATACATGGAATAGACACAGAGGAAATACCTGTAAACTGCACTACTAAGGACTGAACAGAAACAGGTGTGGTTTAAATAGAAGTAAACCGACAAGGCAGAGGGAATCAGGAAACCTAGAATGAAACAAAGGCAGGCAGAAAGAAAAACATAACAGGAGTCAGGGGCGTTTCTAGGTCTCCAAAAGATCTGGGGCTGGAGCCCATAGCAGGTTTGATAGAAGTGAAGTAAAGAAGCTCACATGCTTAGGTGGGCATATGAAGGATTTATATGATGCCAATGAGCAATAGGTATTTGGATATATATAATATTAAACTATAAATACATATAAATGATTTATGATGAAGCCAGTGAGTAATAGGTATATATAATATAAGCAACAAGCAATAAAACATAAATTATGTATTGGATGCCAATTAACAATAACATTATATGCAAGGCTTTATACCAATGTGAATATCTAAATAATGTATTTGAAGCCTATGGGCTGTAAATGCACATTCTCTCTCTCACACACGCTTGCTGTCTTGCACACACACTTGCTGTCTTGCACACACGCTTGCTGTCTCGCACACACGCTTGCTGTCTCGCACACACGCTTGCTGTCTCACACACACACTCGCTGTCTCGCACACATATACCAGCCAACAGAAGAGTTTGAAAAATAAAATACATGTTCCAATAAGGTCCCATTTCTTTTTCTTTTAGAGAGAGAATAAACTGACATAAGAGCAATGCATTTTAATACATGTTCTTCAACACATACTCAGGGATGTTTTTTGTAAAATATACACAAGGGGACAATTAAATGACGTTTTACGTGGTTATGTGCGTATGCAGTTTCCTATCCCCTAATCGTTGGGCATAAGTTCTGATAAAATATATATGCATGGGTTTTACACAAACTCCGCTATTGCACTCTAGAGGAAAAAGGATTCCCCATCCTAATGCAAAATAGCACACAAATTTCAGCCATCAGATGCTTACACAATAGAGCATTTTGTTCTAATTATTTTTTTTTTGTTATAATTAATATTAGCAGCAATGCTAATTGCTTTCCATCTGTACAATGTGGCACACTAGCGCAAGAAACAAACATGCAAACATACCCAGTGAAATTGAAAATGTATGTATAGCTAGGGGTGCTAAAATGGTTGGTACATATTGCAAAATGACATGTGGCTCCCCTCTTGTAATCCACATCTTTCATCAGGTCACTTTTATTCATCCAGACACACACAGCAAACACACACTTGCAGACACACTCACCCAGCACACCCTCGCAGACACACTAAGTCAGCACACACTCAGTCAGTACACAGGAACTCACAGACCCACACAGCCAGCATACACACACACTCATTCAGCAAGCTCAAACTTTATCACACAGCACACACTCACTTTCTCACACAGCACACACACTTTCTCACACAGCACACACTCAGCCAGCACATGCTCACTCACTCATACACTCAGCCAGCACATGCTCACTCACTCATACACTCAGCCAGCACATGCTCACTCACTCATACACTCAGCCAGCACATACTCACTCACACACACACTCAGCATGCACACACTCACTCACTCATACACTCAGCCAGCACATACTCACTCACACACACACTCAGCATGCACACACTCACTCACAGACACACCAGCAGATTTTTTTTTTTTTAATGACCATCATTAGAGCATTTAGCACTTAGAGTCACATAATAAGCATCGGAGCTATAGGGAATGTACAGACATTCATGAGTCCCCAAATGTCCCCCTCCTTCCCTACCTGTCATTGAGAAACTCGCAATATTCAGGAGCCGTCCTTCCTCTGCTGGCAGTGGGGGTGGAGCCATGCGGTCCTTTTCACAAAGTTAATAGCGTGCGGTCCATGAGAAGCTCAGGACCGCACGCGAAGAGCAAATTAAAAAAAAAAAAAACAGAACGGCAAAGAAAGCAGCATGCCCCCCTTAACGTGCCGACGCCGAATGTTAGTGTGACAGGTGGCTTAACGAAGGAAGCCCCCTGTCTCGTAAGTGCCGGCTCACAGAGATTCGGGGCTATGGACTGGGTATTCGGGGCTTTAGCCCCAGTAGCCCACCCCTAGCGACGCCTCTGACAGGAGTACATGGCAAGGACAGGACTATAAGGCAAGGGCAGGAACATAAGGCAAGGATGGGACTAAGCATAAATAATAAACAAGAAAGCAAAGCAACAAGGATATAGAAAATCATGGATGAGCCTGCACAAGGGTGCATGGTTACAGCAACTCATCTTATCATCTACTTTGCATTTTGCTCAGAGAGCTCATTTTCTAGGGGACACAAGCTCGTTGGTGTCCGCACTGCCATTACATCTATATAACTTTGGTACGACTTGCCATTCCATGGGTCTACTGAGCCTTGATGCTGAAAAGGCCTTCAACTAGGTGGCTTGACCCCATGCGGAGACGATCCTGAATATCCAATATTTTGGCACCTCGGTTCTCCACTTTTTTAGAAAACTGAATCCAAGCCATTAACTAATATGTTAACGGCTTTGATTCAGAGGATGTCAGGATTGCAAGGGATGTTCACCAAAGATGTCCTGTTTCACACTTGTTTAATATAGCTCTGGACTCCATAATTAGAATTTTAGCAATCCCCCCAAATTTTGAGGGCATGACAATATGAGACAAAACTATCAATTTGCAGAATTTGCTGATGACCTGCTGTTATTTGTCTCCAATCTGCAGCTTGGGAAAGATGTTCTCTTTGTTAGCCAGATGGTGCGCCGTTACCTGATTTCTAATCAACCTTACAAACATGAAAGCCCTATAAATAGGAATAGCCTGAGCTCCCCTTGGGACAAACAACCTGGCTGCGACCGGACCCGTCACTCCAGGGGCCCGGCCACCCTGCAACCCTGCACAAAAAAAAAATGTGCGGGCAAATGGGGCAGCTGTACAGGGCCCCAGAGGCGTCGCTAGAGGGGGGCTACTGGGGCTGTAGCCCCGAATATCATCCCCATAGCCCCGAATCCCGAGTCACCAAACCTGTTTTTTTTTCTCTCTGCAAGCGGTGGGTAACTGCAGGGGTCGCGGACCTGCCGTTGTTGGTTGCCTGTGGCGACCCCTGGGACCACCCAGCATCTCCCCCTGTCTTCTAGTGTAGTGCGCCGGATATGATAGGATTTCATATCCGGCGCGGTGTTCAAGCCCTCACGCAGCCCTGTTTGTGTCTGGCTGCGTGTAGGGCAGAGGCACCTCCGTAGCATGCCTCCATCGGGCATGTGGAGCTGAGAGAAGCGCTAAGGGGTGCGTGCTCCGCCCCCTCGCGCTTTGATACACCAGGACCGGCTGCAGGGCATGGAGGCAGACGGTGTACCTGAATCATCCCCTCCCTGCAAATAAAAGGTAAAGGAGCAGGGAGGGAGATGGTTCAGACACCACTACTGGTGAAAGAAAAATCTTCAAGGGTGTCTGTCTGTCTGTGTGTGTGTGTGTAAGGGTCTATGTCTCTGTGTGTGTGTAAGGGTGTCTGGGTGTGTGTGTGTGTGTAAGGGTGTGTGTGTGTAAGTGTGTCAGTGTGTGTGTGTGTAAGGGTGTCTGGGTGTGTGTGTGTGTAAGGGTGTCTGGGGGTGTGTGTGTAAGGGTGTCTATGTGTGTGTGTGTCTGTGCATAAAAGTGTCTAGGAGTGTGTGTGTAAGGGTGTCTGTTTGTCTGTGCATAAAAGTGTCTATGTGTGTAAGGGTATCTCTGTGTCTGTGTGTGTAATGGTGTCTGTGAATAAGGGAGCATTTAACTGCCAATATGCCCCCTTGCAAGCTGCCGTGCGACACCCAGAAGTGCTCTGCAGCCAGCGGGCTCACACACCTCACGCCCTATAGGCTATACCTGCCATCCTTGTTCTTTGTGGCCTGAGCCTGGCTTATCCTTGCGAGATCACGTGCAACAGTTTCCTGGAGTTTATGGTGACTTCTAGTGAGGGTGCCTGTGGCCAGACCCAGTGAGCCCATACGGTTACTTTTTAAGGTATTTTCCTTGTTTGGATTTTTTCAGCTATTTTAGTGGTCTTTATTTCGGATGTTTTATGTATCTATATATTTTGATGCTCTGTTGGTAATGCAAATTATATTTATGCCATAGAACATATGTTTATGTCATTGTGTTTTTTGTATTTTTGTGTATATTTGTATTTATGTTTTTTTATTTATATGTATTAAATTATTTTATGCACATTTAAATAATTAGAAATTGTATATATTTAATTTCAAGACAGCATGCTTGTGTGTGTTTGTTGGAGACGTGTGTGAGACATTGTGTGTGTGTGTGTGAGAGACAGCATGTGTATTTGTGTGACACAGTGTGCTTGTGTGTGTGTCTGTGTGACACAGCGTGCTTATGTGTGTCTGTGTGAGACAGCGTGCTTGTAATGCGTGTCTGTGTGAGACAGCGTGCTTGTAATGCGTGTCTGTGTGAGACAGCGTGCTTGTAATGCGTGTCTGTGTGAGACAGCGTGCTTGTTATGTGTTTCTGTGTGAGACAGCATGCTTGTAATGCGTGTCTGTGTGAGACAGTGTGTTTGTAATGCGTGTCTGTGTGAGACAGCGTGTTTGTAATGCGTGTCTGTGTGAGACAGCGTGCTTGTTATGCGTGTCTGTGTGAGACAGCGTGCTTGTTATGCGTGTCTGTGTGAGACGCGTGCTTATGTGTGTCTGTGTGAGACAGCGTGCTTGTTATGTGTGTGTGTTTGAGAGAGACAGTATGTGAGGCAGCGTGTGTATGTGTGTGTTTGAGACAACATGCATTTCTGTGTGAGATGATATGTGTGTGTCTGTGTGTATATGAGTAATTACAAACCTGTTTTATTTACTTGAGGTTTTTTTCCTTTTAGTAATATTAGGTTGTATTCTTTGTGAATAATTCTGATAAATTCTATAATCTGTTAAACAAGTTGATAAATGACACATACACAAAATGTAGTATTTAGAATATAAGTTTATAATGAAAAATCTAATCATTTAATAATCAAAGTGGATCTGATAAAAAAAAAGGGAAATAGGAACACAGCAACATGTGAAGGAAAAAGCAAATTCTCCTTACTCGTTTCGCTTGAAACCACGCTTAATCATAGGAATATTATTCATATACCAGGGCTTGACAAATTTAACTGAATTTTAAGAGCCAGCAAAAAAATCCAGGAGCCAGAAAACGGCACATACATACAAACATACACAAACTTTTACATGGAGTCACATACACACCCAACATACACACCCAATCACAGACGGTCAAATACGCAGTCAGCCACACACGCACACATACATACATACATACATACAGTCAGTCACAGAGAGACACACACATACAGCCAGTCACATGCACACATACAGTCAAGACCATATACACAGATTGACACACACATGCAGTCAGTACCATACACACAGACACACACAGATGCAGTCAGTAACTTTTTTTTATACTATAAATCTTTATATGGATTTATTAGGTTATAAACTTCTCTTCTTAATATTACTTTGTACAGACAGACACTCATTAACATACAGACACACAAATACAGTCAGTAACATACAGACACACATACACATACATTCAGTAACATACAGACACACACACACGTTCAGTAACATACAGACACAAACAGTCAGTAACATACAGACACACACACGTTCAGTAACATACAGACACACACACGTTCAGTAACATACAGACACAAACAGTCAGTAACATACAGACACACACACGTTTAGTAACATACAGACACACACACATTCAGTAACATACAGACACAAACAGTCAGTAACATACAGACACACACACGTTCAGTAACATACAGACACACACACGTTCAGTAACATACAGACACAAACAGTCAGTAACATACAGACACACACACACACACACATATTCAGTAACATACAGACACACACACATACATTCAGTAACATACAGACATACACACATACATTCAGTAACACACAGACACACACACACATAGCCAGTAGCATACATACAGACAAACAACACATAGTCACAGACAGACACACATACAGCTAGTCACACATATATATTCAGTCACAGACAGTCACATACACACACATACTCAATCACACACCTACAGTCAGTCCGTCACACACACTTACACACAAGCCAGCAGTTTTTTTTTTGCTGTTTAAGATTCAAAAAGTACATCTATCAATATGTCCCCCCCCTCTTGCTGCCATACCTCATTCCAGTCTGGTCTGTGCCTCTCACACAGGCACAGACCATCATTGTTTCTAGTCCTGCTGAGCACACCCGGCACACATTATAGTGTGGTGCGCATGGGGACATACCAGGAAGTAGGTGCACACACTTCCCCCTCGTGCTCCACTGGATAATACAAAAACAAAAAATGATCTCAGCAGCGAGGGCACCATGTGGGGACAATAATACCCGGGTGCCAGGTCTAATTTTGTGGTGCCTGGGATTTGTTGCGCCCTGATATATACCCAAATATACTTGTTGTTAATTGGCATCTCATATATTCATCTGTATGCCCGCCTAAGCATTCACCCCACTTCTATTAAATCTGCCCTGGGCTCCAGCCCCAGGTCTTTTGGAGACCTAGCAACGCCCCGTGGGCCCCTGCTACCCATGTGACTGTCTCACATGGAGACAGTCACTATCGGGCAGCAGCCATGAGTCCACATCCATCGGATGCGGACCCGGCTTTTCGTCACAGCCACCGGAAACGTCACTTCCGGTGGCTGTAACATTTCTGCGGAGACGGGGGCGACGAGCAGCAGCATACAGGTAGGTACGGGCGAGGGGGGGGGGGAGATATGGGCAAATTAAACGGGCAAATAAATGGGAAAGTAACACTGGCAAATGGGAAAGTAACACTGGCAAATGGGCAAATAAATTGCAAATGGGAATGTAACACTGGCAAATGGGAAAGTAACACTGGCAAATGGGCAAATAAATGGCAAATGGGCAAAATAACACTGGCAAATGGGCAAAATAACACTGGCAAATAAATGGCAAATAGGCAAAATAACTGGCAAAATAACACAGGCAAATGGGCAAAATATGACTGGAAAATTATGGGCAAAATAACACTGGCAAATGGGCAAAATAACTGGCAAATGGCAAAATATGACTGGCAAATTATGGGAAAAATAACACTGGCAAATGGGCAAAATAACTGGCAGCTTAATAGTGTCATATTGGCAGTCTGGCTGTGGCATATTAATGGGCAGGTTAATAGTGGCATATTAATGGGAAAATTGGCTGGGGCATATTGGCAATCTGGCTGTAGCATATGAATGGGCAGGCTAAGCATGGCATAATGAGAAAATTGACTTTGGCATATTTATGGGAAATGCCAAAGTGATACTGTGGCATGTTCTGTGGGGCAAAATAACATGTACTATGGGTGAAAGTGACACTGTCGCATGTTCTGCAGGGGAAGTTCAGTGGTACAAAGTGACACTGTGGTATGTTCTGGCGGGCAAATTTAGACTGTGGCATGCCAAATTGTGTGGGTGCCATATGAGTACAAGCCAAGTGCTGTGGGTACTGTAAAGTGCTGTTTTAAGACCTTTAGGTGCAATGTGGGTGCAGGGAAATGTAATAAAAATAAGAAATTAACAATTTTTCAATAACATTTTCATTACATATGAAAATAGTTGAATATAATATTAAAAAGTTCATATAAGTATAGATGCTTTGGGGTCCACCTCAAGCTTTTGAAAAGGATGGAAATATTTTGATGTTTTTTTTGTGGTCAGAAAAGTAATATTTACTGAGAGGATTGTGGATGAGAGGTTAATAGGCGTTTAAGCATCCATGGGATAGGCATAAAGCTACCCTAGATCTAAGATAAGGTCAGGGACTAATGAAAGTATTTCTTTACAGAGAAGCTAGTGGATGCATGGAATAGTTTGCCAGCAGAAGTGGTAGAGGTTAATACAGTGAAGGAGTTTAAGCGTG
The DNA here is from genome assembly GCA_036172795.1 of Pelodytes ibericus. NCBI lineage: Eukaryota > Metazoa > Chordata > Amphibia > Anura > Pelodytidae > Pelodytes > Pelodytes ibericus. Next base: position 101,050,724 of record CM069861.1, on the reverse strand, counting down.
CATGGGATGGGTATAAGGCTATCCTAGATATAAGACAAGGCCAGGCACAAAGCGGAACAGTTGGGAGGCATGTAAGTGGCATTTCTGGGGTCGAGTTGCATGGTGGGGTCGGGGGTCCCTGGGGAAATTTTTGCACCGGGGCCCGGTGGTTTCTAGTTACGCCTCTGTTTACTGAGTATGAATATCCCTCAGAACTATCCTGGCATATTAATTGGCAATAACCTGGCATATTAATTGGCATTATCCTGACATATAAAGTGGCAATATCCTGGCATATTAATTGGCATTATCCTGGCATATAAAGTGGCATTATCCTGGCATATAAAGGGGCAATATCCTGGCATATTAAGTGGCATTATCCTGCCATATTAAGTGGCATTATCCTGCCATATTAATTGGCTATATCCTGGCATATTAAGTGGCATTATCCTGGCATATTAATTGGCTATATCCTGGCATATTAAGTGGTAGTATCCTGGCATATTAAATAGCAATATCCTGGCATTTTAAGTGGCTATATCCTGGCATATTAATTGGCTATGTCCTGGCATATTAAATAGAAATATCCTGGCATATTAAGTGGCTATATTCTGGCATATTAATTGGCAATTTCCTGGCATATTAAATAGCAATATCCTGGCATATTAATTGGCAATATCCTGGCATATTGAATAGCAATATCCTGGCATATTAAGTGGCTATATTCTGGCATTTTAAGTGGCTATATCCTGGCATATTAATTGGCAATATCCTGGCATATTAAATGGCAATATCCTGGCATATTAAATGGCAATATCCTGCATATTAAGTGGCAATAGAGTGGCAAAATCCTGGCATATTAAAATGGGAAAAGAATGGCATATTGAGGGGCAAAATACTGTAATATTAAATGGCAAAGGAATGGCATATTAAATGGCAAAAGAATGGCATACTGAATGGCTAAATCCTGGCATATTGAGGGCAAAATACTGACTTATTGAGTGGCAAAATATTACTGGCATATTGAGTGGCAAAATATTACCGGCATATTGACCAACTGCTCCCAACCACCCTCCATATTACACTAGACTGTCTAGTGTAATATGGAGGGTGGTTGGGAGCAGTTGGTAAATATGCCAGTAATATTTTGCCACTCAATATACAAATATATATATATATATATATATATATATATATATATATATTATATATATACACACACGCTTCTCACTGGCATGATATACAAATAATATATATCATTTCAGTGATAATCCGCCCCCTTTGTGGCTCCACCCCTCATGGCTCCTCCCTCTTGTAGCTCCGACCACACATGGCCGGTATTTTTTTGAGGAAAAGGTGGCAACCCTACTCAGAACCCTGCATTTGTCTATTCACTAAATGTCCACCAATTCTTCAAAAAATAAAAAGCCAGGATTTGGGAGAATATCCATCTGACATTCTCAGGAAGAACAGCTTTGAAAATGGTTAGCTTCCCAACACTATTATATTTAATCCAAACCCTCCTGATTTTACTGTCCCAACACTAACCTTGAACAGATATTTTACCAAATTTATTTGGAGGGGGGAAAGGACATGAATATGTCTCCAGAGTTCTGGTACTTAATATCCTGTTACCTAGACTATAATAAGTTTACACTATGTTGGTATCACATTCCAAAACATTGATAAAGGTCTGCCTACAGACCTCCACATTTTTGACAGTCTGTTGTTTCTGAATGTTTCAGATATGGGAAAGTTTCATAGACACCCTCTATGACAATATCAAGACAAAAGTCAGAGAATAATTGCAAATTGACCCCCAATATACCTTACAATGTAGGGTGGGAGTTGATGCCACTAGCTAACAGAATATACACTATATCCCCTAACCTCATATAAATTTACTGTGCCAAGAAAATACTTAGTTAGACCTGCTTCTTTATCTAAGCTATCCATTCTACTCATCCTCATTTTGATACCTCTAGTGACAGTTGGATATAAATCGCTTGGATAATCTGGATTTGACTTGTTGACAGAATGAGAATACATAACAAAACTAATATTGGTCTTTTTCATTCATATCAAATGTTTGTTGTTATGAATTGAATGTCTAATTCACGTTATCCAGACATTTATTTTCTAGGAATAAATGGAACCGCAACTGGACCCAAAGACTTTATGATTATTGTCACTGTTCCCCTTTGAATCTGCTACAAATATTCTGAAGTGTCTTAAACGACAAAAGAGAAAAAAAAAGAAAAAATGAGAGCTTGTCAAGGTTAGTTTATATTGATACATATAATGTTTAATGTTTATCAAACAATAATTTAATACAACTGTAATTCTGAATATGTTTCACGCTGTTTACAATATATGACCTTATAATGCCTCAATAAAAAAAAAAATATATATCACTGCTGTGCAGATGATATGTAACTTTATCTTTCCTTTGCACCAGGAACTAAGGATCTAACTCCTCTAATAAACAGATTCTTAGCAGATCTCTTAGAATGGTTAGAAACTAGCTAGTTAAAGGTAAACTCTGAAACGACAGGTGATCACAGGACAAAGGATAAGTTCACCAAGCCCATTAACTGTCAACCCAACTAGTGTAGAAGTTGGAGATTCAGCGCTACTCAGCTCAACTGAAGTGTGAAATATTGGACTGTTGATTGACTGTCACTTAACATCAGATTCATGCTGTAACAAAATCTACCTTCTTTCATCTGAGGAACATGGTTCCGTGCTGAACCCGGCTACCACATATAATCAGGGCCGAAATTTGAAATGTCAGGGTCCCTTACAGAAACATTTTTGCCTCTCCCCCATCATTCCTATATCTGCCTATCACCCCCCTATTCTCCCAAAGTCATTTTATCTAGGTTTTTGTATATCATGCCAATGATCTAAATGCATCCCAGGACATGCCCCATAATCTGCATCGAAGACTTACTCCATTAATATGCCACAGCCAGTTTGCCCATTAATATGCCACTGTTTTCCCATTAATGTGCCACAGCCAGTTTGCCCATGAATATACCACAGCCAGTATGCCAATAAATATGCCACTCTTTGCCCATTAATATGCCACAGCCTATTTGTCACCCCCCTCCCCCTTCCCCAGTACTTACCTCCTATGTGAGAAACAGCATCCTTCCAAGCTGCCTCTCTCGCTTCCTTTTATACTCAATAAAGAGAGAACTGCAAGGGAACTGAGGTGGGAATTTCAAACTTTAGACCAACGTAGCTCAGTTGGAAAAATCTCCAATGCAGCTGAATGGTAATGCAGCTGAATATGAGTATTTTTCCACCCTCAGCTACTTTGGCCATAAGTTGGAATTTCCTGTCTCAATTCAAAAAGATCAGTACAAAATGTCACCCATTATTGGGGAAAACATTGCTAGCATTTGGGGGAGGGGGGGGGGGTGCTACTGAAGGCAAGATACAGAACAGGCATCCTACAAGGCCTTGTTATTCACTGCAAAATAAAAAATGATTAATACACTGAAATACTGACAACCTATTAACCTTTTGTAGTGACTTAAAGGAGTGGCAAACAAGAGGTATTTGTTAAAGAGATGTGATGTATAATTTGCCTATATGGGAAAACATAATTAGGAATAACATGTTACAGGCCAGTGGTATTCATCTGAGGGGTAAAAAAACAGACCATCCTCGTGGAGAGCAATAAAGAGGACATATAATAATATACCTCAATGATTTGGAACAAGTGGGATAGTCAATTGACTTTTTTGTTATGTGGGAAGTGAAATATTTGTTCTATGTTACAACAATTAAAAGAAAAACAAAATGTTAATCGTGTATAATAAAGCATGATTTCAGAGAAGAGCATGGCCTGTTTTTAACCCTAAAGGTTCGGTTAGTTTAACCTTTATGGGGAGTGGAGATATATCTGTATATACTGAGACGACATTCAGCCAAAACATACCAATCGTAAATTTCCGAGTTACAGATCCCAGAGTGAAAAAAAAACAAATCAATGCTATCAAAGGAAAGGTTTTGCCCAAAACAATGGGATTTTTGATAATAATTCAAGCCAATATTTGGAATAGTTTTGAATGCATCACTGAAATAACTTTAGGTTAGGTTTAGGCACAAAAGACGTAGCAGGGCTCATCTTTAAGACAAGCATCATATTTTAGTATATAAAAACTAAAGAACACAATATTTATGCTCACATGTTTTTTTAAATAAATAAGAACAATGTCATATCATGACAGGTTTTTGTCACATGTCCATAGACCTATTTATACATTCTTAGATAGGGTCACATGAATCAATTACCTTATTAATGTGGCCGAGGACTGGGCACATTTTTTAATTGGGGCCAGGAGCTGGGAGTAATGCCCCTGGGCCCTTATTAATAATTGAGGACGGAGACTGAGTATAATGACCCCTGCCCCACATTAGCAATGAGACCAGAGGCTGCCTAATGGCCCCCAGGTCCTGTATTAAGAGTGGGGCTGTGGACTGCTCCCATGGCCTGTAGCCTTCCCTAATATTCATCCTATCCTTATATCCCCTGAAAAAAGTAAATGACTACTCCTCTAACTCAAAGTCAGCTAGGTAGGGGGTGGGGGGGGGGGGGGGTTGAGGTTGTATCGGTAAAAAAAAAAAAAAAACTTCCTTTGAGTGCCAGGAGGGGGTGGGCAACTTTGGAAAAACAAAAAATCGGTGAGCTGGGTCCAGGGAGGCCTCTGATCAGCCAATCTGAAGTCTCCATTACGCATTTGAAAGTCAAGGACGGATTAGCAGCCATCAGGTTTTTATTTTTTTCTGTTTTCTTTTTAGCTTCATGAATTTTTTGGATGGTGCCTTTCCATGGGCTGAAGATGATGAATCGAGGGTATCGCTGCTCATTGGGTTTACAATCAGGTAATGATTTTTTACACAGGTACACTAAGTGAGTGTTTTTTTTTTTACATGACTTCACGCCCACTACCTTGGCAACTCAGAGGTGGGGGGTAGATAGTAATTTATATTGTGAAGGCGCTCAGGGGCCATAGGAGGAGCCATTGGGGCAGCCCCTAAATTTTATTTTACAACCCTTACTGTTAAATTAACAGTTGATTTGGGAATAACAGTGTTTTTGCAAGAGTTTTAAAGCATGTTATTTTCTGGGCACTGTGTATGAGTTGAATATCACATAACGTGCAATAAAAAACGTTGTTGTTTTTTTACATTAATGGTTTTCATTCAATATACCACATTCTCTTATTGACATTACCACAAAGCAGCACTATTAGAAAGCATGCCTATGAGGATTGATAGAAACCAACATTTAGGGAAACATTCTCACTGCACGTTAAATCTTCATCATGCCACCCCTGACCCCATCATGCCACCTCTGACCACATAGCATATGCTATTTGTATTGTTCAGAATGGGGAAATTGCATTTGAAAAATACAGTGTTTATAGATAGAACATAGAGTTTTATATTTGCTTCTTATACATAATACATATTTAAAGGTGGTGGTAAGGTATAGCTATCAGATAATAAAAAAAAATCTCTCCCCCACACTCATTCAAGTTCTCCTACTCTTTACACTTTATTACTGCACCTTCAACAACTGATTGAATCCTCATAACTTGCCGCAGCACCACATTGCGTTTGTTATTTTGGTTTCCACACTAAATTACAGCGTTTCCATGGATGTTTGATGTGCCAGCTTTTCTTTTTACAATTTCTCTGTTCCCACCCTGTCAGTGGATGCTTTGGAGCACTCTCACCTGGATCAGCTCTGCCTGCATTTGTATCTGATTTGCCAGCAAGTTTGGAGCCGGACCTGCCTGAGGAGAATTTCTTTTTCTACCACATTGCACCAGATTGTGACCACAGGATTTGCTACAGCACCCACATTGTGCCTTGTTACACCAACATTACATGCCACACATTGCACACACGAGACTAGCCACAACACCCAAACTGCACCAGATAATCGTTATGGGACCCATGCTGCTCTAGATTGCACCCATGGGATTTGCCACAGCAAACACAGACCTTGCTACAGCACAGAATTACACAAGATAGCAACCATGGGACATGCCACACCACCCAAAGACCTTGCTAATGTTTGTTTTGTGCCCCCATAAGCCCTTGCTCCTGTCCCCCTACCTCCGGGAGAATATGAAAGGCAGGTGGATATGGGAGCAGAAGCAAAGGTGGCGGTGGCAGTTCTCTTAATCTAACTGTCTGGTGCGAGATCTTGAAACATGTCTGCATATTCCACATCGTTTCAAGTACCGCAGTTTTAGACATTTGGTGTCCCCTTATGTCTTAACTCCTCAGGAGGAAAAGGCCTCCATTTTATTTCTCTCAGGAAATGTACTCTTCCTCTCTTAGAATGCGCAATAACTCCTTCTACATATTATATTTCTTAACATTTATTGCTTATTGGGCATTTTTGCTCATTTCCCTCTTTAACCAGTCAGAGCTAATTCAGATTTCCATACTTTTGCTAAGGAAAGTTTGGTGGCTACTAATATATGGACCACTCTATCTCTTTCCCTTGACTTAGGTAGGTTCAATCTTGGATGTTAGTGAATAGACCCCACTGTCTACTGAGAGCAGGAATGTGGTGGAGAAGTTACAGACCAGCTTTCCAGACACATGTGGATTGGAGCTGCCTGTCTGCTTTACTGGAAATTCAAATCTGTGACTATATGGATTTGATTTTTCAGCACCAGGAAATAAGCCCTGACCTAAACATAAGTGGAGTGTGTTCTTATAGTGGAGTAAACAACACAGCATTAGGCAACAGAGTAATTTATAAAGACACGGAGCCTCATATTTATGCATTAACTCTTTCCATTTATTTCCTCAGCAGCAAAATAGAATGAAGTGAAAAAACATAGAGAAAAAAATAACCAATCATAATACATATGCAAATACTGCTCCTCCCCCTATAAAACCCTTAACTTGCACCAACTCCTCCTCTTTCTTTGCTGCTCCCTCAGGAGATAAGTATTCCCAATGTTTATAAATTATCTTTATTGATTAGATAGATTGTATATGTTGTTGGACCTTATGTGACAATTGTGTCCCTATAGGTCCTAAATCATGTTTATATATTGTGTACAGGTAGGTAGGTAATACTATTACATGCTTTTACTGTATGTTTAATTTCATTTAACCTTGTCTGTGCTCGGGGCTTGTGTTCAGCCTTCTGCTGCAAGCCGTTTGTCCCCCGTCGGATCGACTGATTCAGAGCTCCATTTCTTTCTGTGTGAAAGCCGACGGAGCCTCTGTTCAGTCGATTCGGCTTTACGTTCGGTTTTTACTTTCAGTTTCTAAGACGCTTGGGGCGATCGTCACTAGCGCCCCTAGCGTCCTTTCCCGACTTTCGGATGAACTTTCGGCTGTCGCACATGCGCTGTAGCAGTGCGACGGTCATTTAGTCAGTTTTTACTTTCTGTTGTTTCTGGCCGGAACGGACGCCATTTTAAGCTCCGTTTTCGCGCCTAAACAGCGATAATACCGCCCACCTGTCTCTGTCACTTCTGTGCAAGCACGTGGACGGTTGGAAAGTGTCTACTGAGCCGTTTTTTCTTCAGTACAGGTTCCTTTTCTGATTTTACCCCAATAAATATTACCTTATTACCCACCTTTATTTGATAACTTACTATCACATTAATTATATTGATGACAATATTGTAGTGAGGTTGGATATTGAATAATATTGTAATTGTGGTACTGGTGGTATTACCCATTACATTATTAAATATTTTCTAACTTCCTAATATGTCCTTATCCAAGGAGACAGTTAAGCCTGGAGTTGATAACTCTTTGCAGGCACAATCTATCCAACACACTCCGTCCCCTTTGATAAATCAAGGTCTAACATCTGACCCGTTGAATGCAAATGATTTCCGTGCTTTATTTGCTAATTTAGCATCCTCAATCAATGTGGTATTACAGAAATCTCAGGTTTCTGATATTCAAGGGAATGACCAACAAGGGACATATAGTGGTCGCAAGGCCTCTGCCAAGACCAAGCATATATCCAAACATTTAAGAACGGACATGTCATGTCATGTCGAGGAGGGCGCTCAGTCACCGTGCAAAAGAGCCTGCCACTGGGCAAAATCGGTGCGCAAATGGAAGCGGGCAAAAGCCTGGTCAGGATCGGACTCTACGTCTGAATCTGAAGGAGAAATGGAGTATTCCGAATTATCGGATTAAGATTTGGACCCGGAGGAACGCCCGACACCCTCTATTTCAGACCCTTCAGTACTTATTGACCCTAAGGGCGAACCTCTTTTTACTCCGGAGGACCTGAGACATCCTCGTTCCTCGGAGTGGACCCCTGTAACCCATGTTGCTGATTACTTAGCAGCCAGGGTCCGTAAACCCCTTGATAAGGCCACTAGAAGTAAATTAAGGGCTGAATGCCCAAGGCCTACAGTGCCTAATGCTGTTTGCGCTACCCCTGAGGTAGACCCAAAGATTGCTCAATTCTTGAGCAAGACAGGTTGAAAAGCCTGTAAAGGTTTGGATTTTTCCCTTAAAAACTGCCAGGACAAGATCCTGGATATTTTGGGTCAGATTACTAAGATTTTCGAATTGGCTGAAGCCGCTATGGCGGATGATTCTCTAGTAGACCCATCTACCCTTAGAGGATGGGCTCAAGGAGCCATTTGCCTATTGGGGAATGCAAGTCCGCAATTGCCACAGAAAGAAGGAAAGCCATTTTGCTCAAGATAGAGCCAAAATTGATAAATATGGCCATATCAGAGCCGGGCCCTAAGGTGAAAGGCCTATTGTTTGGTGATTCTTTCGTAAAAGAATTAGGAACATTTGTCCAAACTTTTACAGCTTTGGACAAAGCTCAATCAAGCATGCGAAAAGTCTTCAATCAGAAGGTTTTCGTTGGGGCCGGCAGAAACAGAGGCCGTCTGGCCGGCCGCTCCTTCAGGAGTCAATCTCATGGAATTCAGGGTCCAGAACCCTATGTTTTTTCCACAGCGAGGCAGGCCTTGGCAGTCAAGGGGAATCAGAGGATCACTACAACATAAACGCGGCTATGGTAAGTCCAACTTATTTTCTCCTTTCTTCCCCGTCAGAAGTGGGGGGTCGTCTCAGATTTTTCACACACACATGGGCCACGATTACCGCAGACACATGGGTTCTCAGAACGATACAGGGCTACCTTATAGACTTCTTTTCTCTTCCCATCCAAATGGTGTATCCTCAACCAATAATTTTTTCGAAGTCAGATCGACATATGATAGACCAAGAGGTTCAATCCCTAAAACAGAAAAACACGATCTACCAGGTCCACGACAACACTATGGGTTTCATAAGCAGGTTGCTTCCTAGTACCCAAAAAAGGCGGTGGCGTAATACCAGTCATAAACCTACGCCCCTTGAATGCCTTCGTACGTTACCATCACTTCAAGATGGAAGGTATTCATTGTCTGAGAGATTTACTACTATTGGAGGATTGGATGGCCAAACTAGATCTCAAAGAGGCATACTTGACTGTGCCTATAGCCCCGGAACACCAAAAGTTTCTATGTTTCCTATGGCAAGACGTGATGTGGAGCTTCTCATGTCTTCCTTTTTGCCTATCATCCGCTAAATGGTGTTTCACCAAGCTTATGAAACCAGTGGTGGCTCACTTACGAAAAAGGGGTGTGAGACTCATTTATTTAGACGACATTTTAATTATGTCTCAGGACGCAAATACATTGCGACTACATATAACTTGGACGATAGAACTCCTTCACAGTTTGGGCTTCCTCATCAACCAAGAGAAATCCCTTCTTCAACCTACACAGACAATAGAATGTTTGGGTTTCACCATAGATTCGGTTCACGGATCACTACACTTACCCAAGGTCAAAGTGAAACTGATAAAGAGGGAAATCAAGAAGACATTGACATGATCCAAAATCACGATTCGTCATTTAGCGAGAATTATCGGCCTTCTGTCAGCCTCAATACAGGCTATCTTCCCAGGGCCCTTCCATTACCGGGCCTTACAGCGCCTGAAAACACGTGCCCTCCAACAAGGTTGGACATACGATCACGTCATTCCTTTAGACCTCGAAGCGGCAGAAGAATTAGACTGGTGGTTACACCACATGGAAGCATGGAACGGAAGAGCAATCTTCAGTTCATTACCAGACCTCACGATCTCCTCTGATGCAAGTTTACACCGATGGGGAGCTCTATGCGGAAATTCCTTTACCGGCGGGAAATGGGCGATCCAAGAACAAGGATTACATATCAACGGATTAGAACTGCTAGCAGGAACATTCACAGTCAAAAGCTTTGCAAGGAATTTGTCCAACTGTTCCATCCTCCTTTGTATGGACAACATATCAGCAGTCCGTTACATAAACCACCTAGGAGGCACGAGGTCACCGATGCTCTCTCATCTAGCGACAGAATTTTGGCAATTCTGCCTTGCTCACAACGTTTCAATCCAAGCTACTCACATCTCAGGCTTGGCCAATTATGGCGCAGATTGGAGTTCACGATATCTGAAGGACTCAAGCGATTGGCGCCTTCACAAATCAACGTTCCAACGTCTACAGAAACTATGGGGTCCTATGGACATGGATCTGTTTGCATCCCGGTTAAACGCTCAACTGCCAAAATTCTTCAGTTGGTGTACAGATCGAGAAGCAGTGGCAACGGATGCCTTCCTTCAGGAATGGCCTCCTCACAGATCATACGCTTTCCCACCGTTTTGTCTAATAGCACGCACGTTGGCTCACTTACGACAACATCAAGGGTCCCTAGTGCTAATCACCCCGTGGTGGGAAGCACAACCTTGGTTCCCTACGATATTGGAGCTGACAATGGACATCCCTCGTCTTCTCCCACCAATACAGGATCTTCTAACGGATCCAGAAGGGAACTCTCATCCCCTTGTAATTTCCGGACAGTTGAGGCTGTTAGCATGGCTACTTTCAGGGGACCCTGGTGTATCCCAGATGTTTCACAAGCAACTAGAGATCTCTTGGCAGGAGCTTGGGCCCCGGAACTAGACAGCTGTACACCTCTTCATGGAAATCATGGTCTAACTGGTGCGTGGAATAACACCTGGATCTTGTATCAACACCTGTAACAAACATTTTGGAATTCCTAACCTCAAAGTTTCAGACCGGTTTAGCCTATAGATCCATAAACGTGCTACGTTCAGCTATTTCAGCTGGTCATTCGGGTTTTGAGGGATATCCAGCTGAAAAACATGCCTTAGTATGTCAGCTCCTAAAAGGCATTAGGCTAGCTAGACCACCAAGACCCAAATATTCTAATCTTTGGGACGTCAGATTGATTTTTGATCTCTTGAATAACTGAGAACCGAACAAGGATTTATCCTTAAAGCAACTTTCAGCAAAGCTTGTGGTTCTTTTTTCTATGGTGTCTTGTAAACGTGTGTCCGATGTAAGGGCGTTAGACTCGTCAGCACGTTCTTTTACTCCGGACGGAGTGTTATTTGACATCACAAGACGTACGAAAACTGTTATAAAGTCAGTCTTTTATCCTTCTAAAGATTCCTTCGGAAGATTTCCGTCTTTCCTCTCCTTCTAATTTATGAAGATTGTACTTACCCTGCTTGGTTTCTGGAATGTTTCTTCGTTCTTTGGATTCTGAGTTGAAAAAGTTTTTTGATTTGTCTACAAGTTTGCATTCTTATATTGAGTGGAACTGTTTTTTCATATTGAATTTACCGGTCACACCAAAGAAAGAGGAGGAGTTGGTGCAAGTTAAGGGTTTTATAGGGGGAGGAGCAGTATTTGCGTATGTATAATGATTGGTTAATTTTTTCTCTATGTTTTTTCACTTCATTCTATTTTGCTGCTGAGGGAATAAAGGGAAGGAGTTAATGCATAAATATTCGTCTCCGTGTCTTTATAAATCATGACTTTATGTCATGACTTGGGAAAATCCTACAATTATTATTGTTATTGATAATCTTTTCTCTAAATAGAGAGAAAAACAGAATAAAAAAATGCTCACAATATTAAGTATTACAACATGGAAAGAACATCTAAAAGATTAACCCTATTAAAAAAATTCCACCTAGTAGATTAGAGTAAATGTGGGAGTACAACCACAGGCAGTATATTTTAAAAATGTCTGTGGTGTGCCATGTTGATGACATCAGTTTGTGGTTTGATATGCACATTACACATTTCCCATTGAAAGTAAAGGTATACCTCATTTTATTGCGCTTCGACTTATTGCACTTTGTAGTTATAGCTCCTGACACGATGTGCCAATTATCCATTGTGCAAGTGTTTCAGCACCATTTTCTTTGTGTCTCTGACTATACCACGTCCCTATTTGCACAGACAACAATATTTTATTGAAATTAGACTAATTAATCACTGGCCTCTAAGCATAAAAAAAAAGTATGTGCAGTACACATTGTTTGTACTTAATCACTTTATTGCGGAATTAGACTTATCGTAGTGGTCCAGAACTGAACCCGCAATAACTCTGTTATTGTTGTGAGAATAAGAGAAAAGAGAAAAAATGTGCGAAGAGAATAAGAGAAAAATGTGTTTTAAATGTATCCATGCTTTCTTTGAATTATGACAATATTTTTCCAATGCAACAAAAATGGAATCTATGGATTGCTGACAATGCTTGTTTAACCAAGACTCTGTGTACTTATTTCTGTCTACTAGGTTTAACAGATTACTCCTAATGTATGGCGTCAAGTGTACTTATGGCATCTCTAGTGAGACCATTAGTGTCATTAACATCTCTCTATTAGCACAGGTCCGTTTTCAGGCTGCTGAAATATCCAGCTGTTTAAACATTTTCGGTTTCCTTTAAGTACACACTTTTTGGGTAAATGCATCCTTCTTAAATGGGCAAATAATATTCCTGATTTAAAACATATATTATGTCTCACCTGTATTGTAGGATATAGGCATTGACCAGAAAAAATTAAATCAATGACTTGCTCAGCAAGCTTTTGGAAATATAGTCCACAGCAGCTAAAAAAAACCATGCAAAAAACCATGCAAGATGAGGTGGCAGTAATGTTCCTGTTCAGCACTAAGAATCGGATCAGAAAATGGTGATCAGCCCTGCTGGACTAGATGGTGGTCGATTATGTCTCTGGATACTAGAGCCCATGTTAACATGTTGGTAGAGCTGTATGCCAAGACTAATGGCTTTGCGGCAGGAGCGTTGTTAATGGTTTATGGTATGTTAAGCTTGCATTTTGAATAAAGCTGCGGTGAACGTCTTTACCCACTAATGATGTGTATGAGTGTTATTTGGGTAATGGCTTTGGCCATTGGAGATGCAGATGGATCTAAGAAGTCATATACTTTATTTGTATTCTTTCATTTAAGCATTTCTATTTAAAATGTCTACACTGTGCAATCTTTCAGTGAAATATAATTTAATGTTATGCCGCCAGTTGTCCTTTAAAGAAGGCCATGTATGCATGGTCACGGAGATTTAGAAGACCAACGTTATGGTTCTATATAATGGTTGCATGAAAGAAGAAATAATCTAAAGTGCTAAGGTTCAGAACATTCCACAACATCCCTAAGAATGAAGGAAAGACAGAGCTGCAATTTAAAGCAGGGGAATACATTCCTCCAAGGAAATAGAAATTTTTCTGAAAGCTAAATATATAAAAGTAATAAAAAATTAGAAACATTAGTGTGTAAAATGTGTTCATATTTACCGTCATTTTCCTGGTGATTAATCCATTTTCAATGGGGGATGATAACACGAACAAACAAAAATCCTCTTTAGCCTCATAATTCAGTTTAAATATGTATCGCTTTGAAAAATAATAGCAACACCAATAAAGGACAGGCAATCCAATGCTGCCATGGGTTAAATGATAGGAAAATATCCACCCAGCCCACTGCTATTATGCCACTGTAGGTTGATATTATATTCCTATGCAATCCTATGCAATTCCTATGAAGTCCTCAATCTAAACTCTAGACAAGCCTTTCTTCTATACATTGGAACTATAAATCCAAAGGAAGGACCAAATGGATTACTTTTGACTTAAATTTATAAATATATATATATATATAAAATTCAGAAGACAGTCTTCTTTGGCCTTATTCTTATTAAATGCATATTACCACCAAAATGACCAATTACATAACGAGCATACTGAGTGGCAAAATCCTGGTATATTAATTGGCAAATTCCTGGTATTTTAATTGGCATAATCCTGGCATATTAATTGTCAAAATCCTGGCATATTGAGGGGAAAAACCTGGCATATTAATTGGCAAAATCCTGGCATGTTAATTGGCCTAATCCTGGCATATTAACTGGCAAAATCCTGGCATATTAATTGGCAAAATCCTGGCATATTGAGGGTCATATTCTAGGCATATTAATTGGCAAAATCCTGACATATTAATTGTCATAATCCTGGCATATTGAGAGGCATAATCCTGGCATATTAATTGGGATAATCCTGGCATATTAATTGGCAAAATCCTGGCATATTGAGGGGCAAAATCCTGGCATATTAATTGGCAAAATCCTGGCATATGGAGGGGCAAAAATCCTGGCATATTGAGGGGCAAACTCCTGGCATATTAATTGGCAAAATCCTGGCATATTTATTGGCAAAATACTGGCATATTGAGGGGCAAAATCCTGGCATATTGAGGGGCAAAATCCTGGCATATTAATTGGCAAAATCCTGGCATATTGAGGGGCAAAATCCTTGCATATTAGTTGGCAAAATCCTGGCATATTAATTGGCAAAATCCTGGCATATTGAGGGGCATAATCCTGGCATATTAATTGGCAAAATCCTGGCATTTTAATTGGCATAATCCTGGCATATTGAGGGGCATAATCCTGGCATATTAATTGGCAAAATCCTGGCATATTGAGGGGCAAAATCCTGGCATATTGAGGGGCAAAATCCTGGCATATTAATTGGCAAAATCATGGCATATTAATTGGCAAAATCCTGGCATATTAATTGGCATAATCCTGGCATATAAATTGGCATAATCCTGTCACATTGAGGGGCAAACTCCTGGCATATTAATTGGTAAAATCCTGGCATATTGAGCGGCAAAATCCTGGCATATTAATGGCATATTGAGGGAAAAAATACTGGCATATTGAATGGGAAAATACTGGCATATGAGGGGCAAAATATTGGCATATTGAATGGCAAAATAGTGGCATATTAAATGGCAAAGGAATGGCATATTGAGGGAAAAACACTGACCTATTGAGTGGCAAAATATTACTGGCATATTGAGTGGCAAAATATTACTGGCATATTGACCAACTGCTCCCAACCACCCTCCATATTACATTATACCGGGATATTGTCGGGGGGGGGGGGGGGGGGCGCAGAAAATTTGTTCAGTAAGGGGCCCTGAAATTCCTGGTGGTGGCCCTAGTTGATGGTCCTGTAACTGATCATGTGTGTATGCAGCAGTGAATTCCTATCGTATCAACCTAGGGAGGTGAAGCTACCCTTTTGTGATGCTTCAATGGTTTGGCCATTAAACGGACTGTATCATCTAATCATTGTTTTTACTTTAAATGTAGAGAATAAAAATCATTGAAAATGATCTATACTCTCGGGTCTATTCATTAAAATGTGCGTTGCAGGTGAGTTGTCATGAGATGACATAAGTTGAGATGAGATACGTCTCCGTATGAAGAGACCTCTGCTGAGATATACCTGCTCGAGGAATCGGGAAAATTACTAACTGTGCCACACGGGATAATATTAACACAGCTACCCTAAAACAGCGATTAACAACTGCCGAACGAGAGTCCTCCCTGGAAATGGCAAGTAAGAAGGCTTAATTCAGCCTGATCTACCTACAACTGAGTCAGCACTGTGATAAACCAATGATTCCCTCTTTCTCTCTAATGGCTTACGACAGTTCAGCACAATAGGGAAAAACTCCTATTGAGCAAGAGGTTTTATCTGTTGCACGCTCTCCATTAATGTGGAAACACTCTGTACTCTGTGTATAAATTACCTATGTGACTTTTCTTGAACTACACAGCATCAGTTATTGCTCAGTGTACATAACAGCTTTGCAGCGATAGACAAACGGTTTCCTTTTTTCCCGACTTAAGCGAGAGAAGGGAGAAAGAAAGAAAGAGGAAACAACTTGCACTAAAGGTTGTGGGGCTGTATAATGGCCCTATAATCAGCCGGGAAACATATAACTGCAGGTCTAAACACAAACTGTGATTACCAACTATATGGACCGATATCTGGACCGATAGCTGATTGAGCTAGTTGAACAGAACTGTGAACTGTCTTTTACAGATAGAGACATTTAACAGGTGAAGAAAAAGGAAAGTGGTATATATGCAAATTGATCCAGAAACCCGCCTGTAAATATATCTAAACAAGAACAAAGTAGCTTCCATGATTTAGCTGAAACAAGTGAAACAAGATGCCCCCTAAACAAGACAGGTCTGAGAAAGGCAAAAATCCACACAAAGTTTCTAAACCTCACCCCATTGATTCTTATTATTCACCTAAGGGGCAAATGAACGCTTCATCTTTATTAGACAAAACCCCACCTGATCAGCCAATAGAAACATCTCCTCAGGAAACAATGGAGTTCATAACGCAATGGAATTTGGTATCTGCACTGGGCTCTCTGTATCAGAAAATCAAAATTGATTTAGATAAAAACTTACTAGAATATAAAGAGGAGCTGTTTCAGCTAAAAAATTCAATTTCTACAAAATCTGGAGAAATAACGGCGCTACATGTAAAACTAGAAACAATCCACTCGAAGTACGAAACAACAAATATAGATATCTCTAGACTCGAATGGAAAATGGCTGATCTAGAAGATCGCTCCCGGCGCCAGAATTTAAAAATACTGGGAATCCTGGAAGATATTACAGATTTGCACGCTTTCATAGAAGAACTCTTGTCCTTGTATGTTGACCCCAAACTAACTCATCACTATGCATTAGAAAGGGCGCATAGACTTCCTAAACCTGCCACTCTATCACAAACAGAAGTGATTTGTGTAAAGTGAACCTAGTGCAGAATAAAAAATTGAATACTTGCGGTACCCCACTCACTGCAGCCTTCTGGAGCACTCCGAAATGCTCAAATACAGTGACAATAAAAAAGCAGATGGGCGCGAAGGAGTGGGTACCTTAAATAAAACACACAGTATAATAGTGCAATATTGCCTCTATAAAATAGTAAAAAAGAAGATATAAGTGGATGCACTCACAAACATACGTGAGTGTCAATCAGATCAGCTGAGAACTTGTGGGTCCATAAAAACAGCTTTAATAATTCTGAAATAAAATAAAGAAATATACATGGTCAGTTCTCTCTTATCTCCTCCTGATGAAGCCGTGCCACACACGGAGAAACGCGTAGAGGCTACCACTATTCCAGCGCTGCATCTCCCACGACCTATTTGGAGTTCAGCTCCGCTTGTGATCGCAGGAACAGCCTTATCACTTTTACAACGACTTTTTATATCTACAACTCTGTGAGTTTTTCCAGTGCTAGGGGCTAGCATATGTTACCCACTGGTCCTGCACATGTATATTTCTTTATTTTATTTCAGAATTATTAAAGCTGTTTTTATGGACCCACAAGTTCTCAGCTGATCTGATTGACACTCACGTATGTTTGTGAGTGCATCCACTTATATCTTCTTTTTTACTATTTTATAGAGGCAATATTGCACTATTATACTGTGTGTTTTATTTAAGGTACCCACTCCTTCGCGCCCATCTGCTTTTTTATTGTCACTCTATCACAAACAAAAGATCCTAGAGATGTGATAGTTCGTTTCTGTAGTTCAAGATTAAAAGAAGAGTTGATGAGAGAATTTCGGAAAAATCCAACAAGATCGTCCAAAATCGCATCTTTATCTCTTCATACTGACCTATCATTTTTTACAAGACAACTTAGGAAAAAATTTACAGATTCAACCACCTGCCTACGCGAAAATGGAATACAATACGTATGGGGTTTCCCAACAAAACTAGAAATTCCTATGCACACTGCATATATCTTATTTTGAACAAAACGAGAACAAATACAATATTTAAAGTAAAGTTAAATCAACAAACTTACCAGTATTTCAATGGGAATAGTGTGCCAGTCAGAGCCCAGGAATATTATGCCAGTCAGATGCCCAGGAATATTATGCCAGTCAGATGCCCAGGAATATGATGCCAGTCAGATGGCCAGGAATATTATGCCATTCAGATGCCCAGGAATATTATGCCAGTCAGATGCCCAGGAATATGATGCCATTCAGATGGCCAGGAATATGATGCCAGTCAGATGGCCAGGAATATTATGCCATTCAGATGCCCAGGAATATTATGCCAGTCA
The DNA here is from genome assembly GCA_036172795.1 of Pelodytes ibericus. Lineage (NCBI taxonomy): Eukaryota > Metazoa > Chordata > Amphibia > Anura > Pelodytidae > Pelodytes > Pelodytes ibericus. The sequence goes on along the minus strand of CM069861.1, from coordinate 101,032,396 downwards.
GATGCCCAGGAATAATATGCCAGTCAGATGGCCAGGAATATGATGCCAGTCAGATGCCCAGGAATATGATGCTAGTCAGATGCCCAGGAATATGATGCTTGTCAGATGCCCAGGAATATGATGCCAGTCAGATGCCCAGGAATATTATGCCAGTCAGATGCCCAGGAATAATATGCCAGTCAGACGCCCAGGAATATGATGCCAGTCAGAAGCCCAGGAATATTTTGCCAGTCAGAGCCCAGAAATATTATGCCAGTCATAGCCCAGGAATATTATGCCAGTCATAGCCCAGGAATATTATGCCAGTCAGAGCCCAGGAATAGTGCTCGTTATCCCTCCCTCCTCCCCCGCTTCCCCATCACTTACCTCCAGCTGCTGTGTCCCCGGACGTCTCGCGCGGTGTCCTCCTGTGGAGGAGGGAAACAGTTACCGGATCCGGATGTGACGTAACGTCACATCCGGTCGCGGTGAATTTTTTTTTTTTTCTTCCTGCAGCCGCATCCTTTGCGGCTGCCAGAAAGAAAAAAAAAAGTAAACGGGGTGGGTGCCGGCAGCACCCCCCGCGGGCCACATAAATGTCCTCGGCGGGCCGCATGTGGCCCGCGGGCCGTAGTTTGAGGACCCCTGCTCTAGGTAGAGGTATTAAAATTTAGGTAATGAAATCAGATGAAGGGCCTTTCTATAACCTATGAGCTAAAATACAGAACATGGCCTAAGGGAAAGTATGTATTAAAGGCAAAGGGTTGACTGGAGGGGAGAAGATCATGAGGTTGGGAAGATGATGGGATAATGGGGTGGATATAAACTAAAAGAGATAGGGAGTATCATATGTTATTAACTTAAGAGGATAACCTTTTTTTTCCCTTTTTTCTCTCTTTTTTCCCTTTCCTTTCTCTCTTCCTCTTTTTCTCAGGGTGGCTATGAAGCTTGTGATTACATCTTGTTGATTCAACTGGTGAATGGTAAACTAGTAAAGATATAGCTACACATGGAGCTATCTGGGAGATGGGAGGGGGGTATGGGAAGGGAGGGGAGAACTGTTACCACTGAACTAATGGGATGATACATATTTGAGGGGGGGAAGGGAGGGGGGAGGGAAAGAATGCTTTTCTCTAACGCATGAAGAATGTCTTTTTTTATTTTTATGCATGAAGTAATTGGTTTCTCTAAGAGATATAACACTTAAAACATATGTGGCTCCTATATTTGTACAACATGGGAATTTATGGAAGTAAAAGATAAGACTATATACACATGAAGAGCTATAGAAGGATAATGGATGGACACTGATGACACTAGAGGTTGTATATAAGAATAGTGTTGATAGTAAATTAAATTGGGTATATAAAGGAGCATTATTGGATTTATAAGGAGTTATACGCTTTGATATTACCATGATTGGGAATATAAATTAACACGACACTATAAGGAATATAGATTTAAAAAGACAAAGGGTAACACGGGTGGTCACATGGGAATTTTTTTTCTCTCTCTTAAATGGTGAATGGTAAATTAGAAAAGATTTAGCTTTTGGAGCTGGGAGAGGAGAGGGGGGGTAGGGGAGAATTGTTACCTTTGAACTAGCGAGATGATATATATTGAGGGGTGGGGGGGGGAGGGAGGGGAAGAACGTTTTTCTCTAATGCATGAAGTAATAGGTTTTTCTAAGTGATATAACATCTAAATCATATGTGGCTCCTATATTTGTATAACACTGGGAACTTATTGAAATAACAGATAAGACTATATACACATGAAGAGTTATGGAAAGATAATGGATGGACACTAATGACACTAGAGGTTGTATATAAGTATAGTGATGATAGTAAATTAAATCGGGTATATAAAAGAGGCATTATTGGATCTATAAGGAGAAATACACTCTGATAGACAAAGGGTAATAAGCGATGGGCACATGAAATTTTTTTTTTTTTTTTGGGGTGAGGAAATAGAGGTAACCTACTAGCAGGTAATAATGTGAGATTAATTAATAAAGCATTAGGAACACAGCACATAACCTAAGATAACATGCTTTAGGAAGTAGATATTAGATTGGATTCATCACAGGTATAATATGCTGAGAGGATGTTATGACGTCCCTTTTTTATTTTTTTATTTTTTTTATGTCTCCTGTATATGTGCGATATTGAGGTAATTTGTAGATTCTACATATCCACTAAATACAGAATATCCCTGTTTAATAATTGAACCTAGAATCTCCCGAGATATCCCAGTCCGCTGTATCCCTGATGGAACAGGGACTTGATAAATTGGCTTTCCTTCCCCCGCAGCAGGGGCGTTTTTTCCCTCGCTGGGTTGGGAGGGTTAAGATGATGAGTGTATGTGTATGATGGGACCCGTTTTGAGGTAAGGGCTTAGATGCCCCTTAAGATAATGTCACTCAATGTCCAGGGCTTAAACTCTCCACATAAATGCTCTTTTCTGTATGGGATGATGGAGAAGGAACAAGTGGATGTTGGATTCATCCAAGAAACTCACTGGAAAAAGGAGCAAGGATTACTTTGGAAATATCACAAATATCAGAAGCTATATTCATCCTCTCTCCCTACACAGAAAAAAAGAGGCTTTACTATTATTATCTCTGCCAGAAATAAATTTGAATACCTACACCATAAAACAGAGCAAGAGGCTAGAAGAGTAATTCTGATTTGCAAAATAAACAATGCATTATATGCATTGGTGAACCTATACGCGCCATCAGATGGACCAACGAGACTAATTAATTCGACTATATCAAGCATAGACAAGATAGGTAGAGGTATGATAATAATCGGCAGGGCCGATCCTAGGGTCACGGGCGCCTGGGTGCAGGTTTTCCTTTGGCGCCCAAGGGTGGGCGTGGCTATATTATGAACTCCTCCCCTTTAGACATTTCTGTTCCAGACATACCCATTTCAATATTGGGGAGAGGGAGAGGGGGAGGGAGAAAACTTTATTTTAATGTAAAGGACCAACGTTTATTTTAAATAGAGATATATATTTTGCCATAATACTGTGTAGTGGTTTTATTTATTTCTATGATGCTCAGCCAGCAACATGGGAGACTTTTTGCTGGCTAGCAGAATGAGTTTTTACTACCGTTTTACTACCATACTACCCATGATTCCCAACCAGCCAAAGTCTCTCATTAGTCTGGCTGAGCATCATTGGAAAAGAAGTACACAATGAGTGATAAATAATATTCCACCAAGTCAGTCACTCACGTGTCTCTCTCTCTCCCCGTACCCTCATGTCTGTCTGTCTCTCCCCGTACCCTCATGTCTGTCTGTCTCTCCCTGTACCCTCATGTCTGTCTCTCTCTCCCCGTACCCTCATGTCTGTCTCTCTCTCCCCGTACCCTCATGTCTGTCTCTCTCTCCCCGTACCCTCATGTCTGTCTCTCTCTCCCCATTCCCTCATCTCTGTCTCTCTCTCCACTCATGCACCATGTCTCTCTCTCTCCACTCATGCTCCATGTCTGTCTCTCTCTCTCCACTCATACTCCATGTCTGTCTGTCTCTCACTCTGCACTCATTCCCCATGTCTGTCTCTCACTCTGCACTCATTCCCCATGTCTGTCTCTCACTCTGCACTCATTCCCCATGTCTGTATCTCACTCTCCACTCATTGCCCATGTCTGTCTCTCTCTCCACTCATGCCCCATGTTTGTCTCTCTCCACTCATACCCCATGTCTGTCTGTCACACCCCATATCTTTCTCCTATACCTCCTACCTACCATGTATTTGTCTCTTCCCATGTCCCTTTTTCATGCCCCCTACTGAGCTCATCTCAGAACTCAATTAGCACTGCCTTGATCTCCCCGCACATAGTGATGACTCTGACCGTTATGTTCCGACGCTCTAAGTCATCACTGTGCACGGAAAAAGCAGAAAGGGCTGACTGAGGTCTAAGGGGAAACATGGCGCCGATCTGCAGAGCTGGCTCTGAGAGGCAGCAAAGCAGCACATGGGAAGCCCATTTGCAGAGGTGTTCTTAGGGTACACTTTGCCATTAACATAAGCAACAGCCAGTTTGCCTATTAAAAATTCTACAGTTTGCCCAATAAAAATTCCAGTTCGTCCATTAAAATACACCAGTTTCCCAAGTAATATGACAATTATTTTGCCCATTAATATGCCACAGCCAGTTTGTCCATTAATATACAACAGCCAATTTGCCCACTGATATGTCACAGACAGTTTTCTCATTTATATACCTATGCTAGTTTGCCAATTAATAGGCTACAGCCAATATGCCACAGTTAGTTTACCCAATTAAAGCATAATCTCCTCTCCTGCCTTTCCCAGTACTCACCTTGCTGCTGCTCTCGTGTCTCCGGCCGTCTCCTCCGCACAGTCTTCCCTCTACGCACACTGAGTGCAGGAGGCGGGAAATAGACGCCAGCTGGTTGGGGGCTGGTGCCCTCCATGTGATAAATTGATGAGCGCAGTGAGGGCCCCGGGCAAGAACACACTTACACACAGCCACACATAAATACACACAGTCATACACATTGACACACATACACACATACACATACACACACACTTACACAGACAATAACACACACATAGTTATACACATTGACACACACATACACACTTATACACATACACTTACACACACATAGTTATACACATTGACACACACATACACACTTATACACATTCACACACACTTACACAGACAGTAACACACACATAGTTATACACATTGACACACACATACACACTTATACACATACACACACACTTAGACAGTAACACACATAGCTATACACATTGACACACACATACACACTTATACACATACACACACACTTACACAGACAGTAACACACACATAGTTATACACATTGACACACACATACACACTTATACACATACACACACACTTAGACAGTAACACACATAGCTATACACATTGACACACACATACACACTTATACACATACACACACACTTAGACAGTAACACACATAGCTATACACATTGACACACACATACACACTTATACACATACACACACACTTACACAGACAGTAACACACACATAGTTATACACATTGACACACACATACACACTTATGCACATACACACACACTTAGACAGTAACACACATAGCTATACACATTGACACACACATACACACTTATACACATACACACACACTTACACAGACAGTAACACACTCATAGTTATACACATTGACACACACATACACACTTATACACATACACTTACACACACATAGTTATACACATTGACACACACATACACAATTATACACATTCACACACACTTACACAGACAGTAACACACACATAGTTATACACATTGACACACACATACACACTTATACACATTCACACACACTTACACAGACAGTAACACACATGGTTATACACATTGACACACACATACACAGACAGTAACACACACATAGTTATACACATTGACACACACATACACACTTATACACATACACACACACTTAGAGAGTAACACACACATAGCTATACACATTGACACACACATACACACTTATACACATACACACACACTTACACAGACAGTAACAGACACATAGTTATACACATTGACACACACATACACACTTATACACATACACACACACTTAGACAGTAACACACACATAGCTATACACATTGACACACACATACACACTTATACACATACACACACACTTACACAGACAGTAACACACACATAGTTATACACATTGACACACACATACACACTTATACACATACACACACACTTAGACAGTAACACACACATAGCTATACACATTGACACACACATACACACTTATACACATACACACACACTTACACAGACAGTAACACACACATAGTTATACACATTGACACACACATACACACTTATACACATACACACACACTTAGACAGTAACACACACATAGCTATACACATTGACACACACATACACACTTATACACATACACACACACTTACACAGACAGTAACACACACATAGTTATACACATTGACACACACATACACACTTATACACATACACACACACTTAGACAGTAACACACACATAGCTATACACATTGACACACACATACACACTTATACACATACACACACACTTACACAGACAGTAACACACACATAGTTATACACATTGACACACACATACACACTTATACACATACACACACACTTAGACAGTAACACACACATAGCTATACACATTGACACACACATACACACTTATACACATACACACACACTTACACAGACAGTAACACACACATAGTTATACACATTGACACACACATACACACTTATACACATACACACACACTTAGACAGTAACACACACATAGTTAAACACATTGACACACACATACACACATACTCATTCACATACACTTCCACACTTTCTTTTTTTATTTCATATTTTAACAATACCCCCCCCCCCCCCCCCAAACTGTTATCACCTCCTCCTCCTTGGTAATCCGCCCCCGTCGCGTTCTGTGATTGGCTGCAGGGAGGAGGATGTTCTCTATGGTGTCTTGGCAGATACTCTAGAGAACGTCCTCCTCCCGGCAGCAGCCAATCACAGAACGCTTGCACCCGTCGCGCTGTGCTTGCTTTAACAAGGAGGAGGACGGCAGGGAGAGAGCTCCCTGCTACAGCGCCTGTCCTCCCGTGCGCCCACCCAGGATCGGCCCTGATAATCGGAGGAGATATCAATGCAATACTTAACTTTGAGCTGGATAAGAAAAGGAAAAGGGCAGGAAATTGTGACTCACGATTGAGATCCAGAGCAGAGACCTTTTCCGCTTGTTTGCATAGACACAACTTGTATGATGTCTGGAGAGTACAACATGTAGATCAGAGAGATTATTCATTTTTCTCAAAAGTTCATCTCTCGTACTCAAGGATTGATTATTTCTTTGTGATGGGCCCCATGCTGGATAGATGTATGTCCTCCAGCATCGGACACATCACATGGTAGACTATGCTCCAATCTTCCTGACTGTCAAAACAGATCATGCATACAGAATACGAAATAAATGGAGGCTAAATGAAGGCATCCTAAAATCTCCTGAAAGTAGAAAAGATTTGATAGAGCAGGCTAAGCTGTACTTAGAACAGAATGATAAATCCGATATCTCAGAAAATACATTGTGGTGTGCAATGAAATGTGTTCTAAGAGGATATTTAATTAAAAAAGGAGCATGGATTAAAAAACAGAGCGGTAAGGATTTACCGGAACTGTATGCACTATTGGCACTTTTGGAGAGAGAGCATAAACTGAATCCAAATATAGAAAATACAAGGAAGGTCCAAGAAGTTCAAAAGCAGGTAGGAGGGAGACTCAGAAGAGCCACTGAAACTATGCTGTCCCGCTTAAAATGTAAATGGTACTACACTAATAATCACGTGGGAAAGGAGATGACCAGGAAACTAAAAATACAAAATGCAGGGAATAGGATGAAAAAAAAAATATATATATAAAGATAAAATATGCATATCACCTAAACAGATAGAGTCATTTAGGAAATTTTATGAATCCTTATATAATCAACCACAGATGAATGCTTCCCCGACAGATGTTAGAAAATACTTAGAATCTTTAGGGCTTCCAACTCTGCCAAGGGGAAAATTGGCTCTTCTGAATCTTCCACTGACTATAGAGGAGATTGCTCAAAGCATTGGAGACTTAAAAAAGGGCAAAGCTCCGGGCCCTGGTGGATTCTCAACGATATTCTAACAAATCTTAAGCCCAGTGGTAGCTCCAGTATTATCCATCTATAATAAAATTTCTCCAACAAACAGATTTCCTAGTGAAATGTTAGAGGCCTCTATTTCCCTGATCCCGAAGCCAGGGAAGGATCCAACGCTAGTAACTAACTATAGACCGATTTCCTTAATCAATTTGGATATTAAGATCTATTCAAAGATTCTGGCTAACAGACTGAAGGATGTAATCACGGATCTTGTCAACCCAGATCAATCTGGATTTATTCCAGAGAGATCCGGAGCAGACAACATCCGAAGGGTTTGTGGAATAATGGAAGTGATACATCAAAGGAAATCTCCAGCAGTTATTATGGCCTTGGATGCGGAAAAGGCCTTTGATAGGGTCGACTGGAAATTCCTGTCAGAGACCCTCCAGACCTTTGGTATAAAGGGTTTATTTCTTGATTTTATCATAGCCCTCTATACGAACCCACAGGCAAGGGTAGTGGGTCCTTCCCTGGCTTCTGATCTTTTCCCTATTAAAAACGGAACGTGTCAGGGGTGCCCGCTGGCCTCCCTCCTATATGCTTTGACAATCAAACCCCTGGCAGAACATCTGAGACGGTCCGGCACTGTTAAGGGCATACTGATAGGAAAGCAGGAACATCTGATAACACTATATGTGGATGATGTACTTCTGACGCTTTCCTCCCCAGAAATATCGGTTCCCGCCGCATTAGAAGCCATAGATTTGTATAGTACAATGTCCAATTACAGGCTAAACCTAACTAAAACACAGACAATTACACTATTTTTAAAACCTACCCAACAAAATCTCTTGCAGAGCTTTGATATAAAAACAGGAGCGGATACTATTGAGTATTTGGGTATGAGGATAACACCTCAAATTGACAGAATTGTATCAAAAAACTATTCCATTCTGTTAACAGAATTGCAGAAAGAAACTAAGTGATGGGCTAAAGGTGAATTGTCATGGTTTGGGCGTATAAACATTCTAAAAGCCTATATTCTTCCGAAATTTACCTATCTATTTAGAGTTATTCCATACAGAGTGCCAGCTGGGACTATTAAGGACTTCGACCTCTTGTTCTCTGGATTTATATGGGGGGGCTAAAAAACCTAGAATACCAAGCCATAGCTTGAGACAACCCCTGCAGAAGGGTGGCCTGGGCTATCCAGACCTAAATAGAATCTTCCAAAGCTGCCAGCTGGCACATATAAATGCCTGGAAACAGACTCGAAAAAGTAACCCTCCGTGGATAGATATTGAGAGAATGCAGACGCAGTTAGCGGATCCAACTTTGATCCGCTGGTTACCACCTTCGATGTTTAAAAAACTGAATATCCCAATTAAAATAGTAAAGGACACCATGCAGACGTACTTTCGATTTAAGAAAGCAAACTCTATCCCTAATATAATGTCTAAAATGGCTCCACTCCACATTATATTAATATGCATACCGGACTTGAATCTGTCTGGTTGGCATTTAACGTGGAATGAGACATTAGGAGATTTGTACAACGAAGAAGGACTAATGCAATTCCCAGAAATACTTGACAGATTTAATCTTACTTCAAGACAAGTTTTTAGCTATCCAAGGATAAAAAATTTCCAAAAAAAACATACCCCAGAGGAACAAGTACAATGGGATGCCTTTCTGGATTAGCCACCCTATAAGAACGCGGTCTCAAAGACTATAAAAATTATTGAAAATTTTACGCAGGGGAATAAACTAATGGCAATAGCCAAATGGGAGAACAATTTAGGATTTAATGCGTGTTACAAGGATTGGTGTGTCTAAAAAGGCAAGGATCACAGCTCCACATATGGTGGGAATGCGAAGCTCTCAAAGTATATAAGGAAAAGCTGATCTCAGTGTAAAGATCCTTTTTTCTCATGATATGGAATTGACACCTCAGCTATTCCTCTTTCATTTAGACCTGCCAACCAGAGACCGGTTTGATAAAATACTGCTGATTAATATTCGATCTGCATCTAAAGTATGTCTCTCCAGATACTGGAGGAAAACCGACCTACCATCTTGGAGTGAAACCAAGAGTCAAATTGAGGCCCAGGCAGGAGCAGAGAAATATTTCTATAGGAATATCTCTAAGGATACGAGAAAGCTTGGTCTCTGTGGTTTCTGATGAGCGAGTAGGTTCACGGTGTAAAAGAGAAACTATATCTATCATTTTCGGATTTCCTGGGCATTGAGGATATTGAGGTCTGTAAATCTACCTCACGGGTCCACCGCGACATCCTGGTCCCTCTCCCTCCCGACCACATGCCCGTGCCAGTGTTGTGAGTATGAATGAGGTGTGTAGAAGATACGAATGCCGAAATGTATGGTGGTTGGTAGATAGGACTCTTAGGCAACACCGAGCTGGATCAATAAAGGATGGGGGAAAGCTGGGATGTCTACACAAGCAGGGAGGCTTAGGAGGGGTAGGTGATGGGAAGGGGAGGAGGGGAGGGGGAGGAGGGGGAGGGTAAGGGGAGAAAAGAAGGAAAACCTACCTCTTATTATATACTAAGATAAAAGTGAATCTATACAAGGCTGACCCTTACCCTTAGATATGGTTTTTATGTAATATGTGTTGTCCAGAATATTGTGTGTTTTGCTTTTTATATGAATGAAAAAAATAAAGAATTAATATATGAAAATAAAAGGCAATTGAAAATAACTTTAACACACCTTCTGCCAGCCATAGGCATGGGCAAATCCTGCAAATAACACACAGTCTAACAGCCACAGGCATTGTAAAGTTCACTTAATAACACAGAGTCTGCCCGCCACTGTTGTAATAAAAGCTAGTTATTAGATGACATTCTGCTAGCCACTGGCATGGCAAAGGCCAGTTATCAATTTTTAACAGCCACGGGTGTGTCAAAATCCAGCTAATAACATACAGTCTAACCCTCACAGGCAAGATAAAAGGCAGTTATCAAAACACAGTCTACCAGTCACTGGCATGGCTCAGGTCAGTTATCAGTGTCTAACAGGCACAGGAGTGTCAAAACACAGCTAATAGCACACAGTCTAACAGCCACAGGCAGGGCCAGTGCAAGACTTTATGCAGCCCTAGGCGAACATATATTTTGCTGATCCTGCCCTCAGGCATTTACACACAAATATACTGTAACACTTTCAGTGTCACAAATATATGCAGGCTCATGTACACACACGTCATATGCAGCCACACAGTAACACGTGCAATGCCACATGCAACCACACACAGTCACACATGTAATATATTGTTGGCACCACCCTCTCCATGCCATCCCTGTCTGTCTCACTCTCCCTCCATGCCAGTCTTGCTCTGCCTCCACACCATCCCTGTCTGTCTCACTCTCCCTCCATGCCAGTCTTGCTCTGCCTCCACACCATCCCTGTCTGTCTCGCTCTGACTCCACACCATCCCAGAATGTCTCGTTCTACCCCATGCCATCCAAGTCTCTCCCATGTCTAATACCTGGTGTCTCTTCTCCTCCCTCCCTCCATGTCTTGTGTATCTTCTGCTCCCTCTTTCCCTCCACATGTCTCGTGTCTCCTTCTTTCCCTCCCTCTCCATGTCTGGTGTTGTTTCCACTGCTCCAGAGTCCAGTGGTGGCATGCTTTACACCACTTGATCCAACACTTGCTTTTGTACCGTTAGGGACCAGGAACCAGACAGAAACAGAAGGTAAGATCCAAAAATACCTTTATTAATAGCAAAATGTTAAGAATAGTCCAAAATCAAAATCCAAGATGCAAGCCAGGGTCAGGAACCAAAGTGGGTAGTCAGACGAGGCAGAGTCAGGAGAACAGAGATCAGCAGAGTCAGGATCAAAGCAAGGAATCAAGAACCAGAAGAGGAGTCAGCCGAGCCGGGTCAGGAACACAGAAATCACAGGAAACCAAGAACTGTTCTTAGACGCCATAAACAACGTAAGGGCAAATAAGCTAGTTATACTAGCTGCTTGAATACCTGCTCTGAGCAGCAAATAGGAGCCAGGTGAGTAACCATGGTAACAGTGTTGAAACCCTGACATGTACTTGATGATGTGAGGCTTGCATGCAGCTGCTCGGCCACAGGGCCACGGAAAACCCATTCCATGAAGCTCCCGCTGCACAATTTTTGTGCTGATATTCATGCCAGTGGAAGTTTGGTACTCTTCAGCTATGGAATCAGTAAAGCAGCGGTGACTTTTACGCACCATGCTCCTTAGCACTTGATGACCCCATTGTGGTCATTTATGTATCTGAGTTGCTGCTTTTCCTAAACTCTTCCACTTTCCAATAATACCACTTACAGTTGACCGTGGGATATCTAACAGGGATGAAATTTCACAAACTGACTTGACATATTGCAAAGGTGGCATCCTATCACAGTACCATGCATGAATTAACTGAGCTCTTCAGAACAACTCATTTTCCCCTCCACATATTTTTTGTAAATGCAGACTGCATGGTTAAGTGCTTGATTTTATACACCTGTGGAAATGGGTCTGATAGTCTTCACCCTAAAAAAATAAAAGGTTTCAGCAGTCAATTTGGTATTTGCACTTCCATGCAGTTAAACAAAATTGGGACACGAAAGCTGATTTTTGTAGTGTTTCTATGGGATGATGCCATGATTTTTTGCTTATCGTGTCTGGTATTTTTTTTTAGAAGTGGTCAGTATTTCAGTCAGATCCAGTGGCAATTCTAAAAACAATGTGACATTTAATGTGCACCATACTTGCTGGGGTGATTTTTCACATGCACTAGATTTTCACTGGCTTAGCAGACTTTTTATGAAGGTATTGTTACTTTACCACATATTAATACTGATGTCAGATACTTTAACACTGTTACAATATCACAAACACACAGTAATGATTTAGGTCAGTTTAAGGGTCATTAGGCAACTTCACATGTAGATTTACTTATGAAACAAGCTGTTGATGATCAGAATCCATGGTAGCCAAATCAATGAGACAAGAGGTGTGGAGGAATCATTGCTTTCAGATGGGTTCTTATAGTAACACAACAAACACCTAAGGTAGAAGAAAATGCTTCATCTTTCTTTTACATTGGTTATCTTTTAAATTCCATGGAAAGGGATTGTACCATAAAACTGTGAGATTTTCAAAACCTAGTTTATAAAATTGCACTCACACACACTATCTCTCTTACTACATATGCTGAGGCAGAATGAGCTGTCAGCTGTGATGATCAGGTCTCCTTTCACCTATTGCTCATAGTTTTGTGAAAGGACTGCACACAAATAGGAACTGAAATCCTGCAAATTATTAAAATCAGTACAATGAATAGCAGTTTGTCTACCATGATACATATAGCACATTCTATTCTGTTTTAATTGACACAATTTCATTTAAACATTATTATTGCAAGAATTTGGTGAGGCAAAACAATCTTAAAAGGGACTGGCTGGTGCCTAAAATGCACCAGACAGTCACTTTAACCCCTTAACGCATGTGGACGTATATATACGTCCTGAAAAGCATGGTCCTTAAGGACCATGAGGACGTATATATACGTCCTCCGTTTTCATGTAGTGTTGCGCTCATTAGCGCAACACTACATGTCTGAAGCTACTCTCAGAGGCTGCTTCGGATCCGAAGCAGCCTCTGAGAGGGCTTTCAGCCCCCCCTCGACCCCCCCGCGCGCATACGATCACCGCGAATGTGATCGTATGCGCGCTAACACACATAGGCAGTGAAAGCTTATCACTGCCTATGTGTGAGAGTGTTGCAATGATGCCTCTATCGAGGCATCATGCAACACAATCTGTGCCCTCCTGGGCACCGCGATCACCCGGTGATCGCGGGTGTGTGCTGTATCGGAGGAGCATGCTCCTCCAATACAGCGTGCCCAGAGGAGAGCGACGGAAGAGAGAAAAAAAAAATCTCTTCCGTCGCTCTGAAACCGCTACTTGACTGCCCCTACAGGCAGTTAGGCGGTATTACAGTTCAAAATAGAAAATTAATTAAATAAATAAATTAAATAAATAAATAAATGGAAAAAGCTAACCCTTGAGCTACAGAACCTAGATCTAGGGTTAGGGTCCAAATAGGGTAATAATTAGGGTTAAATGGGGGTTCGGATGATTACAAGGGTTAGATTAAGGGGTGGGGGTCAATTTAGGGTTAGATTAAATTTAGAGTTGGGGTAAATTTAGGGTTCGGGTTAAAAAAATCACTGTAGAAGAAAATGGTTAGAAAACAAAAAAAACACTAATATTGTTTATTGCCCTATTACGTGAAATAAAACATAGACAAACAAGGAAACATTGATATTACTAAACTCAGGACAAATAATAGAAATATATAGACGGGGTCTTTTTTACCATTTGTAATTGTGTAAAAAAAAAAATCAGGTCAAAGTTGGAAAAAGTGTTTTTTATGGCATATTTTCATCATATTTTCTATTTTTTTAATAGTAAATGATATCATATGATGAAAATAATAGTATCAAATGAAAGCCCTATCTGTCCTTTAAAAAATGATATATAATTTGTGTGCGTGGACTGAACACAAAGAAAGAAATTCACAGTTCAGTAAACGTATGACAAAAATAATGGAATTCTGGTCTTCAAGGCACGTCAAATGCAACATAGCACTCGGTCACTAAGGGGTTAAGATGCATCTTCCAAATATTAATGCATATAAATGTGCTTTCAAAGAACTTTAAAATGCATGTGTTACATTTTGTATTGCTTAAAATATAAAATACTAGATGAAATTGTGAAATTACAGTAGTTTGCAAGAGACTAGGACTGAGTGTAAGTCAATTTTCTTTTCTTTTTTTGCTGCAGGAACCAATAAGAATAATTTCATCCAAATGAATGGAATTCCCTGTCTCTCTGGTGATGTCATCAGACGATGTGTTGCACTGTTAAGAAATACTACTGGTACAAGAACAAGTTTATTACAGTCCACACAATATATTCTATTCCAGGAGCACAGGAAGTGACTAAATGAAACAAAACTTTATGTTTTCAGTGTCTATATAATCAGTGCTACTGCACCTGCAGAGTAATCACTGGTGGAGAGCTTGTGCCAAATATTAAAAAGGTGATATATGCAAAATACCAAGGTGATCCATACGGAAAAAAAGGCCGGCACTCCAGTTCGTGTAATAGATAAGCGTGATTTAATCATGGACAACAACTCAACAGAAAAATGGACAGAAACGCGTTGTTGCCCATGATTAAATCACGTTTGTCTATCACACGCATTGGAGTGACAGCCTTTTTTCCGTATGGATCACCTTGGTATTGTAGCCGCAATTTTGATTATTTGCATAGTCTAGAGCAGTGTTTTTCAACCTTTTTTGGGCAAAGGCACACTTGTTTCATGAAAAAAATCACGAGGCACACCACCATTAGAAAATGTTAAAAAATTTAACTCTGTGCCTATATTGACTATATATAAAGTAATTCTCTTGAATAGGAATCAAATAAACACAAAGAAAGTATTTTATAATTACTTTATTATGAAATAGTAAGTAAACAGAAATATGAAAAATATATAAAATTATTGTGCCAGTAAGATACCAGTAATATTGTGCCACTCAGAGCCCAGTAATATTGTGCCAGTCAGATACCAGGAATATTGTGTCATTCAGAGCCCAGTAATAGTGTGCCAGTCAGAACCCAGTAATATTGTGCCACTCAGAACCCAGTAATATTGTGCCAATCATAGCCCAGTAATATTGTGCCAATCATAGCCCAAGAATATTGTGCCACTCAGAACCCAGCAATATTGTGCCAATCATAGCCCAAGAATATTGTGCCACTCAGAACCCAGTAATATTGTGCCACTCAGAACCCAGTAATATTGTGCCAATCAGAACCCAGTAATATTGTGCCACTCAGAACCCAGTAATATTGTGCCACTCAGAACCCAGTAATATTGTGCCAATCAGAACCCAGTAATATTGTGCCAATCATAGCCCAAGAATATTGTGCCACTCAGAACCCAGTAATATTGTGCCAATCATAGCCCAAGAATATTGTGCCACTCAGAACCCAGTAATATTGTGCCAATCATAGCCCAAGAATATTGTGCCACTCAGAACCCAGTAATATTGTGCCAATCATAGCCCAAGAATATTGTGCCACTCAGAACCCAGTAATATTGTGCCAATCATAGCCCAAGAATATTGTGCAACTCAGAACCCAGTAATATTGTGCCAATCATAGCCCAAGAATATTGTGCCACTCAGAACCCAGTAATACCCACACACACCTAGACACCCTGACACACACACACACACACCTAGACACCCATACACAGTCACACTTTTTTTTTTTTACTTACCTTACACTTGGTCCGTCATCCAGGACCTTCTGCCGGATGTCCGTCCACCTGACATCCGGCAAGCAGCTGACACAGCGCGACGGGGGCGGAGCTTGCACCCGTCGCGCTGTGATCTCTATGGCCAGGAGGAGAGGCTAGGGAGCGAGCTCCCTATAGCATCCTCTCCTCCCAATCGGCCCTCACCCCCGCGTGAGGTTAATCCTCCGATTCTGGGACTATGTCCCAGACGGAGGAAAGCTCACCGGGGGATTTTTTTTTTTTTAAATATATTTATAGCCCTGGAGTCTCGGGGTTAAAGAATACTTTAGCCCCAGAGTCTCCATTCGGGGCTATGAAGGGGGGATTCGGGGCTATAGCCCCAGTAGCCCACCCCTAGCGACGCCTCTGCCCAGGACAATTTTTCCCACGGCACACCAGGCAACATCTCGCGGCACAGGAACAGTGGTTGAAAAACACTGGTCTAGAGCACCTTTGAAAAGTTCACAGTGGCAAAGTAACACTCCTTACTGTAATTTGCCAGCTGCAGGAGCCTGGGATTTCTCTATTGTGGGGACTTTTTGATGTATTCAGAATGCCTGCATCAAATCACATTGGAAAAAAGCCTGTACACTATGCAAGGAGTAATCTTTATCTTGCACCAAAGTGTAACACTAGTGGGATCCAATTTTAGGATCCACAATGCAGGGCCTAAGTTATGCACATTAGATCTTCTTGTACAACTAGTCACCAGGTCTTTGAGAAGTAGTAGGAGGTCTTTGTTCAAAATCAGAGATATCCTTGGTTGAGCCGAGGACACTGCTGAAAAGGTAAATAGCTGCATCTCTACCTCTCTCCGAACACTCGTTAAGGAGTACTAGTGACAGAAGTTACTTGAAGATGGAACTTGAGACAATAGAGATTTCGAATAGCTGACCCTACAGTAGTACTGGTTCCGAGAAATGAGACAACACACAGCCACTGGTACTGAGGAGTAGGATCGTGGAGTATGCAGCTGTACTGGTTCTGGAACACAGTCTTGAAACTCACACAGCCACTGGTTCTGAGACACAGAGTTATCCACTATCCCTGGTACTGAGGTTCAGGATGAAAGAACATATAACTGTACTGGTTCTGGATACACTGGATACATACAGCTACAGGTTCTGAGGATGGAACAGCTAAACACAAAGCCATAGGAACTGAGACATCAGTAAGCAGGAATCAGAATGGAAGCCAAGGTCAGAGAACAGAATAAACAAGGGGAAGCCGAGGGTCTGGTACACAGGAATCAGGATCAGGAATGATCAGGAAAGCCGGGTCAGGAATACAGTAGTCAATAACACAAGAATCGCCAGGGAACTACTAACAGGCACCGAAGGACCTATTACAAGCACTGCTAAAATTTAAGTGAGGGGTTTAAATACAAAACTGGCGCCAATTGCCAGTCAGGAGGGTGTAACCAATCGCTGAGCAGTGTAAACCTGTGAGTTTTGTCTTTCGCGCATGTGCATTGGGTGCCGCGAAGCCATTTTGTTGGATAACGGACTCTGGAAAGATGGCGTCGCGGTACGTGAACGGGAGCTACATGGAGTCAGGTGACCGCGGGGAGCAGCACGACAAGGAAAAGGTAAGATTGTTACACAAAGTGAGTTTGGGGACTAGACTGTCCCTTTAAGGTGGTCATTTCTTTGTGCTCAACCTGCTTCAAGGTTTGACACACTGTGCATTCAGAGAAGCCCTTTAACACACCAATGTTGTTATGAAGGGTTGAATGCATGTTGCCTTTTTGTCAGCTTGAATGAGTTTAGCCATTTACAATACTGCCATTCACTTTGATCTTCGTTTTTTTTCAGAAGGCTTGGATCACTCCCAGAATTCTATTCATGTAGAACTGTAATGTCCGCTTTTTACATTTCTCTTAGGTCACTATTTAGTAAATTAACCTGAAAGAAATGTGAATGTGTGTTCAATTTACAAGTTAAATAGTCATTTTTTTAAAAATTCAGCTTAACAAATAAATACATTTTTTGCATTGGCACCCAGGATCAATGCACAGTATCTTGCATCTTAGAAGATGCAAGCCCCCTTTACATGGGCCTAGAAGATGAGAATCCTGCATGGTTTCTCATGTCCAAAGATAGCATCGGCAGCATAGATGGGCATAAAAGAAGAGAATCTTGCATAGTTTCTCATGTCTGAAGACAGATCAGAAGTCAAAATTAAGTATCACAATAACAAGGGCCGGCCCAAGACATTGTGCTACCTGGGGCAAAAAATGAAATTCTGCATCAGTGTCAGAGGCGTTAACCCCTTGGGTGGCTAGACACTATATAGGCAGTAAAATACAATGGTGTGAAAAGTGATTGGCGCTAATCAAACCAAAAATACAACAATAATAACCAGTGCCGCAAACACTAGTGTGGCTCCTCCAAAACACACACAGCAAATGGTAAAACAACAAAGTCTTCTGCCTTGAAGAAGCCCTATTGGGCGAAACGTGTCGTGAGAGTTTGGTGACGCTGTACGAGACTTGTACCCGGAAGCTGGCTTCTGTGATCGGATCTTGTTCACCTGCCGTTTGAAAGCCCCGATACGCCTAGAGATTGCTGTAGGATTTGACTACACGGGACTCTTTAGCGCAAAGACTGGTGACGATTCTGTTGTTGTTTTTAATCTTTTTTTATGTAAGTCTCAGATTTGGAGGGATATTAAATATTTTGTTCATATTCATCTGGTTATTCTTATTTTCCCGGTTGCTGTTTGTTTAATACCATCGATTGGAGCTCTGGGATATCTGCTGACCATCACTTCCACTGCACTTTATCTGCATGCTGCTATGGATGATATGACTTAGAGTCCTTTCTGTGTTCATACTCAGAGGCAGTTTGTAGGCACTTTGTGAGTAAATTTCTATTGGAGGATAATATATCTCATCCATTTTTTCTGTGCTACACATTGTGTTCTGTTTTCTGTTTTTTATATATTTACATGCACTCTTGCTGAGATACATTCTTTTTAACACCTTCGCGACAAAGGACGTGCCAGGCACGTCCTGGGAGAAACTCCCTTAACGACAAAGGACGGCACGTCCTGCGGTGAATCAAGCGGTTTTCGCGATCAACGATCGCGAAAACCGCTTTAACGGTGCTGGTCTATTGCCTCGATGTCGAGGCAATAGCCAGCACTGAAATTTCTATTTTGGGGCACCCACGATCGCCCCACGGAGCGATCGTGGGGAGTCATATTGACGGAGCATGCTGCTCCGTCAATATGGCTAAGCCCTCTGCCGGTCTGAGCTTCGGAAGTGAAAGTAACTTCACTTCCGTCGCTCTGAATATGCTACTTGACTGCCCCTAGTGGTAGTTAAGTAGCATTGCAATGGAAAATATTTAAAATACATATTTAATTAATTAAAAACAGGTCATATAGCTATTTTAGCCTATAGGGTTAAAATTAAATATTTTTTAGCATAAGGGACAGGGTTAAAATTAAATTAAAAAATATTAAGGGATATAATAAGGATTAGAGTTGGGGTTAAATTTAGTGTTAGGGTTACACTTTGGGTTCGGGTTGGGGTCAAAAGGTCAATAAAGGGAAAAAAACAAAAAACACTATTTTTGTTTTTTGCCCCATAACTCGCAAGAAAAAAATGAAAAATATGGAAACATGCATATTTTTCAACTCGGGACAACATTTAGAAACTATTTAGACAGGGTCTTTTTTAATGATTTTATTTGTATAAATTATATTTTAGGTCAAAGATAGAAAAAGTGGGTTTTTTAAAATTTTTCATCATATTTTATGATTTTTTTTTTAGAAAATTATAAGATATGATGAACATAATGGTATCTAATGAAAGCCCTTCTTATGACGATAAAAACAACATATAATTTGTGTGGGTACTGTATGTGAGAAAGAAAAAAATTACAGCTAAACACAAACACCCTAGAAATGTCAAAACAGCCATTGTCACCAAGGGAAAGTCAAGGTGAAAATGTCTTGTCACTAAGGGGTTAACATAAGTATATTTTTAGATTTGCGCAAGACTTTATTTGTTTTTTCACTATATAGGCAGTATCAGAGGAGTTAACCCCTTTATCCACACACAGACAGTCTCTCCCTCACACATACTCACTCACACTGACACACACACTCAAACACAATAATCTATTTCTATTTTCAGCCAAGGATGGATGGTGAAGACCTTTCCAGGATGGAATGTGAGCTTCTAGTGCCAACACTGGTATTCCAAGCTCTACTTTATATTATCAGCTATCCAAGGGGTTAATAGCTGATAAAAATATTTGACTTGTGACAACATATTTTGTTATGTCCCCATTTTTGTTTTTGCCTTTTTCTGGTTCACAACTTGGAAATATTTTTTTCTTTTGGGGAAAATGAATGATAGGGTCCAAACAAGGTGGTAAGGTTAAAATGTGTATGAGAGTTACTAGTAAGTGGGAGATGGGAATATAAACAAAACAAATGGGAGCCCCACCGACAATGGAAAAAAAACCTCAAATAGCCAGCCTTATAGGATGTAACCTACTCGGGAGAAGCATCGTCATTTTTTTGCTCGCTTGCGCCATTACCATTACATAATGGAGAGAAAACCTCTCTGTTATGTAAGACTGGCCCCAATAAAGTATGTTCATTAACAATAAAAACATTAAATCAACGGCTGTCCTAAATAAAAACATGACCTTCCACAACATAATTTATCTTACTTGCTTGCACCTAGCTTATTTTATGTATTATTTTATTTTTATGCTGTACCTATTTTTTATGAATATGAAATGCACTTTACAATGTAAAGTTCTCCTGTATTTTTACATTGAAAATAATTTCAGCGGGGCCTTTAAATTCAGTGACATACTGTTACTACCAATGCATAAGCTTCAACCACTGTGGCCAGACTTTGCCACTGTATATTGGTATACACAATTAGACAAATAACATTTCTGAGGCATACTGCATTGTATGAAAATTATCAAAATGAGGATATTGATCTGTTTTATGTATGTATGTATCTAGCAAACGATATTTATGAAATTTAGTAAGTGTTATCAGTCTTATCTTTATGTCTTGACATACACTTTTTTGTATCTCACATTCTAGTCTTATATTTAATTTTGACACCTATTGTGTTATTGTACCACTCTGCCTAACATTTTTACACTTTGTAAATAAAATAAATACATGTATGCAGCAACATACTTTATTCACCTGACACGTGCATAGTTTTTCTCCTTCAAGGACATTGTCCACGAATCAGGTTTAAGCTTTTGCTGACACAAACGTAGTGAGACATGGTCTTGAGAGAGCAAGACAATCCCATATTTGACCATCGAGCATGATTATGTGCGCATTGTGTGTGTGGATACGAGGAAGCAGCTTGATGGGGAGCTCTCCCAGGCCAGTTAACACGTACATTACAGCTGACCAATGAGCAGTATTTGTGCATGTACTGCTCACTGGCAAGATATACAAATCATATACAAAGAATAAACATGTACTGCTGATGGGCATCATAAACAGAGACTATGCATGTTCTGTTGATTGGCATCATATAAAAAGTATATGCATTTTCTGCTGATTGGGATCATATACATCATTTAGATACTTCTATTGATATAAAGTTTTCCAAATAATGTTATTGCTCACTGGCATCATTAAGATATGTCTATTGGTATGAAGACGCATTTAAAGTTACTGTTTTTTGGCATCATATATATTATTCAGATATTTATATTGGCATAAATCCTTGCATATAGTCAATGGCATCATATACATCTTGTAGATATATTTATTGATCAATGCTTATATATTCCTGCTGTTCATGGGCATCATCTAAATCATGTATATGTATTTATCATTGCTTATATTATAGATACCTATTACTCCTTAGCATCATCATATGCCCGCCAAAACATGTGAGCTTCTTTACTCCATTTTCCAAGAAATCGGCCATGGTCTCCAACCCCAGATCTCTTGGATACCTAGCAACGCCCCTGCTCTGAACTGTTACCCAACACTGTGATTTGTAGCCCTAGGATCGATGTAATTACTCAAGGGACACTTTCGTTCCTTAATTTACACACAATGCATTGTGAGGTGTCAGCGACATTTTCAACATGTCAAGTCATTGTGGGTTTGGAACATTTAAAACCTTTCAATACTACAACTGCTTGCTAACTTCCTGTTGACCAACAAAAAGTGAATCAATAAACTATAATATTTATTATTTACAACTTAAGCCTAATTGACGGAAAACTGTGGTAATTTAACAACGCACTATTTCCTTAAAAAAACAAACATGAAATTAGTGAAAGCAGCATTATTATTTACATTTGTCTTTTCTTTATTAAAGCTGTAGTCCCAGCCATGAACTACTATTGCTAACTGTGGCAATTTAAAATAAAAATAGCATCAGATGCTTTACAATGATATAATACATTTCTCTAATAACACCACCCATGACTATCTGTGTGTTTTCGTATGCCCATTTTGTACAATATGTTGGTTCTTTATATGTAAATGAATAATACTATTTATTATTGGATGGGATACAAGACATCAACTGCATTCTGGCCAGGAATTTTTTTTTTTTAATCAAATCATTAAAAAAAAAAAGTATCAAGCCCCGTATTCTCCCAGGGACCATTTAATACGCTCTGCAGTATATCTGAGGAAGTTTAGTTTACATGACACTTCCTCCACATAGCTAGTGCTGAGAACACTTCCTCCAGCACACACTTCTACTGCTCCGACAGCTGCTACTCCCCATTCCCCTGGTCTTCCACTGCCACATATAAACTCCCTTCCCCTCACGCACACTGACACTATCATGGAGGGCGGGGATTCCGCAGGACATCCCTCCCACCGGCAGACACGCCCCTTTCCAGAGGTTTTTTCCCCTTAAAAAAACATGGGATCGCTTTTAAGTCAACAGGCAATCAGTGTGTCCGAGGTGACAGAAGCCAGGACACAGGAGGGGGCAGGACCAAAGCAGGTAGAAAAACAAAAAAGGGAAAGCTTCTTTGCTGGCACATATGTAAGATCCGTAAGTGACTGCTTTCAGGAATCTGTGGTCATATAAAAGCAAGCTTTTTCTTTTTTAAATATATAGGTTTATCTACATATATTTATCCTCAGATCTCAAATAAGGACTGTTTTGTATTGCAGCTCATAAAGCTGATCAAGTCCTGCTAGAGGCTTAGTGCCAGAGCCTATTTGGTGTCTAGTCTCTTCCTGTTGTCACCATTTGCATCTACACATTATATTGCAAGGCTGAGAAATGACAGGGGAGAAGGGAAATGGTGAGGTAAAGCTAGAGGAAGAAGAGTTGTCTAGTGAGGTCCCAGAAGAAGACCCCACTGGTGAGGAAGATGAAGGAGGAGAAGCAGAAGGAGCAGCAGTAGCTGATGAGAGCTTACCTCTCAAAGAAGAAGAGAAGAAGGAGAACGGGGAGTGGACCTCAGGGCCAGTGGTGGATACAGAAAAGAAAACCAGTGATGAGATCCCAGAAACAAACCTTGACACTGCAGTGGACAGTAAAGCTTTTGAACCCCCAGACGGAGGCTGGGGATGGATTGTAATGCTGGCTGCCATGTGGTGCAATGGGTCGGTGTTTGGCATCCAGAACGCATGCGGGGTGATGTTCATCTCCTTAATCGAGGAGTTCGGATCTGCGAATGACGATCAGCTGACGTTCAAGACAGGTAAGAGGGGCTCTGGGGCTAGGGGATCCAAAGGGAACCCGAATAAGTGTCATAAGTGAACACGTGGAGCTGAGTATAACTCTACAATAGGGAAGTGCAAGTTCAACTTTACAAGTCAGTGTGCCATGAAAAAACTATGAAATGGTCTTTCATTTTAGTAAATGCTAAATCTAAAACTGGACACATCAAAAACGAACTGTGATATTTTTTTATATTAATATAATTTATTGGTTGCAGCGCTTGTTCTGTAGGAATCTTTGTAACATTGAGGTCACAAGGTTATGACTACTGAAATATAGTGATATTTTTATATGTGACGAAATCTATACCGCAGCGTTGTACAATGAACCAACTGGACATATAAGTAGTACATGAACTAGCACAACAAGTTTAGACACACTGCTGGGGCAGAATATGAGGAGGCCTGCTACAACCAGCATACAGGCTAAAGAATGTACCTGCTTTGACACCTAGCATTTAGTGCAGAATCAGAGCACAACTTTATTGTTAAACATGACTTCTGGCCAAGGATGTGCGTTTGTAATATCTCCTGTAAACTGCTGTTTAAAGATCAATATGCCTGTCCCATCCCCCTCTCAAAAATCGTGTATGTGCATTTATTGTTCTATGTATAGTGCTAGTGTAATCCATTACTCTATATTAATCAGTGTATGTACCATGGAAATATGCAAAATACCAATGCATGTGACCAGAACTGGTGTTTTGTGACAGTGTATGTTGTTGTAAAATTGTATTTATATATGCATGAATATAAATCGATTTTGTGTATATAACAGAGGTTTTATATCTGTTCATGTATAAATACATATATACCCTCGCATGTTTCCATATGTGAGTGAGTGTCTGTATTATTTGTATACAACCAAGCAACCTCCTCACATTCCTGACATATTCAGTATTAGTTCCTTTTATTAGTGAGTAATTCCCGTTGATAATCCCAAACTTCATGCCACCAGCTTTGCAAACTATGAGGTGTCTGAGGCAGAGCATGGTGTGTCAGGAGATGGCAATATTTAGACTGGTTTTATTTTTAGATGTGTTTAGAGTTATATTTCTAAGCTAGAGATGTCTGGTAGGACTAGGATTTATGTAGAAAGTAGCATATGCTGTTGAAGCATTAATACTCTCTGCACAGCCAGGGGATTTCACTGCCCCCCTCCTGGTGTAAGAAAAGATAGATGAAATAAACCTTTTGTTCTGCAGAGTGTCAGCAGTGTCTGTTTCCCTCCTGTGTATTGATCTGTTGGATCTCTGTAGGCCTGAAGAGCATGTGTTTCATTCACTGCTTACACTCATCACACAAATACTTTT
Organism: Pelodytes ibericus; assembly: GCA_036172795.1. NCBI lineage: Eukaryota > Metazoa > Chordata > Amphibia > Anura > Pelodytidae > Pelodytes > Pelodytes ibericus. The sequence continues at coordinate 101,007,291 of CM069861.1, read as the reverse complement.
TTATAGAAATGAGCCAAAAGGGAACCACACAGCATGTGGATTATATTTCACCAAATGCAAAAGAGATTGCTGTAAAAGGGGGCAGGAAGGTAACATATTTCTCAATTACAGAGTCAAGTACAAGATATCTCAATTCCTAGTACCTTGACACATTGTGAAGTGCTAACATAGTAATGCCATTTTTCAAATATTTCACAGTTGCATTCTGGGCAAATAGCTGGAAACCTATTTAAAGACAAATGATGCTTTCTCAATAAAACTAAGTGACCATATGGCATACATTTGTATTCTATCAGCTGGTGTTTACATTCAGAGAATAATTAGGTGTTTTTCCCAAATGTAAATTATTGCTTTTAATGACTAAAACCAGATATATATGTTTTATGGCATTTAAGGCCTTCATTTATCACATGAGCAATGTATGATGTTGCTAGGTTATGAATACTTTCCTTACATTTTTTTTTTTTACCAGGGCTGTTAGATCATGTGGTAATAATTTGGTAGGTGCATACAGAGACATGTTGAAATTTATATGCTCAGGGCCATTCATAGAGAGCCTGTAAAAAAATATTCCATAAAAAATGTGACATCATATTTTAAATCAAAAGAAACCACATGCTCAGTGGTAACTGAAATATGAGGCAGTATTACTCATTGACTTAATCGTATATTTAATTTACCATGCTATTAGTGTGTCTAAAACTCACTTTTTACTGGACTGTGTTAACATATGCAAAGAATTGTAAGGTACAATAAACTGGGAAATAATGATTCTCTTTCGTCTGTTTTTGTGGATAGGGAATTAATTCCTGAACTCCTTGCAGAAGCTGATATTGTTTCTACTCCCCTGCTCTGCAGTAGATTTAATTACATTCCCAGATTAAAGATTAATACATAGAAAGTGAGGCTAGCTAGGCTATCTGCATATTGCATGTATGCCCTTTTTTCTGAAATCGTATCAAACCCATGAAAGGTTAAGAAAGGGAAGTTCATACATGATATATATATTTAGCAAACATCCAACAAGAAACAGAAATCTGGTCAGTGCTTTTATATCCATTTGAAGTTATTTTTTCCCTCTCTACAGACAGTTTGAATGCATTTTTTTTTTAAAGTTAAAAAGGAACAGAAAAAGCATTCTGTTTTAAAACCACACCACTGTGTTGCAATCGACACACAGCTTTTAGAAAATGCTTTTTTGGGGGGGAAACTCAAGACAAACGCACAGAGCTATGAAAACAGATGTTATATGAGGTGATTGTGTCTATTTTCCTGTAGGAATTATTTGAGCCAAGACTGATTTGCAATGGAATCCAGGGGTAGGGGGACTGTTGGCACCATTCCCATCTGATGTAATTGTTGATACTATCATGTACAGAGCTGAATTTATAAGCCATGGTTTTATGTACATCTGCCTTTGTTAAGATTTAGATCTTGATAAAGAAAAAATGTAGTCTTTGTAAAGTCCTTTGGAATAGAACAGTTCTAAGGGTTGGTTTATTCACTGATAAAAATGTAAACATATATTAATGTGCACAAGGAAGCATATGGCATAATGTTCAACAAAGTTTAAAGTTACAAGGCACTTTTACTGCCGTAGCCTCAGACATTGTTCCCCCAGAGGGCACCTGTGAAGTGCTAATAAACGGGTAAGGATTTCACTGGGTCTAGAGAATTTTTTTACAGCTCCTTTGTAATTGTGCACAGCCAATGTCCCAATTAGAGTGTAAAATACTTAATACTGAAACGTACATAAGCATCATAGAATGGCAGGCCTCTAGACCTTCATTTTTCAAACTATGTTACCAAGCTTTGCTGAAGAAAAGTTGAAGAAAACTGCTCTGAACCATAAGAAGTTAATGCATCTTCTCCCAGAATCCTAGCTGTTTGGTCCTGACCTGACGACTTATCTCTGAATAGCTGAGCTAAGATGTTACATACATAATAACTTGGCAAGTAAATTGGATAATTAAGATCTACAGCTTAACAATGTGCAGTAAATAGATCCCAGTGGCCACAATGTGTGCGCCTCTTCTCCCACAGTGCTCAGTTGCTTCATACAGCTGCTTCTTATCCTGTCTGACACAGGAACAGCTGCAGTTGTAAGACTCTCCAATTTGAAAAGCAAACTTTTTTTGGGGGAAAAGTTTTGTTAATTCTAAGACTTGTTTAAGTGTTGAAAATTGAATGTATTTGTTTTATATGTCAGAACCATTCATTATTTCCTCTTGCGAAATCATCTATTGGGGATACTAATGAAAACTTTTGCCAGTTTGTGCTGGAGAATGTAATGTAAAACCCTTCAAATACATTTCAGATTTAATAGAAAAAAAAAAGAGATTTACTAGAAATAGGGGCCATGCTGAGAAGGCTGGAGAATGGGCTGGCAAATGTGAGCTACAAGGAAGGACCCATTGATATGAAAAGTGGGTCATCCAAAAAAACAAACAAACAAACAACAACTGGACATAAGAGACAACTATGATGTGGAATGCAAATCTGTGAAGATTTTAGCTCAAATACAACTTAAACAATAAGCTGTTGGCATGACTGACCTTTAATATCTACCCTGATCTTTCTTTCACAACATGGATAATCATATATTGGTAATCTTCACACTAATAATGAACACACAGCCAAATACAACAGTAGTGTTTTTCTATTAGGAAAATAAAAGGAACATGTAGTAGAACTTGCTGGACATTTTATAAAATGGACAGATTTTTAGTTACTTAAATACCTCAGAGGTGGCATTTAGTTGTAAGTAGCACCCATTTGTAGGAATACCAGTTGGCTGTAATTGTCTTATAAATGTCATCCAGCTCATAGTTTAGCCCATTCATATGATTATCAGTCTTTGTTATTTTACAGAATGAGCAGTTTATGGAGCTTTAGTCAGTAGGCCCTTAACAGGACTTGACAAAGCTCAGGAGGGAAACATGGCTCCCAAAATGCCTACAATTGGCTTCCATTAAAAAAAAATTTTTTATCTAGAAATCTGTGTATCTGGCTCCTAAAAAGGAATAGGGTGGCTTTGAAAATGATGTACCAGTATTTGTCCTATATTAGAAAAAAATGTTGCAGTTATCTTTTTTTAAGCTTTGTAACATATTTTGATGACTGGTGCAGTATACTGGAATAAGGATATTGTTTAAACATGGTTTTAGCATAGTACGTCCTGTATTAAACAGCTCATCGCGGCTCCCCCAAGTGCAGGCACTTGCAGCGGGATCCCACCTGTCAGATGAGGCCACTTTTGTGAGCTCCGCAGGTGCTACGCCACGTGCTAAACTGGAAAATGTTTCTAACCCTTCGACTTTTGCCATGCATGATACGCTGCACACACGCACTTTTACATATTACGTGACACTTACTTTATCTTCACTTTTTAGTGGCCTCAGCCTGACAGGGGAAATGTAGCCGGTGCTCAAAGCGAGCACCGGCTACATTTCTCGAAATCGCGCCGTGCCCGAACTTCCGGGTTCGGGCACGCCTCCGTGACGTCACACGTGATGTCCGGAAGTCTCACAATTTTTTTGCAGGGACCCACAGGGTCTATTAAGACCCTGATCGGGTCTCTGCCTGAGTGTTCCTGGCTACCGATCACCTTGTGATCGGTGGCCAGGAACCAATCGTGACGTTTCGGTGCTTGCGTCGTTTGGGGTCGTCACGAAGGGGTTAATAAACATCTTGGGAATTTTTGGAAATATCATGAAAACCTGGATGATTGTGAGTGGGTCTAGAAGAGTGTTCAGTATACATGAGTTTCAAAGCATATAGATATAAACCTATTGTAAAAATATCAAAGAACAAAGATTATGTATTTTTAATAGTAATATAATAACTAGAATTTATATAGCGCCTTTCTCCTAGTGGGACGGAAAGCTCTTTTTATTGCACTCTCTCGAAATTAAATGAATCAACTAAATAAAATATGTTATTGTTAGCCAATTTATGATACTTTTACGGGGTTCTTATTGCCCCCACTTTGGCACAGAACATAGCCCTATAGAATTAATTATAAAAATAGCAAAAAATATATAAACATCAAGAACTGTTGGATTGCCGTAAAAAAAAAGCTTTCTTTTTGTAGGTTGTGTGCAATTGCATTTACTGTTCATTATTTGCATTTTACATTATATTGTCATTAGTGAAGCTGACAACTTTAAAAATAAAGACTTGTTCATAATCCAGTAATTATACCTGTATATATATAAATGGAGGTCTTCTTTCATCTGCTTTTATTGTATAAATGACAGCAGTGAGAGTTGCTTCAGGTAGTGATTTCTGTTCTAATTTTGGTGAGACTTTAAAAAGAAAGGAACCTGATTTCGGATTTGTTTAGGAAGTTTCAGACTAAAGTGTGGATTAAAAACCTCTTGAAGCGACACACATGTAATTCTCTGAAGGTAAATACATTGTGACAAGTGGTAGATCCACCTTAATTAAATCCACGACTGTGAACAATCCTTTGTAGCCCCAACTGTCATTACTAACCAGGATTTCACAGAGAGGTAGAGATTTCTCATGACTTTTCTTTGCAAGTGATCAAAAGGGCTGTCTGGTGACCACCGCCACTTACAAAATACTCCCTAACAGATTTAGGATCACTATCATGTGATCTTAACTCCATTCTCAGGTTTCTGGGACACCAGATAACAAATGCTGCACATTTTTGTGCAGTTGCGGTGGCATAGTGAGGTGCACACTAGCATTCTCTTTTTTTTTACGTTCCTCAAATGGACTTAGGCTCTCATCCAGCCTTCCCAATTCCACCTGCAAGACTTCCACCACTCAGGTGGTGTTGCGGTAATACCTTGATATTGCTGCCCAAATTATGTTAGTGATCATTTCCGTTGCTACTTGCTGTTGCTAGACTGCCTCTACACTGAGAGAAAAAGGCTTAACTCTAGGGTTAGGATTAGCAACTATGGTTAGTTTAAGGTTTGAGTTAGACTATGGTTAGTGCTAGGATTGGGGTTATGATTAGGGTTGTGGTCAAAAGGTCACTAGGAGAAAAAGATTAGGGAAAAAATGCTACTTTGAGTTATTGGTCTAAAACTTGTAAAAAAGCAAATAAAAACAGATAAACATTTAATATTTTCTAAACTCAGGACAAATATTAGAGTCTATCATAATTTTTTTATTAGCGTTTGGAGATGTGTAAAATATTTTTCATGTAAACGTTCTAAAAAGTGCTTTTTATTTTATAGTAAATTATATGATGTAATCAAAATAATGGTATCTAAAGAAAACCATTCTTACCTCCAAATATATATACAGTGCGTGTCATAATTGAGAAATAGGAAAATTACAGGTAAACACAAACACAGCAGAAATGTTAACACAACCTGTGTTAAACACAGTTTACTGATATGCGTCTTTGTTATTGTATTGATATTTTGAAGAGATATAGCTGCATTTTTTGGGGGCAAATTTTTCTTTTTTATGTATCTTCCATCAACACCAGTGCTCTTGCATCAGGCAAGCAGTCCTTCAATAGAGAACATCAATGTGCTGTGTATTAATAAACAGACAGTGTGACATGGAAGGAACCATGGGGAGCACTCTTAGAAGTGCTGGCCTTTTAACAAGAGTTCACAAGGAAATGAATGATTGTTCCTGGAGCATTATAACCTCAGGCATCAGTCATTTAAGGAACTAAGCTGCAGGGATGGCATTCCTGTCTGTTTTATTATTTATAATTTGGCACACCATATTTCATTATACATGTTTATCAATATAAATACACCCAAGTTCAAAAGTTTGGGGTCACTTAGAAATGTCCTAGTTTTCCATGAAAATATACATCAAATGAGTAGCAAAATGAAAAGGAAATACAGTCAAGATAAAGTTAGAAATACTGATTTACATTCAAAAGAAGGCTAGTTTTATTGGTTCTTTAATCAGCACAACAGTTTTCAGTTGTATACTATATATATGTATTATGTATATATACACCGATTAGCCATGACACTGTCAGGTATAGTGAATAACACAGATAATCCCATTATTATGGCACCTGTCAGTGTATGGGATATATTAGGCAGCAAGTGAGCATTTTTAGAAGGTTTAGAAGCAGAAAAAATGGTCAAGCGTAAGGATCTAAGCGACTTTGACAAGGGCCAAATTGTGATGGCTAGACGACTGGCTCAGGGCATCTCCAAAACTGCAGCTCTTGTGGGTTTTTCCCGGTGTGTCCTGGTCAGTACCTATCAACAGTGGTCCAAGGAAGGCAAAACATTGAACCAGCAACAGGATCATGGGTGGCCAAGACTCATTGATGCACGTAGGAAGCGAAGACTGGCCCATGTGGTCGATCCAACAGAAAAAGTTAATGCTCTGTTCTGATAGAAAGGTGTCAGAACACACAGTGCATCAGAGTTTGTTGCAAATGGGGCCTGCGTAGCTGAAGACCAGTCAGGGTGCCCATGCTGACACCTGTCCACTGTCGAAAGCACCTACAGTGGGCACATGAGTATCAGGACTAGTCCACGGAGCAGTGAAAGAATGTCAGGCTCCAGGGCCTTCCACCTCCAGTCAGCTAAGGCCCCCTACCTGTGGTGCTTACATCCACATGTGTTATGCAACAGACAGGGTGTGTGTCTTTATATCCAGAGGCATGGCTGCCTCAATGGAGGTACAGGGCAGAAGGAGGTAGGTAAGCAGTGCCTTCCAGGCACACCTCCTATTCATGATCCCAGTAGGGGAGGTACTTGCTATTGATGGGATTGGTTATGGTTCTGACTCCCTATATGAACCCTACTTACCTGTCATTCCATGTTTGTTTATTCCCAAGCTAGCAAGTTGTTATCTCTGTGCTAGAAGATGCTGTATAGACCAGGGCTTGACAAATTTAATTTAGTTTTAGGAGCCAGCCAAAAAATTTAGGAGCCAGACAACGGCACATCACAAAATCGCACGGACACAGTGGCATACACCCACCTCACATACACAGCCAGTTACATTCACACATACATACATACATACACACACACCACACACACAGCCAGTTACATTCACACACACCACACACACAGCCAGTTACATTCACACACACCACACACACAGCCAGTTACATTCACACACACCACACACACAGCCAGTTACATTCACACACACCACACACACAGCCAGTTACATTCACACACACCACACACACAGCCAGTTACATTCACACACACCACACACACAGCCAGTTACATTCACACACACCACACACACAGCCAGTTACATTCACACACACCACACACACAGCCAGTTACATTCACACACACCACACACACAGCCAGTTACATTCACACACACCACACACACAGCCAGTTACATTCACACACACCACACACACAGCCAGTTACATTCCCACACACCACATACACAGCCAGTTACATTCCCACACACCACATACACAGCCAGTTACATTCACACACACCACATACAGTCAGTTACATTCACACACACACACCACATACAGTCAGTTACATTCACACACACACCACATACAGTCAGTTACATTCACACACACCACATACAGTCAGTTACATTCACACACACACACACACACATACATACACAGCCAGTTACATTCACATACATACACAGTCAGTTACATTCACACATACATACACAGCCAGTTACATTCACACATACATACATAGCCAGTTACATTCACACATACATACACAGCCAGTTACATTCACATACATACACAGTCAGTTACATTCACACACACACCACATACACAGCCAGTTATATACACACATACACACCTTTTTTTTTTTAAAGAACAAAAGAATATTTCTTACAGTGTCCTCCCTCCCTGCTGCTTACCCCATTGCAGGGGAGGGGGACATTTATGCTGGAGCCCGATCTTCTTTCGGTTCCTGTGCCGTGTTGTCACGTGACAATCGGCACTACAGCGTGTTGCACGAGGGGCCGGAGCTTACAGTCTGTGTGATCCGCACAGACTTTCTCCCCTCGCGCTGAAAAAGAAAGTAAAAGAAAAACGGATGGCAGCCGGCAAGGGCTCCCTGTGACAAACAGCACCCGGGCGCCAGGTCTGATTTCCTGGTCGCCATGGCGACCTGGCGCCCGGGGTTTGTCGAGCCCTGGTATAGACACACCTAGTCCTGCCCCTCTGATAATCAGTAGCCAGTAGAGCTGCAGGTGGTGTATTTTATGACATCACGTGTAGGATTGTCCACCAGCTGTAAAGTGAGCCCTGATCTAAGATGTTTGAGTCTGTTGCATCATGGGAACATTTCACAAAATGGCTCGGGGCAATAAACACACAAATTTGTTTTTCCCTTTTACTGAAATATATTGAATCAAACACAAAAAAACCATCTTGGGATCTATTCTACACAAATGTTTACTTTAAATGCACATAAGGTAGTTATAGCTTATAAGTGGTAGTGTCCCTTTAAATTATTAGCTGCCAGATACCATTGCATACCTTCAGAGGTCTAGTGGAGTCATTGCCTCAGTGGGTCAGCAGGTTTTGGCAGCAAAAGTGGAACCTACACAATACTTAGCAGGTGGTCATAATGTTATGGCTGATCGGTGTGCATATACGCATATATAAATATATATATATATATATATATACCATTACAAAAGTAGTCATTTACATTGTTAACAGTATCTATCTACACTGTATTTGTTATCAATTTGATGTTCTTTTAATGGACAAAATCAGTTTTTCTTTCAAAAACCAAACTTTTGAACTACTTTTGGTATATATTATACATCGAAATCCCATAACCACAACCCCTTAATAGCTAACAGGAACGGTATACAGAATCCACCCTATCACCAAAATCCATTAACAGTTAATAGGATGGGTGTGGAAATTATGTCTCTGCTCAAGGTAGATACAATCTGGAGGAATGTTTTTAGCTTCTTTGTCCTTATTTACTTTGTATTATTATTAAAGTCATATCTAGTTTTCTTTTGCTTTGCTTGGTAACAGTTGTGTTTTTTTTTCATTCCATTCCAATTTGGTGCATTGTATTGCTACCCTTGCCATGCTCCGTCGATTCCCTTATCTGATTTATTCCAAATGCTCCATATAGCCTCATGTCTCTTTCTTGCCATAGAATCCCCTCACCACTATCCATTAACTGTTAACAGAAAGAGCGTCAGATCCCTCCCACCCCACAGCCTAATTTCTTATATAGATCTTTCCTAACCACGTGCTATTTTTTCAACATAATATTGACCTCCCCCTGCACACAGGTTCTAGCAATCAGTTCTCATTGTGTGAGTAAAAATATAGCTCAGAAAACACATGACTGATGTGAGCTTGGAGCAAAGATAAAAACAAATAATTAAAAAGGCAAAGTAGATAGGGGTCTCCAATAAATACAGGACAGCATATACAAAAAAAGAGAACAAAAGGAACAAACAATACTAGAATAGTGCAAATGTGGGAATAATGTAGTAATGTAGAATTGCACTCAAAGCAGTAATGTAGATTCACTGTGTAATGGTCTGGTGCACAGCGATGGTGGGTTTATTATCCCAAGGGCAACATTTCAACTCCAATAGAGGAGTTTTACCTAAAGTGAATTTTGAAGCTGTTCGTCTTATCCTGTATCATCCACATGGAATATCCTGTGCCTATATGTGAGATGATACCTGTTTTTACTTTATTCTGTGGGATCCTATGTGAACACAATCTTGAGTATTTTGGAAATAATTTCTAAAACATCAAGCCAAGCAAAGCCTGCATCTTTTGATGAGCCTGCTATTCTGCAATATATGGCACTACTACACTATTTCAACATTTGCGCTATTACACTATTGTGTGTTCCTTTTGTTCTTTTCTATGTAATAGAACATTTTCTATTTTTTTTTCTAGGTAATTTTCCTTTTTATAGTTTTTTTGATCTTTGCATCTCTCATTAAGTCCTTGAGTAATAAGGGCCAACTGTTAATAATCTACATAGAATCTGCTAGTAACACATCAATAGGAAGTCTGTTACCTCTACTAAGTTCCATGTAACATACAAAACTCTTCTTCAGCATTTAATTACTTAGTGGTGGTACCCATTACCATAGCTCCAAGACCATTAACCTTCTTTAACATCTAAGGAAACTGACTCAGTTTGGAGCGTGCTGTCACATCAATGCTCACCTCATTTCTGCAGAGCATCCAGCTCTCTTCCTTGTTTTCAATCTTCAAATAGTCCCTCAAAACTCTACAACATCCATTAATTATCCTCTATTCAAACTCACCTAGCTCCAACCGTCCCCAAATACTGCTAGGAATAAGGAAGCTTACTATTCATCCAACCAGAACATCCATTAATTAACCTCTATCCAAACTCACCTAGCTCCAACCATCCCCAAATACTGCTAGGAATAAGTAAGCTTACTACTCATCCAACCAGAACATCCATTAATGAACCTCTGGCCAAACCCACCTAGCTCAAACTGTCCCCAAATACTGTCACTTCCACCATCTTCCCTTTTGATATCTTCACTCATCTCATGTGTCTTCAGTCTCCCTCTCCCTCTAGATTGCGAGCTCTACCTCATGAATCAGTGTAATGCATTGTGTAGTCCCCTCTATGCTCTGTACCAAGCGCTGTGTAAATTCTTGACGCTATATAAATAAATTATTTCTTGTCAACGTCTTGACTGTATTTCCTATTAATTTTGCAACTCATTTGATGTATGTTTTCATGGAAAACAAGGACATTTCTAAGTGACGACAAACTTCTAACTAGTAGTGTATATAGCAATATATATTTATATTAAAGGGAATACAGTAAAGTGAGTATAATTTGTGTCATTTTTAAATTAACTAGGTAATAAGTAAAGATCAGATCTGTGGAAAGGATCTAAAAGTGAAGCTGTCACCATGGAAACCAAATGCATGTTCACTTGTATTACTTTACGTGTAGATTTTCTCCCTTCTAATAATGTTTATAAATTACCACAATCATTGTGTTTTTTTTAAAAGGGCAGTTTGTTTTTTAACCCCTTGGCGAAACAGGTCCGTCCTGTGTGCCGAGGCGTTAGTGACACAGGACGGACCTAGTCCATCCTGTGTCAAAACTGTGTGACCAAGATGGCGCTGCCCTTCCAAGGGCAAGAGCACAGGAGGCAGGAAGTACCTGCTTCCTGTGCTCTCTGGCTGTCACACGATTTCCTCTTCACAGAGGCAATCAGTGACTGCCAGGCACACTGACAAGCAGTGGGGATGTTCTGATGAGCATCCCCACTGACTGGTCAGATTAATATTAACCCTATATTGATCGCATAGTGATCAGTAACAGCGAATTAGTGGCAAAGGCGGTTTGGTGATTTCTCAATTAAGCTCACCATTCGCTCTGGTCAGATCAAAATTGGTCAGATCAATATTCACAAATATTGATCTGCCTCCCTCTCCTCACTTACATTTTTGTGACGGAAAGAGACAGATCAGTATTAGTGATATAAAATTGGCAGGTTTTATGAAAGTCTTTCACTGTGTATTAACCCCTTTCCTGCCATTCATCACTGTATAAGCCGTAATCTTGCACAGCAACAGTATGTTTTGCTGTCTGCACTGTTTTATGGATTAATTACTTTGTACTGTAATAGATAGGCTCTTCTAAGAGCTATTAACCCCTTCTTTGCTCGAGATCACTGCTTACGCACTGATTCTGAGGCCGCGGACTCAGGGTTCGATTTTGACCCTGGTCAACTTTCTGATACATCATCTAGTGATGTATCGGTGGCTGCTGAGCCCTTGCCACAAGGAGTGATGGGTGTCTACCGTTAAAAAATATATGGTTTGGTGGGGGTAAATTACATTGGCTGGCTTCAAAGATATATCCCATATAGGACACGGACGCAGGTTGACTACATGTCAAAATTCCAAGTTGGAATTTTGAGATGCGCATCTCACAAATGTTTCCTTCTAGCCAAAAAACAAACCAACAAACCTATGCATGGGTGCTATCCCTGTAATCGGGAGATGTTGCTGAACACATATTGGGTTGTTGTTTGACAGTGACATATACCAGAATCTGTGAATTCATGCCTGAAGTACAATGCATGTGGAAAAAAAACTCCCAAAAAAGAACTACCACAAACTTTTACAAAGGCTGGTGGTAGGATTAGTACATATACAGTATTAAAATACCACCATTTGAAATACCTTAGGATGTCTATTTTCCAAAAATATATGGTTTGATGGGGTACAATTCATTGGACAGCTTCAAAAATGTTCCAAATGGAACATGGGCGCAGGCTGACTACATGTCAAAATTCCAAGTTTGAATTTTGAGATGCGCACCCCCTAAATGTGGCCTTTTAGCCCCAAAACAAACCAACAAACCTATGCATGGGGGGTATCCCTGTACTCAGGAGATGTTGCTGAACACATATTGAGGTGTTGGTTGGCAGTGGCAAATACCAGAATCTGAAAATTCCTGCCTGAACTACAATGTGTGTGGGGAAAAAATGTCATCCCAACCCTTTGACATAGGTTGGTGGTAGAATTAGCACTTGTAAAGTGTTAAAATACCACAATTTTAAATACCCCAGGATGTCTAGTTTTCCAAAATATATGGTTTGATGGGGTAAAATACTTTGACAGGCTTCAAAAGTGTCCCAAATGGAACATGGGCGCAAGCTGACTACATGCCCCCTAAACGTGGAATTTTAGCCCCCAAACAACCCAACAAACCTATGCATGGGTGGTATCCCTGTACTCAGGAGATGTTGCTGAACACATATTGGGGTGTTGTTTTGCACTGACACATAACAGGATCTGTGAATTCATGCTCGAAGTACAATGTATGTGGAAACAAAACATTAAAAAATTACTAACCTAAAATTTGACAAAGGCTGGTGGTAAAATTAGTGCATGGAAAGTGTTAAAATACTATAATTTGAAATACCCTAGGGTGTCTAGTTTGCTAAAATGTATGGTTTTGTGGGGTAAAATACACATTCTGGCTTCACAAATGTCCCAAATGGAACATGGGCGCAGGTTTTCTGCATGTCAGAATTCCAAGTTCAAAAACCAAAAAGCGCACCTCTCAAATGTGGCCTTTTAACCCCCAAATAATCTAACTAACCTACACATGGGTGGTATCCCTGTACTCAGGAGATGTTGCTGAACACATATTAAGGTGTTGTTTGGCACTGACACATAATAGGATCTGTGAATTCATGCCCGAAGTACAATGTATGTGAAAAAAAATTACTATCCATAACATTGACATAGGCTGGTGGTAGAATTGGTGCATGGAAAGTGTTAAAATACTACAATTTGTAATACCCTAGGGTGTCTAGTTTTCAAAAATATATGGCTTTGTGGGGTAGAATACACTTTTTGGCTTCAAAAATGTCCCAAATGGGACATGGGCGCAAGTTTTCTGCCCGTCAGAATTCCAAGTTGGAAAACCAAAAAGCGCACCTCTCAAATGTGGCCTTTTAACCCCCAAATAACCTAACCAACCTTTACATGGGTGGTATCCCTGTACTCAGGAGATGTTGCTGAACACATATTGAGGTGTTGTTTGGCACTGACATATAACACGATCTGTGAATTCATGCCCAAAGTACAATGTATGTGAAAAAAAATTACTACCCAAAACATTGACATAGGCTGGTAGTATAATTAGTGCATTGAAAGTGTTAAAATACTACCATTTGAAATACCCTAGGGTGTCTAGTTTTAAAAAATATATGGCTTTGTGGGATAGAATACACTTTCTGGCTTCAAAAATGTCCCAAATGGGACATGGGCACAAGTTTTCTGCATGTCAGAATTCCAAGTTGGAAAACCAAAATGCGCACCCCCTAAATGTGGCCTTTTAGCCCCAAAACAAACCAACAAACCTATGCATGGGTGGTATACCTGTACTCAGGAGATGTTGCTGAACACATATTGAGGTGTTATTCGGAAATACCCCTTCACATTTTAAGGTAATGTTTACCTAAATTGCAATCTATGTGAAAAATTAAAAAAAAGTTTTTTTGCTGCAAACTTTGGCAAAGATTGTTGGTAAAATGGCTACATGAAATGTGTCAAAATACCCCAAGTTAAATGCCCTGAGTGGTCTAGTTTTCAAAAATATGTACATGTTTGGGGTCATTCATGGATTTAGTACAGAAATCAGTGTTACAATATCACTATCGCTAATTTTGAAAAAAAGGATTTTAAAATAGCTTTGCACTACTTATAGTTCTGGCCCTGTAACATGAATAAAAAAGCACAAAAACATAAAACATGGGCAATTTCTGAACTCAGGACATATATTAGAAACTATTTAGCAGTGTTTTTTGTTGTCTCTTGTACATGAGTATACGATTTTTCAAATAAAAGTCATAAAAAAAAAATGTTTTTACATTTTTTTGCCATATTTTATTATTTTTTTTACATCAAATTATATGCTATTATCAAAATAATGGTATCAAAAGAAAGCCCTTCTTATAACAATAAAACGATATATAGTTTGTGCGGGTACACTAAATGAAACAGAAATAAATTACAGCAAAACACAAACACCTCAGAAATGTTAAAACAGCCCATGTCAACAAGCCAAAAAAGTAATGTCACTAAGGGAGTTAATACATGAGAGACTGTGCCACATAGATCCTTTAAATACAATCCAAGGAAAGTCAAGTTGATACAGAGCGTCAGATAGGGGATTCAGCATTTATGAAATCTTCACAGTCAAGGACAGAAGTAAATAAATCCATGTGGATTGAAATGCCTTATACGTTTCACACTTCTAACAAGCACTTAATCATAGGGGGTTGGTTTCAGTTTGGTTTTTAAAAGTACTATATTTCTCATTATTGGGGAGTCAAGTTCTTAAAAAAAGCAATTTTTATTTCATGTTTTTTTTTACATTATATTTTTATCGGTAACTCAGCCAGCATAGTGTAGGGCTTAGGTATGAGAAAGTTCTCTCCATTTCACTTATGTTTTGTTATTTGTGTTGCTTTCCCATGGCTCAAAAAATCCCTACTGCTGGCGTCTAACTTTTTTGATTGCTTAGGTCTACAGAAGTATAGTTTCACTGGCTTCTAAAATTAACTAGGCTGAATTAACTAGACAGGTTCCTGAATTGGTCTGTCTAGCTTCTAAAGCCTTGCTTATGCACCCATCCTCAGTTTCTTTGCAACTTATGCTTTTTGCATTTCTTATATGCATCCTTAGTAACACAAATTATACAGAAAAAAAAATGGAAAGTGCAAACAGCAAGCTCAAACTTAAAAAGTAGTGAAGAACTGTTTTTTTTTTAAATGGTTACTAAGTGTTGTGTTATGCTGGCCAGTTGTTTCTTTGCAGCCAAAAAAGAAAAACTGTCAAGGGAGAAAAAAATTCACATCAGCATTGCACAAAAAAAGTGAAGTTCATTTAAGTCAACAACTAAAGAAATTATATATTGTAGTTTCTATGTTTATAAAAGATTCTGGTTATTACTAAGTTCTCCTTTCAGAAATGCCAGGAATTTTATTTCAAAATAATTGAATTCCTATTTTTTGCTAACATGTACACATTTTTTTTTTTGTTAACAAAATGTGGAAATGCAAAAACAGTTCCCACAGTTGCAAACATGCCACAAAATAAGGTTGTCACGAAGTGAATCATGACAACCTGCATGACTGGGGTTCCTGGAGGGCCCTGAGGGCCAAACAACTCTGTATAGATTATGGGCCCTGGCATTAAAAAGGGGTTCTGTTTTGTGGGATTTGGGTACAGTGGTACTTTGCACCCAGATTGTGCCCTCTGTAATCCTGACTCACCCTGGCTTCTGTGCTATAACTGTATACTTTCATATGGTTATTTAGTCAAATTCTGTTAGTATTTTTTTTTTTTTATTGTACATGTTTTTACTTTTATTTCAGTATATATAAATGTTTCACATTAAGTCCATCATAAAAAAATTGGGATTATACATAAAAAAATAAGAAGTTCCATACAATATTCTATTTCTATTCTTATTACATGAGCCCAGATACCCATATAAAGGATCTCGATACATTATTCCACTTCTCCATCCAATCACTAAAACCCAAGCAACCCAACCAGACGTGAATACAAAAAAGAGGGAGACCTAGGTACAGCGGAGCCACGGGATGAGGAAGCCCATATTGATGACTGGTCAAGGTCATTATAAGCTATATTGGTTTATAATATTCAATCCAACGCTTCCAGGTTTTCTCATACCTGCTCATGGATGCTCAAGAACCACTGAACTCCCTTTCCACCAGACACTGATATCCTACTTGCCATGCTGGTGTTTCCACTCTCCTCCGATACCTGGCTATATTTATTTTTACTGCTGTGATAACATTATCCACAAGGGTTCTTTGTGTTTTACTCATCAAAGGCAAATCAATGTAGAACAGAAAACCCTGTGGTGGCATCAAGCCCCTATATTCCACCTGTATTTCTAAAAGATCTTGTAATTCGGTTTTTGTTGTCCATAGGGAGGGACAGTCCCACCAAACATGTAAGAGAGTTCCCGGATATAACCCACATCTCCAGCATGTTTCTGATGTTGTTTCCTGAAATTTATCCAGTCGGACCGGGGTCATATACCACCTAAAAAAGATTTTAACATTAACTTCCTGTAGTGTTATATTATGGATTGTCTTTATAGCCAAGTTATATCCCCAAATCCATTCTTCCTCTGTAAAGACTTTATCTAGATCCCTATGCTATCTTTCCATTGCTCTAGGCAGCTTTCTATTTCCATTATTATCGATTAATTTAGTTATCCTTAAGATCAGCGTACTCTTATTCTGTTAGTATATTGGTTTACGTGTAATGTATAATTCAGTGAGGAGACCACTCTGAAGGATTACAATGTGTCACAGAGGAGTCAGTGACCATGATTGATAGTTTACTCCAACATCCATTGTTCTGTTTTAATTGAATTTACTGTTAAACTCAGTATGATGTGGTTGTCTATATCTGTAGCAATGCTGGTAAATTGCTGTTTGGTTTCTGTTGTGTTGTATGTTAATAGGTGGGTTGAGTTATGTTAACTTGATTATATCTGTATATAAGACTCTGTTTCTGTTCTTGTTATTATTGTTATATTTACAATTTATTCTTTTAACCCCTTAGTGACAAGACATTTTCACCTTGACCTTCCCTTGGTGACAATGGCTGTTTTGACATTTCTGGGGTGTTTGTGTTTAGCTGCAATTTTCTTCTTTCTCACATACTGTACCCACACAAATTATATGTTGTTTTTATTGTCATAAGAAGGGTTTTCATTAGATACCATTATATTCATCATAGCTTATAATTAACTACAAAAAAATCATAAAATATTATGAAAAATTAAAAAAAAAAACCTTTTTCTAACTTTGACCTAAAATATAATTTAGACAAATACAATCATTAATAAAGACCCTGTCTAAATAGTTTCTAAATGTTGTCCTGAGTTCAGAAATATGCATGTTTCCATATTTTTCTGTATTTTTTTGCAAATTATGGGGCAAAAAACAAAAATAGTGTTTTTTGTTTTTTCCTATATTGACCTTTTGACCCCAACCCCAACCCAAAATTTAACCTTAACACTAAATTTAACCCCAACTCTAACCCTTATGCTATCCCTTAATATATTTTAATTCAATTTTAACCCTATCCCTTATGCTAAAAATTATTTAATTTCACCCTATAGGCTAATCTAACTATATAACTAGTTTTTAGTTAATTACATTTTTTTTTTTTTACATTGCTATGCTACTTAACTACCACTAGGGGCAGTCAAGTAGCATATTCAGAGCGACGGAAGTGAAGTTACTTTCACTTCCGAAGCTCAGACCTCCAGAGGGCATAGCCATATTGACGGAGCATGCTGCTCCGTCAGTATGGCTCCCACGATCGCTCCGTGGGGCGATCGTGAGTGCCCCAGAAAAGAAATTTCGGTGCTGACTATTGCCTCGGCGGGCAATAGACCAGCACCGTTAAAGTGGTTTTCACGATCGTTGATCGCGAAAACTGCTTGATTCACCGCAGGACGTGCCAGGCACGTCCATTGTCGGGAACAGAGTTCCCGGCAGGACGTGCCTGACACTTCCATTGTCGCGAAGGTTAGACACACAGTCACAAGTCACACTTACACACAATAGATATCATTTAGTCACAGAGAGTCACTTATACACACACATACACACACACACAATAGTTATCACTTTGTCACACAGTGTCCCTTACTCTCACACACACACACAATCACTTACACACACAACCACACAGAGTCACTTACACACACATTAAAACACACAGTCACGCTTACACACACAGACACAGAGATTTCTTAATTTTTTTTTAGTTACCTGGGGATGTGGGGTATGAGGGATTATACACCCTACACGCCCGTCAGTCTGGGAACTTCCCCCACACTGCTTCCAGTAACACGTGTCTTTGGAGGTGGGGTTACTGCTGCAACACTCATGTGGGGCTGCATGTTGGATGCCCCTGATCTAGAACAATGAGGCAACATGAGTATAATGTAAATAGACCAATATGAAAACCAATATGACAATCATATGTCATATATATTAGCCTTTTAGGTAATATATTAAGCATAGTGAATAATGAGGTGTTCATTTGTCTATGCCTTAAATGTAATAATCATTTAATCTGTTCACCTGAGAAACTCTGTTAGGATTGTAGCAGCCTGAGGTCAGCAATGGAATGTTCTAGCTGAGAACAATGTATATTTTTTGGCTCGAATACTCTAAGGCTCTAATATTTTGTAGCTAGAGACAGGCCTCAGATTACATCAAGTGAATTTACAGTTACCAATACTTAAATCACACACTCATTATGTATGTAATCTCTAGTAATATAATTGCAGTCTTGGCCAGACATCATTCTGTCATTTATGTGCCCAGTGAGCCCTTGTTTGTTAAATGGTAACGACATTCTGTATATGTTTGTACAATAACTACAACAAACATCACAAGACATGTTACATTTGTTTTGTAATGTTGTGTTTTCTTCCAGCTTTGAATGTCAATATATATCATGTAGGGGTTAACATTATTATCTGCCAATTTAAAGCACAGCAAACTGTGGAAGAGCTAGTGCAATCTGACAAAGCATGGAAATTGAAATGAAAAAAAATTACCCATGAAGGACAGAATCAAAGTGTTGTATTATAATGAAATGTAATGATAAAACATCACCATAACAGTGAAACAAGGGTAAAGGGCACTACAAGGATTGTAGTGCTTAATTGACAATTCTTTACAGAGAAGCATTGGGCATTTCTTTAGCTAGCAAATACTGTTCAAAAATGTAAATACAGAAATGTAAATTGTTAAAAAATAAACAATATATCTCTGGGAGAAACAATGTTTAGAAATTACAGCTCATTCATGTGGTTCTCCTTTCATTCATGTGCTTTATGTGACCTGGCCCTTTAAGCACTTTAAGCATGGCCACTATGCTATCATCACAGCTAACAGGAAGCAAAGGTTAGGCTGTTTAGCAGTAAAGAGAATGAGGTCAGTTAACCCCTTCGCGACCATGAACATACCAGGTAAGTCACTGAATACAGGTCTCTTAGTGACAATGGATGTACACCCTGCGATGAAAACTGCATAGTCAGTGTTGCTATTATCCAGCAACACCCTAGGGTTAAAGTTTAGTTAGGGTTAGAATTGAGTTAGGATTAGGGTTAGTGCTAGGGTTCAATTTAGGGTTATGGTGAAGATTAGGGTTAGGGTCAAAAGGTCACTGTAGGAGAAAATGGTTAGGAAACCGCTACTTTTGGTTATTGCCCTGTAACGGGCAAAAAACAACATAAAAACATGTAAACATTGTTATTCATAAACTCAGGACAAAGATTAGAAACTATTTAGATGGGGTCTTTTTGCCATTTGTAATTGTGTGAAAGATTTTTCAGATCAAAGTTAGAAAAGTGTTTTTTTTCAATGTTTCACCATATTTTATGATTTTTTAAAGTAAATTATATGATATGATGATAACAAAGGTATGTAAAGAAAGTCCTTTTTATGTTGATAAAGCATTTGTGTGAATAGCATTTTTGAAAATTCGTTAAAATAATTTAAGTTATGTTAGCAATGGTTATGGGGGGGGGGGGGAGGCATTCATTTGCTTTTTCTCTGTTCAATATTTTCTGTACTCTTTTTTCAGGCTATGCACATAGTACAAATGATTCACCCACATTCTTTCTGTATTATTTTTGCTGGACAAACCATTTGTAGGAGTTATGACTGTTGAGGTCTGTGATATGTCTAATACTAAAATTCATTATCATTAAAGAATATAATATGCCAAAATGTAAAACAGCTCCTTATCGTCCTGACTGTGTGTCTGGAAATTTTCTCCTACAATTAATCTTCCACTTAATCATCCAAAATGTTAATATAAAATGAGTCAATAAATCATTTTGCAACCCTCTATATTTCATTTAATAAATGAGGAAAAATAATTTATTTTATTGTCTAGCCTATGATTTCCCACCTGATCCTTGTATTATGCCATCCAATCAGAAACATCATGTTTCATATTCCACAGAGCCAACATTATCAGGATGGCCAACGTATATGGGGTACAAAACAATACAACATTTAGGATTTGTAATATTTCTCAGTATTGTTAATGATACAACCGGGATTATATAAATGGGTTGCTGTGAGAAAAATGGTGTGATTGCAACACATTTAGGGTCTGCACTTATATACAACATGGTTCCCACCAGAAAAAAGGTGATTGGGCCAGTTGTATTGTAATTATTGTTATTTACACTGCTTTTAAGAGATATTTATTGTGCCACAATATTCCACTATCCCATTCATGTTGTTGGGTGGAGATTCTGGGAGCTATTTACTAGAAGTGAAGTGCAGTTGATTTGAGGTGAGAGGAACATTTTAATTCACCAACATATCTATACATTGTGCACAGACAATCCAGAGTTCCTCCGGTGAGAAGTACAGGGATGGCCCTGCCCAATGCATTGTTAAATCGTCAGATTTTTCTTAAGCTATAGCTATAGCTTGGGAAACTTACCAGATTTCGCCCTAATGAATAGTTAAGTCAGTGAGATAAAATATTCAGCTCTTTTTAACTCACCTACAACTACAAGCAAATGAAAATTAAGAATATATTTTCTAACATAGTACCACAAGAGTTACAAATCCATGACTCAGGTTTACCTTGACTGTTTCCCATTGTGACCAGATTCCTCATAACTTCCTTGGTCCTTGGCCTTATCTCATGTCCAAAATAGCCTTATCATATGTCTGCAGTTCTTCACTGTATTATCCTCTATGTCTTTATAGAGATGCTTAGGCACTTGAAATGCATGTATATATGTGCACCTATACTAGCATGTCAACCATTATTATGAGAGCCTCGCTACTGAACTAGAAGATGAGGAAAGGGACACATATCAGGATAAAGTGAGGAACATCTTATAGTGCTGAAATTCTGAAGTACACTGAACAGATAAGTATTGCACATTTAGTAAACCTGGTAAAAAAAAACCATTTATACAGTTTTTAAATGTTACTGTAATATGCATCAATTATCATTGTTTCCTGCAGTGTCTCTTTAAAAAAAAAAAAAAAAAAAGAAAGGAAAAAGCACTTTGGGGCTGTCCACCACCACCCCACCATCACCATCCTTCAACCCCCACTACTCTATACCCACAGTATTCCTCACCTCTTTAAGTACCCCCTGTTTTATTACTGTGGTTTAATAGAAAAACAATCCCTAATTAAGACTAATCTAAAAAAAAAAAAGTGCGGGGAAAAGCAGACATCAAAATAATGCAGTAATTTCGTTTTTTACAATCAAATTTGTTGCTGCAAAATTGACTGTTTGAAAGACCCTGAAAAAGAACTTAAGAAAAAAGAAAAGAATGGGTTTGCCCTAATCCTTATTATGTCAGCTCACTGACGGGGATAAAGGAGTCATTGTGCAGTAATCTATAGGTAATTGCTGGAATTTGTTATGGAAGATTAGTTTCCACTGTAGTTAGTTTAGTTAAATTTGTTGAACTGTCAAAACCTGTGGGTATTCCCTAGGAAGTTAATTGGGAGAGAAATAATACAATAAGCCCTCAACTTTGGTTCATGTCATTGCAAAGAACATCAGGCAAATCCCCCAGTAAGTCATGTTGGATACAGGGTTCTTTGTGATCGTTTTTCCCAGTCAGGAATTTGCTCTATAGTACTGCTGCACAGTTACATTCATGTTTTGTACACTTCCAGCCAAACCTAAGGTTCTTCCAGTATTAAAGGCCTCATGTAAGAATGTAAGAAGTCATATGTGACCAGAAAGTAATCAAGGATCGGATCCTACAGAACCACACTAATATCTAGTCACATTTGACATCTGGTTATAATGCATTTGTTGATTTGAGCTACAATTATCATGCTATATCAAGAGTAGTAGTGTAATATTGTGTGAATCAAATTGTATCTACATATATCATTTAGGGGATTCTTGAATTATTGCACAGGCACATTACAAAATGTGTTATTAGTGAAATTGATGCTGTTATTATATTTTTGTTGTTATTTGTCATTAATAGTGATAACCTGTAATCCAATACGGAGTAGTAACTAGGGTTGGTGAATGAGGCACTAGTCTCCGACACACAAGATGACAAGGGCGCATATAGGTCTGGGATACAATAGCGCATATCATATTACACAGCTTTTGTACAGATAAGCACTGTAGAGGATCCAGTGCACTCCAGTATGGGAAGGTGTGTAGCGCAAAGGAACAGTATAATGGTGATCTAGGCTACTGGACCTCCCTTCATTAAAGTACCATGTTGAGGACACTTCTGGTATCCAATAAAGTAAGGGATATTTATGGCATTGCATTCTAAATACCCAGACATTAATATGTAGTTGGTCCCCCCTTTTCGGCTATAACAGCTACCACTCTTCTGGGAAGGCTTCCTACAAGATTTTGGAGTGTTTCTGTGGTAAAATTTGCCCATTCATCCAGTAGAGCATTTGTGAGGTCAGGCACTGATGTTGAATGAGAAGGCCTCTCCTCCGTTCCAGTTCTCCCTGCAGGCCAGTCAAACTCTTCCACACCAAACTCATCCAACCATGTCTTTATGGACCTTGCTTTGTGCACTGTGGCATGGTCATGGTGGAATAGAAAAGGGCCTTCCCTAAACCGTTCCAACAAAGGTGAAAGCATAGCATTGTCTAAAATGTATTGGTTTGCTGAAACATTCAGATTTCCCTTCACTAGAAGTAAGGGGCCTAGCCCACCACTACCCTAAAAAAACCTGCTCTATACCATTATCCCTCCTCCACCAAACTTTACAGCTCGCACAATGCAGTCAGGCAAGTAACGTTCTCCTGGCATGTTTGTAAATGCAGACTGTATGGTTAGGTGCTTGATTTTATACACCCGTGGCAAGAGGTCTGATTATCAAATAAGTAACTCAGAAGGCTTATTGAGAATAAAAAATACATGGTTACAAAAATTACATAATTGTAGTGTGAGCACATGGCTGGGTATATTGATATATAGATTACCACACGGCTGTGTAAGCTAAAACAACTGTTTAAGAAAGTTAATTATAGGTAATAGTTAGTTAATTATAGTGCGTTTGTTGCTCATTTACAGAGGATATTTTTATATATGCTAAATAAACCAACAATAATTTGTGTTAGAGAACAAAGAGGCTCAGTCCCAGCCTTATCAGACAATCTGCAGCCATTTTGACCCTTGCTCGGTAGTTTAGTTTTATTTCAAGTTATTAATTTTTTAAGGTGTGTTCCTTGATATTTTTTTCTAAAGTAAGGGTACACCATCTTGTAGAGCAAATAAAATATTTGTATTGGTCTTTAAATGCTGTGATTTTTTTTTTTAAATTAGAGATTACTTTTACATATATACATTCTACTTGCTAGCTGTAGTAGCTAATGGAGCTAGTTAAGTGTTACTAGGAGTTGGATGAGTTTCTTTGAGACTGTGGTTGATTAAGTTTTTCATTGATCAGGAGAACCATACAGCTGAAAATGTCACTACACCTGAACAGGCTACTAATGTATTTAATCACTACAATGTATCAAGCAAAGTGGAGTTGTGTGTTCAGCTGCTACTACCTGTAAATCCCATGCTAAGTTTTATCCTATACACAAGAGAGGCTCTTGAGCAGTTAAATACCAACCATAATATAGTCATCATGCTGGCGGACAAGGGCGTTTCTATTGTCAGTAAGAATTCTGATGATTATAGACGTGAAGCCCTGAGACAAGAACTGTCTTATCAAGACTCATATATTAAATTGAATTCTAACTCTACTATCAAATTCCAGAAAGATGTACACACTCAGCTAAAGTGGAAAATCACAAAGCAAAAAAAGTACAAATCTTTATAGAAAAAAGTGCAGCAAACACTCAACACAGCCTCTTGTGTAAAACAAAAGCTATATTAATAAAGTACTAGGCATACAACTTGTGTTGAGTATACATTTTCAATAATCAGTGTGTATCACACACAAGGAAATGGACAAAAACAAATATATTCAAGGGTCATCAGCAGATTAGGCAAAGATACATATATAAAGAGACAAGAACAATGATAAAAATAATATATCTGGGGGGGGCGTGTCCGGACCTCGATGTTGGCAGACGCAGACTAGCTGAGCTCCTGAACAACGGGCAGAAAACGGACATAACACACGTCCATCTGCGTTACAAAGCTATGGGAAAGCAATCAAAGAAAAGCTCCCCACACAAGGACCAGCAAAAGAACGCCAAAAAACCGCTCCCGGTTAACTTGAGGACCTTCTTAGTCCCGCTAACACCATGAGGCGAATCCAAAATGGCGCTGGATGCCTTCAACGACGAGGCTCCCTCTAACGCTACACCAGAGGACTCGGACAACGAAAGCAGCCTCTCACAGCCTCCTCGACAGCTCCCCGTTGGAGACCTACCCACAAGGTCTGATTTCTCCGCACTCTCTATGCAACTTCAACGAGACTTGACCGCGGCGGTAGGCCTTATTAAAACTACCATAAGGGCTGCAGGACATTAAAGTCGACCTTAAACAACAAGGCCAACGAATTGAAGCTGTTGAGACAGACCAAGCGGCACTACATACAGCACTCACCGACCTTAAAGCCCAGCTAGAGGAACAGCGGTCTATGGTGGCCCTACTATCTCAACAGGTGGTTGATCAAGAAAACAGGAGTAGGCGCTCTAACCTACGAATAAGAGGCTTACCCGAAGTGGCTGGGCCCGAAAACCTGGTACAAATACTTACGGAGCTCTTCACGGCGATTATTCAGCGCACTCCTGACCAATCCATCGCGCTAGATCGCGCTCATAGGGCCTTGCGGCCTAAGGACCTTTCTAGTCCCAGACCACGGGACGTGGTATGCTGCCTACACTCATTCACCTTAAAGGAGGAAATCCTGCGCAAAGCACGTAAGCACGGACCCATTATATTCAAAGGAGCCCCGCTGATTATACTACCTGATGTGGCATGGGCTACACTTCAGGCACGAAAGACTCTTAAGCCGCTTACGGATCTCCTGAAGCAGGCTGCCATACCCTTCAGCTGGGGCTATCCGCTCTCAATAACCGTCTATAAGGGAGCCACACCAATCATCCTAAGGTCCCCTAAAGACCTACCATCTTTTTGCGACACCCTTCAGCTGGAAACCCCGGCGTTACCTGGATGGATGGACAGCACATCCACTTCTTTGGAACTCACGAATCTACAGAACCTCCCATGGATCCCCAGAGCGCAGAGGAAAAGAAAGCCGCGCCGAGCCCAATCATCTAGAGAAGCGGTACCGGAGCCGACAGAACCTACTGCCTTGTATATCCCACATGGATGAACTCACCTTAGTGCCAGGAACTTTATCCTGACATTATAACTTCTACACTACAGATCTATTTTGGTACCTGGATATATAAACGCCTCACAAATGGGTTTGAAAACACAAAACGCTAATATGTTTTCTACTAGTTTTATTTCTAATTGATAATAATTACTGTTTGTTGTGAGAAAACTGGTATTCTTGACATCCTTTTCCCCCCGAGTGGTGAGGCCATGTCGGTTCTCTCTATACCTGAGGGCACTCACAACTCCTCACCACAATATACCCCTTATAACATAATCTCCACTACACTTTAAACTATAATTTACATACTATTCCCCATTCAATATACTGTAATTGATAACTAACAGGATATATTTTGTCTCCCCTACTCCTAAGTGACCACTCAGTAAATAATAACTCGGATAATATGTGATGAGATGGGGGGCGAAGAGCCCTTTTTGGTAGGGGGGGAGGTGGGAGGATTTTTATAGTAACTTAAGCTTATATATTCATAATACCCTTTGTCTATTTGAATAGATCAGTTAATACTAACACCTTGCTACAGAAGATCTACCTATTTCCCTTACGGTTACATCTGTCCGCTTGATGGACATATATAGAATTCATGCACTGAAACGTGTGTTACTATATTTAATACTTGGTGCTGTCTTAGACACACCTCCTGCGTTATTCACCTACTCTGGCCCGCTGTTCTAGTTCGGGTCCACTGTTGTTTAGGTAATTAAGACTATGTTTTGGTTTCGCCACTGTTCTGGGCTGCCACGCCCCCCAAAGCAGGTTCGTGCCATTGTAAATTATGGGAGTTTGGGCTCATCTTGTCAAGATGCGCCTAGACCCCCATTAGGCACCGCTGCCCACAGTATCATTTATATACTATATGTTTATTGTTCAGATAAGAAAATTTTTATGTTCATGTCCCCCCCCTTCCTCTATCTTTTTCCCACTCTTTTCTTTTCCCTTCCCTCGGGTGCCGGAGGGGAGACGCCCTGCAAGCGTTCATACCTCCCACACACTTATGGCTAAACCAGCTCAGATAAAGATAATATCCATCAACGCAAAGGGGCTGAATTCACCGAATAAACGCTCTCGTTTGTTCCGTGAACTTAAGGCTCTCCATGCTGATATTGCATTAGTACAGGAAACTCATTTTTTCAGAAACAGGGTCCCAAATTTCCATAACTACCATTTCCCCCACATGTACTACTCCCATTCCCCTTTCCAGAAGAATAAAGGGGTTGCGATTTTTGTGTCTAGGGGCCTTCCCTTCACGGTCCAGGACCAGTGGTCGGACAGTGAAGGCAGGGCCCTATTTCTAAAGGGAACCCTGGGAACTGATATTATTACTCTGGCTAACATTTATGTCCCAAATGTTGACCAACATGTTTTCATTTCTGCTTCAATAGACAAACTACAGGACTTCGCTTCAGGGCTGGTGATATTGGGTGGTGATCTGAACCTTACGCTCGACCCACGCCTTGACTCCTCCACCGGGGCTTCCTCTCTCAGATTTACTAAAATTAAGCAGGTAAAACGAGCATTACACTCTGCTCAGCTAGCAGACTCTTGGCGCATTCAACATCCCACCACAAAGGACTATACATTTTACTCAACACCACATTCCAGATATTCCAGAATTGACTACCTGTTCCTCTCCCATAGACACCTCCCTTTTCTAACTCATTCCGAGATAGGTCACATCACTTGGAGTGATCACGCCCCCATCCAAATTACCATCACCATGCCATCTCTAAGTAAACGCCAACCCCACTGGAGACTCAATGAATCTCTTTTCAAAGACCCGGAATCGGTGTCAACTCTAAAAACCAATATGTTAAACTACTTCAAAGAAAATGCAACCCATGATGTACCTCCGACTGTTGTATGGGAAGCGCATAAATCAGTATTACGCGGACAAATTATCAGTATAGGCTCATATTGTAACGGTCGTGTTCAGGAGATGGACCACAAGTGTAGATGAGGCTATAAGGACACTCACTAAGTACCGTAGGTAGCAAGTATTGGTCTTCACCTTAATGACTACACACCCTTGGTTGAGCCGCCGGTGGTATGTCACCAAGGATTTTGCTGGAACACTTACTACCGGATACTCAGCAAGTGGAGCCCGTATAGGATCGTACAGGAATACAGGCAAACGGAGAGTCAGGAGACAGGCCAGGTCACGGACAGGAGAGATACGGATAAACAGGTCACTAGCAGAAATCGAGGCAGGCGGCGGACGGAGAATAGTCAGGAACAGCAGGGTCATACACAGAATAATCAGGAATGCAGGAACAAACGGATGGAGAATATAGGGACGAACCGGGTCAGCAACAGATAAACGGAGTCAATCAGGAGTCAAAACGCTAGTGAGATACACAAGGCACTATCACAGGCAAAGGTAACCTGTGAAATGACCGTTTAAATACACTACCAATTGATCAGGACACACCTCTGATCAATTGGCAAGGGAGGGGTTAATTTAATAAATAGCCCTTTAACTGGGCTCATGAATATTCATGAAACACCCGTTCGCGCATGCGCGAAACGGGTGCGTGACGTCACTGAGCGCGCGTCTTACTGGACGCGCGTCTCAGCATCAAGGGAAGCTGGGGCTCTCACTCTGAGCCCCAGCCGACGGGATGGCGTCCTCCTGATCCGCGATGGCGGCGGATCAGGAGGTAAATCAAGGTAGGTGACACATATAAGAAAAAGTTACACTCGGCCTCTATGATTCAGTTGCTGGCAGAGATTTCTAATATAGAGACATCTCATAAGCTCACCCTTAACCCTACAGTTTACCAGTCTCTATTAATACTTAAAGCCAAATTGGCAGATCTGTGTAACCACCGAGATCTCCGTTCGCACCTCCAAATCAAAAGTAAACTGTATCAATTTAAAGATAAATCAGGTAGATTACTAGCCAGGTCACTACGTGACAGACACTCCACTTGTTTCATCCCTAAAATTAGAACAGCACAAGGAGATCATACGAGCCTTACCCCTAAAATTGCAGAGACATTCAAGTTGTTCTATGAAGAGCTCTACAACCTACCCGCTCCCAACACTCCATCCCAGATATTAATGTCCAATAATAAGATTCAGGAATACCTGGATGCACATATGACATGTAAAATTGACCCCTCAGATATATCGAGTCTAGATTCGCCAATTATAGCTGACGAACTTATCGAAGCTATTAAAACCTCCCCTACCGGAAAAAGCCCAGGCCCAGATGGGTTCACTATTTCCTATTATAAATTATTTCAAGATACTCTATGCGCCCCCTTTTTACTCGCATTTAACTCACTCTCTACTGATGGTCTACTCCCCCAGCAATCGCAAGAGGCCCATATCACAGTTATACCGAAACCCGGTAGAGAAACAGAATCTTGTTCCAATTTTAGACCAATCTCCCTTTTAAACGTAGACCTGAAATTGTTTGCTAAAATTCTCAGCAACAGACTCAAACGTATTCTCCCCTCCCTCATTCATTCCGACCAGGCTGGTTTTGTCCCGGGTCGGGAGGCACGGGATAATACTACCAAAATTCTGAACCTTATCCATTACGCCAAGCTATACAATACACCTGCTATGTTATTATCGACGGATGCAGAGAAGGCGTTTGACAGGGTGAGCTGGCCTTTTCTACAAGCGGTGCTACGACATACCGGCATGGGGCCAGGCATGCTACACTGGATCTCATCTTTGTACCAAACTCCTACAGCCCGAATACGGGTCAACGGTACTCTATCAGGCCAGCTCACCCTGTCAAACGGGACTAGACAGGGCTGTCCCCTGTCACCGCTTTTATTTGTACTCACCCTAGAACCGTTAGCATGTGCAATCCGCGCGAACCCTGATATTATGGGGCTACAAGTTGGCCCACACCATCATAAGCTGGCTGCGTATGCTGACGACTTGCTACTTTTTGTAACTAACCCTGTTATATCCCTCCCTCACATAATGAAGGAATTCGACACATTCAGCTCCCTCTCCAATTTTAAAATCAATTATAATAAATCTGAGGCCCTTAATATATCCTTATCTCCACAAATACTCGGCCCACTGAAGGCATCCTTCCCATTCCGATGGAGTGACCAACACATTAAGTATCTAGGTATCTCTTTATGTAAGAACCTCACCTCTTTATTTAATGTCAATTTAGGGTCCCTTTTGACGACCTGTAAACGTGACCTACTTAAGTGGTCCCTTAAACGACATTCCTGGTTCGGAAGAGCATCAATAATTAAGATGAACATCTTACCCCGATTTCTTTATATCATTCAAACTTTGCCTATATTTATACCCAGGTCCTTTTTTGCAACACTTAGGTCTCTGATTACCCGTTTCATCTGGCACCACAAACACCCAAGGATAAGCTACAAAATTCTCACCCGCCCCAAGTGCCTGGGAGGCATTGGCCTCCCCGACATAGAAAGATATTATAAATCAATCCATTTGTCCAGAGTGGTAGACTGGTCGAGGCCATCCTCGAAGCTCTGGGTATCCCTAGAACACCGAGGTTTAAATGTCCCAATACCTTTAGCAGCCTGGGTCTCGCGACCCCAGCTGATACCATCGGATATCACAGACCCCACAGTATCCCCCACCCTCCGCATCTGGAAACAACTCACTGCTAGTCCAGGTCTAATTAATTCCCCTTCCTTGATGCATTCTCTTACTGGAAATGACCACTTCCCCCCGGGGCAGACATACTCTTTTTTTCAAAATTTTTTCCATAACCCAGTTAGATATCCTAGATTAGGCCATATTTTAAATGAAGGTTCAATTCAACCCATTGCAGACTTGATACTACCCCACCCCCCACCATCAGGGCTTTTATACAAATACAAACAACTACTCCACTTCACAACTACGCTGGGGGCCCAACATGAAATCCCCACAGGAGCAACGAGTTTTGAACTCCTCTGCATGTCCGAAGAGAGGCCGAGAAGACTAGTCTCTACAGTCTATCGTATCCTCACGGACCTAGTAGACCAGGACAAACCTCCTTTTATATCACTTTGGGAGAAAGACTGTCAGATTGAATTGTCGATACCCCAATGGCATAAAATAGTGACCTTAGCACACAAATGTTCCATGTCCACACATATACAAGAGAACTCATATAAGCTACTCACAAGATGGTACCTTACACCAACTGTACTACATAGAATTTTCCGCTCCACCTCGGATAAGTGTTGGAGATGCCACTTACACCCAGGTGATCTACTCCATATTTGGTGGTCCTGCCCTAAACTGAGTCCTTTTTGGTCAGCAGTTCTCAATACTATCAAAACACTAGGAGACCCCAACATCACACACACTCCTCTAACGGTTCTGCTTCACCATACACCACACCCACTCGGGGCATACAAACGATCGCTTACAATACACCTCCTCAATGCTGCTAAGCTACTGATCCCCAGAAAGTGGAAACAGACAGATCCCCCCACTTTCCGAGAGTGGTTAGCCTCTGTGGAGTCCATCAGGGTGGTCGAGGATATGGTTCACACCGCAAATGGCAAAGGTATGATACACAGTAATAGGTGGACACATTGGATGCTATATGTCAACAGCCCAGAATGTGAGGCTGATATCACTGCAGCTGAATGATTTTATTTTATTTTTTATTGCTTAAAACGTGGACTGGGCGTTCTCCCTTCGGCACTCATTTTCCCTCCCCCTTTCTCTCTTCAATCCCCTTCCTATTTCTTTATTTATTTTATCGTTTTTTCTATCCCCATTTTTTCTGTATTATTTCCCAAAATTTTATTTAATTAATACAATACAGTTATTGTGAGCCCACAGATTTCAATATTTTCTAAAGTGTTGTTATATGACGCCTGCAACGCGATTTTCATTATACTATATCATTTAATTTGGTGCCCAAGAATGGACCCTCTCCAATCGCTGCAGATAATGTTTACATATGTACTAAATGATTTTTTATATTGTACTGAATAACGTGGCTTACACATTGCTGGAATGTTATGTTTCATTTATTATATGTCATTAATAATAATAAACAAAATTTAAACAAAAAAAAAAAGAATATATCTGAAACACAGAAATATAATGGTTACCAGTTTGCGCAAACTACCAGGCACGTAGGGGAACTCCGAGGATTTTGGAAAATTGCGAATATCATGGGATGAAAGCTTTTTCTCCGTTGATGAGACCACCAAAATGTTCATAGAAATAGCGATGGAAACAATAGTACCATGTCATCTGGGATATGCTTGCATTATTCCACATGAAATGTACTATTTGTTGTATTCAAATATAGACTTGTATTTCTCTGTGCCATATTCATGTATATGTATAGTTTTCTAACGTTATATATCATGTTATACTTTTTGCATTTATTTAGTTGACAGCTTTTTGTTGTTATGAATATACTTTGCCTTTATGTTTTTATTCCCTGTTTGTAGTCCTTTTTTTCTCTTGCCCGCTGACATTGAGACATCAGTGATTTGAGCATGATTTTCAGCTGATGTGGGAGTTTTCGTCCTAGTCTCGGTATCTATAAATTTCAGCACCACAGGTGCCTTGTCATCTTCTGATTATTTGCCTCTAGCACAAGACGCATCAAGCGTGGGCAGGTTTTCTTACCTGTCTCCTGTTTATTTGGAACTGTGATGTGCTGATTTTCAACCTTACATCAGATAACTGAATTTTCACTAAGAGCCTTGATTTAGATGTCCTGTCGATGCTCCATCTTTAGCTTTTGATGGATGGCTTTCATGCCAGTTTGAAGTCGGAGCGCTCAACAAATTCAGTAATTGCTAAGCAGCTTCACGATACCCTGAACTGACTTGGCATAAACGTTAATGCAAGGCTTGACATAGCTCTAATGCTGGCTCTTAACTTTTTAAATTGTTTTACATAAAACTTTATGAAATTAAAATTTCAATGGCCCCTCAATTTAAATAGACTGGCTATTGAACTGGTTTGCTTGGCTTCTAAATTCATTAGAGCCACTAATTTATGAGCATAGATGAAACATCCAGTGGACCTAGTATGACGATAAACCAGAATGTACTTTTTAAGGTACATAGCATTTAATCTTTTGATCCACCTGTGAAGCAAGGAGGTTGATCCAGTCACTTGTAGTACACTAAAAGACACTTAGTTTGATTTACATGATGGTATGTAAAAATGAAAGTCTCTGCACAAGCAGGAAGACACCATTGGACCTGACAGCTGTGTGAGTGGCAGTTACTTCTCTGATTGATGCTGGCTGCATCTGCCAGCCTCCAGATCAGCTCTGCCTCACTTTTCAGTGATCTTAGTAGTGTCCATGGTGCCAAAAAAACTACTCCACAAAGTCTCTGACTTAAAATTGCTACATCTCTGATTCAAGTGGCGTTTATTAAATAAACCTTATATTGAGTAGATGTTTCTGAAAAGACCTAGATGTTCTGCAGTTAATGACACAGTAGCAGCATAGTAAGATTTCTTGAGCTACACAAGAGATAGAAAGAGAAAAAGTCTGCAAGAAAAACTAGAATCTCAAGACTACAATGTTATGCTGACAGCATCATTTATGGCTTTGTTTGGTAATATTAGATTGTACAAAAGAGTCAACTTTTTGTGAGGATTTTGAATGTGTGTGGGACCTGTGTACTGCTTGAAGCATTGTTCTTCAACCATTTGAAACAAAGTCTGTACATACGTAATATTTATTTGTCTATATTTTACAAGGTAAAATGAAAACATATCTGCTGCTAAACATGTAGTCCCGACCCATAGTTTCCGAGGATTATTCCAGGCTTAGGTCTTTGCCCCCAAATTACTGAAGTTTTGTCTTTATATGTTTGGTTCATAGAGCTATATACCAGCTCAAGGTCACCATCAAAAAAATATTTACCACAAAAAGCCTGAATTTAAGGAGTGGGCTATTATCCGGACAGTACTACACATTTCGGTTTGTGTCTGTTCACTAAAAGATGAAGCGACAAGAGAACTGCAAAAGTAAGGCATTAGTAAGTGAGTAAAAATGATAAGTAGAGGTGTTCTATCTTAGCTAGTAACTAATGGTTTTACTAATAGAAGAACAGGCATAATTGCTTAATTTTCAGGCTAAAAATCACTTTGAATCAAAAATAAAATAAGAATGTATAAAACATACAGGCAGCGGCCATTAGACCTGACTAAAATCCTGCCTCAAGCGTTTCGTGCTATAAGCGCGTAGAGTGTTCTTTATACTGGTTCTTCTATTTGAAATATACTGGCTAAGGTACCGCCCAAGTTGTTATTAGTTCACTGTAATTCATGTTTAAGGTTTTTTTTCTGGTTTGAGATCTATAGTAACATACATATAGCTATAATTTGACACACAGGCTGGTTTATATGGCACTTACTTGTTTGTTAATGAGATAAACTGATTACAGCCATTTCATAAATTGCATAACAATAGAGAAATAACAGCAGTGCCCTCTCTCAGTTACTGTTGGTTGTTTATACAGCATTTTAGATATGTAAAAAGATTAGTCCTTCAAATGTACCAGGTTATAATTTACCTGTGTGTACATGAAAGGAGCATCCACACTAGTCAAATATTGGCTTCTGTGTTGTGGCCTTGACTTATAAGCCAAGTTTTTCATTAGTCATATAGATAAACAGTTCCTAACATAATAAGATTAATGTGTTTATTACTAGTTATTCGGGACAGCTGGTAGTCTGTTATTTAAACCATTTGTTCCTTAATGGTTTCGCAATTATTAATATTTCTGGAATGGCTATTATTACTTGCTGGGGATGTCATTCACAGCTTTTGCAATCACTATGCTGCAAAGCATTGTAAGTAACCAAAGGTAAAGCGAGCAATACTAGCAGACTAGCTCATTATACACAAACAAATGGGTCTGTGGGGAAATGAAGATATGACAGAATAAGTCCACATGTCTGTTCCTAGGAATGTTGGCAGTTCAGTGGGCTAGGAATTGGCCAGTTCTTTTAACTGTGGGGAAGGAAT
This sequence comes from Pelodytes ibericus, assembly GCA_036172795.1. Lineage (NCBI taxonomy): Eukaryota > Metazoa > Chordata > Amphibia > Anura > Pelodytidae > Pelodytes > Pelodytes ibericus. The sequence goes on along the minus strand of CM069861.1, from coordinate 100,972,479 downwards.
AGGATGCTCTGAAGAAACAATGGTTAAAGCAGGTCATTGAAACTGGAGGGGTCTAGCAAAGAGTAGTCTGTTCTATCACCAAAGTGGACATAGCTACCCAAAAATACTGTTACCTGATAGGGAGTTAATCCCAAATGGATTTTACCCATAAGCCAGTAGATTGGATGCCAAGTTTCTATCAATGAATTTGCATCATTGTTGATATTTAGCATGCTGTTAGTCAGTTGCTAATTTTTTTGGTGCAAATGATATAGCAAGTAGCACATAAGTTTAATGGAAAAGTGGTCCAGTGTTCTGTAAAAGTTTTAATTAAAGAGTAAGAAAATTATTTCAGCTTGTTTCTCTATCGACCAGTCTAGTACATATTAGCAGTTATTTTGTAGAATCACCATGTTTGTATCCACTTCTCTCTAGAGCGGGACCACTAGGAATCGTATATTTCAATATATCCATAGTTCTTAGTCATGCTAGGAATATGATCATTGTTAGTGGTCTATGATTTACAATATTATAAAGAAAATGGTTCAACACAGTACAGGTCAAGTATCCCTTATCCAAAAATCCGTTATCCCAATTTTTTTTTTCGGATTTGACACAAGTTGCAAACACCACATACACCTGTCAGAATGCAAGTGTACAACAGTTTATTCAGCATCCAGCCCCCTTAAGCTGTGATATACCTTTCCATGCATGCCCAGATTCCCCCACACAAGCATACTCACAAAGTGTAATACAATGGCACGTGTGCAGGCCTGACATGGCAACAGCAGGTTCCCAATGATGCCTCACATCACAGCTACATCACAGTAAAAATATGTATTTGCTCTATACAGTATTTGCATTGATCCTTCTGTATTTCATGAGTGCTGAGAGGCTTTAATACATATATCGTATTGGTAAAAATTATCCTTTATCTGAAATGATCTGTTATACAAAATACTTCTGGTACATGTTTGCATAGTACAAGTAACAAAAAATGTTATTCAAATCACACATTAGATGCCTTTTAATATCACAATATATGTATCTACTGAAAAATTGATTTTAGCCTGGCTACACAAACAATTTCCTTTCTAACGATATATATGCTTAAGTTATATGGTTTTTTTTAACTTTACTTTTAAATATATCAACTATTTTCAGCATAGATTATTTATATAAATATAAAATGACTACTTTGTACATTTCACACATGGAAAAGTCTGCCTGAATAATACATTAAATGTACCCATGTAACAGTGTATTCCTGTTTAACTGATCTCTCTGGCCATGCTGAACGGAAATAAATAATTACAGTTTGTAAGCATAATGATCATTGGCCCCTAACCGTTATTATGTACCTCACCTGCTCAGTCAGGAGCTGGGACATTTTATACCGACCACATGTTGAGACCAAAGTGTTAGAACTCTAAAGAATATTAAAAGTCATTTTATTAGCATACATCAGACAATGACCAAGCGGAATTACGTATGATGTGAATAATTGTGAAACTTGCCTAGTTGAATTTTACTGAATGATTTGGTATCTATTAGCACATTATAATTTACTAATTAAAAGGAAGCTGCATAAAATATATTTCAATATAAACAAATTTAAAGTCACCACAAAAGTTAGCTATAACCTTAATTCAGGACAAAATTTTGTTTGACTTTAAGAGCCAAAGAGACCAAATCAAGAGCCAGCCTAGTTTTTTTTAGTAGCCAAGCATTATATTCTGTGTAGAACAGTCAATACAGTTAGAAGACAGGTATTTGCTCACAGCAGTCCAGGACAGCGCCATATTGGAAGTTTACATACTATTCAGGTGCAAAAGCAAAAACCTAACCGAAGGAATCATAATTAGACCTAAAAAAAAATCACTATTTATGCATGACCCCTATTGTGTTTAGCATGGAAAGGTTTAGCCCCTTGGTGCCATAGGACATATTTACTTCCAGTATTTCCATGTAGTTGGCACGTATGGATGTAAGTGATCACAGGCGCTGTATTGGAAGGCAGCATGCTCCTCCTGTTTTCGGCAAGAGCTACGGAAGCTCCTAATGGCAGTCAGCAACATTAAAAAACAACAAAAGGGACAAAGATAACCCTAGATCTATTAACCCTAGATCTAGGGTTATGGTTAGGGTTAGGTTCCACTTAGGGCTACAGCTGAGCTAGGGTTAGTTATTTGGTTACATATAGGATTAGATTTAGGGTTGGGGTCAAAAGGTTAGGAAACAAAACAACACTACTTTGGGTTGCAAAACTTGCAAAAGAACAACAGAACAAAACATGTAAACATGGCATATTTCTAATCTCAGGACAAACATTAGAAACTATTTAGACAGAGTATTTTTTGCAGTTTGTAATTGTTTAAAAGTTTAAAAGACATAATTTTGTCATCATATTTTATGTTTTTTTTTATAGTAAATTATATCATATGATGAAACTAATGGTATCTTAAGAAAACCCTCCTTATGCTGATAAAAACAGTATATAATATGTGTGGGACATGAAATGAAAAATGGCAAAACACTGCTGAAGTGTTAAAATACAAGTATTTTAGATGTCAATAAGTGGTTACTTTTCCATGCATAAAGAGAACAACTCTTGTAGTCTGAAAATCCATGTGGGAAGATATAGGGAAACTAGTAGTGTCAAACCATTATATTAGCTGAAACATCATGGATCTTTGTATTTGCAATAAAATTGCTTGTAAAGTTCTGTATAATTAGGTAGGATAGATGATGTATGAGCTTTGTCTTGCATTCCTTTGTTTAGTTGATGATGACACTAATATCTAACATTAGAATGTCCTGTTCTTAACAAAAGGTTATTTAGGTACCAGTGAATGGTTGTAAATGTCACATTTTTTAAAGATCCCACAGGATGAAAGTGGGTGTGGATTAATGCCTACTTCTGGTTCATATTACAAAACTCTGCCCACTGTCACCTTTTCACTGTGTGTCTATATGTCATTTATTTGTGGTGTTGCTGTACCCACTTTCCTACAAATCTAGGCTTGAAGTGAAGGTGCATCTATATTCTTAATGCCCATGTTATTTTGGGGTGGAAATATAATGGTCTACTCAATAAAGAGAGAATTACAGGGACTTTTTATTATTGTGCATTGTTGATTTCAGATATGTCTTTTTTTTGTTATGTGAGTTTATTTTATGAAATATTTTACTAAACAAGTGTGACTGGGCGCTGCCATTTTGTGAAATATAGTATCTCACTTTGGGGCTGGGGACACAGAATGCAATCTATCAGAATTCTGATCATAGACTTGCATTGAATGGGAGGGTAATAAAACTATTACATCACAAGGGGGTGGAGTTATGATCCTGTTCGATCAGGTCAATCTCCTCTCTGTGTGTTGGAAGGCAGGTAAAAAAAAGTTGTGTGCAGCCACCTAGTCTTGCCCACTATGATACACAGGAGCCAGTATGAGAGCAGGGGTGAATTTTATGACATAATCATGGAGGCTTTGGCCACAATTGTAAAGTGAGACTTGCTGGAAGATTTTGGAGAATGTTGCATCATGGGTAAAAGTCTCAAAATGGACTCTGGAGATAGACACCTAATTTTATTTTTACATGCAATTATTTCAATGGCATATGCCTTATATATGTGTTTATTTTAAATGCACAGGCAGTCTAGTTACATCTTATCTAAGTGGTAGTGTCAAGGCCAAAGTTGTGGAGTTGGAGAAATTCTCCCATTCAGCTGCATTGGAGAATTTTTCCAACTCTGCAACAATGGTCTGAAGCTTGAAATTAGCTCCAAATCAATTCCTTGCAATTACCTCCAATTAGGGTTGCCACCTGGCCGGTATTTTTCTGGCAGACCAGTAAAAAATTAGCATCAGGCCAATGTTAAGTTTATGACAGTATCAAGGCTGGTATATTTTTTTGAAGAAAAGGTGGCAACCCTTCCTCCAATTCTCTCATTATTGAGTAGACTAGTCCCAGGGCGTACAACATGTGGGCCAAATGCGGCCTTTCGGCAGGACAGGTGCAACCCACTTGAGCCGCACCTAAGCCCCGCTTACATTGGCCTCAGGCTGAGCCAACCACCTGTGCAGTGTGAGAGGAGAGGAAGCCTTGTTGGAGCACCGGGATGCAGCAGTACACACATACCGGCCGGGTGGCAACCTTATGTGTGTGTATAAGTGTGAGTCTAGGTGTGTATAAGTTTCACTCTCTCTGTGTGTGTGCATGTGAGAGTGTGTGTGTGTGTGTGTAAATGTGACTCTCTATGTGTGTATCTGAGAGTGTGTATGCAAGTGTGACTGTGTTTGTCTACCTGTGTTACCCTACCTGGATGTGAGAGTGTGTGTGAGTGTGTTTGTGTAAGTATGACTCTGTGTGTGTGTGTAGGTGTGTATGCATTTAATGTGAGTTTTTTTTAATAAGCTGGAGAATGATACACTCACACATTACTGTGAGTTTTATATATATCTGTGTGTAAGTACATATGTATATATATTTGTTTTCCTTTGATGAAACATGAATACATGTTTTTATCAACACATGATAAAAAAAAAAAACAGATACGTAATCTATATCGTTGTTTTTCATCCCAAACACTGCAAGGGTTAAAGCATATCCTGCCTTGATACAGGGGCATCAAATAATGAGCATATGCACATCGCCAAGATCTCACCCATGTTCTCTCAATGTCTATCTATTTACTGTCTATCTATGTCTATCTATAATAACATTAGTGAGAGAAGTGAGGATCAAGAGATTATAGAATTTCACAGTCCGGTAAAAAGCTATGAGCAGGGATAAGCGAATTGACCATACCAGGGCACCATCAGCACCACCTCATTCAATGGATAAATTGGGCATTGGATAAGGCGGCCTACAGCAAAGTTTGGTTCATTGTAGATCAGACATGGATCCAGGTAGGATGAAAAGAGCAACTGCCAAAGTTTCCTTTAGAGAAAAATGGATGGAAAGGCGTAATGGGTAGAGGGTGGAGGGGCAGCATTTTGTATTTCTTGAGAGTTACTTTTTTATAATGTGTTGATGTTTTTGTAAATATGGGTGGGATTAAGAGGAGAATGGGCTCACTATTGAAGGTTCTGCCCAGGTCCCATGAGTGCTTTAACGTAGCCGCAGAGCACTGGTAACCTTGGTAAGATCAGTCAAGCAGTGGCGGATGCTCCATACGTGCTAGGTGTGCGCCGCACACCTACCACAGAGCATCCGCGCTGTCTATTGCTGGGTTTTGTGTGCTCCGAGTAGAGAGCACGCAAACCCCAGAAATACATCCAAAAAGCAACGCCAGCTACAAATTTCGTATACTTTTCGTGCTTGTGGAATTGGCAGAGTGAGTGACTCTGTTGCCGAATTCGTAGCAGCGTCGCCTTTCAGATGTAACTCGTGTATTTCCGTGGGTTTGTGTGCTGTCTGTTCTCAGCACGCAAACCCCCGGAAATACACGAGAGACGTCGTGCCTCCGAGTGACAGACGTCCTCCGGGCTGGCAACACGCCTGTCACTCAGGGGTACGATATACCCCTGCAGTCAAGTCCAGTAAATAATGTTCACCATGAACAATGTTGGTGCCTACCCCTGGGTATGATCATGCCCACTAAGTAAAGCTGTCACAACACACTTCAAAATTAGCAGCTCTTTAGAATTTATGATTTCCAGTGGATTTATATAATTTTGCCTTGGGAATATATTCAGGAGGTACACATCTGTTGTCATAAAATTAGCTAAACCTTCCAATCACCAAGCTTCCTTTTAATGATTTACCATAGTACCAACATATTAGTTAGTGAATAATAGAAACCGACTGAGAAAACTGTTTGATTGTGTGGAGGAAAGTTGCAGACTTTCTAAATAAGTACTATCATGTTCATTATTATTCACTGCTTTGATTTCTGTGCTAACAGCAGTGGTGTATCTTGATTTTGTGCTGCCCTAGGCAGACAAAATCCGGGCACCCCCCTACCCAAGCTGTACACCCACGTTACACACCTAAGACATGCCCCATCATTCAGACTCACATCAAGCTCATACTCCCATCACACACACACTCCCATCACACTCAGTCACACACTCCTACTCCCATCACACTCAGTCACCCACACTGTCTCCCTTCACACACACTCTGACTCCCATCACACTCAGTCACACACACTGTCTCCCATCACACACACACTCTGACTCCCATCACACTCAGTCACACACACTGTCTCCCATCACACACACACTGTCTCCCATCACACTCAGCCACACACACTGTCTCCCATCACACTCAGCCACACACACTGTCTCCCATCACACACACTCTGACTCCCATCACACTCAGCCACACACACTGTCTCCCATCACACACACTCTGACTCCCATCACACTCAGCCACACACACTGTCTCCCATCACACACACTCTGACTCCCATCACACTCAGTCTCTCACACACACACACTCTCCCATCAGCACTTACCTTTCCCTGGCAGGCAGGCAGCATGGTCCCTCCATGCTGCCTGTTCGGCTTCCCGGCGATTGTGCCGACAGGCCACGTGACCGGGCGCGCGTATGACGTCAGCGCGCCCGTCACGTGACTGTCGGCACTTCCGTGTCGGCACACTGCACGGAGAGCCGAACCGGCAGCAAGGAGGTTTCTCCGTGCTGCCTGTTCGGCTCCCCGTGCAGCCTGGCAGGCAGAGCGATGGTGAGGGGGGATCTTCCGATCCCCTCTCACCTCCGTCTCTGCCTGCAAGCGCGGTCTATTTTTTTTTTTAAAGCGCCGCGTTTTTTTTTTTTTTTACATTTTTTTTTTTTCACATTTTTTTTCTTTTCAGTGCTGGGGGGCGCTGCCGCCCCCCAAAATTTGCCGCCCTAGGCATCCGCCTAGGATGCCTCGCGGTGAATACAGCACTGGCTAACAGGCCAGCATGGTGATTGATACGATGAAGATAAACGAAAACACACACACCAGACAATTAATTGTTGGAGAAAGGCAGAGATCTTTATTAAGGGTATTAATATTAAACTAAAATAACCAAACATTTATAAACCAAATGCCTACACTGTTTACTTTGAACCTCTATATCTGCCCACCTGTAAATTGCCAGGAAGATGACTTAACCAAAGGTCTTGACAAAAGAATACATAAATAATAACCAAGCTACAAAGGAGCGAGGGAAGTGCTTAATAGAGAAGCGCTGCACTGTTAAAGCAATTACTGGCCTACGTTTTACTAACCCCTTAAAAACCTGAAACTCACTCTGCTCAAAAAAAGTACGTAAACTGAACCAGTTGGGAACAGGGGAGGAGGAGAGCAACCCATGAAAATCAAACACATCTGCAGCATATATAATAATTAACCCCTAATAGTAAGAAAGTTCATTGCTGACCCTTTGAGCATTCGTGTATTAATCTTCGTAGGGAGAGATGTATATGCTCCATGCAGATGCTGTGAGGTAAGTCCTCTGGAAATGTAAAGTCTCTCCTAAGGTATCACAGTTGGCCTAATAAGTATGGACACAACCAGAGCCGGTGCAAGAGTTTTTGCTGCCCTAGGCGAACATATATTTTGCCGCCCCATGCTGATCCTACCTTCAGGCATTTTCACACTAAGCAACACATTGTCACAAACATATGGAGGCACATGTCAGAGGCAGCCACACGTACACACGCAGTAACACATGCAATGTCACATGCACATGCAGCCACACATTCACAAACAGTTACACATGCAATGTGATCTTTTTTTCCCCTCCCTCCCAATCCCTAGTGTCTTTCTTTTTTACCCTCCCTCCCAATGTCTTGTGTCTCTCTTTTTTCCCATCTCTCCCTCCCAATGCCTAGTAGCTCTTCCCCCCTACCCAATGCCTGGTCTCTCATTCCCCCTCCCTGTGCCTGGTGTCTCTTTCCCCCACCTCCCAATGCCTGGTGTACCCCCCCCCCCCTCCTCCCAATGCCTGGTGTCTTCCCCTGTCCCAATGCTGGTGTCTTCCTCCCCCCAATGCCTGGTGTCCTCCTCCTCCCAATGCCTGGAGTCTTTGCTTCCCCCTCCCTCCCCATACCCGGTGTCTTTTTTCCCCCCCTCCCTCCCAATGCCTGGTGTCTTTGCCTCTCCCCTCCCAATGCTTGGTGTCTTCCCCCCACCTCCCTCCCAATGCCTGGTGTCTTTTTGTTTCACCCCCCCCCCCCCCAATGCCTGGTGTCTTTTTGTTTTCTCATTATGCGCAGGAAGTGTGAGCCCATGGGCAATGAGGAAGGGAAAAAAATAATCTAGTTGCTGCCTGCTGCAGGGATACACACACAACTGGCGCCCTAGGCGGACGCCTAGTTCACCTATAGGAAGTGCCATCCCTGGACACAACATGGTCGGGTAGTGGCTATTTAGGAAGTGCACTTTACACATTGCACTCTTGTTCTGCAAACTTTATTTGGCTTCTGGTTCATAAGATGGAAATTTTTTATTATATTGAAAACAATAACTTTAATATAATAACAGGTTTCAACCCCTCTAAGAACCAAAGTGGCATGGAAACTAGCAATATGTTGTTTATCCTGACAATCAGGAGTTAAAAAAAATACTGCAGTTTAATTTAAAAAAACATAAATAATAATCTTGGAGAAAAATTGTAACACTGCCAGAATTTAATAGCCAAAGGGATTTGATATATGATTCATTTTTACATTTTTATTTCCATCCTATGGAATGAATAACTCACAATAGTTAAATATGTTTATTATTATTGGAAATACCAGTAATGATTTAGAAGGTATTTGAATTTAGAATTTTTAGAATTTTGTTTTGTTAAAATTGTTTACATAGGGGTTCCATTATTTATTGTGAAATATTCTATATTCTTTGTCGAAATGTTAGGCTTCTGTGCAGAGGCAGTATAAATTCCCAGAAGGCTGTGCTGCACACAGACATTTGTTCTGTACAATTGCAAAGGCACACAGATTGCCTCCAGATGTTTCTGTAGGGCCTTTTCCCATACAATCTATCAATCATTGCTCTAGGAAAGGTAAAATGTTTTGTGGGCCCTAAAACTTTCCAGATGTTGCATGTGGATTCCATTTCTGGAATGTCCGATTTTAGTCTCTAAATATTCCCTTGATCGTGCTTTGTGTACCTTGATCATTTAGATTAAGTTCAGCTTGCTTTGAACCAATGATTGGTGACAAGGGCGGGGAGGGGTGCAATGATATAGCTCCATAAGTTTTCACCTGATTTAAACTCCTCTAAAATTCTATGTTGAATTTTTGAGTCTGTGACATTCATTTTGCCAGTTTTGTGAATCACAAAATGGCAGTGGTTACTGTGAATACAGACTGCTGTGATCTGCAGTCACCCTATTGTCACAACTAGTACCGTCTAATATATTATTTTCCAATCTGGTCCATTTCCCCTTGACGGCTGTTGCAGGATAAGGCACTATATGATGCTGAATCCATCTCTAGGGATGTTTAATATGTGCTGTGGTGAACTGCAGAAATCAGACATTATTAGAGGAATTGGAATGAATGACAAGTTTTTTGTTAGTGTATAGACCACATCTGTTAGTTGTATTAAAATTCTGACTTAGAAAAGGGGCTGTACTAAAAATTACTTTGGTAACTCACAACATTGCTCCTGCCAAGATTGCCCCCCCCCCCCCCCCCCCCCCATTCAGATTTAATAGTAATACAGCCTGGGTTTGTTTATAATTAACATAACAAACAATTGAAAGTGTACTGGCCATGTAAAAATGACCAGATATTACTTAATAGAGAATAAACACACAAGATAGTTCTGTCTGTCTTGATGTATATGTACACACGCCTTAGGCTGGTACCAGCAGTAGCTGGATTGAGATCTATGATGACACAGCAGAAAACAAGCTAGTGGGAATAGGAGGAATATTACCCTTAAATTCCTAAGGGTACAGCATCTACAAAAGCCAACTGTGTCTAAGTGTGTGTAATTATCAGAATCATACCTTAACTCATTGATATCTAAACTTGTGGATGGATGAGTTTAGATTAAATTGGACATATTAGGAGATGCCCATCTGCAGAGCTGGGGTACATTTACATGAGGGGGTAATTAATGGCAATGACTTTGCTTGTTTTGCCTAGCAAGAGGGCGTAGGAACTGGTGGGCAGAATCGACATCTGATTATATATAAATAAAGGTTCTGAGGGGACTTTCTTTAAAAGTACCAGACAGAGCTGAACAGGGGGCCGGTTCCACCTTCAGTGTCCAAAAAACATTTTTACAAGTTCTGCATCATGAAAAGTAAACAAAATGAGACCTTTTCCCTCAAATATTCCCATCTCCAAAAAAAAACTGATTACCCCTCTTTGGGATTGGCCGGTATCCAGGTTTGAACTGAATCTACAAAACTGGCTTTCTTTCCAGGAAAAAATGAAGGCAATACTGGAAATGTGCTTTGCTTTTTATGGAAGGATGCCATATGTTTTTGTGGTGCGATCCTCTATCCTCTGTCTGACACTATTTACTTGAAAGATTTGACTTAATTGTAATACTATTTAGAGGAAGTAGTGAATTCCAGTTATGAATATTGTAGTGCCCTTTATTGGCTTAATAGCTGTCACATTAAACCATGATAACAACTGAAAAGGGATAATCTGACACCATTTAAGAACTCAGTAGCTTAAATGGACTGGATCACCTAAACATTGTTTTAACTGTGAAGGCAGAGAATAAAAAATGATTGAAAATGATCTATACACTGTGTTAGCCAAACTGCAAGCAAATTCCTAAATTAGGAGAAAATGTGTTTAAAATGAGTCTGTGGTGTCTCCTGTTTTTGACATCATAGTGTGGACCATGTGGGTCCCTGCCAAAAGATCTTGAGAACTTCGGATGTCACGTGTGATGTCATGGAGGCGTGCCCGAACCCGGAATTTCGGGCACGGTGCAATTTTGGGAAATGTAGCTGGTTCTTGCTTTGAGCAATATACAAATTAACTAGTTTTCAATGGGAAATTTGTAATTTGCATATCAAGCCCCAGGTGATATCATAAGCAGGAGACACATGTAAAACTCCTAATTTAGGCGTTTGCTAGCAATTCAAGATGTAAAGATCATTTTCAGTCATTTTGTTTTCTCTACATTCACAGTATAAGCAATATTTAGGTGATACAGTCCGTTTAATTGATATCTCTTCTCTATTAGTGTTTAACCCCTTCGTGATGCATGGTGCTTGCGTCCCAGATGACGCAAGCACCAAAACGTCACGATTTGTTACTGGCCACCGAGGACAAGCTGATCAGTAGCCAGAAACACTATGGAAGAGACCTGATCAGGGTCTGCCAAAAGATTGCGAGAACTCCAGATGTCATGGGTAACGTCACGGAGGCGTGCCCGAACGCGCAATTTTGTGAAATGTAGCTGGTGCTCGCTAAGAGCACCGGCTAGATTTTTCCTGTCAGACTGAGGCCACTCAAAGTGGTAAGATTCCGCTGCAGGGACTTGAGCAATGAGCTGTTTAACGCTGGACATACTATTCCATCCTATCTTCTTTTAGGCACTGAAAATCAGGACGGCATAGTACGTCCTAGCACCGGGAAAGGGTTAATGCTGTAGTGTTACTCAACACATTGTAGGCCTCAGTAACAACAACCACAACTGGTAATTAGAGATGAAGTAGAGTGCGTCTGTAAACAACGTGTGTTCAGTTACATCCAAGGCTCTCAAGGAATGTATTGAATGCTTTAGTGGAACGGGTCTCTTATGTGACAGAATGTCCTATTCCAGTTTATTTGTTTAAATTTGTGGTTAGGACAAGGGGGGTTCAGCAAACATGCCATCAGCATTTTTTTTTTTGGAAACTTGTAAGTCATTTTGTGGTTATATATAGCTTGTAAGGTGATTTACATGGTAGGGTTTATTCACTACACAGTGATTTTTGGAGCATAGACAAGGGAATTGTAATATTCAGACCAAAATTTCTGAGTTGAAAAAAAGTTTCCAGTGCGCATATGATTCCAACTAACCTGTTTTGGTCCATTTTATTCCAATTACCTTGTCAGTCCACCATAGTTCAGTGAATAGATCCTATTGTGAATAGACCAAAAACTGCAGCGGCTGCTTCAGTGCTATAGCTGTACAAACCCAGAAACACCCTGTGTAAATCTTGAACACAGCTAGTGACAGTTGTAAGTCATAAGCTATTTTCATTCTTTGAGTTCACGTTTTATGTATTCAGATTTTGTGGCTAGCCGTGTCCAGGTTTCAGTGATTTGGTCAATAAAGACATCTGCCAGTATTTAGTCAGCTGTTTTTTTTAGGTTCCCTCTTTTGAACCCTGTTGACTTTGCATGCAAGCATATAATTATGCATGTGCAATCATTTCTTAGCCTTACAGCAGAGGTAACAGACAGTAACGTGACTTCCTTTGCACAAAATGTTCGGTTCTTAGTATATGAGCAGTATGTTTATGGTTATAGCTTGCTTCCTTTAATTCTCAGTGCAGTGTAATCTCAGGAGAGTGGATTCTGTTGTTGCAATCACAGTCCTATGTGTCATACTATAAAAATCATTCAGCACTAAGGGAAGCTGACTTCCCTGAGTGCAGCATTGGCAAATAAATATAAAGTTTTGCAAAAAATTACAGAATGTGTCTTATGGAGGGTTGCAAGCCAGTCTGTATTTTACCAGCAGGCCAGATTCTGATTAATTTAATGGCAATTTGAGGTTTTAAGTGATATTTTAAGTAATATGAGTTTTATGTCTATGAATCACAATATAACTTCAAATTTTTAAGTCAACTTTTTGGGATGTAATTTCAGTCACATGGCTTTGGTCATTGATTATGCAAATTAGTAAACTATGTTCAAGCTTGGCATATTTGGGGTTCTCACGTTTTATTTGTTTAATCAATCTTTATCTTGTTATACCAAAAAACAAATAAAACATCCATGTAACAGAAAATCATATTGCCCAACACGTCAAATGGTCAAAGAGGAACAGTTTTGTTTTTTATGGGAGTGGCTTCAGGTGTGGCTGTGGGCGGGGCATTCTGGAAAATTTTCAGTGACTTTATGGCCAATTATTAACTATTTATGTAATTTGACTAGTCATTTAACAAAAATGAAGTGTTTATTTTATAATTAATACAAAAACACATGAATTACAATTTAAGCATAATTTATTGTTTTATTGCTCTAGAGCTATCTGATACAGTTATACAAAACCAAGAATTCCGAGCTCCCAGAAAAGAGGGACAATAGAGGAGGAAAGAAGGAAAGGGGTATTTGGGTGCAAAATAGGGAAACTTGGGAGGTATGTGAAATGACACACCCATCAGAAAACTACCATCAGATTCAGGCACAGAAGTCTTTCCCTTTGTGGTTAAAAGAAAATAGGCAGAATGTGCAGAATGTGAAATCATGTCAGGGTTCACCTTTACATGACACAATTAGGGTTGCCACATTTTATACAGAAAAATACCGGCTTTGCTGGTGCATACATAGAATTGACATTGACAACAAGCCAATTTTTTACCGGCCTGCCGGTAAACACAATGTAATGTCATAGGTGTGGAAGCACACCTGTGCACTGTTTCATGTCGCATCAACTATACCTTACCCCACTGGGACATTTTCAGGATAAGCAGAGCTTAATATTCTCTCCATCCCTCCTGCAAAACTTCATTTTCTTGGAACCCCAGGAAGTCATCATTTTTGTCTGAAGCACTGTAGAGGAAATGCATAATGAGACTCTAGACATGTGACACGTTAAGGATATGGTAGTCACACCAAGAAATGAATGGCATTGATTATTAGACACATACATCCAGCGTCTGAGTTTTAAACAGTACCGATGAGATGCCAGCAGCAAATTATTCAAATTCGGTAGCCATTTGACCTTGAAGAAAAACCCAGGTTCGAATCTTCCCCATTGAAAGTAACGGGAGGTGAAATGATCAAAGCTATTTTTCAGACTAAGTCAAATTTGGCCCCTGAGTTGCAAATCTTCTTTATTAAAATCACTAAAGGTAATACCTTTTTGCCTTTGTTGCAGAAGCAATTTCAGAATCCGATTAACCAATGGGAATCAAGTTCCATGTAATAAAGAAATACTATCTGGATGTGAAATAGGGGACAGAGGAATAGGCTTCTGAACACAGGCTTACCATGTTTAGGCTATAGTACATTGACCTCGACTTTTTTCAGCACAAAGATCTGAGTCACAGTTTGTCATTATCAGCATTTCAAGTTATCATCCGTTGCCAAAGTTCAATGTGTGTAAATGCTACAGGGGCAGAAATGATAAAAAGCGATCTGTGGATTTGTGTATCTATTTTTACATACAGAGAAATTGTCTTGCTAGCGGCGAAATGACAGATCCATTTACAGTTTTGGATGTGGGATCATAATTAGGAGGACGTGGCTTTGCACATCATGTGAGGGAATTTAATAAGAAGTAAATAATTTATATATTTAATTTGCTAGATTTTTTTTTTATACACTATTTGTAAAGTATGTTGACCTTTAAGTATATTTTACACTATTTGGTAAGTACCGTTTCTAACTTGTTTTAGCGAGAAACATTGTGTAGAGAGGCAGGCACTGATTTTTAAAAAGCTATTTTATATTATAGCATACCTCCTAACATTTCAAATGGCAAAAGAAGGGACGTTTTGGTTTTTGGGAGGAGTAGCTGAAGGTGTGGCTATGGGCAGAGCATTTTTTTAGATGACTTTATGGCCAGTTAAGTGCTATTTATGAAATTTGGTAAGCCATTTAGAATAATGCATTATTATTTTAAAAAACTAATCTATAAACACATTTACTGCATTTTAAACACACTATATAATTTTTATTTCTTTAGAACTTTGCGATACAGATGCAATATTTTGAGTTCCTAAAAAACAGTGACCCCAGAGTAGGAAAAGGGGACAAAGGGAGTTGGGGCAAAAATAAGAACTGTACCTCTGAATATTTGGCAGTAACCCATAGATTTGTGGCTAACTTTTGGCCATTTATAATTCAAGAAAAATGACCTGTGTAAACATTGGACAATAAATAATTTATCCTAGTGTTTCCATCTTCTAGACAGGAATGCCCACGGTTTTTATTAAGTGGACTGCGTGGTCAGAAATACAAATATGTATTGGATCCATTATGTTTTTTTAATTTTACAGCAATATTGAAGAAAAGCTTTGTAGCTATATAAAGTTTGGTTATTGAGCAGCAAAAAAAAAAACAGTTTGAATCAACTTTATTGAAACCAAACGACACTTTAACACCTTTGCGATAATGGAGGTACGAGGCACGTCACGGAAACAGCTGACTTACCTGGTACACCCTGCGGTGAAATCCACGTAGGCAGTGATCAACGATTCGCTGTTTGTGCTTTGTGGCTGTTGCTATGATACCTTGATATAGCAAGCTCCTTGAATATGGTGATGCACTCTAGGTGGCATAGACCACTTGTTGTTGCTGAACTGTCCCTAGTGGCAGTCAGCAGCATTGCAGTTAAAAAAGAAGGAGCCAAAACTAACCCTAGATCTAAATGAACCCTAGATTTAGGGTTAGGGTTGCATTTAGGGTTACAGATGGGTTATCTTGATGGATGATTAGGGTTGTTGTCAAAATGTCACTGTAGGAGAAAATGGCTGTTTTATGGCGATAAAAATAGTATATAATATGTGTGGGTACATTAGATGAGAAAGTGGAAAATTACAGCTAAACACAAACACTGCAGAAATGTTAAAACAGCTATTGTAATGAAGGGTACAAAAATGTCAAAACAGTCCTGTCACTAAGGGGTTAATAGAGAGAATAGTTAAGTCAATGAGGCTGCACATTGCTGTCAGATGGCAATGAAAACACGGCAACTTGTTTGAACCGCCTGCTTATACAAGGGGAGTACATCCGATCACTTAAACAAGACATTTTCCTGAATTTTAAATAGTATACAAGTACTCTATCTGTGTAAAGCCTAATCCAGACTGCTGTTTGAAGTTTAGATTCGTTTGTTGTTTTTCTTTAGGAATTTGTAATTCGCCAGTACCTGCTGTTTGATTTTAGTACTTGCTCACATGTGGTACCATAACAATACATCCCACAAGCTGGACGCTCGCGATCAGTAAGCCGATTGGAGGAAATGGGGGTGGAACTGAATTAGAAGCCGTGCTGCCAAGGCCTTCTCATACACTGCAATCTTGATTGCACTGCAAAGCAAACAGTGGTTCATGCAGAATATCTGTATTGGTGTAAATGTATTACAAGTGTTGCTGTTCCACAGATGTCTTCTGAACAATTTTGGCAAGTGTTCAGACAAACCTATAATTTTGTTTGTATTTGTTTTTTTTATTTTTTCTTGCTCTGTAAACGACATTGGGATTATTTACCTTTTTTATTGCTATCAATATCGTTTGGGACATAGAAGAATTAACGTTCAAGTAATGTTAGGGTGCGGACACATCAAAACATTAAAATAAGCATGATTAAAATAATGTAAATATTTGATCACAGAGCTGCGTGTGTGTTGTTCTGCATATCTCTGCCAGGTGGCTCGACCTAGGAGTGGTAATTTATAATCTACTTGATAAGTGTAAAACTGGAACATTTTGCCAACTGTTTGCCTGAACAAAATTGGATGCTTGTGCATCAAATGGAAAATAAGTTATAAGACTATTATTTAAAAAAAAAAAAGAATTTAGATGTAGTTGCAGCCTACAGAGCCTAGTCATCCAACTCTGGCCTTCTTTTTGGCCCATATCTCTGTCTGCCTGTCTTTTTGAAGAATCAGGGGAGTAATAGTTTCTTTTATCATCCTGTGGTTTGCTAGTGACTAGGGAATCTGTGTTCCTGCTGCTGAGCATCATAGAAATGTACCATAGCAAAGGAAGTGCCAAAGGCTGAGGCAATGATTGCTAGCCCCTGTTACTCCAAATGGCTGGCTGAGCATGCTGAAAAATATAGGCATAAAAATGGGAGTGCCAAATGTTAGAGGGTCACTAAAGTTTCTTATAACACAGTGGAGGACTACCTTTCCCACAATGCTCAGTCAGTAATATGTGTACCGGAGCATCATGTAAAATGTAGTCCACGACAATTGGTTTGCCAATATTACATAATCTTATCAATCTTATCATGGTCTTAGAAAATGACTACTGATTGCTAAACCTTGGTAGCCCAGGGATGGCCAAGACAAGACTAAGCAGGGAGACAGGGCAATTGGCCGCATAGCCCCCAGACATGGCCCTCGACTGGATGGCACACAGACAGGACATTCGACTGGATAGCCCATAGACAGGCTCTTCGGCTGGATAGCCCACAGACAGGGCACTCGGCTGGATAGCCCGTAGACAGGGTATTCAGCTGGTAGGCTTGTAGACAGGGCACTCGGCTGGATAGCTCACAGACAGGGCACTTGGCTGAATGCACACACTGAACAGGACAGGAAGCAAAGCTGTGCAATGAAGGGTTAACAGGAGATGCTGGAACCCTTCCCCAAGGTAGTTGAGCCCCTCTCACCTTTTTTGAATCTCCCACCTAGAGCCCTCTGGCTTTCCTATAAGCTGAATTTTACTAACAAACACACCCCTTAACCCAACAACAATAGGAAAATCTTTTTAATTTTGATGCAGCATTGCACCTACCTTCTCCCTCTTCAAGAGAATTCCTACAAATAGCTATCATTCTGGAATGAGACCCCCACCTCTGGTCCACCGCATGGAAACATCATTAAACAGCATCTTCTGGCATTGCGACAGATCTAGAGGCACACCCTTACCCATATGGTGGCACGGCCCCCTGATCAAGCCCTTCTGTGAGAAAATAAGAGATACAATTAATATTCTTTTTGGGGGGGAAAAAACACTGCTTCTCACTTGTGCTTGTGTGATGGTATAATACAAGTGGAAATCAAAGTTTAGTGTCCCTTTCAGATAGATAGGGCTTTTCACTAGTTTTGTTATCTTAAAAATCTAGAAACCTCTTCACATTGAAGCAGCTTGAAAACTTACAAGTACTGAATTATTAAAAAACGAATACACTCTGCTGCATCACAAATTCAATGAAACTATTTTGTTTAACCCATTTGGACGTATATATATATATATATATATATATATATATATGTGTGTGTGTGTGTGTGTGTGTGTGTGTGTGTGTGTGTGTGTGTCCTGCAAAGCATGGTCCTGAGTTTTAATGTCGCGTGTGCTCTTGAGCACAACGCTACTTGCCGGTACTCAGTCTCAGAGGCTGTTTTGGATCTGAATCAGTCCTCTGAGTGTGCTTTTGGCTGCCACTCCCACGTGAAAACGATTACCACAAATGTGATCATATTTATTAAAACTCACATAGGCAGTGGTCAACGTTCACTGCCTATGCTTTGGTGGTGTTGCCATGATGTCTCAACATCTAGGCAGCATTCAACAAGCATATTATCCCATCCAATGCACCGCGAGCACCCCATTCGTTGATATTGGAGCAGTTTCCTCTCCAATATAGCGCTGCCCTATATCCAGCAAAATCGACGGAAGTGCTAAAAAATCACTTCCGTCACTCTGTTACTGTTGCTTGATTGCCCCTAGAGGCAGTCAGCAACATTACATCTAACCTTAGATCTAGGGTTTGGGTTACAATTAGGGTTAGTGTTACAGATGGGTTAGATTTAGTGGTGGGGGTAGAGTTACGGTTAGGGTTAAATCTAGGGCTTGGGTTGGGTTCAAACAGTCACTGTGAGAGAAAATAGGAAACAAAAAACACTACTATAACTACTCGGTTATTGCAAAAACAACAGAAATATATGGAAACATTGTTATTATTTCTAAACACAGGACAAATATTAGACACTTTATAGACGTGGTCTTTTTACTGTTTGTAACTGTATAAAATATTTTCAAGTCAAAATTTTAAAAAAAGTGTTTTATTTTGCATTTTTTCATCATATTTTATCTGTCCTTTAAAAAATTATATACCATATTTTCCGGCGTATAAGACAACTGGGCGTATATAAGACGACCCCCAACTTTTGAGAAGATTTTCCTGGGTTAAAAAGTCATCTTATACGCCGGAAAATACGGCGTATAATATCTATATTTTAACTTTTAAGGTTAAAATATAGAGTTTGGGACCCTCCTCCCCCCTTCCCCAATCCCCAGTACTTACCTACTTTCTGCTCTATCTCCCGCTGTTAAGCCAGTCCGTGGCTGTGAGGGAAGCGTTGTGAGCTTCCCTACAGCCGCGCATTCAATAAAGTTTGTTTAAAAAAAAAGTTTAAACAAACTTTATTGAAGCCGAACGCTGGAGGGGAGCTCACAATGCTTCCCTCACAGCCACGGACCGGCTTAACAGCGGGAGACAGAGCAGAAAGTAGGTAAGTAAACCTCAGCACCCGCCCTATAAGACAATACCCGACGTATAAGACAACCCCCGACTTTTGAAAAGATTTTCCTGGGTTAAAAAGTCGTCTTATACGCTGGAAAATACGGTATATATAATTTGTGTAGGTGCACCGAACGTAAAGAAAGAAAATCACAGCTAAGCAAACATATGATATAAATGCAACAAAATCAAAGGAACTCTGGTCTTCAAGGCACATCAAATGCACCATAGAACTCTGTCACTAAGGGGTTAAACAACATAAGTCATGTTACTTTAATATTTTTGCCTATAGCTTTAAAGCTTTTTGTTTTATTTATTTATTTTTTAAATTACGTTTTCTGATGAACATGATTATGCCAGTTTTTCCGTCCTCAGTGTAACAGGCCTATAGAACTAAATGCTTAGTTGTTAGTACTTTAAAAAAAAAAAAAAAAGTTGTCAAAACCTATGATATAATGGAGATGACAGATTTTCAAGAACAGTCATTATTTGACCAAAGGTTATTTAAGGGCACTAAAAGCAAGTAAAATTTACATTGTGTAATTGTATTAGTGCACTGTAAATTAGTGTTGTAATTGATGGCAGGAAACATTCACGGGTGAGTTAACGGAGCACAAAAGATGCCTAACTCAGCAGGATGGGCCTGCTTTCATGTTTCCCTAATAAGCAGTTAATATTTGATATAGGCAGCAGGTAGCTTCTAATAAATGTTCCCAGTGGTATAATTGGTGACTGGAATCCAGCTTTTACTTCTCTACACTCGGAAATATTAACAAGAGACAGCTGGCTCACCTTTTTTTCAACTCCCTCAATCTCCCCTGAACACATGCTTCTGCACCCATGTATAATGTCAATTCCACCTAGCCTTTCACACACAATAGTGTTGATACAGAATAGTATCATTCGGCCTTCAACTGCAGAAACCGTTAACACAATTAATTTTAATTTTTAACCCTTGATTCCTTCTTTGCAGGCTTACTCTCTGCTCTGCCTCACAGCTCAGACACAGCCTGGCACGGTCTGGAGGTTTCAAAAAGGGGGGTGGGTGCTACAATGCCCGAGAACAAACAGTTCTGCAATAGTCTGTCCTGTAGGATAATACCTAATCGGGAGAGCAACTCCATTTTTTGCCTGCTTACACCATTGCAGAGGAACCACTCCATTAGCATATCAGACTGATCCCACCCATAAGGGCAGTCCAGACCCGAAATGCATGGCTAGTACCCTCTACACTAGGAACACAGCAAACCACAGACGAACGTTTCAGCTTACAATGGCCTCGTCAGTGTGGTATAGCTGATGATCCTCGGTCTGGAGGTTTTCACGCACTGGCACAGCCAATCAGAGTTGTGTGATCAAGGTCTGATTTCAGCAGGGGTCTTTCTCTCCATACTAGTGCAGTGATATATAATCCCTTCTCAACATATGGTGTACCTGGTATGTCATGTGTGTTAATAAACGTTGAAGTTGATCAATAATCGCCTCTTACGATCAGATGGTGTTGCCATGATGGCTCCATGCGATCCCCATCTGGCGAATCTACAATGATTCCTAGGAGCAATTGAATGCGCCACACCAGAAAGACAGGTGCCTTTCCAATATGGTGCTGCACTGTTCTGGTCAAGAGCTTTGGAAGCGGTGGATCAGCACTTCCGTCGCTCTGTTTTATTGCTATACTGCCTGTGGCTGTCATCAACATTACACAAAACAAAAGAAAAAATTGGCTTTTTTCTAAACTCAAGACAAATATTAGAAAAAAATTACCCTGGGTCTTTTTTTTACCAGTTGTATATATATGTAAAAGGTTTTTCAAGTAAAAGTTTGTTTCAAATTTTCATCACATTTTATGATTTGTTTTTTGTAAATTATATGATACAATGGAAATAATAGTATGTTTAGAAAACCCTTCTTATGTTGATAAAAACAGTATACCTCACATTAACAATGGGCCCAGAGCATATATGTAAAACAAAAATGTACTTAAACTATTTTTAAACTTATCTTACACAGTCTACAAATACAGTCTGCAGTACAAAATGTCTCAGTAGACAGACCTGAGGTTTGCTCTTTGATTCTTTTTACACCTTAAGATTATCCCTGATTTATTTTGTCTATATAACACTTTTTGTTGACACTTCTGGTTATAAGTAGGGTCCTATTCAATAAAAGGTGAGGAGCAGGTGAACTGAGGTCAGGTGGAAACTTGGTGAGCTGGTCATGTATAATGTATTCTTACATCTTTAAAAACTCTTTCTTTTTCTCCATTATGCCGGGGGCTACTTCTTTCTGGATGAACTCACTAGGTTTGCTCCTGCACATTACATTGATCTTTTAGTGAATATTACACTGTATTTAAAAAAAAAAAAATTTAATCAGTAAAGCTCCTATAAGTAACAATTTGGAATACACAAAGTGTAGAGTCTGAACCTAATCTACCAAGACATGACTTTATTTACATTTGTCAAGTAAATGTGGCATACCATACCACAAGACTTTACCTACATACAAAATATTTTACTGCTCACTATGATCCCCAGTATGAACAGAAACCAATTGACCCTGTCAGGGATGTGCTGAGAATGAATGTGAGATGGGCCTCATTTGGTTTCCATTTACCTCATAAGAGGCGGTTGAGAAAAATGTATCAGTGCTTTGTGATATCTTTTGGCGGAGGTATGTAAGCTTTATGTTTAAGCAGAGCTGCTCACACGCAGTGGCTATTTCTTGGAAGGTACGAAGAAGTTTGGCACGGTCACAGAATCATTGCCGTCAATAGGCTGGATGAGGAGGCCTTAACATTCACCAGTAATCTGGAAATAAAGTGCTATACACTATGTTCATGAAAACGCAAACACATGCAAGATATTAAGATATTTAAACTAAAATACACAAAAGAACAAGATGATTAAGTGTCCTTTGGGGTGATGTATGATTGTTCTAGAAAACATCCTGTGCAGTCAGTCATGACTAAGGGTAAAATGATATTATGAGATGGATTCTGCCTTATTCAAAACAAAGATAAGTAAATAAATTCTATGCATTGGCTGCAGATATAATTTTGCTTACACTACATGCCCTTGGTTAGAAATCATTGACAAGTCGATAATACAGACTACATTCACTTACACTGCTAAGAAATGATGTGGGTGTTTTTTTTGCTAGTGGTGGTAAAATTGTGTGCTTGCCAATATGTTATAATCTTTCTGCCATTTTTGGAATACTCAATATACACTTATAGTTTGGATGTTTGAGATTCTGTTACTGCCAGTCATTATAATTTTGTTTTTCTTTATTATTAGTTTAGTATTATCCAAACCTAATTTTTATTGTGGGCTTAGAGACAGTTAAAGATAAAAGCAGAGCCACATTACAGATATAATATATGACAGAAGGACATTCGTTTTAACTAAAGTGAAATGGTTATGTACAAAAGGTCCGAATGTCAAAGTGTATCGGAGCAGAATCCAGTACTTATATATGAAAGAAATAGCACATTTGTAATGCATTCCTAGTTGCGTGAATTGTACCACAGTGCATTGCACTGTTCACCGCGACTCTACCATTACAAAGAATGCAGCTCCACATTCTGCTCATCTGCAGTGGCCTCATCTGTAGTGGCCTTCATCAGGACACTACAATTAGTTAGGACCATGAGATTTTGTTCCTGGGCGCACGCTCAGCTTTTAAACATAACATCATGTCACAGTGATAGGTCGGTTTATCCGCTACAGCCCCACACTGCCATCATGTGACTGTTAACATTCAGCATACTACCAGGTATCACAAGTTGCCATGACACCCGCAGAGGATAGATTGGACCAGTGACCATGCAAAGTATATTGAAAGTGGGCCAAAAGATGGAGAAAATAGAGTAGCAATATGGAGAATGCAAGGGATGGAATGATGGTAGTGTAGACACGTATACAGCAGGTGAGTGGACATTTATGAGGTGAAAACATGTTGCTGTGTAGCGATGAAGGGATGATGGTACAAAAGGGAAATGGGCAAAAGGGATGCAGGGAAAGTGAGGGAATGTGGAGATGGGGAACTGTTAGAAGAGTCAAATTGTAAATATAGTTGTGAATGGACCGACAAGCAAAGGTTTCTCTGGTACCCCCTAACTTTAAATAAAGTTCTGATGATATGTATAGAGTTGTTAAAGAGTTAGAGGCTAGACTGTGAACAATCTGAGGATTCAATCTCTAACTTCAAGTCTTTACAAGTCTACCCCGGAGAGTTTATTTATAGGTTTTTACACAGTACAATTATTTTTTTTTTAATTTTTAATTATTTTTTCAGATAGCCAGCCACTAATAAATCTGTAGTCACACTGTTTTTATAATGTACAGCTGAATAAGGTTTATTTTTGACCTAAGTTCGAAGTTCAGATGTTAAGTTCACTTGGGAAAGTCTTTTCCTCCAGGTCAGCAAGAAAGGCTCCTAATAAGGAGAATGAATGGTTGTGTCAGCATGGGTATCAGAGCTCCCGTTTCACTTGGAGGAATTATACCATGTTTTCAGCTTTTATGAAATAACAAAGGTCAAACAGAATTTGTCTACTATACGCATATTTCTAGTTAATTATTAAGGTATTACAGCGTCTATTAAAGTGGGAAGATAGTACTCATTATTTAGTGAATGCAATAGATGCGTTATTTGACTTGAATTAGTTTGAAAGCAAAGATAATAAATCATTTGCTACAATAACTTCACAGGAAAATGGTTTTGTGCAGGTTGCAAAATGGACTTTTCTTTCTCCATGACATTGTTATCTTGGTTTAACATTGCATTGGAGTTATCAGTTCACAACAATTCACAGCAAGAAATTATAATTCGGCTTCTGCTCTTTCCTAATGACATATTAATTAGGGGCCCTAATATTCTGAGTGCAGATAAAAAAAGTTGTTGATTTTCTGCATAATAAGATTTATTATTTTCTGTTCTCCTAATATTGCATATATATTGTCCTCCTCATTCCCCAAAGGTGTATGATAAGATGAAAAAGTTAAACATTTGACAATGTAGCACAGTGATAGTGAACCTTTTTGGGCCCAGGTGCCTGATTTTCTCCATAAACCAAGATGCAGACCTCAAAGTGCCAACACCGCATATTAAGGAAAGGGAAGTTTGGTCAGTAAAAAAAACACATATACTCACACTCACTTACATGCATACTCACATAAATACTCACACACCGTACATGCATACACACAGGAGCTTTTCCTGTGTGACCCTGGCACTCCACCCAGTGGCGTTCCCACCATTGGTGCAGGGGTCGCAGCTGCAACTGAGCCCGTCACTCCAGGGGCCCGGCTGCCCTGCGACACCAGCACGAAAAAAAGGGGAAACTTCGAGCATAGGAAATTGGCGGTCGACGACCAGCATACAGGTAAGTGCAGGGGGCCTCATGGGCAAATAACATGGGCAAATGGGCATATAACACAGGCAAATATCTGGCAAATGGGCAAATAACTGGCAAATGGGAAAATAACTGGCAAATGGGAAAATAACTGGGGCAAATAACTGGCACATGGGAAAATAACTGGGGCAAATAACTGCCAAATGGGAAAATAACTGGGGCAAATAACTGGCACATGGGAAAATAGCTGGCAAATGTGCAAAATAACTGATAAATGGGCAAAATAACAGACAAATAATTGGCAAATGGGAAAATAACTGGCATATAACTGGCAAATGGGCAAAATAACTGGCAAATGGGCAAATAACTGGCAAATGGGCAAATAACATGGGCAAATGGGCATATAACACAGGCAAATATCTGGCAAATTGGCAAAATAATGGGCAAATAACTGGCAAATGGGAAAATGACTGGTACATGGGAAAATAACTGGGGCAAATAACTGGCACATGGGAAAATAACTGGGGAAAATAACTGGCAAATGGGCAAATAACTTGCAAATGGGAAAATAACTGGGGCAAATAACTGGCAAATGGGCCAAATAACTGGAAAAAGGGCAAATAACTGGCAAATGGGCAAAATAACGGGCAAATGGTCACATAACTGGCAAATGGGCAAATAACTGGCAAATGGGCAAATAACTGGCAAATGGGCAAAATAACTGGCAGGTTAATAGTGGCATATTAATGGGAAAATTGACTGTGGCATATTAGCAATATGGATGTGGCATATTAATGGGCAGGCTAATAGTGGCATATTAATGGGGAAAATGGCTGTGGCATATTAATTGGCAATATGAATGTCTGGCTGTGGCATATTAATAGGTAAATTGGCTGTGGCCAAAGTGATACTGTGGCATGTTCTGTGGGGCAGAGGAACGTAATAAAAATAAGAAATTAAAAAATTTTAAATAACATTTTTATTACATATAAATATATAATATTAAAAAGTTCATATAAGTATACATGCAGCTAGTTATATACATATATTTGGGGTCCAACTCAAGCTATCCTTGAAATAAGATAAGGCCAGGGACTAATGAAAATATTACTTTACTGAGAGGATAGTGGATCCATGGAATAACCTTCCAGCAGAAGTGGTAGAGGTAAACACAGTGAAGGAGTTAACACATGCATGGGATAGGCATAAAGCTACCCTAGATATAAGATAAGGTCAGGGACTAATGAAAGTATTACTTTACAGATAAGGTAGTTTATTGACTAATAAAAGTATTATTACGTTACTGAGAGGGTATTGGATGTATGGCATAGTCTTCCAGCAGAAGTGGTAAAGGTTAATACAATAAAGGAGTTTAAACATGCATGGGATAGGTATAAGGCTATCCTCTAGGACAAGGCCAGGCACAAAGCGGCACAGTTGGGAGGCATGTAAGTGGCATTTCTGGGGTGGAGTTGCATGGTGGGGTCGGGGGGCCGCACCGGGACCCAGTGGTTTCTAGTTACGCCTCTGACTCCACCCACCCATGATGTCCCGCACCTCCCACAGGAGCCGTCAGAATTCCGCTCACAGGAATGTCAGTGCTGGCAATCCACCAGTGATGATAGCCCCGATGCTCCCATCAGTTGGCAACCTGGCCTCTTGCCACAATAGAGGGCTTGGTGTGCCAGTTCGCCATCATAGGTATAGCATGTTTGCCAAGTTTGACAATCATGAACGTATTTTGGACTGCATTCATTTTATTTTTACTTACAGCAAGAGTGAAGTATAGCTTGGTAGCCATAGATAAAATGTTTGGTTATTTAGCAGTAATATAGAAGCAGAACATTTGAAAACAAATTTATGAGCACTTAAAAGTTGCTGTAGCGGTGGATGTTTAGGATTAGTATTGTCAGTTAAACTAGAGTTCTTTATGATGATTTAAAGCTTCAGATCTTTACATCTGGCATCCCAGTCACCAACTGGATTACTAAATGAGCTCAGCGGGAGTGAAAGGACATGTTAACATTTGGGCGTCAGATGCTCAGCGTGAAACAAAATGTGTTTTTTTGTACCAGGGATCTGTTATTTTTGTAGTTATCTGTACCATACATACAGTCCAATCACGTGCATTTCATTATACTCAGCGATAGATCAGAACCAGAAAAGGCTCTAATGGCAAAATGTATTCTACCCGCTAAACCCTACGTAAACTAAAATAATATGTTTGCTACTTTTTTCAATTGATGACATTCAGTACATTTTCTTCAGTACATTGAAGGTAATTTGGATTATTATTATTTATTTTGAGTAACCTATGCCTGAAAGATGAGATTTCTCTTGGTGAAAAATGTAATTATCTTCATCCCTGTGATACAGTTGTCTTGCTGTCACAATGATTGCTGAGGAGGACAGATGTCCCCAACCACAACAAGGCAGTGAGGTCAATGCTATGTGGTAATGCACACTGATGTCCATGTTCCATATATGGCAAATTCTAGTCAGTGAGACTGTGTTACACATCTTTTACTAACAAGCTTATCAGCAAAAACAAAGAACTTTGAGTTTAGAAAGACTCCCAGCTGTATTGATAGTTATAGCTAATTGATGTTCGTAGTTTATTGGAACCATTGTTGCCCATCTTTTTAGAGGGCCACATATAATACATGAGGGCCTGGACATTATAAATATTATAAACAATTGGAGTTAAAACACCTAGTCGGGGATATACATATACCAATTTATGAAGCATTTGTAGGTGGATGGGTGTTATACTACATGGCCAAGCTTCTGAGTGAGGCAACCCCCCCAACCACCAATGGGTGCTCCATAAATTATAGGGAGGCCTTTGTATTGTTATTGAGACACCAAGCTCTGTGTAACTTAATATGAAGTGAGCACACAACTGCATCAATGTTAAGCATGCTATGGCCATATGGTGGGACTAAAACATATTTTCATCAAAGATTGGCGTTTTCAAATAGCATTTCTGAATTCTGTAGCTTTATGCAAATAAGAGATATTTAGTTCTGCTACAATATCTTTGTCTATTGTGAATACATTTTAGTCACTTTAGCAGCACATCATACATTGTTTTGCAATATTCTAGTTTAGTGTCTGCTCCTCATTTCTCTATTTCTAGGTCCTACACCAAGCAGACCCTTAAGCACTCTGTTGAAACAAGATGCTACAGAACACCTTCCGTGTTTTTTCTTCGGCTTGTCATTTTTCAGTATAGAAGAAGAAGGTTTTCTGGTGATGGTAAATCTCACCAATCTCACAAAAATATTGCTTTAGGATACTGCAAAAATATATGTTAATGTTTCAACACAATTTAGATAATGTGACAAAATAACAGGTGTGGTAATTTTCCTAAAAAGTAGATGAAATGCTGTCACACCTGAAGAAAAAAATATTTATACAAAAATATGTGATAGTGCCAGGGAAGTAAATTTTCTGGAAAACATCCAGAGTTAATACAGTAACAAATATAAATAACATTCAGTAGGGGGCGTGTCCGGCGACTGAACCTGGTGGTCGCATGCTACAGCAGCTCCGCATCGATTTCTAGCATTGCGGCGGATTCTGCCTATCTACCTCACCATGGGCCGCCAAAACAAAGTGGCTGACCAGTCTAAACCTAAGAGGTCCAAAGCTGGAGCAGAACCGCCACCTTTAGGCGCGTTTTTTGCTCGTTCTCTGAGCCAATTTCCGCCAGTGTGGCCTAAACAAAATGGCCTTTGGACTGGAGCAATCCTTTTCATCAGGGACCCAAGAGCCGGAAAGCCATTCACCCCTGCCTGGGAACTGGCAGGAGGCATTCCGAAACCTGCCCATGAAGTCAGACATCGCTGATATCATGGATAAAGCACTCCAGCCCCTGCATGCAGATCTGACGGAGCTTTGCCACGACCTGAAGCAGATAGATGGCAGAGTATCAACACTCGAGGAAGCTGTCCCACGTACGCATGATACGGTCGATGCTCTAAACCTTCATATTCATAAACCGGAGTGTCAAATATATACATTGCAGCAGCAAGTTGAAGAGTTCGATAACCGTAGCCACAAGGGGAATCTGAGAGTCTGTGGCCTGCCTATTGACACACCGTCAGAGGATCTGCAACCCCTGATCCAAGGCTTATTTGATGCTATAATGAAGCGGAACCCTGACAACTCAGTGGAGCTTGAAAGAGTGTATAAGCTGCAAGTAAAAAGTGCGCCGAATGGCCTTTCTGGTGATGTGGTATGCACCCTCCATTATCAGCATGAACAGGATGCGTTGCTACAAACATACAGGAATATGACCCCAATTAAGGTGCAGGACACTGGCATTGCGTTGTTTGCAGACCTCTCAGATACCACGCTGCAGGTCCATAAAGCTCTGAAGACCGTCACCTCGGAATTACGGGCAGCTAATATCTCCTACTCCTGGAGCATGCCATTTGCTTTCACCGTAATAAGAGATAACTATACGCATGTTTGGAATTACGGCCCTTTTTCTTTTTTCTGACAGTCTCATGTCAGAGGTGGTCTTTCCCACCAGGGGTGATTACCCCATTTTCCTATCCTGGTTCGCATTTCTTTTCTCTTGGATCTTCCTTTTTTTTCATTCTCTCTTTTTTCACATTTTTCTGTATCTTCCCTCTATATTTCATATTTCTAGTCTGACTTCCCTTATATTTTTGAACTTATATTGTCTTTTTTTTATCAATGTATTACTATATATATTTACCTGCCTTCTTTATGCTATTTTTATTATTACCTGTAAAACCAATAAACAAAGCTTTACAAAAAAAAAATCAGTAAAATCTGGTTAGATTTAAAAAAAATAAAAGGTTTAACTGTACTTGCTGATCACACTAACATTTCAACACTACAAACAGCAGGTCTTCATCAGAGACATCCATACTGATACATCAAAGAAAAGAAATATGTATCAGTCACTGTTTGTATGGTTAAATCATTAGTGTGTACAGCATGTACCATTAAACCTTTTTCTTAAAATGTAACCAGTGTGCTGAGTTGTATTTTTTTTTTTTAGGTCATATCTACTACTCTAGTTATACTAGAGGCCAAAGATTATTGACAGAGCAGCCAAACTGTTGGATACAATTTTCAAAGTTACTTCACAAATGTTAGATAAATGTTAAAGATATTTTAGAAATGAGAGCAACGCTTCTTTATTTCTGTGCAGGGTAGATGTACAACTTGTAGCATGCCAATCACTGGTAAAGTACCTGGGGCCTGTTTTCCTACAACTCCTTACAAAGTAATCGGAAGTCTAAGTAACTTTTGATGGGTACTGCTTGTACTGCTTCTTGGAACATCTCCTCATAGTGGTTT
This sequence comes from Pelodytes ibericus, assembly GCA_036172795.1. NCBI lineage: Eukaryota > Metazoa > Chordata > Amphibia > Anura > Pelodytidae > Pelodytes > Pelodytes ibericus. The sequence goes on along the minus strand of CM069861.1, from coordinate 100,942,469 downwards.
CAACAATTGGCAAAGATTTCAGACTCAGAATTAGCTGTCAGCCAGTTGCAATTTCCAGATATTTAATTATTGATTATGTCTCATAAATGCTGCTTCTCTGATCTGAAACAGATTTTTCCCACTTCACACAGTTGTAGTAGTCATCCCTTTTGTCTTGTGATAAGTCCTATAGCTGTATAAAAGAACAAGAGGAAACGTATAGACTTTCATGTTAAAGTATCTTGCCCTAGGGTTGCATAAATAACATTTTACTTTAGTCACAAGACATTGGCTCCCAAGATAGTAAAATAATATAAATATATTCTTTTACTATCTTGGGAGCCAATGTCTTGTGACTAAAGTAAAATGTTCTTTATGCAACCCTAGGGCAAGATACTTTAACATGAAAGTCGTATACTGGGCAGACAAGATGGACCGAATGGTTCTTATCTGCCGACACATTCTATCTTTCTATGTTTCTATACGTAAAACTACAGTAGAAGTATTGTAAATAAATATTTACAATACTTCTACTGTAGTTTTACATTTGTGGTAGTTCTATGTTATCTAATTGCATCCAAATATGAATGGCCAGGTCTGGTCTTTTTGATTACGTGACTGTATGAGATATTCTATAGAAAAGTAAGGATTGTGCTGTATCCTAGTATCTTTGGTGTATTTATATCCTATTGCAGGCCCTGTGCATTGATGACAGTCACAAGGCAGGTATCATGAATCCCATCAGCTAATACCAAAGGCTAAATTTACAAAGGCCCATTAACTATTAAAAGCTTAATAAAAATAGATATGTATTGACTCCTTTGTTAATGGCAGGTATATATAAGTGACTTTTTATATAAATAACATTACTTTCTTTACCATTTACTGTATTTGGTCCATTGTTCAAGACACTAACATCTCAGAAATGAATAAAACCGCAATCCTACCTACCATCTCTTTCTCTGGTGTCAGGGACACTGTAGAATACATACTGTGCAGACTTGTGCACATGCGATAGCACTGGTCCTTCACCTTCCAAGCTCCGCTCCTTAATGTAAGCGTCAGTGGCATTCCATCTAATCGAAGACTTTGCTACTGGCCCATGAGCCAGAAAAGGTTACTGACCCATGCTCTAGTACATTTTCATTATACTAGGTGCGAGCCTGTTTTCAGATACAAATCATACAATCTGGAAGACCGATTTGACATAATTTTACATCTCTTAATTATCCTTTTGTATTATTTCCTACCGTTTTAATTATCATTGATTGTTTTTATTTATTTCTAGTCTTATTTCACTGATAATATTTTACTGTTTTTAAAGGGACTCTCACACCAAAAAAAGGAAAAGGGTTTATTTTTTTTTTATTTTGCATTGTTGATTTCAGATGTCTTTTGTTTTTATGTGTTTATTTTATGAAATATTTTCTTAACAAGTGTGAATGGGCACCGCCATTTAGTGAAATATAGTGTTTTTGGGTGCCACCCCCCAGAGACTTCACAGCACTAGCATCTCACTTTGGGGCTGGTTACACAGAATGCAGTCTACAAGTCGGAATTCTGATCATAGACTTGCATTGAATGGGAGGGTAATGTAACGTTTACATCACAAGAGCAGTTTGTAATACCCGTTTTTAGACATGGGTGTCTCAGGGAGGAGAATTTGGTGCTTAACTGAAAGGAAATTGTGGACCTTTCTGCAGGCATACATATTCAATAAATGATATTCTGTATTATAAGTAGTGGTAGGATTTGTAAGTCATTTTTGTTTGGATCCTGAGATAATTTTCTGTTTCTATTCTTGTTATTTTACTACTCATTTAAGATCAGAATATCCCTTCACCAGTTAACATTCTTCCAGTCAGGGAGTGAGAGTAGGGTTGCCACCTTTTCTTCAGAAAAATACCGGCCTTGCTACTGTCTCCATAGACTTAACATAAGCCAGATGCCAATTTGTTACCGGCAAAATACTGGCCAGGTGGCAACCCTAAGTGAGAGAGGGTAATAGGAAGCAAACTGAAGCACGGTTCCAGTCCAGTGTAATTATTGTTGTAAATACTGAACATTTTAAACAACTAAGTTTTACAGAAGAAAGTATGTGTTCACTATTGTAAGATTAATGTAAATTCACTTGCAGCACATGTGCCTTATATAGCAATAGTTGGGATTGAATTGAATGCTTTGAAGTTAGGATGACACCTGCTGGCCAGTGTTGGCATTGTCACGTGTGTTCCAGTTATTGGCAAATTCATATGCACACTGTGTACATTGTATATTAAAACACCATAAGCGCTAATTAAATGTACTGTCCATTTTAGCAATATGGACATAGATTTCATAACATTATAAACTTTTGCATTCATGAACTTACATGAACTTACTTACAAATTACATTGTATTGGAGCTGAGGTGTATATGTTAAAATTGGGTACATGCAAATATTTTCTAAATTTACTTATGTTTGTATTCTTGTAATAAATAGATGGTTCCAGTGTGTAAATACTCAAATACTTATTAAAGCAGGCACAAATGTAAATTTATTTGTAACAAATCTTATTTTTTGCTATAGTTAACTTAAAACATTACTTTTGTATTCTTTAACCTGGGGATTTATCCAGCCAAACATTACATCAGTAGCTTAAGAAAAAAGTTAGCGTCACCAGCACATACTGGGAACCAATCAATGGTCTCCGATAGGAAAGCATTGGGATACACTTCACATGTGAAATGACATCACATACCTGTCCCTCCAATCACTACTGTGACAAAAACCGAACCAGAAGCCAGTTACTAGCTTCTTATTGAAATTGTAATTTCATATCCTTGCGAACTGATGCACTGATCCTATTACAATCTGCTGAGGGAGAGCCAAAGCAGGAACCTCAGATTCTTAAGAAGTACATGTATGCATTTGTATAGAACAAAACCTGTACAATATAGGTGAAACTCTAATACATGAACTGTTAATTTGATGCCTGGAGTGTCCATCTATTTTGTTATAATCACTTACATTTGCTAAACTCTAGTACAGCAGACGCAACCTATCGCGAGCCAGGTTACCAGCTCCCAAGTTTGCAATCAATGTCGCCCGGTCCCCTGCAGTTCCACACCGCAATCCTACATACCATCTCTTTCTCCGGTGTCAGGGACACTGTAGAATACATACTGTGTAGACTTGGGCACATGCTATAGCACTTGACCTTCCAAGCTCTGCTCCTTATCTTGCGTGTCAGTGGCCTGCCACCAAATCGAAGACTTTGCTACTGGCCCCTGAGCCAGAAAAGGTTACTGACCCCATACTCTAGTACATTTTCATTATCCTAGGTGCAAGCCTGTTTTCATCCACTAGGTTGTGTTATTGTTGTGTACTTTTGTAATTACAGACAAGGTGTGTGCTATACTGCTGTATCCATTTTACAAGTGTAAGGCATAGTGTAATATGTTCAGCTTGAATAAACATTAACCAGGGCTAGTGCAACGGTTTTTCTGAAGCTCTGTATGAAAACACTCTCTGTATGTGTCGCACCTTCATTTCCTTCCAGACTTAAACAAATACATTCTTCTCCATCTCTCCCCTAGACTCTTGTTCACCCTCATTCTGACCCCCTCCCCACATCCCCCTCCTCTGAAATTATACTTTAATGAGTTCTTTAGACATTTTTAGCTCTTTCCTTGTTGAAATAGCACTGGACCAACAGTAATGCACATTACAGTCTTCTGCTTGTATAAACCTTTGTGGATTTTTAGTAAAAAAGATATTTTTAAAAAATCCCTTAAACTTTAAAAAAATGCTTTATTGCAAAACAGGTTCTAACATATGGAGTTGGGCTTACCTTGTATGTGTATCCAATTGTACAGTTCCATGTATATTTAAAACAGCGTCATCAACACGTGTACCTGTTTTGTTATTTGCTGTTTAGACGGTATTTGCAAAAACAAATAATGGTTACTTATCGTTGCTAAGATTGTACAATGTTATGTGGATTGTTTTGTTAAATAAACAAAGCAAAAAAGTTTTTTTTTCTTTATTAGAAGCAAAAGTAAAAAAAACATAAAAAAGACAATAGTACAAACCAAGTATGTAGCTTTACAGTTATACTCAGCTTTGTCTATTAGCAAGGCCTACCAGAGCAGCTGTCTCTTGCTTCCATTTGTCTGGGGTCTGTTGGGAGCTAGTGTTGAGAAAGACCCCTTATTTTTTAATTATCTATAAAAACAAAGGCATCTGAAAGTCTGTTTTAACAGTCATCGTCCTGATCAGCCTGCATCGTTCAAATAGAGGTTTCCAGGCAGTGGATAAAATGGCATGTATGTTATAAAATACATGCCATGTTATCCTTAAAGTAAGGTCACTATACTTTTCATTTTTCGTGTAGTGCTGTGTAACAGATACATGCAGAGGAGTGCCTTATCTAGACAGTCTAAGATATGGACAACCAACTATTGGTGAATTACAATCCTATGCCAACCAGCCACTTCTAGAATCTGAGATTTTGAGATCAGCTGTATCACAATAGTAGTAGTTTGTGACCATTATCTTCTGCCCCTGAGCTAAGGAAACAGGAAATTCAGTGAGAGATATATACACATGACTTCATTTAAAGTCTTTCCAGAAACAAACCAGCAATTCATAGACCAAAACAGACAACAATGTTTCTCTCAGTGCATCAGCAAGTATTTATATTGTCTTCATTTGAAATTTCTGAATAATTGCCTGCAGCTAATTTAATTTAGTTGTTCATTGAGTAAATTAACACATGATCTTCCATATTGCTTCAGAGATTTCAAGAATTCAAATTATTTCTCCGTACGAGAAATCCCTACACGATTGCATTCCCCAAATGGAATAAATAAAAATGATTATGTATATAAGATCATATTCAACCCTCCAGAACTTTATGCGCTTTTTTGACAATAAATAACAATTATGAGTTATTGTTTATAGAACCATAGAAGTGAACGGATCTGACCATTTAGTCTGCCCAATTTCTGACTAAAGTTAATAAATCTGAATAATTTCATTAGTCCCTGACCTTATCCTAAATCTAGGATAGCTTTATGCCTATCCCATGCATGCTTAAACTCCTTCACTATATTAACCTCTACCACTTCTGCTGGAAGGCCATTACATGCATCTACTACCCTCTCAGTAAAGTAATACTTTCATTAGTCCCCTTATATCTAGGATAGCCTTATACCTATCCCATTAATGCTTAAACTTTAGCTGGGCTATTCTATGCACTACCCTCTCAGGAATGTGTGTACTGTTTATACTGTACTACACAGGGTCAGTGGTTAATATTCCTAGCCAAAGTAGTTATATAAGCATATTACAAGGGTTCATGTATTATACTATAAACCACTATGTAGCCAGCTAAAAGGGTTGATGGATCTGTTTATTAAAAAGTGGAATGTGGTGAGTCACAAAATCAGGCATTAAAGTGAATGTAACCTTAGGTAGGAACAAAAGTTTACATTGCACAATGGTATTTGTATCATTTCCCAACATTATATGCTTTTTTAATATTAACCTTTCTTTATTCACAGCATGGGTCAGCTCTTTGTCAATGGGAATGATCTTCTTCTGTTCTCCTGTGGTCAGCATATTCACAGATGTATTTGGATGCCGAAAGACAGCAGTGGTTGGGGCGGCAGTGGGTATAGTTGGGCTTCTCTCTAGTTCTTTTGTAAGGTAAGTTTATTGCAAAGCCATGGTGTGGTTCACTGTACCTTTAACCTCTTAGTGACAAGACCTTGTTGTAATTTTCTTCTTTCTCACATACTGTACCCACACAAATTATATGCTGTTTTTAACATCATAAGAAGGGCTTTCATTAGATAATATCATGTTTATCATATCTTATAATTTACTACACAAAAATATCATAAACTCTAACCCTTATGCTAACTCTTAATATATTTTAATTTAATTATAACCCTATCCCTTATGCTAACCCTAATTTAATTGTAACAGTAATAACTATTTTAACCCTGATCCTGGATTTTAGCTAATTAAGTATTTTTTTTAGTGCAAGCAACAGCATTAGAGCATCGGAAGGAAAAAAAATTGCCACAAGAGAGTACAGCAAAATGGCAGTGAGTGCCCCAGAACTGAGATTTCGGTGCTGCTGAAAACCGCTCGTTCCACCGCAAACATTTCTGGCATGTTCATTGTCAGCCACATAGTTGCCGGCTGGATGTGCCTTTAACGTCCATTGTCGCGAAGGTGTTATAATATCAAATGTATAGTTTTGAAGAAAATTGTGTTTTAAATGTGTATTTGCTGCCTCCTGCATTATAACATTGCCTTGTGTCCCAGTATGGAAATTAACAACCAAACTGATGTCATAAAGAGGAGACACCACAGATACATTTAAAACACGTTTTTTCATTAACTCTAACAGTGTATAGATTTTTTTTTTATTGTATTCATTCACAGTAACTGAAAGATTACGCCAAGTATAGGCATTTTAAATAGCAGTGTTTTTAATGAACCTTTTTACCTGTATAGCTATATCAGGGGCCTGAAATACTGGATCACCTGAAGGATGATTTGACCCAAAATTCTAAGCAACATGTCTGCCCCCAGGTAGTGCTGTACAAGCAAAAAAGGGCTCAATAAGGTGTTTTGTTTATATAATTTATATTTAAAATGTCTATACTTTATTTTCGACTGATAAAAATATTGGAAAGAAATGCATTATTTATGAAAATGTGCAGTGATTACAGATCGACAAAAAGCGTAATAAAAAATATTACAAAATAGGGTTTATCATGTGAATAGTTTGCTGGTAACAAACATGTGATACTTTGCATTGAATTCCTTTGCAGTAACGTTTCCTGAGTAAACTGCTGACTCTTTGTTATGTGGCCTGAGGTCTTTTTCTCCACTACCCTAGAGCAAAATAATATGTCTCCAGAGAATGTCACGCAGGGCTTTTAATGACTCCATTTGTGCACAGTCTCAGTTGCTGTGATAAAAAATAGAACACTGGGCGTTCTAAGAAAAGTATGGTTGATAGTACAGCGGTAGTTAGATGTTTCAGTGTTAGTGTACTATGCAGCATTGTGTCCACTGAGAATTCGCACAAGGGGTACATTCAGTCATACTTGAAATGAGAAATCTCACTGTATTCTTCCTGGTAAAACACCTAAGGGAATATTGAATAAAGAGAGAATTGCAGGCAATTGAGATGAGAATTTCAAACTTTAGGCCAAAGTAACTGAGTTGGAAAAATTCTCCAATGCAGCTGAATGGGATGATTTTTTCAAACTCGGCTACTTTGGCCTTAACCCCTTCATGACCAGACTGTTTTTGGAATGTTGTACGTTAGTGACGAGGCTGTTTTAACACTTCTGAGGTGTTTGTGTTTAGCTTTAATTTTCTTCTTTGTCTGTTGCTGTACCCACACAAATTATATATTGGGGTTTTTTCAGGACAAGAAGGGCTTTCTTTTCATCACATTATTTTGTTCATATCATTTATTGTATTGTGAAAAAAATAGTAAAATATGGTTAAAATTAAAAAAAAAAAACACTTTTCCTGAATTTTCTTTGTAAATTCTTTTTACTAAGCTTCAAAAGTTAATGAAAAAACCTGCTAAATAGATTCGACTATAGGTCCTGAGTTTAGAAATACCCAATGTTTATATGTTTTTTTGCTTTTTTTGGCATGTTTTAGGTTAATAAATAAATAAATAAAACAGGTAGCATATAGCTGTTTCAAAACCATTTGAAAACAAATTAGTGTTAGTGACACTGTAACACAGATATCGGTCATGAATCGCTGAATAACCCCCCACATGTACACATTTTTATAAAGTAGACATCCCAGGGCATTCAACTTGGGGTATTTGGACACTTTTCATTCTGTCATTTTACCACCAATCTTTGACAAGTTTTGGCGTAGTAATTTTGTGTGTGTTTTATTTTCACACACTTTGAAACTTAGGTATGAATTTAAAGGGGTTGTTCTATTTTATTACCAAACAAAACCCCAATATATGTTTATCTACTTCCCCTGAGTATAGTGGTACCTCACGTGGATAGGTTTGCTAGGGTTATGTGGCAGGTACAGGGCAAAATTTAGAATACGGTCATTGCAGTTTTAAAACGTGTATTTGTTATGTAATGCTTGTGACTACATTTCCTATCATGCTCAGACAGCCAAAAGCTACCGTAGCAGAATAGGAAATGTAGTCTTTAGTAGGAAGCACAGATTTATGCTATCCTGCGGCTGCATGGATCATATATCCAGCTGCTGCGGGCCCCTATCTACTGCTGGGGGCCAATGCAAAGCACTGGCCCCACTAGCAGTCTTTTTTTTTTTAATAATAAAATATCCCTAGAGGACCACAGACAGACATAACATGTCATTGGTCCTCTACGGAATAACTTCTTATTTTTTATATAATTTATTATTATTATTTTGATATTTTTTATTTATTTAATTTTTTTTACATTTTTTTATTTTTATAACTAAAAAGACTAAAGCTGTCAAAGCAGGCACCTGCTTTGACAGATATTAACATCCAGGCACTGTGATTGGCTGTCACAGTGCCCGGATGTTTCCAGGGGGGCTTCAATGGACATGGCTGAAGTGTCTCGGTATTGAGACACTTAGCCATGTCGTTTGTAGCGTGATCGCGGTATGCCAACATGCATACTGCGATCGGTCCTGGTGTGGAATTCCTGTCTCAAACCCTGCAATCCTCTCTTTATTGAGTAGACCCTATACTCTGTCAATTGAGCCAAAGGTTCATCTGGTAATCCTCAGAGTGCAAGTGACCTGTATAGTTTTATATGTACATATAGGTAGGCTAACCATGAAACAGTTTTGGATCTCTAAAAAATGGCCGTGAATGTGGATTTCACATAAAAATATTATTATTATTCTCTTAATTTTACAATAAATTAGTCAAGAAACACTTGAAATCAAGTACTGTACCTTCAACCTAATTTATTCAATTTAGTACTAATGATATTCTGTAATGACTCATCACAGTCTGGTCGCTAAATATCTGTATAATTAGAATATAATGAAACATTTGAAAAGTAATAAATCATGTATTAAACAATAATATGCATTGTGGTTAAATGATATACCCTTTTGTTTTGTTCTCTGTTTATCCAGCTCCTTAGAGCCTCTATATTTTACCTATGGTATTTTATTCGCCTGTGGATGTTCCTTTGCGTACCAGCCGTCTCTTGTCATCCTGGGACACTATTTCAAGAAGCGTTTGGGATTGGTTAATGGTATAGTCACTGCCGGCAGCAGCCTGTTCACTGTCTCACTGCCCTTTGTCCTGAGATTTATGCTTGACAAGATTGGTCTGTTTAACACACTGCGTGTCCTGTGCATCCTCATGTTCATCCTCATGTTGGCTGGATTCACCTACAAGCCACTTGTACCCAGACGCAGCAACCTCCAATTTAGAAGGAACGGCAAGTTTCGGTTCCCGTCTGCCAACAAACTCTTCAATTTCTCCATATTCAAATCTAAGAGTTACTGCATCTGGGCCTTTGGGATCCCAGCAGCACTTTTTGGCTACTTTGTGCCTTATGTTCACTTGGTAAGTTCTGGAGACAGAATATATGCTGTCGTTTGAAATATAGATCTTTAAAATTATTTTTATTTCACAGGCATTGCAACGTTTTTTAAATTGATCTAATATCTGACTTTTTAATATAAGTGTCAGTGTATATTTAACCTCATTTAAAGAGTCAGTCCCACCTACAGTGTCCAAAACTATTTTAGATAAGTACTGTATCATATGAGACAAATGGAAACTAGAAATAAATATGAACAAAATAAAAAACCTAACGTGTATTGCTTAGACTTAAAAAATGTGCATATAATTCCAGTGAAGTTGTGCCCAAGTGTTCAAAACTTTGAATGGATTGCTCAGCTTAAAACCGCTTAGTTTCAGATTTAGCCTCTGTAGTTTATATGCTATTTTGCAGTAAAGAATGGCTATATAAAAGCCATACAATTTTTTTGTAGCAATACAAAGCTCTGCTACATAAGCCAACAGACATGTACCAAAAACACAGGTTATCCTTATTTAACCTGTTTAACGTGTTACTTTTTGTAACAATTCGAAGCTCCGCTCCCACTCGTCTACGCCGATTGATGAGCGGGTACTTATCATTGATAATCTCTAGAGAATTGTAATATAGTATATGTGTGCAAGACTTCACTCCATATTGTTACTGCCGTATTGTACAGCTTGATCATAGCAGGGAAAACACCCCAGAGTGTACATATAGAAGATGCTGATAGAGACATTCAGAACGTATGATGGAAAGGGAGGTCAAAATAACATAAAGGTTCATCGTATAGATAGTTCAATGTGTAGATTCAATGTGTTCTTACTCCAGTGCCCATAGTGATTTAATGCATCAGTTAAATGCGGTCGTAGGGTGGTGCCAAGTCTTCATGTGACAGTGTAGGCCAGAATCTTTCCAGGAAGTCTTCACCCAATATCACCTTGTTTGATAATTTCCTAATGTAACTTACTGATATCCACAACATTAGAACATTCTTCAGACTCCCACCGTCCTACAGAAGAAGGGCTGTATTGTATGTACTATCACACCCCGGCAGTTCATCTAGCCATTTTTTTAAAATTCCTTTCGGCTATCATATCATCAGAGTTTTTTTTAAGGTTTGTCACCTTGCAAATTTTTTATGAATATGAGCACTGGGGTAAGAATGAAATGAATCTATATGTTATATCACTATAAGCCTGAGGTCCCTATATGTTATCTTGTCAGCACGGTGTGTTTTTCCTGGCTAAAATCAAGTGGTCCAACATGGCAGTACAAATACAGGGTCAAATTTTGCACACATTTACTATGATACAGTTCTCTACAACTCGTCAATGATAAGTACCCGTTCATCAATCAGACTAGATTAATGTTAAATATTTTCCCTAATGCTTATTTATGAGGGCGTTTGTGTGAAAAAAAATGTGTTTAGATCACACACGTATGCTAGGTTTCTTTACAGCGCTGCATACACTATGACATGATTTTTTTAAACTGCTAAAATACAGTTTGGTTAAACAAGCAAACCCTGTTGTCTTAGTGCATATTTTTGGCTCCAGGAGTGGGGCTTTGAACTTCTACAAAAAGTAACAAGTTAAACAAGGATAACCTGCATTTTTGTGCATTTCTTTTGGCTTCAGTAGTTGAGGTTTTTTTTGCTACAAAAAGAAACAATGTATGGCTTTTACCCATTAATTTAACATATAAACTGCAGAAGGTGAAATCAAGGGTTTTGAAACTGAGCAATCTATTGAGGTTTTGCATGCAACATATACAAACCACTCATACAGATTATGAGACGTCTTGGTATATTGTTTTATTTTATGTTCATTTTGCTGTAGTGTTGTATATATATTTTGTCGTTCTTCTTTTCTACTTGGTGTGTCACAGCCTTGAAATAAGGGAGGAAATACATATACATGCCTTGGTCAATTCAGATAAGGAATACTCACCTTCCTGGAGCCCTGTTATGAAGCTCCTTTGTTCCTCCCTAGGCGCCATACAATGGAAGTGAGTGCTCATGGGAAGCATTCAGAGCGGATCATTTGGTAGCAGTGTAGAGCAAGTTGCTCACATTGGATTTAGGCAATGTAGAACATTTATATGGCTGCCAGTCCCAAGCATTTCAGATAAGGGATACTCATCCTATATGAGTCCTAAGTAACAAAATAAGGAAGACAATATATGTTTGTTATTGTCTTTAGTCCTATCAGGAAACTTTTGAATCTCCTCTTTTTATTTTTGATCTTAACTTTGATGAATACTGAGGTACTGCAATTTATCAACCAATAATCTGTATATTTATTAATTTGAAATATGATTATATTCCTGTACTTTGAAAAACTAGATCTGTCAGGGTTCTTATTAGAGAGGGGATACATATTAATAATAATTCATATTTATATATATGTTGTGATAAGATTAAGTTTCACTTCCTCTCTGTAAGACACTTACAAGTCTTTATATAAATCGACAATATGTTTTTAATTTTGTATTCACTGTTTTGACACTTGGGCAATTAAATGTACTTTTTTTAAACAGAAAAAAAAATTAAGTTGTATATATTGTTTATATTTATTGAGGCTTTCTCTCTATTTGTCTCATAAATTAAATATCAGTGTCAATCCCTCTGGAAAGTTTGAATATACCTAGGAATAGCACAGCTCATAATTGGGCAATAAAGTACTTTTAAAAAACGTACCTCCTGTGATGGAGGCTGTTTTCAAGCACAAAATCCCACCCGCATGATACTCTTTTCACAGGAGTGTGCAAGTCCCTCCATACACTACTGTGAGGAGACCCCCGTTGCACAATTTCTGGGACATTGGAGGGAACATGGTCACATGTTCTCTCCTCAATATCTCCAGTCATACTGCATCAGTCCTGATGCCTTTTGATGTCCTGGTGCCATGTTAGAATACTAAAAGTTAAAGACAACTGTATTGGAGATGTTTGCTTTAATCTGTTGTTTATTAAATATCTAAACATTTATGTTGTTAATGGTGACCTGACCAGTCTATGTAAAGAAAAAAAAACGTTACAGTTGTTCTTTAGTGGTACTGTACTACCGGCATGTGCACTTATTTAAAAAGCAGACTCCCGACAAATTCCATGTGTCTGCGCCGCCTCTGCACCACAGTCTGTGCCACAAAGGCACTTCCGGGTTGTGATGGCGCTCAGTGTGTCGTAGCCTGATTAATTTCGGAGAACCTTACTCCTGCACTGTGTTGGGAGTTAAAAAAAAAACTTTTGACACTATAGTGCGGGATTTGTTTTAAACATAACCCCCATTGTGTCTATTGATTTATTTGAAATGCTTTGCAAAATAGAACATCGTCTTACTTTTTTCTCATTCTATAGATGAACCATGTAAAGGAGAGGTTGGGGGATGATGTCAATGAGGAGATTCTCTTACTATGCATTGGGGTAACATCTGGCGTTGGTCGATTGATCTTTGGCAGAGTTGCTGATTACATTCCAGGTGTCAAGAAGGTGTATTTGCAGGTATTGTATTCATTTATATTTGTGGTTCCATAGTACACTCTTATTAAAAATATTGTTTATTTATTTAATGTTTGCCCTCCTTGATTATATTTCTGTTAACATTTCCATATGCTACACCTGACCAAATGTCTTTATTGCAGTATTTTATAAGCTGTATATTCAGTTGTAGCAAGCCATCTTTAGTGGTATACCATGAGCCGACATTCTTTCCAGTCACATGGTAAGCATTGTTAGTTAATGCGCCTAAGGAATCCCAAATACCACCTGTTCAAAAACTCATATCATTGAGAGGGTGTTCAGGGTCAGGGAACAGCTGAAAAAAGACTAAAGAGAGACAAGTAACCCTGTAAAAAGCACTCATTGAAGAAAGATTTTGAAAAAATACAAATCCCCTCCATAGAAAGTGACACACTCCATGTAGATCCACATAGTGCAAGCAGGAGGAGGACCGAATCCCCTATAAATATAGATGTTCTGCAAAGGATGTGGGTGCCTTGTTACTGATTACTGTACTGTGGGGTACACAGCTTAGCCACTAACCAGGAATTATGTTCTTGGTGCTGCTTATCATAATTTTCATATTTTTGCAGCATCTCTATCCACTCTTGCACTTTATGTGTCTAGTGTGTTGTGTATGTCATATGTAACCATATCTAGAATGTTTTTCTTTGTCCAATATTTTAATTGCTGTTTGGGTTTGCACCAATATACCCAATGTGCTACATAAATTAATATGTAATACTCTTCACTGAGTGCTTTTTACAAAGTGACTTGTCTCTCTTTAGTCCTATTCTTTAATATCACAGTTTCAAGTTTGTACTAGGATGAACCTGAGCAGAAATAACAAGTATATTCTTTAGAACAGTGTCTCTTAGTGGAACACTCCAGGCATCAAACTAAAAAAAATGTAATATAAATGCATGCAGGGAATCCTTGGCCTAAGATTAAGAGCTGGTAACAGCTTGAAATGCGTAAAGCATTTCATTATTTGTTTTGTCTGGGGCCTGTTCCCAATCATTTCTACAAGATGAGATAGTGAGGAGGGCGCACTATATTTTTCCGAATTGGAGTGATCCTTTAAGGAAGGGCTAGACAATTAATTATGGACATTATGAGACAAACAGACCCATACAGGAGCCAGCCTTGTTGCTTTTTAGGTGCTAGGGAAATGGCACTTCCTTGGAGTTCTATGTAAAACAAATTTAGACGCTATCTGTAGAGATTTTAGGAGCAATGGCTCGGATGATTTGATAAACTCTGCTTCAATGTACAGAAAGTATAACTGAAACAATATTTAACAAGCACTGACTAGTTTAACTTTAGAAATGACTGTGCTTTCATTGTATTTATTTTTCCACAGGTCATCTCCTTTTTTTTCATCGGACTGATGTCAATGATGATTCCCGTGTGCCATAACTTCACAGGATTGATTGTTGTCTGTCTGTTTATGGGTCTGTTTGATGGCTGCTTCATATGCATCATGGCGCCAATTGCATTTGAGCTTGTGGGAGCAGAGAATGTTTCTCCAGCCATAGGATTCCTCCTTGGGTTTATGTCCGTTCCCATGATTGTTGGTCCACCCATTGCAGGTAAGTTAGGGAATTAGTTTAGATTGAAGCAATGCAGAAAATTCCAAATACATTGTTGTGAGCTTCAATACAGTGTGATAACTAACAGCTGGGGTATTAGACAAGAAAAGGAACAATAGTGCAGATAATTCACAAGAAGAGCGATAGAAAAATGTACCTAAATCGATGAAAGACACATTCATTTGCCTATAAAAACATTCAGTCATCATTGGTACCTCTAGGTATCAGGGAACCAGGTCACTCAAAGAGTGACGAATAAGGATTGACATCAGTAGAACAATATTTTAATAAAAACAGAAACAAAGCTCTGGATTTTAACTTTCCATGCAGACGCCATTTTCACAGACTTTCTCTTCTTCTGCTTTTCGGAATTTAGTTCAGCAATACAAGTAGTTTTTATCACTAGCAGATCAGACAAAGATTCTTAGCTAGTGCTGAAAATTTACTACGTTATCCTTTGTGCTGCTGAACCAAGTTCAGAAGAGCAGAGGGAAGAGAAAGATGGCATCTGTGTATCTGTTCTTTTAAAATATATCTATTTCTACTGATGTTATTGCCTCTTCGACTCTCTTTGAGTGACCTGGTTCCGATACCTAGAGGAGTATTACAGTTACCCAAGGGGTCTCAATGCAAGTGATGTACGTGAGCTGTAAGTCTGCTCAGAAATAAGTGAATGGCCACAGAATCACCTTGCACTTTAATTGCTGTTTTGTACATACTGCACTATATATGTTCTCTTTTTATTTAACATCCATGGGAAAGTCAGTGAAGGTCCATAGAACATCATTAAATTGTCCAGTAAATGTCCACTATAAATAATGCTGGTGGTTATCCCTGCATTTAGTTCATTTATTCTAGCAGTATTTAATTAGGGTATTTTGTAGATCTGTATTCTAACATACTGACTGACATTCATTTAATTTCCTGGTCTTCTCACACAGGTATTCTCCATGACAAACTTGGCTCCTATGACGTAGCATTTTATTTAGCTGGTATTCCCCCAATTGTTGGTGGAATTATACTATGTTTGATCCCATGGATCCATGCAAGGACTTTAATGAAGAAAACAAAAGCTGTTAACGGAGATACTGAAGAGAAAATGCTGGATAATGCTGTCACCACATGTCTGCCAGGAACCGCAGAGGATTGTAAAAAAGAAGACGCGTCAGTCATTTAATTGCCACATTTAAAAAACAAACAGAAGTACTCAGACTTTTTCTTTGCTTTCTTTTTATTTTATGACAATTAAGGAATGTTTTAACTGGTGCTACAAACCAAAGCTGTATGATCACACTGAGCTGTCTGCTCGCTCCTGCACATTTCAGTGAGCACGCTCGGTTTAAGCTATCTTAATATCGAGTCACTGAAAATCAAAAGCACACCCCTGTGTGTGAAGCCAAGGTTAAAAGTCAGGGAGATGATTGCTGTATATAGGAGTATAGTTCATCCATATCATCAGAGTATATCAAAATCCCACTGATATTCAATCCAACTGTGATCTCAGTATAGTACACTTTTCTATCTGAAAAGTGTGTTGTGCACGCTCAAACTCTGTGCATGAAAACCTTGCCTGATCTACAACTGCAGGGCATTGAACACACACGTTTTACCGGATTGTCATCTTTCTTTCTTTCTTTTTTTTCTTGTCTTACTTGTATGCCAAGCCTGGAAATATTTACCTTCAGGTTTTCTTCAATCAGCTGGTCAGAAATCCTGTAACCAATGTACTCTTTTCCACTTTGCTTTACCTTAATTGTATAAGCTGTGCCTTCCTTTTTTCTGAACACTTGCCCCGTGTGATGTTGAATAATAATTTACAGTTTAGTGGTATATACACATTTTAAAATTGTAGGGCCAGGGTGTCAAATTGCATCCTTCCGGCTGCTGATGATCATCTCCCATAATACTTTGTTGGTTAACAGGCTGCCAGAGGATTATTGCAGATGAAGTAGCTGGATGGCCTCAGTTTGACACCCCTGTTTAGGTTAACATTTTTACTTTTTACATTGTTTTAAGTAGTAATGAAATTGTAAAGAATTGATGAACCTGTTGCCAAAATAAGAAAGTGTGTTATTTATATGGTTCAGATGTGGAGTTAGTCTACTAGTGGAGCAATCACCATGGAAACCTATGGAATGTTCCTATTGTAGCTCCATTTTTAAACTAACAATTGAAATTCCTAATAACTAGGGAACAGGATATATACACCTGTTCTTTAAAATAGTCTCAGTAAATGTATAAAAATGTCTAATTTCTCTAAAATATGCCACTGGCTTCTCTCTACTGCCCTCCCCCAATATGTTGGTTTCAGGCAGGGGTCTGACATCTCTTAACTGTATATAACCATTACGGAGGCACCGGAGACAGAGATGCAGTCCTGACAGTTGGGAGGGATGGTAATGTTGTGGATTGCTATATTTAAATGTGAATATTATTATCTATAACTCAGTGGTCATTAATGTGGAAACATTTCATGAAGTTTGTATAATAGACTTAGTGATTCTCAGCCACTGTTGCTAAATCAAAATCCATCAAGAGAGCTTGAGGAATTAGATATTGTTCCACCTGTGCATAAGAAGGACAAAAACTTTGCTGTGTCTCAGTGAAAACAATGATAATCGTAATTACTCACAAAAAAGGAAATACATCATGTATAGACTAAGGTATTATTCTTACTTAATGGGATTCTTTACCCTAAACAGTGTTTATGGTGAATGTGAGAATAAAAAAATGATCAAACATGGTCTAAACTTTGTATTAGCAGGACTGCAAACAAATGCCTAAGTTAGGGGGGAACTTGTGTTTTAACCCCTTTCTGACATTAGGTCGATCTATGCTATCCTAATTAACAGTGCCCAAAAGACAGCAGAGAACGTGCCCGAGATGAGCTGTGCTTTGGAACAACTACAGGTTGTGTTGGATGAGGCCACCTTCAGCGGCCTTAGTCTGACAGGGACATGTGGAGTCTCCTGTTTATGACTTGACCTGTGATTTGATATGCAAACCATTTCTGATCATGTTTTATGCTCTACATTTATCGTATGAACAATGTGCAGGTGACACAGTCCCTTTAAAGGTGTATTCACTAAACCGTGAGCTGTGGTGAAATACAAAAAAATGATGCATTAAAAGCTGAGGCGGAGAGATCAAATTGGAGAGTACGTTCAACAATTTTCCAAAATTGTTAGCCTTAGTTTTGCAATTGCATTGTCAAGTCACTGTTTAGGAAGTAGGTATCTGAATTATCATAGCATCATATGTTATTGGGTTTCATAAACCTACCTTGCAGTCTTGGTACGAAAAAAAACTTTAATACTTCAGTTTAAGAGTGAATAAATGCTAGTATTTTACACAATTCACATTAAACTCATAACCACATCTCTAGCTGGAATTAATATGAGCACATTATATATTGCTTTGAGAAATATCTACATTTTTTAGAACCATTATACCTTACATACAAAGTTTACCTTTACAAAAGTGGCCTTATTAAATGTTTCACAGTGTTACAATTGTGTATTATTTTAGCATTTACTATAACAATTGTGTTTTACAAGATTACATACCTAGTTGTATTAAGTCATTTTTAACGTTTGTGAATCTGATTGATTATATCCTTTGTAGTCTGTTGGTGTCCTGATTCCAAGAAATGCAAGCCTTTTAACACAGTATATTGATGGCATTCACATCTGTAAACATAGATGTATTTACCTTGTATGACAATTTGTGACACTTTAAAGAGGGTCTAATCCCTCCAGATGACCATTCTGTCTGGTTAACATCGCTTCTAGGCGATACTCTTGTGGAGAACCTTTCAGATGCGAATTACATTTGATTTGTATGTCTCCCTAAGACTTTCAGGCTGCCAGGCATCTGTGACGCCCAACACAACTCCATCTTGATTGACTCATGTCCACACCAAAGACATACATAGTGAGCTGACCATCTCCCCCTTTTGCTGCCATAGAGTGATGCTCTGTCAGATAAAAGTCCCCTATTATATGCTTTTGCAAAGTGTAGGGGCAAGTGTTTTTTGAAGTTATCTTGTGCCTCATTTCAAAAAAGGTATTTAGTAATTATTCAATACGAAATAGCTACATGATATGATTGCTTCTTTGGGGGTTTTTTTAAGACACAGAGATCAAAATAAATGTTTACATACAAAATCTCAGATAATTTTAGAAATAGAATGGAAGAACCGATAGGCCGCTAATCAGATTAATTTCTGTATCTATTTTTAAAATGAAACGAGAAACTTGGCAACAAGCAGATTTCAATAAAAATGGTATCCAACTTGTGATTTAACAGAAGTGGTCCCATATGTATCTGATCTTATGCAATACATTTTTAGCATATGGTGCTTCATGGTGATGTCACCAAAGGGACAATCAAACTATTTTAACAAAGCTTTTTAAGGTTGCATTATGCATAAGTTGTAATTTTGTTTTTCACCCCAAATGTGACAGATCCCCATCAGTATGTTCCTATGGTCTCGTCACTATGTAAGGATGTGAGCAATCTTTTTGAAATCAGGCTACATTAAAATGTTTTCAAACTTTTTTGGACTGTCCAAATGATCTGAAAAAAGAGAATCCTTATTAATTACAAATTAAATACAAATATCATTTGATTAAATGGTCTACTCAATAAATAGAGAACTGCAGAGAATTGAGATAGGAATTACACATTTAAGCTTAAAGTAGCTGAGTTGGAAACATTCTCCAATGCAGCTGCATTAAAAAAAAATGTCAAACTCATTTACTTTGTCTTAAAGTTTGAAATTCCCAATTCTCTGCAACTCTCTTTATTGAGTATACTCTAATATCTACAGAATAGGCTTAAAACTACATATTTTTTTGTTTCTTGTTTTCATGTTAAAGAACCATAATATAACACCACCAGCTTATTAAAAATTGCAATAAAGGAATAATTATTTTTAAAAGCCAGGAATGTTAAAGGATTATTTGCATTATTGCTTAGTGCACACATAGTTTTACATTATTTGACGATAGCTTTTAGTTGTTATAATGTAATGCCAATTATCAGGTCTTCTTGAAAAGTATGTATATTACACAGAACTGAAACATATCTTTAAATTCAATAACTTTCCCTTGCATTAGAATCAGCCATTTCATGGCACAGGGAGTTTTATATGGTCTGTACATAAACTGTGCTGCACAACATCCATGTCATGACATGGGAAACCAGAAATAGTTGCCTGAAGCTGACTTCTGTTCATACGGAAAACTGTAGATTAAGAGCCAGATGTATTAAGGCAAAACAAGTGCTATTTTTTAAAAAAGTGTGCTAAATTTGGAGCAAACTGTCATAGTAATCCATTGGTATCCATGGTTATTACTACTATTTTAGCACTTTTTCCTGAAATAGCGCCAGTTTTGTCTTGATAAATATGTCCTTTAGTGTGGTGCCATGTGACCATGTCTCAGGTTTGTTATGTGTAAAGGCTTTCCTTTACAGTATATAAATAGAGTGGATGCAAAATGTCAGCCAGGAGATGTCTGCATTCTCATATTACTGCTGATTAAAGCCAGCTTTGGAACCTTGTGAGACACAAACATTGAAAATATTAAAATGTCATGTATGATTTCGTTTGGCATCATGAATATATGTGTTCCCTTCTCATCCTAAATCTACAGAATATTTTTACCTGCTATTTGAATATTTTTAGATTTTGTGTTTTTCAATACCATTCTTTATATACCGTATTTGCTCGATTATAAGACGAGGTTTTTTTCAGAGCAAATGCTCTGAAAAATCCCCCTCGTCTTATAATCGAGGTCTCTTATAATTTGACCTCAAATTGAGGTCAGATTATAAGACATAGATCCAGGTCCCCAGCAGAGCTGCAGGGGACCTGGATCCCCCTCTCTAGCAGCAGGGGATGTCTGCGCAACGAGCGCAGACTCCCCTGCTTCCGCCCGGCACGACCGCCGGGGCTTCTGTGAAGAAGCCGGTACTTCCGCTTTCGTCACAGAAGTCCCGGCGAGCGTGCCGGGCGGCAGCAGGGGAGGTCTGCGCTCATCGCGCAGACTTCCTCTGCTGCCCCACTAGCCACCAGGGTAAATCGGGCAGCTGGGGGATGTCTGCACGATACGTGCAGATATCCTCCATGCTGCCCGACACGGCAGACTATTATGACGGACAGCTGTCCGTCATAATAGACTGCCGTGTCGGGCAGCATAGAGGATATCTGCAAGTATCGTGCAGACATCCCCCGGCTGCCCCCACTAGCCACCAGGGATCAAGGTAAGGGGAAGGGAGGGAGGGGGGCAGAGAGACAGGGGGAGGGAGGGAGGGGGACAGAGAGACAGGGGGAGGGAGGGAGGGGGACAGAGAGACAGGGGGGGCAGAGAGACAGGGGGAGGGAGGGGGACAGAGAGACAGGGGGGAGGGAGGGGGGCAGAGACAGAGTCAAGGGGAGGGAGGGGGTTAAGAGACAGAGACAAGGGGAGGGAAGGGGTTAAGAGACAGACAAGGGGAGGGAAGGGGTTAAGAGACAGAGACAAGGGGAGGGAAGGGGTTAAGAGACAGAGACAAGGGGAGTGAGGGTGTTAAGAGACAGGCAAGGGGAGGGGGGAGAGAGAGAAAAATGGGGGCAAGGGAAAGAGAAAGGCAGCATTGGCACATAAAAAGAAATAAAAACTAGAAATACATTTTTTGATATCATAATTTTTTTATTAAAAAAGCAATTTACATGTGAATATATACAAGTTTAACTTTTTTCCTATAGGGTAGTCTTATATTCAGGCTTTTAGTTTTTTTCCTAAAGGAATATCCAAAGTTTGGGGGTCGTCTTATAATCAGGGTCGTCTTATAATCAAGCAAATACGGTACTTTTTAAAAATGTTGGTGTTTTCCTATACATCACTGATTTATGTAAAAGACAAGTTTAGAACTTTGACTTGATTTGACTTAATTTTTCTATAAAGACTGTTGCTCAAGCACAGTGCTAAAATCAAATAGGTCCAAATAGCAGACCTATTATGGAGGTTATGTATAACAAAAAAAACCTGCACTGTAAAGTGTTGGGAAGTGAAAAAAAAGGCACAATTACAGTTTGTTGCGTATGATGGTTATTGAGTCTTTTTACATACTGACGCTTTACAGTGCAGGAGTTTTTATACACTGGGCCAGGCCTTGCAGTATTTCACTACTAGTTCTGCAGTGAAACATACCAGTGTTTATGTAAACTGTGTAAATCCATATGTGCATAGCAGTCGTGGCAAATATCATTAATGTCAGGTTACAAATTAGGTTTGTGGGGGAATTTTAATGAGCAGTGAAAAAGTCTTAAAAGATTTCAGTTTGGCGATAATGTCTGCTCTTCTGAGGACACTGGCTCAGTATCATGAGGCTCCATAGATCAACACTGGAGTTTTGTGGATCTGAGGAAAATATGAGAGAATAGAGGGAGATAAGAATCAAAAATAAACTAATTTAAACAAGTATATATAACTTACATTAAAACTATATCTATATTTGTTAGAGAAAGAGGGAAATATAGCTTTGTGTAATCCATCATGGCCTGAGGTCATGTGATTCTTTGCCAAACTAGTAACAAGTGACACATAAAATATTAAGTAGGTAATTGGTAAATAGAGATAAATCAAAAAGAAAAGTGTAATGTTAGAGAAATTATCTGTTTGGAAATTGTAACTAGGGAAGAGTTTACACATTTATTGCTGTATATATTGCCTGTTTAAGTCAAAACAAGCAATGGAAAAGCATATTTGAAATAAAAATTTCTATCTATAATTGGTAAACTTAATGTGGTTTAATCACATTTGTGACAACAAATATGAATCATTATTACATGCAAAATCAAAATGCAATATTTCATTATCACAGAATTAGATTTCTTTAAAATGGTTTAATATGATTTTCAGAGTGTTTTTGCTAGTGAGTGGGTTTGACAATCATGCACTGTCACTGACAGTGGTAATGTACAATGAAGGAAACGTCAAGCCAAAAAGCAGGTGCAAATAACTTTGCAAAACAAAAATATCATATAAAATCACTTATATGACTTACTAGGGATCTGTTATAACTACCTCAAAATATATATAATATTCCAATGAAAGGATTTTGTAGTTTTCTCTTAGTTCATTACAGTGGGTTGTAAATTTGCTGAGAATCTGACCTGTTATGGGGGAGATTTTTGTTTCAGTCTGCTGCTTTTGACTTGAAGCACAACATTAGTAAAATGGCTGACGATCTGCAATGCTAAAAGTAGCATTCATTGTAGTCACAATATTTAAACTACTATTTCATGTTCTCTGCTATTCTAAGGATGTTTAAATAAATATGATCAGTCATTTATAGTTAAACTGTTAATTTTTTGGTATATGTGTTTTTAAGCTCCACCCATTTAAGACATTGACATCATACAACTCAGTTGAAATGCAACAAGCGGAGATAATAATTCCACATTAAACAAGATGATTGGTGAATTGAACAGAGGAGAAGGAATACTGGATGTCATGCACCCTAGCTTAACTTCTAATATCCTGTGCCAGCCTCTTACTGGAAGATGTTGATGGGCATTCTCCACAGATGAAGCCCTAATTAGCAGAGCCTGGCCTATTCTTGTAACCCTGAGTAGAGTACATGTTGTTCTCTGGCTGTGGCTACAGTTCCAATGAACCTCAGAAAAAAAAGCTAGTCACTGGCTGACACTTCCATTACAAAAATCAGCCAGTTCACTTTTCAGTTCAGTTTAAGGGAACAGACCAGAGACTCATCCACAGCTGGAGAGTCACATATCCCTTCTATAGACAAAATGAAAATGGAAAAAACAAAGTATGTGTACTGAATGCATGTTTTTCCAAAAATACCTGAAGGGAAAAATAAATGTTTTTTTTTTTTTTAAACGACCTTGCTTTACCAAACATGAAAGTATGTACAAATATTTCAGATAATTGCAATACTTTGTTTAACTCGTAGCTGCCTAAATTCTATTTTTTCCAAACAGTTTTTTACAAATGAAATATATTTACACATTAAAATCTGCCAACTTCAAATCAGCTTCACATGTTTAATTTGAGAAAATATCTTGTTTTGTCATGTTTGCTTAATTTGTGGTAATTTGCAATCTTTGATATAGTTTCAGTGTGTACATCCTCAATGGAATTATGAGAAATTGTAAAGTGTAGACAGGGAAAGTCAGTGTATCTACATTCCTTTAAAGGACAGCTAAACTGTCTTTTTTCAGTTGTGCTTATAGAAGCACAAGTGAAAAATGTAGTGTCCTAATATGAGGATAAACTGGCATGTACTTCTGATAGTACATGCCAATTTATCCTCTGGCTAGCAGCTGCCATGCTTACCTGGGAGTGCAGTCAGCCTGGTCCTGTTGGCGACTGTGCAGATATTATGTAAAAACAAGCGTTTCGCTCTGCACTGGCAGAGAGAGACCCCACTCTGTGTAGGCCCTGATCAGACAAGCAGGGATGAGTCCCTGTTCTTCAGATCTGTTCTGCCTCAGCTGTGAGGCAGAGCCAAGTTTTAACCCATGTGTATCTCTAAAGATACATGTCGGGTTTACTTAGGTTTTACTTCCTTTAAGGGAGCAAGGTTTAAAAAACATTTAGTTGTCCTTTAAGAAAAACTTGAAAGCATTCTTACTGTGAAGTGTGGCAATGTATTATTGCTATAACTGGTGTAGTAGTGTTCATCTATCAAATGTGCCAAGTTTTCATTCCCATCACTTATAATTCTAAGATATATGTGCCAATGTGTGTAAAAATAACTTTAAGCAAATGTATCTACTGCAGTGTGACAAGCAATAACTGCTTTTGTGTTTTGCAGCATATTTCATATTCTTAGCAAAAATATATTAGGTGCATACTCTATGAATAATATTTTTTAAAAAAACTGTATTTTCACCTCAACCATTTCTGCCTGATTGTAGTTAAGGTTTAGTGAATGGACCTCAGAATTATAGTGCATTACAAGGATTGTGGCTATATCGCTGGTTTTACTTCAGGGAGATCATGCCAAACTAATCTTATTGATTTTTTTGATTGGGTGACTAAAATAATAGATCAGGGTGGTGCAGTAGACATTGCTTACCTAGATTTCAGTAAGGCTTTTGACACTGTCGCACATAGAAGGCTTATCAATAAACTGAAATCTTTGAGTTTTGATTTCAATATTGTTGGGGGGATTAGGCCTTCCTGATTTCTCAAAATACTATCTAGCTGCCCAGATTGCACAAGTTTCAGCCTGGCATTCCCCTGTTGCTACAATTCGATGGGCTGACTTGGAGAATGATTTATTTAGTCCAGATGTCTTAAACCATTATTTTTACATTTAATACATACATTTAATGTGGACAAGTGCAAGATTATGCACCTTGGGCGTAAAAACCCAAAAGCAGAATATAGACTTTTTGGTACAGTCCTAACCTCAACATCTGAGGAAAGGGATTTAGGAGTAATAATTTCAGAGGACTTGAAGGTAGGTAGGCAATGCAATAGAGCAGCAGGAAATGCTAGCAGAATGCTTGGTTGCATAGGGAGAGGTATTAGCAGTTGGAGGAGGGAAGTGCTCATGCCATTGTACAGAGCACTGGTGAGACCTCACTTGGAGTATTGTACGCAGTACTGGAGACCGTATCTCCAGAAGGATATTGATACTTTGGAGAAAGTTCAGAGAAGGGCTACTAAACTGGTTCATGGGTTGAAGGATAAAACTTACCAGGAAAGGTTAAAGCATCTTAACATGTATAGCTTGGAGGAAAGACGTAACAGGGAGTTAGAAACATGATATGATAGAAACATTTAAATACATAAAGGGAATCAACACAGTAAAGGAAGAGAGTATATTTAAAAGAAGAAAAACTACCACAACTAGAGGACATAGTCTTAAATTAGAGGGGCAACGATTTAAAAGTAATATCAGGAAGTATTACTTTACTGAGAGGGTAGTGGATGTATGGAATAGCCTGCCAGCAGAAGTGGTAGAGGTAAACACAGTCAAGGATTTTAAGCATGCGTGGGATAGACACAAGAGAAATGAGATATCAGTTAGTCCCAGATCCGCAAATATAAAGATAAGTTATGGTGCAAGGAGTCCAAGACGCTTCCCAGGTCTCTGACACAGTAAAATAATGAATGCAGACACCAGCACACAGTGTGAAGTGAGAAACTTTAATCACACACTTGGCGACGTTTCAATCCTATGATGGATTTTCTTCAAGCCTAGCGTGAAGTGGTATCAAACAGGTTTATATAATACAATCAATCAGTGAATAAATCAATTAGAGAAAGGACACATGGTCCAATACAAATCCTTACACAGCAATTACAAATTTAAAGCAATACAGCTGACAGTGATAGTACAAAGTGAATTGTGACCATGTATATTATTGGGATAGACACAAGGCTATCCTAGCTATAAGACCGGGAATGGGGGACTAATAAAAGTACTCAAAAAAAAAAAAATTGGTTAGACTAGATGGACCGAATGGTTCTTATCTGCCGATACATTCTATGTTTCTAAGTAAAAAGTGCGCCGAATGGCCTTTCTGGTGATGTGGTATGCACCCTCCATTATCAGCATGAACAGGATGCGTTGCTACAAACATACAGGAATATGACCCCAATTAAGGTGCAGGACACTGGCATTGCGTTGTTTGCAAGCTTTATAAAATGCATGCTCAGCCCTATGCACACCAGTGGAGCATCTTTTACCACTGAAGCAGAGCTGCACAACCATCTTGTACTTCATGTATGTGATAGTGCTGTATCCCAGTATTCCTGGTGTGTGAGAACATTCTAGATCAAATTATGTATGCTTAATTAGTTGGATACTTTGCCACAAATTGCCAATATTGCTTAAATAGTTACATTAATGATTTTTTTTCCAAATTAAGTAAGAATATAACAGAGACTATGTGAATTACAGTTGTCTATGGGCAAAATAGTATTACTATACTTGATATAAAGATACGTTTTTAAAACTGTCCTGTATGGAAATGATACATTATCTTTATCAATAGTACTAAAGATTGTTATGTAAGATTAGAAAAATCTAATGTAAGCCATAAAAAGCAATGCTTGTTTTTTTGTTGTTGATGTAATATTATAGAAAAAAATGTTTTTGAATATTCAAGTGTCAGTGCCTTCTTCTCCAGACAGCAATGACGTGCTACGTGTGAATTTTTCCTAAGCTTGAAATGGCTGACTTAGTGTAAAGGTCTGACAACCAGATAATGTGTCCCACTGCTAGCAAATCACAATATAGCAACAATTTTTCCAATGCAGCCACTCAACAAAAGGAACATGTTGATAAATTGTCACATTTGGCAAAATGCATATGGCGGTGACACACACTTGTTCAAACTACTGGTTGTTAATATTTTTGTATTGAGTATTTCTGTATTCTGAAGATTTTTGATCTATGTTTATCTAATTAAATATGCCAAAAGAAAATGGAAGTCAAAATCTAGGGCTAAGTTGAACTGACGGAACACCAATAGCGTCCACCAGTATCGGAGTAAATGTTGGAAGATTCTAATTGCATCTAAAATACAGGTATTTGTATTAATTTTGTACAGGAGGCTAGATGTAGGCCTCTGCAGCAAATTATTTGCCAATTACAGGATATTCCTCATAAACTGGGGAGATACTTTGCGTCCTACAATCAGGAGGGAAAATAGTGTTAGCTGGTGAGTCATTTGTTTATCCATTAGGACTGAGCACATAATTAGAAACTCCTCTTGATGTATAGTGATTACTCTGAGTAAATATGCCTTTTTGTTATCTATGTTATGGAATATATACTCTATTACTCTATGCTTGTAGGAATTAGGTCTATTCTGTTTCATTAACTGCTCTAATATGTCCAATGGTTAAGTCCCTAATTAAGTTAGGGCTTGTGTTAACCCAGAAAGTCACTAGGGGTTGTTTTTTTTAAAGATTTTGCAATATGTATTACATAAGTATGTCAAAATCTCTCAAGCCAATGTTTTATATTTTTTAAGTAACCTAATAAAACTGACAGTGTCTTCTGTGGCTAGTTCTGGCATTAACAAGACTAACTTTAAAGTGTAATTAACTATGCAATGACTGTTAAAGGAAGGTAAATGAGGTGTGAATGCCACAAGTATTTTAAAACGTAATAAATATGAAATAATAACCTTTGCACACCTGTTTCAATGTTTTACTTTCCACTATTTACTTTGTTTTGTACATCCGTGCTCATTCCTTTATGCTTCTGCTTTTAAAAAAGATATTAAAACTAGATATCCTAGTTTAATAGACAGAACTTATTAAAACTTAACCAAAAAAATTGTGAGTAGCTATTTTACTACGGAAAAATTGTCCATACACTGTTACTTTCTCTCATGCAGACCCTAAGGGTCGATACCTTTTTTTATCTGGGAATTTAGGTTCGCTCACAATAGCCCTTCTCAACGTATACGCACCTTCTATCCCTAGCGTTATCTTTTGGCGCGAACTCTCTGATTTCTTAGACAAACATCCTTATGATAAATGAATATTTGGGGGAGACATGAACGCTACTCCGTCCCCAGAATTGGACAGGTCTTATATCAGTCCTACAGGGTCAACTCATCCTGCTGATAAACATCTTCTGGATTTCATGAACAATCACAATCTCTTAGACATCTGGAGGCTACATCATCCCTAACGTAAGGACTATACCTTCTTCTCACATCCTCATCATAGCTATTCAAGAATAGATCTGTTTTGTGTGTCTCATGCCTGTCTCCCACTCATTGAATCCACAGAAATACACTCAATTACTTGGTCTGACCATGCTGATATTTCATTAATTTTTACAAATAAGGAATTCTCCAAACACTGGGCATGGAAATTTAATGATACTCTCTTACATAATAAAGAGGTCTTATTATCGTGTAAACAGCAACTAAAAGATTATTTTAATTTGAATGAGGGAACTGTTGATAATCCTGTTACGCTTTGGGCAGGTCACAAGACGGTAATACGGGGTCACTTAATTAGCATTAGTACACGACTTAAGAAAGATTCGGCAAAACTTCATCAACAACTACAAACTGATCTTTACAAATTAGAAACTTTGCACAAAGCCAATCCAACAGCGCCCATTCTTTCTCAGCTTAATAATGTTAGGAGCCAAATTAAACAACTCACGCTCAAAGATACAGCTAAATCACTTAAATTTACCAAACAAATGTCGTCTAGGTTAATTTCTACGTTTTCTAGGCGTTTGACCGAGTGAATTGGGCTTTCTTAAGACCGGTCATAGAAAAAATAGAATTTTCCACAACAATTCTTAAATTGTCTGGCGGCAATTTACCATAAACCTTCTTCTAAAATATGTATACCTGGGGCTACACCCTTAAGACTGTATAATGTTAATGGAACTAGACAGGGCTGCCCTCTTTCACCCCTCTTATTTTCTATTTCTTTGGAACCCCTTCTGCATTCTATACGACAGAACACAAACATTAATGGCTTCACAGTAGCCAATAATCGATACATAGTAGCTGCCTATGCAGATGATATTATACTCTCTATTACTGACCCACTTCAATCCCTTCCACACATTTTTTAAGAATTACAAATTTATTCTAAAGTCTCTGGTTTTCAAGTTAACCCAGAAAAGTCCAGGGGACTTCCGATTCATTTAGCTGCTCAAACTCGTCAGACTATACAGTCCACCTTCTCAATGCCATTATCTGACCAACCATTGACTTACCTGGGTTTACAACTCTCATCTGACCACACTAAATTGTATCAACTCAACTACACTCCCCTCCTGCACAAACTTAAATCGGATCTGGATAAATGGAATCCCCTTTTAATCTCTTGGATTGGAAGATTAACTACAATTAATATGAACCTCCTACCTCGGTTGCTGTACCTTTTACAGGCATTGCCATTCCCACTAGTCACCAAAGATTTCTCGGTACTGCAAAAATCAGTTAATCGTTTTATCTGGCAAGGTAAGAAATCTAGAATTAACATCTCTACGTTGTACAAATCCAAATCTGCTGGGGGGATTAGGCCTTCCTGATTTCTCAAAATACTATCTAGCTGCCCAGATTGCACAAGTTTCAGCCTGGCATTCCCCTGTTGCTACAATTCGATGGGCTGACTTGGAGAATGATTTATTTAGTCCAGATGTCTTAAACCATTATTTTTACATTTAATACATACATTTAATGTGGACAAGTGCAAGATTATGCACCTTGGGCGTAAAAACCCAAAAGCAGAATATAGACTATTTGATACAGTCCTAACCTCAACATCTGAGGAAAGGGATTTAGGAGTAATAATTTCAGAGGACTTGAAGGTAGGTAGGCAATGCAATAGAGCAGCAGGAAATGCTAGCAGAATGCTTGGTTGCATAGGGAGAGGTATTAGCAGTAGGAAGAGGGAAGTGCTCATGCCATTGTACAGAGCACTGGTGAGACCTCACTTGGAGTATTGTACGCAGTACTGGAGACCGTATCTCCAGAAGGATATTGATACTTTGGAGAGAGTTCAGAGAAGGGCTACTAAACTGGTTCATGGGTTGAAGGATAAAACTTACCAGGAAAGGTTAAAGCATCTTAACATGTATAGCTTGGAGGAAAGACGTAACAGGGGGGATATGATAGAAACATTTAAATACATAAAGGGAATCAACACAGTAAAGGAAGAGAGTATATTTAAAAGAAGAAAAACTACCACAACTAGAGGACATAGTCTTAAATTAGAGGGGCAACGATTTAAAAGTAATATCAGGAAGTATTACTTTACTGAGAGGGTAGTGGATGTATGGAATAGCCTGCCAGCAGAAGTGGTAGAGGTAAACACAGTCAAGGATTTTAAGCATGCGTGAGATAGACACAAGGCTATCCTAGCTATAAAACCGGGAACGGGGGACTAATAAAAGTACTCAAAAAAAAATTGGGCAGACTAGATGGACCGAATGGTTCTTATCTGCCGACACATTCTATGTTTCTATGTTTCTATTTGGTTACCTAAAAATCACAGACCTCTTTTACGGACGCGATGTCCGATGATACTTAATTCCCTTAGAGTTTGGGACAAATATGCCATTAAAATTAATTTAACAACAGCGCAATCATCTCTTCAGCCTATTTGTCGCAATAGAAATTTTCCGCCTGGTATGGATTACGTTCAGTTCAGAAATTTTGATCAAGGGGGTATCTCAAGAATCTGTAATTTATTTCATAATAATTCTGTTATATTATTTGATGATCTTAAAAAGACTTTACCTTTACGCTCGCCTGATTATTTCCGATATTTACAACTTAGAGACCTTGCCCTCACTTACTCTTGAATTCATTCGGCAAAAATCAAACAGACATGGTTTGAAAAGATTTGTTTGAATGATCCTAGACAAAAGGGTCTGATCTCTCAATTATACCAAGATTTTCTTGACTTAAATTCAAATTTTTCTCCGTCCTATATAAAGGCTTGGGAGCGTGATTTGGGTCATCCAGTGGACTCAGACGATTGGTCTGACATATGGGAAGCCACCTCTAAAATTTCCATCTGTACTACTCATAAAGAGCAGGCTTATAAAACTCTGATGAGATGGTACCGGCCCCCCACTACTTTGGCAAAAATGTACACTTCAGCCTCTCCTCTTTGTTGGAAAGATTGTGGACAATTGGGTACCTACTTTCACTGTTGGTGGTCCTGTCAATATCTGCAAGCCTTTTGGAGGCAAATTCACAAACTCCTCATCCATGTTATAGCTAAGCCAATACCATTTGAACCTGAGCTGTTCCTACTGTCCAAACCTGCTGACATATGCACCAAACATGAAAATGTCCTGATTACTAAAATTACTTTGTCAGCTCGTAGAGCTATAGCACAATTGTAGAATCAACCCAACATGCCTACGTTAACGGAAGTTAAAAACATGATTATTGAGGTAAAAAACATGGACCTCTTAACTGCATATGTACATGATACTCCAGCCAGATTCCAAAAAATTTGGTCATTATGGACCTTGGCCCTCCCTTAAATCATTATAGTTTACTAAATTACATAACATAATATTAACTTTCTAGACTTATAATCGTTCCTCCACCCTTGGGTCCCCCTATTATATTATTATATCAATACCCCCTTATCCTTACCCATTCCCGTCAATACTTTTCCGATTCACCTTCCTTTTTATCTTCCTTTCCCAGGGTAATATATGTCTTTTTTTTTTTTTTTCTCTCCCTTTTTATTATTTTTATTTTACTAGTTTTTGTTTTTTACCCTAAGTATTGTATGTTCTCTCTGGTCTACATTCCTATCATATTTCCCAAAACCTTGTCTGTCCTGGTTGATTTAATACATTGATGAGCAGCAGACAACGAGCTTATGTTATTTTTTTTTTTCTTAATTAAGTATAAAAATATTGATTGAAGAACTATTTCTACTTTCCTATTAATGTTTTTTATACGTGTTTTTGTATTTATGTTATCATTTGTTGATGGTGTACTATTGTTGTCTTGAACTTATGTACTGTCCGTTTAATATTTTCTGTATGTGTTCTTGTATTGTCATGTTATGGTATCATTTGTATATTGTATACTATTGATATCTTGGACTTATGTATAAATGGTTTCTTCAAATAAAGAATGTTAAAAAAAAAAAAAAAGATATTATGATCAAGGGAGTGTAGAACACATAGTAGGAAGACAAATAAAACACTATTGAGTTAGTTGCAAATCTTAAAACAATGATGACAAACGTTTTGAAGGCTGAGTGTCCATTGTTTTGCAGGATACCAAGATAAAAGATCCATTTTCTCTGAGATTATGTGACCCTCCCCCATTTCCATTGCAGACTCTGCTCATTTTAGTTTCCTCGTCTTTCTGTCATTTTTCCCTTTCCTTTTTTTCCCATCTCAGTGTTGCCGTTGCCCGCCAACCCCCGTGTGCTCCACTTACCTCCATGTATGATGATGGTGACAAAGCACTCAGATGCTATTTACCACCTCAGAGTCTCCTTGAGTGTCACAGGTACCTATGCCATTTGTTCACCATCACTGTCTTAGAACATGTATAGGCAGGCCCTGCCCTTTAACCCCTTAATGCATATGTATGTTTATATACGTTCTGCAAAGCATGGTCCTTGAGCACCATGAGGACATATATATACGTCCTGAGTTTTCATGAGCGCAATGCTACATACCTGCAGTTACTCTCAGAGGCTGCTTTGGATCCGCAATAGATGCCTGCCTGTTAAAAAATTAGTGTGTGTGTGTCAGTGTGAGTGAGAGAGAGTGTGTGTCAGTGTGAGTGACAGACTGTATGTGTGTGAGTGGATAAAGGGGTTAACTCCTCTGACCAGGGCCGGCCTTAGGGGTGTGCGACCTGTGCGAGCGCACAGGGCGCAACACCCCAGGGGGCGCCTGCCCGGCCGGTATAAAGAAAAAAAAAAAGTGTAAAAAAAAAAAAAAAGCCGGTAGAGGCACTGGCTGGGGGAGATCAAAAGATCCCCCCTCACCAGCCCTCTGCTCGGCATGCTGTGCTGGGTCCGGGGAGGGGGCGGAGCTAACCGGCACAGCGGTGTAGCTCCGCCCCCACCCCGGGAAGCAGAGCAGCATCTGCTTCACGGGGAGCCCCGGGCAGCATGAGATAGTGCTGCTCGGCTCCCCATGCTTGCATTAAGCATGGGGAGCCGAGCAGCACTTTGTCTTGCTGCCCGGGGCTCCCCGTAATGCAGACTCTGCTCTGCTTCCCGGGGTGGGGGCGGAGCTACACCGCTGTGCCGGTTAGCTCCGCCCCCTCCCTGGATCCACCTTTTCAGGCAAAGGTAAGAGGGGGGGGGGGAGAGAGAGAGAGACAGAACAGGGGTTAGGGGGGAGAGAGACAGACAGAACAGGGGGAGGGGAGAGAGAGACAGACAGAACAGGGGGAGGGGAGAGAGAGACATCCAGAACAGGGGTTAGGGGGGAGAGAGACAGACAGAACAGGGGGAGGGGAGAGAGAGACAGACAGAACAGGGGGAGGGGAGAGAGAGACATACAGAACAGGGGTTAGGGGGGAGAGAGACAGACAGAACAGGGGGAGGGGAGAGAGAGACAGACAGAACAGGGGTTAGGGGGGAGAGAGACAGACAGAACAGGGGTTAGGGGGGAGAGAGACAGACAGAACAGGGGGAGGGGCGAGAGAGACAGACAGAACAGGGGTTAGGGGGGAGAGACAGAACAGGGGGAGGGGAGAGAGAGACAGACAGAACAGGGGCAGGCGGGAGAGATAGAACAGGGGTTAGGGGGGAGAGACAGACAGAACAGGGGTTAGGGGGGAGAGAGACAGACAGAACAGGGGGAGGGGGGAGAGAGAAAGACAGAACAGGGGCAGGCAGGAGAGATAGAACAGGGGTTAGGGGGGAGAGAGACAGACAGAACAGGGGGAGGGGGGAGAGAGACAGACAGAACAGGGGGAGGGGGGAGAGAGACAGACAGAACAGGGGGAGGGGGGAGAGAGACAGACAGAACAGGGGTTAGGGGGGAGGGGGGAGAGAGAGAACAGGGCTAGAGAGAGAGAACAGGGGAGGGGTGGGAGAGAGACAGACAGAAAAGGGGCAGGGGGTAGAGACAGAACAGGGGGAGAGAGAGACAGAACAGGGGACGGGGGAGAGAGACAGAACAGGGGACGGGGGAGAGAGACAGAACAGGGGACGGGGGGGAGAGAGACAGAACGGGGCGGGGGGGGAGAGAGACAGAACAGGGGACGGGGGGAGAGAGACAGAATAGGGGACGGGGGGAAAGAGACAGAGCAGAGGGAGAGAGAGAGAGACAGACATGGCAAGGAAGAGGAAAGGGACAAACATGGGAAGGGAGAGAGACACAAAGATAGGGGGGTGAAAGAGACGGGGGGGGGGGGCGCCACGGGGGAAGCCCGCACAGGGCGCCGGAACCCTTAAGGCCGGCCGTGCCTCTGACACTGC
Organism: Pelodytes ibericus; assembly: GCA_036172795.1. Taxonomy (NCBI): domain Eukaryota; kingdom Metazoa; phylum Chordata; class Amphibia; order Anura; family Pelodytidae; genus Pelodytes; species Pelodytes ibericus. The sequence goes on along the minus strand of CM069861.1, from coordinate 100,907,911 downwards.
CTATATATATGTCAAGCAATCCAGGGGTTAACACATCTGACACCACCTATATCTGTTTACTCACCCAAAGGGTTAACTCCGCTGACACTGCCTATATCTGTCTAGCCAACCAAGGGGTTGACTCTTATGACACTGCCTATATCTGTCAAGCCAACCAAGGGGTTGACTCATCTGACACTGCCTATATCTACCTGGATTTTTGCCTTTAGTTTTTTGCCCCATCCAGCACAATGTCTTGGGCCGGCCGTGTATATAGGTAATCTGCAGCAGTATGTATAACTTCTGGCGTGGTTCCCTGACCGTTAATGAACCATACCAGGTGCTATACATAGTATTAGTTATGGTAGTGCAACTTCTGAATATTATTATCCGTTTGAATTCTTCTCTGCATGCTGTGCTTATTTGTTGGTGCTTCTTACTATAGAAAGTAGTTGATATTATATATTGTTCCACAGTAGTAGCTGCATTGGCATCACAGTAGAGTACAGTTTATAGGATTTTTAGTGCTACTGGTTATTTAAAGGAGCATTATACTTTATCATTCACTTGTGTGTCTAATAAAGAAGCACACTGAAAGGTTAGTTGTTCCCAGTGTGAGGATAAACTGACTTGTACATGCCAGTTTATCCACTGACCGGCAGCTGCCATGCTTCCACACTGTCAGCGTGCGACAACCAGGAACGGCTGTGTCTCAGATGTGAAACACAACAGAGAGTAAACCCGCGTGTACCTGGATTTTAGTATTATAATCAGACCTATTTGACATATTGGAGGCACCTTTTGATTTGGGGTAGCACAATAGTATGTAGGGGGCAGGGGCGTAGCGTGGGGGGTGCAGGGGGGGCCGGCCGCACCGGGCGCAATATCTGGGGGGGCGCACTAGCCCTATGCGGCCGCGCGGCCGCAGCCACAACCGCGTGATACTTCCTGTCAGCCGCCGGATGTGAGCGGCAAATGACGGCGTGACGTCACATCCGGCGGCTGCGCGGCGGAGGCTCTTCTGAAACTGCATCGCGGCCTTTCTTCCCTGAGCTGTTGGAAGTGGAATTTGTAAAGGTAAGAATAAAGGGGCTTGGGGGACCTATTGTATTATGTATTGAGGAGGGGGTCATTAATGTATTGGAGAGGGGGAGGGGGGGTCATTAATGTATGGGGGAGGGGAGGGGGGTCATTAATGTATGGGGGAGGGAGGTCATTAATATATGGGGGAGGGGAGGGGGGGTCATTAATGTATGGGGGAGGGGAGGGGGTTCATTAATGTATGTGGAGGGGGGTCATTAATGTATGGGGGAGGGGAGGGGGGTCATTAATGTATGGGGAGGGGAGGGGGGTTCATTAATGTATGGGGGAGGGGAGGGGGGTTTATTAAATGTATGGGGAGGGGGGTTCATTTAATGTATGGGGGAGGGGAGGGGGGTTCATTAAATGTATGGGGGAGGGGGGTTCATTTAATGTATGGGGGAGGGGAGGGGGGTTCATTTAATGTATGGGGGAGGGGAGGGGGTCATTTAATGTATGGGGGAGGGGAGGGGGTCATTTAATGTATGGGGGAGGGGAGGGTCAGTAATGTATGGGGAGGGGGGGAAGTAATGTATGGGGGAGGGAGGGAAGTAATGTATGGGGAGGGGGGGAAGTAATGTATGGGGAGGGGGGGGAAGTAATGTATGGGGGAGGGGGGGAAGTAATGTATGGGGGAGGGGGGGAAGTAATGTATGGGGGAGGGAGGGAAGTAATGTATGGGGGAGGGGGGCAGTAATGTATGGGGGAGGGAGGGAAGTAATGTATGGGGGAGGGGGGCAGTAATGTATTGGGGATGGGGGGGCAGTAATGTATTGGGGACGGGGGGCAGTAATGTATTGGGGAAGGGAAGAAGGGGGGCAGTAATGTATTGGGGAAGGGAAGAAGGGAGGCAGTAATGTATTGGGGAAGGGAAGAAGGGAGGCAGTAATGTATTGGGGAAGGGAAGAAGGGAGGCAGTAATGTATTGGGGAAGGGAAGAAGGGGGGCAGTAATGTATTGGGGAAGGGAAGAAGGGGGGCAGTAATGTATTGGGGAAGGGAAGAAGGGGGGCAGTAATGTATTAGGGGATGGGGGTCAACTGTGTATTAGGGGAGGGAGGGGTCAGCAGTGTATTAGGGGGAGGGGGGTCAGCAGTGTATTAGGGGAAGAGGGGGGGATGGGAAAGATCTGACTTGGGAATTTGAGATGAGGCAATGATTATATTTTTTACATTTGTGGCCTAATGAATAATCTATATATATGTGTGTATGTAGAAGGAAATGTAAATAGGTGGGGCTACAGGGGTGAGGGAATTATATTTGTAATATATTTATTAGGAACTGTGGAGGGAAGGGGGTTGGATGAGAGCATTAAATATCATAGCATTAAATTTTATATTTATGGGGTAGGAACTGTATTATATATTTTTGGTTTAGTGCAGGGGTAGGTAACCTTTGACACTCCCTTTGTTTTTTGACTACATCTCCATTAAGGCTTGCAAAGCATCATGAGAGGTGTAGTCCACAACATCTGGAGTGGCAAAGGATGTCTACTCCTGGTTTAAAGCATAGGTGTATAACCATTTGGCTTCCCCAGGCCAAAATAACCCCTTAAACTCTTAAAGGATCACTATAGTGTCAGGAAAACAAAGCGGTTTTCCTGACACTTTAGTACCCTGAGGGTGCCCACACCCTCAGGGTCCCACTCCCGTGGCGCTGAAGGGGTTAAATTCCCTTCAGTTACTTACCTTAATCCAGCGCCAGGCTCCCTCGGTGCTGGTGACCTCTCCTCCTTGTCTGACGTCAGCTCCCCGTCCGACGTCACTGGAGCTGAATGCGCATGGCTGCGCATGCATTCAAAGTGTCCATAGGAAAGTATTTCTCAATGCTTTCCTATGGGCACTCTGCGCGATGGAGGCGAAATGTGCCTCCAGGCTCCAGCGTCGCAGATGCCCCTCTAGTGGTCTGTCCGGAAGACAGCCACTAGAGGCTGCCTTAACCGCAAATGTAAACGTAGCAGTTTCTCTGAAACTACTATGTTTACATGTGAAGGGTTAAAACCTGAGGGGCATTGCACCCAGGCCACTTCATTGAGCTGAAGTGGTCTGGGTGACTATAGTGTCCCTTTAACGCTGTTAGGGCGTTATATGCCGTCCGCATTTTAATGGGCTGTTAAGCTGAATTCTGATGACTCCGCAATGCTATGGGGCTGGTATGTAATTTTTTCCAGGCCCTGGTGCGAAGAGAGAGCGAGGGACTATCTGGGGGAGGGACAGTGCAGCGGCCGCCCAGAGCAGCACTGAGCGCAGGAGAGAACCACACCAGACCAGCCCAGGCAGCAGCAAGAACTTCTTGAAAATACTTATGTAAATTTTAGATGCATTTTACTTTAATTACATAAGTATTTTCATAACAAACAATACATGTGCTTGGGGGGTAAGGGTTTCTTTAACTAATCTAGTAGAAGAGACTCGAGTGCTAAAATCCACGGGTTAGGGGGCGCAAATTACTTGCCTTGCCCCGGGTGCTGACAACCCACGCTACGCCACTGGTAGGGGGGGTTGTGGCACCCTCTGGCTCCCCCAGCGACAACACTATGCTGCACCCTTGTAAGCCAGCCAGTATACCGCGGCACACAGTTTTGGAAAATCTGGACTATTCTCTTAACCCCTTCACCAGACACATCATGCAGTAAATACTGTTAGGCAGTGAACAATGATCACTGCTTTTGCTTTGAAAGTGCTGCTATGCTGCCTCAACAATCACAAAATCAATAACCCCAAATAACAAAAAAAAAAGCAGCCAATGGTAGGGCCATATTTTAGAAAAGGTGGATTTTTTTTGTTTTGCTTGGTTGCCCCTTTTCCCTGGGCTGAATACGAGGATTGAGTGCATTGTGGAAGGTGTGGGACATTAACAAAGGTATCTTTTTATTTTTGCAGCACAAGTGCCAGGGGGTTGGCCAGTGAAAATCATTGGCAGCACAAAGAAGTTTTTCCCCCCAGATATTTATGGTGATTCGTTCTCCCCTACCTGTCCCTCCATGTACATAATATAGGTGCTGGGAGCATTTGCCCAGCTCTCAGACCTGTTTTTGCTAGGTAGGGGTCAATGCTACTGGCCCCCCAATGTACACTATGGGCAGAGGCGTAAATAGAAACAACAGGGCCCCGGTGCCAAAAAGTACCCTGGGGCCCTCCATGCATCTTCCCCCACCCCTCCATTTGTATAACATGCTATTACACACAGTGGCGTAGCGTGGGGGGTGCAGGGGGGGCCGGCCGCACCGGGCGCAATATCTGGGGGGGCGCACTAGCCCTATGCGGCCGCGTGGCCGCCAGGGCCGTCTTTAACGCGGGGCAAACGGGGCAGCTGCCCTGGGCCCATTTACTCCTGGGGGGCCCCAAGGCAGCTGTCCCGTGGGCCCCCAGCCCCTGCTGCCGCGTTCACAGCGCATTGCGCTTGTGAACGCTTTTTTCCGGCAACCCGCATCCGATGGATGCGACTGCCGGAAAAAAAAAAAACTGACGCCGGATGTGACGTCGCGTCACATCCGGTGTCTGCTTCCCTCCTCCGTGCAAGAGGGAAGACTGCACGGAGGAGACATCCGGCGGGGGACACGGAGCCGCTTCATGTAAGTACGGGGGGGGGGGGGGGGGGCTGGCTGGCACAATATTCCTGGTATCTGACTGGCACTATATTACTGGGCATCTGATTGGCACTATATTACTGGGCATCTGATTGGCACTATATTACTGGGTATATGATTGGCACTATATTACTGGGTATCTGATTGGCACTATATTACTGGGTATCTGATTGGCACTATATTACTGGGCATCTGATTGGCACAATATTACTGGGTATCTGACTGGCACTATATTACTGGGTATCTGATTGGCACAATATTACTGGGTATCTGATTGGCACTATATTACTGGGTATCTGATTGGCACAATATTACTGGGTATCTGATTGGCACTATATTACTGGGTATCTGAATGGCACTATATTACTGGGTATCTGATTGGCACAATATTACTGGGCATCTGATTGGCACAATATTACTGGGTATCTGACTGGCACTATATTACTGGGTATCTGATTGGCACAATATTACTGGGTATCTGATTGGCACTATATTACTGGGTATCTGATTGGCACAATATTACTGGGTATCTGATTGGCACTATATTACTGGGTATCTGAATGGCACTATATTACTGGGTATCTGATTGGCACAATATTACTGGGCATCTGATTGGCACAATATTACTGGGTATCTGACTGGCACTATATTACTGGGTATCTGATTGGCACAATATTACTGGGTATCTGAATGGCACTATATTACTGGGTATCTTATTGGCACAATATTACTGGGCATCTGATTGGCACAATATTACTGGGTATCTGACTGGCACTATATTACTGGGTATCTGATTGGCACAATATTACTGGGCATCTGATTGGCACAATATTACTGGGTATCTGACTGGCACTATATTACTGGGTATCTGATTGGCACAATATTACTGGGTATCTGAATGGCACTATATTACTGGGCATCTGATTGGCACAATATTACTGGGTATCTGACTGGCACCATATTACTGGGTATCTGATTGGCACAATATTACTGGGTATCTGATTGGCACTATATTACTGGGTATCTGATTGGCACAATATTACTGGGCATCTGATTGGCACAATATTACTGGGTATCTGACTGGCACTATATTACTGGGTATCTGATTGGCACAATATTACTGGGTATCTGAATGGCACTATATTACTGGGTATCTGATTGGCACAATATTACTGGGTATCTGATTGGCACTATATTACTGGGTATCTGATTGGCACAATATTACTGGGTATCTGATTGGCACTATATTACTGGGTATCTGAATGGCACTATATTACTGGGTATCTGATTGGCACAATATTACTGGGCATCTGATTGGCACTATATTACTTGGCATCTGATTGGCACTATATTACTGGGCATCTGATTGGCACTATATTACTGGGTATCTGATTGGCACTATATTACTTGGCATCTGATTGGCACTATATTACTGGGCATCTGATTGGCACTATATTACTGGGTATCTGATTGGCACTATATTACTTGGCATCTGATTGGCACTATATTACTGGGCATCTGACTGGCACTATATTACTGGGCATCTGGCTGGCACAATAATACTGGGCATCTGACTGGCACAATAATACTGGGCATCTGACTGGCACTATATTACTGGGCATCTGGCTGGCACAATAATACTGGGCATCTGACTGGCACAATAATACTGGGCATCTGACTGGCACTATATTACTGGGCATCTGGCTGGCACAATAATACTGGGCATCTGGCTGGCATAATATTACAGGCATCTGGCTGGCACTATATTACTGGGCTCTGACTGGCACAATATTACAGGCATCTGACTGGCATAATATTACAGGCATCTGACTGGCACAATATTACAGGCCTCTGACTGGCACAATATTCCTGGCCTCTGACTGGCACACTATTACAAGCATCTGACTGGCATAATATTACAGGCATCTGACTGGCATAATATTACAGGCATCTGACTGGCACAATATTACAGGCATCTGACTGGCACAATATTCCTGGCCTCTGACTGCACACTATTACAGGCATCTGACTGGCATAATATTACAGGCATCTGACAGGCACCATATTCCTGGGCTCTGACAGGCACAATATTCCTGGGCTCTGACAGGCACAATATTCCTGGTATCTGACTGGCACAATATTATTGGTATCTGACTGGCACAATATTACTGGTATCTGACTGGCACATTATTACTGGGCTCTGACTGGCACAATATTGCAGGCATCTGACTGACACAATATTGCAGGCATCTGACTGGCACAATATTACTAGGCTCTGACTGGCACAATATTACTGGGCTCTGACTGGCACAATATTACTGGCATCCGAAAGTTACAATATTACTGGCATCTGAATGGCACAACAATTATGGCATATGTGTGTGTGTGTGTGTGGGGGGGGGGGGGGGGTAACATTAGAGGTACAGGATTGAGGAAGTTGGCTCCATCTAGCCCAGTCTTGGATCATCTCCAGGGTATGGTTCCATTTTGATGTTTAGTTTTTGTTCTTGATATTGTTTGTCGTTTACGATGGTTGTGAGACGACATATAATAGCATGGCCCATGCTAGGTTACTACATGTGTATATTTGTATTCATAGACCTGCTGAAAATGTGGAGAATGTGTGTAATGCATGTTCGCACTCAATAAAGTGTTGGAAAATAAACTTGTATTTAGATGCATTTTACTTTAATTACATAAGTATTTTCATAACAAACAATACATGTGCTTGGGGGGTAAGGGTTTCTTTAACTAATCTAGTAGAAGAGACTCGAGTGCTAAAATCCACGGGTTAGGGGGCGCAAATTACTTGCCTTGCCCCGGGTGCTGACAACCCACGCTACGCCACTGATTACACACAGAATGACATACATTCAGATACACAGAATGACACTTCTACAGATACAAACACTGACACACATACAGATACACAGACGCACACTGATACACATGCGGATACCCATACACACATAAAGACTGACACACATTCAGGTACATAGGGGCACACACTGACACATGCAGACAAACGGATACACATGCAGGCAAACAGATACACATGCAGACAAACAGATACACATACAGACACACACATACATACAGACAAACATACACATACAGACACAGAAACACATGCAGACAGATGCACATACAGACACATAGACATACAGACACACATGCAGACAAACAGATACACATACAGACACAACTATAGACACGCATGCAAATACAGACACACTTAATGACACGCATGCAAATACACAGACACACTTAATGACAAACATTCAGATACGCATACAAACAGATACCCATGCAGACAAAGAGATACACATACAGAACCCACACACAGACACCCTTTATCTTACACACAAACTGTTTCCTACCTTTTAGGTGCAGGAGGGTGACTTCCCTGGGGTCCAGTGGCTGCCTCATGATGATGGGAGTCACAGCTCCCACTCTGACTCCCTCCTCTCCTCCCCGGCAGTCTCTTCTCGTGCGGCACTCTTTTAGCTGGGAGGAGGAGGAAGTGACGGCTTCCTCCCAGTGCTGACGACATCACTGGGGCCCTGTCGCGATCTTAAAGCGCCGCAGCGCTGAACGGACCTCAGGACAACCATGGCCACTTTCAATGCGGCACCCCATTCGCAGGGGTCGCAGGGTGGCCGGGCCCCTAGATTTGGTTATTTGACTTTAATAGGGGCAGGGATATTCCTTTAATTTTTGATGTCCACTAACCTCAGGTGGGCACTTTTTTTAAATTATTTTTATTTCGGGAGTACTTTGGCTATTTTTGCAATAGCTGAAGACCTGCCAATATGAGTCTCTATCCTCCCCATATGGGGAGGATAAAGTCCAGAATCCTTTGGGGAGGATAGAAACTACTATTCGGTCATCCGAACAATGGACAATTTTCATGCCAATTCGGAAGCACTTTCTGAGTAACCCAAATTCATGTGCTATTCGGATCACCAATATGGTCCAAAACTCAGTTACAATTTTCCATGCGAAAAATCAGAGCTACCTGAGTAGAGCCTTTAATCATTATAACAAATGGCAATTGCACTAATATTTGTTTATATCATCTTTTATGTACATACTGAGGAAATATAACAAGAAGACACGTTGTTTATGCAGCAAACAAAATTGATCAATTCAAAAAGTGCTCCTTCATTATTTGTATATGCCTAAATTGATGTTGTCTATGCCAGGTTAAAAACAGGCAAAAGATGCATAATTATTTAGTTTAATAAGTACAAGATAAACATTGTTTTTTTTATGGAGTATATAACAGCTGTCACAACACTTAGCTACAGAAGAAGCACATACAAGCACTATGCTTGGGCGATTCCCTCACATGTGAGTTGTCTCAGCACCTCTTGGGAGCCATCAGCAGGTTTCTATAGAGATGGATGGCATCAGTATTGTACAAATTCACATCTCAATTTCCAGTGCATCTCTATGAACACACATTTTCATGTGTGTGCTGCTGTGTGCACTATGCATGTTCTACTATGCATGTGTATGAGATCACAATCCTGCATACACAAAGGACACCATTATTTCAGTGTACAACTGTACACAATTTTTAAAATACACACACCTATTTTTTTTGCATGTTCTACTATGCATGTGTATGAGATCACTATTCGTAGGGAGCGTGAGCAGCACGGACAGAGCTGATGCTGCTCTCTGCGTGGGAGTGGACTGGCACTTCCACCTCAGCACCAGTCCGCCCCCACTGGACTCGGCAGTGCTACACGTGCTTTAAAAAAAAAGAATTGTGGCTGCCTGGCGCTGGGATACATGTACACCACTAAGCTGGCGCTCTAGGCGAACACCTAGTTCACCTATAGGAAGCGCCGGCCCTGATTAACCCCTTTCCTGCCACTGATCACTGCACATTTTAATAGGAACTATTAACCTCTTCCTTACTCTAAAAAAGCCAAGTTAGAAAACCAAAAACTGCACTTCCCAAATGTGGCCTTTTAAACACACAAAAAAATAGTACCCAAAATTTTGATAAAGCTTGGTGGTAGAATTAGTGCATGGGAAGTGTTAAAATACCACCATTTGAAATAGCCTAGGGCAGTGATGGCGAACCTATGGCACGCGTGCCGCCCTTTCTGTGGGCACGCGGCCATAGGTCGCCGCGAGGTGGGAGACAGCTGTTGCGGGTAGGCACTAATGCAGAGTAGGCACCTGCCTGCTCAAAACGGCAGGCGCCTACTCTGCTTTCACTCTGGAGGACATGGAGGCAGCCGGCAAGGGGAGGGATCTGAGAAGCAGATCCTCCTGCGAGAAGGCTGTGGGGAGCGTTGCCGCGCGTTCCCATGGCAACGCTCCACACAGCATTGTGGACACGAGGCATACAGCTACCACCACCGACTGTGTCCCCCCCCCCCCTCCTTCACCAAAGGTAAGAAGGGAGGGCGGGATAAATAAAAATGAATACTTTTTTTAAATGATTATTTAAAAATATATATATATTCTACCTGCAGCACCCCCCCCCCTTTACACACAGCACCCCCCCTTACACACAGCACCACACCCCCTCACATAACACCCCCCACCCACTCACACACAGCACCTCCACTCACACAGCACACCTCACACACAAACACATTCACTGCACCCCTCAATGCATTATATGTGTGTGTGTGTACTCAGAGGTCTGTGTGTGTGTGTGTACTCAGAGGTCTGTGTGTGTGTGTACTCAGAGGTCTGTGTGTGTGTGTGTGTGTACTCAGCGGTCTGTCTGTGTGTGTGTACTCAGCGGTCTGTGTGTGTGTATTCAGCAGACAGTGTGTGTGTGTGTATGTATTCAGCAGCGTGTATTCAGCAGTGTGTGTTTCAGCAGATTGTGTGTGTGTATTCAGCGGTGTGTTTTAATTTACTAGAATTTATTATTTTCAATAAAAAAAAACAGTTTGTATCATTGAACTCTCTGTTGTTTTGTTCTTCTTTTAAAACAAAAGATGTTAATTAGTTCGGACAACTGTTAGAGTTGTTTTTTCGAAACTGAAACCTCAGTATTCAGGTTTAATTGCCGTGTTGGCACTTTGAGGAAAAAAAGTTGCCATGTATTGCGGTTTGGGCACTCGGGCTCAAAAATGTTCGCCATCACTGGCCTAGGGTGTCTACTTTTAAAAAATATATGAGTTGATGGGGGTAAAATACACTGGCTGGCTTTAAAAATGTCACGAATGGGACATGGGCGCAGGTTGTCTGCATGTCAAAATTTCAAGTTGGAAAACCAAAAACTGCACCTCCCAAATGTGGCCTTTTAACCCCCAAACAAGGGGGGCGCCATGTGGGAGCCCAGAACACATAAGGATGGTGTTCTGACAAATTTCTCGAGCGAATTCTACTGCACAGGCACAGTAGAATTCACTCACAGGGCATGCACATAAAGTTACAGCTGATCACTCAGCTGTAACTTTGCCAGGACAGCGCATGCGCGAGGGAAGCACACTACCTCCGGTCCCCTTCTGATCAGCTGCGGTGAGAGATAAGTTAACAGCGCATGTGCACTCCAGTTGTCAGAAATTTGTCAGAACACCGGTCTGTGTCAGCGAGAGAGCAGCCACGCGCCTGTACACACACATACACTGTGGGAAACCAGGCTTCCACCAGTCAGTGAACACTGACTGGTGGCCAGCAGTTCTTGCAGCTCCACCGTGTCGGAGTTTCCTTGATCCCCCAACCAAAATGCAGAGAAGCAGCCAGTCAGGAAGCCCGAGTAAAGATGATAGAGAACCCTGAATCCCAGCAAGCAGAACACCCTGATCCCCAGAGGGGACAGGCGAATTCCCATGGGTGCCATGACTGTGTAACTAGCGGGCGGCGTGCACGAACTACTATTACTGGCCGATTAGAGTCATCCTACCCACACACACACCTCCAAACAGCCAGACGCACAGGAAGGCCTGTATAATCCCTGCTCTTCCAATGTTTCCCATAGTGTATGTGTGTACAGGCGTGCGGCTTCTCTCTCGCTGACACAGACCGGTGTTCTGACAAATTTCTGACAACTGGAGTGCACATGCGCTGTTAACTTACATCTCATTGCAGCTGATCAGAAGGGGGCTGGAGGTGGTGTGCGTCCCTCGCACATGCGCTGTCCTGGCAAAGTTACAGCTGAGTGATTTGCCCGGTGAGTGAATTCTACTGTGCCTGTGCAGTAGAATTCCTTCCAGAAATTTGTCAGAACACCAGCCCTGTTTGTAGATGTGTAAAAATAATTTCTTTCAAGTAAATTTAGGGAAAAAAATCATCTTTATTATTTTTTTTAGTAACATTTATAACAGGATCAATATAATGGTAAAGAAAGCCAGTCTCATCCTAAAAACTAAATACAGAACGTGTGTGGGTTCAGTGTATGAGAGAGTTACATTAAAGCTAAACACAAACACTACCTGTGTCACAGTGTCCCCAAGGGTTAGACGTGGCCAAAAGTTCCGGTCACCAAGTGGTTTAAAAAACAAAAAACCATTGCCACATGATTTCAAAACAACAACAACCCTTCCCAGACGTGTATATGTCGTGCAAGGAAATAACTGCAAACCTGCCCTCTCCATGAATCATTATAATTCTCCCTTTTCTTGACTGGCACATATGTCCCACTCAGCACGGTAGCCGTGTGTAACCAGCGAGTATCACGCCTGGCAGGCGGTACTCAGGGGGCGGGTTTCCCCACTCCTCCCCGTCAGGTGCACCGTGCTTTTAGGCCTAGCAACAATATCCGGCTCTGTCCCGGACACTGTAAGCTAGACTTTGAGCAGCAGCTGTAACAGTGTTAGGGAGCCTGTCCCCCAGGAGTACAGGGTGCCGATTGCCCGGGGGTTAGTCGCCATGTTGAGGCCCTGACCGGGCATTGTCACAGGACATGGCAGGCACCGGGAGTAAGAAGAAGCAGGTGCGTTTTGCCCGGGAGGCGGAAGGAGAGGTCAGGGATGAGGAAGAAGAAGACACACTGTTTGAAAAGCGGTCGGCGGCGATGCTGAGATCCGGGGATGACCTGGAGAAGGAGGACGGCGGCGGCGGCAGAAGAAAGGCCGCGGCGGATGAAGTGCGACTAGTGCTCGGCGGGAGGAGAGGGCAGCAATGTTCCCGGTACTGGGTGACCACTGTCATGTGCGCGGCCTTCTTGGGACTGGTAAGAGGAAATAACAGGGAACCTGCACCTCTGAGGGGTGTGCCACCTAACAACTGGTATGCTGTCCGAGAGGGTGTGAGAGCACCCCTCTACAGGTTAATGTTTGCCAAACTTGCAATCTCTCATACAGAGGATGGCATGGTATCACCTAAACTGTATTTACCCTAGAAATGTAGAGCATAAAACAAATACTATACACTTTTTTTGTGGCATTGCAAGTAAACGCACCATTTGTAGCAGAGGTTCTGTGCAGTCTTCTTTGACATCACCTTGTGACTGTATGCATATATATTTTTTATATAATGGAGAACATTCAGACATTATTCTTTACAAGTTCCAATGAAACCAGCTATGTTTGCCTCACTGTTCCCTGTGTGGAGGGTATAAGCATCTGGCTCTTGATGCATCTCTGTCAACTTGATACATTTATTGGCTAACTGAGCAGGTTTTAGAGTGCAAGGTTTAAAGCCACTTTGGCTCCTTCTCAAGCATGTTATACAAAGTAAATGAAAAAAGTACACATTACATTTTTAAGAATGCAAAGCAGAAAAGATCACCTTATCTTTGATTAGTCCGTGGTGGTATAATGTAAATTTCTGCTGCTTTGTGGCTGAGTTGCTGCTGTTCCTAAACACTTATGCTCTCCAATAATACCACTTACAGTTGACCAAAGAATATCTGGCAGGGATGACATTTCATGAACTGACTTATTGCAAAGGTTTCATCCTATCAGTACCCCTCTTCAGAACAACCTTTTTTCACAAACGTTTGTAAATGCAGACTGCATGGCTAGGTGCTTGATTTTAAATTTATCTTTGAATTCAATAATTCAGTGGTGTGTCCCATTATTTTTCGCTATGTACTCTACATTGGAGGGATTTGTAACAGTCGCACAAATGCATATTCCATGGGTTTCCATGGTGATTTCTCGATTTTTTAGACCTTTGTTCTAGAATTAACTTTTATTAATAATCACAATGTCTTTATAGTCTCTTCCCACTGCAAATGTTTGTGTCTGCCTGCCTTTTGAGAGGTACGATACCAGCCTACCGGTGCCTCCTCTGTTAGAGCCTGGGCATCACACAGTTATCAGCTGCCCACCGCTAGACACCAGGGAAGTCCAGAATGCAATTTGGCTACTGTCTGGGGCATTACCTGTGGGTGCTCTTACAAGACTGGTGTTCAGGCACCCTGTGTGTGCACCCTCCAAGATTGCACACACCAAAGGCAGGCCCTTATTTGAACTAGAATGATAGTCTTGTCACTATGTGCTGTATGTGGAATAGTATATGATATTGTCTTGATTTCTCTCTAGGGAATGGCTATTGCTGTTTTGGGTCCCACATTTCCTGATCTGGCAGATAATGTAGAAAGCACCGTTGGTAACATTTCCTTCATCTTTGTTGGTCGCTCATTAGGATATCTTTGCGGGTCAGTTTTAGGAGGCGTCCTTTTTGAAAGAATGAACCAAAACCTTCTTCTAGGTGAGTAATGGAATAACTGCACAGAACACATAATTGTTTAGTAAGTAGTCCACTGGAATTCATTTATTTCTATAGAATCCTTTGCCTAGGCCCTAGATTAGAGCTCGACAAACCCCAGGCGCGAGGTCGCCATCGCGACCAGGAATTTAGACCTGGCGCCTGGGTGCAGTCAGCCTCATGGTCCCCTTGCCGCTGACATAAGATTTGTTAAAAATGTTTCGGAGCGCGAGGGGGTAAAGTCTGTGCAGATGGCACAGACTGCAAGCTCCGCCCCCTCGCGCAACGCGTGTCTGAGTGCCGGGTGTCGTCATGTGACGTCCTGGCACTCAGCAGGAAGATCGGCTGCAGCACGAATGTCCCCCTACCCTGCAGTGAGGTAAAACAGCAGGGAGGGGGGACACATCAAGAAGAAACCAAGAAAAGACTGTGTGAGGTGGGTGTGTGTTTGTATATTTGTGTGTATGTAAAGTAGGTGTGTGTGAGGTGTTTGTATATATGGGTATATGTAAAGTAGGTGTGTGTGAGGGGTTTGTATATATGGGTATATGTAAAGTAGGTGTGTGTGAGGGGTTTGTATATATGGGTATATGTAAAGTAGGTGTGTGTGAGGGGTTTGTATATATGGGTATATGTAAAGTAGGTGTGTGTGAGGGGTTTGTATATATGTGTATATGTAAAGTAGGTGTGTGTGAGGGGTTTGTATATATGTGTATATGTAAAGTAGGTGTGTGTGAGGGGTTTGTATATATGTGTATATGTAAAGTAGGTGTGTGTGTGAGGGGTTTGGATATATGTGTATATGTAAAGTAGGTGTGTGTGTGAGGGGTTTGGATATATGGGTATATGTAAAGTAGGTGTGTGTGTGAGGGGTTTGGATATATGGGTATATGTAAAGTAGGGGTTTGGATATATGGGTATATGTAAAGTAGGGGTTTGGATATATGGGTATATGTAAAGTAGGGGTTTGGATATATGGGTATATGTAAAGTAGGTGTGTTTGTATATATCTGAAGTAGGCCTGTGTGTTTATGAATTGCATTTATGTTTGCGTGATTGTCTGGCTCCTAAAATCAAATTCAATTTGTCAAGCCCTGCCCTAGATCAAAAGGTAGCACATTTCTTTTACCATACTTTTTGTTTCCTTTATGTGATTATGTTTCTCTGCTACATGTAATAAATAGTGCCAATGGAATGGCTTGGTTAAATGACTAATTTACCCCTTAGTGACAGTTCTATGGTGCATGTGATGTGCCTTGAAGACCAGAATACCTTTATTTTTATAACATTTTGTCTTGTTTACTTAACTGTAATATTCTTTCTTTATGTTCAGTGCACCTACATAAATTTAAATATAATTTTGTAAAGGAGAGATGAGTCTTTCTTTTCATACCATTTATTTCCATCATATAATGTTTACTATTAAAAAAAATCATAAAATATGATGGAATAAATGCAAAAATCCCCACTTTTTCTAACTTTGACCTGAAAATCTTATATACAATTACAAACTGTAAAAAAGACCATACATATAGTTTCTAATATTTGTCCTGAGTTTAGAAATACAATTTTTTTTCTATGTTTTTTTGCAAGTTATAGGACAATAACAGATAGATAGTAGTTGTTTTTTTGTTTCCTAACCATTTTCTCCTATACTGACCTTTTGACCCACACCCTATATATTAATCAAACCCTAGATCTATAGTTAGTAGATCTAGGGTTAGAGTTTCCTTTTTTTTTTTTTTTTTTTTTCTTTCTTCAATGTAATGTTGCTGACTGCCTCTAGGGGCAGTCAACCTGCAGTAACAGAGTGACGAAAGAGATTTTTTATCACTTCAGTAACACTCTGCTGGACACAGGGCATGCTCCTCTCCAAAATGGCGCCCAAAATTACAGAGTTACCGTGGTGCCCTGGGTTAGCGAAAACGGGTGTTTCATGATGCTTTGTTGTCGAGGCATCATGGCAACACCTTTAAAGCATAGGCAGTGAAAGTTAGACAATGCATATGTGAGTTTTAATGCAGACGATCACATTCGCGGTGATCGTATGTGCGAGAGGTGCTTCTTCATCTTAGATGTCCCAGCGGTCGTGCCGGGCGGCAGCGGAGGATGTCTGCGCTCATCGCAGCTCTGCGGGGGACCTGGATCCCAGTCTTATAGTCTGACCTCTATTTGAGGTCAGATTTATAAGATGACCTCGAATATAAGACGAGGGGTCTTTTTCAGAGCATTTGCTCTGAAAAAACCTTCTTATATTCAAGCAAATACGGTAATTGCTTTCTCTCTGACCACATGAATTATATTTTTTGCAGGGCAGCATGTAACGGTTTTATTTATTTTATTTATTTTGTTCCTCAAAAAATGGCCAAGCAAATGGCTTTTTAATTGTAATCATACAGAAAGTCTCTCAATCCGCTTTTATACACTCCTCCTGGGAATCTGCTAATAATGTGTCCAAATCTGGTTTGTCTCGTCAACGCCGGGCAACCCAGCCCATGTATAAACATGCAAAAAAACAGACCGGATGCGGAGAAGAAATCCAGGCAATTGAATGTAATCCAAAAGGTGCTGTTTAATGTTTCAGTTCCATCTTCATGCATAGAAAGTCACAACCAATAGAGGAAATCAGACGCACGAAATGCGTAAGGCACTTTCCTTTTTCCCTTTGTTGGCGGTACCTTTCTGTGTGTGCTGATCGAATTGAAACATTAACCTCTTCGTGGCGCTAGGATGTCATAGAACATCCATTTACCGAATTGTTGGGCACGCCCCTGTGATGTTGGGATGTTGCATGATTTCTTGTCAGGGACCCACAAGGTCTATTAAGACCCTGAATGCATGGGTCTCTGCCATTGTGACAAAAAGTGGCATCTGATGCTTGTGTTTTCTGGGGGGGGGGGGGGGATTTATGCGTCATGAAAGGATTAAACAGCAATTATATTCCATTTCCTGGAGATCTTCTCCACACCTTGGCTTTTTTTTTTTTTTTTTGCATGGCTTTTGATTACACCAATCTGTTTAATCACCAGATTTGAGAGTTCCATTCATGGCAGGGTTGACTTGACCTTTTTATGCTTGTGCTTATTAAAGAAATATAAAGTTGGGTGGTGATAAATTGTTATCACTTGCTGATCTGGACCAGTGAGGGCATGCACTAAAGCAGGGCTTGACAAACCCATGGCGACCAGGAAATCAGACCTGGCGCCCGGGTATATTGAGCCCCGTCTCGTGCCCTCGCTGGGATATTTTTTTTTCTTTCTTCTAAACATATATCCTCCGGCGCATGAGGGAGCAGTGTTTGTGCTCTGGCTGCACAGACTTCCTGCTCCGCCTCCTCGCACACCGCTCTATGCCTTTTGTAAGAAGGACAGACCAACGTGTAACAAAAATGCCCCCTTCCCTGTGTGTGTGTGTGTGTGTGTGACTGTATGTGTGTGATTGACTGAACGTGTGTGTGTGTGTGGCTGACGACTGTGTATGTGCTATTGTCTGGCTCCTAGATTTTTTTTGATGGCTCCTAAAAGTCTTTTAACTTTGTCAAGCCCTGCACTAAAGTGCTTTTTAGTTATTTTCAGGTAATTGGCATATAAAATATAATTCTTTTAACAGACTATAGCAAGCCTGAGCGATGTAGAGGTTATTTATAACATTTGTATTGCTGTATGTGCGTACAATAATACTTATTCTGTCCTGTACAATGTATTTCAAGAGTGAACCCACAGGGAAAGGACATGGCCCTCTGTAATTTCCTCTCACTTCCTTCTGATAATGAATTTGTTTTACTTTTACAGGAACTGCCATGCTAGCAACTGCAGCTGGCCTGTACGTTGTTCCTTGGTGTAAGAAGGCGGTGCTCCTAACTGGTGTCATGTCCGTTGTGGGGATGTCTATGGGATTTTTAGATACAGGTAAGAAAATGATTTAATATATCATTAAATTTGCAAGCATAGTGGCCTTTTAAGGAATTCTGACAATTAAACATTATTTAATTGTTTAAACTGTGAATGTAGATAATAAAAATGACCTTTTTTTTTTTTAAATTGGCAGAACTGTCAAATAGAACTGTCAAATATTGCATAGTTAAACAGTAGGGGTTAGTGTGGGCACAGCACAATATCAGGGCTTGGTGCTTTTGGATCATCTTGATCCCGTGAAAGTTCTTTGCTAAATGATCTGTTTCCTGAAAAACTTTCCTGGTAACAATTGTAGTATTTTAATGAGATCTAACCTGCTGATTAATTGTTGCAGCCCTAATTCTCAAGTAGTGGTGCTTTTTATAATTTGTTACCCCAGCTCAGCAAAGTGGATGCATACTCTGTGTTGCTTGTTTGTTTTTTTCCTTGATAGTTGGAACTGAGGATTTTTGTAATATTTTCAATAACATTTATATGACTTTTGAAGAAGTTTTTTGATATCTAAAAAAAATATATATATATATATATATATATATATATTACATACTTTTCAAATGAAAATATACTGATCAAGTATGTCTGAAATCTTTTGTTGATCAGATAATGTCCATATAATCAATTTTATAACAAATGTATTCTTGATACACTCCCAGAGCATACATCCTGTAACTTGCCTTTACGCCAAAAATGTTCACAATGCATTCATGAAGTTCATAAAAAGAAACCACTATCCCGTAGCCCATTGTTCCTTTAAGTGTTAGACAGATAAAATACCTGCTTATCATACAGCTGAAAAATGTGCAAAGAAATTTACTTGATATGATATGTATTTCATGTTTATATTTTAGGTGGGAATGTTGTCATCTTGAACACCTGGGGAGATCAGTCTGGACCACATGTGCAAGCTCTGCATTTCAGTTTTGCTTTAGGGGCCTTTGTAGCTCCCATATTGGCAAATATGGTACTAGAATTTCTGCCCTTTGACAGCATTCACACAGAGGATTCTGCAAGCAAATCCTCTTCTGAACATTCATATTTGCCTCTAGGAATAAAAAATTCCTTGTTATTATATCTTGTAATTGGGACATATATTTTCCTGGTGTCTTTATTTTTGTTTATCATGTACATCAAAACCCGATCCACCCAATCAGCGGAAAAGGGTTCAGAGGAGACATATCGGACAGCCAAATACCACAATGGTCTCGTATTTCTTCTCTTTTTGTTTTTCCTTTTTTATGTTGGAGCTGAGGTTGCTTATGGCTCATATATATTCACCTATGCCACCACTTCTATCAAGATGGAGCATAACAAAGCAGCAGGATTGAATTCTGTGTTTTGGGGTCTGTTTGCCGCTGTGCGGGGGCTGGCCATCTGCTTTGCTGCTTGCTTGTATCCTGGCACCATGCTGCTTCTTAGTGTCATTGGCTGCACAGTAGCCTCCTTGTGTTTAGTTCTTTTCAGTACCAACCAGATTATGCTTTGGTTTGGAAGTGCCCTCTATGGTGCCTCAATGGCTACAACTTTTCCCAGTGGAGTTTCCTGGGTTCAACAGTACTCTACCATCACTGGGAAGTCTGCGTCTATATTTGTTGTCGGGGCAGCACTTGGAGAAATGGCTATCCCTGCGTCTGTTGGTTATCTGCAGGGAATATATCCGGAAACCCCTATACTCATGTATACTGTCCTGGCTTCCTCCACCTTGACAGCTGTGTTATTCCCAGTCATGTACAAACTTGCTACTTCTCCAGGAGACCAGCCACGGTGGGATAGAGTTGAAAGTGACGACCGTAAGGCTCTACTTTCAAACTCCGGACTTGAGGAGGAGGAGGAGGAGGAGGAGGATGCCGAGGATGCCAGGCACTGGAATGAAGCTGCCTTTGAAGCCATTGAAATGAATGACTCTAACAGTGTGATAATGGAGGAAACTGTTGAGGTGACTTCCACTGCAGATACAAATAACATTATCCATTCAATGGAATCTAATGGGACTGAAGCGGATTCAATATCTAACAAATCTCCCTCAAAGAAAATAATGAATGTGGACAGAGCTAAAAAAGATTAGGTAAAATCAGTAGGCGAACTACAAAAGATAGTTGGAGGGGTCAAGACAATTCGAGAGCAAATGTACATCTACAGCACATGAATACCATCCTGATTAAGATATTAACCATAAAGGACTGTTCCAATAATTGATACTCTGCATACATACATTGTCAAAATTATTTGGCGTTACTGGTATGATGATCTTTGGAAACTATGTAAAACTCAATTTGTGATTTTTTTTTTTTTTTTTTTTTCTAAATTAAGATTGTAGTAAGATTTTTTTGCCCTTTCCACTTGTGCTTCTATTGTAGAGGTACAAGTGAAAAATGAATTGTTCCTAGTATTGGGATAAACTGGCATGTACTTCTAGATAGTATATGCTGATTTATCCTCTGAGTGGCAGCTGCCATGCTGCCAACTGTCTCTTTCTGTTAGTGCAGAGAGACCCATGTTTCTACTTGGGAACAGCAGAGGGTACCTTAATTTTGTCCCCTCTGCTGATCCCATGTAAAAACGAGGGTCTCCCTCTCTGCATTAGAGAGAGATCCCTGCACAATTCAGACCCTGATCATATGAGCGGGGCAAGCCCCCAATATCATTGGCTGTATAAAGAATCACATCTGGTTACTTGGGAGGGAGGGAGACACTTTTTTGTGTGTGTGCTTATTTAAGCCAGATGTGTTCTCTAACCAAAATATGAAATAACATGGTAAATATTGAATGATACCACATACTATTTGATCAGTGCTATGACTTCTTTTTTTTTTTGTCTCTCCATGCATATATATTTGTAAAATACAAATCATTGTCTTTTTCCCAGGTGTACAATCATGTTTATTGCATTCAGATTTAATGTTTTTTTATGGTTTTAGAGCTTACATTACTTTTTTTTTTTTTTTTTGTGGCCTACAGAAATGTTTTTTGTGAGAGCCCCTATTTCTCCTACAGAGTAAATATTTCAGCCTAATAAATTCTGATGATTATAATCTGGTTTTCCTACAGAAGTATATATCTTGCTTATTTCAGAAGTGACAAATTTACATATGGGTTCTGTTTACCGGTCCTCACATAGTATTAGAATTGCTAGTCTGTTTGACAGCTCTACTCATTGTATTGAAAGAAACACCAAAGAATAAGACACATTGATACACCTCTGCTCATCATAGTGTATCCTGAAAGCTTGCAAAGTGAGTAGATCCTGAAGAACAATATTGAGAAATCTAGGTGTAGAAAATGTATTGCACTAGGGCCATCTCTTTGTGCATTTTTCCATTGTGTGTCTATTGTTTAAGGCCTCTAGGAATTTATATACATCGATGCATTGTTTTTCTCTTCTTTTGTTTATTGATGGAAAAGGGGTGCCCTACTAATCTGATTGCACTGTAAAACTGTATTTGATATCTTGAAAACATTCTTATTTTGACTTGAGTAGTGTAAATTTTCTAGTTTGTGTTTTGTGTGATGATTCATAAATATTTTTCTTGGCACCGTGTTATCTACATGTTCGTTCCTTCTTTATTTTTTGCAGTTCTTCATAACTATGAACAAATCTCTCTCCTGCCCATTTATGACCTTAAAGGGACTGTATTGCCTAAAGATTGTTTTTGATTTTGAATGAAGAGAATAAAAACAGACTGAAAATGGTCTATATATTGTTGGCAAAATCTAAAAGCATGTCTACAGTATGAGGCATGTGGCATGATATGCAAATGAACTGCTTTTCCATGAGAAATCTGTAAGTTGCATTTCAAGCAACAGGTGATGTCATTATAACATAATAACTTGTCTTTTTTCAACCTAAATTACTATGTTAAGTTTGACCCTTCTACCTATCATTCCTGCTTTTTTCTAATGTATATAAATGCAATTTTTTAAGTATCTCTTCATAACAAAGATCTTCCAATCCCCTTATTAATTTTGAAGCCCTCAATTGCACTTTATTCTAGTTCCATAATATCCTTTTTAAGGACTAGTGCCCAGAATTGTACTGCATATTCAAGTTGAGCTTTTGCCATTGACTTGTAAAGAGGCAAGATGATATCATCCTCCTCCTGTGAATTTATACATGCCAATTATTATTATTATTATTATTGCCCCGTGCAGCTGCTGACTGGCATTGAGCACTGTTGCCAAGTCTGTTATCTACAATTATTCCTAAATCCTTTTCATTTGTAGTTTTTCCCAGGGAAATTCCATTTAAAGTATATGTTGCTTTGTTATTATTTTTACCATAACGCATAACTTGCATTATGGGCAATCACTTAATTGCCCAGTCCCCCACTCTGTCCAAATATTCCTGTAAAGAACAGACCTCAAGATTAGTCTGTATTACCTTACCTAATTTAGTGTCATCAGCAAACACTGATACATGGCTCTCAACACAACTTGGGAGATCATTCATAATCAAATTAAAGGAAGATTTTCTATTTACAACAACTCTCTGCTTGCTACCTTTTAGCCAATTTTCAATCCAAATACATACAGGGAGTGCAGAATTATTAGGCAAGTTGTATTTTTGAGGATTAATTTTATTATTGAACAACCATGTTCTCAATGAACCCAAACAACTCATTAATATCAAAGCTGAATATTTTTGGAAGTAGTTTTTAGTTTTAGCTATTTTAGGGGGATATCTGTGTGTGCAGGTGACTATTACTGTGCATAATTATTAGGCAACTTAACAAAAAACAAATATATACCCATTTCAATTATTTATTTTTACCAGTGAAACCAATATAACATCTCAACATTCACAAATATACATTTCTGACATTCAAAAACAAAACAAAAACAAATCAGTGACCAATATAGCCACCTTTCTTTGCAAGGACACTCAAAAGCCTGCCATCCATGGATTCTGTCAGTGTTTTGATCTGTTCACCATCAACATTGCGTGCAGCAGCAACCACAGCCTCCCAGACACTGTTCAGAGAGGTGTACTGTTTTCCCTCCTTGTAAATCTCACATTTGATGATGGACCACAGGTTCTCAATGGGGTTCAGATCAGGTGAACAAGGAGGCCATGTCATTAGATTTTCTTCTTTTATACCCTTTCTTGCCAGCCACGCTGTGGAGTACTTGGACGCGTGTGATGGAGCATTGTCCTGCATGAAAATCATGTTTTTCTTGAAGGATGCAGACTTCTTCCTGTACCACTGCTTGAAGAAGGTGTCTTCCAGGAACTGGCAGTAGGACTGGGAGTTGAGCTTGACTCCATCCTCAACCCGAAAAGGCCCCACAAGCTCATCTTTGATGATACCAGCCCAAACCCGTACTCCACCTCCACCTTGCTGGCGTCTGAGTCGGACTGGAGCTCTCTGCCCTTTACCAATCCAGCCACGGGCCCATCCATCTGGCCCATCAAGACACACTCTCATTTCATCAGTCCATAAAACCTTAGAAAATCAGTCTTGAGATATTTCTTGGCCCAGTCTTGACGTTTCAGCTTGTGTGTCTTGTTCAGTGGTGGTCGTCTTTCAGCCTTTCTTACCTTGGCCATGTCTCTGAGTATTGCACACCTTGTGCTTTTGGGCACTCCAGTGATGTTGCAGCTCTGAAATATGGCCAAACTGGTGGCAAGTGGCATCGTGGCAGCTGCACGCTTGACTTTTCTCAGTTCATGTGCAGTTATTTTGCGCCTTGGTTTTTCCACACGCTTCTTGCGACCCTGTTGACTATTTTGAATGAAACGCTTGATTGTTCGATGATCACGCTTCAGAAGCTTTGCAATTTTAAGAGTGCTGCATCCACCCATTTTGCCAAAGGAAAGGAAGTTGCCTAATAATTATGCACACCTGATATAGGGTGTTGATGTCATTAGACCACACCCCTTCTCATTACAGAGATGCACATCACCTAATATGCTTAATTGGTAGTAGGCTTTCGAGCCTATACAGCTTGGAGTAAGACAACATGCATAAAGAGGATGATGTTGTTAAAATACTAATTTGCCTAATAATTCTGCACTCCCTGTACATTTGCCCCAAACCTTTTTCTCTCAATTTGTACAGTTACCTTTTGTGTGGAAATGTATCGAATGCTTTAGCAAAGTCTAAATAGATCACATCAACTGCCACACCTAGATCTATATTTTTACTGACTTCTTCAAACTCCTATTAAGTTTGTTTGACAAGACCTGTCTTTCACAAAACCATGTTGACTTTTACTAATTATATTCTGATTCAAAGACGTATTCTTGAGTGTATACCTTTTAGCAATCCTTCAAATCATTTCCCCACCATAGAGGTAAAGTTCACTGGCCTATAATTACCCGGCAGAGATCCTTTTTTAAATGTCATAAGCAGGAGACTCCAGAGACACATTTGAAAACACATTTTATTTTTCTCTCTCCTAGTTTATGCATTTGCATGCAATTTTGATAACACAGTATATAGAACATTTTTTTTTTTTATTCTCTACAGTCACAGTAAAAACAATTTTTAGGTGATACTCTAAGGAGGGGATGCAGGTGGGGGAGAGGAGGAAGTGCTGACAGGTGGGGTAGAGGAGAGCATGGCTTGGCCTGCAGGACCAATCTTGAATCCGACCACAAGCCTGGCAGTCCAGTTGAGGTAAACCTAGTGGGCGGATGCCCTTGTGCCCCAAAAAATTTCTTCCAGGACCTGTCTCCTGCACTGGTCCTGACCAAGTCTGGCTCTGCTTCGCTTCCAAGGTCAGAAAGGATTGGGTGCTCTCTGACCAGTATAGCTGTCCGCTTAAGGTAAACCCTTAGAGCCTGAAAACTAAGGTTGGAAGGGATTGGGTGCTCTCAGTATGGCTTTTGTCAATGGCCAATGTTGAATTGGATGTCAAGCCTAGCTGGCGAGTTAAAGTAAACCATGGGGGTTGGAAGTGCCATTCCCCACCGAAATAAAAAATATCCTACAGTAATTAAAGTTCCTGATCAATCTCCCACACCAGTACTAGCCAAACATAGATCTGCTTAGCTTCTGAGATCAGAGGGGATCTGTTGTTCTCATATTGGCATTGGCCCCTGGAGGTTAAGCCGCTGTTTAAGGCAATCTTGAATCTGAATCAGGAGCCCAAGGTTCTATAGGCTTTAGTGGAGGAGGGAGGCAGGAGCTTCCAACCTCTTTAAGTTTACATTTAACCGGATAGTAAGGGTTGGGAGTCTGATTCATGACTGGTCTTTGATTGAGCTATCATCTACAGCCTCACTGATCTGAGAGCATGGAATCCTGTACCACCTTGCAAGCTAAGCAGAGCCATGCTTGGCCAGTATTGGTGTGGAATACTGACAACCAAGCGCCATAGGCTGTGTTTGAGGGTGGAGGTAGGGCTTATGGGCTGTAAGGATTACCGTTACCAGAGAGCCAGGCTTGCAGTCAGATTCAAGACTACAGGTCAAGCCATTGCCTACATCTGTACTGGTCTATGAGCACCCAATTCTATGTGAACTCAAATCTAAGTACTTATGCAGGAGACTGCTAACCCTACAGCACCTGGTGGTTTTTCTTTTCTTTTTTTTTTGTGTGTGTGGAGGAATGGCTTCCCCACCTCCAAGGTTTACCATAACGGGATAGCCGGACAATGTCTGATTCAAGATTGGCCCATGGTCGAAGACATTGACTATGTCCATACTGGTCTACATGCACTGGATTCCCTCTGTCCTCGAAAGCTAAGAAGAGCCAGGTTTGGTCTGTACCAGTATGGAAGACTGCTCAGGAACCCTAGGGGGTCGTAGAAAGATTTAAGTTAAATGACTGAAACTAAACTAAAAAATGACTTGCTGTCTAATTCAGCATTTGCCCTAGGGGGTTAAGCCATAGCTTATGGCCTTGCTTGTCTAAGAGCGCCTAATCCTGCTCAAACTTGGAAGCTAATCATAGCCAGTCTTGGTCAGTAGCGGTGCTGTAGGCTTATATTTTTTGCAAGGGCTTCTAGGCCCCCTGTTTTGAGGCACTCTTTGGTTGGGCCACCATTTGTGCTGAGGTGGCATTCATATTCCAAAATTTTATACAATAGACACAAGGCAGGTAACAAAGCAAAAGTGGTGTTTGTGGGAGGTTAATTAGGAGAAAATACTGATCTCTAAAGGAAAACTGATGCCAATCTGAGGTTCATTACAGTCTTGGAGAGAGAGAGGCTGTTTTTACACTTCTGTGGTGTGCTGAACCCCTTTGCGACAAAGGACGTCCCTCTAGTATATAGAGTGTCGGAAGTGTAAAAAATTCACTTCCGTTGCTCTGATGCTTTTGCTAGACTGCCCCTAGAGGCAGTCAGCAACATTGCAATGAAAGAAAAAAGAAGACAAAATCTAGGGTTAGGGTTAGAATAATGGTCAAGGTTACAATTAAATTAGGGTTAGCATAAGGGATAGGGTTACAATTAAATTAAAATTAGAATAAATTAAGGGTTAACATAAGGGTTATTGTTAAAGTTAGTTTTCAGGTTGGGGTCAAAAGGGGGAAATGGTTATAAAACATTAAAATAATTTTTTGTTATTGCCCTATAACTCGCAGAAAAACATGCAATTTAGAAACTATTTATAAGGGTTTTTTTTTTACCGATTTTGTATTTGTGTAAATATTTTTTTAGGTCAAAGTTAGAAAAAGTTTTATTTTTTTCTTCATCATATTTTATTATTTTTGTGTAGTAAAATTATGAGATATGATGAACATAATGGTATCTAATGAAAGCCCTTTTATGGCGATAAAAACAATGTATAATTTGTGTGGGTACAGTATATGAAAGAAGAAAATTACAGCTAAACACAAACACCCCAGAAATGTCAAAACAACCCTTGTCACCAAGGGAAAGACAAGATCAAAACATCGGAGAGGAGGTGTGTCTATTGAAATGAGTATTTAAGAGAAACATCAGGAGGAGGGAGACGTACACTTGAGGAAGCCCTGCCCGGCTAAACGCGTCTGTGACACGCCCCTCCTCTCCGCAAACTTCCGCATTCGGCTGTGGACATTATTTCGGCTTTTGAAGTGAACGGACATCGAAAACGAACGCTGTACGGATGAACTGCGCTTCAATCCTCCTGTTCAACCGACGGCTACCAGCCTTCTCTACATTATACAGCGCTTTTTGTGAGTTAGAAATCTGAACTCACAAACATTTTATGTAAGCCTTGCTTTTCCTTTTTTATTAAAATATTGTGATTACTGTGCTTACTACGAGAGTGCCTCTTTTTCTCTTTTATATACATAAAAACAAATGTACTGAGATACAACGTTTAAAAGAAGATCTTCAAGTGTCGATGTTTTCCTACAATCCTTGGGAATCTCCCTTTACATCTATATAAAGAGCAGTAATTCTGCTCCTAAATTTGTGAGTAAAATTCCCATTATCCATTGATGTCTTCAACATTTTTGCTTAAAATAGAGAGCACTATCTGACACCTTATGAGATATCCAATCAATTATCTCTGAACAATCCATTAACTCTTTATTATAAGTATTTTTTATTATATTGCACATCACTGTATTTTAAACAGGGAGTGCAGAATTATTAGGCAAGTTGTATTTTTGAGGATTAATTTTATTATTGAACAACAACCATGTTCTCAATGAACCCAAAAAACTCATTAATATCAAAGCTGAATATTTTTGGAAGTAGTTTTTAGTTTGTTTTTAGTTTTAGCTATTTTAGGGGGATATCTGTGTGTGCAGGTGACTATTACTGTGCATAATTATTAGGCAACTTTACAAAAAACAAATATATACCCATTTCAATTATTTATTTTTACCAGTGAAACCAATATAACATCTCAACATTCACAAATATACATTTCTGACATTCAAAAACAAAACAAAAACAAATCAGTGACCAATATAGCCACCTTTCTTTGCAAGGACACTCAAAAGCCTGCCATCCATGGATTCTGTCAGTGTTTTGATCTGTTCACCATCAACATTGCGTGCAGCAGCAACCACAGCCTCCCAGACACTGTTCAGAGAGGTGTACTGTTTTCCCTCCTTGTAAATCTCACATTTGATGATGGACCACAGGTTCTCAATGGGGTTCAGATCAGGTGAACAAGGAGGCCATGTCATTAGATTTTCTTCTTTTATACCCTTTCTTGCCAGCCACGCTGTGGAGTACTTGGACGCGTGTGATGGAGCATTGTCCTGCATGAAAATCATGTTTTTCTTGAAGGATGCAGACTTCTTCCTGTACCACTGCTTGAAGAAGGTGTCTTCCAGGAACTGGCAGTAGGACTGGGAGTTGAGCTTGACTCCATCCTCAACCCGAAAAGGCCCCACAAGCTCATCTTTGATGATACCAGCCCAAACCAGTACTCCACCTCCACCTTGCTGGCATCTGAGTCGGACTGGAGCTCTCTGCCCTTTACCAATCCAGCCACGGGCCCATCCATCTGGCCCATCAAGACTCACTCTCATTTCATCAGTCCATAAAACCTTAGAAAAATCAGTCTTGAGATATTTCTTGGCCCAGTCTTGACGTTTCAGCTTGTGTGTCTTGTTCAGTGGTGGTCGTCTTTCAGCCTTTCTTACCTTGGCCATGTCTCTGAGTATTGCACACCTTGTGCTTTTGGGCACTCCAGTGATGTTGCAGCTCTGAAATATGGCCAAACTGGTGGCAAGTGGCATCGTGGCAGCTGCACGCTTGACTTTTCTCAGTTCATGGGCAGTTATTTTGCGCCTTGGTTTTTCCACACGCTTCTTGCGACCCTGTTGACTATTTTGAATGAAACGCTTGATTGTTCGATGATCACGCTTCAGAAGCTTTGCAATTTTAAGAGTGCTGCATCCCTCTGCAAGATATCTCACTATTTTTGACTTTTCTGAGCCTGTCAAGTCCTTCTTTTGACCCATTTTGCCAAAGGAAAGGAAGTTGCCTAATAATTATGCACACCTGATATAGGGTGTTGATGTCATTAGACCACACCCCTTCTCATTACAGAGATGCACATCACCTAATATGCTTAATTGGTAGTAGGCTTTCAAGCCTATACAGCTTGGAGTAAGACAACATGCATAAAGAGGATGACGTGGTCAAAATACTCATTTGCCTAATAATTCTGCACTCCCTGTATATTTTTATATTATTCACTATTTCGTTTTTTCCTGCACATATATACCCCTTCCTTATTTGCAATATTTTCTAATATATATATTTGCGCTCCTCTCTTTTTTCTTTTATTGTTATCTTTATATGCAGAAATAAGAGGTATTTTTCTACCTAGTAGTGAGCTGCAGACACTAATTATCATTATATAATTATAGTAGCGCCAAACACTATTGTTTCTTCTATTTTTATGCCATTATGAAATAATATTAATATTATAAAAATAAAAAAAATATGACAAATTGAAAAAACTTTTTCTTATTTTACTTTGGATCTTTTTATTGTTTTACTGATAGATGGTCAGTTGTACAGCATTATGACAATTATGACATAAGAGTGCATTACATTGTGTAGGAGGAAAAATGGGAGAAGAAGGACTCATTCACTCGGTGACCAGTGATGAGGCCGTGTTGTGTCATACTGGGAAGCCATATATAATATCTGGTTAGCGAACCTTACAATGATATACCGGTGTTTACAATGCTGGCCCTAGGGTTGGGCTATAGGGCCTATTACTGAATGTCTGTTCGCTCCCCATGGGAGGTTGGAGTTCACTTTTCTGCACGACATCAAATATATAAGTCCGAATGCACATGAGAGGTTGTAATATTGGATTGCAACGTAAGAAATTATGGTTTCCTTTTCTGGTGTTAAAAGCAAGCCTTTTGTTTTTCACCAGACACTTGGGCATGTTTGACCGCACAGGTGGGTATGACTTCGTCGTCCGCTGTGCCTCCATGGCATAAATAAACATAAGTCTGCACTAAAGAGTGTTATTGCAAAGTTGGACGTTCGCTTCACAAGTGAAGATACTGTGCCATCTATCAGATTATCAGATACATAATACCGATACAGTTAAAAATAACAATCACAAAACGGGGGGAGAGGGGGACAAATAAAACCTTCCGCCAACTGAGTGCCGCTAGGGGTAAATTTTCCCATTATGTAAGTGGTAATATAAAATGGTACCTTTGGATTCCTCTGCTGGTGTAGTAGATCATAATCCTCACTTGTACATCTAACATGGTTAGGGCGTGTCTCAGACACCTATTACAATATGGGGGTCCTGTTTGTGTTTTTGGGTGGGAGGCATGTCTTATACTCTTCTGATAACATGTATTCGGACCATAGTAGCCATCATAGTCCATGAGCCAGGCCTTTGCCTTTGGTTGTTTGAGATAGGTTTTCCTGCGTCCGGATCCTCTCCACCGACTCCACCCATTCAACAAAGGTTGGAGGCTTGGTTTGTTTCCAGTGAAGAGGTATAAGAGCTTTTGCTGCGTTTAAAAAGTGGATTGTTGGGGCGTGTTTGGCGCGCAAACAAGATGGCCGCACCTTGAGTGAGCTCCGTCTGCACATCCGCCAACAACGATACAACAGCCCTCGCAACCAGAGCCATGCCAGCTAAAACGCAAGCTTATAAGCCAGACAAGCCGAAAAAGCCTAATAACTAGGCCCCGCAAGGCTTCCAAAACCTTTTCCCGCAAAATAGGCCTTCGACGCCTCTGACGCCAGACGAAGGGCGGGAAGAGCCACCCGACATGCAGGATGAAGCTGTACACTCAAATGATGGCTCACCGTGTACAAGAGCCGATTTTCAACACTTCACGCAGCAGATCTCTACCATGCTGAAGGACCTAAAAACGGACCTACAGAGAGACCTCAGAACGGGACTAAATGAGCTATCCCACGAGGTCACCGCTATAGGAAATCACACAGACGCACTTGAATGCCAGCATGAAGAGACATTAGGCACTGTGGCGGCCATTGAAGCTGAAGTAGCTCAGCTCAGAGACGAAGTGCAACAACTTAAGACGGCCCAAGAAGACCTAGACAATAGGTCCCGCCGCAAAAATCTTCGTATCAAGAACATCCCTGAGTCGGTGGAAGACCCTCGCACATTCCTTACGGAATACTTTCATGTTCTCTTATCTATATGGAGACCGAATGTCCACAGGGCCCTGAGACCTCGCCCAGGCCCAGGTGAACGCCCTAGAGATATCGTGCTGAGAATGCACTATTACGGGACTAAAGAGGAAGTGATTTGAGCAGCGAGAAATGGCGCCCCGGAGGTGAATAATATCAAACCCCACATCTACACGGACCTATCGCCTATCACTCTACAGAAAAGGAGAGCCATGAAACCAATAGTGGAAGTCCTGATTGCCAATAACGTTAGATACTCCTGGGGTTATCCGTTCAAACTGTCAGTACGCAGAAATGGTATATTCCATTCAATTTCAGATCCCGCTGAAGGCCTATCCTTCCTGACGCGACTGGGACTCCACTCACCCTCCCCACAGAACAGAGGCACTCACTCGGAGTCACGCGGATCCTCTCCTCGCACACGACAACACACTCCATCCCGAACGGAATGGATTACCCTTCCAACGAGATCTAGCCCTCCATCAGATCCATCTACCCTCCCTGCGGTGGCTTACTGCTCCTACCACTTATGTGGTCGTTTGGATCATCACCTGGGACTTGGAACCCCTAGGTACAGTATCGTGGTCTACCCTGAACATTGCCCTGTCACCTCTGACATTGACAAGATCCTGGACCGAGGGTCGTTGACAGTCCCAAGTAGGGAGGCATCCGCCTTGAATATTGCAGAACTGTATGTGTTTCCTTATAATAAGTTACCACAATCCCTGTTTACTCACAGCCGCCTCAAGGACTTGTTACAAGAAGCCGCTCAGCTGATGAGTATACCAGTTTCCTTATATTTGTTCCCTTTTTACCCAGGGGTTATTTCTCATTCCTTGAGAGAGTTAGATATGTTTAGATGTTTAGCTCTAGCGAGATATCAAGGTCAGACATCCCAGATACACTGTTGCATCGCAGCTCAAGTGTTAAACTCAGGGTATACAGACAGATTTCCTTACCTTGCCTACTACTGTGGATGTGTTTATTGTTTATATTCATGACCAGAGCGTGATGTAGATCTAAGAGCAAGTATACGAGAGCGAAGTCAGTTAAGGTCTCAGGGCTCCCCACCTAGACCGAATTTATGATCCATGTTATGCAATGAAACGTATTTTTCTGTTTTCCGTTTTAGTACCATGAGACCCTCTTTATGGCTAGGGCCATCCCCTGTTGGCGGAGATGCCGAGGGCTCCTCATGCCACTTGTTTCTCCATACTACCCCCCCTCTCGGGCGACCCCGAGGAAATGTCGATTGTACAAACGCGGCTACACCTGCTATCACGGCCGCGGTACATTTCTGCCCAGCTTGGACACAGGGCTCTGTTCCAAGCTGGACAATGTAGTTTAATTTGGTTATATGTATATATGTGTGTTTTATTTTTATTTTATGTTTACATATGTGCGGTTGTACTCTGGTATCTGAATCACACCAATTGTTCCCAGCCAGGTCTAGCAATGACTCGGACCCCTTTCTCCCCCTATACGTCACATCCTGGCTTTATTTTGGTCCAACAAGGCAGCGCCTCAGGCTCTCACAAGATCCCCTCCTCTACCCTACCCAATGACTATTAGAATTATATCCCATAATGTTCAGGGTTTGAATTCACCCATGAAAAGACGTAAAGCAGCTAGATATTATGTGAGCAAACAGGCTGACATTATCCTCCTTCAAGAAACCCATTTCAAACAGTCTCAGACCCCCAAATACTGGGATCCTAGATTCCGAACTCATTACCATGCCACTGGCCCAGAGAAAAAGAACGGAGTCTCGATACTTTTTCGTAATCACGTGCATTTTGTTCTTCACTCTATCAATGCTGACGCAAATGGTAGATATCTAATACTAAATGGCACTTTAGACGGGACCCAGATTGTTATTGCATCTATATATATATTCCTAGTACGGTGGATGAAAAATTCTACGATGACCTGACATCTGCCCTTGAAGTCTCCCCGCAGATAGCATTGATCCTGGGAGGTGATTTCAACACGGTATGTGATCCATACCTAGACAAACCCCCCAGTTTGTCCCCCCCCCAGGCCTCATCCCAATACCAGATTTCTTAAATCTTTCCACGATACTCTGCATGTCTCAGACGGTTGGAGAACCCTTAACCCCAAAGGTAGGGACTACACATTTTATTCTCACCCCCATTCAAGTTATGTAAGAATTGATCACATTCTCTTATCACAGAGTCTGTTATCTCAACTTTCTGGGGCCACCATACACGAACTGTTATGGTCAGATCATTCCCCAGTAGAGATTATGTTTGAAAATCTGATTTCAGCTCGTAAATCCTCTACCTGGTCGCTCAATGAGTCCCTTCTATCTAACCCGATTATCAGACAGGAAATCGAGACAGCTCTCTCGAATTATTTTGCTGAAAATACTTTGCTAGAGATGCCCCCGACAACGGTATGGCTGGCTCATAAAGCTGTTATACGAGGAGTCATAATCAGCAAGGCCTCATATTTAAAAAGGCAACATGAGAAGAGACGCATTGACTTGACCAATGAGCTGGTGAGATTAGAAAATATACATAAGCGTTCTCTCACAACCCAGTCTTTACAAGACGTGTGCAGAACAAGAGAGGAACTTAACTCCCTATTATCAGAGACAGCCATACAATCACTTCGTAGAACTAACCAGAAATTTTTCGAACATGCCAATAAACCTGATTCCATGCTCGCCACCTATTACTCCAAACTGTATTCTGGCCATACGGCCTTTAACCCTGGAGCGAACCACCAGGCGATTACCACTTTTCTCCAAGATCTCTCACTCCCTTCTTTAGAGCTAACGCAGGTTACCTCGCTCAATCAACCCATAGAGCCCGTTGAGATTCTAGCAGTAATCAAATCCCTTAAATCCTCCAAAGCCCCTGGGCCTGGTGGCTTTTCGGCCGGCTATTATAAATGTTATAAAGATATACAGTCCCCTATTCTCACCACGTTATTTAATTCCGTACTAGATGGGTTACCTCTCCCACAAGAAATGCTTGAAGCCAGGATAGTTGTGATTCATAAGGAAGGCAAGGATCCCTCTGTCACACAAAACTACAGACCCATTTCACTCATAAATTGTGACCTCAAACTTTATTCCAAAATCCTGGCAATAGGCTTAATCTCGTTCTTGAATCCCTAATCCACCCGGATCAAGTAGGTTTCATCCCACGCAGCCCCCGACAATATCCGTAGAACCATTAATTTGATTGAAAAAGCCCACAAGTCTCAGACGCAATCTATGTTACTTGCAATTGACGCGGAAAAGGCCTTTGACCGGGTGGATTGGGATTATATGTGGCTAATCTTACGGAGATTCGGAGTACTGGGTCCCATAGTTCAAGGAATTCAGGCCCTCTACAGTGCCCCCACAGCTAAGGTCTCATGTATGGGAGACGTTTCCTCCAGCTTTAATATAAGAAACGGCACACGCCAAGGATGCCTCCTCTCCCCTCTTTTGTTTGCTTTATATATAGAACCTTTAGCTCAGGCAATAAGGGAGAATCTAGATATAATTGGAATTAGATCAGGAGACCAGGAGTATAAGGTTAGCCTCTTTGCTGATGACATACTGATGATCTCATCCCCCCTGATTTCTCTCCCCAATCTGTATAGAGTGATAGCTGATTTCTCTGCCCTGTCGGGGTGCAAAATAAATGAAACTAAATGTGAAGCTCTCAATCTTAACCTTTCCCCACAGATGCTCAAACTTATAACTCTAAATTTTAAATTTCAGTGGCACCCCGCATATATATCCTACCTTGGGGTGAAAATTCCGAATAACCTTGCTAACATTTACAACTGTAATTATGGCCCGTTATTGTCCAAACTCAAATCAGATCTCAAGCTCTGGTCCACTTAGAATAATTTCTGCCGATCCAGGAAATATTGTATTAAAATGACCATTCTCCCAAAGATTTTGTATCTATTTCGTACACTCCCGATCTCAATTGTGACTAAAGACTTGTACTCTTTACAATCTGCCACTCTTGATTTTTTATGGGGAAATAAACGCCACAGACTATCAAAAACAGTATTATATAAGCATAGATATAGGGGAGGCTTGTTCAACCCAACATTTCCGTTCTTCTTACAGAGCTGCCCAATTTGCACAGATTTTACAATGGTTGTCACCCACGGGTAAGTTTCGTTGGGTGGACATTGAGAAATCTGAATCAGAGCCGTTCCTTCTACATGGTGTTCCTTGGATCACTATACCCCAATCTTCACTACGCCAGCTCCCAGCTACAGTCCAACACTCATACCGTTTAAGTAGGAAGTGCGGAATCTCTGAAGGTTTGATCCATCCCCTCTCCTATTTAACACCCACGATAGGGAATCCCCAATTTCGCAGCTGTTCCCAAACTTCCTACACAGAATTTTCCTGGTGGTTTACTAACAAACTGACAAGGATAGGCCATCTTATAATAAACAATAAACCCTGTACGTTTGCTTACCTGAAAGACAGATATAATATACCCGACAGGGAAAGATTCCATTATTATCAGATAATCAATTTTGTTCGCTTTTTCTTGAAGCGACACCCAGCACCCGAACCTACAGCTTATGAAAGGAAATGTATGACTAACATCTCTCTCTCAGGGGCTATATCCAGGATCTACGGTCTGTTAGACTCGCTAGAGAACAGCCCAGACCCCAAATATATGTCACAATGGGAATTGGATTTGGGTCATGAGATCACCTCAGATCAATGGTCGACAAAATTTCTCAACTCTCACTCCCTGACCACTTGTATTTTAATTAAGACTCTGAGTAGATGGTATAACACGCCGGTTTCTCTGGCTAAAGTAATCCCTAATTCGATGGATCTATGTTACCGGGGGATGTGGGGCCAGAGGGACGTATCTACATATGTGGTGGTCATGCCCCCTGATATCCCCATTGTGGTTAAATATCGAATGCCTGACAAGTTCCATCCTTCGCATTTCTGATAAATTAACCCCCTTCACTGCCCTACTGAATCATCCGCCTCTTGAGGGAGAGATTCCTAGGTTCCAATTTAAATTATTACTTCGTATATGTGCAGCTGGAAGGATGTGTATTGCTAAACAGTGGAAGGCTCTTCCTCCTACAAGGACTCAGGTCATCCAGAAGATATGGTTCATTAAAAATATGGAACGTATTACAGCCAAACAATTATGGCCAGATGGCTCTGCCGTCAATGGGGCGGCCCCCCTCCCCGATTTACTATACCTATGAAACTACATTACGGGTTTAGAATGAGCCTATTTCCCCGGATGACTTGCGTTCGCGGAGACCGAAGTTGCCTAATATCTTGAAATTCTGTGAAAACTTGATATGCAGTGCATTTACTCTAGAGCGTTTCTGATTTATATCTGTTTAGGAACTTCTCCCGATAATTTATGTGATTTTCGATGTTATTTCATATTCACGTTTTTGTACGTTTCTAAGATATGATGTTTATGATAAATGAGTCCTGACTCGGATTTAATTTATGGGCCCAAGAAACATTAAATCCGAATCATTATGCTTACTACCATTTTAGCCGGACAGGCAACACGCACGATGTTTACGTATAAGTGTATTTGTCCCTTTGATTTAGTTTTGTCTCTTTTCTTGTTTTATCTTTGTGTCTCTGTATCTTGCAACTTATGTGATTTTTTTGTAATGATATGTCTATGCAAAATAAAAAATAATGATTTAAAAAAAAAAAAAAAAAGTGGATTGTTAGTGACCTTTTATATTTGCCTATCGGGTGGGGTGTGTGATGTAGAAGCATGTCTGAGTCGTCTAGAGTCAGAATAAGAAGGGGGTGGACATTTTTGTGATATAGGTCTCGGAGGTTGGAGGTTAAAGAGATGCCCAGGTACTTAATGTTATTATTTTGGGCCCATTTGTATGGACTGGCAGACTGAAGGTCTGGGATCTCATCCGCTGGCACTGACACGTTGAGGATTTCCGATTAACTTGGATTTATTTTAAAATTACTTAAACTACTGAATTTGTCTAATTCTATAGTGATGGCTCGCAGGGAGGTGTGTGGCTTAGTTACAATAAAAAGGAGAACGTCAGTGAACGCTGCCAGCTTATGTTGTGTGGTACCTACTTGTAGGCCATGGATGTTGGGGCTTGCCCTGATTGCGTTAGATAAAGGTTCCATGAGTAGTATAAAAAGAAGGGGGGAGATGGGGCATCCCTGCCTTGTCCCGTTCGACAGGGTCAGCTGACCCGAAAGCCCCCCATTTATTCGGTTCTTTGCTGATGGGCAATGAAAAAACTTTTTCTAGCAACTAAAACAGTGCAACGGAAGTGGTCCTTCACCACATCCAAAGCTCTAGTCCACAACTGAGAAGAGCCTTTTTTCAGGTATGGCACATACTCACTACTAAGAGTGATTGTATACATGCAGCAGGACTATTTTCAGTGTTGCCTGAAGGATTATTGATCCCCTCAAACTGTGTTAAAGACCCAGGATGTATATGCACAAAGGTGTTAAGGCAATCTACATGCCTTTTGGGGCAAATGAGTCAAAGATAGAATGTCTAAGGCTCAATGAGAAACATTGGAAACAATTAACTAAAATAGAGTTGCAGGTAAGATGAACATTAACTTCAACTATACATTGCGCAGAGCCAAACCTGATTTAGTTTCTCCTGCTAGATAGGCTCAATAGACCCTGCAGTGTTGGGTTCAGTGTCTTTGTTATGCGACACTTTTGAGGGAACAGAGATGTTGTGTCAGTAGGAAAGTGTTCTGGGGGATGGTTTACTAGAGGGTGTTCTGTGGCATTGTTGGGTTTGTTTTCAGGGAGGGTTATGTTGGTAGGAATGGATGGCTTTTAGGACCCTGCAGATTCTGCGCTGTTCTGTATTATACTGTTGCTCAACAGTGTTTTAATGGAGCCGGAGACTTAAAGATCAACCGTCACCCATATAGTAACATCCTTATTAATCCTCTGAATACTAATCTATTTAATGTAAAAACATTTTTTTACCTTTTAGCAGTGCTGATGTACCCTCCCCTCGCTTGGATCAGATGACTGATAATCCGACACAGGCCTCCCTCTTGCACTGTTAAAGATAACTCATAACACTTGTATTATCGTAACAAGGCTGCAGCAAAACGATATTGTCCAGTCACCCTTCTCGCAGGATCAGCGTGTTGACCAGTCAAATGTAGGACTACAAAGATACAGTACAGGTTATTTATGATTTTGCATGGGGGGGGGGGGGGGGGGGGGCTGCAGCCCTATTAAGTTGCGTGATGCACAGATTCACCTTTAACAGTGTAAGCTCACGTGAGGACAGATGCATCTTCCAGAAGCTTGGGTTCGATTATCAGTGATCTGACTGGGTGGGGGCATAGCAGTTGCTGGCAAGACATGCCAGTGCTGATAAGTAAAAATAAACATTGTACATTGAATAGATTAGTATTCAAAGTCACAGCACAGTAGAGCAGTGTTAGACGATTAATAAGGATGTAACTTGCTGTAAGGGGTGGCAGTTGTCCTTTACCTTCAAACACACAGAGAGTGTTTTTTTGTGATTATTTGATATACAGCAGGGGTGTCCAAACTTTTTTCAAAGAGAGCCAGATTTGATGAAGTGAACATGCATGTGGGCCAACCATTTTGCCTGACATTCTTTGAACCATTAAAATGAAATGGAAATTAACTATTTTATGCAAAGTTTATTGCAAACGGCATACTTTTCATTTTGTCACATGGGTGACAAACCTAAACAGGTGTTAAATCACTCTGCCTGGGATAGGAGAGGCAAACACTGGGGGAAGGGAAACAACAAAAATGGGAAGGGAGGACATGGAGACAGAGAAAAGGAGGGAGAGACACAAAATGATGTGGGTAAGAAATGGGGAGACACACAATAGGGGTGATGATACATGGTGACGAGAGACAAACAAGGACGGCATAGAGAGACAGACATGGATGGCATGGAGGAAACAGACTGACAAGAAAGTGGGGGGGGGGGGGGGGGGCAAGAAAGACAAAGGCAGTGACATGGGGCACCATGTTAATCGTTGGTACACTATACTTAGGGAAGTTGTGCGGCAGTATTTATGTCTCTGGCACTCAAAGTGGCCTCATCTGATAGAGGGGATTCAGCTGCATCGCAATAAGCTTCAGATGGCAGGATGCATCAGAAACATCCTGTGTCCCTCAAGCAATGTAATCCTGTGATTTTCATCAGGAGGGGGTTAATGTCTGAATTTGAGCAGTTTACCTTTAGCAAGTAGCAGTGGCGGATCCGGGGGGGGCAACGGGGCAATTGCCCCCCCCCCCCCCCCCGAGAAGAGAGAGAGAAAAAAAAACTGTAAAAAAAAAATAAATAAATGCTTGCAGGCAGAGACGGAGCTGAGTAGGGATCGGAAGATCCCCCCTCACCATCGCTCTGCCTGCCAGGCTGCACGGGGAGCCGAACAGGCAGCACGGAGAAACCGTGTGCAGTGTGCGGACACGGAAGTGCCGACAGGTCACGTGACCGGTGCGCTGACGTCATACGGCACAACCACCTGTGAGACGAACAGGCAGCATGGAGAAGACCATGCTGCCTGCCACTAGCCACCAGGGAAAGGTAAGTGCTGGGGACTGGGGAGATGGGGGGAATGTACTGGGGAAAGAGGCAGGGGGTTAATAATGATAAGGTAACACTGACATATTATTGGGCAAATTAGCTGGGGAATATTAATGGCAACTAACACTGGTATATTACTGGGCAAATTGGCAGGGGATATTAAAGGGCAAATAACTGGGCAAATTGGCTGGGGCATATAAAATGGCAAATAACTGGCATATTACTGGGCAAATTGGCTGGGGCATATAAAATGGCAAATAACACTGGCATATTTCTGGGCAAATTGGCAGGGGCATATAAAATGGCAAATTGGCTGGGGTATATAAAATGGCAAATAACT
Source organism: Pelodytes ibericus (assembly GCA_036172795.1). Classification (NCBI taxonomy): domain Eukaryota; kingdom Metazoa; phylum Chordata; class Amphibia; order Anura; family Pelodytidae; genus Pelodytes; species Pelodytes ibericus. The sequence goes on along the minus strand of CM069861.1, from coordinate 100,867,772 downwards.
GGCATATTACTGGGCAAATTGGCAGGGGCATATAAAATGGCAAATAACTGGCATATTACTGGGCAAATTAGTTGGGGCATATAAAATGGCAAATAACTGGCATATTACTGGGCAAATTGGCAGGGGCATATAAAATGGCAAATAACTGGCATATTACTGGGCAAATTGGCTGGGGCATATAAAATGGCAAATAACACTGGCATATTGCTGGACAAATTGGCAGGGGCATATAAAATGGCAAATAACTGGCATATTACTGGGCAAATTGGCTGGGGCATATTAAATGGCAAATAACACTGGAATATTACTGGGAAAATTGGTAGGGGCATATTAAATGGCATATAACACTGGCATATTATTGGGCAAATTGGCTGAGAGAGCCATGCATGGGAAGGGAGAAGAGAGAGACATAAATGGGATGGTAGAGGAGAGACAGACAGACATGGGTTCGCAGAGGAGAGACAGACAAACATGGGATGGCAGAGGAGAGACAGACAAACATGGGATGGCAGAGGAGAGACAGACAGATATGGGAAGGGGAGAGGAGACAAACAGACATGGGAAGGGAGAGGAGAGAGACATAAATAGGAAGGGAGAAGAGAGACATAAATGGGATGGTAGAGGAGAGAGACAGACAGACATGGGATGGGAGAGGAGAGACAGAGAGATGGGAAATGAGAGAAGAGACAGACGGACATGGGAAAGAAGAGGATACATAGACGGACATGGGAAGGAAGAGGAGAGAAACGGGCATGGAAGGAAGAGAGACAGAGGGACACGGGGAGTGAGAGGAGTGCGACAGACATGGGAAGGGAGACGAGCGTGACAGAAGGACATGAGAGAGAGGAAAAGACAGACGGACATGGGAGAGAGGATAAGACAGATGGACATGGGAGAGAGGATAAGACAGACGGACATGGGAGAGGGGAAAAGACAGACGGACATGTGCCCCTCCCGAGATCAGACTCTGGATCCGCCCCTGGCAAGTAGACACCTCTGAATTCAAATAGAAAAACAATGGGGAAGTGGAACTGTTGGGGCTGTACAGTTTCTTAAGGACATACGCAGATAGCCTGCAATGCGTGGCAAACACAAGTATAATGTATATTCACTTAACTGTTATGATGTAACAGCTGAGATGTAAAAAGGGGAAAAATAGTAGAGTTAAAAAACAGAATCCTGCAAGTTGCTTGTTAGTTCTCCACAATTCACTGTGAAATGAATAGACTGCTTAAACATATTTATACAGATTTGTTCCAGACGTTTTATATTGAAAGTCAGAGTCACCATATTAGATATTTTATTCAATTTTAATAGTTTCCATTTTCACTTTTAAAATGATTTCCAGTTTAGAAAACAATACAATGACCACATAATTCCTTTTTTCACTTTATACAGTTATACAAATAATCTAAATACACAGATGTGTTCAGGATGATGGCAAATAAGATTTAACTGTACATAAGGAAAAATTCTGAAGCATATTTAGAAACCATAGAAATGTCTATACAAAACAAGCAAAATGGAATAAATTTTCTATTTAAAGTATTGCAACAGTCCCACAGTTTTGTAACAAAAATGTCTTCGCACGATTCCTCACAATGCCCCATAAACAGCTAAAAAGCAAGACAGCGATATATTTTTAATTTTCCTTTTTTTTTTTTTTTTTTTTAAGAAAATGACTTTTTGAAATGCTACACGGAAATACAATTAGCACGTCTAATCTTAAAATAAAAAACAAAACCCAAAAACGGACCGTTATTAGGTCGTCTGATCAAAACAAAAAACTTAAGAGGAAATATACCTACCATTTTCCAAATAATCTGTATAAAACCACATTGCACATTATTTTTACTCAGTTGTTTCAAAAGTAAAAAAGATTTATTTACAAAATATTTTGCAATTAATGTTAGAAACAAAATGGCTGCCCTAGAATTGAAGAAATGTCAGGTACCAGTGAACAGAGCTGTATATTTTCAGTCGGGGTTCGATGCCCCTTGGCTGGTGGCTTTGCCAGGTAGTAAACAAAGCCTGTTATAAGAAATGGATTTACAGGATGATTCCTCGAGCTAGTTCAAACACTTGCAGTTATAAAACATTATGTTACAAAGTCAAAAGAAAGAAAAAATACTTTGTACACTGTATAAAGAGCAATACATAGGTCAACCCCCAGCTTTAATGTTACTTAGAATTAAAATTATATTAAAATAAAAAATAATGAAACAATGCAATTTGAAAACAGCACCATGCACAACAGTTTGTAGTGTGATAAACACTGAAAGGAATAGCACCGGATATTTAAGAATACAGTTCAAAACTGGTCAAGCAGTTGACGCAAGTATGGAGCCTTTGACATTTCCCGACTAACTCTGGAGAGCTTGAAAAGTACTGGACAGTTGAGCGAAACACACTGGATCTGTTGATCCCAGCAGCCTGTGCAATTCTTGCATAACTAAGGAGAAACAATAAACACGCATTCATATAAAATTCACTCGCACCAAAGTTACATGATAACAAACAACAGTTCATATAACGTGCAGGACTGGTCAATTCAAGATAGACTAAATTTCCCTCAACAACTGTTTCTCAGGCAGAAGGCTTCCTTCTGTCTGATTGCAACAACCCTTGAACAATGCTGCTAGAAAGTCCAGGGAGCACTGTTTGAAAACGATTTAGGCTTTTGTGGATGTCTAACATGCGGAGACTCCAATAAAGAAGAAAGTGTATCTCCATTAAATGGCAGTCTAGGGGGATATCAATTCAAATGCAGTACTGACCTTCTGCCTGAATAAAATTTATTTGTAGGGTTTAGTCCCTCTTCAGAGCTCTCTGCTGCATTACAGTTAATCACCATCATTGGAATATGCAGGAATTGGTATGACAGGTAGACAATTTAACCTTAAAACTACCTTCCAGCCCTGTTAAAATCCAACCATTAAGCTGTAATAAACAGTGTACTCCAGGTGTGCATGTTGTTAATATTAGATAATATCTGGACATTACATAAAGGGATTTGCACAAATAACATAAAAAAAGTGGCTATCCAGGTTAATAGATGAAGAACACTCTCCCGGATGCAATTTGGGTTATTTATTATAAAAGATGCTGGACCATATACCATGGAAACCAACTGAATGTTCCTGCGAATTGTTCCACTTTTAGAAATTGCTCTAGAATGGTGCTTTTTGAATAACTCCTAGTATTTTTAATAGAATACTGAAAGATTAGATCATTCAGCATCTATTCTATAATCTAATAGTTCAGGGACATTAAGGTTTTTAGAAGGCTTTTTGCCAAGAATAAAACCTTTCCACAGACCTTGGCTAGTTGGTCTTGTCTGCACTCCAATTCTCGTATTTCCTGATTGAGAACCACAGTCACATTTTGCGGCTGACTCCTACACTTGCTGCATATTCCATGCTGGGTCAATTCATCGCAGATTGGACAATGCAAAGTGGTGAAATACTGTGAGATTGTGCCTTTTCTTGCATCCACATCATTCCTTGCTGTCGACCACGCCTTCTGGATCTGAATAACAAAAGCAAAACATAAAAATTATTAGAACTAATATGATTTGGGTCACTGATTTGGAATTCTGACCACATAAACAAGGTTTGAAGGAGTTTCAATAACTGATTGGAAATTCGACGAATATATATTTATTTAACAAGGCGAGCACAGGAATTAAACAAAACATGTGGCTACAGAGCCAGTCTCCTGGATCACAGGTAAGAGCTGCAACTAAAAAAAGACAGTGATCCAGCACTGCACCAATATATCAATCGCAAGTAAAGAACCAGTGATAGACACTGACTCTGTATTGTGTGTTTGCTTTCAGCTTCAAGGTGATCGTGGTAGTTGGGGAAGAAAACGATTTGTAACAAATAAAAGTTGTTTATAAAATGTATTTGCCTGTAAAGGAACAGTCAATATTATTATTTTTTTTATATATTTTTAATTGCATTAAGTAATTATGTGACATTCCCAACAGCATAGAAATCATCCATGTAAATGACATTTTCAATAATATGGCATCTTGGTAGTATTTTCCTTTTCTTGCGTATAATATAAAACAGGGCTCGACAAACCCCGGGCGCCAGGTCGCCGTTGCCATTCGTGTGTTTTGGATTTTTGCAGCGCAAATGCCGGTGTCATCACTTGACAACCCAGCACTCAGTCGAAAGAGCAATGAAGATCGGCTGCAGCACGAATGTTCCCTCTTCCTGCTGCTTTACCTCATTGCAGGGGAGGGGGGAACATTCGTGCTGAAGCCGATCTTCATCGAGTGACGACACCCAGCACTCACACAAGTTAAGAAATGGGGAAAAAAAACAAAGCCGGCGTATGTGTGAGATGTGTATGTGTGAGGTGTACATGTTTGTGTGTATGTGAAGTGGGTGGGTGTGTGTGTGTGTATATGTGAAGAGGTTGGGTGTGTGTGTGGTGTATATGTGTATGTGAAGTGGGGGGGTGTATATGTGAAGTGGGTGGGGGTGTGTGAGGTGTATGTGTGAGGTGTATATGTGTAAGGTGTATGTGAAGTAGGTGTGTGTGTGTGTGTGTGTATAAATGTGAGGTGGGGGGGGGCTATATATGTGAAGTGGGGGGGGGGCTATATATGTGAAGTGGGTTGGTGTGTGGGTGTATATGTGAAGTGGGTTGGTGTGTGTGTGTGAAGTGGGTTGGTGTGTGTGTGGTGTATATGTGAACTGGGTTGGTGTGTGTGTTTATGAATTGCGTGTATGTTTGCGTAATTGTCTGGCTCCTAAAAATTTTTGCTGGCTCCTAGAATCAAATTAAATTTGTCAAGCCCTGATATAAAACATATATGGCAGATCACTGATGAGTTACTGCTATGCAAGAAAAAAACAAATACTGAGTGATCATAAACCCCAGAGAATCCTAGCTGCAAAAGAAATGTAAACTTGTTAAGTCGGGTGGTTTATGGTCTGTTGTGTACCTACTAAAGACCTACTGCAAGGTAAGAAGAACTGCAGCGTAATCCATAGTACAATAGGGCTGTATAAACTACACTTTTCTAAATCCGACACTTTAATTATCTGACTTTATAAAACAATCCATAGAATGTATTAAAGTCTGTCTAAGTATCCAAGTGCAAACAGTTCTCTTAGTGTAGAACAGCACCCTCTTCAAATAAACACAAGAAAAGAGAGAGACACCTGAATAAAAAAGGAGAGGAAGAGAAAAATGAAAGAGTGAAAATATTTATGGTCCTAAAGGAAGGCCATCACAATGACAAGGATAAAAAAACCGCACACTCAGACATCAAGTGGGCTAAGTGCCCCAGGGGGGAGGGGAGTTTAATTCCTCCCGCATGCTAAAATAGAGATTAACACTGCCAAAACGAGAAAATAAACATCAGTATCAGTAGTTATCCAAAGAGTTACATAGTTGTATGATACCATCATGTGGGCCTTACAACTTTAGTTCATGTCAAACGTCACAACTGTCTTAGTGTCGACCTATGGGTTGGAGATCAAAAATATTAAATGTATAACTCAAGTAGAAGAGATGAGGTTTTGTATCACCAAGATTCTGCTGCTCCTCCTTTATTATGGTTTCATAGACACATAGCATGTGTCGGCAGATAATAACCATTTGGCCCATCTAGTCTGCCCAGTTTTCTAGATTGGTTTTGCAACCTCTGTTAGGGTATCAGCAACAGTCAGAACAGGGCCTGGCGTCTGCAGCAAGTCTGGGTCTCATCAGAAGGCACCAATGTTATCCAGATTATCAAGAGTAAGATTATTTTGCTCCATTACAGGCCCCACCTATACTTCCACTTACATCGGATGTGCGGTCAGTGGTCTCATTGACCTGAGCCAGAGCATGGTGTTTTTTCAACAAAGGAGCCGCGTCGCACCACAACATCCTGTGGGGCATGCTGAGCCTTACAAATCGGAAACAGATTAGGTGGGGTCACAGGTAGGTAATCAGTTGATGTACATATAGCCAGAGCGCGCTGGGCCCAACTGCCTCTGGTATACCACAGACCCTGACATTGGCATGTTGGAGGTTATACCTGCTTTACTAGCATCTCTGTAAGGTCTTTGTTTGTTGTAATTGGGAAGCCGCCAAAGATGTGTTAAATGCCGATACCCTTGTCTGTTTTCATATTAAGCTATTGGCATTACTCAAACTAGCACTCTAGCCAGCATAAGAGATGCCCACGCTGTAGGTCCAGTCCTGAACCTCGCTGCCAAACAATTGGGAGTATGTTGCATGTGCAATACTAGCTTTTACTCTGACTGGGCTCATTCTATATTTTTGTGAACACTAATGGAAATGGATGGTTTGCAGCATGCTTACACTGACAGGGTGATCAGAAAGCACCTGATTTACATTCAATAGCGAAATGACAGCAGAAATAAAATCTGTGGCATTACTCTATGGATGATGTTAGAAGAATCTAGATTTCCATATTCCTGGATGTGAGTGATTAGAAATTACATGTATTCTATAAGCCGAAAGTCTATAGACCTTCTTTAGGGTTATAGAATACATAGAATTACATGTATTCTATAAACCGAACGACCTTCGGTTTATAGACTTTCGGCTTATAGAATATGTGTAATACTATTGCCTTTCTATAAACCGAACGAGAGCCACATTCATAAGAAATTCTTATCAATGGGGACTCTAGTTCGGTTTATAGAAAGCCAATAGCATTACATGTATTCCATTACCCGAAAGTCTATAAACTGAACGAAGTTTGGTTTATAGACTTTCGGTTTATGGAATGTGTAGGTCAATTGATTCGTACGAACGAATAAAACGAAACTAAAATAATGAACGAATTTCGTCTGAAACGAATGCAGTAATGAACGAAATTAGTTTTAGATGAAATAAATAACATTTTTCGTCCGAATGGACGAAAACGAAACGAAAATGTTAGTTTTGCACATGTCTAGTGATTATGTAAGGGACTGGGGAATCATTTATTTCTACAAAGTGCTTCTCCACATGGTATGTAATTTAAATGTCACATTTCACAAACTAATAATTACACTGCAATATCACATTTCAATAAGAATTCTAAAATGCATTTTAGAAACCCCCTGTAAAAGATGCCATGCTACCAGGATGACCTATATTACAGGGGTGACCAAGAACATTATGAAGTGGGTCGTGTAATTTTAAATGCTTGTGTATTGACTAGATAAATTTTTTTCTCTTATTTACAGCGAACAACCATGTTCATTTACCATGGCTACAAAAGCAATCTAAAACAATATCGTTCTTCATTGTAATAAAACTGCACATTGATAGGACTAATAAAAAGGTGTAGATAAGTCAGTAGGGCCACACCTAGCTTACAGATGGGCCGCATTTGGCCCACACACCATATGTTGGACGTCTCTGCTTTATTAGATTAATAAAGGAACCATCCATTTTGCCCTAGGAAATAAATGAAATAAGTACAAGAATGTGACTTTTTGTTTATATAATCATATAATGTTTACACAGAATAAACACAGTCTCCAGTAGTGTGCAAAGTGTATATGCATGTCTATGTTTATGACCAGTATTCTTGGACTCTGGTTCACCTTGTCGTTTGGTTTACAATGTTTGTGACTTACATTTCCCAATAACATTTTCATTATTATAATGAATGTTATCAGTATATGATAACAATAAAGAAACTTCATTCACTGAAATAAATCAATGGTTGACATATGAGGTCATATATCGATAATAATAATCTCTTCTAGATACAGTGGCAAGAAAAAGTAAGTGAACCCTTTGGAATTACCTATTTTTCTGCATTAATTCATATCACAATTAAAGTCACAAGTATAGAAAAATACAGTGTGATAACCAAATAACACAAACAGTGTTAAACATTCACAGTGCTGTGGGAAAAAGTAACCCTTGGATTTAATAATTAGTCGAACCTCCTTTGGCAGCAATAACTGCTTGCAATATCAGACCTGCATTACATTCACAAGGTATTTGGGATTATTGTTACTTACATAACTGCTTAAAATCAGACTTTTTCTTAGGATGTCTAGTGGAATGGCTCTCTTGGTAGCATCTCTATTGGCTTAGGGTCTGAGCTGTAACCAAATTTTTTTTTTTTTTTTTTTAAGCCATTCTGTAGAAGATTTAATTTGATGTTTAATTTGATGTTAAGGACTATTGCCCTGCTGGATCAACCATCTTCTTCTACTGAGCTTCAGCTGATGGACAGCCACCCTGACATTATTCCTTATGATACCTTGATAAACTTGGGAATTCCTTGTCCCCTTGATTGCAAACTGACCAGGCCCCAAGGCCGCAAAACAGTCCAAAATCATGATGTTCCCTCCAACATACCTCACCGTTGGGATGATGTTTCATTATGAAATGTGCCACCCTTTTTAGCATTGTGACGTATCAAAGTGTGCTTTGGAAAACTGCTGGTGTGCAGCAATGTTTGTTTTTGGAGAGCAAATTCTTCTTACATGGCGTTCTGCCATGGACTCTATGCCTGTTCAATGTTTTGCAAATGGTTGACTCATGAACAAAGATGTTAACCAGTTCCAAGAAATATTTCCTTCACATCTTCATGCTAGGGTTCTTTTTTTTAACTTATTGAGCATTCTGTCTTGTGCTCTTGGAGTCATCTTGGCTGGGCAGCCACTTCTAGGGAGAGTAGCCACATAACTAAATTGTCTCCATTTATAAACAATGTCTAACTGTAGACTGATGAATATGTAAACTCTTTGAGATTACTTTGTAACCCTTTCCAGCTTTATGCAAGCCAGCAATTCTTCTAGTGTTATGTAAATCATCAGGTCTTCTGAGATTTCTTTTTTTCTGAGACAGGGGTCACATCAGCAGACGCTTCTTGTGAATATAAATTCAAACTGTTTCAATGTTTGTTTGCTTTTTATGTCAAATTAGCTCTGAAACACACTTTCAATCCTGTTTCATTGATTGGACTCCGGGTTTGCTAACTCCTGACACCAATTAACTTTTGTTAAAAAGTCATTAACCTACGGGTCCACATACTTTTTACATCCCACACTGTGAATGTTTGAATGATGTATTCAGTATGGAAAAGAACAATACAATAATGTGAATGTTATTAGTTAAAACACATTTTGTTCATTATGGTAACTTAGATAACGATCAGACCATATTTTCAGACAAATTTATACATAAATGCTTGGAATTCCAAAGGGTTCACTTACTTTTTCTTGCCATTGTAGAACATCTCTTCTAGGATCTTTACAAAATAACTGACTTAGGTAGCCTGTGATATACAATTTACATGATGGCTCACGTGATAGCCAGTATTTTGCTCTATACACAAATACATATTAAAGTACATTGAAAACAGGTTTCTTAGCAATAAAAAACAAACTTATCCTGTCCTCTGATATTTATTCACCTTGAAACTTGGTTTTCCATAATCCTTGCTTACTCAAGAATTTATTTAGTCCACCTCAAAGATAATCTTCAATACCCTTTAAAATCATATTCACAAGACTTACCCTTGGTAGCTCATCATACCAGCTGAAGACATCTACTCCGATGAGGGAAAAGACTCTGTTTAAGGGTGGCAGTATCTGTTTGGTGATGTAGTAGGTTGCATTTAGTCTCAGATTATGATCTTGCAGCACATCAATGGGTCGTCTCACCAGTTGAATGAGAGGCACTCCAGGTGTACCATAGACTATGACATAGGGAACCCTTTCTCCAACACGAGGCTCTGAGCGACGGTCATAGGCAACCATTTTCCTGTGTAAGAAAAAGAAGGAATCAAACATAAATGGTAGGGAAGCAGGTGGTCTATCCCTGTGACACAATAAGCAAAGCACGTCTACAATAGTCTGGATTGGTGCTTTTGACCCTGGTGACAAAGAGGTGGTGAAAAATAGCTGCCCTTGCTGCCATCCTGTCCAATTTTTCATCTAGTGTGCAATCCCATGCCATTAGTCGAGTGCACTATAGCTAAGTTGCAGTGCAAGGGGGTGAGGTATGCGAACAGGCTGCTAGCTGAAATCCCATCGTCAGTGCATAGGTCGTCATGGCGCTCAGAGTGAAACTGCACCTGTGGGCTAACAAGAGCCCCCGTGCATGCTTGCATTTGGGGATTTGTGTTTTTGGAGGGGAGGGCTGCATTTCAGTACTGGGCCCAGGCACCACAGTCTCATGGGCCAGCCCTGAAAATAGGTAACAAGCTTCTCAAAAACTTTACTATAAAAAATGTTTACTACAGGGAGTGCAGAATTATTAGGCAAGTTGTATTTTTGAGGATTAATTTTATTATTGAACAACAACCATGTTTTTGGAAGTAGTTTTTAGTTTGTTTTTAGTTTTAGCTATTTTAGGGGGATATCTGTGTGTGCAGGTGACTATTACTGTGCATAATTATTAGGCAACTTAACAAAAAACAAATATATACCCATTTCAATTATTTATTTTTACCAGTGAAACCAATATAACATCTCAACATTCACAAATATACATTTCTGACATTCAAAAACAAAACAAAAACAAATCAGTGACCAATATAGCCACCTTTCTTTGCAAGGACACTCAAAAGCCTGCCATTCTTGGATTCTGTCAGTGTTTTGATCTTTTCACCATCAACATTGCGTGCAGCAGCAACCACAGCCTCCCAGACACTGTTCAGAGAGGTGTACTGTTTTCCCTCCTTGTAAATCTCACATTTGATGATGGACCACAGGTTCTCAATGGGGTTCAGATCAGGTGAACAAGGAGGCCATGTCATTAGATTTTCTTCTTTTATACCCTTTCTTGCCAGCCACGCTGTGGAGTACTTGGACGCGTGTGATGGAGCATTGTCCTGCATGAAAATCATGTTTTTCTTGAAGGATGCAGACTTCTTCCTGTACCACTGCTTGAAGAAGGTGTCTTCCAGGAACTGGCAGTAGGACTGGGAGTTGAGCTTGACTCCATCCTCAACCCGGAAAGGCCCCACAAGCTCATCTTTGATGATACCAGCCCAAACCAGTACTCCACCTCCACCTTGCTGGCGTCTGAGTCGGACTGGAGCTCTCTGCCTTTTACCAATCCAGCCACGGGCCCATCCATCTGGCCCATCAAGACTCAATCTCATTTCATCAGTCCATAAAACCTTAGAAAAATCAGTCTTGAGATATTTCTTGGCCCAGTCTTGACGTTTCAGCTTGTGTTTCTTGTTCAGTGGTGGTCGTCTTTCAGCCTTTCTTACCTTGGCCATGTCTCTGAGTATTGCACACCTTGTGCTTTTGGGCACTCCAGTGATGTTGCAGCTCTGAAATATGGCCAAACTGGTGGCAAGTGGCATCGTGGCAGCTGCACGCTTGACTTTTCTCAGTTCATGGGCAGTTATTTTGCGCCTTGGTTTTTCCACACGCTTCTTGCGACCCTGTTGACTATTTTGAATGAAACGCTTGATTGTTCGGTGATCACGCTTCAGAAGCTTTGCAATTTTAAGAGTGCTGCATCCCTCTGCAAGATATCTCACTATTTTTGACTTTTCTGAGCCTGTCAAGTCCTTCTTTTGACCCATTTTGCCAAAGGAAAGGAAGTTGCCTAATAATTATGCACACCTGATATAGGGTGTTGATGTCATTAGACCACACCCCTTCTCATTACAGAGATGCACATCACCTAATATGCTTAATTGGTAGTAGGCTTTCGAGCCTATACAGCTTGGAGTAAGACAACATGCATAAAGAGGATGATGTGGTCAAAATACTCATTTGCCTAATAATTCTGCACTCCCTGTATATTGTTGCTTTACATCACTTACCTTGTAAGTTCAAGTGCAGGGACACAAGCGCCAGGCCTGTAGGAAAAACTTCCCCTGTACTCCTTGGCAAAAATGAGATCCTGCATGCTGGCTTTGCCTTCCAAAAGCTTCAGACATTGTCTCTGGACATATTGTTTAATTTGACTTATGTCTCTGGTTTCAAATAGCAGCTTTATTGAACGTTCAAGTATCTAAATTGAGAGGAAAACATGAAGGTTATATTAACTCCATCCTTACAAAGGTTTGTAACCACTTGTGAACTAACAGTAACATCCAATCTGCTGAATTTCCGGTCTTCAGAGATTGTCAGCACACTATCAATGCATAATAAAGTGCCAAAACCAATGGTGATTATCGAAGCACTCTTTCTGCATATAATGTCCTAATTAACCCCTTTGTGACAAAGGTCTATGCTGCAATACATGAAGCTTGTTTTATGCTCTACATTCACACTTGTTACTAAGGCGTATGAACAGTTGATGCTATTCACACACACACACACCTACCTACCTATCTATCTATCCACATATCGCAACACTTGCATACTAGTTTATAAGAAATATAGTATAGTATGGTGAGCACTAAACCATCACTGAAATGATATACGCAACACATAAACCAAGTTAGTGAAACTGGGTTACTCCAGGATATGAGGTTTGGTAAGTAGTGGACTACAATAATGTTTTGTGAAAAATACTATGCACGCATATAAAACCCTATATATAATATTAAAGAAAACTCCTTACCTTACCAACTGCAGGGCAGGCGTCTCTTCGAACAGTCTCTATACCTTTTGCATCAAAAACCGGATCTTTTTGGTCAAGAGTTTCATACATATAGCCCACGTACCTCTTCTTAGTTTGCAAAACACAGGGCAAGTACACCTGCAATATGTCATTTAGTTTAATACAATACTATAAACAAAGCCAAACTAAAAAGAACACTGTATTCAACCAAAAAAAAAAAAAAAACAGGAATTCATCTAGAAAAATAACAACACTTGCGTGAAGAGCAGCAAACGACCAGTCATCTTCACTCATAAACACCATCAACACCACACATGAAGAAACAAACAAAACTTATTTGCATATTGTATAAACCAAAATATCATCTACATAGATGTTTGTTACTGGAGAATAAAAAATGGTCTTAAAAGACTAGAACACAAATCCCTAAGATCTATTTTTCTCAACCTGTTTGATACCCTTTAACATCAAATTACCAATAATATTTAAATATGACAGACATGAAGGGGTGTTCCACTTTTCTATGTGTATTATGGTTACTCAGAATGTGTGGTCATATTTCATATTAAAGTACAATAGGTTTTTTCTACATAAAATCAATGAGATGAAGGCACAACGAACATAAAATATATGATCTTTGTACCTACAATTAACAGTTTTTTAATTCATATTACCATATTAAATATGCGCCTGTATATATTATTTCTATCTTATATATTCTGGAGTTCATGAAAGAACCCTTCATTCAAACAGCTATAAGATCCAATGCCTGTATACATTTAGAAATGGCCATTTAGGCTATTTTAACACAATTACTATTTATTCTATGCAGCATTTTAAATAAGAATACAAAATTAATTAAATACAATGGAAAAGGGACACTGCACTAATACTCCCAATTCTGTCTTCTGCATCCAACATGGATGCCAATCTCCATCTTTCAGACAATTTACATTTACAATTGTAAAACTCAATGTTCCAACACAGACAACAGACATACAAAGGTATATTACATCATATTATACACACAGGAAATACTCTACAGTCCAAACTCCAAACAATCTAATCTTCAATAATGCAACTCCAAATGTGCTGTTCCAGACCTCACAAAATTTTACCCAGTTTATTTAAATAAATAAATAAATATATTTATTGGTTACTGCTAGGGGATATCTCTGAACTTCCATTGTAAAATGCACCTGGACACTTAAGATTACAGGAGGTTTACAGTGCAGACTGCATAATATATTTTTATACTTGGTTTTGTTGTTGGATTATAGGGGTTGTTTTCAGGGAGAGGGATCCTTGTGTCTGTATGCGGCTGTAGTTTATATATTCTGCATTTGGTACAGCGCATCCCCAATGCTTTCATTTTATTACTCTCATTTATGATGCATCCTGCTTTTCCAGCTAATTTTCAGTCTTTCCTTCTTAGATTTAATAAGGAAGTACCTCAAAATTTCATTTTCTGCACTTTTAACATCACTGACTAACTAGGCAGGATAATTAAGGGTCTGTGACTTCAAAGGCTTTTTAATCGATGGAACTCAAATATACAAACACTCCCCCGCCATTTCCTCTCCTGTTTTCTCTACAATACTTCTTCTTCATCGGGTTCCACACACTCCGGTTTGGAGTATGTAGTGTCATTAGCTTCATACTTACTTGACTGACGCATAGAGGGCTGTGTGGACTCCTATTTCATCCTTAATATTCTGCCAACCAAGTAAAGATCTCATTCTTACATACGCTGCACACATTCACTTGACTCCATTGAAGTCCTTTGTATTTTGGATTAACCTGGCTGATTGCGGTCGTATATTAGAGAAAGCATAAGCCAGGATTCAGTCTAGTCTCTGGATTGTAGTGTTCTCTTGTAGCACAGCTCCCTATGCTCCTGATCACAAGACACTATGGGGTGAACTGCAGACCTTGTTCCTTACAACTTTAACTTTACCTTTTCAAACTTGAGTTTTACTGGTTTGGGGTTAGTAGCGGTTACAGCTTCAGCGATCTCCTGACCGATCTTCAACGACTGTTCCTTTGTCGCTCCTTTCAGCAGGACAAACATGCTACACGAAAACATATATAGTTTTAGTGACATATAAACAACCTGTACATTCAAATGTAATTACCATATAGTAAAGGCAAAGAAACATTTATTCTTTAACATTTAGACGTCACATATAAATCCAGGAATTTTACAGTTGTGATTTAATGTCTACATCATTTCCACAAACGTGCAATTCAGTGAACAAGAACAATTCTAAAAAATCGGGTTACAAAATGTTGGCTTTCGTTATTTCAGAACTGGTTCAAAAATTAGCTACAAGTAAATTCTGAAAAGCTTTTGGAAACCTCTCATTGCAGTGGAAAGCCATGAAATGGAGATGTTGAACGGGGGTGCTAATATTAGCATAAATACGCAGTTGTATCACCTGGTCCAAGAATCTTGTTTAATCAGATTAAATATCAACATATAATGGTCAGGGGTTCTTGTTGAAACAGGATAGATTTAATGACTAACAAAATGTAGGCACACTGGCAAATGTATATTTCCTCTCTTTAATGGGTCCTATATTTTCTTTTTTTGTGGTGTTTTGATAGGTCTCTCTGGGCCTTACTTTTGACTCCATTATGAGTTATCCTGTCGAGGGTTCCCATTGGGATATTCTATCTGCCTCGTCTTTCCTCCAAGCTATACATGTTAAGATAATTTAACCTTTCCAGGTAAGTTTTATCTTGCAATCCAAGTTAAGTAGCCCTTCTCTGAACTCTCTCCAAAGTATCAATATCCTTCTGGAAATACAGTCTCCAGTACTGCGTACAATACTCCAAGTGAGGTCTCACCAGTGCTCTGTACAATGGCATAAGCACTTTCCTCTTTCTACTGCTAATACCTCTCCCTATGCAACCAAGCATTCTGCTAGCATTTCCTGCTGCTCTATTACATTGTCTATTCCTCTGAAATATGTATCCTTAAATCCCTTTCCTCAGATGTTGAAATTAGGACTGTATCAAATATTCTATACTCTACCCTTGGATGTTTACCCAAAGTGCATTCTCTTGCACGTATCCACATTAAATGTCAGTTGCCACAGCTCTGGCCATTTTTTTTTTAGTTTAGCTAAATCATTTGCCACAAAAAGACACACCTTACCACCAAGGCCTTCTACAATATTAGTAATACATTAAAAAAAGAATGGGTACCCCACTGGTAACAAGACAAACCTATATACATACAAACAATATTTAGGCCAACAAAGTATAGATATTCTCTATTACAAGACCTGTTTCCACATCTCATTATAATAAGCTATCGTGATCACCTGTCAGTATCACCGTACACAACTCGCGCTCCCCATTTCTTTGTGTCGTTGACCAGCTTTATAGCGCGTTCCAGGGTCTCCCGAGCTTTATGGACAATACTGTCTCCAATCTATGGATAATAAACATATGGTCAGAATCATCCATGCATCAGGTAATGATATTATAAACACATTCACTATGCACCACCACAGTAACTGTATATTGGAGAGACTTGTTTGCATACTTGGATGCCAGATCAGTACAACATTTAAAACAAATGTAGTGTACAAGATAAAGAAATTCACAACATATAGTTAAAACAACCCAAGAACAACCTTCACTGGGAAATACAAATTGTATTTTATTTTTCATTGACCGTATATAACATTTGTCTGGATAGTGTATAATTATTACAAGATAGTAATCACATGCTCTTGTATAGTTTTATCTTACTTATGACATAATAAGAGAAACATGCCCCCATACCTCCACACATGGCATTCTACCAGAGTAGCCAGCAGCAGTATAGCCAAATGTAACATTGGCAATCAGCTTGAGTCCCAGCTGGCGAGCGTCAA
The DNA here is from genome assembly GCA_036172795.1 of Pelodytes ibericus. Lineage (NCBI taxonomy): Eukaryota > Metazoa > Chordata > Amphibia > Anura > Pelodytidae > Pelodytes > Pelodytes ibericus. The sequence goes on along the minus strand of CM069861.1, from coordinate 100,851,369 downwards.
GCATTCGGGTTAGGCCTTTGTCCTGCTTATATTGTTTCATTGACTGCTTTACCATAATCCTGGTCTTCAAAATCTCCTCAAGCATTCTTGGCAATACTCCTTTTCTGACAGAATCCTAAATAAGAGAAGTTTCATGACCAAATGTAATGACAGACACAGATGTAAAAATAAAACGGTGGTTATTGTTTGCGGATATGATTTTTATTTCAAGGTTTCCTCTTGATTCAATTTATGTAAAAACGATATCAAGAGCTGCAGAATATGATGCCTTTGTCAGGCTCGCACATCACTAAATTCTATGGTCCACTGTGTAGATTTGTGCCATATGTCCCATAAATGCAAGGGAACAGTGATAAATATAAATGTGATTTTTTTATATATATATTAAACCACCTAGATGACAAAAAGACCCTCAGAAAATGATTTTTGTGTGATTACATGAATACAGTTTGGTAATCTGTCTGTTGGAGATAAAACGGATTCAATTATTTTCTGATTAGTGTTGCTCTATAGCAGTGTTGGCAAACCTATATCACAGGTGCCACATATGGCACTCAGGAACAGGGCGGTCATCAGAAATTTCAGGGGCCCTTTTTGAAAAAAAAATTCTGCCCCCTCCCTCTCGCCCCCTACCCTCCCAAAGTCATTTTATCACAGTCTTTGTATATCATGCCAATGATTTAAATACACCCCAGGACATGCCCCATCCACTGTATTGCACACCTAAGACTTACTCCATTAATATGCCACAGCTTTCCCATTAATATGCCACAGCCAGTATGCCTATTAATATGCCACAGCTAGTATGCCCATTAATATGCCACAGCTAGTATGCCCATTAATATGCCACAGACAGCATGTCCATTTATTTGTCACAACCAGCATGTCTATTAATATGCCACTATATGCCCATTAATATTTCATAGCCAGTATGCCCCTGTATGCCCATTAATATTCCAGCCAGTATGCCCACTAAAATGCCCATTAACATGCAACAGCCAGTATGCCCATTAATATGCCACTCTATGCCCATTAATATGCCACAGCCAGTTACCCCCCTTCTCCAGTACTTACCTGTCTTTCCATGCTGCCTCTCACGCATGCGCCGTGCACTGATCTGACTGAGCAATGGAAGGTCACTTGACCCTGGCGCTCTGACGTCAGATCGGTGCACGGGTACGCAAGAGCGGCAGGCTGTCTGTGAACTGCACAGACACCATACTGCCTTCTCGCACGGAGATACTGGCGAGGGAAGATCTTTTTCTCTCCCCAGCCAAGGTCTCTTTTTCTAATTTTTTTTTTTACAGGGCCGAGGCCCGTGTAGGCCCCATGCTCGGGCACCTCTACAGAGTCTACTTAATAATGAGAGAATTGCAGGGAATTTCAATTTTTAGGCCTATGTAGCATAGATGAAAAAAAAAAGTGCAGCTGAATGAGAGCATTTCCAACTCAGCTACTTTGGCCTTAAGTTTGAAGTTCCCATCTCAATTTCCTGTAACTCTCTCTTTATTTGTAGACTCATATCTATAGTCTTCAGCGTTTACCATTTAGTCTTCTTATAACAGCAAGCTAAACATTTTAATGTTCATGTTCCCTTCCAGGAAGGCTACCTCGTGGATAACAAACGAATATTCAACTACAAACTGTTTATTAATTACACTAAATTATAAAAAGTACATGTAACAAATTGCCAGAATGACATTAAGGATGTTAATTTGGAGCAGAGGTAAAACACCCAACATAAAATAGTCTTAGTGATGTACAATTCACCATGAATCCCATGCTGGTGGAGTTTCACATTCTTTTTGGCAGCAACAGCATCAATGTCAAAACATGTCAAACATGCCATCACACAAGGATAAGGTTGTTACACAAATTGCAAGAGGCATTCAATGTATTTGGCTTTGTAATGATGCCGCATTAAGACTGAAAACATTATAACACTGAAATAGGCTGAACATGGATAACGTTACAAAGAAACCAGACCGTAAGTATGTAAGCAAAACATGTAGGCCCAGTACAAAAATATTAATAAAGAGGAAATGTAATCAAATGTTTACCTTTACGAAAGCGACACCATTAGGGGACACAGTGATGTCATGTCGTATCTGGTACAGCAGATCGGGAGGTACACGTAATGATGTGCAGCCAAACTTGAACTCATCGTGTCTGAGGAATACACAACAATATATTTAGCATTACGTGTTAAAATGCAATGCTTCCTTAATGACCCATAAGTAACACTTCGTTATTAAAAGGTTAATGCATTTACTGCCCATTGACATAATATACAACTTTTATGTATTTACTGCTCATTGGCATGATATAAAATGTTAATGCATTTACTGCCCATTAGCATGATATACAACGTTTATTTATTTACTGCTCATTTGCGTGATATACAATGTTTATTTACTGCTCATTGCATCATATGCAAAGTTGATGAATTTACAATGGTTGACACAAATTTAATTTATGTTTAATTGAGAGAGTACATCAAATTTAGATGTTTTAAACAGAAAAGCTTTAATAAAAGAATACAAATAAAACAAGACATTGAAACCTCTTTCCTCTATCCAGCCCAATCAGGGGCAGACATAATCTTCGGTCAGATCTCCATTTACCTTGGGTCAACTGAAGGAAGACCTGACCCAAGATTGTACCAACAAATCTGCTCTCTGTTTAATAAGGCACTTTATCTGTATTCTCTCGTTAAAGCATTTTAATAAACTCCATCTACACTTGGCGCAATCTTTAAATAAAACAAAAGTATTTGAATTGCTACAGTTGTCCTTTAACAATAGGCCTTGTGTCTGAGCCAAAAGAGGACATGGCCATTGTGGGGGGAAAAATTGGTGCGCAAAATTTGGCTCCACCCACTTGTATCCTGTCACATTTATGCAGCGGTGAGACCTTTTCATTAAAATAGGTCCTGATTAAAATACACAAATACACTTACTTCCCCAAGCTTTCCATTTGTCCTAGGCATGTTGAATAGCAGTAGTTGTAGGCTATTACAATGGATGGATATAATGACTGGAAATCCAGCACTACAATGGAGTTGCTGTAAAATTTAGATTCTGGCTCCATGACAAGAGGGATGCACTGAGGGGCTCTCATCTGGGCCCGTTGCTGGACACTAGGGGTCACAGGGATGAAGTTCATTGGTTTAGCGATGCGCAGCATCATTGATTCCACACGGTACTAGGTAACAAAGAGACAAAAACGTGTTTTTTTTTTAAACTTAGCTGTGATGTAATAGATTATACACAGATCATGAAAACAAAAAATGTAAATAAAACCACTGGTAAAATGCAGCAAAACAAAAACAAAACTACAATAATGTGTAAAAGCAATAAGAGTGCATATACATCAAATAAGTGTTTATACATCAAATGAAAAGGTATAGCACTTTTGTTGAATTACAAACAGATAAAAACACAGTGCTGCTTCCTGTACCCTACCTGTGAACCTCTTGTTAAAACATGTAAAAACTGGATCCCAAAAAGTCTTGCCAATTCACTTGTTCTTCCAATGAGGTCCAGCTGTTCTAGTAGTTGAAGAGTTCCATGAACACGACTCATGTAATGATCTGTCATCCTCCATCTTATAACACAAAACAAAATACAAATAAGCACTGTTCACAAGAGATACTGAATGTAAACAAAAAATACATTTGCGTATATTTAAAGATGGGTGTGGTGAAATTTAACTACAGGAAACAATACAAACAATACTCCAGAAGTAAGGATGCGCAGTATTACCTATATACATCTGTTCTATTATCGAACCAATCCGACAATGTTCGTAGACTGAACAGGGGAAATCTTTGATGCAGAATGTGAAAGGCCACATTTTCAAAGGAATAATTAGTCAGGGCCACCTAAAAAACATCAACGTGATATTTTTAAAATCTAATGCAATAAAAAAAAAAACATATTTAGAGAAGATGCAAAGAGCCAGAAAATAGTACAACAATTTCTAATTGAATGAAAATACACCCATACCTGTGAGGAAATAAGCATATCCTCTCGCTGAGCTAAAGCAATGACAGATTAAAAGTCTTTAGATAGCTTTCTAAATATCTTTTCTACAGTCCACAGCGAGGCGTTTTAATACAGCAGAAGTGAAATTCTGCCTGATTAAAATGGTATTTAAAAACTAAGTAGATGTTTTCCATTACCTCACTTCTCATCATCCTCCAAGCATTTAACACAATCCGTCCAACTATGTTTATTTCACTCATCGTGTCCGCTCCATATTCATCCTTGTCGGAGGTAAACCTGTTCTCTTTATTATCATCTACAAAATAAAGGAAACACATACAATTTCATCATAACAGGTACCATGTTATATCCAAAGACTACACAGTCATGACACATACGCAAATGCACTCTAAAGCAGTCTAGTTTTAATTCTGTTATGGAGTTTGTCTTCACAACCAACTGCCACGGATCATGCACCAAGATAGCTTGATCTATGTGGCATGCCACTGGAACCACTCAATTTGACTTTGTTCCCTGTGCTGTATTTGTAAGGCCAGATGTCATTTTGAGAAGCTTGGCTTTAATGTCAGGTGAAGTTGCCAGACATGGTCACATTGCTTGTACTTTAAAATACATTATTTGAATGTAATCTAGATGTAACATGATTCTTAATGATCATCAACTTTGAGAGATTCTATAAACACTAGTGGCAGATTTATGAAATCTCTCAAATAACAAATACTTTACTTTCAAAAGCTAGATTAATTCAAATGCTTATTTATATTTATACTAGCCAGAATCTAGCAAACCCACCTGGTATGCGGGACATTTTCTGGCAGAGATCCACATTCAGAGCAGACGCCCTCTGCAGGAGATACCCCCAAGAGCGCATCTGGACTTCATATCCTACTAAGATATCTGGGTCATACCTGTAAAATGATAACGAATAGGTAAATAAACATATCTTCTCCAAGCTTTCAATTACAGTATAAGCATCCAGCTGTGGTCAGACCAATGTATTATAAACCACATCTGGTTTGGTCAGCTTCTCAAAGTTGCAATGGGTTATGGGTGACAATCCAGTAAGAACTACAGGACCATATTTGGAAGCCATGCCTTTAAAGAAACTATATGGAAGCAGTTTGCTTTCTGAAATGAATGTGCAAAGCTCTGAGAATGAAAACAAACTGAATATATGTACCAATTGCTCCACTACAGATTCATCCTTGTATTTATCTTGGATAAATCTCTAGTGTGGGTGTGGCGAGTACATGCGTGTGTGTGGTGCTTAACATATATATGTTCTTATTGGTAGCGATAACCCTGCAGTGTACCTACCAATCCAATGTCTTTTTCTTTAAAAGGGACACTAAACTTTATTTTTCACTTGTGTAGTGGAAAGTTAGTTGTCCCTAGTGTGAGGATAAATCTGACCGGCAGCTGCCATGCTTTCATGGGAAGCAGGCAGCTGAGTCTGGTATGTGACAGGCTCTCTCTTCTAGTACAGATGGGCACTCTAGTTTTTGCATAGGATCAGCAGAGGGGACATGAACTGGACCCATCAGCAGAACCCAATCAGATGGCTGTGCGACCTCTGTCACTGTCAGCACGTGCCAGCCTCATCTGACCTTAAATTCCAGACAACATGTCAACCATCTGACAAAGCAAAGCAGGCTCAATAAGATACGTTTACTTGTAGTTAAAGCTTTTCTATTGAAAATGTCTACACTTGATGTAAGTGTTTTATGAAGATAAGTTAATATTTTGACTACAGTTGTTCTTTAACATCAGTACATGTTACTTACGTATAAGAAAGGACTCACAGCAAAGACAAGCATTGGAGTGCTTCTTTATGTATATTTGTCAATTATTTTTTGTAAAAGACCATCATATTCTAATGTAAACAAAACATGCAAAATGCAGGTAATTTAACCCCTTGGCGACCCTAGGACGTTTTATTCCATAGTAAAATACTGAGCTAAAACTATGTAGGACTGTCTAGAACATACTGCCCTCTGCAGTTCATCTTGGTCCCTCAAGAGGAGCTGTTCTGCACAGTATTGCAGCGGGATCAGCTCCGTCGGATGAGGCCACTTCCAGAGAAAACTTAGCTGGTGTTCAAAGTGAGCACCGGCTTCATTAACCAGAATCTTGCCGTGCCTCAACTTCCGCATTTGGCATCATCGGGGCCTCTGCCTCCAAAGCTCACCTCCACTCTGTGATTGGGACCATGAACACGAAATCACCACTTTGGGGATTATGTCCCTAAGGACACATGCAGTGTTAACGGGTTAACAAGCTTATGCATACTGGAACAAGGGCACAAATGCCACTTTTTAGAATCATTGATTGGAGTATGACAATGTTAAAGAACCAGACAGCCAACACACCTTCTGACCAGATGAAGTAACTTCTCGAACAGCTCTTTCTCATCTACTGCATTTGTGACTTCAAAGCCAGAGATACCAGACCTGGTAAGTAATGGAGCTGACCTTCTTCTATCTGGGAAAACATGCACTTATTAGAAAGGAAAAAAACACAACATCTATTTACAACATTAACAACCCTTCACAAAGAACAACTAAATAGATGAAATGCCACCAAAGCAAATCTAATATATAATACACAATAAATCAAATCCCAGTCGTCAATAACCCTGAAATACAGTGATATGGACCTGATTAAACTATAGCCTGTGTAGTAAAGAAGAAATGTGTACCTTCATTAGTGGTATTCTCTTGACGGATCACAATGGCACCAGTAATTTCTTTTTTGTCAGTGCTGGGCAGCCGTGAGTCTGCAGAGAAGCAATAGAATAAAGCACAGATGGGGTCGAATTCAGGATCTGGTTCCAAGTCTCGCCGAGTCCTTGCATGTAATTCCATGCTCATCAGCGTCAGGTACTGCACCTACAGCAAAGAGACAGAAACCCAATTAGTCTTACTATCTACAACTGGCCAGGCCTGTAAAACCACAGCCCAAAATGCACCAGTTTAACAATGTGCTGCTAGTGCAGAGCAATTCTTAAATCAAATGTTCATGTCACATACATTTCATATTTTGCAGACTTTTACCTCACAATTGGTTAGGAACTCAAAACAAGCAAAGCTAATGCAAAAGAAAAAACAAAACTGTGATTGCTCGCAAAATTTTCCTCTAAAACCTCTATTTCCAATGTCAATGTCAATCAAAAAAAACCTGGGACAGAGGGAGAGAAAAAGGGAGGTGAATGGTGGGAAAAATATGCCTGTGACAGGACGGGGTAAAGGGAGAGGAACGCACCCACAACAGGACGGGGTTAAGGGAGAGGAACGCACCCCAGACAGGGTTAAAGGGAGAGGAATGCACCCACGACAGGACAGGGTTAAAGGGAGAGGAATGCACCCACAACAGGACAGGGTAGGAAGAGGAAGGTGCCCACAACAGGATGGGGTAAAGGGAGAGGAACCTGCCCACAACAGGAAATGATTAAGTAAGAGGAATGGGCCCATGACAGAACGGACTACAGGGAGAGAAACGCAGTGTAAGGATGCGTACACCACATGGTTATATGAATGGTAGAGAAACTAGGGCAATACTTCTTGGAGAAAATATTTTGGAGTGGCATTGTGAGATAGGACCTCTTGTATTTTTGCCTTGGCTTATCCCAGCTAAAAATGGCAATGCCTTGATAAATAAAAATCTAATATCATCTAGAGATATGTATGGTTACCTCATGTAAGGCCTTTGCTTCTTGTAGATTTTGTGTGCTGACTTTGAAACCATAGGTGTTATTCAGAGATGGACCCTCAATCTGAGACGTTTCTTTTTTCACTTGTGCCATAGCAGCAAACTGATTCTTTAAAAAAACAAATTGAAAGTAAGGGTTATAAAAGGTGGCACAGAAAGAAAACAATAACATAAGTGTCATGCCTAGAAGTGATCTTAATAATGCCTGTGCTCAGTTTAAAAAGAACCTTTGGCCAATTTAATTGCCACATTACATTTACATCACACAATGATAAACAATACAGTTCCCTGGGGAAGATATGCATGTGAATAACACACATCCTTGCTATATATACGTATTTAAAAGGTATCTATCTATACAAAAGGTAATACAGGTGTCCTCCAAAAGTAAATACCTAGTACAGTGATGGCGAATGTTTGGCACACATGGCGGCATAGTGGGATCCATGCTGCAACAAATGGCCGTTCAGCCGCACTTTAGGTTGGGGCCCTGGCCACGAAGCCGTCATATCGTGTCCGGTGTGCGAAAAAACAGAGCCCCCTCCTGGTGCAGTAGCTCAATGTGTGTGAGCGGACACAGCGCACCAAACCGCATATGAAAAGTAATCATATCCAGCGATTTGTGCCCCGCTCACATATGCCACTAACGAGAAGGCTTTTGAAGGAAATAGAGGCAATCTGTGTGTGGATGAAAGAAAGTGATACCAGTGCTAAAAATAACAAGAATGTGTGTGAGAATATACATAGCGCTGACTGCATGATATCTGGATTTGACCACATCTGGATTCTCCGCAATATCATCTCGCTAGTTGAAGTCCTGGTCGCACCTTATGAATCATCACTGGTTTTACATGTAACAATTGATGTTTTTATGCTATAATAAATTGTTATTGTGATTTAACTCTTGCACTTCTGTTTTTCTATCTATGTGTCTATGTTTTATGCAAGCTGCGGTAGCTATCTTTTTGTGACAACATGGAACAAACTCTGCTTTACAATAACCCCTTCATGACAATGCCTGTACATGTACAGGCTCCCAATGCAATGCATTTCCGCAGCAATTCGCGTTATTTTCCTGGAAGATTCATGAGTGATATCCCATGGGCGGTCATAAAGTGATAGGGCGGTGACAATTGTCACTGACCTGTCAATTACACCCCCTCACCCTATGCAACTGATGGAGGCAAGTCTGAAACACCCATAAAAGGGGCTGTCTTAGCCTGCAATAGCTGAGACAGGCTGTCTCAGCCATTGCAGGGAGGTTTTTTTTTTTACATGTTTAGAAACCTTTCACAATCCATTGCCATCCTCCTCCAAATTTGGGGGGGATGGATGCACTGAGTTGATCCTGGTTGCCTTAACAGTTATGCAGACCAGGATAAACCATTATTTTTTGCATTTATTGATGTGATCTATGTGAAAATCAATCACATTGATCAAATGCAAAATATACAGTAAATGACAATTATGTGTTGTGTGAACACTGATTGTCCAACACCCTTCCTCTCTCTCACTGATAAACCTTGATCTTGTATGAGAGAGAGAGAGAGAGAGAGAGAGAGTAAAGATCTATACTGTGTCCCAGAATTTGAAAGAAAATAAAAACCACACAAAAAACAACTTTTTTGTTGTTGCCATTTTTACACTCTTTATTAAAATGCATGCAGTATGCACAGGGTTACGTTTATTAAAAAAAAGGTCATAAGTGATTGCCCTATCTGTCATTTAAAAAAAAAAACAATATATGATGTGGGGGGATTCATTTAAGAAGCAAGCGTGCACTTTTATTTAAGCACACACATAGCTAAAGTTTTAAAACAGCTATTGTCCAGAATGGACATCAAAACAAAGAAAAACATTGTCCTGAAGGGGTTTAGTATATCCTTTGTTTCTTTACACAGGTATTTTTTTATTATTATATTTTGTTTGATGCGCACAACACTTGTTTTATTTTATTCAGGAACCTGTGTGTGTATAACGACAACTGTATATGTATAAATGTGAGAAACCTAGAAATACGTCAATATCTGTATATATAAATATACACGTTTTTCCATGTGTATATATACATGTGTATATAGTCAATCCACACGCATAAACACCTAAAAAAAATGTGTGCTTGTCCTCAGGTCCCAGAAACGTTCACCATCACTGATCTAGTACATAGGCTCACAAAATGATGCTTCAGAATAAGGCATGTTTTTAAAACACACATTCTTGGTGAAAAAATACACAATACTAGATGATACATATAATTCCAAATCAGCTTTGCGTCCTTATGACAAGTTAACTCGTCATAGATTTAAGCTGGAGGTGAGCACCACCTACAGTTAACCTCTGTTGGCCCGCGCTGTAGTTCTGATGGTTTTGACGAGTACAACTGTCTTTAGGATGTGATCGGTCGCTACTTAACCTTGAACTTGAACATCTGCTGTGGACACTATTTTAACCTTTTGTACGGAATAAATAGAATAATTTTATTTCAAAATATCGTCACTGTTTGTTCCACATTGCATTGGTGACAGACAGCCAAAGGAGATCTAGAGGACAACCTTTCTGCAGCACTCTGAATAGGGCAAATCGGCCCTTGTACTGTCAAAGTCGGTACTGACCCATCACAACTGCCATGGGGTCACAAAGGTAAAGTTACCATTCGGCCTTAAGTTTGAAATTCCCTAGTGCATGAATAAAGCCCAGTGTAATCACTGTATTTCTTTACATAGTTTAAAATGGTAGATATTCCCTTTTCAATGTACATTACATGGCATAAATGGAACTTGCTCTACAACAGTAATAACAGATTTAATAGCAGAAAGTCAGATTGCTTCAATCCAGGTCCTGCATGATTTTATTATGCTTGGTACAAAACATTTGTTAAAATACATATTGTCCTATGAAAGACCAACAACTTCATCCATAATATGCTGACAACCATTTTTTTAAATGACAGTTTCCTGCTATGATATGGCTTATTGAGCGCAGTTTAAATATTGCAGCGCTCTACATATGAGACTGAAATAGGCTCACAACAGAAACAACATTAACCATGTATAAGATTGAAGTCTCTGAATAAAACTTAATTTTTAATAATATGAATAAAATAAGTTATATATCCAAGAATAAGACAAGTGCAAAAATAACCTGTGTGTCTAAAAGTACAACACAGGTTGCACCATATTGCCTTGTATTAGACACACAGGTGTTTTTTTAAACACTTTAGAGCACTGTTTTCACTTGTGGTTACCCCTATTTGAAGTCTCCTATAATGTGAGGCTGTAAAAAAATTTTTAAAACCAAAACCAAGATTCAAGCTCTATCTTCCTCTAATTGTTCACAACCGAAACACAATTCATGGTGGCTATAAAGGAGATACCTTGTGTATTAGGTTCTTTTATTCCATATGCCAGTTACATAAAAACTGGATTAAGCACATTGTTTGAGAAGGGTTTGTTTAATGTCAAAATATTTCCCTCCATAATTCCTACCTCTCCCTCTGTTCATCTTGGACTGTTCTGAAAATAGTCACTACACGGCTTACAAGGGCTGTGTTAACAAATATTTGATTTCATGAAAAGGCAAATACTGAAACTGAATAACTTAAATAAAAAAAAAATGATAATTAAATTCTTCCAGAACAAAGGTTACAAAAGATTAACATACGCGATTTAAAAACCCAAAACTCGTGCCATGTATAGATAAAAATGACCAAAAGAGGATTAGGACTTATCAGGATTAAATTATGGTCTTACAAGGGAAGTTTTCCATGATCATCTAGTCTACATTTCATGTATCTCAACTTGCCTACTTCTTGAGTATTTCATCTTCTCCATTTTAGATGCCTTCATGACCCTTATCTAGTGTTCTCTTCATGATCACAAATGTGTATATGGGATCTGAGGAAATGATTACAGTTCTTATAGCATGAGGTACACCATGCTTCCTCCAGGCTAATTTCCTATGAAATATATAAGACATGCGTGACACAATATCAATGTGGGGATGGTTTCAAAAGTGAATATTGAGAAAGCCACCTAGCTCCATATTATCTGAAATGAGCACTTACCTTCATCTGAGTTGTCAAAAGTACCCTTCGCAGCTTGTCTGGATTACCTCTTCTTTGACTCATTTTTTGGCACTTTGTCTCTAGAAAGAGAAAACATTTTTTTTTTTTTTTACAAATGAAGTATACAAATACTTGGGTCAAGAAAAATATACTGTCTCTGTGTTCACATCCCAAAATTTGTGTGTATGCATGTGAGTGAAAATTACAGCCATCATTATAAGGAAAATCTTATGGATTTTTTTTTAAACCGCAATTTCAATGACGGAACAAAAGGACATAGGATATCAGATCTGTGATACTTTCTGAAGTAGGACTAAGACAAACTTATCTTAAGTCATACAAAATATATATTTTGCTGGACCAATAAAAAGTACTCATGCAATCTAAACCTTATACAAAGCCTACAAAGTTCCCACAACACTGGTATTTAAAGGAAGTGTTTTGTTTTATTGAAAGATAGCCAACAGTTTCAACAAAAGTATTTATATTAGCAGAAAATATACACTATGGAACAACAACAAATTTTGGGGGTCTTAAAACAAACCGTTATATTATTCAAAAGTATTGAAAAATGGCCAAACTTGGGAGTGTGTGAGGCAAAAGATTTGACCTTTATGAGCAAAGCTAGTTGCTTCCAAATTTCTATTCCTAGTGTTTAGCCCTAGGTCAGTAATGTTAAATGCAAACTAAATTTGGTAAACACGTAAGGCAGTTTTTGTCCTGAGGATGCCTGCACCCTGCTGTCTTGCCACAAATGTGATATAATAAAGAAAAATCTGGAGCGCTAAATCAAATAGCTATGTGATAAAAAAAATTAAAAAATAAAGGTAAACAATTGAAATAAATTGGTGAAAAAAAATATATTTATTACTTAAACCAATAAATGTCTGATCGGCTGCACCTAAGAAACATTGCACGCATTCGCCCCTTCCTCAGCAAAGAAACCGCCAAAATACTAGTGCACTCGCTTGTGATCTCTCGCCTGGATTATTGTAACGGCCTCCTGACTGGACTACCTCTGGCTCATCTGTCTCTCCTGCAATCTATCCAAAACTCAGCTGCCAGATACATCTTTCTTGCACGTCGGTCTGATTCGGCGGATCCTCTCTGCAACGCCCTCCACTGGCTCCCCGTTTGCTCAAGGATAAAATTTAAAATCCTGTCTTTAACCTACAAAGCCCTCCACTCCTCCGCACATTGCCTCCCTTGTTAACGGATACCTCCCTGCACAACCTTTGTGTTCCTCAATTGGACTAAAACTCTCCTCCAACCTCATCACCACCTCTCACTCGTGTCTCCAAGATTTCACCCAAGCTGCCCCCTCTCTCTGGAACTCCCTTCCGCAGAGCATACAGGTCTCTCCCCCTCCTTTTCAAACTTTAAGAAGTCCCTCAAAACTCATCTCTTTAAAGAAGCTTACTACCAAACCCAATAGAATACCTGTCAATTTACATCTAGCTGATCCCACCTAGCTGTCCACACACACAACTCATCTTTGGCCTATCCTACCTAATGCCAACCATCTACATTACTGTTACTACAACTTCGATCCCTCTGACCTCTTCAATCCTTTATGTGTCTCATGTACCCCATTGCCTCTAGATTGTAAGCTTGTGAGCAGGGTTCTCTACCTCATGTACCAGTCTGTTCTCGTTTGTCTAACTTAGTATGTAGTTCCCTTTTATGCTCTGTACCTAGAGCTACGTAAATTGTTGGAGCTATATACATAAATGTTACTGTAATGTAATGTAATACGTCTGATTCGTACATGGTTTGTGTTTGTTTCCATTAGTGTTGAAGGCAGTCTTCCATTCGTCTCCCGCTTTTATTCTCACAAGGTTGTATGCCCCACGAAAATTAAATTTGGTAAATACAGTGGCAGTACGGAGTTGGTCATATAACTCAGAAATCAGAGGGAGAGGATATTGATTTTTTTATCGTTATCTTGTTGAGTCCTCTGTAGTCAATACAAGGTCTTAATGACCCCTCTTTCTTGGAAACAAAAAAGAACCTTGCGCTGGCAGGGGAAGAAGATGGACGAATAAATCCCTTGTCTAAACTTTCTTTAATATATTGAGAGAGAGCACGGTTTTCAGACACAGAGAGAGGGTAGGTTCTGCCTTTAGGAGGAATGGTGCCAGGCAGCAGAATGATGGCACAATCATAAGGTGATGTTAGAACCCATAAGCACTACAGTGCTTTCTCTAACTCCGGTTTTACAAAATGGTATTAACAAAACCAAGGATTAAGAAAGGTTTATAGAATTTAGGATACTATAAAAATGTACATACATTGAGTACTGGGGAAAACCCCCTCACAAAATACCCAAAAAACCCACTATGGGGCAATGGCAAATATTTAATTTTCAGAAACCCCTGCGCCGCATCTGTCTATTTCTCCCGGCACCACCCGTGCTATCTTACCCGTCTGTTTTGGAGACGCGCATATACGGAGTGGAGTGAGTGATATGTGTGAGTGATGTGCGTGAGTGTGGTACTTATATGGGGGACTGCACTGCCTATAAGGCTCAGCCAAGCTGGCATTTACGGGGGGACTGCACTGCCTATCATGCTCAGCCAAGCTGGCATTTAAGGGGGAGGGGGGGGGGGGTTTGCACTGCCTATCATTCTTAGCCAGCATTTATCTAGGGGCAGTGTGGAATGCTTTGATGAAATAATTGGTATTATGAAGTGACAGGGCACTAACTTATAATTATATAGACACTAATAATGAAACACATTGTCTGATGACATCACTAGGGAAACAGGAAATCAAATTCTTATTGGCTGCTGCTGGAAAAAAAAACCCACTCAGAAGAAGAGAAGTTAAAATGGGCCGCCCTGAACCTCTGCAAATGTGCATGTAATGCAAAATGTAAAACATGCATTTAAAGTACTTTGAAAGTATTTTAATATGCATTAAAATTTGGAGGAGGCATTTTGGGCACCAGACATTCCCTTTAATGCAAACTGGTCATATATGGAGGAGAAACTATATACCAATATAGAAACCTGCATTTGATATCAACCTTGTACTTACACAATCACAGCTAGCAGCCAGGCTGTAGCTCATGAGTAGGATTGGAAAATCTCTGGTCATGTTGAATGATTTAATAAGCACTCAAAAAGGAGAGTATGATGTGTGACCAGGGTTTTAATTACTAACAAGTTACAAGCAGGAAGAATTTAGTCTGACCTAGAAGACATAAAATCTCTGATCCAATTCCCAGCTGGAAATCTCCACCAGCTTGTGTACAGTCAGTTTTGCCATATCCAGAACACTGTAAATTTACCTCATATGCATCTGCCCTCGTGTGGTAACTTATCTTGCTTTCAGGATCTCTCTAAAGTAAACATGCCTAGGTGGGAGGGCTAGGAAGCTTTCCCTCCCTCCCACTACCCTATTTGCTCGAATATAAGACGACCCTGATTATAAGACGACCCCCCAAACTTTGTATATTCCTTTAGGAAAAAAACTAAAAGCCTGAATATAAGACTACCCTATAGGGGGAAAAAAGTTTAACTTGTATATTTGTAATTTGCTTTTTAAATATTTAATAAAAAATTGATATTAAACAAACGCATTTCTTGTTTTTATTTCCTTTTAGGTGCCAATGCTGCCTCTCTCCCCCTCCCCCAGCTGTCTCTATCCCCCCTCCCCTTGTCTCTCTCTCTCCCCCTCCCTCCCCTTTTCTCTGTTTCCCTCTCTGTGGAGGTGGTAAGCCTGAACTTGCAGCAGTGATCCATTACTAGATGTGGAGGCCTAACCGTGGGTGAGATCAAACGTTTGAGGAAGGGGTTTACGAAATGATAGAGACAGAGAGAGGTTAAAGGGGTTGTTGCTCTGTGGGGATTGGCTGTGTGTGTTTGTGATAATTGTGTAGTATTGTTGCCTTGTAATAAATACCTTTTAATGTAGACGAACCTTTTGATTCATATATATATATCTGGTGATATATAGGAGCTCGCCTGTCACTTGGAGGCACGACGTCTCACGTGTATTTCCAGGGGTTTGTGTGCTGAGAACAGCCACACAAACCCCCGGAAATACACGAGAGACATCATTACATCCGAAAGACGATGCTGTCACGAATTCGGCAACAGAGTCACTCACTCTGTTGCCAATTCGACAAGCACGAAAAGTATACGAAAAATTTGTATACTTTTAGTGCTCGTTGAATTCGCAACAGAGTGAGTGACTCTGTTGCCGAATTCATAGCAGCGTTGTCTTTCGGATGTATTTCTGGAGTTTGTGTGCTTCGAGCAGAGAGCACACAAACCCCAGAAATACACAGCATGGGTGCTCCATGTTAGGTGTGCGGCGCACACCTAGCACATATGGAGCATCCGCCACTGGATACACCACACCCTCACTCAAATGGTGTCTCTAAATCAAACAATCCTTAGCATTCTTTCCAAACATTAGGTATTGTGGGATGCAAAAGCAATCATTTGTCCATTGCCGAATGTGCGCATACCTGCTCTTACCGTGATCTTAATGGAGGCAAAAGGTAAATTCAGTGGAGTTTATTTTTTCATGTAAATATTTCCTGTCGATCTAGCAAAAAACTGCTAACTAAATGTTTATTATAGTTACCTAAATCTGAACTTGTTATCAACATATTTTGTGGAGAACACTTTAATGTATTTAATGTAGTACTTTGTTTTTTCCGGATCAGCAAACTGACTCAAATATGCGCATAAGTCACATGTTCATACTATTTTAAAAATACTTTAAACTCAATACTGCAAGAATGTTTCTCATTACCATTTGTGTAACTATACACGCACCTAGTTTGTTTATACCTCCTTTTCTTTTATTCCATGTCATTTTTATATATGTCTCTCTAAAGGTTTCTATCTTTATTTTGCATAAAATATATATATATATATATATATATATATACAAGGTCCAAAGAAGTGTGTCGAGGATGCACTCACAGGTCTTAGCAATATCAAATTTTAATGATTAAAAATAACCAACAACACGACGTTTCAGGCTAGCAAGCCTTTTGTCAAGTGTCATCAACAGTGTGAAACAAACACATAAATACACCCCCAATCAATCACTTACCAGCCGCAGCTGCAGAGACCTGCTCCACTAACATAAAGAGGCTCGGTTTACAGCTTCCGGAAGTCGAAGGGAAAAGAAGCTTGCGTGTCACCGTGCGTTTCAACTAAACCAGCGTCTCCACGACAACGGTGAGGACGGCTAAATCTATAGGGGCGTGTCTACACCAACCCATAACAGAACATGTCACTGGATCATGCTGTGGGGATAACGTGCAAGGATAAACACCGCATATAGTGCTAATGCCCCAAATATCACCGCAGTTCCACACACATAGGAGGGCATCACCCATATGCGTGTCAGTGTCAGTGATCCATGAGCCAGATATTTACAAAAACGGTTGTATTAATGTATATGTGAAACGGTTCGCTATGTGGTTTATTCTGTGCATTCAGACTGTACATTTTGTATATTTTGTTGTTGTTTTTTTACTTTTGCATTTTTTCCTTTTTTTCTTATTAATTTTTTTCGTCTGGTTTTGTCTTTTCACGTGGTATATCCTTTGTATAGTTTTTTATTGTGTCTTTTTATCATATGTTCTCACTTCTTCTGGTGGTTTTTGTTATATATGTAGACTTATTCTAAGTTGATATTGCTTTTGGTTCAACATACACACAACACACATTACGTGTACCTGGGACACCTTTTGACCCGTTGTCCGACTCTCATGAATATTAACATAATAACTCATTTTTGGAGTGGTATGTGTGGATTACCCCTCTCTTTACACATTGACATGGAGCGGCTCTTATTTGTCCTCTTTTGGTTATTTACGTAGTAGGGTCATATTTGATCTCAGGTGGACGTTTTTGTCTATATAATAGTTTTGTTTGTTTGGTTTCACATATACATTAATACAACCGTTTTTGTAAATATCTGGCTCATGGATCACTGACACTGACACGCATATGGGTGATGCCCTCCTATGTGTGTGGAACTGCGGTGATATTTGGGGCATTCGCACTATATGCGGTGTTTATCCTTGCACGTTATCCCCACAGCATGATCCAGTGACATGTTCTGTTATGGGTTGGTGTAGACACGCCCCTATAGATTTAGCCGTCCTCACCGTTGTCGTGGAGACGCTGGTTTAGTTGAAACGCACGGTGACACGCAAGCTTCTTTTCCCTTCGACTTCCGGAAGCTGTAAACCGAGCCTCTTTATGTTAGTGGAGCAGGTCTCTGCAGCTGCGGCTGGTAAGTGATTGATTGGGGGTGTATTTATGTGTTTGTTTCACACTGTTGATGACACTTGACAAAAGGCTTGCTAGCCTGAAACGTCGTGTTGTTGGTTATTTTTAATCATTAAAATTTGATATTGCTAAGACCTGTGAGTGCATCCTCGACACACTTCTTTGGACCTTGTTTATTTGGATGAGAGCTGCACCCAGGCATTTCGAAGGATTTATGACGGATGTTACGCTGAGTGCGAGTACCTTGGATTAGTATATATATATATATATATATATATATATATATATATATATATACACACATATACATACACACATATATTCATATACACACATATATATATATATATATACACATATACATACATATATTCATATACACATACACCCCCCCATACTTGAGTGGCCCTTTAATTAATGGTGCTATCCTGCATGATGCTTTCTTAGTTGAAGGGGACATCGGATTGCTATATACTGCAGGGAATTTACATGAAACACTACGAAGTCTATTTACTTAAAAGGTGAATCATAGGGAGAATAACATTTCATTTGACCAACCTAATACATTGCCCAGGGCCAAACTTGGTGATCTTCTCCTGCTGGCAATGAATAATGTATAGTTAAGTATTTAAAGGGTATTTTGCAAAGCTAGCTCTATTCTTCTAGTAGGACAAGCTCACCAGGTTTGACCCTAGACACTTTTCCATCAATTGAAGAGAAATTCAGTCACATTACCAATGTTCTAGCACAGTCAATAGCATACCTGAAGTCACAGGGGTGCAGAGAAGAGCTTCAGGGGATGCACCTTCCTGCCGTCGTTCTATGACCGGTGTACTGTGTAGGCAGATATATTTAGATTTGTGCTTGTCATGATTAAATGGAGGGGGAGAATGTACACAGAGCTCTTTCTCTTCCTTTTTCACTGGGCCCACAAGCTCCTTACAGTTCAATGTTTCACAAACCTCAACTGGTGAGGAGATATTTTCATTTTTAAAGTCTCTTTTAGATAATGAAAGTTGGTCATAATCTGGAGAGACTGGAGTTTGCCAAGGAAGCAATACTGGAGAATCTGGTGAAATAGGGTTTTCCAACAAGTCCATATTATTTATCTTATCACTTGATTCTGATTCGCCTGTACTAGGCAGTGAGCAGATTCCTTGTTCAATAGGTTCAGAATCTGCAGTTTGGTGAGGAGGAGGAGAATTGGCAAAATTAATAGTTATTTTGTTTTCATCAGTCAACTGATAATCAGAGGCTGCTGGTTCTGCCACTAAAATCCGTACTTCCTCTGGTGGCAAGCTACTGCACCCACTAGGTACATAAGCGGTCTTGATAGATGTATTTTTGTTTGCTTCTTCAATTACTGAATCTTTGCTTGGCATTTTAGAAGACTCATAGAGTTCCTTGGCTTGAAGCCACAACTGGACCCTCTGAGGAGCTGGGGCGCTTTTACAAGGCATGATTACCAGTTTTTTATCGTCTTCCGGATTCTGTCTATTCTTTTCCCGTTCAATGAGAAGTCTGGTCATCCGAGTGGGAGATATTGGTCTGGAATTCTGTGTCATTGCTGAAAACGCCGTTTTCCAGAGTCGTAAACCCTCCATTGAGAAATCCCCTTCAAACTCAGGAAGGTTGTGGGGCAACTTTGTTTCTATCGTAAGAATTCGTCCGCCGACCTCCCTGCAAGAGGTAAAGAGAATTAGATGCAACAATTAAAAGCTGAATATTGTTTGAAAAATATTTACACAACATTTATAATTGCTCAACTTTCTGCGCCTCTAAATACAGACTAAATTATGAGTGAATGCAGCTACACTCTGCAAAATATCAATAAAAGTGAGCACATGGGTATAGGGAATCGATGGTTCCTAAACAACAGATAAAGAAAAATAATTCAGGTATTGTAAACCCACCCTTTCTTAAACATAAAAAAACCCTTATAAATATTCAAATTGAAAAAAGCAAATCACACCTCTATATGTGGGTTAGAGAGAATTTACGCCTCACTATGCCACCTTGATGAAGATGCCGGGATATAATGTTATATCCCATTTACCATATGCGGCAGAGGCAGCAAGGAAGAGATATGCGTGTACGTTGGGCCCACTTCTTCGCTGCACCAGCAGGTAAAGAGTGGGTTTGCAAGGTGTGCAGGGAACCCAAGATCATCGAAAAGTTAGTTATCTGTCGCAACTGTAGTCCCTTTATGACATGAGGCATCACACATTTCTCCAGCAACTCCTCTTTATTAGATACAGAGAGAAGTGGAGGCAGAAATACTGTTTTCCTTATTCCTTAATTTTTACCTCATGGCCACACATAGTTGATGCTTCATAACCTAGTAGATGATAAAGACGGTTTAGAGTGCAATAAATAGTTAGAAATGGTGCTAGAAAGCTTCTTGCTTCCAAGTTATGTTAAAGAAAGTATTTGGGTCTAAATCATCCCAAGATTCTTAAAATGTGAAGTTAAAGGGTGTTGTTTATAAACTAGTACTGTAGACACATGGTCTTACTAATACGACATTACCGGTAAGAAAATGAATTCAGGATAACTGCCCATTATTCATGTCATTCTTTAATCAAAAAACAGAGCACTGTAATCCAGATTTAAAAAAAACACAAGTAAAAGATGGAAAATGCCCTGACAGTAGGCTCAAAATATGTGTTGTACATCTGCTTCATAAAAAAATGGCAGATGTAATAAAAGTTCTCCTCTTCAAAGCATGCATTCATAAAACAGATTCATAATCGCTACTGCAAGGAGGTCATTTAAGGCAGTCCCCAAATCACGATCACTATATGCAGAAACAGTGATAAGGATGGAACCAGCGCCTGAGGAGATCGAGACGCATTGGTGCATGCTAAAGTCACTACTCCCACTTTAGAAAAACACATGAGAACCCAGTAGGGATGCACTTCTCTCATACAGAGTGGTAACACGTGAATCACGGAGTATTTTTTTGTTTACAATAAAGGTCATTACAGATCCTCTTCTTCTCTGTTGTATTTTTGTCTACCGGCATGCGCTCTACCAACAAGTAGTAGAGTTTGTCAGCCAGCATTTGAAGGCAGGGGCAGGAGATCCACCAGTTTAAATCGGGCAATTATTTTTTTTTAAGCTTGAAAAGTTTGAGCAATCATCTAAATAGCTCCACACAGAGTGAATGTATTATCAATGAGGGGAGAATGACTGTATAATTTTTTAATGAAGAATGCTATGACCTGTACACTTTATGTTTATTTTGTGTAACTACACTGTATAAACTTAATGACTGGGTAACAACTGGATATTGTATATACAAGTATACTTTTCATATACACATGGTGTTAACACTTTGTGCCGCACTCTACTTGTTTTTACATTAAATATACACTGGGGAACATTGCGATAATTGTGTCTGCAGTCATCACACAATATTTCTGAAGCATCTTCTATCACTTTATGTTCTCCAGAATAATGTGGTGGTTGTGGACCAAACCATGGAGTCAGTAAGATACAGCTTTACAAAGAAACAGAATTTGACAAATGTCAAGTATGAGGCACTATTGATTCCAATATGTTGGTTCCATGGGATGAGATAAGAATATCGTAGGAAAGGTATGACCATGAGTATTTTAAGGTGTGCCTGGTATAGTACACAACATAAAAACCCGACAGTACCTGTTCACTCCATGCCCACTGCATTAGAGTTTTGTCATTGCCTACTTTGCAACAGAGAAGGTAGGTGTAGAATAGCACCCTACTTGTGCATTGCCAGAAAAGATGACAGCTATTCCATCGATGATGGACAGTTGAGGTTTCAGGAAACAGTCCTGTCACACCTCAGGTATCAACTCTACAAAAGACAGCACTGACCATAGTCAATCTATTATAGGCCTTTAGAGGCCTAAGATAATTACTGGGCTGTCAAGAAAAGGAACTGGTCTAAAGAATGATATGTCTCTTATGTGGAAGGAATGTGCCAAGGATTCTGTGTTCCCCATTGGATGCAGGAGAGCAAAATATATAATGAATTGAGTTGGTTTTATTGGTTTAGATTCTACCAATTAATTAAAATGAATTACTTAAAAGTTGGGAATTTCAACTTTTTTACTGCATTCAAGTAAAGTATAGAACACTTGCTTTCTGACCAAGACTGAAGCAGCCTAATTTTTATCCAGGATGGAGATTTTTAAAACGAATTCCTTTTAATCTTTTTGAAGAAACAATTCGCAGAACTTTGCACTGTTGACAGTTGTGATGAACTGAGAAACCGAAGGGGAAAAAAAGGCGGAGTGCACAAACTCAGACCAACGGAGATGTCAAGCAGCTAAATCAAGTGTAGTCAAAAGACATGATACCAATTCCATTCTTCTGATTTCCATCTGCTTTGGAATGAGGAACCTTCAGGTGAACTAAGTGTACGCATGTACAGGCATAATACATATAAGCTAGAGAGGTGGCACAGTGGGCTAATGCACAATCTCTAGAATCTGTTTAACCCTCATTGTTGCAGGTTCAATTCATGGTGAGGTTGAATCAGCCCTCATCCTTCCGAGGTACAAAAAATGAGTACCAATAAACTGGCTAATAGCAACATCCCTGGATGTTGGGGAAAAGTGATTTGCAGATGGCATACTTGAAAACTAGTTTTTTTAATTATATTATATGAACACACACACACATCGGAGACTAAGAATGATCAATTATTATATCGTTTGAGTGAAGATAAGTGGTAGTGCAAAGTTAAGCTCATTGATAAATTATCCTTTAAATAATCCTCAGAATAGGTAACTTCAGTCACTAAATTCAGGGGTATAACAGGTCTGCCTTAGTTATTGTTATGCACATTACATTAAGGGTTAACTGAACAGCACTGCACAATATTACTTTCCAAATTAATCACATATGCTTTTTTTTTCTCTAATTCTTACCTTGGTCTTTCTGGTGCGTCTGATGGATTGCTAAAAAATGGTTCTTGATAAATGGTTTCCATAAGATCATGGTCCAATAGCGTTGCCATAATTTCTTCACGGCTTGGAGGCGACATTAGGGGCTTTAAAATGTGAACTGGCTTTGGAGTAGCGGTTCCATTTTTGGACTGTGACGGGGAACTTATAGATCTTGGTGAACTGTCTGGGGTTGGAGTGAAGCCCCCGCTGTGCCTTGAAATGTAAAACTCTAAATCTTCAGAAACACAATCCATAAAATCTTCTGGTGATGGCAGAAGTCCAGTAAAGGAAGAATTTGAGTTAAGAGACAGACAAGCATCATAGGTGGCATCTTTATTTTGGCTGTTTGTACCAGATCCTCCCCAGCGTTGCTCAGCTGAATTAAATGTAGCATTTTTCAAAATACTCTTTCTGTTAAGTCTAATCTTATTAGGACAGTTCCCGGACTCTTCATTGTATAGCCCATCATTTGCAGACACATGGTGTACGCTTTGCGTAAGTAATCCATTTTTCCATTGATTTAGCAGAGGGCTTTGTTTAATATTGACATACGATTTTTCAAATAAGTCTGGACTAAAAGAACTTGGCCTAAGAAGCTGTTGATTCTGGGAGCGAGGCTTCTTCTGTGCAGAAAGCTGGCCTTCATGGTGTAAACAGTCTTTTTCTAAAGTTTTGGCGGGAAATGGGTCACTCAAAAAAGTCTGAGGCAAATTTTGATCGGCTGGAATAAACTGGCTCCCAGAGTATAAGCTGCAAAGACCGGTTTGCCCTACAGTATTGATATCAAAATTATAGTTATGCTCAGGAGACAAACTGTCCTCCAGTGAGTAGCAGTTTTCCAAGCCAGCATCAAAGAAAACCTCAGGATTACGATCACACGAAGTGCCTTTGTTCTGCCGATCATTCTGGTGTTTTACCAAATCGGTTTTTACGCACTTTGTTCCTTTAGTTTTTGTGCTTCTTGGAACTCTTGTTTTTTTCTGGGGTGTTGTACATGGCAACTTTTTATTGGAGCATTTCGGTTCAGGTGGCGAGGATAAACCTTCCTTAAGCTTAGAAATGGACTCCATTACATTTGTCACTTTAGCTTTCTGTTTTTTATGAAGCAATTCCTTCAGAACTGCTATTGAAGATTGCCCTTCAAGAATGGTTTGTGGAATGCTTCCTTTAATGGTGTTATGCATAGTTTTTGTTGAGGAAAAGATGTCTGCTAAACAATTTTGATTACTTTTCTGTGTGGAAAGATATGTAGCATCAAAAACATCTCCTCTTGGCTTCTGCTCCATTTGAGACATTTGGATAGGGCTTCTCAAAGATGTTATACAATTCTTAGCAGACCGAACTGTATCACAATTTTCCTCTGGTGATGAAATGGAAGAGTTTGATTCGCAATGCTTATCTTGGTCTTGTACGCAGGTCGTTGGCTGCTGGCTATTAAACATACATGGAAAAAGGTTTGACTGCAATTTCTCAAAAGGCAACGATTCAGGAGAACTCTGCACATCTCTCATTTTCCCAACAGAGGCTAAAAGCCTTTTCTGTACTTCAGTGGGATCTTCTCTACTCAACAGTGTATTACCCAGCGTGAATTGTGCACTTTGTATTACCTGAGGCGAACGGGGAAATGAATTTGGTATGCTGTTTTGAGATGCATTTGACTCCTTTGCTTGTGACCCACTAGTATTTTGTGTAGTTGTTGGAGAAATCTTAAATGGCTCTATATCTTGGGTCATTGGTGAAGGTGTCAGAGGAGTATGAAAGTCTTTTTGAACAGAGCAATGCTGGTATTTCAAAGAATTTGGTGTGTTGGTGAAACTACGTCCTGAAGAGCTTTCTTGTGTGCTGCCACTCAATGGTATTTGAGAAGAAGGTAGCTGAGTAGAAGGTAGATGCCCCGTAGAAAAACCAGACAAAGAATACTCTAGCTGGGTACTAGTTGTATCTTTATTAACATTTGATACAGCATGCTCCTGAATCTGAAGTTCTGTTGCCTCAGATCCCCCAAGTTGAATATTTGGTTTCTTATCTCTATCCTTAATTTTGGTGTGCTTTCTTGGTGCCTTCTCATTGTTTTTCTGCCTTGATTTGCCCTTCTGTTTTTTGCCATCTTTACTAATTTGAGGCTTGTTGTTTTTGTTGACTTGTTTTGCGATTGTTGTGTGGGGACTTGTATCAGTTTTTTTCTTAGATTTATTTGTCTGTGCTCTTCTTTGCCTTTTTTTAATAGATGCGAAATGCTCTTTCTTGCCAGATCCTATAACAGAATTTTTAAAAAGAGGGGTATCTTCAACAGGACTGGCCAATATTTCCTCTGCTCTTGGATCAGTGGGAGACCAGCAACGTGGAGGAGACATATTAATCGGGCTCGGGCTTCTTTCTGTAAGAAAGCCAAGCTTTGACATCACATCCTTATAGTCTGTGTCGCAGTCTTCAGTTTCAGCATTGTAGGACGGCAAAGGAGAGGCTAAAAAAACGCGTGCTTTTCGTCTCCTTAAAGGTGTGGTTTTTTTAAAGATTTTAACATCAGTCTCTGGAAGTCTTCCAGGCTTTTTCTTTGCAGACTTCAGTTTTGCTTTTCTTTTTGGGGTTTTCTTTGGCGCAACAGGACATATTGGGTATTTGGTTGCAGGAGAATCGGCCACTTTGGGCCAGAAATCTTTTAAAGGTGCCATTTTATTGTACAGCTGGATGTTCTCCTCTGTGAGCTTCACTTGCTGAACACTTGGATCAAGCTTCTCTAATTTCACTTTCATGTTTTTTCTGCCTTTAAATCTGTTTATAATAATGTATTTAATAATTACAGGTGGCAGTTTAGGTGATATTTTCCTGCGCTTGCGCAACTTTTGAGAGTTCGGATCATCTTCAGTGACTTCGGTGGGTTGAGGTAGATTTATTTTAGTACTGTGTGGGCTTGGGCTTGATTCTACATCTTCACTATCAAAATTTGCTTTTCGTTTCGTCCTTAAAGTGTATTTATTACCATAAAGTGCTAGTGAGGGGTCAGAATCTGGGTTTCCTTCCTCAAAATGACATTCAAAGTCATTCATTTCACAAATGTTTGTTTGAAAAGCACCGTCATCCAACATTACTCCTAAATCACATGATGGAACCCTGTCCACATCAGGGGGACTTTTGCTATATGCATTACCTGGTGCATAGCTGCAATCTTTTACCTTATCATTTACCTCTACAGAGTCATGGTAAGTGGAACTTTCCGGTTGACAATTTGCAGCTCCAGACTGTTCTTGAATTATATTATTTTTCTTGTCAGAAAAACCCAGAGATCCCTGATGGTTCATGTTATCAGTTTCATTGTGAGACTCATTGTTTACAGGTGCCTTTATTTTCTTAGCTAGCTTTAATCTTGGTTTTTTAGGTTCCTGGGGTTTACAAGAGAGTGCCATGGTTTTCTGTGGACGGTTCAAACAATTTGAAAGGACAACG
This sequence comes from Pelodytes ibericus, assembly GCA_036172795.1. Classification (NCBI taxonomy): domain Eukaryota; kingdom Metazoa; phylum Chordata; class Amphibia; order Anura; family Pelodytidae; genus Pelodytes; species Pelodytes ibericus. The sequence continues at coordinate 100,824,950 of CM069861.1, read as the reverse complement.
CTGGGGAAGAACTTGTAGTGGGTCACCTGGTGATTGGCACTGGTCACTTCAGCCTTGTGCTCCTTAAATTCTTCATATCGTACCTTGAGTTTATTAAGACTTCCTTCATTAGCACTAGAGTCCACAGGGTACACTGTGACTCTACTGCCATCTGCACATGGGGTCATGTCACAACTTTCGTTTAACGGCACGGGGAAGAAAGTGTTCAGAGGAGCATTATTACATTTATCATTTACCTCTGATTTTTTTGCCTTATTGTTACTCATTTCTGTAAAATTTCTCTGGCTTCTATCTAGTGTACCATCCATGGCATGACGGTTCATATGCAAATATGAGTTATCCTTATTTTTTTTCTGAATGCTGGTGAACTTCCTGCATTGCAAGTGCCTGGTCACTGAAGAGATGCCTTCCTCATACACACTGTTGTCACTTGCAGGAATGGGGACCGTGTCATTCTTGCTTCCATCTTTAGGTAGGGATATGATTTCTGGGTGACTTGAATTGTTAAAAGGGGCAGGAAATGTCATATTATAAGTGCTGTCACTTGAGAAGGAATGGACAGAACGGTCAGGCGCCTTTTCTGAAGCAGATTGGGAAAGCTCCTCAATTAACCCCTCTTTTTTCAGAATGTGGGTAGAAAGTGCACTTGTGTGTTGACACTGAAAGGCTGTTTTGGCAGCTGACTGTGACTCCAGTGATGTAACGTCCTTGTGAAAGAGGGAGGTCTTCGATAGCTTGCTTTTTGCGATAACAGAGGAGTGGGTTAGGGTATTTTCATTATTCAGAGGATTATCTTAAAAAAAAAATAAGAAAGAAAAGGAGATTAAGGATTCAACAAAGCTGCATCTACATAATTCTGTCAGTCTATAAAACGAAAGGAATGTATTACAGAAAAATATAAAGCTGTGCATTACATAGGTCACAGCATTTAAGAAAAGTTATTCTTGTGACTAAGGAGGAATGGATTTGGGCAAATTTTCAGTTTTGTTTTCTTATATTATTTTGCAGAATCTATCAGGAACAGGGATAAAATGATTTGTGAATTCTCTCTGTAGAGAGCATGGCTGCCATCAACTTATTGTTTACACATATTGCGCTGCATCTATTTAACGACTTTAACCCCTTCGTGACGCAAGCACCAAAACGTTAACGATTTGTTCCTGGCCACCAATCACAAGGTGATCGGTAGCCAGGAACACTATGGCAGAGACTTGGTCAGGGCCTTAATAGACCCTTTGGGTCCCTGCCAAAAAAACGCGAGACCTCCGGACGTCACGGAAGCGTGCCCGAACCTGGAAGTTCGGGCATGGTGCGATTTAGAGAAATGTAGCCGGTGCCAGCTTTGAGCACCGGCTACATTTCCCCTGTTTGACTGAGGCCTCGCAAAGTGGCCTCATCTGACAGATGGGATCCCGCTGCAAGTGCCTGCAGCAGGATCCTAGCACAGCTCATCGCAGGGAGCCGCAATGAGCTGTTTAACACAGGACATACTATGCCGTCCTAACGTCGCGAAGGGGTTAAACTATTTAGTAGCGCTTTGGTCTAGAGCAGTGATGGCGAACCTATGGCACGCGTGCCACAACTGGCACGCCAAGCTCTTTGTTGTGGCACACGTGGCTAGGGGGAGTTGTGGGGCTGAAGCCCCTAATCCTAGCTCCATTACCCCAAAGTTAAAATTAACTGCAAAATAAATATTTACAGAAATGCTATCCTGTTGCCTCCTGAGCAATTACATCAGTATTATTTATCAGGAGCCAACAGGATAATCATTTCAATAACTGCACACCCCTCCACATTGCAGGTTGGTTTAGCCTGCCGGTTCCTCTCCCGACATCAGCTTGACAGCTGACACGTACCCTGCTCACACAGCAGAGCAGCTCCAGCAGCTCTGCCAAGGAAAAGACTTCCTGCAATGTATGTGTGAGTAAGTGTGTATGCATGTGCATACATGTATGTATGTGTGTATACATGTGCTGTATGGATGAGTGTGTGTGTGTGTACATGTGTTGCATGTATGTGTGAATATGTAAGTGTGAGTAAGAATGTGTGTATTCATGTGTTGTATATAAGTGTAAGTATGTGTGTATACATGTGCTTTATGTATGTGTATGTCCATGTGTTGCATGTATGTGTGAATATGTAAGTGTGAGTAAGAATGTGTGTATTCATGTGTTGTATAAGTGAGTAAGTATGTGTGTATACATGTGCTTTATGTATGTGTATTTGTGTGTACATGTGTTGCATGTATGTGTGAATATGTAAGTGTGAGTAAGAATGTGTGTATACATGTGCTGTATATAATTGTGAGTAAGTATGTGTGTATACATGTGCTTTATGTATGTGTATGTGTGTATACATGTGCTTTATGTATGTGTATGTGTGTGTACATGTGTTGCATGTATGTGTGAATATGTAAGTGTGAGTAAGAATGTGTGTATTCATGTGTTGTATATAAGTGTAAGTATGTGTGTATACATGTGCTTTATGTATGTGTATGTCCATGTGTTGCATGTATGTGTGAATATGTAAGTGTGAGTAAGAATGTGTGTATTCATGTGTTGTATAAGTGAGTAAGTATGTGTGTATACATGTGCTTTATGTATGTGTATTTGTGTGTACATGTGTTGCATGTATGTGTGAATATGTAAGTGTGAGTAAGAATGTGTGTATACATGTGCTGTATATAATTGTGAGTAAGTATGTGTGTATACATGTGCTTTATGTATGTGTATGTACATGTGTTGCATGTATGTGTGAATATGTAAGTGTGAGTAAGAATGTGTGTATTCATGTGTTGTATATAAGTGTGAGTAAGTATGTGTGTATACATGTGCTGTATATAATTGTGAGTAAGTATGTGTGTATACATGTGCTTTATGTATGTGTATGTGTGTGGACATGTGTTGCATGTTGTTGTTGTGAATATGTAAGTGTGAGTAAGAATGTGTGTATTCATGTGTTGTATATAAGTGTAAGTATGTGTGTATACATGTGCTGTATATAATTGTGAGTAAGTATGTGTGTATACATGTGCTTTATGTATGTGTATGTACATGTGTTGCATGTATGTGTGAATATGTAAGTGTGAGTAAGAATGTGTGTATTCATGTGTTGTATATAAGTGTGAGTAAGTATGTGTGTATACATGTGCTGTATATAAGTGTGAGTAAGTATGTGTGTATACATGTGCTGTATGTATGTGTGTGTGTGTGTACATGTGCTGCATGTATGTGTGAGTAAGTATGTGCTGGATGTATGTGTGTGTGTATACATGTGCTGTATGTATGTGTGAATATGTATGTGTGTATACATGTGCTGTATGTGTGTGTGTACATGTGCTGAATGTATGTGTAAGTATATAAGTGTGAGTAAATATGTGTGTATACATGTACTGTATATAAGTGTGAGTAAGTATGTATGTATACATGTGCTGTATGTATGTGTGAGTAAGTATGTGCTGGATGTATGTGTGAGTGTGTGTATACATGTGCTGTATGTATGTGTGAATATGTATGTGTGTATACATGTGCTGTATGTGTGTGTGTACATGTGCTGAATGTATGTGTAAGTATATAAGTGTGAGTAAATATGTGTGTATACATGTGCTGTATGTATGTGTGAGTGTGTGTATACATGGGATGTATGTATGTGTGAGTATGTATGTATACATATGCTGTATGTATGTGTAAGTATGTGTGTATGCATATGCTGTATGTGTGTGTACATGTGGAGTATGTGTACATGTGCTGCATGTAAGTGTGAGTAAGAATGCATGTATACATATGCTGTAAGTGTGCTTATGTATGCGTGTATACATATGCTTTATCTAAGTGTGAGTATGTGTGTATACATGTGCTGTATGTAGGTGTGTATACTTGTGCTGTATGTATGTGTATGTTTGTATACATGTGAAGTATGTAGTATGTGGGTATACATGTGCTGTGTGTATGTGTGAGAGTATGTATGTGGGTATTTAATATAAAGCAGTGTTGGCACTTTAAGGTCTGGAACTTGGTTGCATGCAGGAAATTGGGCACTCGGGTCCATAATGGTTCGCCATCACTGGTCTAGAGCATATTATGTCTAATTAGCAGCCTACATTGACTGGAGCTTTAAGAGGAACTAATTTGAAGGCCTGAATTGAGAATCACTTTGGGGTCTATTCACTAAAAGGTGAGTAGCAGGTGAGATGAACATTTTACCTATACACTGCGCATGTATAAACTAAATAATATTGTGGTTAACTTTTTGAAACAAAACTATTCTCACACCATAAATCAGGTAAACTAACTCAAACACACTATAGTGCCGTTTTATTTCATTTGAATGTAATAATAATCTCACTTACCACTGTTTTCATCTGCTGTGCCATCTAACTGAGGTATAGAAAGTTTTGCAAGAAGTAACTTATTACTGCTCCATTCCATATCATTATCCGATGAATCCTCTTCTTCTGATGAACTCCCATCAATACTTTTACCATGGCGGCTGAGGGAAAAGAGAAAAAAAAAATCACTATACCATGGGAGTACTACTTGTCACCATGGGATGCTACCTTAAGCCTACAACAATGGTGTCATTCCTAGCTTAGGGTGTCCCATCTTGCTAGAGACACAATAAGAGGTTGATTCCACAGTCAGCAGACATAAGGGAACTATTTACTAGTCGCAAGTCGTTTCTCTTTTGCCCTTGTTCACAATGCAAGTTCCACCTATATGTTGTAATATCCCTGTTGTTTAGTCATCAGTATCCCTAATGAACAGATATTCAGAGGAAGCAATGGTTTAAAAAAAAACAAAAAAACACGTTCCCCTACTCCAAATTAAAATCAGCGTGTATCAGAATGGTTACATCCGGGTTTACATGAGCTCTGTCTCTCAGCTGAGGCAGTGCTTATCTGAAGTGGGCACATGCTGACAGTGTTAGCATCCGCTCATCCAATCAGAGTGGGGGCTTTCCCTGCTTATCTGATCGGGTTCTCAATTGTGCAGAGGTCTCTCTCTGTGCTAGCCCTATTTAAGGTCCCCCTGCTGATCCCATGTAAAACAGGGGTCTCTCTCTGCTAGTGCAGAGAGACAGTTGCTGAGCTGACTGGGCTGCCCGTTACCCCATGGAAGCATGGCAGTTGCTGGTCAGAGGATAAACTTGCAAAAGTACATGCCAGTGTATTCTCATACTAGGGACAAGTCTTTTTTAACTTGGGCGTCAACATTAGAAGCACAAGTGGGGAAACAAAATGTCAGTTGTCCGTAAAAGGCAGCTTCTGAAACCTAGACAATGTTTAGGCAGAAAACAAATCTTAAGGCAGCCTAACAATACACACACTGTTTGTGGTGGACATTTACAGGGGTCTGTGGTAGACAATTCATAGATAGTCTATGGACCTTCACAGACACTGGTGTCCTGGTACAGATGTTTTGCCTATCCCTGCAAAATGAGTTATAACATATAAAAGGGAGTTCTATGAAAGGTAATTAGGATTATAGATCTGTTGAATTTTATGGCAAATGTGCTAAGTTTATATAAAATAGCTATTAGGCAAGAAATATTCTGCACATTTTTAAAATCAAAAACTGGAAAATAAGTCACTTGACAAACGTCTGTTATAAAAAAAAAAATTCATACATTTTTGGGACCTCTTCTTTTTAATCTGTTTATTAATGATCTCCCACGTTGTGCTGAGTGCCATGTCTCAGTGTTTGCTGATGACACAAAATTAGGTAAGGTAATAAAGACTAATCTTGATGTTTTTTCTTTACAGGAAGATTTGGACAGAGTGGGGAACTGGGCAAGAAAGTGGCAAATGAGGTTCAATATAGACAAATGTAAAGTTATGCATTATGGGAAAAATAATAACAAAGCAACATATACGTTAAATGGTATTTCCCTGGGAAAAACTATTAACGAAAAGGATTTAGGAATCATTGTAGATAACAAACTTGGCAACAGTGCCCCATGCCAGTCAGCAGCTGCAAGGGCCAATAAGATATTGGCATGTATAAAACGAGGTATAGATTGACGGGAGGAGGACATCATCTTGCCTCTTTACAAATCAATGGTAAGACCTCACCTTGAATATGCAGTACAATTCTGGGCACCAGTCCTTAAAAAGGATATTAAGGAACTAGAAAAAGTGCAAAGGAGAGCTACAAAATTATTAAGGGGATTGGAGGATCTTAGTTATGACGAGAGACTTAAAAAATTGCATTTATTTACTTTAGAAAAAAGGCGTCTTAGAGGGGATATGATAACATTATATAAATATGTGCAGGGCCAATATAAGGAGCTCTCCAGGGACCTGTTCATTAATAGAAATGTACAAAGAACAAGAGGTCACCCCCTGAGACTGGAAGAGCAAAGATTTCATAGGCAGCAAAGGAAGGGATTCTTTACGGTAAGGACAATAAAATTATGGAACTCACTGCCAAGAGAGGTAGTGCTATCAACCACAATAGATGCATTTAAAAATGGTCTGGATGATTTTTTAGAAAAGCAGAACATACAGGGGTATTAATAATAGAATGAGCATTAATAATAGAGCTTTTTGATCCAAGGAGAAATCTGATTGCCCTTTTGGAGTCAAGAAGGAATTTTTTTCCCCCTAGGAGGCAACATTCGAAAAAGCTTCCTTAGGGGGGTTTTTGCCTTCTTTTGGATCAAAACGCAGAAATGATAGGTAGAAGGGTTGAACTTGATGGACTTGTGTCTTTTTTCAACCTAAATTACTATGTTACTATGTTACATAGCAAGAACAAAAAAAACAAACGCAAAAGACTTGATTTGTACACACTGTCGTTTGGCATTCTCCTCTTCAGTGTGGTTGTCCCATCGTTGAGACATTAAGATGCTTAGTTCCATTTCCTCTTTCTCCACTTGTGGTTCATTCTCCTCATCGTCACTATTCTGCATGTTGCTGCACTTTGTGTAACTGTGTTGTGATACCCTTCTAGACATATCCATATGGTACCCATCGTCCTCTAGGCCTGCTAACAATTTCACCATGGCCTGGTCTTGACTGTTATTCACTAATTAAAGCAAAGTTAGAAACAAATGAATGAGTGTCATTTACAGTAGCATGTAGAAAATTAAACTTCTAGTTTTATCCCAGAATGCTATGCATCAAAAGATGGCAGCAAAGACCACACTTCATACGTTTGTACAGTGTAAGGATCACACAATGAATTCTTGTCTGGCTATAAAGTTAATTTAACTGCTACAGATATGGAATTCCCTAACAGTTTATTTATAAATCTTCTCAGTCACCAATCAGGCTCTAAAATCATTGCCATCATACGCTCGAGCACAGACCAGGACAGGAGTCTGCATTACACAGAGAAAGAATCCCAAAATAAGGCACCTTCTTTATGCATAATCCCCTTTGTTAACTTTTAAATAGCTTACCAACATGGGTAGGCACCAGCATTGCTCGTGGTGGGCATTTACTGGGGTCTGCGGTGGACAATGTAATGGTGTTCTATGGACCTTCACAAACCTTGTCATGGACACTGGTCTCCTTTACAGACACTTGGCCTATCCCTCGTTACCAAGGACCAATTGGCTTTAATAAATGTATACTAGGTTATTCAGAGATACATATTGTTTATTTACAAATCTATGGTAAAATTGATTCTGTTAAAGTAATGTTTTTCAGTTTGTAAAAGGATAAAGAGTTAAATGGGCAGGGAATACTCGCCTACTAAAATCCCAGTCTTGAAAAAGAAAAAAGAAAAAAATCTATCTCTGAGCTATAAACCCTCCAAACATGTCACTGCCAATTTAGATTTGTCTATTTGGAAAAAAGCACAACAATAAGCCTATAGTTATACAGAACTGCTAGCGTGCAGTGTTAGATGCAAGTCAAATTTTATTCAAACATAAATATTTCAACTGCCTGTGTGGTCTGGCAAGTCTTGGGAGGAGAAAAAGGCTATAAAACAATTCAAGACAGATTCTTTTATGTGTAACTACAACAATACACAAAGCTGAGCAATGTTAACATAAAAATCAACATAATAGAAACAAATATATAGTTCCTTTAATGGATACAACTCCAGCGGAAACCAGTAAACGTGTGGCTATTTCAATTAGTACATAACCAATTCAGGGCAACAGTTATCATACAGGATATTCTAGGTTCCGTTTATGCACACAAACACACATGCAGGCTTGTTGGAGCAAATTCATCACAAACTATAGCTAAATCTTTTAAATGATAGAAATAAAACACGTTTACTGTTCCAAGGTTACCAGTTACTTACAAAAAACAGGGGATTGGCTCAGTCTCTGAGACAAAGGTTGGAAGCTTTGACTGGTTTCCATGACATTTAAAATGGCCTCCTCATCAATGACTGCATCTGCCTGGTCATCTTCTGTACTTCCCTTGTTTCCTGTGAAGACAGAAGACATATTCTAAGCAAAAAGCCTGCTCATATTTTAAAACAATCCTTAATTTTTCTGCAGGAAATACCTCCCTCTGTTTTTTGCAAGTGGCATTTCCCAGTACAATGTACAAATCATGCAGCTATGCAATTATTTAAATGTTAGAACTGTTAACAAGGTAGAATGTAATCAGTTCTTTATTACATTTATTATTAGTTACCTCAGAAAAATATCTGTTCTTTCACAAAACACTGGAAAAGACCATCACTAAACAAAATAGACCGAATTTCAGCCCAAACTAACTGGTCTGACTAACAAAAATGAGTCTGGGGGATGCCAAAATGGCTCCCAGTGCACCCAGGTAACATATATGGATGGTAGGGGCAAATAGCAATGACCACCCCCAATTTGATACAGGGGTGGGAGCTTTCCCTGGGACAGAAGTGAGGATCCAGGGCATCACCGATCGCTGCTGGAACATGGATTCAGGGACTTGTTTTATTTACAGGACACGCTTTGGGTGCCAGAGGGTGGGGAGTGATTTTCACTGCCCACTTCACTGGTATCCAAATGGTGATTTTTTTTTTTACAGGTGAATCATTCACCCCACCTGGGCAAGGTAGAGGTAGGCAGTAGGCACCCCCAGACCCCAAGGGGAGGGCATTTATTTTTATTTGGGCTCCGGAGCCCAGCAGACAGGCCAGTGGCTCCCAGGCTGACACTGTGGTGAGGGCAGGGCTATTTAGGTTCCCAGCCCTGTTTATAATCAAATTGGGCTAGGTCTGGTAGCCTTTTTTTGAACGTATTTATGTATGGGGTCAGCAGAAGTCTGATGGCACCCGGGGCAGAGCGGGAGGGGACTTTATTTATGTTTACATTTTAATTTCAAAATTTCTCGAAGAAGGCAAATTGAGATCACCAAAATGTGGCTATTATCCCCGAATCCTAATTATATTCGGGGTTAATTGCCACATATTGTGTAGCTGAAAACATATAGGTTTTATGGCGAAAACTCTTAATGCCTCAGAGACTTCCGTATCTGAACGGTCAAAATAGCCAAATCAGACCAGATATGTGGCATATTGTGTCACAGAATTTTGTGAATTGTACTCCTATTTCAAAAGGCGAGTTGTGTCAGGCTCTTACCTTGCTTTTGATCTCTGTGTACTTCCACAATATTGGCAGGTGTGCAAGGGAAAACATCTGGGGATTCGAGCTGTGAATGAATAGTAAGCTCTGCCGAGAACTCGTCTGTTATACTGCTGTCATCCATTGTGTGCGACAGCGTCCTGTACAAGACAGCGGGTGTTTTAAACCATTTCATTATACGTGCACAACCATGTAGAAGAAAAAATATAATAAGACTGCTTTTTTTGTTCCAACAAGGCAACTTTAAAGGGAATCTGTCACCTAAACAGTGTTTATACTGTGAATGTAGAGAACAAAAATATAACCTAACACGTTGGCAAATACATAAATTAAAAGAAAATGTTTCAATGCCTCCTCTTTTTTTACATCATCTTGTGGCTTGATATGCTAATTAATTACTTTCAATAGGAAATATATACTTTGCATATCAAGTCACAAGGTAGTGTCATAAAAAAAAGCAACACAGACACATCTAAAGGACATTCTTCTCTTAATTTACGCAATTTCTTGCAATTCTGCCAACACAATGTATCGATCATTTCTTAGTCTCAGTATAAACAATGTTTAGGTGACATACTTATGGAGATGCCATATGCAGAGATAACTTAATGGATGAACTACACTTGCAGTATATGCGGTTCAGTTTCATGAAATCTACCCTTGAAATGATTTACCGGTATATGTGTGTACATATTAGTTCAGGGCTCGACAAACCCCAGGCGCCAGGTCGCCATGGCGACCAGGAAATGAGACCTGGCGCCTGGGTGAAGTTACCCTCCCTGTCCCCTTGCCGCTGCCATCCGATGGTTTTTTCTTTTTTCGGAGCGCGAGGGGGTAAAGTCTGTGCGTATAGCACAGACTGCAAGCTCCGCCCCCTCGCGCAACGCGTGTCTGAGTGCCAGGTGTCGTCACGTGACATCCTGGCACTCAGCAGGCCGATGAGTGAGGACATACTGCAGCACGGATGTCCCCCTCCCCTGCAATGAGGTAAAGCAGCAGGGAGGGGGGACACATCAAGAAAAGACTGTGTGAGGTGGGTGTGTGTTTGTATATATGTGTATATGTAAAGTAGGTGTGTGTGTGAGGTGTTTGTATATATGTGTATATGTAAAGTAGGTGTGTGTGTGAGGTGTTTGTATATATGTGTATATGTAAAGTAGGTGTGTGTGAGGTGTTTGTATATATGTGTATATGTAAAGTAGGTGTGTGTGTGTGAGGTGTTTGTATATATGGGTATATGTAAAGTAGGTGTGTGTGTGAGGTGTTTGTATATATGTGTATATGTAAAGTAGGTGTGTGTGTGTGAGGTGTTTGTATATATGTGTATATGTAAAGTAGGTGTGTGTGAGGTGTTTGGATATATGTGTATATGTAAAGTAGGTGTGTGCGAGGGGTTTGGATATATGTGTATATGTAAAGTAGGTGTGTGCGAGGGGTTTGGATATATGTGTATATGTAAAGTAGGTGTGTGTGAGGTGTTTGTATATATGGGTATATGTAAAGTAGGTGTGTGTGAGGTGTTTGTATATATGTGTATATGTAAAGTAGGTGTGTGTGAGGTGTTTGGATATATGTGTATATGTAAAGTAGGTGTGTGTGAGGTGTTTGGATATATGTGGATATGTAAAGTAGGTGTGTGTGAGGTGTTTGGATATATGTGGATATGTAAAGTAAGTGTGTGAGGTGTTTGTATATATGTGTATATGTAAAGTAGGTGTGTGTGAGGTGTTTGTATATATGTGTATATGTAAAGTAGGTGTGTGAGGTGTTTGTATATATGGGTATATGTAAAGTAGGTGTGTGTGGTGTTTGTATATATGTGTATATGTAAAGTAGGTGTGTGAGGTGTTTGTATTTATGTGCATATGTAAAGTAGATGTGTGTGAGGTGTTTGGATATATGTGTATATGTAAAGTAGGTGTGTGTGTGTATATATGTGAAGAAGCCGTGTGTGTTTATGAATTGCGTGTATGCTTGCGTGATTGTCTGGCTCCTAAATTTTTTGGCTGGCTCCTAAAATCTAATTAGATTTGTCAAGCCCTGTATTAGTTTATATATATATATATATATATATATATATATATATATATATATATATATATATATATATATATATATATATATATATATATACACACACACACACACACACATATACATAACTAATATGTACACAATTATATAAAAATGTACATATCTCACATGAAACATTGTTCATTCAAGGTGACTATCATTTATTTTGTTGGTTCAAGAGTAGATTCATGAAATTATATATATATATATATATATATATATATATATATATATATATATATACCGTGTCGAGTTCCCTGAAACATTCTGTTTAACGCCCAGCTAAACCCAGGACTTCAGGTATGCCATCCGACGTGGCCAATTCCATTCTGCTGTATCCCCAGAGATTAAATGTCGTATAAAATTCCAGTGTGATTATCAACGCTTGTAACGTGCCATGTTTAATGTCAGAGGGCCTTAGGAAGCAGTGTTGAGTTTCACTTGTTAAATCTGCTTCTGCAGCCAGAAAATAAATAACCGCTGCTTAAAATTGTCACTGGGTTTGACAAAGTTTTGGGAAGTACATCCCCGCTGGCAGAAGCATTGATTTGTGTTTTCCCTCCCAGTCCTTCCATTGGAACATGATTCATACTTACACAGAGAAGTCGTTTTGCTTAAGGATTTCTGTAAATCTCTTCTGAAAGATTTTTTCGCTTTCTGTCACAGGCACAAATCCCCGATCTTTAGACAAAAAGGCATGTTAATATTATTCTGTAGATGGCAGGATTTAGAAACAGGCAGCAAAGCTCTGTATAAAAGCAACATTTAGAGAAGGATGGGATGATTACTGATCCTGACCGGCTATCTTCAACAAAAATATCTTCTGCTCAATGCAACACACAAAATATATAGAGAGGCCACAGGGATGACAGGATTTGAACCTGGTGCTGTTAGCAGACTAAACCCAGAATGCCAATGAGCTCACTTTTGTTTTAATTGTTGTGAGCACAGATATAGTTATGCTATTGTTCATGTTAGTGTTAAAACGGATAAACACATTTTTGAATCAACACAACGGATCGTCACATAAAAGTATTTTAAAGCGACAGATGACAATTGATATTGTCCAATTACACTCTTGTATTTCATAACAATTTCATTACTTCCATTCTGAGCCCATATGACCATTTCATGCTTTCTCTCTCATGTATTTCCTTCTCCTTAGAATACGCAAAACAGAGTTTATTGCTCTGTCCCTTTAAATGTGCATTCCTTTTAATTTATTGAAACATTACAGCAAATACTGTAGCTGTGAACATTAGTAACTGGACTCTATGCATCCTATGTCAGGACTGTATAACTAGAGGTCTCCAAACAGCGACGACTAGACATGAGTTTGCCTAACCAAAACTGGTTTTATTATTTTACAAAAGATCAGTTTTTATAGTGACCTAATCTTGGCACACACAGCATTAGTTAATATACCTTATACATACATTCATCCATCTCTATAGGTGAAGCTGGCATGATTATTTGTTTAGAGTTAAAGCTTCCAAGACCTCTAAGGTCAGGCGTTCAGTAAAAGTACACATCACATTGTCAAAGGAACACTAAACATTATATTTCACTTGTGCTTCTAATATAGGTTAGTTGTTCCTAGCGTGAGGACAAACTGCCATGTACTTCTGATGGAACATGCCTCGTTTTTGCATGGGATCAGAAGGGGGACTCCAAACGAGGGTCTCTCTCTGCGCTAGCAGAGAGCCAGTCGCCGACCAGACTACTGTCTGCTTCCTATGGAATCGTGGCAGCTGCCGGTCAGAGGATAAAATGCCAGTGAGAGACCCCCGCATTCGGCAGATGGGGCAGGGCAAGCCCCCAATCTGAATGGTGTGCACGCTCTGACACTGTCAGCGTGTGACCACCAGGAACTATTAAGATACACGTCAGGTTTACTCCAGACTACCAGGACATGTTTTTTAACCCTTGCTTCCTTCAAAAAACTGTTTAGTGGTCCTTTAAGTTTGGGAAGCAGATTAGATCAATTGAGTCCATGTCTGAGTTCTTTGATTAGTCAATGGTGGTATAATGAGATGTAAATTGCAGTCATCCACTAGATGATCACAATGCGACATGCACTTGTATTTAAGAGAGATGTTTTTCTCATTTATTTTGCATAACATTTCTGATGAAGAGAGAGGTCATGAAAGATTGCACTGTAAACCTATTTAGTTAGTGAATAAAGTATGACCTTGACTCTACTTGTCTCCTGTGGTTAACCTTGGCACTGCAGATGTCTGGGAAGCTCAGTCAGTCATAAGGTTGACTGAGCACGATGGGATATGTAGTTATACAATATAGTGTCAGTCATGGAATATGCAATTCCCAAGTTTGCAGTGCCAAGGTTAGCCATTACTGCTTCATAATTCTTCTAAATAAGTGAAAACCATAAATAAATTGAAGCATTAAATCATAATATTGAAGTCACACATTTACTTTGTGACTGCAAAGTGCCAGAAGGTTGGTTTCATACAACTGCAATGTTCCATGAATTCAGAACACATTTCTAAATAACAAAGCAAATTATGGATATGCAGTGCATTAATCACTGGAAGAAGAAAAATACACAGTCAGACTCTATCCTTAGGTGCCCTGTGTTGATTTGCTTAAATATGCTTTGCTATTCTGAGAAGTAGCAAGAGAAGCAAGGGCATCCCACCTGATGATCCCCATGAACAACTGCAACAGGTCAACCACGTCACCAAGTGAATATTACCCAGCATTCCATGGAACATTTCCGCAAACATTTCTGGAAATTAAACTGTTCCGTTTCATTTACTTTCAAGCTTAGTCCATGAACATATAAAAAAAAAAAAGTCTACCAACAAGAGAACTGCACCTAATATCATGTTAGAGCAGGGAACAGCTGCCTCCCTTTCCCTAGAGCAACAATTGCGGCACTTGTACCAGTGACAGAGGAATGCAATACATTCATGATCCAGACAGACTCTGGCAGGAAGATAATAGCACAAATCACTGCTCAGAATAAGACCTGAGTCATTTTTCCCTGGCATAAATATATAATGATACAGATTGCAAATATAACCCACACATGGCAAGATATAACCACACCGGTTAAGTAATAAAGCTCTATACAGTCCTGTGCTTCGTTTACCTTGTGAATCTGGTGGGCTGATTTGAGAAGACTGGTTGTTTTCTCGTCGACGTTGCTTTTCATCTTCCCATATAGCTTGAAGCCCAGGATTCTTCCCTATTTGAACTGCAAAACATCCAACAGAAATATTTGTTAAGTGGTTTTCCACACTAACAAGAAACAACTAAAAAAAAACAACTGTAAACATTTTACATCTTATAGAGAGTTTCTTTTGCCTGATATCTGACAGAAAATAAAATTCAATCGGACTAAAATTACTGATAAAAGAACAACTGTAGATAAAAGCCCTAAAAATGATGCAGTCGCCATAGAAAACAAAGGATTGCTCTGCTGACTGCTCCACTTTAGAACTTTGCCTGTACTACGTCAAGTAGCATCCGTACATCCTATTTTTATTTATACATCACGGATCTGGAGCTGGTGTTAAATATAGAATAACTATAACATAACCATCTTCGCATAGTCAATATTTATTACAAAAAGAAAAATTAACATTAACATGCAATTGTATATGGACAATAGTTACCAAATGTAAAACATTTGCCCAAATTAATAAACGAACACTGAGAGCAAAACAGCTGTGAATAAATAAGTATACTTAAAGAGTACTTCATATGAAGGCACCAAATTTTCCCAGAGACGTGTATTTTGATACCATGTTTTTTTTCTAATAATAAAGTTCAGCTATTTTTAAAAGAGGAGTGTGCAATAGTTATTCTATATTTGGTATATTTATTGAACACATTTAATATAGTGTGCGCACTTCCGGTCTAACTTCCTGGAGCAAATTTTGCCTTATTTATTTCTTAGTATTTCACACCAAAAAACTGTGATAATAATAAAACATTACATTTATTTATATAGTGCCAACAATTTATGTAGCATACATGAGGTAGAGAGCCCTGCTTGCAAGCTTACAGTGCATTTACATACATTGAAAGCTAAATCATTTAAACAACACATTAAATATAAAGGACTGGAAGCATAAACATGAACAAAAAAAGCACGAAACCCAATAAAGCAAATCAGCTGCATATTCCGCTAATAATTGCACAAAATGTGGGCGGTATAGTGACCAATCAATGGCTGAATGACATCTGAAGAAGCATATCAATATGAGTCAAACCAGCAGAGTAGAAGATGAGTACTCATTTGTCATCCAGCAGAGTACGTTAGCTAGTGGATTCTGGGGAGGGCATTTATGGTCAGATCATTCCAGTTTCAATTTATAATGTCTGGACATCTTGTAAGCGTTTCTATTGTGAGTGAATAAAACTAAGCATGTTTTACTTCCCCATAGGTCAATGCAATTATTAGCAGAACATACAGTTATTTTATTGGATTTCACACTGTATTTTTCCCTTGTGGTGTGTGCATCCAGTCTATGGTCCAATGTATATTTACTTGTCTCTGGATTTGTGGGTCATGTTGAATTACTTGTACAAGTGAATCTTGTTTTCATTCCTTATCCAGTTTGATTTTCTTTTTCTCTTACTTTTTTCCCCCCTTTCCCAACACAATAGGGGTCATGTATAAAAACTCCAGCACTACAAAGTGTTGGGAGAGGTATAAAAAGGTAAAATCGCCGTTATGTATTATGACAATTGCGCCTTTTTATAAATCCCGAGCATTTTGCAGTGCGGGAAAGGGACCTCCGCCAAACAATGTTTGGTTAAGGTTTTTCAGACACTAATGAAGTGCTTTACAGTGCGTGATTTTCTTGGCTGCGCTAGCACAACGAGTGCGGGCAAAACCAGCATGTACGTATCTGTGGGAGCCCGCAGACTCTGGAAATTAGTGGGGAGTCTTAGACATAAGTAGGATTGCCACCCGGCTGGTAATTTACCGGCACAGCCAGTATTTAGGGTCTTCAGGCACATACACCAACCCCGGAAAAAACACGGTATTTTCCTCCCCCCTTCCCCAGACCCCAGTACTTACCTCCTTGCTGCTGTCTCCCAGTGCTCTGAAGGCCCGTGGCTGTAAGGGAAGCGTTGTGTGCTCCCCTCCAGCCAATGCGGATCAATAAAGTTTGTTTAAACTTTTTTTTTCAACAAACTTTATTGATCCGCACGGCTGGAGGGGAGCGCACAACGCTTCCTTCACAGCCAGGGACCTGCACCGGTAGACAGCAGCAAAGAGGTAAGTACTGGCTGGGGAAGGGGGGAGGAGGGTGGCATAACGAGCATATTGAGTGGCTAAATCCTGGCATACTGAGTGGCATAAATCCCTGGCATATTGGGAAAATCCTGGCATATTAATTGGCATAACCCTGGCATATTAATTGGAAAAATCCTGGCATATTAATTGGCAAAGTCCCGTCATATTAATTGGCAAAATCCTGGCATTTTAATTGGCATAACCCTGTCATATTAATTGGCAAAATTCGGGCATAATAATTGGCATAACCCTGGCATATTAATTGGCAAAATCCTGGCATATGGAGGGCAAAATCCTGGCATATTAATTGGCATAACCCTGGCATATTAATTGGCAAAATCCTGGCATATTAAATGGCTATTAAACGCTATTGAGGGGAAAAATCCTGGCATATTGAGGGGCTAAATCCTGGCATATTGAGGGGCAAAATATTGGCATATTGGCAAAACAATGGCATACTAAGGGGCAAAATACTGGCATATTACATGGCAAAATAATGGCATATTGAATGGCTAAATACTGGCATACTGAGTGGCAAAATACTGACTTATTGAGTGGAAAATTATTACTGGCATATTGAGTGGCAAAATATTACTGGCATATTGACCAACTGCTCCCAACCACCCTTCATATTACATTAGACTGCGATAACATGCTTGTGAGGGTAGGTGGGGCGGGTGGGAGATATTGTCAGAGAGGTAGGGGGGAGTTTGAGAGAGAGAGTGAGAGTGACAGTCCGTGAGAGAGTGAGTAACATTCTGTGTGTGAGCAAGAGAGACAGTCTGTGTGTGAGAAACTGCTTGTCTTTGTGTGTGATAGACAGCATGTGTGTGTGTGTGTGTGCGAGAAAGCTTGTTTGAGAGTGTGAGAGACAGCTTGTGTGTGTGTATATGATATATATATATATATATATATATATATATACATATTTATATATTATACACACACACACGCTTCTCACTGGCATGATATACAAATAATATATATCATTTCAGTGATAATCCGCCCCCTTTGTGGCTCCACCCATCATGGCCCCTCCCTCTTGTAGCTCCGCCCACACATGGCCAGTATTTTTTGGAGGAAAAGGTGGCAACCCTAGACATAGGTGCACCCCATTATTTGGCACTCTCTGCGGGTGCCCCCCCTTTATGATTTTATACAGATCCGATTTGTATTGTGACAAAGTACAACTTGGAAGGTCACTGGAGTAGATCATTTGATAACTTCTGGGATTAACCAAATTGCTATTTAAAATAAGGCTGCCAAAAAAAAAAAAGGCTTTACAATGTCAAAGCAAATGTGTCAATACTCCCCCTTAAAGTGACAGTTCACCTACATTGCCTGGAAAAATCTTAAAGGGACTCCTTTGTAGATCCCATGCAAAAAAAACAAGGGTTTCTCTCTGCATGGGTTCTTAACTGGCTGATGCAAATACAAAAATAAGGCTCTCTCTCTGCATTAGCATAGAGAGACCCCTGCACTCTGCAGCCCCCAACCAGATGAGTGGAGCAAACCACTCCTCCGATTGGCAGCGTGCGCAACGACGGTGTCAGTCTGGATAACAGCGGTATCTCGGCTGTGAGATACAGCCAGGAGTAAACCCACGTGTATCTATTAAGAGATACGTCTGGTGTCCACTGGACCAGCAGTTTTGTTTTCCTTTAAAGACTTATCGCATAAAAACTGCATGCAAGTGTAATCGTTTTGTTGCTGCTGGTATATCTCTCCAAGCCCTCCTAATGATTCTTAATGTAAAACTACAGGAAAAATTGTAAATGGTTTTAAAGCAAAAATCTGTGTATTACACATATATTAAAACCATGTACAAACAGTCCAAATAGTGTTTAATAGGAAAACAAAGAGTGTTTGTAGTCTGTGATTTATTCCTCAAGAGGTTCACACATCCCAATGCACAATTTCATCCCTTGTTCCCACTTCCTTCTCCACTCTTCCGATTTACTGCAATTAGATCAGTGCTTTCTTAATTATTCCACTCTGTATACCCATCTGTGTAAATTAACTGGTAGGATATAAAACTGCTTGTATAGGGGATTGAGACAAGAAGGTACATTTAGGAATAGGTAGACTAGACCCGGAGGAAAACTAATATAATTTTCCTTTCTTATGGATTTTAATTTATCTGCCTGTTGTGTCGCTTCCAGACCTACCAATAGGGGGGGCACAGCTACACAATGTTATAGGACTCTGCGAGATCGAGAGCCAGGCATCCTGGTAAAGGCAGCTTACATCTTGGTTTTTATACTATGTATGCAAAACACGGTGCATTGGTGGCAACCAAGACGGCACAAGACACCAAATAACGGGGCTGCCTCTTCAAATCCAATACTTTTGGCAACTACAGAATGCATGTAAACTCCTCTCTTCACAGTGGTCCTTTTCTTGCCTTTGAACCCACGAATGTAAAAACTGCTCTGTTTAAATTAAAAGCAAAAGTCGTTTACATTCAGCCTAGTATGGGGAAAATGTATAGATCAGCAGAGATCATTAAGACCAGCATTCCCCTTGCAAGGGAGGAAGAATGAATCTGAAAATAAACTTTACTAACCAGATAAAGAAAGGAGGAGAAAAAAAAGGATTACCTTCAATTTCCTGCCGGTTTAAGATATCCGCAGCTACTCCATCTACTTCCAATTCACAGGTACTTTGAGGTTCCACACCTTCCAACATACAAGAGCTGCAACAGAAGCGTCTACTGGTTAAGGATCGTTTATGTATGGTAACTGACAAAGGATGAAAGCAACTAGAGCTTGTCTGACAACGCCTGATTTCACACACTGAACACTTATTTGTAATGTGTAATCAAGCCAAGTCACTGGTATCTACCTACAGCAACCATCCAATCAGCACCCAAAATATCACATGACATGGAATGTGCACCGCTTACTTGACCGTGGCCCTCTGCTGCCACTTTAATGAATGTGGCCCACTTTTTGAAATATGTCCGTTTTCCTCTGAGATATAAATTGAAATGGTATATTTATTAATGACCAAAATATCAATATAATACATGTTTGTTATGTCACAGTTTAAATATATCAGATCCTAGCTGAACGCCAATTTTAACTTCAAAGCAACAGTCAGGACAGCGTTAAACACAAACATGGAAAAACTTTGTCACAACTAAATTTGGCTATATATGCAACAGATGAGTGAACTGGAATCACTTTATGCATCATGCACAATTACAAAGACATTGTTTTTAGAGACACATGCAAGCTAGCGACCTATAAAGAAGAAGTCTTTCAAGGACAACTGTCAGTAAAATAAGAACTTCTGTTTATTTGAAAGACTGCATCAAATGTAGACATTTTAAATAGAAATGCTTTAATGTAAGAAAACAAATAAAGTATCATTCTGGAGACCTCTTTGGTCTGAATTGCTCTATCAGAAGCCTGACATGTTTAGAATCTTGGGTCAGATCTTACCTTAGATTCTAAACATATCCACCCCCGATAGAGCTATACAGAGCAAATAGGGCTCAATAAGGTACTTTGTATTATTTGATTAAACATTTCTATAATAGTTACTTTTTTGCTGACCATTGTCCTTTACGTCCTTGCTTTAAGAATACTGGTTGCGTGTACATTAGCTAAATTAGTAATGGTTAATATACATCTTGCACATGCACAAGAAAAGGTACAAAGATTTAATAAGACAATAATATTATTTTGCTCATGTAAACAATACTTGACAGCACTAAACCAAACCGCCTCACACAGAAGCTAGCCAACATAGAGATCCTTCTGCACAGGTACCAATCACAGCACTCTAGTTAGATTGCAAAACGAGAGAAATAAAATTTTCTGTACACACCAGGAGGATTGTTCAAAATGTGTTTTAATCTGGCAGAAGTGATCAAAACGAAGATTTGTGGTTTAATCACTCTTTAAAAAGGTGCATGTCTCCAACATATAACAAACATATAGTAGGCTTATATTTACACACCTTGGAATGTCATCTTCCTCCCAGTATGCAAATGTTCCTGTAAAGGAGATCCCATGCTCCTTATGTGGACTGAGGCCTTTTTGCGATGAATCACCTAAACAAAGAGACAGAAATGAAAATAAGGATTTGGACGTGTGGAAAACATACAAAGAATCCAACTACTAAAGCAGACATTGTGCTGCAAAACATTGTTGCATCACACCACACATACCAAGGACTATGAGTGTGATAAAATAAACATAGTCTAGGATCTACCAATGTTGTCACTTCTTAGTCAGTCCCTGCCCACCTCTCCTTGGTCCTCCACTCCAAAAAGAATCACTCAAATCCCATAGCTCCTTTGGTTATATATATGAGCATATAGAGTGTTATGTTTGAAAGAACCTGTGTCCACCTGAATAAAAATTTCATAAAAACAAAAAGGTCTAAAATTCCTTAAAATTCAAGATTCGAGGTCAAATTTCTCACTAATCTTGACCTCATAACTCAAACCAATGGATGCCTCATCTCGACCTTGTAAAAATGTTATTCACTAACCATTTTGCAAAGATCAAGATTAAGTGAAGGCTGTCGAGGTGAATGGGAGCGACATGAAACTGTCAAGTTGGACTTTGCCTGAAAAGTGTTTCCCCATGTAAAAATAAATAAAATAAAAATCCTCCTCCCGCCTAAACTGGGTCCTGGGGGCTCCCTGAATTTCCCCGGGACCTCTAAAACGAATGGGGAAGGAGCGCAAGTGGCAACCCCCCTCATCCCGCTATAAAAAGAATAGTGATAGGAGTTGTCTGGCACAGATTCAAAATATGGGGACCAGGCAAGCGGCCCTGTCCCCCATGCTATTATTACTGGGGTTGGGAGCCTGCCAAATGTCTCCCAGCCCTCCCATATTTGTTACCAGTTCTGGGAGACTGCCAAATGTCTCCCTGAACCCTCCCCCCTCTCCACTACCGGTGCTGGGTGCCCGCCCCATGATAATGAATGGGCCATGGCCTTGGTCCAGGGTGCCTGGCCCATTAATAAATAACCCCCATCCAGACTTAAGTAATACTCCAGGGGTTTTCAAATGCCTCCTGAATATAAATCAATAACACCCCCCCTCCCCCCACCAAAAATGACACCCCCGGTCCAGGAACTTGCTCACAGCCCCCGGACAAGATAAAACAAATAAATAAATAAAAGAACCTGTGAATAAACACTACCACTTGGTTTTTAGTGCCATGGCATATGAAGGGTGCCCTGTAAATAAAATGTCTTAATAATTATGTCCCCCGATGATCAGCGACGCCCTCGCTCCTCATCTTCAAACCATTAAAATGGGCCATCCAAAAATCAAAAATAAAACTAATCCACCTATTCTAAAAAAACAACAACAAAAATGCTCCTAGCTCTAATGGTCTGCCCTCAGCAGATGGCGCAGCAGAATGAAATCTCAACCTGTGTGGGAAGGGATTTTAAAAGGATGATGAGGCATCTGATTGGCTTACTATCTGCCAATCAGAAGCCTCTCTGTCTTACTCATACTATTGGCTGGGACAGGGAGACTTAGAGATCTGAGATTTCATTGTGCTCTGCTCTCCGCTGAGGGCAGACCATTAAAGCCAGGAGCATTTTTGTTGTTGTATTTTTTTAGAATAGGTGGATTAGTTTTATTTTTGGATGGCCCATTTTACTAGGTTGAAGATGAGGAGCGAGGGCGTCGCTGATCATCGGGGGACATACCGTAATAGCAGGGGGCAGGGGCCACTTGCCTTAGACTAGCATATTTATAAATCAGTTCTTTTTAAAGGAAGGGGATGGGGCATGTGTGTTAGAGGTCCTGAGGCGCCATCTGCAGAAGCCTGGCCAGTGGGCTCTTTCAATTCAACCCGCCACTTTTAAAGTAGGTGAGTTGTGGGAGGGCGGTTGGATGTCAAAGTCTAACTCGCCTCCCAATTAAAACTTCCTGCGGATTTTAATGAGTAGCAACTTTTAACGCTTTTCATCGAAGGGAGTTTGAGCTTTGGCGAGGTGGAGGGAGAGAGAGGTTGAGTTTCATTTTGTGAATAGCGTGAGAAGGTCGACATGGGAGATCGACCTTTGAAGTAAAATGTCTACCTCCTCACATTATGCTTGACTTTTAGTGAATAGACCCCACAACATCAAAAATGTTTGTATTTATCTGTAATGATCATGAATACACTGGGATATGTTAAGATTTCCCACTAATAGATGCACATTGAGGAAGTATGACTTTAGTGCTTTGTGTAGAATATAAATTCAATAACATCTCTATGGAAACAAGTATTCAGTGCAAGCCTAGCATGACTCAGGATTGTTTGACCAGAATGAACATTAAATAACTTCCAGATGCGGAAACTGACATAGTTGACTGAAGCTGGAGTAGCTGCAGTCTGACCTCCCATTAAAAGAACATGACTTCCTCGCTTCCAAATACAAGCTTAGTGATGCAGCCTTTTACCCGATGTCACCCCTTTCAACGGTCTACAGAATTGAACTAGACACTCTGTTTCCACCAACCGTTCATTTTTATATACATTGTCCTTTAATTTAAATGAAGGGGTGTTCTAAATCACTGCAGTTCCAACAAACATATTTCTGAATTGCTCAGAAAACAGATTAGAAATCGGAAGTGTGAAATGCCCTTCAGGGATCTGAAACTCCTTCCCTCCTGTGATGCCATTTTCCAATAAAGTTTATTTTAATCATGTGACAGGTTTTCCTTGTGACTGCTTCGGTGTGGAACAATTTACCTTTCCAAACATAGAAATTTGTTACAAAAAGCATTTTTGGGAAATTCAAATATACTGTATGCTACTTAAAATGCCTAAATCCTGCAGATAAAAATATGCCCCTGTGCAAAACACAATAATCATTGCTGAATTGTTTATACACCGTTCTAATGCAGTTTTACAACTTATAAAATAATTTCACCTCATAATTTAGTGATAGCCAATAAGGAGGACATGGAGAGGTAAAGTGAAATAACAGGAAGACACCGTGCCACAGGTGATGTCATAAGCAGGAGACTCCACCAACATTTAAAACACATTTTTCTCCTAATTTAGACATTTGCTTGCAGTTTTGCCAATACAAGGTATAGCTCATTTTCAATCATTTATTTATGCTCTACATGCACAGTACATACAATGTTTAGGTGATAGAGTAAGTTCAATCTTTGCTCCATAATTGCTTTTTAAAACATAGCAGTACACCTTAATGCCAATATCTGTAATCGGCTAACAGACATTATGATTCAAATGTTTTATATTTTTATACAAAAAGGATTCCAAGTAACCCTGTCGATGTAAAACTCTCACATAACATGTTCACATTAAACATGACATTTACTTCACCTTTTCTCCGGGCTCTCCTGAACTTCACAGCAGCAAAATTGATTAAGTTCATGCCGTATAAATTGTAGTCAATGAACAGTTGGAGAAGGTAAGGGACGTGGGCTTCATGAGGCTGGTAACACTTATTCATTACCGCTCCACCCTGCAAAAGTTCCCCAACTCTGGAAGGGAAAATAAGACATAAGTTCAGATAATACATTCAATGTATCCATCCACCAACTAGCTCAGCCACCTAGCTAGTTTTACCTGCAGGCCAGTAATCAACTGGCTTGTGTCCATTGTTAAGTCTATAGAGGTAATAGCATGGCCTGTCTGGTTTTGAACTGAAGGTGGCAACCCTACACATTGCAAAATGCAGCACCTATAGGATTAATTTTTAATTTTTGAAATTAACAAAGAACATTATGCTAAACAACGAAAAGGACACAAAAGCAGGATATTCACATCCAGAACACAGCAATTTCCACTAGTCTAGACGCTCTGTGCAGGACCGCAAAACACTTAAAGGTAGGTGTAGTTTTTCAAAAATAATATTTTGTTTCTCGGTAGAGGAAAAAACACTCCCACTTTTTATTCACACAGTCAAGGTGTTCTTGTTAATTTCTGCAGGGAGTTTAATCGTGTTCAGGGACAGATCAACACCAAGACTATTAATATAGATGTCAGTGGAGAGTTCAGAATCCCAGCAATGCACTAAACCGTACTCCAGACATTTACACCGTCACAATCATGCAGGCCAGTGCACTTTAGACTTCATGGTTTAACAGAGAAATGCTCATTCTTCAGTGTCCGGGACTTGGTAGAGATGGCACTACCTCCCAAGACTCGCCCCCTGGTGTCTGCATTTCAGGGGGCAGAAGCTGGAAGGTATGCAAGCGTAAAATCAGATGGGGACCACTGAACCAGCTATTTCCCCTCTCTCCACAATTGCCTTCTCTCAGCTGTGGGTGACAACACTAAGCAAGTGGGGGCCATAGGTGGCTGCTTAATTTTGTTACATGGTAGCACCATCTAGGTGCTGAATACAGTGGGAAATGTAGGTCACTGCTTTAGTATAAGCTTCAAAAACCCCTTAGCAAGTAAAATGGCTGGCTATGCATCATGGGATGTGTATAGAGCTAGGATTTTAGCTCTCTGAAGTTTAGTCAAAGTGGCCATGGTTCACCACACCACATGTGCAAAAAGGTCACCAGTCATTTATATGTGGATAGAATGTGACAAGTTTCCAGAATGCGGATAAGGATGACATATCGACTGGTGAATCTACAAAAACGTCTCAGAAGACACCAGTTTTATGTATTAGTATAAGAGTTTGTTCTATGACAATCCCCTGATGGAGTTGAGATTTGCTCAACGAAACGCACAGGGCTGGAATTCTCCTACTTATAAGAGGGTTGTATTTGATTTTATATGGTCATTGGCTAACCGGTAACTTCCATGTGTGATCCAAGGACCATTGTGCACTTCAACATATGTGTTGGGGTACTCTTGGATCCTGTTTGACATTTCCTGGGCAATTCCCTCTTTCAAGCACAAAGCCCTAAATGGTTAAACAGAGACTGGCTCCTTAACACATGCCTCTCAGGCAGGGAACAGAAACCAGGAAAATGTCTAAAACCACAGCCCAAATATGCTGCTCATGCCAATACTTCATTAAAGGATTATCTAAAGGGGCCTCCTCCACTTGACATCATTTTGTATGAATAAAACAGACACACATCACAAATGAGAGAAGGATTACGTACAATCACAGAAGTTGGGCTAGCCTGGAGCATATTAAGTTTTTGCTTGAAACAAACCATGTTCTGGATTGCAGGTTTGACAAGGATATCTGGGTGATCACATACTTTAAAGAGCCAGTCCAGGTAAAAAAAAATGGCACCAAGTCTGCGAGAGAAGCAACAAAGCGAGGCCAATCCGTTTTCCTCGCAGGATCGGTCACACCTGATCAACTGCTGCCATGTACGGATAATGTTAGTGAGGCTGTTGATGGTTGCAAGCTTTCAAGACCAAGTTACTAGGACACTTCCTCAGGCATAGATGAGGCTAAAACCAAATTCCTAACTATAAAACGGTTAACAGCTTTTAACAAAAAAAAAAAAAAAAAGGGAAAGCAAAAGGTGAGCACAATCTCCCACAATGTTTAGCGTGTGGCCAACCTTCAACTACTCAAAGTATATATTATGATTCATTTATATTAGTATTGTTAATATTAATTGTACTGATCTGCTACTTAGATATAAAATGGGGCATAAAGGAGTGGGGTCTGAACCGTTGCCACAATAAAGGGTCACTGTCTTGACGCGGAAGGGTTTTTATAATACATAATATGCTGCGAATAATCTTACAGGATCTATAGTAACCAAGCTTTCATAGAAACAGCAAGGAAATGGCAACTTCTGTATTAAAATACAGTTCCTTCTTAAATGTATAGAAAATAAATCATTACCATAATTCACTATGTATTTCAAATTACTCTGCTTTCACATTATAAACTGCTTGTTAGGAACATTCACAATCGAAGGCTGTAAATCCATAAAAATAAAAGCTGGCAGCATACTGCAATGCAGCACTGTGACGAGAACAACAGGCTGGTTCAAAGGAGAGTTATCTTTCTACAATACATTATACAGATTAGGATCTGGTGGGTTTAAAGGATGCAAATCAATGCTGCCCTTTCCATAGATGTACATTATAAAGGATGTGTAGTGTTCCTAGGCTGGTATACCCATCTTACAGATATGGATATATTCAGATGCTACCCAGGTGGTATTTTACCAGAAACCTGGTAACAAAAAAATGCCAAGGTTAAATCTGTTGGGGCAATAGTAAGCTCCTATAGTGGTAACTCTGAAGAAAAGGTGTCAACCATATAAAACATGCAAAACTGGTAAAAGCGTATATGGTACAGTCAGTAGTGTATCTTCCACAAGGCAAACAAGGCACTCGCCTAGGGCGGCACTTTGCCAGAGGGTGTTAAAGCACACTTCTGGTGCTGCGAACATTTTCGCTCCCTCCCCACCGTTCAGCAAGCTTTAGCTCCTTCCACTTAATCAGGGTTATGGGGGCATGTAATGGACATGGTGGGGGTATGTAATGAGGGTGATGGTGGCATGTAATGGGGGTGATGGGACATTCAGTGGGTGTGCAATGTTGGTGTTGGGGCATGTCGTGGGTGTGCAAAGTTGGGTGATGGGGCATGTGAGCAAACAATACACTTATATTTAATTGAAATATTGCATGAAGTGGAGATGTTTGAAATAGAACTGCTAAAGAATACAAATCAGGTATCAGATTATTCTTTCCTCCATAAACATTTGTTAAGAATCTGAAAATTTTGCTTTGAATCTTGGGTCAGAAAAGCATCTGTGGGATGAGAAGGAATAAGCAGTTTGGACTAGAGCCACCAACTAACAGGTATTGCCGGGAGCACTGGTGTAAATGGCTCAGGATCCCTGTTAAGTTATGTCAACACTTTGCAAATGTGATTTAGAGACAGCTCCAAACCATGTGCATACATACATAGATACACATACAGCTATAGGAAATTCACCTATGAAAATATGCAAAATGACATCTGTGGCCAAATAAAGTATTTACATTGGCAATAAAACTTCTTCATACACATTGTTCACCTATTATATTTAGCAATTATGCCAATCAGTATGACAATGCTGTAACACTTTATCATTCTTATGGTATATGTGTTACCTTTTGACCATTGCTGGATTGTACAGATAGATCTTCATGAATTGGGTTTCCTTCTCGTGATAGCCATAGAAAGGTCTACAAGAGGAATAAAAAAAATATATGCATAAAAAGAAAATGCATTTACACCCATTTGAAATAAAAAGGCAAATGCTACCTTTCCCACAAACCTTCCCCCCCAAAAATTGCTAACAATATAAAATTAAACAATACACAGTCCATGCGAATGTTATTTTGGCACCAATATAGCTTTCAGTTGTGTTTGTATAATATAAATATAAAAAAAAAGCTTAGTACGCAAAAAAAATGTGTTCGAAATGATTATAAAACAACTAAACCCATTTTATTGAATACTGTTTGTGAATTCTGCTAAAAGTGTGTAATCTGTATAGCACATAGATGGTTGATAGGCTCTTCTCAGCTCTGAGTTTAGCTCATCCCTAACTCAATGCCACCCACTATAGTGCTGGCATCTAGAGCCTGTGTAACAGCACATCATGCATAGTAAAACAAACATTTTTACATGATTTACAAGGAAAAAAAGCCATTTATAACACATCTATTACAGTGATCTACTAAAAGTGTGCCAACAACCGGACAAGCAGCAGGAACTATCATGGTCTGGAATTAATAAATGTCACCAAGTCTGCAAGTGAGCAGAGAATAAACATGGCAGGACACGGACTATGGACAAATGGCTCATCACCAAGGGGAATAGTTAGATGAATGTATGTATATGGGGGTTTTATTTCATTTACGCGGAAATGTATACTTTTGCATTCAGGTCACACTAAATGTCAATCTAAATCTGCCTTTAAAACTTCCTAAATAAAAAGTATTTATTTCTGTTTATGAGCTATCTTAAACATCAAAACCAGTCTTAGCGGTAACTAAGCAATTCAATATAACCCGTCACTTACAATATTAACATCCCATTTCAGATATATTTTTTTCTCCAAAGATTTATAGAAAATGTAGATATTCTACTCCCTTCCTGTTATAAATTAAAACAATATATAGGTCTAATTATACAGGGAGATTTTGCTTTACTGAATGTGTACCTTTTATGTCACCTGATCCTGATTTACGGTAACAAGAAACATCTTACTGGTCAAGATAACATCATGCAGCCAACATGACGCCACTAACACAGGTTTGACAAATTATAAACTGGTCTAGGGCTGTCAGGAATACAAACATTCCCATAGAAAAGGTACAGAAACTTATTAAATCACATTAAGTTACCCCCCCTCCACAAGGCATGTTTAAAAAATAAAAAAATATATATATTCATGATTTATTTAAGCTTTACAGCTGTTCATCAAGTTGGGAAGTCTGAAGGTGGGAAGGAAAGGATGTATCCTGAAATATATAGCCATAGGGTATTTTCTAAAACAAAATAAGTATAATCAGAAAGATCCTTACATTCCAGATACCAGGGTGATCTTGAAAACATGGTGTACATTGGCTGATGGATTCCCTAGTGCCACATTAAGTGCTCGGTCAATGCTAAACGCTACTTGGCGAAGATACCGCTCAGGATCCTGCTGCCTGTATCCATCATATGGCACGTACAGGTAAGGAAAAATACCATGGAGGTGCAGGCATGTCTTCTGACCTAAAAAATAAGAATAATCATTAATAAAAAAAAAGAGTCATGAAACAGATTTTCTCTTGTTGGTCATATTTACATACACATGAAGCAAACTTAAAAAGGGAAAATTTATTTTTAACATATGAAAGGCCTTTTCTCCCTGTTTTATATTATTTTTGAATGGTACCATTTAAAAGATATCCCATAGTGTTTGACAAAAAAAAAAAAAAAATTAACTTAGGAGAAATTATTTCATGAAGCTCACACGTCACTGAGATGTCAGACGAAGTTGGTTTGCCTCTAGTGGTGCGTCTGTGAGAGGGAGGAAAGGATTTGGGAATGGGAATGGGAATGGGAATGTACGTGAACGCAAACCATTAGAAAAGGACGATAGTGGAGTAGCAAAAAATGCATATCTATTAGGAACAAGACAGTAGTGTGAATGCGTATGCTAATTTTAGCAATTAGGAGTAGCAGGAGGGAGCAGACAGGCAGATTAGCATCACAGATTAAGCTGAAGATGTATAGGTTCCTCCATATTAGATCAGGATACAAGGAAAGTATGGGTGGGGTGGGGGGGTGGGGGGGGGGATTTTTAGGGTTTAAATCACTCCATAAAGGGAATCCATCAACTAAATATTGTTTATACAGTGAATCTAAAAAATAAAAATGATAAAAAATAATCTCTCTTCATTGTGTTAGCAGAATTGTAAGCAAAACCATTAACTAAAAGAAAAATGTGTTTTATCTGAGTTTGGATGAAATCGCATGTGGTTTTACATAGAAATTAAATTATTTCAATAGGAATTTGCATGTCCTACCCTTCCAAGAAAACATTTTTCAATACGGATTGCTAATTTTTCAATATACACACATAAGCAGAAATTAATGCAAGAGCAGAAGACGTTAATTTAAATTTGTTCTACACAGGGCCATCCTGATAAAATGTGTTTAATTACAGCTACAAGCAGAGTTCAATTCTGGTGGTTATCCGTTTCTAGTGTCCACCCCAACCTAATACTACAGGAGTCAGTTAAGGTTATGAAGTATTGTGGAGAAGGGGGAAAAAAAGCAGGAAAATTACCATTGGCATAATATGCATTGGGTTCTGTCTATAATATTTATTAGTCACATAATGTTCATCAGGTAATAGCTCTAGTAACAGAATGTTCTAACAGCTAAAAAGTCAATCTTGGCACACAGGATCAATAAGCTAATGTCTGGGATAACATTTACAATTCTGGAATAAAATTCAGAAGAAAAACAGCAGTGTATTTAAATACTATTTTACCATTAATCACTGATTAAACTGAAACAGATCTGTCATATTTGTCACAAGTATTTTTGAATCCAGAAACTAAAAATAGTAGTTATATGTCCCTATGAACAATAATAATATAGAATATATTGCTGATAAGCACATTAAACTTTGCTTGTATGAGATCAGAGGAGGGCTGTGACGGTGGAGATTGAAGAAGCAGTTATAAAAAGGGGGACACAGTTCAGCCTTAAACAGCCTAATCCCCTTACACTGGAAATCCACTAGTCCACCATACTGTAGCGAGTGGATCAAAAGAGTAGAAGATATACGGGCAATGGCAGAACTTTCAGCATCCACCACCCCACATGTCAAACGATACACAAACACTTGGTTTCACTGGATTCAAGGAATAACAGTTCCTTATTAAAAATAACAACATATAAGAATGCTTAATTTTAAAACAATATAATCAGCTTCTAATGCAACGAGTTCTTCATTCACGTGACTCTTGCATTAAAAATTGGGAGACAAGAGCAGGTAAAATATTAACTGTTCTGGAGGTAACGGCGCCAAATGCACTGTGAGGTTACCATGGAAACAACTTGGTGTTTATTATCAAGGAAACCAAATTACCAACACTTAAAAGTACCCATCATGACAACATGTCAAAGGTACATTACATGCCCATTTGTAACTAACAAACCTATAGATGAAATTATATTTCAATCTTCCATTTTTGGTTTATAATTTAGATACTTATATTCTAATTAAGAAATGACTGGTTGTGTGTGGAAAGCCGTGATTTCCACGTTTGTACCCTTTCTGGGTCATGGCCCAAACATTTACTGAAGAAGATAGCTCCTTGCGTCCTCCTCGAGGAAATAAATTCTGGGAAGGTGTGCACGCAAGTAACTCGCTGAAACTGTTCTTGGGAAATCCCTCACTTGAATGAAAATCTTGTTTTAACTCATGAAGCCGATCACATATTGAAGGGGTGGGGGGATTTAGCAAGGTTAACTGCTCCTTTAAGGCCAGCTACCACATTTCATTGCAGACCCAATAATTCTATCAAACAATAGCTCAGCAGTACACGAAAAGAAAAAAAGATATTATCAGCGTATACTCCCAGGAACAAATAGCTGCCTGTATTTTTAAAACACAGGAGCAAAATCTTTGAATAGATATATTCCCACAAGAATAGATATATTCCCATGGCGATGTCTAGTCAGATTTTCTCTAAAGACCAAATGTGAACACATTTAACCCCTTAGTGATGGAGGGCTGTTTTTTCACTTCCCGCCGTTTTTGTGTTTGGCTATAATTTATCATTTTTCATTTTAACCCTGTCAGGACAATGGTTTTCTTTGATGTCTGTTCTGGACAATACCTATTTTGCTACTTTAGCAACGTGTGCATTGAAATAAAAGCTTGGTTCTTAACTGAATCCCCACATTATATTGTTTTGTTTTTTTTAAAGGAACATTGTCCTTTTTTTGACGCCTGTTTCCTTGACGGAAGCAAGGGTTAAAAAATACATATCCCGGGCTTTTAAGTAAACACGACATGCCTTTTAATTGATACACGTGTGTCACGAAATGGATTTGACGATCCACGGTGATGGGGGTTCTTGGAGGGGCCTGGCAGCCAGAAGATTCCCTGTGGACTATGGACCCTGTCTGTCAATATATTAGTTTGAGGGTACACACTTTGAGGGTGCCAGTGGACCCCTATTTTCAACTGGATTTCAAATACAGGCTCATTCAGGATGTGAGCCAAGATGTGTACTCTAGGATTCAAGCCTTTGTCCCATTCTCTGTGTTTTCCCCAGGTTAAGATTGTATGCTATCCAGGATTAAGCATTTTTTAAGGAGTAACCCACGGGTGGAGTGTTCTCCCCTTGATATTTTGTTTATACAACTATGGGTACTAAGACTGTCTCTAAGCTCCAGGCTTTGATCGATAACCTAGGTTCCCCTCTTAAGATAGATCATTTCACATATTGGGAAGCAGACTTGGGTAGAACATTTGCACTGGAGGTGTGGTCCGCTTCATGCAAGAATACTAGACGAGCGTTACATGGAGTTAATCTCCAGGAACTGGTCTATAAGATTCTTTTTCGCTGGTATATGGTTCCATCCTGCCTCAATAAAATATCTCCTAACGCACCTAGTATATGCTGGAGATGCGAAAGAGATGAGGGTACTCATCTTCACATATGGTGGTCTTGTGCCGTACTTGCCCCACTGAGGGAAAAGCTAGAAACTATTTTAGGTTTCATTCTTAAGAACCCTTCCCCCCTCACACCTCAGACCTTCCTGTTTCACTTCAACTTGGGGCCCACCCGCTCTCCTGGATCAATTCTCTCCATTAATATTCTCATGGCAACCAAGTTGTCTTTGGCTCAACTCTGGAGGAGACGGGAGATCCCGGCCTGGAACACGATCCAGAGGCAGACAGATCTCCAACTTGCTTTGGAGTCTGGGTTCTGCCTCTCCGGAGCTCCCTCCTCTAGTCTCAGAGAGGCAGGGGTCATCTGGAACTCTGTAAAATCGAATTTTGGAACTGGGAGTTAGTTCCACCATAATTTTGTTGATACGCAGTGACTGGGGCTGGCGGGCTGGGGCTCTCTCGGGGCGTGCAGTGGGGGGAGGAGGCGGCCTCCCCTAATGAATGTTTGGAACTGTAATGTGTGTGTGTGACTGAAGGTGCTACGACAAAACTCCTTTTCAAGACATAATAGACATGACATATTTAGCCCCTCTGAGGGCCTCAATTTAACCCTTCCCCCCTTCTTTGTTAAGAACCCATTTGCTTACCTTTTTTTTTTTTCTTCTCTTTCTTCCTTCTCTTATTTCTTTCTTTAATCATTTCTGGCGGCCTGTGTTTTAGGGCCCATCCAGAACCTACCCTATTGTGGGGAACTAAGTGGTCTCCTTACTTAAAGGAGTTTGATTTGCTGCCGGGGAGGCAAGGGGATGAACCATGTGAAGAATGTCTTTTTAATCTATGCCTCTTACAATGTTTTTGTTTTGTTTCTTTTTCTGGTTTCGTCGTGTACCTTGTATTTATGAATGTGGTTTTTGTATTTTATTGGTATTCCTTTTTGTTTTTTGTCTTTCCCTTTTGTTTTGTATATTTGATAATGGAAAAATTGAATAAAGATTGAGTTTAAAGAGAAGATTTTATCCTATCCTGTAAACCCCTGTAATTATGTCACCTTACTCATTGTCTTCATGTAAGTAATTCAGTGTCCTGTTGTACAGTGATGTCACTTAGCAAGTTACTTTAATTGAGTGCACTCTTTATGTATCTGTACTTGACACCTTTGTATCCTGAAAGGTGTGAGGCAGGATTTCCCCATTGTATGTCCTTCTGTTAAACTGATTATATTGTGTTGATTATGCGTCTTACTGTGTATATTGTAATTAGGTTTACTCATGGAAATTCCTATCTGGATTACTAATGTCTGTGATGTCATGTTTATGTGTATATAAGTCTATGCTGTTACACAAATAAAAAAAGTTGTTCTTCTTGCTGTACCTAACTGCTAGAT
This sequence comes from Pelodytes ibericus, assembly GCA_036172795.1. Classification (NCBI taxonomy): domain Eukaryota; kingdom Metazoa; phylum Chordata; class Amphibia; order Anura; family Pelodytidae; genus Pelodytes; species Pelodytes ibericus. The sequence goes on along the minus strand of CM069861.1, from coordinate 100,790,639 downwards.
GTCCTGTCTATTTGGGTACAAAGAGCAAGGGTCCAGGAAAGACTTGCTGGGTGAATGCTAAGCTGTAATCGGGGGCAAAGGAGGTGATTTCACACAACGGACAGAGGGTCTACTCAGGGCCGGATTTCCGTCTACACAGGCGAAGGTGCATTTTGGTGCCCCCCTGCTCTGATCCGCCACGCCTCCCACACCATTAAGCCTCCTTACATTATATATATATATATTATATATATATATATATATATATATATATATATATATATATATATATATGAATAATGTATAGTGTAGAAAATAAATACATCTAAATATCGCATGCTCTAAATGTGTCACACATTGAAACCCTTAAACACAAAGACACCCTTGCAGTCACACACACAGACACCCTTACCACTTACACACAGTTACACCAATTCACACATAACCTGAGACACACTATTTTGCCACTCAATATGCCAGTATTTAGCCCAGGGGTCCTCAAACTTTTTAAACAGGGGGCCAGTTCACTGTTCCTCAGACCGTTGGAGGGCCGGACTATAGTAAAAACAAAAACTATGAACAAATTCCTATGCACACTGCATATATCTTATTTTGAAGTGAAGAAACAAAATGGGAACAAATACAATATTTAAAATGAAGTAAAGTTAAATCAACAAACTTACCAGTATTTCAATGGGAATATTATGCCAGTCAGAGCCCAGTAATATTATGCCAGTCAGATGCCCAGGAACATTATGCCAGTCAGAGCCCAGTAATATTATGCCAGTCAGAGCCCAGGAATATTATGCCATTCAGATGCCCAGGAATATTATGCCATTCAGATGCCCAGGAATATTATGCCAGTCAGATGCCCAGGAACATTATGCCAGTCAGAGCCCAGTAATATTATGCCAGTCAGAGCCCAGGAATAGTGTGCCAGTCAGATGCCCAGGAATATTATGCCAGTCAGAGCCCAGTAATATTATGCCAGTCAGATGCCCAGGAATATTATGCCAGTCAGAGCCCAGTAATATTGTGCCAGTCAGATGCCCAGGAACATTATGCCAGTCAGAGCCCAGTAATATTATGCCAGTCAGAGCCCAGGAATATTATGCCATTCAGATGCCCAGGAATATTATGCCATTCAGAGCCCAGTAATATTATGCCAGTCAGAGCCCAGGAATAGTGTGCCAGTCAGATGCCCAGGAATATTATGCCAGTCAGAGCCCAGTAATAAAATGCCAGTCAGATGCCCAGGAATATTATGCCAGTCAGAGCCCAGTAATATTGTGCCAGTCAGATGCCCAGGAACATTATGCCAGTCAGAGCCCAGTAATATTATGCCAGTCAGAGCCCAGTAATATTATGCCATTCAGATGCCCAGGAATATTATGCCATTCAGAGCCCAGTAATATTATGCCAGTCAGAGCCCAGGAATAGTGTGCCAGTCAGATGCCCAGGAATATTATGCCATTCAGATGCCCAGGAATATTATGCCAGTCAGATGCCCAGGAATATTATGCCAGTCAGAGCCCAGGAATAGTGTGCCAGTCAGAGCCCAGGAATAGTGTGCCAGTCAGATGCCCAGGAATGCCATTCAGATGCCCAGGAATGCCATTCAGATGCCCAGGAATAGTGTGCCAGTCAGATGCCCAGGAATATTATGCCAGTCAGATGCCCAGGAATATTAAGCCAGTCAGATGCCCAGGAATATTAAGCCAGTCAGAGCCCAAGAACATTATGCCAGTCAGATGCCCAGGAATAGTGTGCCAGTCAGATGCCCAGGAATATTAATCCAGTCAGATGCCCAGGAATATTAAGCCAGTCAGAGCCCAAGAACATTATGCCAGTCAGAGCCCAGTAATATTATGCCAGTCAGATGCCCAGGAATAGTGTGCCAGTCAGAGCCCAGGAATATTATGCCATTCAGATGCCCAGGAATATTATGCCAGTCAGATGCCCAGTAATATTATGCCATTCAGATGCCCAGGAATATTATGCCATTCAGATGCCCAGGAATATTATGCCAGTCAGATGCCCAGTAATATTATGCCAGTCAGATGCACAGGAATATTATGCCAGTCAGAGCCCAGTAATATTATGCCATTCAGATGCCCAGGAATATTGTGCCAGTCAGATGCTCGTTATACCTCCCTCCTCCCCCCTTCCCCAGACCCAGGTACTTACCTCCATGCTGCTGTTCAGGTCCGTGGCTGAGAGGGAAGCGCTGTGCGCTCCCCTCAGGCCATGCGCATTCAATAAAGTGTGTTGAAACTTTTTTTTTCAACACACTTTATTGAATGCGCACGGCCTGAGGGGAGCGCACAGCGCTTCCCTCTTAGCCACGGACATGAACAGCAGCATGGAGGTAAGTAAACGGGCCTGGGGGAGCGGGCGATTTTCCCGCCCCCCCATTGGTGCGCCCTAAGGCAGCCGCCTGTGCTGCCTTACGGTAGCGCCGGCCTTGGGTCTACTACGTCGGGTAGACGGTCCGTGGCTGCCAGGCCCCTCCAAGAACTCCAGTGGATCTTCAAATCCATTTCGTGACAACATGGGTTTACTATCTGCTGTTTCTCACATCTGACATCCTAGTTAAGCAGCAGAGTGAGCCGGTTGCCGAACAGACAACTGCCTGCTTCCTATGGAAGCATGGCAGCCATCGGTCAGACGATAAACTGGCGTACAATATAAATTAGAAAAATTGTTAACTAAAGAATTAAAAATTAAATGGGAAATTGTTACCTTTAAAAAATACCTTGATGAGAAGATTACCCCTCGAGGTCTGCGTATTTTTAAGAAACCCACCTTTGATATAGAGGATTGTAAATTTGTTTCTGAATGGAATGATATTTTAGAAACTTGCACTGTTCACCTTATGAAATTAATTATTAAACAGAGAACCCGCACTTTAGATACACTTGATTCTGAAATTTCAAATATTGAAAGCACTTTACACCAGGATTGTTCAGATCAATCTTCTATCTCAGATAAAATTGTCCAAAACCTATTAGAGGTGGAAAAGGAAACTAAAGATATAAAAGTTAAAAAATACAAAAGAGACATAGAAGATTATAGACTTAACACCTTTAGAGAACCCACCAATTATAGAAATATACACAAAGATGATTTGCACTTAAATAAGCACATTAATTATAAGAATATGCATCAAGATGATTTTTATACTAATAAATACTCCTTTAACAAGAATAGGTCTTATAGACCTCACAACACAGGATTTAAATCTAAAAGCACATATGCACCTACCCGTACTTATGATTTTTCACATTCAAATAATTCAGATTATATATATAGGAAATCATCCAAATCAAGACATATGACTAAGAACACGACTCCCACAAGATTAAACACCACTAACAGGTTCAGAGTACTGTCAGAATTGGGAGAAACATCCCCTTTTTTAGACAGGGAACGACAATTAACCAGACCTCCTCCGAAGTCCCCACAAGAAATGGACTTAAGAAAAAGAGACTACCTAGGGGTGTTAGAGCAGGGAAACGTATACAGGAGAAGAAGAAACTAAAAACATCAAAGACATATACAGAAACAGACTCAACATTCCCTGGTATTTTTAATCTCTCCCATAAAATTTTAACCCAACAACAACTTCTGGTTTTAAATAAAGGGTTGAAATTTGCACCTACGAATAAATTTGACCTCTTTTCGGCCTACGTAGATGTAAACAAATTTGTAAGAAATGCTACACTGAAGAGATATTATGCTCTAAGGCCCAAAGATATTGTGAACTTATCCCCCTCTCCATATATACAGACCAATCTAAAGAATAGATCAGCATTCTATCCCTCAACTTTCGAATCAGGAGCAATAGACCTATTTGAAAAATCAGTAGTCAAAGATCTTAAAAATATAATACCACATAAAAAAGAAAAATATAATATGACTAAAAAAGAACAAATTACAATGAATGATTTACAAAAAGATGAAACCATTATCATAAAATCAGCCGATAAGGGCGGAGGGATAGTTATTCAGTCTCGTGAAAAATACATATCTGAAGCTTACAGACAGTTGAGAGATCTTGAAACATATATTCTTTTAAAAACAGATCCCACTAACAACTACAAGAGAGTTCTAACTAAATACCTAGACAAAGGAAAAAATTTAAACATTCTCACAGAGAATGAATATAAATATATAAATGTCCTATATCCAAAATTACCTGTGATATATTTCCTCCCGAAAATACACAAGGATGCAGTGAATCCACCGGGGAGGCCTATAGTCTCGGGAGTAGACTCTCTCTTTAGCAATTTGTCTGAATATATAGATATATTACTACAACCTGTTGTCCAAAAAAATAAATCACATCTAAAAGATACAATTAGTATACTACAAGAACTCAACAACATAGAGTGGAAGGAAGATTATATTTTGGTGACTAGTGACGTATCATCTCTGTATACCTGTATAGATCATGTCCATGGTATTGAGGCTATACAAAAAAAGTTGGAAAAAGATGGTTCCTTCACCACTACCCAGATAGAATACATGGTAGAGGGTATAGAACTTATTCTAACCCACAACTACTTTTTCTTCAATGAAGAGTTCTTTTTACAAAAGAGGGGTACAGCGATGGGCACCAGGTTTGCCCCCAGCTATGCCAATTTGTTCATGGCCGATTGGGAGAACAAGTCGGTATGGTCTGGGCATGGGTGGCTGGCAAATCTGGTGCTTTACCGAAGGTATATTGATGATCTATTCTTCATATGGAAGGGTGAAGAAAAAGACCTTCAGCAATTTCTAGCACACCTCAATAATAATACATATAATATTAGTCTAACTTCAAATTTTAGTAAAACCAACATACAGTTTTTAGATTTAGATATTTACATAAAAGAAGGCCTAGTAAAAACAAAAAACTTTTTTAAAAAAGTAGACTCCAACAGTTACATTGATATTGAGAGTTGCCATCATCCAACTTGGCTTAGAGGAGTCCCCAAAAGCCAGTTTTTAAGATTAAGAAGGAAGTGCGGAAACGAAACATCCTATTTAGAGCAATGTAACATCTTAAAAGATACATTTTTAGAAAAAGGCTATGAAGAGGCTACTTTAAACACCCAGATTCAAGAAATTTAAAAAAAACCCAGAAATGAACTTTTAAAATATAAGGAAAAATCACAAGCTAATATCACAGAATGTGCTCTACCCATTATTTTGAATTATAATTTAAAGGCCGTTAAATTAAAAAAAAAATTGAATAAACACTGGAACCTTATCAAAAAAGATGACATTCTAGGTCCATTATTACCAGAAAGGCCTAAAATAATTTTTAGAGGAGCACCTAATTTTAAACGTAAATTGACTAACAACTATACAGCCAAACTAAAAAATAAAAACAAAAAAGAGAACCTACACTTTCTAGGGGAGAAACCTGGCTTCTATCCCTGTAAAATGTGCTCAGGATGCAGTATAGCCAAACACGAAAAAAGCCCTATACTCTCTTTTACTGCTACGGCTACCTCCGAAAAATTTGAAATAAAAGAATTTATGACATGTCATACTAAAAATGTAATTTATGTTGTAGAATGCCCCTGCGGACTCCAATATATAGGCAGGACAATAAGGCCATTAAAAAAACGAATAGAAGAACACGTGACAAATATAAGGAAGGGAAACACACAATACTCCCTACCTCAACACTTTTTAGAATGTCACCATAAAAATCCAAAAAACCTCAAATTCTGGACTATAATGATAGTGAAAAAATACTGGAGAGGAGGTAACAATATCAAAAAAATTGGACAAACTGAAATGGAGTGGGTTTTTAAAATGAACACTTTGCACCCCACGGGCCTTAATGCAGATTTTGATCTGTTTAATTTTATTTAAAACTGTGTGCGAAATTGGAATTATATATATGTTTTTTATATGTTATTTAGATATTTTTTCTAATATTTTAAAGTTTTGTAAGTATATCTTACTAATTAAATAGACTTTTTAAACCATCCTTTTTTTTTTTTCCTCTAAATTTCGCACTAAGTTACATTTTTATTATCTTTTTTATTCTTCATAAGTGTATTATTAGTGTATCTAACTATCTTTATGTTTTACATTGCATGGATTTAATACTGAGTGAACTATGTGGACTATAGTTGCTTGTTCGGGCTAAAGATACAATTCAAACCGAGCTTCTTATGCCTAAACCGAAGCCTTCGACTTTTCTACATTCGAACTTGGTTATAATATCGTATTAGCCCCTATTCGAAAGACCAAAGAAATGAATACGAAGTTGCTAATTCGAACAAAAAGCCGAAGAATACCCGAGAGGTAGTTAATACGAAAACGAACATCATCGGAAACCTTCGGAAGTGCTCGGAAGGCGAGCGGATGACGGAAAAAGCCGAATCTAATTACGGAAATACCCGATCACCTACGAACAGCGGAAAAAGCCGAAAAAACTGGTTTTGGTCGGCCTATATGGTCGCATATAATATGATGCGACGTTGTTAGCTATGTCGCCCTGTGATGTAATTATTGTTTTAATTAATGGTAACCGTATATAAACTGCTTTGTCTCTCATGGGTACTATTGGATCCTGATGAAGCCTACCACTTAAAGGCGAAACGCGTTGATCACGATCTATTACTACCTATCAGAGCTCTCTCCGGATCCTGTTATTCTTATCTATGCTCCAAGATTTTGCTGCTACTCCAAAACTGAAGTGTAAGATATTTTAAGCACTTTTTGTATTAAATTGAAGTTTTGTGTATTAACACCATCTTCTATTCTTTGGAGGTCTTATATCAAGAATTGTTGTACATCATTTACTGTGTCCCATACCAACAGGGACTGTGTGTAAGTGTTTAAAAAGTTTTTTTCTCTCATTTGCCCTACGGGGTACACACTCTGTAATAGCTGCACAGAGGTAAAATACCTCATTGCACTTTTTTCACTTTATAGCACATAAGCGCACTGCCACTTTTTATATGTTTGTTGTTTATCTGTATTGCAGTATTTTGGGATAACTGCTAGGCTAGCTGCTGCTAGTGCTATATCCCTCAGAGCGCATCCTACCTCCCCCATTTCATTTTCTCGACAGTGTACTATCAAAAGTACACACCAGTTCATCCCCACAATAGGAACACCTAACATTTCACTTGTGCTTCTATATTAGAAGCACAAGTGAAATATAAAGTTTAGTGTTCCTTTAAGGACAGATAGGACTTGATTTTGAGACTTTGTGTACTGTATAACATTTAACAAAGATTGCAAAAAAGGCAAAAAAAAATATTTTGTGAGGGGCTATTGTATTTATTTTTTCTGGGACAGAGAATCAAAGTGTGTCAATGAGAGAGTGGGAGGGTTTTGAAAAATTAGCATTCATACAACACTGATGTCATTTATTGAATTGTTTTCCATTTATTGCATTTGATCAATGTGATTGATTTTCACAATGATCACATCAATAAATGCAAAAAAAATAATGGCTGATCCTGGTCTGCCTGTTAAGGCAACCATGATCACTTCACCCCATCCATCCCCCTCAAATTTGGGTGATGAGGGCAATGGAATGTGATATGTCCCTAGGCATCATGGCAACACCGTCTGATTGCCTCAGTCAGACTTTAAGGGACAGTCTAGTCCAGGGCTTGACAAATTTATCCGAGTTTTAGGAGCCAGCTAAAATATCTAGGAGCCAGACAACAGCACATAAACACACGCAGTCACAGACAGACACACATAGCGAAACCCGCTACACCTTGTTTTCCTACATATACACACACATACACACATCCAGTCAGTCACATACACACACACACATCCAGTCAGACACACACAAACACATCCAGTCAGACACATATATACACACAAACACATCCAGTCAGACACATATATATATATACACAAACACATCCAGTCAGACACATATATACACACAAACACATCCAGTCACACACATATATACACACAAACACATCCAGTCAGACACATATATATATACACAAACACATCCAGTCAGACACATATATATATATACACAAACACATCCAGTCAGACACATATATATATATACACAAAACACATCCAGTCAGACACATATATACACACAAACACATCCAGTCAGACACATATATACACACAAACACATCCAGTCAGACACATATATACACACAAACACATCCAGTCAGACACATATATACACACAAACACATCCAGTCAGACACATATATACACACAAACACATCCAGTCAGACACATATATATATACACAAACACATCCAGTCAGACACATATATATATATATATATACACAAACACATCCAGTCAGACACATATATATATATATATATATATACACACAAACACATCCAGTCAGACACATATATATATACACACACATACACATTCAGTCAGACACACACACACACACATCCAGTCAGACACATATATACACACAAACACATCCAGACACATTTATACACACACACACATACACATCCAGTCAGACACATATATACACACAAACACATCCAGACACATTTATACACACACACACATACACATCCAGTCAGACACATATATACACACAAACACATCCAGACACATTTATACACACACACACATACAGTCAGACACATATATACACACAAACACATCCAGACACATTTATACACACACACACATCCAGTCACACACATATATATACACAAACTCATCCAGACACATAAATACACACACACATACACATCCAGTCAGACACATATATACACACACACATACACATCCAGTCAGACACATATATACACACACATACACATCCAGTCAGACACATATATACACACACATACACATCCAGTCAGACACATGTATACACACACATACACATCCAGACACATTTATACACACATATATACACACAAACAAATCCAGACACATATACACACACACATACACATCCAGTCACACACATATATATATATACACAAACACATCCAGACACATATATACACAAACACATCCAGACACATATATACACACAGACACATATATACACACATACACATCCAGTCAGACACATATATACACACACACACACGGCAGAAGGTTTTTTTTAAAGGGAAAAAAAAAATGTTCACCTATCAATGTCCCCTCTCCCTGCTATAACACCAGAAAAAAGGGGGGGGGGGGGGGGGGGGGAATGTTCAAGCCTCAATAAAGGGAGGGGGAGGGGGGCGTTCCAGCCTGGTGGCAGAGAGCAGCTTTCCTGCTGAGTTCCCCGATGCGCGAGGGGGCGGAGCAGGAAGTCTGTGCAGCCGGTGCACTCACTCTGCTCCCTCACGCACCGCTGCTGGAGAAAGGGGAAAAAGCGATCCTATTGCCGAGGGCACCACGCGGGACTCACGATACCCGGGCGCCAGGTCTGATTTCCTGGTCGCCATGGCGACCTGGCGCCCGGGGTTTGTCGAGCCCTGGTCTAGTCTCCAAACTCACTTTGGTGCAAGTTGAAGACTACTGCTTGTATAGTGCAAAGGCTTTTTTCCCAGTATGATTTGATTCAGGTATTCTGCATAAATCCCATTTTTAATAATTGACTCAAACCCTCCTAAGTGATTACTCTGCATGTTTACTGCAGGTGTGGCAGCACTGATCACATAGACACTGAAGATATAAAGGTTTGTTTAATTTGGTAACTTCCTGTGATTCTCAAACTGAATACATTGTGTGGACTCTAAGTGACCTTGCTCTTGTACACAGTAAGATCTCTTAATAGTGAAACACATTGTGTGATAGAGAGACAGGAAATTCCATTCATTTGAATTAAATTATTCTCATTGGTTCCTGCAAAAAAAAAAAAAAAAAAAAAGATATTACTTTTACTCATCTACTGTCGGCAGTGCTGGTTTCTTGCAAACTGCTATAATTTCACAATTTCATCTTGGTGTAAGTATTTTATATTTTAAAGGGACTGTCTAGTGCCCAAAATGCATCTTCCAAATATTAATGCATATTAATGTGCTTTCAAAGTACTTTAAAATGCATGTTTTACATTGTGCATTGTTTAAAATATAAAATACTTACAGCTCGATGAAAATTATGAAATGACAGCAGTATGTATATATATATATATGCGCTGATTTTGTTTATAACAAATCAGTGCAATGTTTTCCTCTACTATAAAGTTACAATATTTATTTATAAATAGTACAGCAATTAGTACTAGTTATACTATGCACGTTTATGTGAAACAATAGAAGCTATTCCTAAAAGTTAAGTCGCATGTGAGATGAACCATTTCATCTCACAAATTTAACTATACATTGTGCAGGGAAAAGCCTAATGAGTTTGCTTAGTGGTGGAAATTCACCAGGTTTATCCCTGCACAATGTATAGGTAAAAAGGTGCAATGAAATGTTCATCTCAACTCACCTTGTAGTAAATAGCTCTCAATGATATTCATCTACAGGGCCAGTCAATGTCAATATTGCATGTGAAAGATGACCTTTTTTTAACGTGTGCAAAACTTACCTGAAGCAGTGTTTTTTTCAGGGGCTCAACTTACCATCTTAAATTATGTAAGGGAAATCCACAGGCATATTTAAGAGATGAGAGCTCCAGAGATGCATATGGATACCATACACCAGAGACTTCCTCACATGATATTGCTTCTTCTCAATATGGGTAGTGCTGGACATGCCAATTCTGAACTACAGCTAAATACCGACAATGAAGTGGCCCATCAACTGCTGTCATGTGAGTGTCATCAACCATTCGCACATTTACCAAACACTGTTATGTGTTTTAATAATCAAACAATGTTTTATGGCATAAACAGTGGATATTTTTCCCCATAGGGTAGTCTTATATTCAGGCCTTTCCTTTTTTTCCCCCCAACAAGATCATGGGTGGGGTAAATAGGGTATTTACAGCAAGTGGAAACTCATTTATACACATTGCCGATATTCGTGTTGACAAGAAAAAAAAAAAAAAATACATTACCATTTCATATGCATAACAGCGATTGGGCCTTTTGTTTTTATACATCCTAACACCTACGCCAAACACTAGTAAGGCTTAGCGCTCCAGAGCAAAGTGGAAGTATGAGACCGACGCAAGTGGTACAGATCAAAAAATACATTTGTCAGGAATCTGCCTTACACATAGATACACTCAGAAATAACCAGTATTAAAAGGGACTGGTCTCAACTAAACATTGCCGATACTGTGAATGTATGAGATTGAAAACAATCAATACATTGCATTAGCAAAATTGCACAGCCACATGTGATGTCATAAGCAGGTGACTCCAGACACATTTAAAACACTGCATTGTTCTCCTAAAATAGGCATTTGATTGCTGTTTACTAACACAATGTACAGATTATTTTCAATCATTTTTTATTCTCTACATTTTCTGTAAAAACAATGCTTAGGTGATACAGTTCCTTTAAGCACCATCTTTGGGTGCATCTTGTCTGTCAATAACTCCTAGCGTTTTGTTTGGGGGTTACAGAGGTGTTATAGCAACAGCAGTATCTGTTAAACCTCTTACCTGATGCAGCACTTATTTTATTACTATTTGTTTGGCTGATATCGGTGGATCTGAACTTCCCTTTTATGCAGAAGCATACACATGCATTTCATAACGTTCAATTGCTAGAAGGGCCCAAAGGGGAAATACTACGTCTGGAGTCTCATGGACACAGAGCATTAGAACCTAAAAGGAATGGAACATGAAGCATCACTTATCCTGGAAGACGGAAAAGGTATGTATGGCCGGATAGAGATTTATGGATAAAACCAAAATGTGACTCATGAAAACTACAAGATAAAATCTCTCTGTACTACTACTGTCAGGGGGGCTTAGTCTCAATATATAGAAACATAGAATGTGTCGGCAGATAAGAACCATTCGGTCCATCTAGTCTGCCCAATTTTTTTTTATTTTTATTTTTTTTTTGAGTAATTTTATTAGTCCCCCGTTCCCGGTCTTATAGCTAGGATAGCCTTGTGTCTATTAATAGATACATAGTGTGTAGAATTGATGGATTTAAATATTTGACGCACGTATTATTTTTAGAAATTAATCTAGAGATCAGGACAGAATAACATTCTAACCAAATGCAAGAATATTATAATAACTACAGAAACGTTACAAAGCGCGTGAGTGCCATTTTGTGGTGTAGCTATAAACTGGACCCCAAAACTTCAAAGTACAAAACAGCATCAAATAAAAGACCTTAATCCGTAAACTCAAACGGTCCTGTTTTGTTCCTGTTTCCACAGGGCATGGGCTTGCTTTCATTAGTAAAACTCCGGAGGCCATCTAGTGTATTATTTACAGTACTCGGATGGCTCATCTGGCAAAGTGCCTGGATATTCCCCACTATGGCCTTCTCTGTCTCCACACAGCCAAATTAGTATAACAGTGTCTGAACAGGAGGGGATGGAAGCCATAAATTGTACAAGATCACAGCCCCTTATTTGATGACTGAGCTTGAGGTGAACCACTGTGGTGGGGCAATCCTTGTGCGAGTCATGTGACTTCAATCAAACACCTCAAACTACAGGAGAGCCGTTCAAAGAAAATGTCAATTCACAAGCTAGCAAGTTATAGTCGAACATCCTATACATTAATTATATATCTCTCTTATTCCGTACCCTTATTTTTTTCACTTTTGCAATGCTGTGGTCCTGGAACAGATGCCTCAGCTGGTCTTAAAAGACCTAGGTCATTTTCTGTACATTGTACAGGTTTTTAATATGTGAATTCACTTATTTTTTCAAAACAAAATGACAGTTCCTGTAGTTTTACAATGAAAAGTTTCAAAAAGTGGGAGCACACAAGGAACTTATCTTAATGACGACTGCAGGCGGAACTGTCCCTTTAAGCACACCCATTTATTTAGAACATTGACGAACTATTGGTTTACATTGGATATCCATACACTCCAGGGTTTATATGTGGCACTTACACTGGTTGAAATATCTATTTATTTCATGAGGTAGTAGTACAATAGTATCTATGATATCCCACACCCCAGTATGTGACTCGCCATAATAAAATAAAAAAAGTAGAACAAAGCTAATTTAAAACACACGTTTAACAACAAAATCTGGTTTTCACTTGTAGACAACCTATTGTGCATTTCGACACATGACAAGAAGCGGTCATAAATTAGTTCTATACAATGAACAATATTCACCATAAGTAACAAATATCGGTTAATATTGACAAAAGTATATATTTTTGTTCATAAAAATTCTTAGGGGGCATCTTAAAGCACGTGTTTGCAGCACTTTATACCTTCAGAAACGTTTTAATGAACATTTCTGTGCGAACAGAGCCAGAGCAATAATGAGCCAGGGGAACCGCAAACTTAGAACCTTTTTTCCCTGACTTTTGACCCCGGAGAATGCGTAAAGGAATGCACTCACGCATGTGCAATGGGCAGATACTCCTCAATATGCATGGCCCTTATGCCCCCACTTCCAATCCTACCAAGTTGTAGCTTTTCCTAGTCCCTGGTAGCAAGAGTATTTATTAGAACTGCAAAACAAACATTACACTCTACAGAAACAGCTGTGAAGTTTCAGGGAAGGTTTCCTTTTTATCCACCATTATTTCCAATACTCTGAATTATATAACCAGGTTCTTTTATATACCATCTGGTTTTTACAGACACAATGTGCATGTCTATTTCGATTCCACATTCTTAATATAGCGGTTTTGAATAAAATAAAAAAAATATGAAGCAATATGTTGCTCTCTCGCTTGTGGACATGCGTTTAAAACTCAACAAACTTGGTTTGAATTCATGAGGCAGTGACACGGTTACTGAACTTGTTTAGATTTATTATCCACAAAAGATGTTGTAATTTATTATCATTTGTGTTTGACTTGCAACTGCAAGGTAGCCACCTCGACACTGAAAGCAATCATTAGTTTTGTTAAATGGAGATATTAATCTTTTTTGTTATATGGTTTTAAATGTATTTATGCAAAGAAAACAAATATTTTTTTGGTGGATTATGGTTTTGCTGATCAAATCTCTGTTTGCGTCCCTCGGATCAACACAGACCATTCCCCCTGCTCTGCCTCTTTGCACTCCTGTGGCGGGGGCATGTTCTGGGTGTGCAATGTGGGTGCTGGCAGGGGCATGTTCTAGGTGTGCAATGTGGGTGCTGACGGGGGCCTGTTCTGGAAATGCAATGTGGGTGCTGGTGGGGGCATGTTCTGGGCGTGCAATGTGGGTGCTGGCGGGAGCTTGTTCTGGGCGTGCAATGTTGGTGCTCGCAGGGGCATGTTCTGGGCATGCAATGTGGGTGCTCGCGGGGGCATGTTCTGGGTGTGCAATGTGGGTGCTGGCAGGGGCCTGTTCTGGGCGTGCAATGTGGGTGCTGGCGGGGGCATGTTCTGAGTGTCTAATGTAGATGCTGGGGTATGCTAATAAAGAAGGAAGGGAAATGTAGCTAAATGATCTGAAAGCAATAAAAGAGCAACTCGTTCGGAAAAAAAAGTGGTATAATATCCGGCATCCCAAAAGCTTGTAGTAAAAATAATAAATATTGGAGAGACTGTCATTTTAATGGAAAGCCAGAACTAGAATGTACCTTTAACCCCTTGGCGACACAGGACGGACTAGGTTCGTCCTGTGTGCCGAGGCGTTAGTGACACAGGACGGACCTAGTCCGTCCTGTGTAAAAACGAGCACTGAAAGCGGAGTTTTTCCGCTTTCAGTGCTCAAGCGGCATTGTAACGATGCTTCCGTGTGGAAGCATCGTACAATGCTAAAAAAAATGCCCGTCGGCATTTCGATCGCTCCGGAGAGCGATCGAAATGCCGGTTTTACAGGCACAGAGCCTTTAAAACGCGGGCATTTAAAAAACGAGCATAGGAAGCGAATTTTTCGCTTCCTATGCTCAGAAAGTGTTCCTGATTGCCTCGCAAGTCGAGGCAATCAGAAACACAAAAAAAAAATTCACTAAGTGACCAAGATGGCGCTGCCCTTCTAAGGGCAAGAGCACAGGAGGCAGGAAGTACCTGCTTCCTGTGCTCTCTGGCTGTCACACGATTGCCTCTTCACAGAGGCAATCAGTGACTGCCAGGCACACTGACAGGCAGTGGGGATGCTCTCCTGAACATCCCCACTGACTGGTCAGATCAATATTAACTCTATATTGATCTGACCAGTTATGATCTGTCTCCCTCTCCTCACATTTTTTTTAGTGAGGGAGAGAGACAGATCAAAGTTCTAAAAGTAAGTAAAAGTTAAAAAAAACAATAAATACACAACACACAAATAATAAAACAATAAAAAAAAATTTATTAAAGCAATTCCCTGCGTTTAACCCCTTCCCTGCCACTGATCTTGCATAAGCAGTGATCGTGCACATCAGCGCATTTATTTTTGCTGTTTGTGCATTTTTTAGGGGTTAATTTTTTTTGTACTGTAATTTATTACAGTACTAAAAAGGCTCTTCTAAGAGTTATTAACCCCTTATTTGCCGTCGATCACTGCTTACGCAATGATATTGACGCCAAAGCAATTTTTATCTGTCTGCATATATTTTTTTTTTTTTTACACATACCCGCTAGGGGATTACATGTAAAGTAAAAATATTTGAGTTTTTTTTTTTTTAAGCTGCCTGAGCGCATAGCGATCAGTAACAGCGAATTAGTGGCAAAGGCGGTTTGGGGATTTCTCAATTAAGCTCACCATTCGCCCTGGTCAGATCAAAATTAATCGGATCAATATTCACAAATATTGATCTGCCTCCCTCTCCTCACTTACATTTTTGTGACGGAAAGAGACAGATCAGTATTAGTGATATAAAATAACATTTTATAAAATTGGCAGGTTTTATGAAAGGCTTTCACTGTGTATTAACCCCTTCCCTGCCATTCATCACTGTGTAAGCAGTAATCCTGCACAGCAACAGTATGTTTTGCTGTCTGCACTGTTTTATGGATTAATTTCTTTGTACTGTAATGTATTACAGTACTAGATAGGCTCTTCTAAGAGCTATTAACCCCTTCTTTGCTAGAGATCACTGCTTACGCACTGATTCTGAGGCCGCGGACTCAGGGTTCGATTTTGACCCTATTCCGCTTTCTGATACATCATCTAGCGATGTATCGGTGGCTGCTGAGCCCTTGCCACAAGTAGTGATGGGGGTCTACCGATAAAAAAATATATGGTTTGGTGGGGGTAAATTACATTGGCTGGCTTCAAAGATATATCCCATAAAGGACACGGACGCAGGTTGACTACATGTCAAAATTCCAAGTTGGAATTTTGAGATGCGCATCTCACAAATGCTGCCTTCTAGCCAAAAACAAACCAACAAACCTATGCATGGGTGCTATCCCTGTACTCGGGAGATGTTGCTGAACACATATTGGGTTGTTGTTTGGCAGTGACATATACCAGAATCTGTGAATTCATGCCTGAAGTACAATGCATGTGGAAAAAAAACTCCCAAAAAAGTACTACCACAAACTTTTACAAAGGCTGGTGGTAGGTTTAGTACCTATACAGTATTAAAATACCACCATTTGAAATACCTTAGGATGTCTATTTTCCAAAAATATATGGTTTGATGTGGTAAAATTCATTGGACGGCTTCAAAAATGTTCCAAATGGAACATGGGCGCAGGCTGACTACATGTCAAAATTCCAGGTTGGAATTGCGCACCCCTTAAATGTGGAATTTTATACCCAATACAAACCAACAAACCTATGCATGGGGGGTATCCCTGTACTCAGGAGATGTTGCTGAACACATATTGAGGTGTTGGTTGGCCGTGGCAAATACCAGAATCTGAAAATCGCTGCCTGAACTACAATGTGTGTGGGGAAAAAATGACAACCCAACCCTTTGACATAGGTTGGTGGTAGAATTAGCACTTGGAAAGTGTTAAAATACCACAATTTTAAATACCCTAGGATGTCTAGTTTTCCAAAATCTATGGTTTTATGGGGTAAAATACTTTGACAGGCTTCAAAAGTGTCCCAAATGGAACATGGGCGCAGGCTGACTACATGTCAAAATTCCAAGTTGGAAATGCACCCCCCCCTAAACGTGGCCTTTTAGCCCCCAAATAATCTAACTAACCTACACATGGGTGGTATCCCTGTACTCAGGAGATGTTGCTGAACACATATTAAGGTGTTGTTTGGCACTGACACATAATAGGATCTGTGAATTCATGCCCGATGTACAATGAATGTGAAAAACAAATTACTATCCATAACATTGACATAGGCAGGTGGTAGAATTAGTGCATGAAAAGTGTTAAAATACTACCGTTTGAAATACCCTAGGGTGTCTAGTTTTCAAAAATATATGGTTTTGTGGGGTAGAATACACTTTCTGGCTTCAAAAATGTCCCAAATGGGACATGGGCGCAGGTTTTCTGCACGTCAGAATTCCAAGTTGGAAAACCAAAAAGCGCACCTCTCAAATGTGGCCTTTTAACCCCCAAATAACCTAACCAACCTATACATGGGGGTATCCCTGTACTCAGGAGATGTTGCTGAACACATATTGAGGTGTTGTTTGGCACTGACATATAACAGGATCTGTGAATTCATGCCCAAAGTACAATGTATGTGAAAAAAATGACTACCCAAAACATTGACATAGGCTGGTAGTATAATTAGTGCATGGAAAGTGTTAAAAAACTACCATTTGAAATACCCTAGGGTGTCTAGTTTAAAAAAATATATGGTTTTGTGGGGTAGAATACACTTTCTGGCTTCAAAAATGTCCCAAATGGGACATGGGCACAAGTTTTCTGCATGTCAGAATTCCAAGTTGGAAAACCAAAATGAGCACCCCCTAAATGTGGCCTTTTAGCCCCAAAACAAACCAACAAACCTATGCATGGGTGGTATCCCTGTACTCAGGAGATGTTGCTGAACACATATTGAGGTGTTATTTGGAAATACCCCTTCACATTTTAAGGTAATGTTTACCTAAATTGCAATATATGTGAAAAATTAAAAAAAAAGATTTTTTGCTGCAAACTTTGGCATAGATTGGTGGTAAAATGGCTACATGAAATGTGTCAAAATACCCCAAGTTAAATGCCCTGAGTTGTCTAGTTTTCAAAAATATTTACATGTTGGGGGTCATTCATGGATTTAGTACAGAAATCAGTGTTACAATGTCACTATCGCTAATTTTGAAAGAAAGGATTTTAAAATAGCTTTGCACCACTTATAGTTTTGGCCCTGTAACATAAATAAAAAAGCACAAAAACATAAAAACATGGGCTATTTCTGAACTCAGGACATATATTAGAAACTTTTTAGCAGTGTTTTTTTG
The DNA here is from genome assembly GCA_036172795.1 of Pelodytes ibericus. Lineage (NCBI taxonomy): Eukaryota > Metazoa > Chordata > Amphibia > Anura > Pelodytidae > Pelodytes > Pelodytes ibericus. The sequence continues at coordinate 100,772,348 of CM069861.1, read as the reverse complement.
TTGTCTCTTGTACATGAGTATACGATTTTTCAAATAAAAGTCATAAAAAAATTATTTTTTAAATTTTTTTGCCATATTTTATTATTTTTTTTACATCAAATTATATGCTATTATCAAAATAATGGTATCAAAAGAAAGCCCTTCTTATAACGATAAAAACGATATATAGTTTGTGCGGGTACACTAAATGAGACAGAAATAAATTACAGCAAAACACAAACACCTCAGAAATGTTAAAACAGCCCATGTCACCAAGCGTCGGACAAGCCAAAAAAGTCATGTCACTAAGGGGTTAATGGTTTACTTAGTACAGGGCTCGACAAACCCCGGGCGCCAGGTCGCCCGGGTGCCGTTCCCTACATGACCCCCTTGCTGCTGCCGTTCGTGTGTTAGTGGATTTTTGCAGCGCGAGGGGGAGAAGTCTGTGCGGATCGCGCAGACAGTAAGCTCCGCCCCCTCGCGCAACGCGTGTCAAAAGTTTATTTTTTTCCCCCCCTGTCTTAACTTGTGAGTGCTGGGTGTCGTCACTTGACAACCCAGCACTCATCCGAAAGAGCAAGGAAGAACGGCTGCAGCACGAATGTTCCCCAGCCCTGCAATGAGGTAAGGCAGCAGGGAAGGAACATTCGTGCTGCAGCCGTTCTTCCTTGCTATTTCGGATGAGTGCTGGGTTGTCAAGTGACGACACCCAGCACTCACAAGTTAAGACAGGGGGGGAAAAAAATAAACTTTTGTATGTGTGAGGTGTATATGTGTGTGAGGTGTATATGTGTGATGTGTGTATTTGTGAGGTGTGTATGTGTGAGGTGTATATGTGAAGGGGGGGGTGTATATGTGAAGTGGGGGGGTGTATATGTGAGGTGTATATGTGAAGTGGGGGGGGGTGTATATGTGAAGTGGGGGGGGGTGTATATGTGAAGTGGGGGGTGTATATGTGAAGTGGGGGGTGTATATGTGAAGTGGGGGGTGTATATGTGAAGTGGGGGGGGTGTATATGTGAAGTGGGGGGGGTGTATATGTGAAGTGGGGGGGTGTATATGTGAAGTGGGGGGGTGTATATGTGAAGTGGGTTGGTGTGTGTGTGTGTATATGTGAAGTGTGGTGTGTGTGTGTGTATATGTGAAGTGTGGTGTGTCTGTGTGTATATGTGAAGTGTGGTGTGTGTGTGTATATGTGAAGTGTGGTGTGTGTGTGTATATGTGAAGTGTGGTGTGTGTGTGTGTGTGTGTATATGTGAAGTGTGGTGTGTGTGTGTGTGTGTATATGTGAAGTGTGTGTGTGTGTGTGTGTGTATGTGAAGTGTGGTGTGTGTGTGTGTGTGTGTGTGTATATGTGAAGTGGGTTGGTGTGTGTTTGGTGTATATGTGAAGTGGGTTGGTGTGTGTGCTTATGATTTGCGTGTATGTTTGCGTGATTGTCTGGCTCCTATATATTTTTGAAGGCTCCTAGAATTAAATTAAATTTGTCAAGCCCTGACTTAGTAGATAAAACATTTACAAAATAAAGCTACACTACTGTAAAAGACCTCTGGTTTCCATAAAGGTCTGTACCTTTAAAATAAAAGACACGTTGTATAGCCAATTATTCATTTGTACTGCAGAGAAAGCATTCTTTAAAAAAAAAAAATGGGCGAGCGGCCACAGTGTAATCAGCATTGCCAAGAAACAGCAGATCTAACCGGAAAAGGAAGGGAGCATAAAATCTTTAAATCATATCATACAAGGACACTGGATCATTTTAAACACCGCCTGCAAGGCACAGACATGTTTATTATGGATGTTTAAAGATAAATTTAAACTCTGTTAGGAGGAGTTGGAAAAAAATACATCACATTTCATTGCAAGATAAAATTATTCCCCCCCTTTCATCACATGACAACAGATTGAAGGAGGGAAATAAAATCCCCACCTAATACATTCCTGACATGGGGAGGCACCTTGAGCACACGGAATAGCAAAGTTTTTTGGTTTTGTAAAGGAGTGCCAAATATTTCATATTTTTGCAAGCAAACAAAGAGGATCAGTTTCATACTCTTGACTGTATAGTAAAGAACATTAAGCCGAGCGGCTTTTACAAACATGTCTGCTCCAAGAGTTTCCAGTCAGGAAATACATGGATCATTAAAACACTGCATGTTGCACAAGTGGTGAGCACTTATTTGAGACCAAAGTGTTTTGCAAACTAAAAACCTTTAATAAAAAAAAAGAAGGAAAAAAACCTTACACATGAACAAAAGAGAATACAAGAGCAAAACAGTCTACATCAAGCACACTACCCACTTCTGATTCATGTGTCTATAGTCTGCCACAGAGAAGCTTATCTACAGATTGGCACGCATTCGCAATACAGCAGACATAGGATTCTAGACACGATGAAAAGACAGGGTGGGGGGAGAGACCAGCATGTCTGATAAATTCAGTTTGATGGAAAAGGGCTTTCCAATGAAAACTGCAGCACTGATTGTGTCCACCATGTGACTGTACCAATTACTGGAGACAAAGAGGACATTTTGTCATTCACCTAACTCCATTAAATGGGTTTCGGAGCCCCTTGAGCTAACCAAAACATTTCCTAATTTAGTACATAGTGTCCCTCTTTTTAGCCCATCAGCATTGTCTTGGTCACACACCCTGGGGAATTTAATTTGTTTTATTAAAAAAGTTTCAAAATAGAAAGTAAAAGCTTATAAGACTTGTTTAGGTCATTCAGCCAAGATGCTGCAAGAAGTAACCTTAAAAGGAATTGAGAGAGAGAGAGAGAGTTAATACATTGTAAACACAAATACACACACCAGTCAAGCCATAAGACTTGCTTTTACCAAAGAAATCTCACTTTATCACTGTTAAGCAAGTCCTATGGCTTAGTTGGTGAGTGTATTTGTGTTTAGCAATGAATTAACTATCCACTTACTTCAGATGGAAGGGGTTTTCATCCACACTTTTCCCCCCACTAAAACTCTCTTGATTATATATATATATATATATATATATATATATATATATATATATATATGATAGGTAGATAGCTACACACATGTACCACTGTGTGCCAGGTTTTTAAATTTTAATTCTAGCCTTTACTGGCCATGCTGAGAAAATCTGTCTAGCTGTTTGTGATTTGACAAAGATTGGCTGCTTTACAAAAACAAACAAAAAAACTACTCTACCTCAGCAAAGCACATAGTGAGGGCCACCTAATAACTCCTGGCAGGATTCAGAGGAATTCCAGCAGAGCTTTGATGCCATGAAATACAATATTTAGGCGTTACTCTAAAAATATCAGTAAATAACTGGATTCTCCGCCCCAGGCAAACACTGTGTTTACCTAAAAGATATTGCAATTTTCCCCCGGGAATGCTTAATTCCTAATTCCTTAAAGGGACACTAAAACATTTTTTCACTTGTTCTTCTAAAATAGACATACAAGTGAAAATCATTGCCCATAGTAGGAAGATAAACAGGACTGGCGTGTACGTTTAATAGTTTAAATGCCAGTTCATCCTCCGACAGGCAGCTGCCATGCTTCCCTGGGAAGGCAGCCTGGTCCTGTCAACGACTGTCTCCCTCTGCTAGGGCAAAGAGAGGGCTTCATTTTTACATGGGATCAGCAGAGGGGACATTTAACAGATCCTGATCAGAGAAGCAGGGATGAGCCCTGATTAGCTGTGTACGTGCCAGCAAATTTTCCTGGCACTGCCTCATTTCTGAGGCAAAGCTAAGAGCAAACCCACGAATATCTCTGAAGATACATGACAGCTTTACCTTTTTTCTTTAATCCCGTATATGTATTATTTTGCTTTCTTTAAAAATCGATCTTACAGGATGTTATATGTCATGTGCATGTTAACAGAATGCATGAGAGAAATGGCCACCTCTATATTTAAAGATACTCCTTACAGTTGGCTTCCATATACTTGGACATTCTGAAAAGCATGACATAAGGTCTTTCCTGTGCAATACATTTCTTGCTATTTTTTCCACCATGCATTAATTACAGCTGTTAGTTTTAGTGCTTCAGGGTTTTTAACTCTATCCTTTCTAGAAATGCTAAAAAAAAAAACACAAAAACAACAATGTGACAAACTAACACTTTTAACTGAGAGCCTTAAAGCATTATTACAATGTGATTTGTTCATAAGATATCTTAAAAGGAAAGTATAATAATGCATCCCGCTTCCGAAACACAATTAAAGACTTCGTTCACATGCTTTCCCTTGTTTTAATAAATCCTACACAATTAAAACAAATGTTTTGTGGTATGTTTGCTCTGACTTTGTTTTGAGCATTTCAGTTATGAAACGCTGGCAATTTCTATATGTTGCACATATGCACAGGTATCTATACTACCCAACATATACCTGGGATATTTGTATATGAGTACATATGCTACAAAACAATAATCAATAGGCTATAGCTATCAGAACACATTTTGGGGCTCAGTACAAACCTAACTCACTGACCTTCCAATGACCTTACAATCTGTTCCTTCCTCTTTTACACTCTATACTTTTTACATTATACTTTGGATACCCCTACCTCAAATGGAGGCCCCGCACCTAATCCTTTGTGCATTTCTCCTTAAAATCCATGGCAGAACAGAACAGCAGCAGCGGCTATAACTTTCATTACACTGTAATAAACACTAGCAAGAAGGCTTCAAGGTTAATTCAAGACGTACCAGACTACACACGATACTCTGTCTGCTGTTCTAAAAATAAAAACACATAAAGGGTCATATACACAGATTTGTCCCAAATCCACTCCATCTGAACGAAATCTGCAGAATGCGGGGGTCTCTCACGGCTGGTGCAGAGAGAGCCAGTCGCCGACCAGACGGTTGCCTGCTTCTTATGGAAGCATGGCAGCTGCCAGTCAGAGGATAAACAGCCATTTACTATCAGAAATACATACCAGTTTATCCTCATATTAGGGACAACCAGGGCCACCACCAGGAATTTCAGGGCCTCTTACTGAACACATTTTCTGTGTGAGAGGCACAGACCAGGTTGCAGCAAAAATGCCCTCTCCCCTGCAATGATGTAATGCAGCGGTGGGGAGGGGGGCACATTGTGTAAAAGATAGTCCCCAAATTGCTGCTTTGTGTGTGTGTTTGTGACTGTGTATATACTTGACTGTCTGTGTGTGTGTGTGTCACTGACTGTGTATGTGGACAAGTAGATTGGGCTACGATTTAGTAGTTTGTTTTTTTTTTAAACTTCCACACCCCTTGATTTATATTGTTCTAAGTTACAGACATATGTTGAACATGCTTGTGTTCAACTCCACATCAGATGGGTGTAGATCTTGCGGGGCCAAGAAATGTTGCATGACATCACACAGCATCTAGTGTATGTGTGTGTGTACAAATACGTACGTTTATACACATATTACTGGAATGTAAATTCGGATATTTAACAAAGCAGAAAACGAAAAAGGTCCCTTTCATAACTTTGGGACATTTTATAAATTTACAAAATGTCAGCTTTCCAGATGAAAGACAAATTCTATTTTTGCACTGGCTTTGATGCCTTAATATAAATAAAACTTCCTGCACATGGCTTGCTAATTTGTTTTCGCTTTACATAGGAGATCATCTTAGGAGCCAGGGAAATGGTACTCCCCTAGAGTTCTAGGCGAAACAATGAAAACATTTAGGAACTAGAAGAGGGTTTTAAAGCACCATAGCTATTTGGCTCCGGGGGGTTTTCAAACCCTGGCTTTGCGAAATATGCAGCTGTAATAAAGAAGGTGCTTTACAGAGACCCTGCATTACATGTCAGTGTTTTTAATGATATTTGTAGCTGCCAGATCAGTCACTCGGTTTGGTCAAGGACTGCAATGGATTACTATGAAGGCTAGGAATATTCTTCCTCATAAGACATGTTTAATGCACACATTTGGACGGGGCAGTGCTACAAGGCTGTGAGACTCATCTCTTTCTTCTGCAGAGTACGGGTCATTGCAGCGGTTTGCCAGAATTTAAAACAAGGAAATCTCAAAGTTGATGTTGGCTAGAAGCCACCAGAGGAAGAGCTATATTCACAAGCATTAGGATTCCTGGCATCAACCCCAGAGAGTGAGGCTTTGCGATGATAAGAGGGAAAACACGGGCTGTGGTAAGTTCTGTGTTAATGTGCATGCTTCTCAGATGACACGGAGGAGTTTCCAAAGAGCAAAAGGTGAAGACTGTGGTGCAGCATCTTGCAAATGGCTTGCTAAATCACTCCACAGTAACATTTTATAACATTGCAACAGAATCCACAATACCTTTTATGAAGCACTGTTCAGAAGCTATGACATTCCTTTGGAAGTCTCCTCTAGACTTCTGGGCTCCCATGTCATGAAGCTGCTGCTCCATGCAGCACTGTATTCAGCACAATGCAAACAAGACAAGTGCTGGCAAGCAGGTAGAATGGGGTCTTTGTGCAGCCCAGGCGCATACATCCTGCAGCTTTGAAATATATATATATATATATATATATATATATATATATATATATATATATATATATATATATATATATATGTACTACAGAGCCTTTGATATATAGAATCTAAATAACTGCTGGAGCAGGAAAAAGGACAATATATATTGTGCCCAGAATATACACATTTTAAAAATATGGTTTAAAAATATATAATTTAGGCTTTCATTGTTGCGGCCGACACTTTTTTTTTTTTTAAAGTTAAAGTTTAAAAAATAAATTAATAAATAATATAAAGTAATTATTAGTAGGTATAAAGTGGCACAAATCAAATAACACAGGCTATTCTGCACTACGATAAACAGGATTGAGATTACTGCTAAAAAAAAAAGTGGATGAGAGCCATTGTAATGGAAAACAAAATCCCACACAGCATGCCACTCTTCAGATAGATATGTTTAATGTGTTTGCTTTTCTCCATCCTTATGCCATATTTTGGTTACCTGCACTGCTTAGTTCTTAAGTCCAGGTCAGATTACATTTGATTTTTTTATCTGTGCGCTTGAGGCTATAAACTGTCATCACATGAACTCACTCTTCTTGACGAAGATATGTTTACTGTCAGTGCTACAGGATATCTTTGTTACTGTGTACTGGCATAAAACGGGCGATCACCCAACTGAATATGTTTACCCTGTTTTAAGGATTCATGCACTGCTCAGAACATTTCAGGTTTGGAACGGAACTTTGAAAATAAAGGTCATTTAGACTGTATCAATTTCCATCCACAGGCTTTCATATCAGACTACAAACTCTTATAGCAAGGCCTTCCTCACCTTCCCTTTGTCGTTGCTCAAAGCTTAAACGTTGTGTATCCATTCTTAAAGCTGTGGACTATGTTGGCATTTTACCTAACAATAAATAATAGTACTAAATAATAATAAAATAGTGTAATCTATAACATACTTGCCAATATCCTGGAACCTGAGGTAAAAAGGGCATCACATGACCCTAAACTACTGAGTTGCAGCCTCCCCAGAACAGATACAAAGTGTCTAGAGCTCTCTTCTTGGTGTTAACACAGGGCCCCGGGCGCCAGGTCGCCATGGCGACTGGGAAATTAGACCTGGTGCCCCGGAAGGATCATATATACATGGGGACCCTTGCGCTGTGATCATTTTCTTTTAATAGTCATTTGTATTTTTTACAACAGCGCGAGGGAGCGGAGTGGAGCGGAGTGTTCGCAGCTCATACTTCCTGCTCCGCCCCTGTGCGCTGTAGTGTTGGAGCGCCGGGCATCACGTGACATGGACAAATCGTGACATCCCACCGGCAGCGTGAAATAAAGCAGAAATCCCCCCCTCCCGTGCAATAAAGGTAAAGAAGCACGGAGGGGTGAGATATTGATATATATGAAACCTTTAAAAAAAAAAAACTGCTGGTGTGTGTACATGACTGGCTCTGTGTGTGTGTATGTGTGTGTGTGTATTTGTTACTTTCTCTCTGTGTGTTATAACCTAATAAATCCAAATAAAGATATATAGTGTAAAAAAAAAGTGTGTGTGCAAGTTTGTGACTGTGTGTGTGTGTGTGTGTGTATTTGTATGTGACTGGCTCTCTGTGTATGTGTGTGTATGTATGTGACTGTCGCTCTGCGTGTTTGTGTGTGTATGTGACTGACCTTTCTCTGTGTGTGTGTATGTTTGCGTGAATGTGCTGTTGTCTGGCTCATAGATATTTGTGCTGGATCCTAAAACTAATTACATATGTCAAGCCCTGTGTTAACACCATGGTTGTCCTATAGACACACATAGTTTAAAAGCAATGCTATCTGTGTACGGGCAGCAGTAACGCCAGGACAGACCTGAACTTGATGGGAGAAGATCCTATAAAAAATAAATTAAAAAAAAACTATACTGTTCCAGCCAACCAGCCACTGTTGGCATCTATGCTAGGATAGTTCAATTTTTGCCAATATACAAAAGGATTGTACTTTCGATATCATCCAAAAACCTACAACCTTTTAGAGATCCGCTATTGACACCTGTTTATAAAGTGCCCAGAGTTTCAGTAGACCAGCTAAAATATGTAAAGGGAAAAAAACCAAAGAAAAAACAACCAGAAGTCAATTTTCTATTTTAGACCAAGCCTCTTGGAAAATATTAGTCTGAGAGAAGGAAATAACAGCATGTTTTGAGACATCATGCAGAAATACGTGACTTTTATATTAATGTACGTTATTTGATTTAGAAGGCAGTTCTTGTCTCCATTCTATAAGCAGTGAACATTTTATGCAATTACGTCCCCTGCTCACTGTCATTTTGAAGGTTTTGTATTTTTTATTCTTCCATTATGGTATTTTTGGAATATATGAAATAGGTACATTGACAGCTCTGAAACGTGGCCAGTATTTTTCCAATATGCAGAGCGAGAGCATCGCAAGGGAAGCTGCCAGACAGGCCTGTCTTTGACACTCTAGTATGTCCAAAAATACCGTCTATACAGGAGTGAAGGACAAACGGTATAATATATAGTAATCAGGCAAATTCATACACATCATCACTACCATATCAATCTGGGAATCTGTATTATGTGAGTGTGAGAAGAATTACATACTGGTCGAATGACAATTAAGAAGATAGAAATACTTTTAAAAAGAGTTGTGTTCCCAATGTCACTATGCTTCAAGGGGTTTTTAATAAACCATGCTGAAGGTTTAAACACAACACAGATTGTTTATATAAGAAGGCATAAAACTAGCTGATTGAGTGGTAATGGTCACAGAGACATGCAGTATTTGTTACAGAGGGAGAAACACATTCTGTCAGAACTAAAACATGGAATGGATGCCTTGTAGCAAAGCAATAAATGGGGTAGTATCACTTTAAGTACATATAAGTCTAGGTAGGAGGCTATGCAGAATGCTTAATCACAGGCAAGTAAAGTCCAGGCTGTTTTCCAAACCCTTAAATATCAGTCATTTGGCCGCTATGCTCTAATAGAGCAGCAGGTTCTGTGGTCACATATCAGGGGGTTTGGCTGCACAGGCACCCGGCCTTTAAGGAGGTGACCTGGTGAGTAGAGAATCAGCACAGCACATGACGGCCATTTGTCCCTAAACCTCTGTAACAGACAGATTATTATAACACCTTGAGGACCATCACCTGTAATTAGCCGTTGGCTTGCATTTACTGGTTTGTCTAGCTCATGAATTACATTCTACCTACTTGAAAGAGGATTCTCTCACTAAATTAATAAAAGTAACCAAATTGAATAAGAATACCTATATCGACTAAATGTCCTGTATGTGACACCTTGTATTTCATTACATTACGTGTTTATATCCAAGTACAAAGAGTTTTTAAACTGTGTCTTATTGCACAATCTTGGTATAAATAGGTACATAAAATACACAAACTGGAATAAGTGCTTAACGTAAGGTATGACCATATTTTCCAGTGTCCTTGCATACAGTATGCAGCCACAGTCTAAAATGACTAAAAAGAAAATGCAATGATCTATAGATACACAAAGAAAATCACCACTATTGACTGTATTTAAAACAACAGTTAATACCTAAATGATTTCCTGCCCACCGCCACAGGTTCCTCACCACCAAAGTCCTTTTTAACTATCATTCCCACATAATTATTAATTCGCTCTTTAAACAAATGTGTAAAATTAGGGACTACACAAAAGTGAGACACGCTGCAACTACCACAGCGGTGATTACGCCAGGGAGTATGCTTAGAGCGCAATTATACATGCTCATTATTTATGATTAACAACACTTCTCTTATGAATTCTTTCTTCTGGAAAACACACCTACTGCCCACAATTCATTGATTAGGTCATCTTCCATTTACAACACAACATATATATTATGCTGTTTCTCCCACACTTTACAATATGATCCCTATGGTTTATAGAACTATATTGTGCACCACACAAAAGGTTATATATCACATAGATTAATTAAATTTCCAAAATATAAAATTTGATGCAAAGCATAACTTTTTTTTAATATATAAAGCAGGGCTTCATCAATCCCAGGAGCAAGGAAGTACCATTTCCCTGGCTTCTAAAAGTAGCTATGCTGACTCCTAAATTGGTCTGTTTGGCTCCTAAAATCTATATATATTTGTAAAGGCATTATATAAAGACCTGTACATTAGTAAATATTTGAACAAAGTCTAATAATAGTACCAAAAAAAAAAATATGTTCCTTGTCAGAGAAATAAATGGGAAAAAAAAATCTTACGATCACTCTCTCTCTATGATCCAAAACAGTAAATTAACAATACCTATATCCCTTTAAAGAGAGAAGAGCAGCAGCAGCTGAAAGAACAACAAGCTTTTCAATGTACCACCAACTATTAAATAAGCTGTCAATGACTTTAGGTGGATTAAGCATTGGATGAGTATTGCAAAACCAATCTAATGAAAGTGCCATATTTGATCTGTTATATATGTGGTGTTGATGGGTCTTGAGGACAGATTGTAAATTCCCATGCCATGTAGAGCATTGCTAACTCTTGCCCTGGTAAGTGAAGTCTGCATAACTTGGAGTTTCAAATGCATGTGGCAGCTGTGAAGCTGTAAGGATCAGATAACAACAGGTACTCTATGAGTGACTGCCTCTACAAACATACAATGAAGCCAAGCTAACAATGTAATGTATAGGTGACCTACATTTCATGCAATTTGGAATGTATTTCAATAGTCTCATTTGTAAAGTAAGGCTGTTCTTGGTTTTTATTTAGCAATGTCTGTTTTAAAGTGAACCAGTTATACATAAAATATGTGGATGACAAGATCACATCCTTCAGGCATGTATAAAGCTTTTTCATCTTTATATTGCTTATATATATATATATATATATATATATATATATATATATATATATATATATATATATATGTATATGCTACATACATGCTACATACAAACATATTATTTTGAGTAGAGGACCGTTTGGAGAAGAATGGTTCATAAAGGGTTATTACAGTTACAACATCTCTTAAATAAATGATAAGAGCAGCTCTTTAACTCATCTCCATGCTTGAAAGACCGCTTGCAACAGCAGCTACTAAAATGCCTTAAATATAAATAGGGTTGGTCACTGTTGTTAATTGACTAGAAGACATTTGAATATGTGGCGTTGGGTTTGGTATTCTCTAGCTGCTACATTGATTTATCCATCAGCAAAAAAGATCCATTTGAAGCACTTAACATTACCGTACTGTACTGGAGATCAATCAAGCAAGTTTTGACTGGCATTATAGCTTTCACAGTCTTCCTCTTTTGGGAAGCAAACAATTGATACATGCCAATTCTTGGAAGATGGTTTTCGGCTCAAAAAAGACAGCACACACAGAGATTTACATAACATCTCCCGTTTAATTAGATGCTGGATTTGCCAGGCTTCATCAGTGAAGGAGCACAGGAAGGACATTGTCCTCATCTGGCAGCAACACATCTCATGTGGCTGCCAAACAGGATATGAAGGAGAATAAAAAGAAAGGACGTACAGGTGTTTAGAGAGCAGGCTTGCTGCAATTTTCCTAATGGATCTATGCATGCAGTAGTAAATAAGCAATGCTTGTTATCACTTCAGTATTCCTGCCAGTTTCTCACTGTGAGTACTGAAGGCCTAGTCTGAAAGTTCACCTGACATTCATAAATGACATGGTGTAATTTCAAAAGGATTTCTCAGGCCTGAATGAAAAAATTAATAAAACCTGGATTTAAGTATGCATTATGCAAAAAAGAATAATAATAATGAAAAATACACGTAAAAGCAGACACTTAATATATAGACCAAATAAATTCTATTGTTATAATGTATGCTATACTTAACTTACCTTTTTACCAGATAAATCCCCGGTATCACAAATGGTAGGTAAAGACCAAGTTGAATGCAAGATGAGCATCTGATATTACCCAATGGGAAATGTAAACAACAGAGGGCTAGAGTACAAACAGCAAGAGATCTCCAAAGATTCTCTGTATGAATTTGATTGAGTATTCCCTTTCAAAGAGAATACAATTTAATGCAAGTACCTAGAAATCATACAAATGAATTTATTCATTGGTATGCAAAAAAAAACCAATCATAAATAATAAAGAATAATACTAGCACCTTAATATAACATTGTGTACTTACTACAAAGATAGCAACTTTAGTTTTGGCTATAGAAAGACTTTAAATAATATATCAATAATTCGCTTTATATCTATTTATACCGTTTAATTACCATACACTCAATAAAAAGCCCAGATTGGTTACGTCACCCAAAAAAAAAAAAAAAGAACAATAACAAAGCACTTGTGAAACCCTAACTTCTTCAGACAGAGATCATGGTCGGGAGTGCTCTTAACAGCACAGGGTTTTACTGGGAATGTTTTCTTCAATTCCAGCTCACTCCTCGAAAGCCGCCAGCATGACTTGTAATTTGTTCAGACAGACACATATTAATACAATGAATTATAACACTGCAGTGCAATGCAAAGGGGGAGCTCTCATTTGTGGGTGTCCATCACCACACACATTTATTCGCACAGTGAGGTATATGGGAGTAGAAATGCTCATCTTTCAATTGTTTAGAATATTTTTTTTTTAAATCTATTAATTGCTATGTTTCGAAAATCATTCATTAGATACGTGTGTGTGTGTGTTTCTTGGGGACGTTAACAATTATATAAATTCACTGTTTTTATAATAAAATATATGTATTAATATAAAACTGTGAATAAAACAATGCTGTCTGGCACTGTGGGTTTAAATACCATATTTGCTCGAATATAAGACGACCCCCCCAAACTTTGGATATTCCTTTAGGAAAAAAATTAAAATCCTGAATATTAAACTACAATGTAGGAAAAATGTTTAACTTGTATATATTCACATGTAAATTGCTATTTCATATTTAATAAACAATTATAATATAAAAAAAATGCATTTATTGTTTTTATTTCCTTTTATTTGCCCTTCAGTCCCCCAGACATAGCCAATGCTGCGCCTTCCCCAGCCAGACTTAACCAGTGCTGCTACCCCCTCCCTACCCAATGCTGCCTCTCCCCCAGACTTGCCCAACGCTGCCTCTCCCCCTCCCTCCTCCAGACTTGTCCAGTGCTGCTACCCCCTCCCTACCCAGCCTTACCTAATGCTGCCTCTCCCCCAGACTTGCCCAACGCTGCCTCTCCCCCTACCTCCCCCAGACTTGTCCAGTGCTGCTACCCCCTCCCTACCCAGCCTTGCCCAATTGATGCCTCCCTGGTGGCTAGTGGATGTCTGCACAATACGCGCAGACATCCTCCAGTGCTACCCGACACTTCCGTCTTCTATGACAATCCACCGGGAGGTCATGTGACTTCCCGGCTTCTGTCATAGAAGTGCTGGGGAGCACCAGAGGATGTCTGCGCACATTGCAGACATCCATCGGCTGCTTGCGAGGGGGATCCAGGTCCACTGCAGCTCTGCTGGGGACCTGGATACCAGTCTTATAAGACGAATCTCGAATGTAAGACGAGGGGCATTTTTCACAAATTAGCTATTTATCTATTAAAGTTTATTTCAAGGATCTACGTCGGTTCCTTTAGGTGCTGTATGTCCTCATACCTGATATCCTGTATTGGTAATTTCTGCACCGATGTCCACTCACACGCTGGGAATTCCAAGCCCCACAAACCCAATATGTTCGCTCAAAAGGAAGAAGGCGGAGAGACCGGTTCAACAGATGAATCAATTCAACGGTGCTTTCATTTAGTATAAAGGCAGATGCAAACACATAACCTTCCAACGATACACTTTACACATTTCTCATAAGCATCATGGTCTCTCAGCCTTCTTCCTTTTGAGCTTCCATATTGTAACTATTAAAATGTCAATCCTTTAACCACTCTTAAAATTCATAGAAAAAGATCAATATAGGATCCACCAATGTAATGAAAAGGCTCTTATAGTGCAAATATTTTTCTTGTAACAGACACCTAGATATACAAGATGTTCTGCTTCCCAGGCTTTCGGACCACGTGTATCAAAGAGGTGGTGAAACAGCACAACCATTAAATGTCCCAGACCATCTTTGAATTGCACTTATAGAGTAGAATATCACTTTGCACACATTTGCTCCCTGGGCTGATATCCAATACACAGCTGGAGTCTGATTGATGACCCGCTCAGAACCAATACACAGTCACCACATTGCCCATATTTGGATGAAAAGAGAGAGAGAAGCAGATCATAGTGTAAAATTAGTTTCACATTGTGTTTATAAAAAGTAAAAATTAAGGCTTATAGTGAGGAATGGTGAGAACTCTTAAGAGAATCCAAAAGTAAAGCCAAATGCACAAAAACAAAACCATGAAAAAAAAAATACCAATGTCAAAAACTGTAAACAATATGAATTATTTTTCTTTTACATTTTTCTAGATATTGCTACTCTGAACTGACACAAAAATAAATAGCATTGCACAAAATTATTTGGTTTTGTTTTACAGAAATTCTGCAAATAAATAGTTGTTTAAATGATCAGCCGAGCAAAATTCTGACAAATTCACTGTAATGAGTTTCAGTGTATGATAAACCTTTTAAACACACTGAAAAGTCAGCAGTGACTGTCCCCTTAAGAATAGGGTAACATTAAAGTCTGCAATAAACCTATAGCTTGAAGGTACAGGCCGCCATGTCCCTGTTCGCTGAAAGGTTTCACAGGTTTGAGCAATGTGACCTACGGTATATTACATTGCCTGATCTAATTTGATTTTACCCCTGACGGGAGAGCTGTTGGAGATAGATCACTTTGCTATATCATGCAATGAGGCGGTAAACTGTGTTCCTCACAGTCATTTAGCATCTTGGATGGGACTAGTTGGTCCATAAGCTTTTAATATGCTGTGCTCCAGGATTCAAAAAAAAAAAAAAAAGCTTATTTGTCTCAACTATTGCTTTAATATGAAGCTAGAGTTTTTCAGGCACTAGGACCCAGCTGGTTCCCTGCTGTGGCAGGCAACTGCATGTGCAAACAGTCCTTCCTGCCAATTATACATGTCTTGAAAACACATCTGGGAGCATTGCATGGCAGAGAAAGCTATTGGAGCTCAGTCCTATAATACTGTAAATAGATATAATTATTTCCGTTCACTTTATGCCTTTAGTAAAATACTTCTAGGCCACAATTTTGCCACCCAGTTCAATAATGAAGGTCACACACACATTTCATGTTACAAAACTGCTAACACACCAAACATTCTCTTATGCAGTCAATAACACTCTCATCCAGAATCTTTCAGGTTGTGCTCCAATCTGTACATCAGCGCACCTCTATCCATAATTGTACAGACAGAAGGTATGCTTCAGGCAACACAAAATCTAGTGTGAAACATTTGGGGATATTTTAAATTGCCATGTCTTAAAGTAGTGAATCATTGTGGAAAGAATGGCATGTTCCTGTTCATTGCTTCATGTTCAGAGTTTGGCTCTATAATTCATTATTACAAATATATTTTTACTAGCCAATTAACTAGCAGATACAGGTGAAATGACATTAGTGTCAGGATTATAGGCTGCACGTTAAGGACATTATACAGAAAAAGTAATTTCTAAAGGAAACGGTGAGTCACAATGCCTCCACAGCACTTGCCAATGTGTCACATTGCTCCCAACAGTTCTTGCCACAAAAGCTACCATTACATCTGTGGTGCAAGGGCTCCTGGAGAAGGTTCTGCTCCACTTCCCTCCATGAAGCTGACTTGCACCCCTGTAAACTGCAGCATCACTTTGCTTGAGGATGGATGAGGCCAATCACTATAGAAACAAGTGTTCACATGACTCCAATACGAAAAGATAACACACAACCGATTTAAATTAGGGGGAATTTGTGGCCTATAATCATTTCTAAAATGTCTCTTGCTATATGGCAAATAAGATGCAGGAATACTATATCTGTGCACCTACAATATACCAGTCCTTAGAAGTCATTTGACTAGCGCAAGGTATAAATGAAATCTATAATAAACATCTTTAAAATGTATATTTTTTCCATGACCGGCTGACTTTAAAGTAGTTATTCCATTAATACTCATTGAATGTGTAGATTATAATATAACACTACTATATAATATGCAGGCTACCATACCACCAAGGTAAGTAACACAATCAAAATGTATTTTTTTTTCTTTCTTTATTCAGGAATGATTTTCTGAAAAGGAGCAAAAGCTATTTCTTGGGAGACCATCTATAGGTCTAAGAGGAAAAAACGCTAGCCTTGAACCTTGGTTTCCTCTCACTAGGCAGGGAAGGACACATCTACATAATACAGCTTCATGAAAATAATAAGCAGTGTAGCACAAAGGAAACCGGATAAATTAGAAAACAAAAACACATTAAGTGACACAAATCAATAAAACAGTCACCAAGTGCAATATTAGTGTAATATTTCAGTAAAGAATTAGCAAGATCTTTCATGAGAGATATACATGGTTTGTCAAAGATTTCTTGTTTGTGAGCACAAAGAAACCCACATAGCTATTAAATCTGCCACTGCACTGCACCATATTGCTTTAATTGATTGCCATTTCTAAAGGGTATTTGAGAAAGACATCTTATTTCAATGTAGAGGACCTTCATTTTATTAATATATATATATATATATATATATATATAAAAATATTTAAAAAAAAATGATGAAACAAGTTAGGAGCCAGCAGTAGCGACTCTAAGTGCCATCTAATTTCTGGGATTCCGGGATGACAAATGATAAGGCGCCATTCGAGAGAGGAAACCTCCTTTTGTCACACAAGTTCACATGCTCATCCTTAACAGGCCTTGAAACAAGTAAGCCACACTGCAAGGACAAAAAAAAGAGCCCATTCAGAAATGACAGCTATATAATGTCCTCCCCTCCATCTATCAGGGCAGCAGCAGGCCACCCCAAAGTAAGATGGACCCCCCCCCAACCCATAAGCAAACTATCTGACACCTGTTTTCTGACCATGTCCCCCTCCTGACATTAAATGTCGGCTCCCTGCATTAAAATCATGGTTAACCCGTTTATGAGAGATATAAAGACCAATGGATAAATAGAGAGGTACTTATGCTATAGTACAAAATGATGAGGAGCGGAGGAGTATAGACAGTGGAACTCATTCAAAAATCAAGTTAGATCCCCAAAATTGAATTTAAATGAAAACTCTCCATACTTACCAAAAGAACATCGCAAGAAAATGACTAAGAGCTTGGGGCATGCATCTACCATCACAAACCAGACAGATATGCAGTCAGTTATCTATTCATCTCAATAGCCTGCAATTCTAAAAGCAAATCCTATTTTCTGAAGATGTGTCCTCAGGCATACATGTAAAAATGACCTATGTGCCAAAAGCACAGCTGTGAAAACTAGAAAGAAATCCACCAAAACAGATGTGTGCCTATTTACCAGGCCTAAAACAGTGACATTACTGGCCCACAAAGTGAGCATCCCATCCGCATGCTAGGTAATGCTGGATACAAACCCCTATTTTGGGGAGGGAGGGTGTACGTGTATGTCTTTTGGTGGCCATACTGGGTGGACTGATGTTTACTTCCTCACAGAAGCAAAACATGTAGCAAAGTATACAGGCAAGCATGATTCGTTGCCAGAGGATGTCCAGTCATAAAGGATCTTCATTCTGGGATGCACAGAGATATAGACTAAAGAGCTGTGCACAAGACAAGTTTTGCAAAAGACTACATTTGGCAATTTTCTTTTTGACTGAAAAAAAAAGCTGATTTGTCTCACAAAAGCCAATGCCAGCATTGCATGTTACGGTTACACTCGTGCTGATTGATGTCATATGAATCTGGTTATTGCACACATTTCCAGAAACAAAACCAGTGATTTTTTTCCATAGACTTTCACATAAAATGATACAAAACATTGGGGACAGCAGAAATTGGGACTCTCTGGCACCTAGAGTTTGTAAAGCCATATTCTATTTTCAAAGAGTATATAAATTATTGATTTTTTTTTTTGATGGGTTTTATTTACACATAAAGCTGTTCCGTGTTTTCCGCGAAATAAGCTATCCTTTCGGTTGTTTCGGATTTCGGCACTTGTTCATGATATGCTTAAGCACGCTGGCCTGTTCGCATAAACTTTCATACGTATAAACTGTTCAGTTCAGTTTCTGTTTTCCCTTGCCATAGGGTTTTCGGTTTTCTCGCTAAAATGTATTTCACATAAATCCTTTCGTGGATTACATTCATCATTTCATATATATACCATTCGGTTAAACGATTTGCTTTGCTTAATAGATATAGATTGATTCTATGACTGTTTAAAATTATCAGAATTGTATTGGTTTCCATAACAAACCAGCTCACATATCTGTATGGATCATTTGACTCCCATGCTTTCAGGGGTTTTCCATACTTATCCATTTCAGTCAAGTTTTGTTCAGCCTAAAGTTACGGGCCTCATCTCTGTGTTTTTTACTACGACACAACAGGTACATAAGGATACGGGTTCCTTTTCCAAGTAATGAATTCTCGGGTTGAATCACACGTACTGATCCAACCAATCATACGTTCTTTACATTTCAGGAATATTATATACAACTTTCCATCATCACTTTAGAGAATTGTTTTCATCCCTGCCCTTTTTTGTCGTTGATTATATATCAGCATAGCGCATTTACATATAGGCCACGGCCTCCCCCAAACCCTCCTCTTTTCTCACTTGACACCCATCATACATTCCCCCTGTTTCTAGCCAGAATTTTTTGCAATAAAAGACACTGCATCACTTGCCCTTTGTAGCACATTTATGTTGTCTTGGTATTTACTACACTTTCCTGGCATTTACCATTTAAAACTCCATCAGACCACACTCACTATATTACCTTTTTTACCCGTTTCAGGCTGTCCAGGTTTATATATTTCACCACACGAATTCGCTGTGGAATATTTCATACTACCAGGTACGCACGCCTGCTCATTTGGTATTTTGACATACATTTCACCCCCCCCCCCCCCCCCCCCCAGGTTAGAGTACTGGCAATAGGGTCCCAGGCTCCCCAATAGGTATTTACCCCTTCTTGGCATTTGCCATCGGTTAGTGGTCCCGCGAGGCCAACACCCCGCCTCAACGTTCGGAGGCAAACACCCATCGGGCCACACGTGAGCTAGTCGCCTCGCATGTCGCATAGAGAGGGCCTCACCTGTCACTCCCTTTCCCTGTTTTTCTGTGTTACAGTCACCGAGAGGCCTACATTCCTGTCACTACGACGGGTGGCCTTGAATCCTCTCGCGCCAACTCATAGAGCCTCTCAAGCCACGTGGCAACTAGTAGGGCCTCACCTGTCACCACACAAGTGTAATGTTTCACCATCCGGATTAGCTAGCCTGCCAGTACGATCTTGTCGGTTTTCATACACTAAATAAATTGTTTTGTTTTTAGTATGTCTCAGGAAGGGGTAGAGGATTTCTCCCTGCCTAGCCCTCCAGCTAGAGCAATTACTCCTACACAAGGAGGAGAGGTAACTAGTCCAGCATCGATCAGATCCTGGACGATCCCTCGTATAACCACTGAATTGAGGAGACAGCAAATCCCCTACCCTGCTACAGCAAGGAAAGCAGAGCTTTTCAAATTACTACGTACTTCGACTACCTACATGGATGCCGGGGAAGGGCCCAGCCAATCCAACCCAGGAGACGTACATTCCATGTTGTCATCACTCATGGCGTCCATGAGCAAGGTCAACTCCAGGCTGGAGAAACTTGAGTCGGTCACCACGGCCCTTACCCTAGCCGGGCCACCCGCTGCTGCTTCCCCAGCACCAGCCGACTTGCTATTAGTTGCTCCAGCCATCACCCAGGAGGACCAGGAAGTTAGCCCTGCTCGTATGATCCCTGAGCACCTAAAAAGAGATATCCTGGAAGGCATTTCATCAAGCACTCCCGTCAGCTGCGCTCACAGCCACAACTACTCCAACATTTCAATAACTAATACTGGACTAGACACCATTATGCAACATAGCAGGGCACTGTCCCAATTGGCACTGTCAAAAAATACGCACAAGACATACGACAGGGCCTTTAATTTATTCAAAAGATTCCTTTGAGAACATAACATCATGCAACCATTTGTCATGACATTTTTTTTGGGGTTCGCTTCTTTTTGCCACCTTAAAATGTCATACAACACCATCAAACTTTATCTCACAGGCATTCAACACCATATGCTAACCTTACAACCAAACAACACAAGTTTCATGGCCTCTCGCCAGATTAAGACTATCCTCAGGGGCATTCAGAGATCTGAACCCACATGTACATCACAGAGGCTACCCATAGACAACCATATTTTCAAAGCATTGTCTAACCTGCTTGATTTAAAACCTTTTGACACCAACACAAATTCTGTCATCAAAGCAGCAATCTACATAGCTTTCTATGGATTCCTAAGACCTAGAGAATTCACTACGACCAACGCTACACAGTCTACTCCTATTCTCCTCTATTCCCACTTAACAAAACACATGGATCATTACATCCTGACTCTGCCTCACTCCAAAACCAGTCAGCATGCCCCAGTAAAAATAGCATACTATCCCACGCACAACAGGTGGTGCCCTGTCACGATTCTTGATGCATACATACAGCATCATAACTTACTACCATCACAACCATTATTCACACTACAGAGTTCGATACTCACCACAACAACCTTTATGACCTACTTCAGGTCTTTACTCACTCAACTGGGCCTCAACCCAGCTAACTACTCAGGGCACTCCTTCCACATAGGGGCAGCATCCACAGCCTCCAGTGTCAACATTCCAGTTCATGTTATAAAAACACTGGGGCGCTGGAAATCATCCGCTTACTCACGGTACATGCCGAACCCAGTACAGGAATTAAGGGATGCTTTCAAAAACATGTATGGTTGATATGTGTATCTGTATTGGTTGTCTGTAATAAATTTGATTACTTAATTTTTGCCCTCTTCTTTCTCAGGCCTACCTCATCGTCGGTTCCGGCACACCACAACCGACTTGCTCATTTACTATCCTACATTTCATTAGGGTATTTTACTCTGTACTATCATGAGCACCTAACACAAGTATTAAGGCAATTTGGCATGTAATTGTGGGAGGTGCTTGTTATCCACTCCAGGCCTACTTAAGGAACACCCCTTACCTTGCTCCTTACCGTTCGAGGTCAGCGTTGAATGACCCTCCCACCACACCACATTATAACATTTATTTTCCTTTTTCATTTCTTTTCCTTGGTAAGCCCTCTTCTTTCTCAGGCCTACCTCATCGTCTGTTCCGGCACACCACAACCGACTTGCTCTTTTACTATCCTACATTTCATTAGGTTTTTTTACTCTGTACTATCATGAGCACCTAACACAAATATATATATACACACACACACATACATACATACACTTACAAGTGTATATATTATGTTGTGATGCACAAAAATAAACTCGTTTATTTATATGTTAAATTAGCTGCAGGCCAAATACGGGCATTAATTCCACATTATGCACAGCTTACACTTTTGGCACTGACATGGCTGTAGAGATGTGGCTGTAGATAGGGACATCCTCACTTTCTAGGTGAGCTCTTAAGCACAGGCGGTTCCAGTTCTGCTGAGCATGCCTGAGACACTGTATCATGTTAGATGTTCTTACACATTTGTATGTGCGAGTGGTTCTCATTTCACAAGCTCAACCAATGAAACTAGTTTACGATGGACATATGACACTCTTCCCCCTCCATTCCACAGAAGCCTTTGGGACATCATTTTTCACCAGGAGTTTCGCAAGTCAAGTTCAAATGAAAGCAATGGCTTTGCACCATGATGAACACAAATTCTACTTTTAACCTCAGCAGGGGTTCAAGTTTGAGCATTGGGTGTGACAGTAGAGATTAATATAAAATGGTATGAAACGTTATGCATCGGCAGTAACATTTTAAGGAGCCATAACTTGGGTTCTCCCAGTCTCTTGTAGTTAAGTATTTTATTTCTTAGAAGCATTGAGTGCAAGACTTAGCAAATTAAAGAGCCATTACTGTTTATGTAAATGCTGGGAAGCATGGAGGCAGATCTAAAAGGTCTACTCAATAAACAGAGACTTGCAGAGAATTTAGATGCAAATGTAAAACTTTAGGTCAGGACTCTATAAACCCTGGGTGCCAGGTCAGCATGGCGACCAGGAAATGAGACTTGGCGCCCGGGTGTTGCCATGTTCATAGGGCCGCTAATCACTAGGACTCGTGCATTGTGCTTTAGAGTCACATGACATACAGGCACTTGCCAGGACAAGTCAGTCTGTGCTTGGCAGACCACGCTACAATACAAGAGTGAATGATGCACCTTTTATTTATTTTTTAAACAGCTGGCTTGAGACTATGTATATCTGTCTCTGTCTGTATATGTGACTGTGTGTGTGACTGTCTCTGTCAATGTGACTATGTGTGTGAGCACGCAAGACTGTCTCTGTCAGTGTGACTGTGTGATTGTCAAGCACGGCTTTAAGCCAATGCAGCTAGTGTTGGGATAAATTCCTGTCTCAATTTCCTTCAATTCTCTCCTTACTGAATTGACACTTAAGATTCTCTTTTACAAGCAATCAATAGAAGGGACTTTAATAGGTCCCCTTTATTGATTGCACAAATCAATACTCTAGGGCGTTCAGGTTAGAGGAAGGGCAAGAGTTAGGGTCAACTGTGTAGATTACAGCTAACCTTGTCCCTTACACCAAGCCTAAATCACCCTGGAGTAATGTATATACCTGGTTGAATAAGTGATTAGAGTTAACCATGATCGTTACCCTCACTGTAACCCCAACCCCCCTGACCTAATCGTTCACATTTCATACCATTGGATGGGGGACGCATCATGGGAAGTGTAGTTTTCAGGATCTCAGATGACATTTCCTCACAGCTGTCAAATCTGTGATGTGAGTGATCATGCACATGAGCGGCTCAGTCATTGGTGAAAACTGCATTCCCGGACATTTGTCAGAACACCGGGCTAGCGAGCCCCCGTCAAGGGCGGACTAAATTTTGCACATGCACATAGATTACTGGAGGCTTCCTACGTGCATGTGCAAAATCTCTGATGTGCATGTGCAAAATGGCATGCCCGGCATCTGTCCTCCATCATTGGAAATAGTTTAATAATCATAACTGCTGTGCATACTTTTAAATATGCAAATGTGTTATACCAGTGTACAGTTTAAAGGAACACTAAACTTTATATTTCACTTGTGCTTCTAATAGAAAAACAAGTGAAATGTAAGTTGTTCCTATTGTGAGGATAAACTGGCGTGTACATTTGATAGTACACGCAAGTTTATCTTCTAACCAACAGAGGAAGCAGGAAGCCATAGGAAGCAGGCAAGTGTCTGGTTAGCGACCCGCTCTCTCTGCTAGTGCAGAGAGAGAGACCCTCGTTTTTGCATGGGATAAGCAGGGGGGATCTTAACTAGGTAAGATACACGTTGGGTTTACTTAAAAGTCCAGGACATTTTTTTTTAACCCATTAAGGAAGCAAGGGTTAAAACAAAGTGCAATGTTCCTTTAAGTACTAAATGCTAAGGCATTAAAGAGGGGTAGTACACGAGTGGCTAGTCTTAAATATATGTTGAATAGTTGCATGTTTTCAATACTGATCCTATATAGAGCTTCATGAAAATGTCTAACTGAAGGCGGCAGTCTATGCAGTGAGATTATGCTGTAGCTGGATCACACAAGGCTTTCGTAAGCAGACGTCTGTTATATTAGAGATGGCATCCAGCTGCTGCCAATTAGAGAATTAAAATATTTATTTTTAACGCAGCCCATTTACTCCTGCCTCTTTAAAAAGCACATACAATTAAAAAAAAGAATTCCTCGGTAACAGACATGTAACTAGCATAGCTGCTTTTTCTGCTCTTGTCTTGGGATGGCAAAAGTGGAAATAATACTTTCTTTTTATTAGTTATATATTCAAATTAGTGTGATGTTTTGTTAAACCTAGCAGTGTGTGGAGACTGTACTGTACGCCAGTGAATGTGACTGCACAATAGCCCGTCAGTGATGGAGACATATAAAAGACACAATTTATCTTGTTTTTTAGCAAAATTGCCTCATTAATTTATCTTCAAACCTTAATGTATTTATTTATTTTAAATGCTACACCTCAATATAGCGAAGAAGGGTTGACTAACACTATGAAATTCCTTTTAGCTGTAATGATTGGGTGTACAGAACACTGTCTCCCTCTCAATCATGATTCTGCAGTGGTGGTTGCCATGGCAATATTAATAGCAGTAGCAAAGGATTTTTTTTCCTTTTGATGCATAGTTGAACTGCTAAAAATGTAATGTGCAAAGTAATATCAAACAGAAATGAAAAAGGGGGTAGTAGGCAATATATGAATATAAATGGATGCACTAAATCATGATACAAAGCACACTGCATGTTACAGTCACTAATTAGTAGGAAAATACATTTTTGCAATATTGCAAGTCTTCATTTAATCACAAAATATAATAAACATTAGTGCTTTATAACATAGGTACATGCTGCTGGATGACACCTGTATTTCACAGAGTTCTATGTTTATACACAAATATTAAATACAAAATCTGACCAAAATATCACAAATTAGAAAAAGAATGGGAATAAACAGTTACATTATTTGAAAATATTATTTTGTATTATTACATAATATGCAGCCACACATGCAAATTAGTTAGGTTTGCATTTGCATGTGGTAGTAAAAAATAGTATGTGTTTGTTTACTAATCTGTTGATCAGAGTGCATTGACATTCTGGCAGAGGAGAGTTTATTTTTGTAGCTTAACCCACCCCCTGCTGCTAAACTTGGCATGGAGGGCAAGCATGGTATGTTACACCTTCTGCTTTGGCAGTCCAATCGTTACTGTAAGTTACGGTAACTATGTGCACTGTTCTGCCCTTATGATCGGTATAACATGATACTTTAGGTGAACAAAAGCTAGTTGGATGGCAATATCTTCATCCACTGATTGACTTTTTTTAAGGGGGGAGGGAGGATTGGTGGAAGGAGAAGGTTTTTGTTTTTTTTACACACCTGAAGGTAATGACTATCCATCATTTGCATATGCTTCCAGCAAGTGATGTCATAGATAAGAGGCAACACATTTTTCCTAATGCACTGCACGTGTACAACGTAAAGACATACATGTAAAGCATTAAAAATGATACCACAAATACTGTTTATGTTCTATAATTATTTAAAGCCACATGGAGACAATAATTTTACCTAAAAAGAAGCTAAGTCAACATAATTATGCTTTCAAACTAGTTTTTGCAATGCTTCAATGTGGTTACTGGTTATTAACATCTCATCATTAGTACCAAACAACAGAAATACCCACCCTGTTCCTTAACAATCACCATTTTTGTCATACATGACAAAATCAATATCCAAGGATGATGGCATTAAAAAATTTGTAAAAATAAAATACGTTGCATTGCAAAGACAAAAGGTAGCTCAAACCCGAGTTCAATTGTCAGCTTCACCAGACTAACGAATGACATCACACCACTTGCGATTCTGCAGCAGACTGGAAAATGGATTAATGTAAAAAATGCATGTACCTTATTTGCTCGATTATAAGACGAGGTTTTTTTCAGAATTTTTTTTCTGAAAATTCCCCCTCGTCTTATAATCGAGGTCTTCTTATAATCTGACCTCAAATTGAGATCAGATTATAAGACATGGATCCAGGTCCCCAGCAGAGCTGCAGGGGACCTGGATCCCCCTCTCTAACAGCAGGGGATGTCTGCACGATGAGCGCAGACTCCCCTGCTTCCGCCTGGCACGAACGCCGGGGCTTCTATGAAGAAGGCGGGAACTTACGGCTTCGTCATAGAAGCCCCGGCGTTGTGCCGGGCAGCAGCAGGGGAGGTCTGCGCTCATCGCGCAGACATCCTCTGCTGCCCCACTAGCCACCAGGGTGAATCGGGCAGCTGGGGGATGTCTGCACTATACGTGCAGACATCCTCCATGCTGCCCGACACCTCCGTCTATTATGACGGACCAGCTGTCTGTCATAATAGACGGAGGTGTCGGGCAGCATGGAGGATGTCTGCACGTATCGTGCAGACATCCCCCGGCTGCCCCCACTAGCCACCAGGGATCTAGGTATAGTTAAGGGGGAGGGAGGGGAGCAGAGCAACAAGGGGAGGGAGGGGGGAAGAGACAGAGCAACAAGGGGGGGGGGGGAGACAGAGGGAGGGGGGACAGAGCAACAAGGGGAGGGGGGCAGAGAGAAACAAGGGGGGAAGAGACAGAGGCGAGGGGGAGTCAAAGGGAGGGGGAGAGAGACAAAGCTGGGGGCAACAGAAAGAGAGAGGCAGCATTGGCACATAAAAAGGAAATAAAAACAAGAAATGCACTTTTTGATATAATTTTTTTTATTAAAAAAGCAATTTACATGTGAATATATACAAGTTTAACTTTTTTCCTATAGGGTAGTCTTATATTCAGGCTTTTAGTTTTTTTCCTAAAGCAATATCCAAAGTTTGGGGGGTCGTCTTATAATCAGGGTCGTCTTATAATCGAGCAAATACGGTATATTAGACATGGAATCTCTTAAGTATACTTTTTTGTTAAACTAACACAAATCTAACCACAAATTTACAAATATCTTGCTTGCTGAATTTTATGGTCTCATGTCAAATGAATACAAGTACTGTACCTAACCAAGTATTATATATCCCGTATTTGCTCGAATATAAGACAAGGTTTTTTTCAGTGCAAATGCTCTGAAAAATACCCCTCGTCTTAAATTCGAGGTCGTTTTATAATCTGACCTCTAATTGAGGTCAGATTATAAGACTGGGATCCAGGTCCCCTGCAGAGGGCTTTAGTTTTTTTCCTAAAGGAATATACAAAGTTTGGGGGGTCGTCTTATAATCAGGGTCGTCTTATAATCGAGCAAATACGGTATATTACAGTCTTTCCTTATTTGTAATGCTTCTAAATTTACTACAGAGGAAAGTAACAAGCAATTCATTATTTCAGGCAACCTTAAAAGAGGGAAATCAGTGCAGTGTATATGTGGAAAAATAAAGAGTATGCCAAGTTATGTGTGAAAGAATTAAGAGACGTACTCTCGCATTTGTGCCTTGCAAAGCCAATATGATGGAATGAGATATTAGGACTAGTCAACCCCATTTCCTATGGAAGATAAATCAAAGTCAAATGTTTCACCATTAGTAGAACAGCTTAGTAGTGGCCAGTGTTGTCAGCCTGCCCCTTATGCCAACTAGCGTCAGTGTTGAACACATAAACCAGGGAAGTCCATTTGTAGCGTGCGTGCGTATATATATATATATATATATATATATATACACCGTATTTGCTCGAATATAAGACGATCCTGATTATAAGACGACCCCCCAAACTATGGATATTCTTTTAGGAAAAAAAATAAAATCCTGAATATAAGACTACCCTATTGGAAAAAAGTTTAAACTTGTATATATTCACATGTAAATTGCTTTTTCATATTTAATAAAAACGTATGATATAAAAAAAAATGCATATCTTGTTTTAATTTACCTTTTATGTGCCAATGCTCCCCCAACGGTGTCTGTCTCTCCCCCCCCCCCCCTCCCTCCAATGTCGTCTGTCTTCCCCCCATCCTCCCCCAATGTTGTCTGTCTTCCCCCCACCCAATGTTGTCTGTCTGCCCCCCACCGTCCCCCCAATGTTGTCTGTCTTCCCCCCATCCTCCCCCCAACGTAGCCTCCCTGGTGGTTAGTGGGGGCAGCTGGGGGATGTCTGCACGATATGTGCAGACATCCCCCAGCTGCCCATATCTCCCTGGTGGCTAGTGGGGGCAGCCGGGTGATGTCTGCACGATACGCGCAGACATCCTCCATGCTGCCCGACACTTCCGTCCATTATGACGGACAGCCGGTCCGTTATAATAGATGGAAGTGTTGGGCAGCATAGAGGATGTCTGCACGGCTGCCCAAATATTATTGGTGGCCAGTGGGGGCAGCCGGAGGATGTCTGCACGATATGCACAGACATCCTCCGCTGCTGCCTGGCACTTCCGCTGAGACTTTTATGAAGAAGCCAGAAGTTCTTCATCCTAGAAGTCCTGGCGGTTGTGCCGGGCAGCAGCGGAGGATGTCTGTGCGGATTGCGCAGACATCCACCGGCTGTTAGCGAGGGGGATCCAGGTCCTCTGAAGCTCTGCGGGGGACCTTGATCCATGTTTTATAATCTGACCTCGATTTGCGGTCAGATTATAAAATGACCTCGAATATAAGACTATAAGCATTTGCTCTAAAAAAAACCTTGACTTATATTCAAGCAAATACAGTATATGTTCCACAAACAAAGCTTGCTAATACTACTGTATGCAAATAACATTCTTCCCAAAAATACTGCTGCAATCCAAGGTTACGTAAAATACAGAAGATACCATGGCCATCCTAACCAGCTAACCCTCTCCACCCAAGGTGAAATCCTTGTAAGACTACCGCGATGAAGGACATGCTATATTTTGCAGTCCTGGTGCAGGTACTGTAAGAAAGAACATGATGTCGAGATCTTTCGATGCCTCTTCCCAGTTTGCGAGCTGGCCACACATATGCAGTTTGCCAAATGTGCATGTACAGGACAATGGCTAATTACACAGCACACTCCCAAAAATGTATAGGCACCAGAATTCAGTGTCCTCTCAGTTATCCCAGAGAATCTGGATGGTATAGGTGGAAACCATGACTGCAGGACTGAAGTCCCAACATGGAACCAATTATTTACACTCATACACTGCATATTACTGTGAGCTTTATTGCTGTGGAGCTCTGTTCTGCCCTTATGAGCGGTATAACATGATACTTTAGGTGAACAAAAGCTAGTTGGATGGCAATATCTTCATCCACTGATTGACTTTTTTTAAGGGGGGAGGGAGGATTGGTGGAAGGAGAAGGTTTTTGTTTTTTTTACACACCTGAAGGTAATGACTATCCATCATTTGCATATGCTTCCAGCAAGTGATGTCATAGATAAGAGGCAACACATTTTTCCTAATGCACTGCACGTGTACAACGTAAAGACATACATGTAAAGCATTAAAAATGATACCACAAATACTGTTTATGTTCTATAATTATTTAAAGCCACATGGAGACAATAATTTTACCTAAAAAGAAGCTAAGTCAACTACTGTGAGCATTATTTCTGTGGAGCTCTGTGATACACTCACACACTGCATATTACTGTGAGCTTTATTTCTGTGGAGCTCTGTGATACACTCACACACTACACATTACTGTGAGCTTTATTTCTGTGGAGCTCTGTGATACACTCACACACTGCACATTACTATGAGTTTTCTTGCTGTGGAGTCTGACACACTGCGCATTACATTTATTGCTGCGGAGGGAGGTTGGGGGGAACTGATGCTGAGGGGGCATGTTAGGGAAGTAGAGAAAAGGGCATTGATGGCGGAGGAAGGGAGGGAGAGCTCATGCTGCAGGGAGGCATGTCAGGGAAGGAGTGAGAGGGGTTTGATGCTGCCAGGGGATAGGAGCATGTAGGAGAGGGAGAGGGGACTCTTGCTGCAAGGGGGCATCCCGGGGAGGGAAAGATGCTGCATTGGATCACTCACAAACACACAGCAAACCCTCACTCACTCCCTGAGTGGCACACTGAGCAAGCCCTCACTCACTCCCTGAGCGGCACACTCAGCAAGCACTCACTCCCTGAGCGGCACACTCAGCAAGTACTCGCTCACTCACTGACCAGCACACTCAGTAAAGCCTTACTCACTCACTGACTGACTGGCACACTCAGCAAACCCTCACTCACTCACTGACAGGCACACTCCGCAAACTCTCTCTCACTCACTGACATGCACACACCCTCAGCCAGCACCCACTCACTGACATGCACGCACCCTCAGCCAGCACCCAATTACACACATTCAGCCAGGTCGGGGGATGTTGGAGAGTAGGAACTGCCGTGCAGCCGTCTTCTTAAAGGGACACAACTTTTATTTTCATTTGTGCTTCTAATATAGAAGCACAAGTAAAAAGTTAGTTGTCCCTAGTATGAGGATGAACTGGCATGTACTTTTGATAGTACACGTCAGTTTATCCTCTGACCGACAGCTGCCATGCTTCCGTAAAAAAGCAGGCAGCCGTCTGTCCGGTGACTGGCTCTCTCTGCTAGTGCAGAGATAGATCCTCGTTATTGTATGAGATCAGCATGTGGACCTTAACTAGGTCCCCCCTGCAGATCCCATGCAAAAACGAGGGTCTCTCGCTGTGCTAACAGGGAGAGGCCCTCACATTCAGCTGTCAGAGCGGGGCTTACAAACGGGAACTGCTGTGTCTCGCATGTGAGACAGAGCAGTTAGTAAACTAGAGTGTATCTATTAAGACACACGTCGGGTTTACTAAATTCTACCGGCACATGTAACCCTTGCTTCCTTTAAACAATGTTTAAGTGAGAGGGGTATCTAACTAGCGGTGCAGAGAGGATTTTAGTTGTGCAGACAGTCACACTAGCTACTGACTGCCTACAAATACTAGCAAAGGAGGAAGGTCCTGCATTACTCCAGACCAACTATGTCTTGCCTATGCCATTGCCACTGCCAGCATAGACAAGAGACCCTCTCTGTCTGGAGTAATGTAGGACAGAGGAGAGGGGGCAGATGCAAGGTGAGGGCAGGGCAGGGCAGAAGAGAGAGGGAGCAGCTTGGGGAAAACAAACCTGGCAGCACTCTGCTCTGCCCTGCTCCATCACCAACATGGCTCCTAACTGATTTGAAGTTGGAGCTCTGCCCTGCCCCCTGGTGATGTCAGCATGACATCACCCTCCCACTCAATGCAAGTCTGTGATCAGAATTCCGATTTATAGACTGTATGGCGAGTCCTAAACCCCAAAGTGAGATTTTTACTGTAGTAAAGTCTATGGAGGGTGGCACCCACAAACACTTTGTTACACAAAATGGCGACGCCGAGTCACACTTGTTTAATAACATTTTATTAAATAAACTGACATAGAAAAATAAAGAAATATCGGAAATCAACAATACAAAATAAAAATAATAAAACCTTTTCATTTTTTGGTTGGAGTGTCCCTTTAATGACGTAGAATGTTACCTACTTGATTACATACGTGTATATTGGAATCTGACAAGAACTAGCTACATTAAAACTCTTGTAATATAGGTTTAGACATCCCTCCACCGCTCCAGTTTTTAATCATTAGATGACCAGGTATTCCCTTTGATTGGAGATGTAATCATTTGTCCTTCAGAATATATTTTCCATAGGGACAACCGGTAAAAAAAAGGCCATCTGCTTGTCCTATTAACCCTGCACTTGCCATACCCTGGGAGGTTAAGTTTAGGAACAGAATATGGCCACCACGTCTTAGAATGCATACTAAGTAAAAGTATGGACGAGGTTTCAACTGCAATAAATTAAAATGCATGTATTTTACACCTAGTTCCCAGCAGCAATGTAAACAGAAGGTTTTGGTCTTAAGAAGAACAAGTACCTAAAGAAATAAATGATTCTTTCAACTGCAAGAATTGATGTTGCCTATTTTTAGAGCTTCCATAACAGGGAACACGTTCTGAAGTGACTGCAACTCCCACACGTCTATTTTAAAAAAAAATGCAAGACAGCAGCTCCTTATTGGTTTATGTCACACACAGTATAAAATGGCAGTACCCAGAGAGGGGGAAGAAAGGTACAGACAGACAGAGAAAACAAGAGATATAGCGGTGGAGGAGAGGAAGGACTGATTACAGGTGATCACACACATCCTCCCAAATCATTAGCAGCTGAAGGATTGTGTCTGTGTGGGAGGCACAACTCTGCTTGCCCTCTGGGTAAAACACTCTCTGGAAGGGAGGGCTGCTCCCTCCCCTCGCTCTTTCTCTGCCTCCCAGGTCATGTGAGGTTTCCTCCTCTCCGCCATGCCTTTACAAGTCTTGTATGCTGTGGAAGTAAATACACAAAAGATCCTTTCTGCTTACACAGTGCAGTCACTACAGGACCTCAGCAATTCCAAGATAGGTCTAAGTCACATCCATGAACACAGGACTCCTGTGAGATATTGTGATCGCAAAAAAAAAAAAAAGCCCAATGTTACAACAGAAACAAATCTGTATGTGAATAGGTCTTGCAGTGCCCATTTCATGAGCTGTCTGCAAATCCACTGTGTTTCTAGTAGACAGTCAATGTCACACATAGGTCTAAGCGAATGATATACAGTAAAAAGGTAAGAAGCTCCCCTGGATCGGTCATTTCTCATTTAACATGGATGTATGTTATATGGAAGAAAGTAAGCACTTTAATTAACTAATATGTACACTGAAAGCATGGAAGGAAAACACTGTTGTTACCCTAAGGGCACCAGGCATGCACACTAAATTGGTACACACAGTGCTCTCATTAACAACCAAATACCAAGATTGCAATCCATGTGGTTGAAAGGGTGTGTGTAAAACACAATTTGGCTTCATCTCTTGGATCTCAGGTGATCTTACAGATCAGTCCCACCTCACACCTACAGTCACAACATAAATCACAGCCTACCTCTGTGACTCTAGTTGGGATATCTTTTACAGACACATAGGGGGTTTAATTCTGAAGCTCAATGGTGGGGCAAGGTTCTAAAAGTGAGCTAATCAGCAGGAACATTGCCTTGGTTTCCATGGTGACTGGACCACTTTTAGGACTTTGCCTCAGAACTAGAAACAACCCACATATCATTAGCATGGTTTGTGATAATATACCTGCAATATATTCAATATCCTGGCTAGCACCATAAAAATATTTACACAAACTTAGTGCATACTTGATGGGTAAATGTAGGTGACACTTACTTGGCATCAAATACCCATCACAAACCACTGTTCTGGTTTTGTTTTGTTTTTTGATGGCCCACATAACTCCAATTATATATCCCTCTATGTTACCCACACTACTCCCTGGGTTGGTCTCAGGAATAGCCAGCAACTAAGTCTCCTTACACATGTCCGATCATCTCAGGCATATCATGCCTGTCACACTGCTAGCCTGGGTCCATACCAGTTATCAGCCACAGGTTGTTCACATCAGTACTTGACCTCTCTGCAGTCATCCCAGGCAGATCATGTTTTTGTGATCTTCAGCACAACCCAAGCTCCTACTAGTCAGATTGAGTCTGTCTACCCCTTCCATAGCTGGCAGATCACATCAGACTGCCCCACTTTGTTTCAGTCCCAAGTAGATTACATCCATTTTCAGAGAGATATCAGGCCTTACTCCATTCCAGCCATATTGCATTATTCCTACCCTGCGTCCAACAAGGGTATCTCACATTCTTCATCCACATCAATCACCCATCCCCAACATCTGTCTCCCATCTTCTGTATCCACCCCTGGCAGGTAAATTGTTTCCACCAGCGTTCCCTCAGTCGAAACACACAGACCATTTTTGCATTTCTGGCCCACAGTAAAAAGGGCAGTTATGTTGATTCTGCCCCATATGATCCTTACCTACATCCGCCCCAGCCTCTTGCCTCCAACATCCCTCCCCCACGTCTCAGTCACCTCTGCCCCAACCTTTTGCCTTTTTCACCGCTGTCCCACATTTTCTCGCCAGCATTTTGCCTCTGTCACCACTCCCCTATGCCCGTCACCATTCTTTTGCCGTCATCAACCCTCCCCAATGTCCACCACAGGAAGATAGCATTTGCTAACCATCAGTGTCTCTCTTCCATGTCAATAATCACTAGAGAAAGATCAGTAGCCCCCACAACTCCATCAAAGGCCTGTGCAGACAGTCTACCACCTAGATAAAGTATGTCAACCTTGACTGTCCAGACAGCAGCCATCCTTCCCCTACTCACATGTAGATAAAGTCAGTAAACACCACAGTAATTATTCCAGAAGTATATTTCCCCCTTACTGGTGCAATCTTTCCATATTGAACTAGAAACCAGTTTCTTTTGTCTCACATATTTGTCCATCTTACATCCCCCACATCCTATATACACATAACAATCTAAGGCAACCCAACTCACATTTTCTTTCATCCAGAATGGAGACAATACTTCCCTATGAACCCATCTATCAAATGCGCTGCACCCCCTTTTTACATCCACTCAGACACTCCACCAGCCCCCATATATCCATCTGTCCAGCTCAGGCACCATACACCACGTGTATACATTCATCTCACACACCCCAGTGTCCATCCTCTACAGCTACCCAACTGAGACACACTTGCCGTTTCCGGTAGTACCCACCCCACATTCCCCACCATCAACTCAATTGTTAATCTTTGGGGGTTTTCTACCCCTCCCCCAATGTCCATCTATCCAACGCACATTACCTTTCTCTTGTTCATCTAAGAGTCTCAGGACCCCCCACCACCACCACAATTCCTTCAGTATCCTGCAGCCCACTTGTGCATCCGTCTGTTTCAGACACAAAACCTGTCTAACAGACGCTGTATCAGCTCTTTGATTTCATGTCATTCTTGTGCTGGTTTCTTACCTGCAGGGGTTGCCCCGAACACCCTCACCACTGGCACTCTCCGCACAGGACAGTCTCTGAAGTGGGATGTTGTGACATCTAGTCCAGGAAGTGGAGCAGCCAAGTAATAATCCGCAGTCACCAGGCGCAGGGAGAACATCTTTCCAAGACAAGGCTCCTTCCCTCAGTGCTTCCACTACACTTCTGAAAATATGTTCCTATTCTCTCACAGCGACTAGTGTATTCCTTTAGATATGCATTGTGCATCTGATAGAAACATTTGGGCGAGCTATATTAAGAGGCCAGTGATCATAACCAGCACTACCTATGAATATACCTTATATGCTAGTATGTTTTATACATGTGTGTTTAAGCATATATATATATATATATGTATGTGTGTGTCTGTGTGTGTGTGTGTGTATATATATATATATATATATATATATATTTATATATACAGATATAATAATATTCCAAAATGTTTTAAAATATTATACTAGCTATATACACATGACCGACGTATGTTTTGTACTCTACATGTATGTGTGCATTACATATGTGTAATGTACATGTAGGATATGTCTATGCAGGGCCCTGTACGTGTCTATCCAGCCACAGTCAGATAGCGGTGGCCGGTCACTCGCTGCCTCCCTAAGGAAATCTCATGCCGCGAGTCTATTCTCGCACCGGTCCTCACTCTCTGTTTGATGCTCCCCCCCAGCCGGGCTTCCGATCACGGCTCGGGCTGCGGCGGCCGCAGCTGTTGTTGCCATGATGGTGACGTCACGGGGAGGGTTAGCGAGAAAGCGCGACGGTCGGGGTGGGCGTGGCCTGGAGTAGGAGAAACTGAGCTTGGATTCCACGCCCACTACTCTAGACATGTTATTTGTAACCTCAGTGAGTGAATGGATAATAGGAAAATATTAATTACTTGTTACCGTTTATGTTACATAAAGGGGAAAAAATAAAGCTGTGTAAAATAATTGAATTATAGCGATCCAGGAAAAATTTAGGCACACAAATCAGATTAATAATTCACGTTTAACTGTGGGGGAAAAAAAACACGTCCCTTATTTCTCATTTTGCTCCTACCGTGTCTTTTGGAATCAGGGGGTAAAGTCCACAAAACAACCCTGCAATGCATGCAAGACACAACAGGCAAAGTGGTAATGTAGCAGGGACGACAGTCATATTTTTTCTTAACAGTCATATTTTGCAGACAAAAGGTTATCGACACGAATGATGATATACGCTGCAAGATGACCATATCTGCTCTTTAATAGCCGGCAATTATTTGAAAAAAATGCAACATACCGTATAACAAGGCACCAATGTCAATGCTGTCTTTCAGGATACCTATTCCATAAGCATTCCTTTATGACCTCTAATGACATTTTACTTATGTTGACACAAAAATCATAATTCAGTGCTGTTTTGGCATACTTGTCATGTTGATCATAATTTCGGATTTCCTGTTTCTCATATTCAGTGCACCTGATGCATAGACCACACCAGGTGCCATTTAGATCCCACTGCTGCAGTTGTATCATACTTTTATACTTTGTCATACTTTTCAATTGTCCCACTTTTCGCAGGACAGTCACAATTTGTTGTTCAAGTGTTATAAGGGTAATAGATACACAGTGTGGTAACATTCACAGTTGGATGGCATCCTACATGCCACAATGCTGCACAGGTGGATGCTGCTGCAGTGTCAGTAACGCTGCATATGATTGACATGCTCTCCTCCGAAGCTCTCTGTATTTGGCACAAATTGACTGATTATTACCTACCTCTAAATAATCTCAGCATTAAATATTTTGATATTATGCCAAAGTGGTTTGATGCACTTTTATGAGTGAATTGTGGACACTAAATTGCACATTTATTTTGTACACATTGTGCGTATTTCTGTTGTTAATCACTGTTGTTAATTACTCTATGAATGATCGTTACATACCAATAAAGCAATCAAGTATTTGGGTCTTGCATCACCTTTATAAATGACCCCACACACCACACCTGAGGTATCAGACATTCCCCAATGAATATTTAGAGCTGTGTGTGCGCAATAGAGCTAGAGCTGGAGCCCACATATGGTTCTTAAAAGCACTGAGGATCTTGGCCTGAGGCTCAACACAAGGACAATTTCCAGGTAAATGTACAACATTTTTGATAAATAAAAATAGTGTTGTTTTTTATTCTTAAAATGTATCTTCTCTACTCTTTTCCCTACAAAACAGCACCATCTGCATGGAGAGGAAGCTACCATTTCACTTATCCATTTAGGTAAATTATGTATGATCCAACAATGCAAAGGCACATGGAGCATGGCTGCCTGTCACTGGTTGTGTGATGTTAGTGCATGTTAAAGGAAGCCTTTTAAATGACAACTGTCAACCCTTAAAGGAGCATTGCACTTTTTTTAACCCTTGCCTCCTTACAGGGAAGCAGGGGTTAAAAAAACATGTCCCAGCCTTTGAGGTAAACCCGACATGTATCTTAATAGATACACGCAGGTTTACTATCTGCTGTGTTTCACATCTGACACGGCAGTTCCTGGTTGTCGCGTGCTGACTATGTCAGAGCACACAGCCCGCTCTGACTGCTAAATGCGAGGGTCTCTCGCTGACCAGACGGCTGCCTGCTTCCTATGGAAGCATGGCAGCCATCGATCAGAGGATAAACTGGCGTGTACTATCAAAAGTACATACTAGTTTATCCTCACAATAGGAACAATTAACATTTCACTTGTGCTTCTATATTAGCACAAGTGAAATATAAAGTTGTGTTCCTTTAATTAACACTGTATTAACTCAAGGAGCAAACCCTATAAATATGCTGTGCCATTCCTATGAAACCATTCAAATAATTTAAAACAATGATAGTTAAGGGTTGACATTTGTCTTTGAAATACCATGCTCAGTGCACAGATTAAACACTACATACACACTGTTGGATGGTAATGTCAGAGCGCATGCAACCTTGCTCACCTCCATTGTAGCAGAAGTGGACATCTAGCAGGTAGGGTTGTCACCTTTACTGAAAAAAATACAAGCTATGATATTGCCTCTATAGACTTAATATTGGACTCAAAGATGTTTTACCGGTCTGCAGGTAAAAAGCCAGCTAGGTGGCAACCCTATTTGCAGGAAGTAGCAGTTTCATTCCGGTAAGTACCGGGATATCTCCTGATCTATATTTCGTAGACTATACAAGAAAACATGTGGATCAAGATTATATGCCTAACTGAATCTAAACTTGTCATCCATTTGTTCAAGGTGTACATATAATGGACTTTGGGACAGACAATTTAATGATATTCTATGGATCTTTAAAGACCTTGCAACAGATACTTCAAATGTGTCTGTGGTGTCTCTTGTTTATGTCATCATCCTGTGGCTTTATCTCCAAATGATCTACTATTAAAGAAAATGTGTAATTTATAGCCTTAATTCTCTCCCAACACACAGTAATATATTTAGGTTTTGTTCCACCCAAAATTGTACTATGGGCTGAACTACAGGCTGTATCAGGGTCCGCCTGTAGAGAGTGGCCAACAGTAACTCAACAATGTAAAGCTCAGCAATGTAGGGAAACTTTTGTTTCCCATATTCCTAAGCATTGTATTAGAGTGGAAACCTGTGTGCACATACACACTCACACACATCACATACACAGCCAGTTACATTCACACACATCACATACACAGCCAGTTACATTCACTCACATTCACACACAGCCAGTTACATTCACACACAGCCAATTACATTCACACACACACACACACACACACACACACACACACACACAGCCAATTACATTCACACACACTCACACACACACAGCCAGTTATATACACACACTCACACTCACACACACACAGCCAGTTATATACACTCACACTCACACACACACAGCCAGTTATATATACACACACAGCCAGTTATATATATACACACACACACACACACAGCCAGTTATACACACACACACACACACACACACAGCCAGTTATACACACACACAC